>OY728144.1:326988204-328281136 GCA_963277665.1 Viscum album | reverse complement strand
CACTTGGCCCTCTAGTTAGCCATTAAAGTCATTATGAAATTTAATTAGGCTTTTTAGATGACTCCTTAAAAATTTATTCACAAAATCATCCTATCAACATTTTATTATATGTATTTGATATCCATATTTGATCCCTGTATGGATTCAAATTCATAAGAATTTTTTTATAGGTTTCAATATATGGTTAATCGTATAAACTATTATTCAAAATCTAAAGGTGAGCTTGTCACCTATCTATAATAATAATTGAGACAATATCTATTCCATAAATTACCTTGCCCACATCCCACCCAATGTGAAAATATTTCAATAGACCAATGATTTGCACATTAGATTGGTAGTCAGTACATAATTCATCAACATCCTCAATAAAATATTTCTATGTAAAACAACCTTCTGGAAAAATTCAATTTTTGACATAAACTTTCAAAATGTTCATATACTGTTTAATGGGGTACATCCATCTATAATATATACCAGCACATAATCCAATATCTATTACCAATAAACCATCATATCAAAGAATAATGATCAGAAGAATGTATCTAATTCGTATAACATGACAAAAAGTTATTTTTCAATAGTTAACAATTTCACTGGGTAAATTACTATTATATATATAGCTTTTAAAAACAAATAGTACTGTATTAATATATGATCACCATTCTAGGATAAACTGTAATTTAAAGCTACAACCATTAGATATTGCATCA
This sequence comes from Viscum album, assembly GCA_963277665.1. Taxonomy (NCBI): domain Eukaryota; kingdom Viridiplantae; phylum Streptophyta; class Magnoliopsida; order Santalales; family Viscaceae; genus Viscum; species Viscum album. The sequence goes on along the minus strand of OY728144.1, from coordinate 328,280,423 downwards.
AAAAATGAGAATCATGTGATTTGAGACACATAAACATTGAATCAGTCATTGACATGATACTCATGATATTTGATGAATAACCATATAGAACCCACACATAATTCAATAATTTGAAAACCCGATATAACTCTTTCTAGGAATGTGTGTATTCATTTGGAGGAAGAAAAGCCCATTTTTCAATCTTCACTAACCTAAAATATTCTGGTATTCCGATGTCAATCATGTCTAACCTAGCCATAATTATATCATTTGTTTTTTTGGTACATTTGGTAACATAACAATGATACTATTGAATACATTGTTTTAAAATGAATAATATCAAGAAAATTTTTTACGTACAAACAATTTCATGATGGTTATTAAAAAAATTGTTCACATTTTCCAATTAGTTTTTATTATGTTTTTTAAAAAAGGTTTACCAAATGTAGTGTCTATATCTTTTAATTTCCCCAATAGTTGATAACCTATTAGTGGAGATGATGTTGTACATTATTTTAAACTCCCATTGAATGATTTCATCAAAGATTGGTACTTATGTCATTGGGGTATAAATCTATGATGTTTTAGAGACACAGTCTTTGAGGAATGTTTCAACCTAATTGATTGTGAACCTTATTAAAAAATGGGACAACTTTGAGTTCCTTTAATGTTATATCCTAAAAAATTTCAATAAGTAAGAAAGTCATTTATCATCCCATATAACACGGCTCTCAACATGAAATTTTCATTTCTAAAAATATCATACAACATAATGATTTAATCCCATAATAATTTCAAATCTTCAATCAATTGATCCTAATAAACATCAATATTTGTAATCAAGTTTCTTATTCCTAATATAAGAATTGGAAATATAATTTATTTTTATTTAATGCATATAAATGGTGGAAATTTATAATTTACCAATATAACTGGTAATGTACTATAAGTCTTTCATTTGAAACCAAAAGGATAAACTCCATTTGTAGATAGCGTTAGATGAATGTTTCTTGTATTTTTTCCAAAATCAAGATACTCGTGATCAATTATCTTTCACTAAGGAGTGTCTATCAGGTGATGAAGTTTCCCATATTAATTTCTTGTATCTACATGACACGTCAATTATCTTATAGTCTAATCACTTCCATATAGGCACTTAAGCCTCAGAATGATGAAATTGCCATATAAATTTTGTAGGACCTGATTCAACATTTATGTATCAAAAAGCACCATAGTTTAGTAAATTTTAAGGGATTTATTATCCTTTTCAAACTGTATACAGTCATTTGGTCATGCATGTATTCATTCATATATCATACCCATTGAACGTATAATTAATTTATTGTTATATGTTTGGTATGGAGGATCATTATCTTCTGGGAGAATATCATTCAAGAGAGAAAGTAGTTCGGTAAAACTTGCACCACTCCATCTATTTCTAGCTTTTTAAATATACAGTTTCATTATGTATGATAATATTGTATATTTAATGAAACTAGCATACAATGGTATCTTTTTCCCACTCTTTGGCTTCTCAAACAATTTTGGATAATCATGAAGTTCATATTGAACTACCATTATCATTTCTTGAATACAATCTTTTTCATCATTCAAATCTGTAATCACATCCTCTATATTGTTGTCCTCATTTTCCACACATGTAATCACATCAGATGATTAGTAAAATAGAGTTGTATCCCAGTCACTAGATACACTAAATTTTCCTTATGTTTAGTCAAAAATTTATAACATTGATATATTTCATGATTGGCCAAGTGTTATTCCAACCCCTCTCAACTAATTAGTCTCGAATAAAAACATCTTAAGCATGGAAAAAGGTTTTGAGAAGGGGCATATGTGTGATATTTTCAAAACGTGATGACTCCTTTCACCCCATCCTGATACTATTTCATCCTACGATTTATATCCATCCATTTCGGATTCATTTCTATCCTATTTGGTTCAGTAATATTAATTTTTTACAAAATAAATTAATACACAAAAAAATTATATTCTTAGAACATATAAAATGTTTTTATTAATGAATCATTGGATGAAACTCTTGAATTTATATCAATTGAACTATAAGTATCTAGATGGGGTTCCCATGTTCCTTTCTCATTTTAGACAGTTATCATTTTATCAGAGGGGCCTTTAAACAATCCATGCCAAGAAATTCAATTAATTAAACACCACATGAGATTTTAAAACATTACATTTCTTAAATCAATGTAAAAAAATTTGATCAACCCAAGAGGAAAAAAACCACCACAATACCACTTTACCCAAAAACACGTTTTCCACTTCGACAATGGTGTAGTGGTGAAAGAGAGAGGTACAACAACACCATTCTTTGATAGGTACAGGGTTCGAATCCTGGGATTCCGCTTTCAGGAAGAATCTCTCCCCTAGGATCCAATCACCCTGTCGGGTCACCTGGTTTCTAACTGGGGGGGGGAATGAGGCACAACACACCCATACTAACGGATTTCTGGATGAACCATCACCACTCGGGTAGTTACCCTCTAGGACGCTCTTCCATTTAAACTGGAAATGGATCCTTATTGGATAGGGATATATTTTGAGTGACCTCTTCATGTGGATGGGGTTTCCTGGTCTGGATGGCTAGAAAAGGCCACACATGGAAATTCTTTTTTCTAATAAGAAATTCAAAAAAATCATCTCTTATTTGACTTGGTAAGGTACTATATAAATCAAATATGATTTTCATGAACTATGAAATATTTTGAGACTGCATCAAGAACATTTATATGAAATCAAATACCATTAATTGTTAGATAATGAAGAAAAATATTAAAAAGATAAACTGGTGTTAAATAATCAGCATATAGTGTAGTAGGTTGGAGTACAGAAATAGTGGAGGATTTGAGCATCATAATTTTCATTATGTTGGATTGATTTTGTTAGCTAAATTGGTACTGGAGCAGTGAAATATCTTATATCAAAATATTAGTACTCCATTGGAGGTAATTTAATTTCAATTGGTTTGTGTTGTAATATAAACTTATTATGACATGCATGTAATTGACACCACCCATGTTCTAGTAATATCATAACATTAATTTCATTTGAACATGATAATTCATTCCATATCTATAATACATGTTCATAACCCATGTGTTCACTTTATATAACAAGTGTAAAATATATAACAAATCATTTTCCAAAAATATATATATAATAAAATTGCTAAAAAATATTTTACAATATTAAAAAAATATAAAAACTTACTAATATTAAAACAAGATAAAATTATAAATAAAATACTTAAATTGAAAAATAAATCATATAAATTAAGATTGTTTGTATGTATCAAATGTATCATGAAATAATTTTTATCAATCGATATAAATGTAAAAAATTGGAAAAAATCAGGCAAACAAAATTAATCCCTTTTATAATTCCTATATAAATTAAAAAAATCCAAGATATTAAAATTATTGGGGTTCTTCTTCCTAGAAGTGAAATAAGCTGTTTAGAATCATTTTATTTTAATCCATGGGAGCCGGTGGGTTACGTGTAAATTGGGTCCGATTACCATTTGTGCACCGTAAAAACACCGACAACATATCATTGGTAGTCAACACCTTACATTATAAGGGGGAGTATTTTTACAGTTTACATATAGTATATTCATGCAATTAGAGTGAGAAATAATGATAAATGAGTGAAATTAAATATAAAGGTGAGGGAAAGGGTGAACCAACTATGGATCAAGGCAAGGAAGATTGGGTAGAGAATCAGCTATCAATATTATGACTTATATATATATTACCATCAAATATAATTATAATAATTAATAAAATATTATATAAATAATCATTATAATAAAATAATTTAAAAACTATTATAATAATATGTTTCATATATAAATATATAATAAATGAAAATGTATCATTTCACCATAGCTAGAGAATAAGACTTGGATTATTATGGATAGATTGTGGTGAATCTTTTTAGGATAAACCATTGGAGAAATTTATTTTCAGGGTAGTTGGTTTTGAAGTGTTGACATCGTGGAGTTGATCAAATCAATAGAGATAGGGGTTTTGGATGCTTGAGTGACTCTACGATGTGAGATACCAGTTGCACCGTAATGGAGATCTTTGCACACATTTTCCATAAAAACCATTTGAAAAAATATAATTATAATTATATATTAAAAAACAAGATCTTATTATATGTTCATGATAAAGATATAGAAGAAGTGTGATAGTTTGGGTGATGGAAACTTGTTATTGCAGAAATGTCACGTAAGAAAAGTATCAATCACTCAAATTTTCACGCAGCTTCTAAATGCATGAGGGAGGATATGTGAAATTAAAATCGTTTCTAAAAATTAATAACACCTAAATAAAACTAAAAATATTAGAAACTTTAACAAAGGATGTCAATTCCTCTAAGAAAGAGTGACAAAGAGTGTGCAACGGAGAGGGAGAGTGGCAGCGCACCCGGTGATTGGGAGGGACAACAACAATGATGATGAAAGAAGGGAGAGTTTTAATGACTGTGGTAGGGATGGAGAGTGGTGAGGACATTATAGGGAAATGAAGATGATAGGTAGGGAGAGAAACAACGATGAAACATTGTGGTTGGGAGGGAGAGTGACAATGAGGGAACACAATGATATGAGAGGGAGAGCATATTTAAGGGATGGAGAGTGGCGGTGAGGGATTCACTTCCGTAATATCATGAAAGGAACATGTAAGAGCCCAAATCCATCTGAATCAATCATTTGCAGGTTTCTGAAGACCGAGGGTCTTGGAGGAGGCTCATAGGAAGTCTGGTGTAGTTTGGTTTCTAGAAGCTCTAAGTAGGTAGATTACACGATGTGTAAAGTTTTTACATGATGTGAAATAAGGTTTCATGGTGTGTAATGAATGGTAAAAAACAAATAAAATTCACTTATCAGCAAAAACCAAACCCTGAGGATTCCATGATGTTAAAGTGGATTACATGTCATGTAATTATATACTGCAGTGTTGTTTTATGAAATTTTAGCCACTAGGTTTATTCATAAACCTACAGATATAGTTTCTCCCCTTTCATTCTAGGCAACCCAGATGCACCCTATTTGATTTTTGGGGATTCCTTCATCAAGTATTGATCCCTTTCTTACCTCCTTCGACCCATATTTGATCCAAGTTATGTTCTATCTATGTTCATTTGGTTTATTCAATACGTTTTATCTGGTTCCTTTTTTTCCATGTGATGGAACTTGATCTCCATGTTTCTAAGGGAGTTTTGTAGGTTTTTGTTGGAATAGTTTTCGCACGACATCCTCAAGTTGATGCAGTTCCTATGGGAGAGGTAATCAGGATCTGCAACATTGATCCATTCTCATGCGAAGAACATTGACACCCTTTTTGAGGTATGTGATTCATTTTCTCTATATTTATTTATGTGCAATCATAGATCTAGAATGATTTATCCCCTTGGACTATAATGCAACTAAAAAAATAATTACTTAAACTATATTAAAGAATAGGTATAAATTGCATGGCGATGTTATTGTTTGTACTATGATAATAGTTTACCTCTGAATTTGATAGATAGTGTGATATCTATGTTTTTATTATTATGATTAGTTTATCATGTGAAATTGGTAAAGAATTTAATGATGGATTTATTTACTAATTAATTAGATAAAAGATTAACGAGGTATGTTTAATGAATCTGGTTTTTGTTGTTGTAATTTGATGATAATCAATTTGATAAAAGTGTCCATGTTTAATTTAATTGGTTAATGAACATGAATCATGTCAATTATTGTTGATAAAATAATTTATGGCATGTTAAATTAATTTCTTAATTAATTTGAGATAGTTTGTGATATCTTGTTTCTTAGTTTTCCTACTGTTGAAACCTATGATAACGAATTGATTAATTCAATATGGAATAAGATTCAGTTTTGCGATAAAAAATAATTCTTTTATAGGTACTGAGTTGTTTTTTTCATGTACGGTACATGCACCTTGTTCTTTGGAGTTGTTAGAGCTCATTTTGTTTAAAGGCTATATTTCTAGCTTTAGGGACAAGAGCCTTGTTTATATGTTTGTTTCCAGATGCATGTGATGTTATTTGAGCATGGAATAGATGACCCCAGAGGGATGTTGTGGTATGTGGGGTGGGGAGGTCTGAATGTGTTGTGAGCCTGGGATGGATGAGCCTGGAGGGCAGTTGTGGTGTGAGGGGTGGGGAGGCCCAGTTATTGTGGCAGTAGTTGATTCCTGTAGAAGTGAGATGCATTGGTATATGTATGTGGGTGTTACGGAGGACACCGAGGATAATGGAATGAGTTGAAGCTGGTCTTAACCGTTGATATAAAATATGGACACTTAATTGAATATGTTATTTGGATAACTTCCTGGTTTTTTGTTTATCTTCATTCCTTTTCCCGCTGCTTGACACTGATAAAGTTTCTTGGTTGTATACCTTGTTTGGTATCTTAAGAAATTTTCCTAGAGTACCTAGTAATATGGAAATTAATAGTGTTAATAAATGAATAAATGTTTAACCAATGGGGTTGGATCTTTCTATGATGTAATGCTAATGTTATAATATGGGAAGTCGTGGAATCAGTTTACTTATGACTGGAGGGCATGGAACATTGTTGTAATGATAGTGTATTTAATGTGTAAAATGTTAATGGTTAATAATTAATTAACGTAAAGTGAAACTGATGAAAAAATAAAAAAATAACATTATGTATCTCTTTTAATGGTTGTGTTTATATAGGATATCTTTTCTTAGTAGTGGCAGTCGGGATTCCAAGAGATGTTAGTTGAAGTTGAGTCGAAGGCTAGGTTATTCCCATAGTGTGGTTGTGAGATATATTATATCATATTATTTTTGTGTTCTCATATGGTAATCCACCCTATCGGTTAGGGAAACTGACACCCCAAGGACTTTGAGCACTAGGGTTTTTTCCCAATATCTTATTGGGAGGATGGATGGATGAATCCCCCCTTTGGCAACAATCTATTCTCTTGGTAGTTACATGTTTCAGCATGCACGATGGTTAGTTTTCCTCAAATATGTGCATATAGGGTTGTAATGTCTTGTGATTATTTAACACACATTTATTTTGAATATTGTTTCTTAAGGACTACTATAGGTATACCATGTATTGGTTGTGATTGATTTTGGATCCTTTCTCGGTGTATGGGTTGTGATGTACTGATGTATAATACCAGATTTATGAAACACATTGTGTGGGATGTGGTGGCTCTTAGAAATACCTGGTTACTTTTGGTTACATGGATGTGGTGGTGTGTTGCCCGAGGTACATGTTTTTGTACTTGACCCAGGTTTCTATGGGGTCACCTTTTCTTGAGAGATGTGGCATTAGAGCAGAGTGGAAAACTAGTGGGGAAGTGGTAGTGAGGTACCCACGATATTGTTTATTTTTTATATTCTCTTTTATGAGATACTTGGTGAGAGTATCCATTTTGAGGATAGAAAAATAGTATACCTATTTAGTTTGTGAGTTATATTACCTTATTGTTAATTGTGCTTTAGAATTCATTCTTTACTTTTGGCACAAGAGGTTCTGGGGAGGATCAAACTAAGTATACTATTATACTCACCCTACGTATATATAAACTATTTTTTAGCTCAGTTAGATCATGTTAGAGATCAGGCTGGCTACTACACCCTTAGGGTTTATCATGATCTGTTTGGGGTTCTTGGTCACTGTCGACATTACTTTTCTTTTGGTACTTGTAGTTTTCCTTTCAGTTTTAGTAGTTCTTGCATGCCATTTCATATTCTCACTTGGGTTTTATTTTATATTTTAGTATGAGGACGAGTTGGTCGGTGTCTTTATTATCTATCTCTTTCTCATGTTTTCTCTTAAAGGGTAATTCCTACCAAATTTTTGTTTATTATACCCTTGGTGTTGGTTGCCAACCCGGGGTCTACTAGAGGCGGGAATCAGGTTTCACAATCTCTCCTCTCCCATTATCATCCTAGGGGGTACAATTTTAGAGGAGGGATCATGAAAGATTTGTATCAAAGTGAGGTTGTAGGATATGATGTAGTTTGGAGTTAGGCACATGTGAGGTTTCATGGGATGGTAAATAAAAAATGTTAGATAAGTTTAGAGAGAACTGTAAAGATAGAAGACTAGCTGAGACATGGGTATTTGGGTCCCCCTATGATATGATGCATATAAATTTAATCTTACAGTGGATACTAATCAAAATGATAATAGTTGTAGGGTAGAGAAATTGTAAATGATCATGCATCATTATTCTTTATGCTTCTGTTTTAGGGTGTGTAACATGGGGAAGGTTAACCTGAAAATAATAAAAGAAAACAATTAATTAATGTTAAATTATTCCATATTCTAGGTTAAGAGATCTAATTGATTATTCTTTTGTAGGAATGGCTCCAAGTCGATGTCCTCATATTGTTTTCATGGAAGATGTTTTACAAGCTATGCCAACAGATTAATGCTGAGTGGATGTTGATGATGAAGAAACTTAGATATGGACATTCTGAGAGTTTCATCACCTGAGTCTTCAAAGGTACAAAGGCTCTATTTCAGATATAGTCACAAAAGACTAGTTGGAGTATGTAGAGAAAACCTTATGTTCGATCCATGTTTATGAGGAGAACTAGGTATCATTGGTTTTGATGATGTTGTGTGTGGTAGCGAGGAATTGGTGGTTATTATTTCTTTTTATATTTTGAGTATTCGACAGTCTCATGGGAGTAGTTACGATTCCAGTTCAGAGATGAGTTTCTTTCTTCGATCAAGAAGGTGGACAATAGCTAAGAGCTGCTTACCCTATGATAGGGGAGCTATAATATATGAGAGTTTGGGATCTATTTTAGGAACCTTATGTGAAATTATTCAAATCTATTTCAAGATGTGGAGTCCAGGGAAAATCATTTTGAGGAGGCTTTTCATCTAGATATCCGACACCAGGTCACCTTGTTTATGCTGAATACATATCTTGAGGTGTTTGCGAGAGCAGAGGATATCGACAGGACATTATCTAGAACAGGATCTTCATGAGAGGGGAATCATAATGATTCCTCATGAAGTATAGTTGTGGTTTGGGGTTCATATTTTTCAAGACATAAGAGCTTCTAATCATCCAGGGGTAGGCCCCAACCATCAATGTCTCATTTCATTGGGGGCGGAGGCTCTCAAGCCTATAATAATAGATCTGAAACATGTTTTTATTGTGGAGGGAAAGGTCAGCACTATCAAGAGTGCCTGGACTTTCAGAGTATTCATTGTATGTGAGTTTTTCTGCTTTAGGTTCGTCCACTGAGGCAGTTTCAGTCAGGGATATAGTTGGAGGTTGATCCATTTTGGGATCAGCATAGAGTGGATGGGGTAGCCATAGGATAGCCTCCGGACACTACCTAAATGTAGAGATTAGAGGGAACCTATGTAGGTGTTTTTTAGTAGGTTAATATAGGCCATGGAGTAGGTCGTGTTTAGCTTCATGCTTAAGCATTTCTAGTGTTAGGCAATCTAGACATCATTAGAGTTGCCCTGTTATTTTTTTCTACGTGGGTGAATGACTTATATGATCATGAAATGACACACCCCTTCATAAAACATTCCCTTATCCATTCTATGGGACCTGAGGTGAAGAGACTTCTAGGGACCTTTTCATTGACTATTCATGTTGGAGGTCGATCTGACTTGTTTTATGTATGTAGAAACTATGAGCTAGTGCTGGATAACACCAATCCTGATAAGATTTCATATATTTACAGATACAACCATATGACGTCATCCTCTGCATTGATTGGATGTCTTCAGTGTAGTATCTCATGTATTTATTCAGGATTTATGTTGTGTTATTCGATGTTTATAAAGATACTGTAGTGTTTGTTGGTGAGTTAGACCCTTAGATGGATCATAGGGGTGTTTTTTCCTTATCATCCTTGATGAATGAGCTGATGCTGAGTTCTTCAGTGGTTCAGTAGTTGGTTTTTCCTAGGGTCATAGAAGAGTACCCCAATGTCTTTCCTAGGGAGGTTGTAGCGTTACCCCCTCAACGAGATATCAATTTTGGGTTTAAAATACATCCAAGTCTGTCGCATATCTCGATGTATATGTATAAGATGGAACCTTATGAGTTGTGATATCTACGTATATAGCTTGATGGTCTGTTACGGTGTGGTTTTGTTTGGATGAGGGTGTCACCGTGGGGTGCACCAGTTTTTTTTGTAAAGATGTATGATGGCTGATTATGATGGAGTATCGATTATCATCACCTAAACAAAGTGATAATGAAGAACCATTATCCTCTTCCATGGATTGATGATTCCTTAAATCAAATAAAGGGTGCATGTTGGTTCCTGAAGATCGATTTTGAGTCAGGATATCATCAGAAAAATGAAAAGGATGAAGATTTCACGAACACCAATTTATTTTGTTTTCATGGGAATTGGGAGTTTGTTATGATTTTTTTTGGTGTGAAGAAGGATCTAGCTTTTTTTATGGGTTTAATGAGTTTTTTGTTCTATCTGTTCTTTGAAAACATCATAGTGGTTTTCATTAATGAAATCATTGTGTAATCCGCATTTGGGGAGGATTATATAGAGTATATGTGTGCTATTTTTTGGATTTCTTCATCATGAAAATTTGTTTGGGAAGTTTCTGAAGTATTTCTTTCTTCGGAAAACCCCAAGATAGTGGCAGAGGTAAAATGTTTCCTTGGTATTACATTCTATTAAAATAGGCTCATATACAATTTCTCTTGGTTTGTGACTCCTGTAAAAGCATTAACTAGAATGGATCTGGTGTTCCTCTATATTGATAAGTGTCATACAACTTTTGAGTATATGAAGTAGAAGTTCTTCAATGCTCTAGTTCATTATCTGATGGTAGAAGGAGTTTAGTTTGAAGTTTTCTATGTTGCTTCACATATTTGATTAGGCTATATTCTGTTTATGTAGATATCAGTTGTTTCCTATAGGTATTGGAAATTTCATCCCCGTGATTTTAACTATTCCACCCATGATCTTGAGTTGTGGTGATTTTTTTCTAACTTGATGTTAAGGATACATTACCTCATAAGTGTGTTTTTTGTGGTCTTCACCGATCATAAGAGCCTGATGCATGTTTTCTCCTAATGTGAACTGAACTTCCATCAGCATCAGTGGATGGAGTTCTTATATTATTATGACATTGAGATTTCATGTACACTTAGAAAGGGTAATGTTGTAGTTGATGTTCTAAGTAGGAATTCATGAAATGATGCAGTACGTGAATCAGGTGAATCCTGGAGAGTGATGGAAGGACATTAAACATTTCACCTAGATAAGGGAGAAGTAAAGGGAAGAGGATGTATATTTTTGATAGTGGTGCAATCATCTCCAATGAAATGGGTGGAAGAATCCCAGTTAATGGATCTTGAGGTGGAAGTCTAGATGGACTGAGTTTTTTGTGGTGAGGCCCCTGATGGTTGGTATGAAGATGAACAACATCGAGTGTTGTTTTAGGGAAATATTTTCATTCCTTTGGTGATTCATGATATGGTTCTCATAGAGTTACATAGTTCATATTTGGAAGTACATCCTAGTGTAAATAAAATTAATTAACCTTTGAGAGTTCAATTTTCATAGCCTGGGTTGAAGCGTGTAGTTGCAGAGTTTGTGTCTCAATTCTTGGTACTCCAGAAGGTGAAGGTTGCGCATCGTGTTCCCAGTGGTTTTCTCTAGTCTTTAGATATTCCTAAGTATTAGTGGGAGAACATATTGATGGAATATACTACCATTTAACCTCAAAATCTGTGAGGCTATGATGGTATATGGTTGGTAGTGGATCGTTTAATTAAATCAACCACTTTTTAGCGGTTAAGGAGTCGAGCATAGTGGAGGTTTTTTCAAGGAGATATCTGGAGGAGGTGGGGAGACTCCACAGGGTCATTTGGATTATCATTTTTTATCAGGATCCCTATTTTACCCTAGGGTGTGTACCATTATCTAGTATTATTTTGGTTCCCAACTATTCCTTAGCACTTCTTTTCATCAACATATGGATGGTCAAATAGAGTGGACCATCCAGAATCATGAAGTCATGATGCACTCTTGTGTCGTGAATTTCAGAGGTTTGCGGATGAGGCACCTACCCTTCATAATGTTTTCTTACAATAATAGTTTTCACTCCACCATAGATATGGTTCTATTTGAATCTTATTCTATTTGACCTTTCTGTTCTCCATTGTATTAGACTAGGGTCCGAGAGTTAGCAATTCTCAGGCCATAAATGGTACAGAATATGACAAAGATGGTTAACACAATTCACCAGAGGATGAAGGCAGCACAAGATCATAAAAAATCCAATTTTGATCATAGGACGAGACCTAAAGAGTTCGACGTTGTGGATTATGTGTTCTTGAAGGTGACTCCCCATCATGGGAAATGAAGGTTCGGTCATGTGAGTAAGCTTTCTCCATGGATTTCTGGGCCTTTTGAGGTGTTGGTTCATGTTGGAATCATGGTGTATGGGATAACTCTTACCCTATAGATGATACAAATACCCGATGTTTTTTACAAGTCACAACTTCTTCGTTAACATCATGGAAACTCACATGTCATCAATTGGGTTGAGATTGATTTTGATGATGATGCAACCTTCGAGGAGAAGTCTAAAGTGATCCGGAAACTCCAAAAGAAGGTTTTGTGTAGGCATGTTATCCCCTTGGTTTTTGTATTATGGTGATATGGTGGAATGGAGGAGAGTACCTGGGAATGTGAGTCACAGATACTCACACATTACCCAGAGCTTTTTTATGTTTATCTCTTCTCTTGTAACATAATTCATTTTTTTGGTTTTAGACCTTTTCTAGTTATGAGTTGGATTTCTCTTATTTCTTGTTGTGGTTTACTCTCATTACATGGGAGGTGAAGACATGAGGGGTATTCCATATGATTTATTTCTATATATTTCTATGGTTAGATGAGTCTTTTCTCTAGTTATATATGGAAAATACTTGATTAGTACTTCATCTACTCACTATGTTGAGCCCCTCGGGCATGGGTAAGGTGCTTGAGCTTCTGTAGTGATGAGAGCCTTGAGAGGTATCTCTTGGGGTGGCTATTTGGAAAACCCCTTTATATTTCTTATCTAGTTTGGTTTTGGATTCTCTAGGATGAGGATGTTTTGATAGGTATCTAATGTAATTTTGTGCATCCACATGAATCGTCCCTCTGAGTGTTTCTGATGACTGAGGTTCTTGGAGGAGGCTCAAAGGAAGTCCGAAGTAGGTCGGTTTACAGAATTTGGAATCATGGATATCTCACAATGTGTAACGGTTTTACACTATGGTAAATTGTGTTTCATGAAATGTAATGAATCTGGGTTTAAGAATAAATAAAAAGAATAGGTATCATGTTTTTTGGAAGAAACTGAAACCTAAGGATTAGACAACATGAAAGGGGATTTCACATCATATAATTCCTTGCTACAGTTTTGTTTTAAATTTTTTTATCCACTCGGTGTATTCATAACACTAAGGCTAGATTGTCTCTCCCTCTCATTCTAGGAAACCTAGTAGAACCCTCTTTGATGTTTTAGGGATTCCATCATCAAGGATTGATTACCATCTTTCCTCCTTCAAATCTTCTTCGATCCAAGGCTTTTTTTACCTCCGTCCTTATGATTTCCTTGATATATTTCCTCCCATTCCTATTTTCCTGGTTGTGGAGCTTGATCTCTATGTTTTTAATGTAGTTTTTTTGGTTGTTTGTTGGTATGGTTGGGCCATGGCATCATCGAGTGGATACAGTTCTTGTGGGAGATGTGATCGGGATATGCAGTGTTGGTCTATTCTGAGGCAAAGAATTTTGACACCCTTTTTGAGGTAGGATATTCATTGAATATCTATTTATTTTCATGAAATAGTAGATCTCGCATAATTCATCCCCTTGTATTGTAATGTAATTAACCTAATAATTACTTAAACCGAGTTAAAGAATTGGTATCAATTGCATGGTGATGTTGTTTTTTGTCCCGCGATAATTGGTAGCCTCTTGACTTGATAAATAGTGTGATATATTTGTTCTTATTGTTGTTATAAGGTTAGCATGTGAAACTGGAAAAAAACATAAATCCAAAATTAATTATTAGTCAATTAGATAAAAGATTAAAGAATCATGTTTAATGAATCTGGTAGTTGTTGTTTTAATTTTATGATAATAAAATTGATGAAATTATTCATGTTTAATTGAATTGGTTAGTGAACCTGAATCTTGTTAATGCTTGTTACTAAAATAATTAAAGGAATTCCAAATTAATTGTATAATTAATTTGGGACAGTTTGTGATATCGTGTTTATTAGGTTGCCTATAGTTGGAACCTGTGATAATGATTCCATTAATTCATGATGTAATAAGAACCGGTTGTCTGATAAAAGATAATTCCTTTATAGAGCCTAAGTTTTCCATTTTCTGGTAAATTCTATGTACCATGTGCTTTAGATCTGTGAGATCTTGTTGTGTGTGAAGTTAGGATTCCTTAATTTAGGTCCAAGATCACATAAGATATGTTTTTCCAATTACTTGTGATGTGATGTGATCATGGGATGGATGAGCCTGAAGGGATTTTGTGGTATGCGGGGTAGGGAGTCATGAATGATTTGTTAGCCTGGGATGGCTGAGCCTGTAGGGATGTTGTGGTATGAGGGGCAGGGAGGCCCGGTTGTTGTGGTAGCATTTGGCACCTAGAGTGGTGACATGAATCAATATATGCATGTGGTTGTTGGGGAGGAAAACGAAGATGATAGAATGGGTTGAAGATAGGCTTATCCATTTATATAAAAGTTGTAAGCTTGTTTGGATCTATTGTTTGGTCAATGACCAAGTTGTTTGTTTATCTCCTTTCCATTACCCACCAATTGATGTAGATGAATGTGTTGGGCTGTATACATTGTTTGGTAGCTTTGTATGTTTTCCAAGAGTACCTGGTAATATGGAATGTAATAATGTCGATAAATAAATAAATGTTTAACCCATTGGGTTGGATCTTTCTAGGATGTAATGATGATGTTATAATTATGAGAAGTCGTGGACTCGATTTACTTATGCCTGTAGGGAATGTAAATTTGTTGTAATGTTAGTGTATGTACTATAGAAAATTTTAACGGTTAATTAATGGTTAAAATTAATTAACTTAAAGTGAAACTGAGGAATAAGGAATAAAATAACTTATTGTTTCTCTATAAATCGTTGTGTGCTTATAGGATATATTTTCATTACAGTGGAAGCGGAGAGGCTGAGAGATGTCAGCTGTAGTAGATTCTAAGACTGGGTTGTTCCCATAGTGTGGTTTTGAGCTATATTATATCATGTACTTTTTATGTTTCTATACGCTACTCCACCCTGTCGATTAGTTAAATTGAACCCCCATTGATTTTGAGCCCTGGTGGTGTTTTCCCCAATATCCCAAGGGGAGGATGGATGGATGACTACCCCATTTGGCCCTGCTCTCTTCTCTTGGTAGTTAATTAAGATGGTGTTCACGTCAGTTAGTTTTCCCCATATATGTCTATAGAGGGTTGTAATGGCTTTAGGATATTTTAGACACTTGTATTCTTGATATATTTTCCTATGGAACATTATATGTATGACATGTATAGACAATGATGTCTAACAGATCCTTACTCGGTGTATGAGTTGTGATGGATTGAGGTATAATACCTGATGTATGACACATGTTATGCGAGTTCTGGTGGCTCCAGGTAACTACCTCGTCGCTTTTGGTTTTGTGGCCATAGTGGTGAGTTGCACGAGGTGTATGTTGTGGTGTTTTTCCCAAGTTCTTTCAGTCTATAGTTTTTGGAGTGAAATGATCAAGACGTGCGACATTGGGGTAGAGCAGAAAACCAGTAGGGAAGTGGTAGAGAGGTACCCTTCATATTCATTATAATATTATATTCTCTCGTATGTGATACATGGTTTGAATAGCCATGCTGAGACTAGAAACTTAGTATAAGACTTTAGGTGACGAGTTAGTTTCACTTGTTGTTCACTGTTCTTTAGAAAGATTTCTTTACCTTTGGCATGAGAGGATTTAGGTAGGATAATACAAAGTATACTGTTATACTCACCCTATGTATATATAAATTATTATTCAGTTTAGTTGGAGTAGGTTGGAGATCTGGCTGGTTACTAATAGCTTTGTGTTTAGCATGAGTTGTTTGGGTTTCATGGTTGTTGTATTTACTTTACTTTTCATACTTATATTTTTCCTCTCAATTGTAGTAGTTATGGAATTTCATTATATATATGAACTAGTTTTTTCATTTATATTGTAGTCTGAGCCGGATTTGGTTCGGTTCTGTCTTATCTCGCTTTTTCCCATGTGTTCTCTTAGAGGGTAATGTCTCTCATCTATGTGTTTATTATACCTTCATTTCTAATCACCAACCTGGAGTCTACTAGTGGGTGGACTTGTGTGTCACTATCTCTCTTCTCCCATTATCATCCCATGGGGTACACTTTGTGGGGAGGGGGTCGTGAAAGTGCGACTAAATTGGTCGGTTAGGAATAAATTTATATATCAGTTAAGGTTTTTATCAGTACTCCAAAAAAAAGTGCTGATAAAGAGGGAATTTATCAGTCCTGAAATAAAAAATCATTGATAAAAGCTACCTTTATGAGTGTTATTATTCTAGTGATAATAAAGAGAGATTTTATCAGTTCTAAAACAATAGAGCGTTGATAAAATCTATCTTTATGAGTGTTATAATTCTAGTGCTGATTAAGATAGCTTTTATCAGCACTTTTCTAGGGATGATAAAGACATATCTATATTTGTGAAAGAAAATCCCCAAAAAATATTTAATAATATTATGAATATAATTAAAAATAATATATATACAACTATAAACAAATATAAACAAATATAATTTTAAATAAATATTTATATAATTATAAATATATTTAAGGAATTATAAACATGTATTTATAAATGTTATTGTAAATAAATATAACTATAATTAAATATATATATATATCATCATAAATAAATAATTATTTGTATAGTTATAAATATATTTAAATAATGTTAAATATGTATTTATAAATATAATTATAGAAATATAATTATGGTTATAATTATAAATAAATATTTTTACTTAATTATATATATTTATACATTTATATAATTATATATATTTATTAATATATAAATATTTATAATTATAAATATATGAAATATATTTATTATTTAAATATATTTATTATAATTTTATAATTATTTAATTATTTAATTATTTATTTATATTTATAATTATAAATAAATATAGATGGATTGACGATGGGTATCGGTAGTGCTCTCCATGTCGATTCTTTAGGTGATCTCGTGTTTTAGGATTTTTTTCATCCAATGATGTTTCCTAGAGATCTTCAAATCGAGTTTTTGTCTAGTGGGGATCTCCTAAATCCTATAGTAATGGAAGAGGAAATAGGGTTTTTGACTCTTCTTCTCATGGATCTGGATGGGGTGATGCGACACACTTCTTTATCTTCAGAAAGGATGGAGCTTCTGAGAGAATCTTTAAAAGTGGTTAATCAACACATATTTGTGTTAACCAGTAGTTGAACCATGATTGGTTAAAGCTTTGTGAATTCCCAATTATCGCAAGAACAATTATACGGTTTGGGAAAATTCCTCAGAAGATTAAAGATATAGAGTGTAAATTTTTTTATGTTTTGGGATTTTGGAATTGGAAATGTATATCCATAGGATGCGAGTATTTCCACATTTAATTTTCATTGGAGGAATTTAAGGGGAAATATTAGGGGCTTGGACTGATTTCTCTCTACTCGGGTACACTCTACATCTAGGATTGGGATCCTAATTTTAATCCATTATCAATATAAAATTTGAGGAATTAGGTTTGGGTTCATATCTATGGTTTGAACTAGATTATGTGGCATCCACGGATCTTGTTTGACATTGCATGTGTGATTGGGACTCCCATAAAACATGATCGAGCTACAGAAGAAGAAAGATTCATCAACACTGTGAGTTTTTTTGTAGGAGTTGGCCTTAACTCCATGTTCGTTGGAAATGTTGTATTGTCCACTCTTGAATTGAGTTTTGATCTAACAATAATGTATGATAAATTACTTTTGTTTTTCAATAGTTACTAGACTATTGGAAATGTCAAAGAGACATGTTTCAATGATATTTTCTATTATTTATAATATTTGAAGGGGAATGGCTCATCTAGTTGTAGGCATAAGGGATCCTCCAGGCCCAAGAAAGATTTTTTTGTGGAGGTACATATTTCCTCACTTATTTTCGGTTCTATGGGAGTTTACTGGGAGGTTGCGGATAGAGTATCTCAACCGGTTTTGAAGGATAGGTAGGGAGTAATGGCATCTGGTGAATCCTGGCCTTCTAATACTGTCCCAAATGCTTAGGGTAAGGGCTGAAAACATGGGATGATGTAGTGTAGGAGGCTTTTGATGTCTACAGTCTCAGTATAACTATTTATGAGGGTGAACTTCTTGCGTAATAATTTGTAGATACTCAATTGATCCCATAACAATTAATCACATTAAGGGGTCACAAGGGAAAGCAAAGGATGGATACTGAAACTCCACCAAGAGGTAAATTCAAGAATAAATAAACTACTAGATGTATTGTTAATGTTAATGAAGGACCGGACTCTACCTCACAATCTACTGCAACTAGTGATTCACTTAAGCACCTGGACAATCCCAATTCCTTTTCTCCACATAATGTGTTCTTGGAGGGGATGTCTCACCCTTTGAGAAATAAAGAAGGGACTCCGGGGCCTATAATATTATAGGGTGGTCCTCTACTGAGGCTGATGCTAGCAGTTCGTAGCATTCTAAGGAGATGGTGAAAGGGTCTGCATTTGAAACTGTTATGACCCCACCAAACTCTGGTAAAAATAGTTTTTGTAGGTTGGACTTCTTCAAAAAATTAATTATATAAATTTCAAATATATGTTAAATATTAAAACGTAATAAAAATAAATGAATACATATTAATCATATTAATTAAAAAAATATTGAAAATATTACATGTATAATAAATAAATAAATGTATATTAAATACTATAAAATGACTAAATATATTTTCAACTTTATTAATGAATATATAATAATAAATGAATAAATAAAATTAAATAAATTACTAAAATATTAAAAATTGAATTTGAATGATTTTTACATACAAGTAAACATGAAAAACATACATATGTACATTATACATATCTAAACACACACAAATATACACACATTCACATACATACAAACAGTTATACGTGTACATATATTTTAAAATATTTAACATCATTATAAATATATATTTAAATGAATATATGAATTTACATATTATATAATTTTTTAAATAAAATATTAATATATTTTATTTTGTTCAATTATATACGTATTTTGTAATTTAAGTATATGAATAAGCTGTTAAACATTTTAACTAATATAAATTTTATAATTATATATATATATATATAATTATGAAAAAAAGATTAATTTTTTATTAAAAATTATTTAAATCATATTTATATATTATATTTACATATATATACTTACT
This sequence comes from Viscum album, assembly GCA_963277665.1. Lineage (NCBI taxonomy): Eukaryota > Viridiplantae > Streptophyta > Magnoliopsida > Santalales > Viscaceae > Viscum > Viscum album. Next base: position 328,260,859 of record OY728144.1, on the reverse strand, counting down.
GTAATATAAATAGTTTTTAAATATATATATATATATATATATATATATATTATTACTCAGTACAACCATTATCAGTGCTCAAAAAAAGCACTGATAAAGGTGTCACTTTTATTGGTGATAAGAAAATAAATGATAAATATGGGACCTTTATCAGTGCTTTGTGTGAGAACTAATAAAATCCCTCCATTTATTAGTGTTTTTTGTCTAGTGTTGTTTGAATTCAGTGTTAAATAAAGAACAATCTGTGGTAGTTCTTTAAATGATACGATAAATTTTACTTTTAGTAATTTCATTTATAATCAACTCAATGGTTATGATTACATCTACTCAAAATAAATTGTGAGGATCGATGGTGATTCACCATAAAAAATTTAATGATTTCTGCATATTTATGAATTATTTATATTTTAGAAGCAATTTTTTGTATTAGTTCATTTTCAATTTTTAACTTTTGATATGGGATAATCACTACAAAAAATGTAGCCATTACAATGGTTTTTTACTATGAACAGTGGTTTAAACTACTGCAATATATTTTAGCATTGGTTATTCAAATCATCATATATTTCAAGGTTGATAATAATTTGGTGGAAATTTTTTATAGTGTAGAGGAAGTAATTTTATGTGTTGCTTTTTAAGAAATCAGTTGTGGTTCTATAGTAATTTGGATTTGTTTGGGGGGGGGGGGGGTAGAAGAAATTTACATAATTATTGTTAAATTATTTAATGGTTGTTTACCTACCTAATGTAAAAATATATCATAATCCCCCATAACCTCTTCTAGAAGAATTAACGGCAGTTATGTTTAGTGTTAGTTATTAAAACCCCTTGCAAAAAATATCGTATAATGTTTTCCAAGTCTATTTAATAATAATTAATATCTGTATAAAAAACTAAATCATGCAATAAGATAAACCATAAATAACTTGTCATACAACCATACATCCATAAATCATATATCCATGCATCCATCCATATACATATCAGTAGTCATAAATGCAAAACCATTGGTCAACCATAAGCTCGATAATTATATTTATAGATAAAATATGTCCTACATCAACCAACATGTTACCAATATTTCAATCAAACCACCTCTATTGCATATAAATTCATCCATATCTCAAATCATCAAACATGAAATTTACCACCTCACGTCACTAACTAAAACCAAAAAAAGGTAGAAATAAAAATTGAACACATCAAATAAGAATTTTTGAAGAATCATTGATAATATGTACCCATACCATAAAACTACGATCCATCAAAACTTCCCTACGAAGAGTTACATGGATTATAATATTCAACTTCATACTTACTATTGGCATTTGTCACCTACAATACAAACCAAAACATTTTAAAAAAGAAATACGAAACATAATGTGCACAAAATATATTTGTAATTTTTAACATAGAATTTTTTATTTTGTTGAAAAAAAATTAAATTAATTTTAAAATAAAAATATTAATATAACAAAAATAACTGTTTGAAAACATCAACTTATTGATATAAGATGTGATTAAATACTTGGATCTCAAAAGAGAAATGTATATGATAATCTGATAAATTTTTAAACCAATGTGTTTTGTGCCTTAATTTACTCAATAAATAAAATTAAAACTTTTGATATGAAAGTATTTCCTACATTTCAAAATTAATTAAATGGTGGTTATGTCTCTAATTCACATCAATATGAGGTTTTCTGCTATAGTTTTGTCCATTACATGAACGTTTTAGTGTTTTAAAACACTATAAACTCATTGATGGACATCATGGGAAAATCGTAACTCATATTGATGTGCAGTTAGTTACTACATTTCAAAAATAAATCTATGGTTATTTTCCTATGATTTCAGGGTTATCTAACATTTTATCTTAGTTTTTACCTATTGATGAATGTTCTTAATGACTTTGATACCTTTTAAAATTCTTTAATGAGTCATTCAGAGCACACCGCACATAAGATGGATCTTTTTTCTACCCAAACATATCAAAAATAATTCAACGATGGTTGTACCATGATTTCACATCAATCTGATGTCATTTTCTATGATTTTGACTGTTACACACACATTTTAGTGTATCAAAATACTAAAAATATATTTAGAGACATCCTGTGAAAATAATAACATGTATTAATGTTGACTTAGTTCCTACAATTCAAAAATAAATCTACAACCATTTTCCTATTATTTCATGACCATCTAAAATCCCTTTCTTGGTTTTAACCCCCCTAACACATGTTTTTAATGACTTTGATATCTTTTAAAATAGCTTATTGATTCAATCTAATCAAACTACACATCAGATGTATTTTATTTTTGTGCACATCACAAATAATTTAACAATGGTTTTCCCCTAACCTCACATCAATATGAGGTCATTTTCTATTATTTTGATTGTTACACACATGTATTTGTGTTTTAAAACATTAAAAATGCATTTACAGGCGTCCTGGGAAAATCAAAACTCAGATTGACATGATGGTGGTTCCAATATTTCAAAAATAAATCTACAATCATTTTCTTATGATTTCATGGTCATTTGACATCATTTACTTGGTGTTAACACCAAACCACATGTTTTTAAAGACTTTTGTATCTTCTAAAACAAATTATAGAGTCATTTTGAGCATGTTGCATGTCATATAATTTTTTTGTCAACTCAAACATTTAAAAAATAATTCAATGTTGTTCGATTCATTATTTCACATCAATATAAGATCATGTACCATGGTTTTGTTTTTTAAATGCACATTTTAGTGTTTTAAAATACCCAAAATGCATTTATAGGAATCCCGAAAAAATTGTAAGTTTAATTGATGTGAATTAGGTTCCTATATTTTAAAAATAAATTTAAAGTTATTGTTTTATGATTTCACATCCATAAGACACAGTTTTTATAGTTTTTACCCTATGACAAGTAATTTCAAATACTTCAGTGTCACTTAAATGTGATTATTGAGTCATTCTAACACACCACCCATCAGATGGATGTGTTGTCTATGAGTAAACATCACAAATAATTCAAAAATAATTCTTCCATGATTTCACATTACATTGAGTTTTTTAATGGTGATTACCATTAGAAACACATTTTAATTTTTTAAAACATTGAAATGAATAAATGGGAATTGTGGGAAAATCGTAACTTAGATTAATGTGGTGTTAGTTCCCACATTTAAAAAATCAATCCATTGCCATTTTCTTATGATTTCATGTCCACACAATGCCTTTTTCATGGTATTGACTCTCTTAACCATGTTTTTGAAGACATTGATAACTTTTAAGACAAATTAGTGTGTCATTCTAAGCACACTTCACATTGTATGAACTTGTTAACTTCTCATACACATCAAAAATAATTTAACAGTGGTTTTACCATGATTTCATGTCAATGTCAGTTTTGTTCTATATTTTTTACCATTACATGCATGTTTTAGTGTTTTAAAACAATAAAAAACATTTATAGTCATCCCAGTACAACTATAACTCATATTTATGTGGTTTCCATTCCAACATTTCAAAAAAAAATTGTCATTTTCATATGATTTCACATCCACCAGATGTTGTTTTCTTGGTTTTGACCCCCTCACAGACATCTTTAGGGACTTTGGTATCTTTTAAAACTGATTATAGAGTCATTCTAAACACATTTCAAAATATGTGTATGTTCTTTTTAATCATACAAATACAAAAAATTCAAATTTTGTTTTACCATGATTTCAAATCAATATAAGTTAATTTTATATGGTTTTTAAAATCACATGCATGTTTTAGTGTATTAAAACACTAAAAACATATTTATAGATATCATGGAAAAACCGTAAGTCAGATTTACCTGACATCAGCTACCAAATTTCAAAAATTAATCTACATTCATTTTCTTGTGATTTCATAGTCATCTGACACTATTTTCTAGGTTTTTGTCTATGGATGCACGTTTTTAAATACTTTGGAATCGTTTAAAAGAGACTATTGATTTATTACGAGAACACCACACTTCGAATGGATGTGAAGTACACTTTTACATGTCAAAAATAATTCACAAATAGTTTTCCCATGATTTAAAATCAATCTAAGACACTTTTTATGTTTTTGATCATTAAATGAACGTTTTAGTGTTTTAAAACACTTAAAACATGTTTATGGACATCCAGGAAAAATTGAAACACATATTAATGTATATTTAGTTATTATATTCCAAAAAATAACCTATACTATTTTTTCAATGATTTCACATCCATTTGATGCTATTTAATTTGTTTTGACCCCCTGATGCATGTTTTTATAGACTTTGGTGTCATTTAAAAGTGATTATTGAGACGTTCTGAGCACACAACACATCAAAAGGATATGTTGTCTGCTCATACACATAAAAAATAATTAACTAGTGGTTGTTCCATGATTCCATGTAATTATGAGGTTTTTAATATGGATTCGACCATTACACACAAATTTTAGTGTTTTAAAACACTAAAAATGCATTTACAATCATCCACATAAAACCATAATTCATATTGAAATGGTGTTGGTTCTTACATTTCAAAAATAAATATGTGTTCATTGTCTTAGTATTTCATAACCATTGGAGGCATATTGCTTTCTTTTGACCCCCTAACACACATTTTCAATGACTGGTATCTTTAGATATTGATTATTGATACATTCTGAGCACACCACACATTAGATGGTTATATTTTCTACTCATAAATGTGAAAAATAATTTAATTGTAGTTTTCCCATATTTTGCAATCAATATGATGTTTTTTAGGGTTTTGACCATTAAACACATGTTTCAGTGTTTAAAACACTAAAAACATGTTTATAGGCGTCCCAGGAAAAACATAACGTAGACTGAAAGGGCGTCGGTTCCTACATTTTAAAAATCAATCTACAGTTATTTTACTATGATTTCAAGGCCACCAACACAGTGATATTTAATTTGAATCTGTGATGATTATTTTTAAAGACTATGGTATATTTTAAAAGTGATTATTTAGTAATTCTGAACACACCATAGGTCAAATGGATATGTTTTCTACTCGCACAATGTCATGCATCCTAATTGATATGTGCATGGGATAAATGAATGGGGATTCAATGTGTATCATGACCAAACTACATGATGTGTATAACTCGGTTACACATTGTGTATCACTCTTGTCGTGTGTTTGTGCAACCCACTTAAGTGCTCGGGCTGTCCATTGGATGTGGTAACACACGATGCATACTCTAGCTACAAGTCTTGTGTTCTGCAAGATTCATGTCTATAAAACTCACCCAAAAGCACTACGTGTATTTCAGAAGTGAGAAATAATTAATTACACACTATGTATATTGTCTACCTTTCATGTACATCATTAAGGATCCAAAGGCTCATACACATTGCACACACAACATGAGATGATCTCATCCATTTATATAGCTGAACCCCGAAGCATCTCGTATTCATATCACATTTCAAATTGTTGGGGTATAATTCATTAAATATTTTCAATGAATTTAATGAAAAGTGTTTAACATATTTATAATGGATTGTAACTTATTAATAAACCATTCATGAGAAATAAATTATATATATATACAAACACATATACATGAATCTTATGCATGCACATTTCAGTGATCATCAAACATGTTAGAGGGAGGGGTTGTAACATCCATTATAATTTTTAAAAAATATATATATTAGAAAATTCAAGGTGAATTATATTGTATGAATTTAAGTACAATATCAGTTTTCACATTTGATCTGCAGTTGTGGGAAAGATTGATTTTTATTTTGTATTTTGCAATAAAATATTTCATTATAATTTACTATAGTAAATTTTTATTGAAATTTTCATTATAGTTATCCACTGTAATTTTCAATTAGTTTTTTTAATAAAAAATAATCAATAAATTTTTTCATGGAATTTTACACAATTTTTTTGAAAATTATTTTCCTAATAAATTTTTATGATTTTAAAAAATATTTTATTATTTATAAACTAAAATATATATAATATTTATATCTTTCAAAAAAAATTATTTTATATGTTTTTCCACAAAATAATAATACTTCAATCAATTAAAAAGATATTAACTTAAAAATATTAATTGTTTTTATCCCATCAAAAAAATAATTTGCTATAAATTTAAAATTCAAAAATTTTATGAATTGAAAAACATTATCATTTTTTATTATATGAGGAAAAATCAATTGTTTTTTCAAATGACTTAAATATTATACTCTATTTAAACATAGATTAATTTTTTAAGCATTAAAAACTATTCTTTGAAAACATAAAAAATTGATACTCAAATATTTCTTATAGAAACATAGTTTATTAATTGTTTTTTAAATGGAATAACTTTTTTTATAAATATAAAAACAATATCTCTTAAAATAATCAATGTTTTTAAAATTCAATGAAACCATATTTTTTTATAAGTAATTAAAACTTTTTTCTAATTAATAACACCACTCACTTGTTTATTTTTCCATCGAATATTCCATTTATGTATGATTTATTCTATTTGTAACAAACAGATAAAATGATATCAAATGACTAAAACTTATAATGATTTCTAAATTTTGATTTGATCTTCCAATTCCACTCATACAAAAATAAATACACTTTCAAAGTACATATAACGGGGGTGCCTAATCTCTTGCCAATACCGAAAGTACTACTTTTATTTATACTAAATTTTAAAACAATTCCAACAAAAAACCAAAATGTACCCACCACCAACATAATTTATTTTTTAATTAAAAAAATTAGAGAGAGAGAGTGTCTGTGTGTGTGTGTTTAAAAAATAGAAAGTGCCTTGTTGAAGAAACTATGCTCTCTTGACTTACATAAGAACTTGTTTTATGTGATCAGAATCTAACCTCATCACAAATACACCAATAGAAAACTGTCTTCCCCCTTCTCTCAAAATGGAATGTTTGATGTGGCCAGCAGTCTTCCATTAGTATCATATACATGCTCTACAATGGAGAATTTTATGTTCTTTGTCTGCCCTAGTGTTCTAGTAGTGGCTCTCTGGCAGGGTGAGGCCTTGGGCATTGAGGATGAGGTCTTGGTATCAGAGGAGGGCCTTTGGGATCTGTATGAGTGGAGATGGATCCACCACCACCCCCACCGGTAGCCAGATATGAGAATGAGAAGCTTTGATCATTCAACATGTTTATGGACAATGCAAAGAACATCCACGAGGTAAACCAGTAGGGGAGACCCTAAAAGCTGAAGTTCAAGCAGTTTGTTGACCTCAATGATGATCATTATGTTTTTTATTCTACTAGATTATAATATTTTATTGTAAGCATGGATTGTATATTTCTGTTTTTATCTATGTAATACTAGTGTTATATTTATAAATTATGTGTGTTTTCATTGTTAAGGTTCACTCGTTATAGATAGTTTTTTCTAGAAATAATTATGATTTTTATTTCAGAAATAATTTTTTAATCTTCTTGATATAATAAAATACAATAATGGTTAATTGTTCTCTAATTCTTCTTAATTATTCACTGAAGGATAATATTTTCTTTTAGAAAATGTGTAGGGGTATCCTTACTACATATTATCATCTGGCCGATAGGCACCTCTCTAATAATGGCATATTCCCACTCTATCGGGGTTCAACAGAGTTGGAATTTCATGATATTTTTCCCTACCCTTGGGTCATTGGGATTTTGTCCAAGTGTTCGAAACAGGATCTCATTCCCTTGAGAAATATTGGTGATGTGAGTCTCATTGTGGGGGACTGGTTCAGATCATCACCTTCTTAGACTATTATAGGCCTGAGTATCCATGCCTAGATTGTTTGGATTTTCCGTAATGCCATCATTTTTGAGAACATTATTAAAGATGATATGGTATGGATTCTACGATACATAATTGGAGCTCTCAGTGCCTTGATAATAAGGGGTCTGAATAACTTCATTTGTTCTTATACCACCTATTAGATAGTTACCCCCATTTGGGCATTCTGAAACACAATACTGACACGATGAATCCTGGGGATGGGTCTATAGGATTAGGGTCTATTCTCCATTATCATGCTGGCTCTATTATCGTGTCTCATCATTTTCAATCATTTCTATTTAGTCTCCTACTATGGTAGAGGGTATATCTATTTTCAAGGTTTCTCAATTCATCTCATCTCTTGGCAGGATGGATGGGGTAGTTGAATCTGATTTTTAGGTTATTTTCAATGTACTAAAAGAGGATGAATGTATCCACAAGGCCTATGGATCCATTATCACCATCATCATAACATTGGTCCCTTTATTCTCCTCTTGTTTTATTTTTCTTCGTTAGGAGGGAGGAAAATTGTGAAACTCAATTTATGGATACCTGGGGAAATCATCAGGGGTCACAATGTTGGATTTCATTTTTAATCTAGAATTTTGTAATTTTTATTTGGTTTATGTCTAATGTTTGAGAATTTTCTTTTCAAAAAAATGGTAATGAATCTAAAATAAATTCATATTTAATTCTTCCATTCCCTAGTCGTACTTTAAATGGTATAATTTTTTTTATTAAAATACAATTAAATTGGAGTAATCCCTCTAAAATGGTTATAGTAGAAACATTGATGGTTTTATATTTAGAGGGTTTTCATTTTTATTAATATTCCTTGAGTAACTCAATCATACAACCTCATTATGGTAGTGTCTCTGATTCTCTATAAATTTATTTTCACATACAGTGATACTCTTTGTCATTCTATAATGGTAGTGAACACTCCAAAATTATAAAAACTTGACTAAATTGTTTAGTTATTAAGGTGATAAATAAGAATCATTAAATGATTCAATAAAATTATACTTTTAGTAATGTCATTTATCCCTTATTTATTTTTTAGATACAATTGTTCCTATAGTAAATCATTCTCAATTTGTAAATGTGAGATACTCACTACAGAAAAAAAGACTTATTGGTTTTCTTTTAATATATGTGGTCATTTAAACCATTGTTATATTTTTACTGATGGTTATTTAAACTCCCAAGAATTGCATAGTCCATAATCACTTAGTGATGGCTTTTTATAGTGTAGTGACCATTATTTAATATGTCATTTTTTAATCACTAAGAGATAGTTCTAAATTAATTTTAATGCATTTGGGGGTGATCGAGGAAATTAACATAACCACTTCTAATTTATTTAGTGAAAATGTACCTATGTGGTGGAAAAATATAATGGAATCCACCATAATTTCAGTTAAATGAATTAACAGTGGTTATATTTAGTGGAAGTTATTAAAAATCACATCTAAGCATATCCAATAATTTTTTTCAAAATATTTAATAAAAAATAATATGCATATACAAAACTCAATCACACAAAAAACTAAACCATAAATAAATCATCATACATCCATACATCCATATATCATGCATCCATACATCCACACATCGACATTCATATATAAAAAACCATTATTCAACCATAAGCATGATAATCATATAAATATATATATATATATATATCACTACTACAGTTTTGAGTTTATCCAGCACTAAAAAAAGCACTGAGAAATGTTGTCTTTTGCACCTTATAAAAAAAGCACTGATAAAAGTTACCTTTTATCAACGCTAAAAAAATGCTCATAAAATAACACATTTATCAGCACATTTTCTAGCAATGATACTGTACCTTTTATCATTTCTATAAAATTGCTCATAAAATAACACCTTTATCAACACATTTTTTTGCACAGATAAATGTTATCTTTATCAGTGCTAGTTAAAGTGATGATAAAACTAATTAACGAGTACTAAATAAAAAATGTGAGCGGTTGACCGCTTCTTTTTATATCATTATGCACCATGAAAACATCAAAATCCCATTGTGGTTATGAGCTCCAGCATACACTTTCTCCACAAACCTAAATGGGTTTGTACCGACATGAACTATCCTTCACGGGCCTTGGCCAGCTCTTTGCTTTATTTTATCCACTCTTTGTCGGCCCCTTCAAGCGTCTTCCCACCTTCTTTTTGTCATTATCATTTTTAATAGGCCTTCCTTGAGGGCTAGTTGACTTACATTTTATTAACAATTAAAATATTATTTCATATATAAAAATATATATTGATAAATATGAATATATTCAATATTAGTATACATATATATAACTTGTTTTTTTTTAATTTTTCATTATTTAATATTTTTTTAAAATTATTTATTTTTAATATTTATTTATATGTATTAATTTTTTTTATACTTAAGTTCTTATTTTGTATATAGAAATATATATTAACATTTTAACTATTAATATTTAAAAAAAATATTGATATATATTTAATATTAATATGTATTAATATATATACATTGACATATATTAATAAATAGTATATTAATTATTAATTAAATTTAAAGGCTCCAGATTGGAATCCAAGAGATCCTAGGTTCAACCCCTTTTGGGAGTAGGTACTATTACAGTTCTAAGTAGGTGGCGATGCAGATGATGATATGGACAGATGGTGATGTAGGCATGATGCAGACAGATAATGATGTCAACATGACACTAGCAGGATGATGTAGGCATGGCAGTGCACTGGGCTTTCAGACCATGAAATGGGCTTAATGCCCACTGGGCCGATGGGTCATGTACTAAAAAAATAAGGATTTATGGGTGGGTTATACCTTTATGGGGCAATAACCCTCATTTACAATGTGTGTGTTTGGTGTGTGTGTGTTTGTGTTTGTGTTTGAATCTAATTGTACCATCAAACACATAATATACATATTATTTCATTAAAAATTAAAAAATTCATATATATATATATAATTAAATAACTAATACACTATTATAATTAATAGAAAGGAAGGATATATTAAATACTTAATATAGTACTTAAATAATTAATATACTATTTATTATTATATATATTAATTTTTTTATTAATTAATATTTCATTAATAAAATTTTTAATATTTATTTTAACATTTACTATTTTTAATAATGTATTAATTTAAATAATTAATATATATTCATTTTTTATTTAAACCAATATTCATGCTGGTTTACGAGCTGGACCGGGACAACCCCCAAATGTTTTGTCATTAAACTTATTAAATTTAATAAATATATATATTAATAAATAATATATAAATAATATATATATATATATAATTAAATCATCAATATATTGTTTATAATAAATAAAATGGAATAAATTTATTATTGTTCCCATATAGGATCAAGACCACTAGGGGTGAATTGGTGGTTCCTTTTTCTTTTATAAGATCTTTTCTTAACTCCAATAACAAAATCTTTCTTAACCTCTAAAACATTTTAGTGTTACGATAAACTTATTTATAACCCACAACCTCATCTTTTTTATACAATAAATAAAAATATAGGGAAACAAATTATATTTAAAAGTTTCAGTATAAAGACAAACTCGTTTCCATGTTGGATATTCCCACCAACATGGATTTTTTTACTATCTACATTCTGGAATAAAAAGGCACAAGAAAAGAACAATTCTACAATCCCCTTATAAACTTTATTTCTATAATTAGTTATACCCTAAACTATCATTTCCATTATTCACCTCCAACCAAAAATCCTTTTCATAAATTCATAAGTATCCATAGTGACAAGCTTCACTTTTATTCTTCTTTTCTGATCCCCTTCAGAATTTATTCACTTCCTCTACAAGTAAGTTGAATCAAACATTACCTTCATATAATATTCAATAACTTCGGAAATTCTCAAAGGAACTTGTTAGACTTGAAACTTCTTCCAAAACCTCAGTTCATAAATCTTCCTTAGTAATGTCAATCTAATCTTCTTAGTCTAAAAACTACAATATTGTGGTCTATGTCTGCTGGTCAGTCTGGTCTGATTCTCCTTCTACTCTTCCTTCTTCAATTGAGCATGAACTCAATCATTAGCTCATAATTATATTTTTGATGTAAAGTGGTCTGATGAACCTATATATGATTATCTCGCTCTGATTAAATCAATCTGATGGACTTGTTTTGATGGAACATCATCAGATGGATCTTGCTCAGATGATCATATTGAACATCAATCTGATGATCTTCCTCATCTTCAACCTGAAACATAAAGTCTAGTGGGATACTCAATACATGTTCCACATTTTCTAGAGGTCAATAATTTGAACAGTTCAGAGTCAAATTTACAAATTAACTCAGCTCTCCTTATATTGGGGCCTTAAAAGTGGTTTATGTGGGGTTCTGAAAACCATTCTTACTTAACCAAATTTTTCGAATCTTTAAATTCCCTTAAATCACGGATCTCTCTTTGACTTCTTCAATGACTTTTCAAATATGAAAATCTCATTTATTTTCTGATATATCTTTGACTTTTTCAATGCTTTATACTTCATAAATTAATTATGTTTGATTCTGATTCTCTCATTATGGTCTACCTCATCATGATGAAGACTATTGTGAAGCACTAGATTCCTCATTATCCTGCTAAACAAAAATTGAAAGAAAAATATTCTCATTATAATTTCGTCTTAAAGTTTCTTCATTGTGATGAATACATATGAATATGACCCCTTAAATTGACCTCTGGTAAAAATTGAGAGTCTTCTCCTCTTCTTGAGAAACAATAAATACATTTGTTCTTTTTCTCTTGACCCAAATGTAAGAGAACAAAGTATGAACTTTGGTTTTCCTGAACTAATTAAAATAAAATTATACCTTTCTCAAACATTCTTCCCTAATAAAAATCTACATCTGATACAGAAATGATACCATAAATATGAATTAGTGTTAGAATCCATTACAATGGATTGTTGACATATTGCGTCTAATGGACAGATACCAATAGCTTTGACTTCAACAACTTCTTTTCTTTTCTTATTATGATACACCAAGTCATATAGACATTAAATAAATCTCAATACGGTGATCCTATACCGATGAACTTCAGACCATAAAGTTTTTTCTTCAGAAAACATTATACTTCCTCAAACTCTTTCTTGTATCATAACTTCCTCATGACTTTTAAAACATTGAATATTATCTTTAACATCATCTGAATTATAACAATAAGTATTGTAACTTCCTATTCTTCCAGAAACATCTTTCTTTCCTACTATTCCTAAATATGATTGGCCTATATATGATTGGAATAATCTCTTTTCTTATAATCAGATTCTCAATATGATTGTCAGCACTTCTTCTCCCCCTTTCTTTCATCAAGCTTCCGTCGCAAGTTTCTCAGCAATCTTATGAATCTCCATGAATTAAAAAATTGCAAAGCATCATCAGATTCACATCACGGTCAGGCTAACATTGATCTGGCTTTCATTACAATCAATACCTTCATTCTAGACTCAATACAATTTCGAGTAACTTTGACTAAATATGATTTCCATGAGCTTTTAGTAGAAATCTTAATATGATAAATCATATTCATTGAATCACATTAAGGGATGAGTTTTATTCCTCAATACGATTTTCTGGGTTTGGAAACCATAAAATTCTCCACTTCTTATATTCAATCATACATCAAAGATTGAGAAAAAATAAAACCAAAACTAAATTGGTGTCCAACAATAATTAAATAATGAATAAATTTAATATATGTATATTATTTTTAAAAAAATTTGGGATCGAACCCTCTTTTTTATTGAATCAAAAGACCGTGTTTGGGTAGGGGAAACCATTTATAGGGCCCGTAGAAACAATGAGCATTAAATCCCATTACATAGCCCTAAATGGTCCATATTTTTTGCCCAAAGGCCCTTTGGTGAATAGTACTACTACAACACCCAAAATGCTATAGTACTGCCACCGCTAAAAATCTACACTGCCTACTACTGCTATAGTGTCTTTGGTACTACAATTCCACCACTGCTACGGTCTTCTATAGTACCACTATTATACTGGTATAGTACAACTAGAGTGGCCACCTAATTATTTAATTAGAATATTAGGTATTTAATAAATTTATTCAGTTTTATTAATTATAAGCAGTATATTAACTATTTAGTTTTATATATACAATTAAATTTCACTAAATTTTAACATCCATTATTTAATATAATATATTTCTTTAGAATGTTAAGTGTGTTCTTACTTTTTTTATAATTTATTGATTTTAAATATTTTTTCATTTGATATTCTTTGTAATTTATTTATTTTAATGTTCTATATACATAATTATCTATTAATATATTTAATATATTTTTAATTTATTCATTTTTTTATTTTTCGTTAATCAGTATTTTTTAAATTTTATTGAGTTTCTAATATTTATTTAGACATGTTTGTTCTTTAAAATTTAATGTTTTAATATGGTTTTAATTTATTTAATTAATATATATTCATTTCAAATTTAAAATGTATAAATATTTGTTTTTATTTTTTAAAAAATTATCTATATAGTTAATAATTATTATTCATTTTTTGAATTTATTAATTCTTATTGTTATTTATTTCAATAATAGACGTTACATATTATATAATTTCATTATTTAATTTAACAAATATCAAGCTTTTATATATATATATATATATGCATTAATTTCACACATACAAATATTTACATAATTAATAAAATATTATATAGACACACACACCTAATATTTATGTAGTTTATTCAAATTTTAATATTCATTTTAGAATGTAATTGAGTAACATAATGTATTTAATAAATTATTTTATTAATCAGTAAATTTTACTTATTTATTTTTAATGTTATTTATGATAGTATTACATATTCATTTTTAATATTTTTTATTTTTTGGAATTTAATTATTTTCTAATATTTATTTATACATATTAATTTACTATGTTTTAATATTTTTATTATGTAACCTTATCCATTTCAATATATATATATATTATTTTCTTAATAATTTGTATAATTAATAAACCATATCCATTTTTTAATATTTTTAATATTTATACATTTTTAATTATTCAATTTCACATATTTTTAACATTCATTCATTTATTATTATATATTCATTAATAATTTTAAAAGTATTTATGTCAATAAATAAAAATAAATATATATTTATAAATATATATTTTCTATATTTATAAATTTATATAGTTATAATTATAAATAAATAAATACAATTTTTTACAGTATTTATATAACTATAAATAAACAATTATATATTTAAATAATTATAAAATTATAAAAAATATTTTTAAATAATGAATATATTTTCAATATTTTTAATTATATTTATATTTTTTTGTTATATATGTATCACACCAAGATTTTAGAGTAATTTATTTCCTTTAAAATAATTCAATAGCTTCTGTTACATGCAACACCGAGTTCAAGGGCACCACGACTTTCCAAACTAGCTGTTCAAAAGTGGTTATGAATAGTATTAACTGAATTTTGAATTTTTTTTATACTCCATATAATTTTAGAATCCATATTATGTGTTTCTTATACATAATATAAGAACAAATTCATTTTCATTTAGTTAAAAGAAGTATTTCTAAAAAAATGCAATTTTTCCAACTTTTAATGGAAAACCCTTTTTAAAACCAATATTTGACACTTTTATAAGTTCCATTAAATGAAATTAAATTCTTCTCTAGAATAAGGACATACAAATTTATTTTCGATAAATCTTTTTTAATTTTCTAATAACCTTTATATTTTGATGAATACTGAAAATTACTAAATTTTTATTGAAAACGATTGTTTTAATCAAATAAATTTATATTGTTAAATTATATATTTGAATGGTTTGGAAGTATAATTATATTTTATTTTTAGCATTTCATATAATTTAGGTGATTATAAGTAATTTCTCATTTAAATTTTACATAAACACATGTCAATCTTTTGATAATTTTTACTCTAAAAACTCGCTTTTTTGTTTTGACAATGTGAATTAATTTTAATTTAATTAATACAACTTCAATGTTTTTAATATAGTAAAATAAAATTCATTTTTGAATTTGGAATATAAAAATTAGATTAGGGTAAATTTTTGGTATTTATCTAAAAACATTCAATTTTTGATGAATAGTGAAAACACTAAGTTATAGTTTAAAACTGAATTTTTATTTAAATAATTATTTATTTTATTTTAATTTATTTTAATTTAAAATATATGTATAATACCTATATATGTTCAATGTAATTCATTGAAGTCGTTTTATAATAAAATTAGATATATGAAATTTTATTGAACTTTTTACCGTCTTTTAGCCACCTTCTAAGAGCATTTTCAAATTCCCATAAAACTTAATTTTACCGCTTTTGTGAGTGGAATTTCAAAAATCCGATTGACACGGTTTATATCAGTATGAAAAATCTTCATCAATAACATGAAAATATTTTTTGGTGAATAGTAAATTTTTTCTTGTATTTACCACTATTAAAAGTAAATGGGGTAATTAAGTGTAAAAATGATATCATAATTACCCAAAAACAAGTAATAATTCTATTGAATATATAAAACTGTATAAAAAACAACCTTAGGAATAAAATATTATCCTTTAGGTCCACCTGGATTAGATTACGACATTTATTATTATTTTATTTAAATAATAGTTAAAAGAGTTAAAATAAAGGTTGAATAACTAAACCATTTTTCATATGGGGTTATACATTAGATAAATTCGACTATAAATATTTATTAGAAATATAAAAAGATTTTATACATAATTATATTTTATTTATAATTTTTAGACATTAAATAATTTAATTCATTTATGACACAATGATGACGCAGAAATTACCTTAATAATGAAATATTAAAATAATTTATATTACAAATGTGCAAATAAATGTAATTTGAGACTTTTAATAAATTCCAATAATTTTAGAGGTTAATATGACATTTTTGGGGTGATTAAATGTATTTATTTAGAATTAATAATGGTTTTAGTACATTAACAAAAAAACAATTATTATGTAACGTCAAAATTGACATAAATGTGTTTTTAAAACAAATAAATTATTATTGTTCGATATTATAATCATAAAAATATAATTTTCTCCCCAAAGACTTATATAATGATAGGTTTATCATTAATTAACTACATGGGGTTTAAATGGATGTTTATATTAATTTTATTAACCATATAAAATGAAAATACAAAGAGACAGGGTAAATGAAAAACTAATTAACTAAGAGTTAAATCTAAACGATAGGGTTAATATAGTGACCCAAAACTATCTAAAACCTATTGGTTGAGATTTTTTGTGACCCATCCACTCATTAGACTTTAAATAATTCAGTTTTGAGCCATTAGAAACTGAAAATGATTTTATTATAAAATAATATTTTAATCTTTTCCTATGGTTTCCCTCACTCCTCTTATAAAAGGGGACTTCCTCTTCTCTCTAATTAACACCATCAAAGCTGTTAGGCTCAGACAAACCCTTCCCAAATATCCTCCCCACTCTCCTACCTTAATTTTAAAGGCCTTACTTTTGTCATAAAGCCAACCTAAGGAGCCCTATTGATCAAATCAATAGGACGAACCCGAAGAAAAGATAAATATTTCATCACCTCTTTCAAGTTCGTTTCTTCTTCTACTTCCACTTTCATTGTGGTTTCTATTCTAAAATAATAACTCCAGTATCTTCTATATACTGTGATTTTATTATAAATATGGTGAAACCATATTCATTATATTAATGATCCTATGAATGACATGTCACCATACGTGCATACGTACAGCATACCGTCTCCACGTCGTGGTGTAGTTTGTTATTCAAACACTTCATCATTTGGATGGGTATAATATTGAGTATAAATGATTAAAATAATAAATATAACATTATAATGATTCATTATATATGATATTATATCCAATTATATATGATTTTAATATCAAAAATAATGATATTGTCGCTCATGCGTATGTACGGATTACAGTCTCCACGCACGCGATGAGATTCATTCCCCATCATATCCATTCAAGACTATTTTCCATTTTATGATTAAAAATAATGTTTAAGTACTTGATATCATTCTGTATATGAAAAATATACATCCCATCCATAATAAATACGACTCACATAATAAAGAATATAAAGGAAAATAAATCAGTTAACACCTGAAACGATGATACTACTAAAATATTATTAACAATGAAATATTAGATGATCATATATGATATCATATTTATGTATATAGTTCATGTATAATTTAATAACAATGATTTAACTATTATAAAAGAGTTTAACATACCCTATACCAAGGAAAAAGACAATATAAGGGGTTTTATCTCACTTTTATTCTTGTGAGATTCATTCTATATTTTCCACTGCTACCTTTTGTGTGGTGTATGTACTAACCATGATTGTATTTTTTGTGAAATATAAATTAATTTATGGCTATTTAAATCATAATTGGATGACCCTTCATTCATGGGGTGTATGTTTCGTAAGTTTCAAAATCGATAAGGGAATTTCAAATTTCAATATCCAGTGATTCGTTTTACGCAAACTTCATTGATTACTTTACCCCAAGATTATGTGTGAAATCACTATTTATTTACTTATGTGGTAATTTACACTCCCCTTTGTGTTGATATAATTTTGATACACATAATCACTCCATTGATAAATTCTCATGTCATCGATATAAACTTGATAAGAGTAATTTAACGCAATTTCATTTCATTGAGTTAAACATGCATGTAATTGTTGTTGTTTTTAAAAGAATTTGTGTGAATTTCATATGATTGATTAACAATGAATATCCAATCATATTGAGTGTATTTATATTTTTCACACATAATTATTTCATTTATTTATCCTTAACCTAAGGATACGGTCTTTATAAAGGAATTCATCCCATCTTACATTCTATTGAGACTTCTTTGTTGTTATGCACAAATCCACTTTTATTTGGAATATATACTGTACTTTGACAAAATATATCATGAATCCATTTATTATCATGATATTATAAAGATTTGATTACCTCAATTATTTTCTTTCAAGCATCTATCACGTGGTTAGGAACTCAAACTAAAATATCATTTTAATGTTTTAAAATTTTATTCTTCTAACTCATTCTCATTAATTTCCATGTTTTAAAAATGGTTTTAAGGTTTTATTTATATGGACATTAATGTTTTAAAATTAAAATTCCTATTAAAAGTTTCAAAGTTGTATGAGATACTTGGATTCAAAAATCTATTTTAAACAGCTTTTTGATAAATAGTGATACTTTTAAATGATTTAAATAAAAAGTCAGATATTTCTCTCAAATGGTGTTTATGATTAACTTCACCTAGGAATATATCCTTCATTATTCTCAATTGAGGTTGATTTATTATAATTAAATCTTCCATATTTTTTTGAATGTGTTATTTTTGATTGTGGATGTGTTATTTTTATACCATTCATTGTTTATAGATAAAGTAATGACTTTTCTTATGCTAGTTTTAATATGAATGTTTATGTTATGTTTAAACCTTTTCATTTGAGTAATGCATTGGACGTAGTAAGTGATGTGTGGAGCCCGCTAAATCTTCTCAATTCATTGGTAGGTCTCATTAGACAACCTTGTGTCTTGGAATAAGGCCTTGAAAAAATCTTATTTGTAGTCTTGGCACAAGGCTTTGACTATGTGGTTATGAAGTCTGGCATTATGCATTCTATCATTATGAAAGTCGCTTTTGATATTCATGTGATTATTTGACTAGTAGAATATTCATGTTAATATGTAAATGGAATTATTTGATTTTATCATTTCTATATTATGCTGAAGTTCAAGTTTAAAAAGCTATTGTTTTAGTCTTATACATTTCCTTAAATGTTTATTCTTATATATTAAAGTTTCCACTATATTGTTATCCTTACTGAGCATCTGAGATCACCCCTTTCTACATTTTATTTTTTCCAGGATGTAAAGAATTATTTTATGAATGAACTACAGGGATAGTGTGAGGGGATATGAGTGTGGTCAATGGAAACAATGTTATTGTTGATTTTCATTTTATAAAGTAATGTAAAACTTATTAATATATCTAGTACTTCCAAGGATACTAAACTAATCGGTATTTCAGGACATGATTCCTTGTATCTTGCCAATGTCATGTAATAATGCACCGACTTTTTGGTAACTAGGGTTGGGACATTACATTTGGTATCAGAGGAAGTTTAGTAAAAACCATGAAAGATAGATTTTCAAAAACTCTGATTATAAAACACTACCCTAAGATAGACTTTTAGGATTAGTATAGAAGAACATCCAAAAAATTTGGTAATGTAAATTTTATGTTGGTTTTCTATACAATACATCCCTGTCTGGATATGAGAAGATAGAGGCGGCTCTGGCACAGATGTACCTAGGAGTGAAATCTATGACAAGGATTTGTGGGCTTAACCTGGGGTATCTTGGTACAGAGCAACAGGCCTTGCTACACTCTTGGCTACGACACTCCTGGGGGATATACTTAGGATAATTCACATTTTCTTTACAAAATGATTTAAATGATTTTAATATAATATGAGAATAAATAATCGTTGTTAATACTAAGGTGTTTTAGAATGAAAATATGGCGTTATGATACTCTCTAAATATTTTATGACTCATACTTTTCATTCTTGTGTTATTAAATGGATGGATTCCAAGGAAGTCATAGTAACATGTAACATGATGTACAAGGTGGACCCGGTGAAGGAAATGAGGAAATGAATAGAATGTTGATAGGTGTAAAATATATCGTGTTCATGTTGGATCAGTTTTCCAAAAATATGATCAACAACATAAATATTAACCAACTCCTGAACTCAACAAAGAAGAGAAAGGTGATCAATGATAAGAGCTCTAGCAGTGGAGACCATAGAGAAAAGAAAGATCAATTTCCATCATGCAGGAAATGTGGAAGGAGACACCTAAGGAAGTGTCTCAATAGAAAAAAGAAATGATTTATGTGTGGTAAATAAGGGAAAAAAGTAATGAATTGTCATGGAAAAATGAAGGGTACTGTGGGAGAAAATAAAAATGATCCCATGAATCCATTTACAGTCATTTTCCATAAATATAAGGGACCTGGGCATTACCCGAGTGAATACCCTATTCTATAGGATAACCCATATGTTAAGGAAGAACCTATGTGGAAATAAATATATGGTGAAATATTTAAAATTATTAGTGCTCTTGGTTGATGGGATTACTTTGGAAGACTTTTCTCTTATGCGCAACCCTGCTGTTTATTATGGAAAAATGCTATTTTAGGAAGAATTATGTTTTGCATTTTTTATATAGTTACAAATAACCATTTGGGTTTTTGGGATCATTGAATTTGAGGAAATTACATGTTATCAAATTTTGGGATGAACATGTGAGGTATGAGATAACATTTTTGCTGAAATTTTGTTATATTTATTTTGATTAATTTATCTCATTTTGGAAACGTTATAAAATATAGTTTTTGAATAATTACAACATGCAGACCATGTGACAACAAATCGCATTGGGAAAAGCTGTAGGAATCGAACCCACAACCATAGTGTGATTGGGATTTATCGCCTACCAATGGATTATGAGAAGTCCGTGGTTAGTGTGACTAATTATTTTTAGTTAAATAATTTTATTGATCAATAATAAGTTGATTTTGGATCTTATGTCTTTCAAATGGATATCCTTAGTATAGGAAAATGATTTGGGGATTAAGTGATAAATGTTATTTTGGAAGACATTTTCTCTGTTGGGAATGCAATATGCCTAAGGAAAGTAAAATACTATGGGATTTAATTTGAGGAGTAATAGGGGATTTTTATCTATGTTTTTATTGTGTATTTATAGCGATTTGGGTTATTTATGTAAATGATTAACCTACCAAAGTGAATATGTGATTAGGTTAATTTCTTATAAGTATGAGACTTTAAGAGTAGTCGATGTTATTTCGAAATACAATTTATCGTGGAAGATTGTGTATTAAAATTATTATATGTTTTGGGTTTCAATATTATTTTGGATTATAATGATGGATTTTAAGTACAATTGTTTATTTAATTGTATTTATTGAACTTTGGGTATTATTGGTCTAATTTTAGAATTAAGATAATTATTTCTTTCTCTAAAGGATTATCCTTTTTGGGGATCATCTGATCTTGTACTAACCAATTTGGTTTTGGTTAATCTCAAATGACTAGGTAAATATATATAGTTTGTCCTTTTTATATTATGTAATTATCTAAAAGTTGATTCTTGCACTTCAGGAGTGACCTTGTCATCTTGAATACTCATAGTTTGAAAAAAAAGATGTGTTACTGGTATAAATTTATTAATTGGTGAAAATCTACTTAAAAAGTAAGTATATCTCTTTATGATCTTAGTCAATCTCATAAAATAATTCCTCAACTTTGTGAAATCGAACTTAAAATAAAAAAAATGTTATCTGTTTGGTTTTGCTACTAGTAAACTAATGAACTATTATATCTTCACTAGCCTATGGTTTTCTTATTGTTAAATTTCTCCTAAAAATGTTTTCTATCACTCTCTACTAGAACCTGACTTGTATTTTATCTTCCATATCCATGTTTTCCTACTTGGAATCCTAGTGTGGGTTATCCTGGTTGACCTTTGTACATCACTTTCTTTATTTTAAAGAGAATGTTTTATTGATTCTTTTTCTGATGTAGGACTTTCAATGAAGTTCCCAAGCCTAATTTTAAAATTTCGAGGATTCAATTTCCAAAATGGTGGAAGAATGTAACATCCCAAGATTTCATAGTAAGTTATTTTCTATAAAATAATTCAATAGCATGCACTACACACAACACCGAGTTCGAATGAACCACGACATAGCAAACTAGCCACTCAAAAGTGTTTATGAATACTACTAACTGAATTTTTAATTTTATAAACTCCATATAATTATATAATCCATATTATGTGCTTATTAGACATAATATAAGAAAAGATTGATTTCTTTTAGGTAAAAGAAGTATTTTTCAAAAAATGCAATTTTACCACCATTTAATGGAGAACCCTTTTTAAAACCAATATTTTACACTTTTATAAGTTAAATTTATTGAAAATAAATTCTTCTTTATAATCAGGACATAAAAATTTATTTTGGATAAATTTTTGGAACATTTCTAATAACATTAATATTTTGATGAATACTGAAAAATACTAAATTTTAATTGAAAAAAACTTTTTTAATAAAAATAATTTACAGTGTAAAACAATTTATTTGAATTTTTTGGAAGTATAATTAGATTATATTTTTATCATTTAGTGCAATTTAGGTCATTATAAGTAATTTCACATTTAAATTTTACATAAACACACATCAATCTTTTAATGGTTTTTACTTTTTAAAAAAACCCTCTTTTTGGTTTTGACAATGGAAATTAATTTTAAATTAATTAATGTAACTTCTATGTTTTTAATTCGGTAAAATAGAATTGATTTTTGAATTCAGAATATCAAAATTAGCATAGGGTAAATTTTTAGTATTTTTCTAAAAACATTCAATTTTTGATGGATAGTGAAAAACATTCTGTTCTAGTTTAAAAATTCCTTTTATTTAAATAATTATTTATTTTATTTAAATTTATTTTAAGTAAAAATAGATATATAATACCTATATAAGTTCAATTTAATTCATTGGAGTCATTTTATAATAAAATTATATGTATAAAATTTTATTGAACTTTTTACTGTCTTTTAACAACCTCCTAGGATCATTTGTAAATTCACATAAAACATAATTTTAACACTTCTGTGAGTGGAATTTCAAAAAACAGAGAGACACCGTTGATATCAGTAAGAAAATTTTGGTTCAATAAGATGAAAATAATTTTTGATGAATTGTAACTTTTTATTTTTATTTACCACGGTTAAAAGTAAATAGGATAATTAAGGGTAAAAATGATATCATAATAACCCCAAAACATGTAATAATTCTATTGGATAAATTTAGTTCGACCAAAAACATCATTAGGAATAAAATATGATCCCTTAGGCCCACCTGGATTAGATTAGGACATTTATTATTATATTATTTAATGAAGAGTTAAAAGAGTTAAAATCAATGTTTATTAACTAAACAATTTTTAATATAGGGTTATACATAAGATAAATTCGAATATAAATATTAATTAGAAAAATAAACAAATATCCTACATAATCATACTTTATTTATAATTTTTATACATTAAATAATTTAATTCATTTATGACACAGTGATGATGGAGTAATTACATTAATAATAAAATATTAAAATAATTGATATTATAAATATCCCAATAAATGTAATTTGAGCCTTTTAATTAATTAAACTAATTTTATATGTTAGTATGAAATGTTAGGGTTGATTAAATTTATTTATTTATAAGTAATAATGTTATTAGAACTTTAAAAAAATCAATTATTAAATAATATCATAATTGACATAAATGAGTTTCTAAAAAAATACAATATTATTGGTTGATATAATAATCCTAAAAATATAAGAATCGGCCAAAAGACTTATATAATGATATTTGTATCATTAATGAACCACTTGGGATCCTCTTGGAAGTTTATAGTATGTTTATTAACCATATAATATAAAAATACAAAGAGACATGATAAATGTCAAACTACTTAACTAACAGTTAAATCTAAAGGATAAGGTTAATATAGTGACCCAAACATGTCAAAAACCTATTTTATGAGAGTTTTTATACCATAACCACCTTAAAAGTTAAATAATTTAGTTTGGATCCATTAGAAACCGAAAATTATTTTATTATAAAATCAAAATTTCAATCTTTTCTTAAGGTTCCCCTCACTTCTCTTATAAAAGGACACTTCCCATTCTCTCAAATTCACACCATGAAAGCCATTGATCTCGGACAAAACCTTCCCAAATATCCTCCCAACTCTCCTAAATTCATCCTAGAGTCATTAATTTAGTCATAAAGCCATCCTAGGGATCCCTTTTGATCAAATCAAAAGGAATAACCCGAAGAAGAGGTAAATATTTCATCACCTCTTTCAAGTTCTTCTATTCTTACACATCCTCTTTCATTATTGTTTTTATTCTAAACTAATATCCTCTGTATCTTCTATATAATGTGATTTTATTTTAAATATGGTACTACCATATTCATTATTTTATCCATCCTATGAATGACATGTCAACATACGTGTGTACGTACGTCTTTCCATCTCCACGTCGTGGTGTAGTTTGTTATTCAAACACTTCATTATTTGGATTGGTATAATAATGAGTATAAATGGTGAAAATTATAAATATGACATGATAATTATTATTTATATATGATATTACATCCAATTATATACAATTCTAATAACAAAAGAATGATATTATTGCTCGTGCGTACAAACGGATTACCGTCTCCACGAACGAGATGAGATTTATTCCCCATCATATCCATTCAAGACTAATGTTCATTTGATGATTAAAAATAATGTTTAAATAATGGATATCATTCTATATATTAACAAGATACATCTCATCCATAACAAATAGGACTCACATAATAAATAATATAATGGAAAATGAATCAGTTAACACCCAAAACAATGATACAATTAAAATATTATTAACAAAGAAATATTAGAGGATCATATATGATATCATATTTATTTATATAGTTCTTTTATAATTTAATTAAAATTATTTAACAATTATACAGGAGGTTAATGTACCCTCGACCAAGGAAAAGTAAAAGTTAAGGGGTTTTCATCTCACTTTTATTCCCGTGAGATTCATGCTATATTTTCCACTACTACCTTTTGTGTGATGTATGTACTACCCATTATTGTATTTTTTTGTAATATACTATAATTTATGGGTATTTAAATAATCATTGGATTATCCTTCTTTCAAGGGGTGTATGTTTCATAGGTTACCAAATCGATAAGGTAGTTTCGAATTTCAATTTCCACCCATTCGGTTTTACGCAAACTTCATTGATTACATTACCCCAAGATTATGTGTGAAATCACTATTTTTTTAATTATGTGGTAATTTAGACTCCCCATTGCATCGATATACATTTGATACACATAATCACTACATTGATAAATTCTCATGTCATCGATATAAACTGGATAAAAGTAATTTTAACACAATTTCTACTCATTGAGTTAAACATCCAAGTCATTGGTGTTGTTTTTACAATAATATGTGTGAATGTCCGTGGATTGATTTACAATGAATATCCAATCATATTGAGTGTATTTATATTTGTCATAGATAATCATTTCAAGGATTTATCCTTAACCTAATCATACGGTCTTTGTAAAGGAATTCATCCCATCTTACATTCCATTGAGACTTCTTTGTTGTTCTGAGCCAATCC
Source organism: Viscum album (assembly GCA_963277665.1). Taxonomy (NCBI): domain Eukaryota; kingdom Viridiplantae; phylum Streptophyta; class Magnoliopsida; order Santalales; family Viscaceae; genus Viscum; species Viscum album. The sequence continues at coordinate 328,234,602 of OY728144.1, read as the reverse complement.
ACTTTTATTTGGTGTATATACTATACTTTGACATAGTATATCATTAATCTATTTATTCCCATTATATTATAAAGTTTTAATTACCTTAATTATTTGTATTCAATTTTCTCTCATTTTTTAGGAAATCTAACAAAAATATAATTTTAAATGTTTAAAAATTTTATTCTTTAAAAAAATTCTCATTAATGTCCATGTTTTAAAAATAGTTTTAAGGTTTTATTTAAATTTTCATTAATGTATTAAAATTAAAACTCTTTTTAAAAGTTTCAAAGTGGTATGGGACACTTTGATTCAAAAATATATTTTAAAAAGCTTTTTGACAAATAGTGAGACTTTTAAATGTTTGAAAGAAAAAGGGGGATGTTTATCTCAAATAGTTTTGATGATTAACTTCATCTCTGTATATATCCTTCATTATTTTCGATTGAGGTTGATTTATTATAATAAAATCTTCTATAATGTATTGAATGAGTTATCTTTGACTGTGGATTTGTTATTTTTATATCATTCATGGTTTATGGATAAATTATTGACATTTCGTATGATATTTTAAATAAGAATGTTTATTTTATGTTTAAGCATTTTCTTATGAGGAATGCATTGGGCTTAGTAAATGATAGGTGTAGCCCGCTATAGATCCTCGATGCTTCATTAGATCTAATGAGACAACCTAGTTTCTTGGTATAAGGAATTAACAAAATCTTATTTGTAGTCTTGGCACAATTCCTTGACTATGTGGTAATAAAGTATGTCATTATGCATTCCATCATTATGAAATTGGATATTGATGTTTCATGTGATTATTTGACTAGTAGAATATCCATGTGAATAAGTAAATGACATTATTTTATTTTATATTTTCTATATTATGCTTATTTTCAAGTTTAAAAGGCTTTTGTTTTAGTCTTATACATTGCCTTAAATTTTTATTCTTATTTATGAAAGTTTCCTCTATATTGTTATGCTTACTGAGCATCTGAGCTCACCCCTTTCTACATTTTATTTTTTTCTAGGATGTAAAGAACTATTTTATGAATTATATACAGGGATATTCTGAGGGGATATGAGTGTGGTCTAGGGGAAAAATGTTGTTGTAGCTTTTCATTTTATAATGTTATGTAAAACTAATGAATGTATCTAGTAATTCCAAGGCTAATAAACTGATCAGTCATTCAGGACATGATTCCTTGTATCATGCCAATGTTTTGTAATAATGCACTGACTGTGGGAAATTGTGGTCAACGAGTTACAATATATATAATTATATAATTATATTTATAATTATATACAAATATTTTTAAATATATTTAAAAATTTATTTATTTATAATTACAATTATAATTATATATCTTTAATTATATTTATAAATACATCTTCACAATTATTTAAATATATTTATAATTATATATGTTTATATCGATTTATTTCTTTATAAATATATAAATTTAAATATTATTATTTTATTAATTATATTATTAAAATTAATTTTATAGGTTTTTATCAGGGCTAAAAAGTCATTCATAAAGAGGTCTTTTATTAGTGCTTATTATTTTATCACTATTAAAACCCCACATTATCGAAACATTTTTGAAGCATTGATAAAACCATCATCGATCATTAAAATAGAACACTAACTGAACTGATTTTATCATGCCATTCATGCTCTCATGGAAGTTCAGCTCTACCGCCAACCCCCCTCAATCATCTTAGACGAATCAACTATCAAATTTAAGGTATGTAATTATTTATCTTCATATATTGTTTATGTTTCTTCGATCACCTCTTTCGTGATACCATGATATCATTGTCTTTTCTTAATTTCGTCTACTTCTCTTCCCCACTATCAGTATATTCATCCTGGACCGACCACCCACCACCGCAAAGCAGCTTACGGTGGCCAACCTTTCCCCAACTTCCACTCACTCGGCTGACTGATGCAGCAATCCTTCCCCCACTAACTTTTTGACTGCCTCACATGGTAAGAGTTTAATATATATTTCTTCATCCATATAAATTTTAATTTTTTGATTTTTTCATGATATATATAATTATTTTCATATTTTATTTGAACACAAATTTTGAGATGTTTCACTATTTTTATGCTATACTACTATGTTAATTAAAGTATACTCAAATTATTATTCTGTTATGTGATTTCCCATGAGAAATGGAATAGGTTTTTGGAATGGAATTGGAATAAAAATGATGAATATGCTAATAAAATTGATGTGATTTCATTATTAATTATTTATGTGTGTTTCATGATTTGTTTATAGTATGATTAATATTTTTATTTATTTTCAATTTCATTAAAATAATAGTAACATTTTGGATCTCAGATGTATTTTTACCTAAATTACTCATAAAAAGTTGGAATAAATTATTAATCTAAATGTGAAATTAACAAAATAATGATAATGTGATAGAAGTATGATGAATTTCAAGAATTTATAATTGTAATGAATAACGAGGAAGAATGAATATGATTTTATAGTCCCCTTTTAACCTACCACTTATTATTTAAGTTTTGAATAAAATTTTCCATATTATGTATTAATGTGTTTATGAAAAATGATTTAAGTATTCCAATAAGATATAAATTAAAATAAATAATGAAATTAATGTTTGATAATTCATGCGGTGTAATTTTAGTTGATTAATTCATCTTGGGAAATTATAGTTTGTGTTATCTTAGGAATATTATGTGAGTGTATATAATATAATGTTGATTCATAGATTTAAGTAGTTGTGTTTAGTTCATGTGGTGATATTTAAATAAATAATTAATCAAATAATTAAGTGGTGATTTATGTATTAGCATGATCATATGGTGAAATTTAGAAGTGATAGCTTGTATGATGTAGCGATGCTTAATAGATCATGAATTTAAATTAATGATTTATCAATTTTTTCATTATTTTTACATCTCATAACTCACTATGATCATTGAATAACTTTTATTATTTGTGCTTGTCTTCATGATTGATTGCATGTGCGATTATTTTCATTCTTGATAGACCTGTCAATTCCTAGGGAGGTTTCAAGTTATTTTAGAGTGTTTTATTTCTACAAGTATTAAAATAGGACTCCTAGGATTGAAGGTGTTGTGATTTTTATTTGGTTAATAAAAATGATGAGAAAATTATTTTTTTATATTCATTTTCATATCCAGTCACCTAAAATATGAGGGGTGGGCAAGGAAAATTTTAGTCATGGTATGAGGTATGTGGGTATGTATAAGTTTCACCTTCGTGTTAATAAAATTAGTTATTTTTATTAAGTCATGCACACAATATTTTTATTATTTTTATCCATTGATAATAATTAGAAATGGTTTGAATTTCACCCATAAAAAGTTCTAATTTAAAAAAAATTATTCTAATCACATATTGGAATAGAAGATATTAGAAGAATTTTATAATGTTAATTATAATATCCACAAACCGAAAATGTGGTATGGATTTTATTAATAGTGAGTATACTATTTTGGATATATCTATGATGGTTTTACTACTAGATGTGAGAGAGAACTTATAGTTATCCATGTCATTGTTAGAGGTAAAATCACAATTTTTTGGATCTTAATGATGTGAAATCCATGCCAATTGAATTTTTTGGAATTTTTATTATTCGAAAGTATTGGTGGAGTTTTTAATGAAATTGAATAGAGGTTTTTGATGATGTATGATATATGAAATATACCTATTATTGATAACTCTACTATTTGAAAAATATGTAATCATTAGTGGGTTAGAGTAAAAATATATTTGTTAGAGTTCTTATAATACATGGTCTAGAATAATCTATTGAAAAAGAGAGTAACATGGGATCCAACGTCACTTTTTTCAACAATAACAGTTTCATCCATTTATTTCAAGAAATTCCAATCTCTGTGACCATGTGTCAAAATATAGTGAATATATGATCTTGTATGTTCTGCGGAAAGATATTTTTATACAAATTTATAAAGCCAAGTCATTATTTAATTAAAATAAAGAATAATAATTTCCAAGGTAATTATACCTCCCACACAATATAAAATTGAGGACCTGGACCAACAATCACATGTTTGTCCCGAGTTGTTTCTTTTAATGTCACCCTTGTGTAAAATTCTATCATTTCAGGAATCATAACCAATAACAATGAAATATCGAGTTCCCCTAATTAGAATTATCTATAAACATCTCCCTTGATTATGAATATATTATGTGATTTTATTTATTTTTTTGTAAAAAATAAATATTTTAAGAACCTAATAAGATGAATATGAATCAAAAATGGATACATAATAATCATATGTTAAAAGGGAACAAATAAATAGTTAAATATTTCACCAGTTTTTCAATAGAGAATTCATATGACCATTCTCAAATCCTTTTTCAATGTTTACGTTGTTGTTATTTAACAGTATATTGTAAGAGTTGGAAGAACATTTGATTTTCCAATGAATAGATTCAAACTATAAATGTAGGTATAAACATAGGAAAAAACATAACCTTCACACTGATTGGGGTGATACTATGATTTATGGATCATTTGATTTGAATACCAGTGTAAATGATGATGGAGATTTCATGGATGAGATGAAAATTGGAAATGAACATGGCATTTGTGATTGTATAAATTTGTTTGAGAAGTTAAATAGTTGTGCTAAGTAACCATTGTATACCAGTTTTTTTCGATTTGGTGCCCTAGAACAAACATCTATGTACTTTATGATAACCTTTATTCATAATTTTGAATATTAATAAACTTTTTATCACATAAGGATTGTTCTTATTATGTAACCTAGTATGTGATAAAGTCCTAAGAGTAGTTGTCGTATTAAAAGGTTATAGTAGTTCCCCACTATGATAATAACCCAAAATTGTGATGAAATTATTATTAAAAAACTGTTATATAGCTAGTTGGTATTATTTTAGGGACCCAAATGATACATGATTTCATGGCTTGAGACTCATATGACAATGAGGCACCTTCTCATGGTGTACACCCTTGGTTATATCTAGTTTGGGATATTATGAGAATGATACCCACTGATAAGAAATCCATATTTATATGTCTCATTGGATGTTCCAATATACGGAAGAATGTATTGATCCTTAGAATTTAAGATTATTATTGATGAGTATTATAAGTCATGTACTTCAATGTATTGTCAGAAACTATGATGGCATATGTTCATGGTGAGGTTGGATTCATTAAGTGTGTCATGAGTAATATAGAATTAACGAATAATTTGAGAAAATATTTTTCCCTTCTGTTCTTTAATGGAAGTTTATTTCTCCATAACCTTGATGAAAATCATATTCCTTAAATAAATCCATTTCCCTGTTGTTCAACAAGAAATTTTGATTTCCTAGAAGTCAAAGAAAGATACATCAATCACATAGTTTAATGACACCAATATGGAACCTACTTGATTAGACATATCATGTTAAAAAAATTATATTACATAGTAAGCATATGTATGAGGTATTACATCATTTCAACATTAACTTATTTCATTAAGGGTCTCATGTCATGTTTCTAGACGCTAACCTTGGAGTTTAGGCCTCTTCAAATAATGCCATTGAGAAGTAGGCCTATAGTGTAAAAAATTAAGTGTATCGAGAATCTTTGTTAATTAATATATTATTATTTATTATTTAACAAGTTAAATAAATATTAATTTCACACCTAGATTGATAATTCTTCATGTATGCTTGATTAGATATATTATATCATTGGTTATTCATGAGAAAATTATATGAGTTGAATATTTAATAAATATTTAATTGTTATTTAGTGAATACAATATTTATTTGTTTATTAGAGAATAATATAGTGATATTTATTCATTAAATAAATATTCATTATCCAAGTCCCAATAATTATTATGGAGGAATAATAGACAATGCTTTTAGGTTCGGTTATAAATAATCTAAATTTAACATTATTTTAATAAATAATATTTAATTTAATTTTCATGTAAAGTGTATATAAAGAAAATAATATTATTATTATTACTTTAGACATGGGGTTCTGCAAGGGATTAAAAAAATATTAAAGGGTACTTTTGAAAATATTTATTTATGAACCCTAGTGGTATTTAATCCCAGTTATATTATTTCTTAGAAGGCCAATTCCTATTGTTTTGTTCACAACAACAACTGTAGTGAATCTTATCAATCCCTACATAGATCCCTCTCCAAGTATTCATCCAATAACAAAGATCGATATTCCTCCACCTCCCACTCTAGAGTCTTGAAAGATCAAGGAAACTTATTTGGAAGTGGTTCTCAGGGTGATCAAATGTGAATGACAAAAGTGATAAAATATATCTTACTAACACCATGATATTCCAAGGGAAATATTTAGAGATTGTTGGAACAACTGTGGATCACTACTAGCGGGAATATGTTATTGATTCATATGATGTAATGATGATACAATGTATATATGTTTGTAGACCCATCAGTAAAGAAAGAATTCACGCAAGAAATTTTTTTATTTAATTAAATTAATTAAAACAAATATGTAATAATCCTATGATTGGTTTTAAAATTCCATCCCTTTTCTATTTTATTTGATTCAATTTCATTTATTATGACATTCATTGTCATGTAAATCTTTGATTAATAATGGATCATGAAAAAAATAAAATTTGGGCAGGAACCATCACATGATTCCATTGGGGCCTGAACTTTCAAGTGGTATCCGAGTAGTCACATAAATATTTTAAAAATTTTAATTATAACTGATTGATTTACACATTTATAAATTCATTTTTATTCATTCTTTATTCCAGATTGCTAGATATTCTTATTCCTATTTCATGTCTATTGGATCTAATAAAATTGATTAATTTTATAAATAGAATAAAATTGAATAACACATCTAGAGGTTCTGAGGATTTTGGCCAGATAACACAAGCGTACACACTACGTAACCAAAGTAACATGTTGTGTGCAAGATTTCAATTCATTAGGAATTAATTTTAATTTAATTCATACCATGTTCATTTAATACATGTGTTATATTTGATTTCTTAAACATCATGTTGATTGGAAAATCCTCATACATGGTTATCTAGAGTACACACCGTGTAGCCCATGTACATGGCATGTATTAAGTCAAAGAAGGGACATGTATTTTCATTCATGGACTACCTGACTATAAACCATGTAACTTTAATACCATACACCATGTATCCATTTTACACATCATGTAGTCCAATTTTTTTGAGGCATTATTTACATGCCAAGTCCCTAATTGTGTTCCTTGGATGGAATGTGAGATACGTACATGTCACATAGCTCATTTGTACACATCATGTACTTATACCTAATAACAAAGAATTAAAATTAATTTTCAATACAATGTATTCCATATCAACATGTGATTTCATGTTATCATTATGTTGATAGGGAATTCCATGTGATGACTTTTAATATATATATATGTGTGTGTGTGTGTGTGTTTAATTAATTTCTTCATAATCTCCATACCTGCATATCAAGTGTGATTCATATTACAGTTATTACTCTATGTACATTAAAGCATTACACGTGATATAAAAAACATGTAATTCATGTAATCATTAAGTTTATAGTACACATCAAGAAAGTATATGATAAGTTGTGTATTCCATATGTCACAAGAGTAAATAGTATACGAGTATGATACATGTTGGGTACATTCGGACGAGTATTCACCATGTTGATTCTAAGGTACATTTATGTACATAGTTAATTTTAAGTAAATTTATTAATTAGTTTAAAATTATGACTAATGAGAATCTCAAGGAAATTCAGATGATAAATAAGAGAAAATAATTGATTAATAAACGAATATAATTAATTGATTTAAATGTGATTTATCCTAAATAAGAATGATTATGAATTGAATGATTGTTTTATTAAATTCATTTTTTTCCATGCATGTGGATGATCATGTTCATAGACTAGATCATTTTATGTGATGTGTTTCATTTAATTTAGTATTAAATTAAATTTTTGGTTTTCATGCCTTCTCTCCTCTTATTATTAAAGGGCCTATGTGAACTTATTTTATTTTATGTAAACTCTTTTCCCCTCACATGCATGTGATTAAAATCATATGTAATGGATATATCTCCCAAGCTAGTGGAGGTGGTTCAAGTTTGGAGTCGATGCGAAACCCATCCAAGAGAGGTACATTGGTGTACAGGTGGAAAGATATCACATGAACAATAATTGGTTAAAGATATTTTCACCCTAGGTTGAAGGTTAGTTTATCATCCACTAGATAAAATAAAAATTAGTAAAATGTAATCATCATTTGGATTTAATATTTTATTTTACTCAAGTTTTATGGATATTTCATTATGGATGTTTTTTTGTGATCACATGAATTTATGAATTAACAAGAATTCAATATAGTACTAAAAAAATTGGCTTATGAATAAATATTATCTTCGACATTGTTAATCACTTATGTAAATAAACATAATACTAACAATCCTATGATAAAGATAACAATTTTAAATTTATGTGTAAAAGAGTAAAATAACTCAGTAATATATATTATGTCTTTATAGCCTTCCAAAACCACAGTTAAAATCGAACCATAGTTCAAATTCTTGAACCACCAATGTTTGGGTGATTTCAATTGTTGTGGAATTTTAAAAATAATTTTTTGGATGACTTAACTTAGTTCACATAAATGGTTTAATTCCTAAGTAGTACTTGATCAAAATGAGAGGAAAGAGTTGAGGAAGTCTAATTTTAGGATTTTATGATCAGGGAGTCCACTCAACAGATCAAGGAACTATGAATTAACACGGTTGTAATTTTCAATTCCTACATAAAACCATTAAAGTAGCTTAACCAACCAAATTTGGCGTAATAAGAAGGGTAATATAGATCATTTCTACAATAATGTCCAAGAAATAGGATATTCTTAATCCAATGGTGAGGGATCTTCGGTTTCAATAAAATAGTTGGAGATTAATAAATATAATATTTATTTATTTGTCTAAAATTTTCTAAATAATGTACTAAAATTCAATTAACATTTTTTGAAGAAACAATAATAAAATTACAACAGACATATCACTATGATCCATACCTGACAGGGATTACCTTCTCACCGACAAAAATTTCCAAGAGTGGAAAAGGAACTTACGCGTTATCCATCACCATAAAAGAAAATTGTATGTTTTGGAATAACCAATTCTAAATGCACCTATAAATGAGACTAGTGATGATGAGTTGTCTCTCTATGAGAATCATTTGAATGATGCTAAATATGTTTACTATTTAATGATATCATTCATGACCAGTGATCTTTTGAATCAACATGAAGACATGGATTCATATAGCATGTTGTCTCACCTTCAGGATCTATATCAAGAGAAGGAGAGACAAGAGGGATAAAAAACATGAATTCTTTGGTTACAACTATGATTAGAGAGTATGCGCTAGTTGGGCCTCATGTAGTCAAGTTTATTAGCTACCTTTAATTCATATATATCTTAGGGATTAAATTCCTATATGAGTTTCATACTAAACTCATACTTTCATCACCACCCAAGAACTTCTCTGATTTTATTGTTAATTAAAATATGATCAATAATGTTAATATTCTCTTGTAACTTCTTACTTTGATTCACCAAGTGGATGAGGACATGGGGAATTATAAACCTATTATCTTTATGGTGAATAATAAAGGCAATAAAAAGTAGAAGGGGGACAAGACTCATGACAAGTCTAAAGGACCCTAACACCATCATTCCAAGATATGGATGATATAGAGGCAACATAAGGAAAAAGTAGAAGTATGTTTTTCATGTGGAAAGTAAGTCTACTGGGAGAAGAACTACACCCAGAATAAAGGGGAAGATAAAGGTTTGTTCATTATCATGTGTAAAATTTCAATATCTACACATTGGGTATTAGATATCACTTGTGGTTCACACATCTATATCTAAATATAGGATCCATGTAGATTCCAAAATATTGCTAGAGGAAATGTGTATTTGAGATTTTATAATAGTGTATGGCTTGCTTCTATATCCATTGGCTTCTACCACCTTTCATTTCCAACATGAATGATTTTGGTTTTAAAATATTGTTATTATATTCCAACGGTTACCAAGAACAAATTTTTTGTATCATTCCAAGATGAAGATGATTTTTTTATGTTTCTAAAAAAAATTGATTCTTTTTTAAATAAAACATATGTTCTGGTATGAAACATTGGAATAATGATCTTTATGTATTGAATTATGAATACCAATTATTGGAAATTGATAATGAATCATTTTTATACGACTCAAATGAAACCCATCTATGGAATCATCATATTGTTCATATAAACAAGAAGCGTTTTCAAATCTTTGTCAAGATAGTTATTTAGACTCATCTAACATACAACCACTTGTAATATGTCAAGATTATTTATGGGAAAAATGGCCAAACATCCATTTGGTGGACAGGATGAAGGGGCCACAATGCTTCTAGGATTAGTACACACTAATGTGTATGGACCATTTTCAATAGAATCTAGAGGTAGGTATTATTACATCATAAACTTTACTAATGAATTGAGTATATATTGTTATGTCTACATGATGTGGTACAAGTCTAATTCCTTCGATAAAATCAAGGAAATAAAGAATGATGTATAGAATAAATATGGAAAGAAGATAAAGAATATTCGATGGGATCAAGGTGGTGAATATCTTAACCAAGAGTTTACTTAATTTCTATGGGATTTTAGGATTCTATCTCAAATAACTATACATTACACACCACAGTGGAATGGTGTTACTAAAAAGAGTAACTCTACCAAGTTAGACATAGTATGGTCGATGATGAGTCATGGAGATCTACTATTGTAATTTTGGGTAAATGAATTATAAATTATGGAATAAAAATTAAATAAAGTACAAAATAACGTGGAAAATGGAATTCCCTTTATGTTATGGAGTGGAGGGAAACATGTTTTGTCACATAAAAATTAATGGGCTTATTAAGAATTTGTTAAGTCCATATCAGGCAATAAACTAGTACCTCAAGGAATAATGTGTATCTTTATAGGGTATACTAAGAAATAAAGGGATATTGCCTATATAAAACCTTTGACAAGAAAGTGACTATAGCAAGATAATACATATTTCATGAGAGGGAGAACGTCCTAAAAAATTATAGTGGGAGAAAGATTGAATTTGATGAAGTTGATGCTCATGATACACAAGAGTTGGTATAGGAAAAGATTCCACGGGCCCCATGAAAGAAATAGTTCTTGAAATACAAGTATTGTGTAAGATCACAAGAGAGGAAAGAGAACGATAAAGATATGGTTTTCTAGTCATGGAATATAGTGACTCATTATTGATTGACAATGTGGAACCAATATTCTACAAAGAGGTAGTAGACATCTGAAAATATAGTTGATGGATAGAAGCCGTGAATTTGGAAATGGATTCCATGTATCAGTACCAAGATTGACTGTTGGTCAATGCATGATTTGATGCAAATTTCATTGGGTGAAAATGGGTATTCAAGATAAAACTACACATGGAAGGTAAATTAAATACCTATAAACAAAGGCTAGTGTATAAAGGGTTTAAATAGTGTCAATGAATTGATTATGATGAAAACTTTTCACCAATTTCCATCTTTAAATCCATAGGAATTCAAATTGTTGTAGCATCTTACCATTACTATGAAATTTTGTATATGGATATCAAAACTTCTTTACATAATGGTAAAATTTAGGAGGTTCTCTATATGAAACAAAAATAAGGGTTTTGTGACTTTGGGTGATGCCAAAAATATTTTCATGTTGCATAGATTCATTTATAGATTGAAGCAAGAATCCAGGCCCTGTAACATTCAATTAAATGAATCTATAAAATAATATTGTGTCAATAAGAATATATGTTTTCTATGTGTTTATAATAGGTTTAGTGGAAATTTATTCATTATCCTAATAGTATATTCTAATGAAATATTTCTTATTATAAATGATATACTAGTCTTATAGTTTGTTAAGGACTAGTTAAACAAATGATTCTTAATGAAGGAAATAGGTGAAGAAACCTATATTCTAGGGATCAAGATAATTCATGATAGTTCTAAAAGGATTCTTGGACTACGTAAAAGTACATACATTGACCAAATACTAAAGAGATTTAGTATGGAATAATCTAATAGGGTATTGGTTCCAGTGTCACATGGTTTATATCTTCCTAGGAAAATGTGCCCCCAGAAATAACAGGAGAAAGATAGAATGAGTAAGATAACTTATGATTTAGCTATAGGATCAATCATGTATGCCACATTATATACTAGACTTGATGTTGTCTATGCATCTATCATGGTAAGAAGATATCAATTAGTTCCAAGAGAACAAAAATTTTTTGATATTAAGACTATCCTAAAGCATGTGAGCATAAATAAGGATACGTTCTTGGTGTATGGAGGACATGATGAGCTATTCATCAGGGATTATACTGATGTTGGTTTTCAAAAATATCAGAATGATCCAAATTTATAGTCAAGATATGTTTTTTGTATCAACAGAGGAGCTATGATCTGGAAGAGTTCAAAGTAACTAGTTGTCACGAATTCTACATTGGATTCCGAGTATATAGTGGCTTCTGATGTAGCCAAAGAAGTTGTTTGGATCCGAAACTTGGTCTAGGAGCTTGATATGGTACCTAGAATTAAATAACATATGACATTGTATTATGATAATACTACAGTATTGGATCTTTCATAAGATCCTAGGCCACACCCACAGACAAAACATATACTCCAGAAGTATCTTAACTTTATAGATTTTCATCAAAGGAGAGAAGTTGCAGTAATAAGAGTACCCACATAAGAGAACCTATAGGACCCCATGAATAATTTCCTATATCATTAGAAGCATGATTATCATTAGATATCTAGTAGGATGATGGTTGTTAATAGTTGGAACTATATAAAGTTGGAGTCTGTTGGAGTTGGTGACCTAGAACCCATTTATTTGTACTTTAGGATAACCTATATTCAGAGTTTTGAATATTAATAAAGTTTTTATCACATAATGATTGTTATTTTATGTAAAATACTATGTGATGGTGTCCTAATATTGGTTTCCACACTAAAAGGTCATATGAGTTCCCCATTATGATGAGATACCAAAAGTGACATTGAGAGGACCAGTTTAAGATACACCTAACACTAAGAGGGGGGTGAATCAGTTATGGGGACTTTTGAAACCAATTCCAACTTTTATCATTGTACCTCTTGACATGTTAGGATATTGATTTTCTTATTCTCTTTGAAATATCACATGAAATAATTTAAAGTATTAAAAATATACACTAGATATTTTTACAAGGGTCACTACTCACTAAGAGCAGCTAAATACTTACCTAGCATGGGAATGACTAGTGCATGGATTCTCCACTATAATGGGATATGATGTTATAGTGGATTGACTAAAAAACATTCCTATAGTCACTGTGTCTCCCTACACATGGAGAAGGTAAGGGTATAATCACTTCCCATTGTGAGTCCTCACACTTTGAGGGGGAAGGGAAATAATTCTCTTCCAACTGGAAATAAGTAGGATATGACCTTACACTTGTTGGTTCATTATACTACCTCCTAAGACAGTCTTATCCCTATTTAATAGGGTTTCCAATACCAATATAGTCTTCCACCAATTAAGACCTGTTAGATGTCACAATGCTTCTTGATCTTGTACTTTTCACTTTTTATATGCTTAGCATCAAGAAAGTAACCATATTCTTCTTTCCCTATAGAAAACCAAAAAGTTTCATAACCTTCTTCTCATTCTTCTTTAGTGAAAAATAAAATCTACTAAAACTACTTATTCTTATTTCTAGAATAACAAACTCCCTTTGTGATTTTTAAAAAAATAAGGACCAACTAAACTTAGCAGCATCACAGTTAATATGATTGTTTCCATTTCTGTAGACTGTTTCTACTTCCATAAACCATCCATGATTCTATAGACTATTTAGGATCAGTGTACCGGACCTGCTCTGTGTACTGCACCTGCTATGTGCACCGCACTTGCTCTGCGTACCAAAATTGATCCATGTATCGTGCCTGCTCTGCGTACCATGTCTAGTTTGCATACCAAACATGCTCTCTATACTGCATCTGTGTACTGTGTCTTCTTTGTGTACGATGCATGCTCTGTAAACCACCTTCTCCATGTTCATGCTTCACATACCGCTTTTGTGTATCTCCTCGGCATACCGTTTCATCTTCTGTGAAATTTTTTCTTCTGTGCACTACTTCTTCCTATTCCATATACTGTTTCTCAATTCGGAAAACAACTTCATCCGTGTTCTATATAATTCCTTCTTCTAGGGACCATTTCATCCAATTATATGAACCATTTCATCCTCCATGTACAACTTCATCCTACATGGAATCTCTTCTATTGACTACTCCTCTTCACGGAATTCTCCATTGAAAACTCTTTTGGACATAGCCAAATTCTTCCACCAGTAATGATATTTTCTATAAAATGAATCTCTACTTAATTATAGGATTAGAAATCATTATATAGGCAAATAACTTATCAAATTTTGAAACTATAATTTAAATAAATATTAAATGTGGGACAGTCTTCACTGCATTCTAAACTCTATCCACATACTATAATCCTCCACTGCATATAACAACTTTTTAGTGAATTGCAAACATTTATCATGTATCGTGTGTTCCCATCCTTTTCTGATTTCCTTCTTAGCTCCACATCTCATTCACTCCTATGTATAAATCCTAAAATATATGCTTTGGAAAGAACACCAATGTCACTACACTCTCTTCTGGATTTCATCACGAACTTCATCTACCATGATATATATTCTTTGAATGATCGGCTTCTGCATCGTCAGATTGTCCAAGTACAGTTCAACAACATCCCTTTTGTCCAGAAACATATTTCTTTCCAATCATAACTAAATATGATTTTCATTTCCTTTTCTCCCACTTTCCTTCAAAAGTAGTTTATAACAAGTTCTCCAAATTTATGATATTCGGGAAATTCAAATAATAAAATCATCATCTGGTTTTAATGTAATGTGAAATGCATGTCCTTCTCATAATTCCAATCCCTTCCACACTCTCTCTTATTATTTAACCATCATTCTCTAATTCAAGAAAATCATTTGATTATTTTCTTCAAGTAAGCTCTTGGATGGTTCTCATGATACCATGAAGCATTGCATGACCTTCTTCAAATCCTCATTCTTCCCTCTTTATCCCCATATGGATTATACTTCACCATTCTTAATTATTGTAAGAAAGTTGTCACCTTTGACAAAAGTTCTTTGAACTTATGATTAGTGAAACAGTCATCTAAATTAACATCATAAATAATTTCCCAAGCATGGAATCCAATTATTTTAATCCATAACAATTCTCTAGGCATCATCCCTTAAACCAAAATCCATTAAATTTGTAGTTCCTTCTTCATTTTGACTAGTATTGAAAAATATTGAAAACAAATACAAATTCATACACAATGTTTCCCTAACAATATCCCCCTTTTTATTTGTTTTCAATAATTCAATGTTTTCTCAAATGAATGCTTCAATATCAAAATGAGAATATTCTTTTTCCCATTCACTCTTCTTTCTCTCACTTTTGAACTTTCATTTCACTTTATCTCCCCCTTATTAGTAATAATTACAATGTTCATGTTAGAGATGGTATCATTATGTACTAAAGCAATGTGACATCAATCATTTCACTCTATGTCTACATGAGCAATGCTCACTGTTGAAAAAAAGAGGATTTGATTTAGACGACAATGTTGTCTATTATCCACTGATCTTGATACCTCATGGGATTAGAAGTCATATAGTTTTATTAAAGGCTTTTCCACTTTTATTACAAGCTAAGGATAATAGATATAATATGGAACTGTCTAGAAATAGTCAACCTGAAACCACATAACTCACTTTAACAAATGGATCAAAGACATTCAAGTGCAATAGGTAGGATAAGTGACCTTGAGGCACTTCCATACTTATTATGACACTAAGTAATATAGTTACTAACACTTTATAATATAATCATTATTTTGAGTAACCAAGGATGATAGATTAAGAAATGACACATCTTTTACAGGGACATAATCTTCAAACAATCATCAGAGTAATTGAATTTTATACCAACTGTTGTTGATACTGATTATCGTAATGACTCTTGAAGCTTATTCATGTGTCTCCACCTCATGAGAACACTACCCATTACTAATTCTCAGTTTATCCCCCTAATAGATTGATTATACTTTAATTACTTGTATTATAATAACAAATACAATAGACAAGGATATAAGGGAATAAGTTGGATCCTCCTTGATTCATCAATGTGAACAACAAGGTTGAAAATGTTTTCTCAACCCAGATGCTCCATTATTCACACTTGCACATTTGATCTTCAGTTATGACAGTGGATATGTGGATCACAATACCTCATCCATCTCTTTGTGTGTTAATATTCTTTCTTCAACTGCTTTCCAAGCATTTGAATCTCCTGTTGAAATTTTCATCCTTTTGAGAAATTATTCTTGGGCTAGAATAAGTTCAATGCAATTTCTAACTGTGTGACCAGCTATGTTGCACGTCACACATAGAACTTCCTAAAAATTAGAGTTTACTTTTGTTTGCAACCAATTATTCACATTTTCTTCATCATGTGGAATCTTCTTACTTTCTATCTTACTAGCATTATCCTGTGCATCTTCCGTCTTTCTCATTCTTTCTAAATATTTAGGCTAGATGACTAATAAGTTATTAGGGAGTCATGAATCAAGATTGGATCTTCCACATTGATTATTTTGAGTGAAATCCTTATTAGGTATTATTTTGGATGCACCACAATTCACCTTCTTGTATTTAGAATCCAAGGAATTCTCACCTTTCATTTTTGGAGTTTTCTGGGGAGAATTAGTTTTTAAAAAATTCTTCTAACTACTTCCCAAGGATGCTTCTTCTTTCATAGCCAGATTTTGTGATCTTATTTTCTTATCATCTTTGGGTATCAGTTGAGATGAAAATGTACCAGCCTTGTGACCACTCCCATTGCATACATCATATATGTGGTCTAGAATTCCAAATTTTATTGTAGTGTACATATGCTTTTGGATCTGTGGATTTTGATTCTTTCTCTCTCTTTTTCTCCCCCTTGATATAGGATTCCTCTATGCCATTTTGTTTATGGGATTTTACCAACAATCTGATTCACAATTCCGAAATATATTAAAGCACCAACATTGACCAATAAACCTTGTCTTCTTGATAACTTATGTATAAGATCACTGAGTCTTATTTTTTATTTGTTGTTCACTATGGGGGGAATCATCTTCCAACATCTTCTTCATATACACCCTAGTAATTGTGATAGTTATATGATCTCCTTTCCTCATCCATAATTGTTTAGAATTTTCCTTCCACCCTTCACAATTTGTAGAAACAACATTATAAACATAAGTAAAAGATTCTATAGATGGTACATGTTCTTTCTCAGCAGCTAGTGATAGAACCTTGAGTGAATTCATGATCTTCTTATCACATGTTGGACTTCTTTCATCATTGAAATATTCCAATTAACATTGAATAACAGTATAAACTATCACATTATTTTTTGACAGATCAATATGTGTATTCCCAAGATTGACACACTGAGATTCCAATTTTAGACATTCCATATTGAGGAAGATCTGATGGTATTAAATCATGGTCATCTACTCTTCACCGGTCTTCTTTAATCTTTAAACATCATAATCATGAAACTTCATTTTTTTTTGTAACAAAGATTCAGGTTATTTGATCTTCATGGAATTTCCTTCCAAATATAAAACATTATCTCCAATGATCTTATTCAGCTCATATTAAATTGCATAAATCTTCTATTCCAGAGTCTTGATGAATCCCTCCTTTTCTTCAACTTCTTTTATCCATTTTGGGGAACTCATTTAAAATTACCTATTTGTTTCTTCAAGGGGTCTAACTTGTCTGGATAGATTTAAACATTCACAAATTTTTTCATATAATCCAGTATCCAAAACATCATTTTCTTCCTCCATTTGGGTGATATCTTCCTGCGTATATTGAAATAATCTATAAACCAAGGATGCAATTTCATTAATAATAACATGTAGAATCATTATTAATCTATCAAATGATATTTTTTGAGATGTTTTAGATTGATCATCACCACTTCTTCTAGCATTTTAATCATGAGAATATTTTTCAAATGTAATAACAAATACCCCTTGGTCACTTTAGGTAGTAAGGCTTTCAATCTTATTGGTGGAAACATGATCCACCTTCACATTATTTTTCAACCTTGATATGTCTTCATTATCAGCAAGGCATATAGATGTAGATAATTTTTCTTCTTTAGACAAGAGGTACTTCATCTTCATATTTCTCGTCTCCTTCTTTTTCTTGTTTAGAATGGTGTTGGTAGAAATAGTATTCTGCTCAGAGACAACTGAATTTTTTGTGAAATTTTACTTCATTTATAAATTATGAAAGAAACTAAATTATTTAAATGAGAATAAATTAACTGTAGAGAATCCATTAGAGTAGAACCTACCTCTTAAACCAATTGAGAGGACTAGTTTGGGATACACCTCACACTGAGAGGGGGGTGAATCAGTGTTGGGGACTTTGGAATCCAATTCCAACTTTTATCCCTATACCTCTTAAACTATTAGGGTCTTGATTCTCTTATTTTATTTTCTCTCACACATGTATTAACAAAAATCAGTAAAAATGTGCAACAGATATTTTTACAAGATTCACTACTCAATATAAGTAACTATATACTTTCCATGCATGGGAATTACCAGTGCATCGATTCTCTACTATAATGTGATTTCTAGTTACAGTGGATTGTCTAGGAAAAATATCCTATAGTCAGTGTGGCTCCCTAAACATATAGGTGGGAATGAAATAATCACTTCTCATTGTGAGTCCCTACACTCAAAGGGTGGATGGAAATAATCCTCTTACAACATGCAATAATTAGGATATTCCCTTACACTTCCTGGATATTTATACTGCCTCCCTATACTTTCTTATCCCTGTTTAATAGGGTTTGCAACACAAATAGAGTCTTCCAACTATTGAGACCTGTTAGATGTCATAATTCAACTTTATCTTATAATTTTTAGTTGTTACTTTCTTAGATTCATGCAAGTAACCCTCCACTTCTTTCCCACTAGAAAACCTAAATGGTACATAGTCTTCTCCTCCATCTTCTTCAGTGAAAAATCAACTCCAAAGGAACTTCTTCTTCTTATTGCTAGAATCACAAACTACCTTTGTGATTTTAGAAACAATGAGGAAAAACTCATCTTAGAATCATCATAGTTAATATGAATATTTTCATTTCCACAATGTTTTTCTACTTCTGTAAATCATCCATGATTTTTCGGACTATTTCTGATTTATGAACTGCACCTGCTCTGCATATCGCGCTTCCTCTACGCACTGCACCTGCTCTGCATATTGCACCTACTTAATGTATCATAGATTCTATACATACCACATCTACTTTGTGTACCAAACCTGCTCTGTGTACCACCTCCGTGTACCAAATTTTCTATGTGTGTAATGCCTAATCCATGTACCACTTGCTCCGCAGAACTTCTTTTCATAATGCTTCTGTGTATCACCTAGACGTACCATTTCTACTTCTGTGTAATTCTTTCTTATGCATACTGATTCTTCATATTCCTCATACTATTTTTCAATTATTCATACTACTTCTTCTGTTATCTATAGAATTCCTTCTTTTATGGACCGTTTCTTCCAATTCTACGAGCCATTTCATCTTCCACGTACAACTTCGTCCGAAACAAAATATTTTCCGTGGACTACTCCACTTCGCACAATTCTTCCTTCATAACTCTTTCGGTCAGAGCCAAATTCTTCTACCAGTGATGATCATTTCTATTAAATTTATCTCTACTTCATGATAGTATTGTCATTCCTCATATAAGAAAATAGCATCCCAAATTTCACTAATCTGAATCCCCCAAATTTTCTATGTGGGATAATCTTCACCGCATACTGAACTCTATCTACATACTGTAAGCCTCCACCACATACTTTGACCTTTCAGTGAACTGAAAATCTTCATCACATATTGTTTTTCTACTGATTACCATTGACATTCCACGTATCGTAAGCCTATTAGCTCGTGCACTGCATCTCTTTCACCAAAGATGAGCCATCCCGTGTATGGAAACTCCTTCCACTGAATACCATTTTTTGATTCTATGAACCACTCCACATAACGTTAACATGGTATTTTATGGTGTCTACATACCATTCTCATAAACAGGTATGAGGTCCATATACCATGGAATTCATTTCCCATTCTTTGCTGATTTCTTTCTTCATTCTGTATCTCGTTCATTTCTATGTAGATATCCCTAAATATGTTCTTCGATAATGTCAAAAAATCCACATAACTATCTTCTAGATTTTTTTCATGAACTTCTTCTACCAATATATATATGATTTGAATGATCATTTTTATCATCTTTATATTATCCAAGGAATGTACTGAAACATCCCTTTCTTCCAGCAGCATCATTCTTTCCAATCAAAACTGAATATTATTGGCATCACCTTTTCTCCACCTTTCATTCAAAATGGTTTCATCAAAAGTTCTCTAAATTTATGATATTTTGGAAATACAAATTGGAAAACTATCATCTGGTTTTAATTTAATGTAAAATTTATGGAAATATCATTATTCCAAGCCCTTCCACACACTCTCTTCTTCTTCAACCATCCTTCACTACTTCATGAAAATAATATAATTCTTTTCATCAAGTAAGATCTTGCATAGTGCTCATGTAACCATTATGTGTTGAAATACCTTCTTCAAGTCCTCATTCTTTCTTAATCATCCTATGATGGATGATACTTCACCATTCTTCATTGTAGTAAACAATGTGTCACCTATGACACAAGTTCATTGAACATAAGATTAGTTCAACAATCGTATGAATTAACATCATGAAGAATTTCCCAATCATGAAATCAAATGCAATGAATCCATTACAATTCACCACTCATAATCACTTTAACTAACCACTATTAACTTCAAATTTATTATTAATTTTGACTAGTATTGACAACCGTTGACAACAATTACAACATCATACACAAAGTGGTCCCAACAACTATGAAGCTATTATTAAATATATTCTCTCTAACCAAATGATATCGTTTTAGGGACACAAATAATACATGATTTTATGGGCTGATACTCATAGGAATTTAAGGCTCCTTCTCATAGTGTATGACCTTGGTAATATACAATGTAGAATATTATGAGAACAAGACCCGCCAGTAGGAAATCCACATTTATATGTGTCATTGGACGTTCCAATCAGTTAATGTTCACATTGATCCTTAGACTTTAATATTTTTATTTATGATTTTTATAAGTCACGTACTTTTATTTATTGATGAAAAACATGACAATATATATGTTTACGGTGAGGTAAAATACATTGGGTGGGTCACAAGTAATATTTCAATAATAAATAATATGAGAAACGGTTTTTCCATTATGTTATTTCATATAAGTTAATATCTCAGGACATTTGATGGAAAATATATATGATAAATAAATTTGTGGCCATTGTGTTCTATAGGCATATTTGATTTCTGGGAAGTCAAAGAAGGAGACATCGAGCATATTGGTTGATGGCACTTGCATTCAACTTTATTGATTATAGATATCATGTTAAAGAGATTATATTACAAAGTATGCATCTGTATGAGGTATTACATCATTGTGAAATTAACTTATTTCACTATGGGTGACTTGGTGTGTCTTTAGATGCTACCCATGGGCTTTAGTCTACTTCACCCAATGCCACTGAGAAATAGGCCTAGAGGGTCACACACTAAGTTTATCTAGAATCTTATTTAAATAATATATTGTTATTTATTATTTAAATAGTTGAATAAATATCATTCCATCACATGGTTTAATAATTATTCATGTATGCATGATCTCATATATTCAGTCATCAATTATTCAAGAGAATATTATCTGAGCGGAATATTTAATAAATATTTATATTCTATTTTTTGAATATAATATTTATTTTATTATTGGGGAATAATGTAGTGATATTTTATATTAAATAAATAGTCATTATTCAAGGATAGATAAATATTCTGGAGGAATGACGAACTGAGTTCTTAGATTCGATGATATATAATATATTTAATATTATTTCATTAAATAGTATTTAATTTAATTAAAAACATAAGTGCATGTCAATGAAATAATAATATTTTTATTATTTAAGACATGGGATTTTTCATGTTATTAAAAAAATATTAAAGGGTACTTGTGAAAATATTTATTTCTAAAACCTAGCACTATTGAAAAATAATTATATTATTTTCTAAGAGGGTCGATTCATATTGTGTTGTGCATAATGAAATCCATAGAGAATCTTCTCAAGACCTATAGATATCCCTCTCCAAGAACACTCAGAATAATAAAGAGAGATTTTCCTCTACCTCCCACTCTCAAGTATAAATATATCAAAGAGAATGCTTTGGAAGCAATTCTCATTGTGTTCAAAGGATAATTATGCAAGAGATAGGATCTATCTTGCTAGCACCGAGAGATTACTATGATGATGTTCAGATAGTTCTGGAATATGTGTGGTTCACCACTAGAGGGAATATACTATTGTTTCCTATAACACAATAATGGTATAATATAGTTCTATTGTTTGATCCATCAACAAAGAATGAATTCATATAAGGAAATTCTTTAATTAAAAAATTAATTATAAATAATATGTGATGATATTCCACTTGGTTCGAGCATTCTATCACCTGTATATTTTTATCGATTCGATTCCACTAATTAAGACATTCATCATCATGTAAATCTTGGATTGATCAATTATCATGATAAAAAAGAAAAGTTGGGAATGACTGATATCACACTTCTATTGTGCCAAGAATATTTAGGTAGTACTAAATTCACAACATTATCAACTGTATTGAAGTTATATAATTGAAAATACAAAAGTGGATAGAGAAAAACTAGATTTAAATAACTACATTGTCTCTTTAATGAAATGTTATGAGACGAAAATGAACTTCCTTTTCAAACATATGATGCTATATGAATACTACATTCAATGGGTATGTCCTCCAAAAAAATTTCTTGTTTAGATGATTTCATATTGTTTCTCAAGGACTATGAGTCACACATAAAACTCCCTAAGTGTATGTAAAATTGGTAAAAATAAAGATAAATCAAGTCCTTAAAAATATGTATGGTAATCTCTATCATTTCATGTTTTATAATACTATATGGATGTCAGGATATTATAAGACAATTGATATGGTATGCAGATATAATAATTAAAGATGGGAAACTAAATCATCTAGTAAATTCTCCTTAGTGGAAGAGAATTGATTCTGAGTATCCTGAATTTAGAAATGAACTAAGAAAATTACAAATTGATTTATCAATAGATGGAGTAAATCCTTTTAGTGTACAAAGTAGTACTCATAGTACATGATCTGTCATGTTGGTAAATTATAACTCTTCACCATGGTTATTCATGAAGCATAAATACAATATGTCATTTATCTTTATATATTGACCAAAACAAGCAGGTAATGATATTAATTGATATTTGGATCCATTGATCAACTATCTAAAATTGATGTGGGATATCGGTGTTACAATGTATTATGCTCTTATAAGTGAAGAATTCACATTGAAGGCCATGTCGTATGGGATGCTAAATGAATTTTTGTGTTATGGAAAATTTTCATGATATAACATTAAAGGAATGTTGGGTTGTCCCATTTTTGAATAATTCACATAATAACTTTAGTTTAAATATTCCTTGAAGACCATGTTTTTATGACATTTGTAATTTTAACCTCGATGAAATAAATACTGATCCTGGATGACAACATTCGATAGGAATGCAACACAATGTTTACCACCATCTCCACTAATTAGTGATCAACTGCTCAATAAATAAAAATATTTTAACAATATTTTCGGTAAACCATTATCAAAAAAAACATATGAAATGAGGTTGGAAAATTAGATCAATTTTATTTGAAATTTCATATTGATTTTTTTTGTTCTTCAAACATTTTTTTGATGTCATGAATGAAAAAAAATGTATTTTATAGTTTAATTGTAATATAACTAAATGTTCCTGGAAAATAAAAAATATAGTATCAAGATTACTTTGGACATGATCGAAAACGAGATAAGGGATGAGTTGGAACCGATAAAGGGTAAAAGGTGGAATTTTCTTCCTCTAGTAGATTACACTCGATCCAGATTAAATTTTTTTCAATTTTTCATTTTCTTTAATGGTGTAAAATTTAGATAGGGTTATTAATAAAATATCAAGAATATCATGTCAATGACTAATTTGAAGTTACAGGGACTGAAATCACATGACAATCATGTTTTTATGAAAGATTTATTGTCTTCCACTTTAAGTTTCATTCTAACTAAAATTATAGGGCATACATTAACCATACTATTCTTAGTTTTCAAAGCTATATGAAGTAAATTTATAGACTCAATGATGTTTCCAACCTTGAATAAGGAGGTTATATTCATAATACGTGAATTAGTGATATTCTTCCCACCATTATTATTTGATATAATTGTCCATTTTATTTGTCACTTATTTATAGAGGTTCAACTATGTGGTCCTATCCATTTTATATGGATATACATTATTGAAAGATATGTAATGATTTTTTAAGGGTACATGATGAATCAAATTCATCCAGAAGGTTGTATTGTAGAATGATATATTGTTAAATAATATGTTGAATTCGGTATTGATTACCTTTTAGATATTGACAGCATTTCTCTCCCAATGTCTCGTTACAGTGGACACCATATGGGAAAAGTGATTTTTGGAAGAGATGTTGTTACAATCTACATCACAGAGTGAGATAAATATCACTTTTACATTTTAGATAACAGTGAAGATGTTGATCCATACATTTAAGCCAACAAAAAATTCTTAAATATTTGAATCCATTAGGGTCCAAAAGATGGATATAAAATTCATATAATAAAAAATTTATATGATATTTCTGAGATGATATTTATAAGGATATATCTGAAAATATGAATTTAATTGCTGAATGACTTTGATGGATATCTAGGGGACCAAATTATAATGTTATATCTTCCACTAGTTTTGTAATTAATGGTTATATGTTCTATACAAAATAACATGATAACCATAGTATGAAGAAAAATAATAGATTTATACTTGATGAAGAAGCAATGAACATATCTATTTATAATGATAGAAATATAATTTATGTGAATAAGTAATATTTCGGCATCATCAAACAGATATATTAGTTGGATTATACAATATTTAAAGTTTCCCTTTTCTATTGAAAATTATTTAATAATAGGAGTGTGGTGAAAGTTAATGAAATGGGATTCATGAAGGTGAATTTCAATGTGGAAGAGTGTAAGGATGCTTCATTCATAATGGCATCATAATCCGTAAAATTATTTTATGTCTCAGATCTAGCAATAAATAATTGGCCAATTGTCCCGCTGGTGATTAAAAAATTTATAGCGTTAGATGAAAATTTAATCCAGGATTACTCTTTAATTGGGATATCATAATCATTTCATAGTGGTACCAATGTATCCAATGTCTTGTATATTAGAGGGGACCACATAGATAGGATTTGGATTCTCGATAGAGGAACTAAATCCATTCAATATTTGAATTAAATAGAGTTCAATGAGCATGCTAATGTTTTTTTTTGATATACTATGCATTTCCTAATAATAGTATGTGTCATCTAATATATTAGCATAATCTAAATTAGATGTTTGACTACTTATACAGACAATGACTTTTTCACATGATGATGTTACCAATCTCAGGGAAGAACAGACAGTTGATACCAAAACTATATAATTATTAAGGGATTAACAACATGTTGATGAAAAAAATAAAAATGGTTTAGCATCACAATGTTGACTAAAATTATCAAGAAAAAATGAAAGGGTGTAAAATTTGAGTATGTATGGAATCAATGTGGCCAATCTATTGAACTCAACAAGCCAATCTTCATTAGTTATGTTGGAGTCACAGTGATAATTAATGTTCCAATTGATATAGATTTATAGTGCCATGTCTAGCCTGTAATAAAGGAAACCCTTTGGGAATATATTAAGATAATGTTACGATATACTTTCTCTATTTTATCAGAAAATAATACAATGAAATGTTTATTTCAATTTCAGTATCCCTTGTAGACTTTATTTATTTGAGTTAATTTATTTAATAAATATTTCTTAATAGCCACTGTAAAATACCAAGAGGCTTCCAGATACTTTTTACCAAGTTTCATATTTGGGATGTTGAGGGGAAAGTAAATCCCCACCCACCAGTTATTTATGCACACATTATAAATTAGGATGCATGGAATGATTTCACAAGTCATCATGATGAGAAATCATTTATGTTTAATTATAGTCTATAAAATATTATTTGAAATTATTTATTTTATCCAATTTTATTAAAAATTTTCATTTTATGAATTTGTAAAAGAGTGATGAAAATAAGAAATTGGCATTAAAACCAATGTACACCCATCACAAATCATGGATGCATTGTGATTTACTAGAGAATTAAATGGTATATATTTTAAATATACAATAAACGTTTTATGTGATATGAAATAACATATTTTATTTTATTTAAATTCGTATTGATGAATCAAAATTTTAATCCACTTTCATCCCCCTTCATGTGCTATGAAAGGATTCCCATGTAAATAAATAGGGAAAATTGGTTGATGAAAAAGAAAACGCAGTATAAGAAACATGTTTTAGCATGACATAATAGTAATTCATTATTATTTATAATAGTATTACATAAAAATATCAATTTATGTTCATATAGTTTTTATACGGTTTATACACAAGAATATAAAGTAATTATACCTAAATAAAAACTACTTTCAGTAACTTTGAATCAGCCAAAACAATTCATTTGTGTTAGAGTTTTAGGTTTTGGATTGTATCCTCAAACATATTTTGAGAAAAAAAACACAATGAAATACATATTATATAATGAAAGGATTGCAAGTGAAAATATTTTCTCTGAGAGATATTTTTGTTCAGTTCAGTTTGGAAGATCAATATATGTTAATGAATAAAATTGAACCAAAAGTGGAACAAAAATAAACACATGAAAAAATAAATAGTCACATTGTCATTGAGGCTAGTCATTCCCCTCAACCATATACCTTATGTGAGGTAATCTATTTCATCATTACTCTTTATCCTAAATTCGAATAAAAAATGACAGATAACTTTATATTACTAAAATTCTATAGGGTAAAGTTGAATGTGAATTCTATATATCAACAACCAATGACCTCCTTGTTTCAAGGGGTATGGTTTATAATATCCTGGGAGACATCATACACAACAATGAACCCCCAAATAATCACATGAGAGTGGGTATTGAAGCATCTCAAGAGCCGAGCACTATGTTTCTTATTCCACATGATGATCTAGATGTTATAATGGATAATGATGATATTGGAACTTATATCGAATGAATATATAATATTATAAAGAAACATACAGTATCTCCTTAACAATTTTTTTTTAAATTAAAAACCTATAAAATTGATGAAAAAAGGTCTCAAGTCAGGTATGATATTACAGATAGAAAAAACTATGGAGAAATGGAATGTCAGATCATGAAAATCAAGGGAATTGGCCAAGAAAACAAAATGACTTTTCCAGAGTACCTTGTGCCCACTAGTTCCACTACTGCATATATTAACATCACAAGTTCATATAGACACCACATTCAAAAATAGAGATGTTTTATATATTCAATATCAAGAATAAATATCAAGATAAGTCCTTATAAATTTGATAGGTCTTGTGATTATAAATGAAATTCCCATGTTTGAATGGTTGGGAGTCTTAGTTATGAATACAAGCATAGAGTAAATTTTCATAATGCTTTTTTCTAAAAAATAATCTAATACGTTTATCAAATTCAAAATATATTCATATTTTCAATAGGAATTTATATTACTGCTATGTAATGGGACAATCCATTTCAAGTTTGATTTATATTCATTAATCCCCATATCATTTCTATGGACAAAATTTATTGGGTGATAGAATAAATTGGTAAGAAAAAATATGATCTAACCATGACATTTGAGAAGCAAATTACAGACATAATACTTTTTGATTCCTACAATATAGGGGGAAAACTCTATAGTCTAATCATATGAAAAAATTCATTAATTATTTTGTTTTGTTTTTTATGAAGCCTTGAATGTTGATCACAATGAATTTTGATACCCCAAATATTTATTTTTTCGATTCAATGAATGTATTTACATCAAACCGACCACACATGATGTGTATTGTGAATTTGTAGTGCACTATATTCAATATTTTATAGGTAAACATTGAATTATATGTTTCAGTTTTTATTTAAAAGATTATTTTGTTATTATAGGGGTTCTTTAAATATAGGGTAAATCATGGTATGGGGTTGGTCTATGAACATAATGTGCCTATGAATTTCCTCAAATGGAAAAATTTTAAGGTAAATATAGAAATTTAACTATCAAAACATATTTCAAAAAATAATAATTATTTTGGTCAATATTTCTGTAGTGTCTAAAGTAAGTGAACAATAATGATTGTGGATATTACATTTTCATATTTATGAAAGATATCATATACCATTAAATGACTAGCATCCCAAAAAAGATAATTTCCAAAGGTACTTAAAATTTCATTAAAATATTTCTTAATCGCTTCTTTTTTTATATTTTATTAGTAATATCATGATTTCCAAAAATCTATGTACTCAAAAGAAGAAGTAAATTTTTTCAGAATTGAGCGGTCAGATTACATGGTGTTAGAGTGTTTACTGATATTAAATCTAGGTGATTACCTATCATTTTTGTGACCTAGTACACACTATGAATTTATATAAATATATTTACGATATGAATAATTAGCATCATAGTAATAATATATTATTTTTGATCTATTTATCATATAGAAGTATAATGGAGGAAATAAATTTGGATACAAATGAATGGGAGTAATACATGGTGTCAGAAGGTATACAGACATATTGAAGTGGTGACTTCCTACAAATTATTTAGTTAATTTTTTCATTATTTTATCTATTTTTTAGTCAATTTTCTTTTCATTTTTTTATACTTATTTTTCAAAATTTAAACATTAGTTCAAAACACATGAAACTTTCTAAAAACCAAGAAAACAATCATACTATTTTGATAATTTATGAAAACAATGCATAAGTCATTTTTTATCTGTAATAATTGGCTGCACAGTAATCTGACACATGATATAGTTAATATGACTCGAAATGCATGTTTTCAATATAAAAGTGTAATTTTAGTTTGAACGATGTATCACATATCCAATGTCGAGAAAATGAGCTCAAAATATTTTTAAACGTTTGGAAAATGATCCATAATTATTTTTTGGCATGTAGGAATGGACAACACGTCAATATGAAACATGTGTGGGAAACCACCTTCGAGCAAGGTATCATATTAGCCTATAAATAGGACACTTGGGCTCCTTGTTTTCACAACTAGAACGTTAAAAAACACCCCCAATCTATGGTCACATAGCCCCTTCATCCACATCAACAAAAATTCCTTAGGTTGCTCTACCAAACCTGAGAGAAGATATAATTTTGGGGGATAAGTGAGATCAAAGTCCCATTGGGATCTAAACACAAAACACCTATACAAAGAACCCTTCTCCCCTAAGTGAAGAACCACTTTTATGAGGCCGCTTTCCTAATCAGGGTCTTCTGGGAGACTGTTCCTAGGGTGTCTGAGGAGACCCATGGTGCCTAGGATGATACTTCACAAAAGTGTTGTTTCCCAGGTGGTCCACTGTGCAAGGCATAACCAGCTCGTGCAGGCCTCTACCCCATGTGTGAAGCACCACTAATTCCACTCAATCCTATCGTATGGCATCTCTACCCTATAAGATAGGACTAGTGTGAGCCCCTCGATGAGTCCTCTTCTAAGCTATCAATGGTAGGAATCCTTTTCCTTTTGATCCCTCACTCAAAATGGAACAAGTTAAATCATCCATAAAGTCCTATGTGCTTGAAAAACCCATGGGGAAAGTCACATCATCATGTGCCCCATTTTTATTTTCATTCCTACAGTCAGAGGTTTCCCGCACTTGTTCTACCAAATAGTTAGGGTCCTAGAGGGCATGTGGATTTTCATTCCCACTTCCACAAGGACCCTAACCCTAGGGATGATGTCAGTGATTTTCTAGTCTCAGATACTAGGGTTAAGACCATGTCTTACACCTATCTTATATAATACCTAGAACCTCTTCTTCTGAGTTGGGAGGAGGCAGATCACACTTGCATTTCCTTTCGACACTGAATTAAAACCTCCTCTTCCACTACGGGACCAATTTTAGGGCATCCCTTTAGAAGTAATCCTCTATCCTTTCTTGTTGGAGGATTCACTCTTGATCCTATTCACCTTATGGGCCATATCTAGGTCGTCAGTCTGACATGACAACCCTAGATACAATGATCAAAGAGGGTATGGGAACCAGAGCTCTTCCCATCTCTTTTCACCCTTCCCTTTTCCACCTGTGAAGGAGGATAAGTGTGTTATTTTCCAGATCTTCCACTCCCCTTATTTCTCACGTTTATGAATGAATCATCATGACTCACATGATATTAGAAGCTATAAATGATCATGAAACCCACACATTCAGGTTCATTTTTCAGCAAAGAAACTTCTTTCAGATCTTCTTATCGCCATCCTTCAGAGTACCTCCCTAGGCATGCGTCCTCAAGACCATGAATCCAACCTTAGGTAAAAGCAGATTGGGTGGTTTCTCATATATTTTGATTCATATTGATTCTCACACCGACCATGACTTGAGTAGTTTTAGAGATTTATGGTAATCATGACATCCACATGATCCACTACCCAAATTCAACATCAGTATGTTAGCCCAGAAATATTTAACTACAAGAACTTTGATTCCTGTTATAATCTGGATACAAAGGATGCCGATCTAAGGCCCGTAATAAAAGGGATTCATCCTTCGAAAAAATTCCCAACCTATTCAAGGGAGTCCTTCTCAGTGATAATACCCAATCATAATCCCCACTCAGTTGAGAATAATTTTCAGATGCAAGATCCTAGATAAAGTATTTGGGCTTCCTACTTGATAAAAGCCCCAAAAAGCCCCCAAATTACAAAGAGTTGAGACATTCCTCATGAACCTTTTCGTAAGGAATCCTTTTCAAGAATAATCCCCAAATTTATCCTCTAAATGGGATATACTCCCCCGAAAGACAAATCATTAGAGGTCCTCCAATATACGTTGGCCCTCACAACTGAACTACATGGGCTTTCATTCCCATCCAAATGGGATACGTAGGAAGCCTCCCTAAGGTCCAAACCCAGCACCCGAAATCAACTCTATTATCTTTAGGACACATTTATGGTAGATTATAATTAAACCTATGAATCCATATCCCTTCCATGTTCATTGGGATTCTTCAGCATAAGTCTCCCACAAAACATTGACTAGGAACCTTCTGCCTATATTTCCTAGCTGCATGATGTTAAACATCATGGTTTGATCTTTATCACATGACCTTAAAACGTATGATATATCCTATTAAGTGGAACATAAAAACGTGGGTTCTGATTCCTTTCACAATGATATGTAGGAATCCCAATCCATGGGTCCAATCCCAACATCAAAACAACCCCCATCTCCCTGGATGATGAAACACTTCAGAGCACCCCACTATGTGGCCAAAATACATGCATCGTCATAATAACAATCATTGAATATCTAAGTAGTGCATAAGAGTACACCATTCATGGAGAACCTTGAATACATAAAGATAATTCAAATATCCACCCATGCTAATAATTGATTTTTTTCAAGGTTGAACCATGTCATACTTTGGAATTATTGAAGGATTTGTGAAGAAATCTTAAATCTATAAGAGAGTCCGAGAGTAGGAAACAATCCCCCCCCCCCACAAAATGGTGCAAAAAGTGTGAATTCCCATCCTCTCGACCAATGTGAGAAATTAATCATTGTTGTAAAAACATTCCAATGAACACCTTCCTTTGGAATAAAATTCCCCCATGGATATAGAACCATTGGGTGTTTCTGATTCCATGAACAAAACCCTTGGATTTTTTTTGGAAATAGTGGACCAGACGTGATTTATTTCACACAATTGAACCCCCTATAATCAAATGTGGGGAAATTCAACTCCATTGGAGACAAAAATGGTGAACCCAATGTGAATGATTTAATTACAGTACCACCTTCACAATATAAAAATGATATACTACCCAGTTCTCATCGGAACATTTCATTTCTGACCTACACATATTTCCTTAAAAAACAAAATATAGTGAACCCAATGGGAATAATTTAATTAAGGAACCTCCATCACGAGATAAAAATATATACTACCCAGTTCTCATAGAAACATTTCAATCCTGAAAAACACATATTTCAGTCAAAAAAAGACACTAAACATATCATACTTTCTGCAAACATATGACATCATGGTTTTGGTCAATAAATCCAAGTTCATGGGTTGTTACATACATTAATGATAGTTCTAAAGTCTAAGGACCATTACACATGCTCGAAAATAGGAATATTTAATGACACAAAAACATGTGTAATTTTTACTTGTGGTTTTGTTCTCATAATCTCTCATTTTAGATATTACCAAGTTCAAACTTCATGAGAAGCAGTCACATACACATACAACTACTTGCATATGAAAATCTATATTCTATGTGCCCTATAATTTTATGTTATCCAACCATATAACTATATTTAAGAAAATACTCATAGAACATCATGGTTCTTGTTAGGCCTAATAGGGTCTTAGATAACCTGAGATGGGGTGAATCAGGGTATGAATATTTTTTTCCAAAATTCTTTTTACCCACTGGAACATGACTAATTTATTATAAGGGTCGCTATGTTTTTTCTTAATTGTTTATGTTTTTCTTATTAGTTCCTTAATTATTTGATGATGATACACTTAAAGTAAAGTAGGAGAGAAAGAACAAGGAAACACATATTTTCACTTAGTTCACCCTCACTGGGCTACATCCAAGGAGAATACAATGAAAATGTACCAGTGTTCCAAATCCACTAAGGATCACTTCCAAAATAAAATGTTTGGGTTAAATAACTTCTCTACTATTGATCAATAAATGAACAATGTTTCGGGATAGATCACTACTTCCCAAGGGTCACTAACACAATCGATCCATCTATGGCTCACTTCTGGTGGAAGAGATCTCCTTCTTCCACTTCCTTTTCTCACTACTCTAGAATGGATTCACACATAATTTATGTACATGTGGATCCCTTCATTATTAATAATTAATTCATAATCAACTATAATTGGATGCTCTTTTGAATTCCCACTTTTATCCATTTGATGAATATAACTTTACAATAGATTCACTAGGAAACCCTTTCTGAACACATTCATGATTTTTAATTCCTTTATGAATCTCACATCTTTTACAAAGCTCAAATATCCTTTACGAAGAAACCTATTTTTGTGAAGCTCACTTTTACTTCATGTAGAAACCTCTTTTTGTGATGCTCACTTATCCTTCAAGATGTACACAACTTTCATGAAGCTCACATAGCCTTTGATAAGCTCACAATATTGGCCATATTTTTATAGCCTTATTGTATGTCAATACTTTCATGATTCTTACAACTCTCATGAAGCATTCATATGCTCCACGAACCTCCTTTATTCATGAACATTTTTACTAAAACAAACTTAGTGAATCAACATTTACAATTCGAAGCCTTAGAATCATTGTTAAGTATTTATATTATTTTCTTAGGAGTGTAGAGGCCTATTTATAGGTGTTTTTAACCATTACAGAATCTTTTATCCTCATCATCACTTTTTCTGTGATGCTCACTTATCTTATTCACAAATATCACTCTTTTTACAATGAACTATGTAAATTTAACCATTTTTTGATATTCTCATATTTGTGTAGATTACCATATATTCTTTTCATAATCGTGGTGCTCCAGTACTTTTAGTCATGGAGATGTACCATTTTTCATCATGTGTTCGCAATGCTCCACACCTTCGCGGAATACAACCTTCGCGACACCTAATTGTTTGGAAAATATCCTTACCATCACGAAACTCAAATCTTCACGAAACACATGAATTTTCCATATTTCAATTAGGGATTCATAGAAATTCAACTTTTTCAATGATTGAGAAACCTATAAATTCTGGACACCAAAAATTTGGAAAACACTAGAAAATGGGGCCACTTGGTATTCGTAATTTTCTATACTGCCTCCAGGGAATCCATTCCTTTTTCTTGGATCTTTATCAACATACCATGTCAACAATCTATTTATAAATATACAAGTAACCACATAAACCCACATTGTCAAAAAAACACAATCAACCTAAAAATACAACAATGATACCAGGAGTGATTTTTTCCAAAACTCTTCCCTTTTCGATTTATTGACAACTCTTCACATTTTGATACCTCATTAAATCTTCATCCATTTTCTAAAAATATTCACTCCATACGATTTAGAAAGAAATAAAATATTTAGTCAACACACACTCTAAGACCACATGATCCATGCTCAACATGATAAATAAGAGTATCATGAAACGTTCATCAATGAATCACTTTATTCCAAAACCACTTCACTTATTTCATCATGAACTTCATATATTGAGATATATAACCGTTGATCGATCATATTCATAATATTAGGATTTAAAAATCCCCCTTATTCACTGCCCCCCCCCCCATCAACTTCCCCCAATCTCAATTATGACATATTATCCCACTTTTATAGTCGTAACTTCTTCCTCTTTGTCAAAGAACCTGATGGTCATTCCTTTGTGATCTGCCAAAGGGTAAAGAACATAGATTGAAATATTAAGGGAAAGCACATCATACCTCTACCATAGGTGTAACATCCATGATATGTATTCCACTATACTGGTGCTCTATACCTAGTTGGTTACATAGCCTCAAGCACATTTCCGCAAATGTCATAGGCTGCTGACAAGCAGTGAGGGACTAGGATGTGATGGTGGGGAAACTATTCCTTCATTGGCAGAGTGTAACACATCAGAAAAATAATATATAGTTTAATATCATAAGCAGTAATACAAAACAATAGGATTAAATTATGGAATACTGATAATAAAAATAACCTTATGTCATAGCAGACAAATATAATATTACATGTCACATGTTCTAGGAAAATTGCAAAAATAGGTTAAAATGTAGTAATATAAAAAATAAGTACCAAAAATATAAAAGGAACAAAAGTGACTCAGAAGCATTACATGACTCGTTTAGGTCCCATGCTCTAAACTCCTAATAGAAAATCAAGTGCATGTAGAAGGGCACTTTCCCTTATCAACACCTACAATCATATAATCAGTTTGGGTCATAAATCCTAACCCAAAAAAGGTGTAAGAATAAATCCTAGTAAGAAAACACCAAAGATATGTGTCAGTTTGTTAGTGAAGACATATAAAAGGTAGTGTACAATAGTGAAAAAAAAACTAAAAGGTACTCAAAAGTAAGCACAACAGATGTCTCTGAATACAATGTAACCAAGTACAATTGAAGATTGAATCTTCGCTTGTTATATTCTTTGGAAGATTCATCATTAGTAATTACATTTAATTATTCAATTACATTGTATTATATATAAGTATCTAGGTCTGGCCTAGGTTCGAAGACCCCCGTATAAATGTAACTTTCATCTCGTTACATAAAACACATTTAATAATTTTCCAATAGAGCCCAGCTTGGGTATCCCTCAATGGATCCTAGGTTCACTGGGCATTTTATGTAAGACTCAATGATCCTGACCATCCTATCCATGGATCTCTAGCATGCTTTACATAATTAACCTCTTGAGCCCATCCATTTTCTTTTAACTAAGACATTGGTTCACCCAAGGTATATAAGGTGAAATTAGTCGCATGAGCCAAACTTTGTCTTTTAACTAAGACTATGGATTTCCCATTGTTAATGACTCCTTATTAATAATTTCATACAAGAATACACATTAAGATTAAACTATTATATGGATTTAACATATTAACTCATGTGGGAACATATCATATAAGAACAAACACATGTGAATTTAACTATCAAGTAGTTTAACATTAATAACTCACGTGGGAACAATTCATATACAAAGAAACACATGGTAATTAAATTATCACATGGATTTAATCATAAATCACTCACATGGTCACAATTTACATAAAAATATGACTATGTAATACAATCCATTACAAGGTCGTAGCATAACCTATCTCATGTGGGATGGTGCACAGTTGGAGTAAAACATTCCAAACATACTTAAACAAACATAGGCGTAACATGGGGAAAAGGGGAATTTGCTAATCCAAAACCCTTAATCAATTCAATAACAATTTATCACAATTTCAATTCCATTATAAATTTAATTCATACTTTATAACTCAATAAAGAAAAAAGGGCATGCCTTATAGGCAACCTCATCTAAATGACTATAAATGGTCATTCCAAAGGAAACACACACATGGGGTGGCCCTTAATCAAGGTAACGAACCTAATTCATACTTTAAAACACTTATTTGATTACCTAAACACAAATAGGAAATAATAAGGGTATATTATAAATCAAGTGACACCTAAAAAATCAGTGTGAACAAATCTAGCATATATAAACATCATGACAATTTGAAAAAGGGCCAAGACCACCTACCTCATACTCGTACGAATCTCCTCGTCCAGTATTAGGTGTTGATTCGATCTAGAACAGAGTAAATCTACAAAATGATCAAACAATATCAACCTTTGATAACACGTTCGAGATAAAAAATCACAAAGAATAGATCAAGAGGAATCAAGAGCTTATCGATTGGGTCCCAACACATCCAATGGTGATAAAATGGGGTTTAGATAGAAAATAGGGAGGTTAAACGACCTCTCGGGACGGTTGTTCATCAAATGGGATGATCCCTCTATATGTCTGAAGAAACATGAGGCTGCTACCTGATATATCAAATTTTATAAAAGTACATAGTGTGTACATGAAAATACATTTCGTGTCCATACATTTCATGGAAAGACCATTACATTGTCTTGTACTTGGACCACACGGCTTGTAACCCTCATCACATAGTGTGTAATTGAAAATAGATGACATGTAAGTTTCCTTTACCACTATATCCTTAAGTAAAAATTAAAAAGGGAGGATATTCACGTCAAGGAAATAACCTGGTTCTTACAAACATTAACCCATTAAGAAATTTTCCCCCGAATTTCCCTTCCAAGGGTTGTTAAGTAATATCAAAGAATAACCAAATCTATTGTGATCAAACATTGGCCTCCCCCTCTTAGTTCTCATCCTGCACTCGATCATGCTGCCATAGTACTCGTACTAAAGGAATGGACCAACCACAAATAACTTTCATGCTATGATCCACAATTCACATTAGGATGCTCCTTAAAGGAGGCATCTTACATTAACTACACTTACTCATGTTGAATGTTGTGAGATAGGTCTGAAAATTAATGTCGCAACTGAGGAACGTGGAAGACGTCTTGTATAGACTTATGCCTATGAGGTAACTAAAATTGATAGGAAACCAGCATGAACCTCTCCAGAATCTAAAATGGTGTGACTTATCTCAAAAAAATCATACCATGTCCATTGATCCTCTTGTGTCCCCACTTTGGTGTGACACATAGAAAAACTTGATCCCAAACCTCAAACTCCAAGGTTCATATGTGGCGATCAATGTATGGTTTCTGATGAGACTATGTAGTAGTCATCCACCTCTAAATCAACTGAACCTGGTCAGTGGTATTTTGGACAAGACGAGGTCTCAGTATAGCTGCCTCTCCTGTCTTTAGCCAACATAGGTTTCATAGGCATGGCCTACCATACAAAGCCTCATAAGAACCCATCTGAAAAGTATCCAAGAAGCTATTATTGTAGGAGAAATCAAAATGGTGTATGTGTTTCTCTGAAGAACCCTTGAAATCAAGTATTCATTCCCCAAGCATGTCCTCCAGCATCTGAATCATGCGCTCTAACTGACCATATGTCTAGGGGTGGTAAGTTGTGCTTAGAAGCACCTGTGTAAACAGATCCCTCTGTAGCCTTTTCCAAAAACAAGAAACAAACCAAGCATCCCTATATTAAACAATAGAATGTCGGAAACCAAGAATTTGTATAATCTCCCATATGTAAAACCTCTCATGCTCATCAACACTAAAGGTTTCCTTGATCGTTTATAATAATGTAAACTTTGTGAGTTATTTAATAAAAAATCGCACGACATCATCACCACGACACCTCAACCATCGGAAAAAATCCATGAATCACTCCACTGAGAGTTATAGTGATTCTACTAGCATAATTTCCCTTTAACTGGGTGAACCCAAACACAACTGAGGTCATAATAGAATCCTTATATCAAAGAACAGTCAAACCCAGATTGACCTCATCGAAAATGTTCATGAAATCTTCCATCAAAGGAAATTTTGGACTTCTACATAACATAAACCATAGACTAGCATACTGTTCAAAATGTTTTATTCAAACAATGCATGAATAATTAAAAGTATAACGAGTCAAACCATCATTTGAATACTTTTCTCAAAAATGCCCAACTTAGGAGGTCGACGTATTCTGACAGAACACAACGCCTTCTCCCAAGGCACTACACACACATAACATGAAAATGGATAATTTAAATCCACCCCAATGGGGTCATTACCTATTTTTAACAATCACATATGAGCCTAGAAAAGTCCGAGATAACATTAGATTCACCAACCCGGAGTCTGAGGAACTCACAAAGGTTGTCTATACTCCCCATTATATGTGAGACTTTCGTACAAGGCCAAAAGTCGACATAAGATCATTGAACAAACCCAAAGCGGTTTCCACCTAGTGGTCACGTCAAAGAAAGTGGAAGTCATATATATTCCATTCAAGGCATTCCTACATGGGAACATAGGTTTCACTAAAGATTAATCGATCCTCATTTAAAACCCTTCATCCATCACACAACACCACAAAAATATTTCGAACTAGTCCAACAACTTTCAATAGTAGAGTGACGTATAAATGATGCTCTCTTAGTGAATCTGGGATGATTCCAAGATAGGGTACATTCTCATCTCTTATGAAATATAAAACTAAAATGATTTCAAGGATCCCTATGAAATTATATTTGAACCAGTAGTGGGCGACCCCCTAAAAGAAACTCGGCTTCACTTGCCGACGCATTGTCATTTAACTGACCGCAATGACTTTATCCAAAGTCATTCTAGTGATAGTTCACACAAAACCACTGAGGTCCATTCATGATAATCAGTGACTCAAAAGGATTGCACACACAGCCAAAATGCAAGAACATCGTGATTCCAAGAAAGCATCAACATGAAACAATAAACACAAGACTCCAAGGAATTCAAGTTTAATTGACTATTTACAAATGGTACTTGATTATGATCCTTCTACATGGAAGGAAAAATTTAAATAGAACATACATGACACTCCCTAAATAGGAGTTTCCTAGATGTTAAGAATAATGAACAACCGCTCTCAGACGTGCTAGTTCAAAACCAACTTGAACGCACGAGTGTTGTTCCACAAACCACGATCACTTCGTCATACCACATGTCATGACTGCCAAAATTAAACCAATGGAATGTCAAAACAGCCAAGTCTCTAAATGTTCTCCTAGAAAGGGGGACAAATATGTTTCCATAAAGCTCAGGTCACTCTACTCTAGAGGAAACCGGAGAGAATACACAATATCTCAAAGCTCAATTATTTAACTAAACTCAACAACTCATTTTAACCTTTATCACTCGATGGGTATCGTTTATGTCAACATATACCACCCCATCTTTACATGAACAAATGGTGCATTCATGGAACTATTAATATGATGTCCATCCTATGAATCCTAGTACCAGACGGCTCATGCAATAACTATCTCAAATGAATCCCATCAACACAACCATTTACATGGATGATGATGTACCAATTCACCCATCACATCAAGAAAGAGAGGTTCACATGACCTCCAAAGTAGCTGACCATGCTCAAGGCATGTATACTATAATAAACTGAGAATTCTCTGATGCTCATTCACATATCAAGGGTTAAGACACAATGATCACCCATCCGAACAAGCGTGTCCTCTTTAAATACTCAAACATCCTACTATGGACAATGACACTTGGGCGGTATCAATGCTGGAAAAATATACCACCTGATATCCCCTTACGAAGCATATTTTTCATAACACTAATAGGAATTTTAATCGGGATCCTCTAGGTAACATGAGTGAAGGCATCCTATATGGGATTATCTAATTCATAACATAAGTAGAGGAACCCTACATGGAATCCTCAATGTCAAATCGCATCACAACATCATAGGACAGAAGGACACATCTCACAAGTGTCATGTCCTAAAAGAATAGGTCATGAGAGATAGCTCATAGATTATATTAGATCATAGGCCATAAATAGGTTGGTCTGAACACCCAACCGGTCATTCACACCAAGTTCACTCTCAAGTGACAACTGAAAATGGTAACTGGGAGAAGAACTTTTCCTTTAAGAATGAAACCCCAAAACAACCATTTAGAGTCCCCAAAATGCTCCAGGGGTTTAACCATCATGATATATGTGGAAAAATACTCATAAAGGACTAATCTCATGTCCAAAACTATCAACGGGGGATAAAATATGAAAAGAACCTCAAAGCGTATCAGAAAAAAAGTATACAGCGTGTAGAAACCACACATGGCGTGTACCCTTATGCACTTTCATAGGCATGTACTCCCACCGACCTAGGCATGTAAACATCCCAGGTACATGGTGTGTCATCCCAACACACAGAGTGTACTCAATTTCTACCTCATGGACATGTACTTCCACAATGTGAGAGCCACACGAGATCCGCCTAAGTAAAACTACACGGTGTGTATCTACCGTACATGAGATGCACTAACAAAAAACCAACAACTTGTGTTCTATCTCATACAACTAGAAACATAGTAAATTAACACATGGTGTGTACTCAGAGTACATGGTGTTTACTTAAGAAAACTACTCTTTTCCCAAACATAAGAACACGTGGTGTGTGTTTATAGCAACACACACCTTGTTGTCTCGGTTTCCAGACAGTAGGCCTCCGAAACTTCCCTAGAACCCCTGTTTTTAAAAAATAATGAAATTTTGTTAAAATTCCAATATATGGGGGGCCATACTCCCCTTGAATCAAAGCTTTGAATCCATATATATAACATAAAACCACAATCAATATACCATGGCTGAAACATGATCCACGAAATTTGGATCCTAGAGGGACCATACTCTTAGGGGACCGATGCTTTGTGTCCATATAATTAAACCATAACATGTAACAATACACCTATCA
Source organism: Viscum album (assembly GCA_963277665.1). Lineage (NCBI taxonomy): Eukaryota > Viridiplantae > Streptophyta > Magnoliopsida > Santalales > Viscaceae > Viscum > Viscum album. Next base: position 328,192,954 of record OY728144.1, on the reverse strand, counting down.
CAATAGTAGTAATATCTATCATGGTACCTATCATAATATAATTTATATCTAGCACGACATCCCTCATAATAGCATGCAATTAGTAATGCTCTCTAAATGTCATGGCTAGAATGTATGGAATGCGATTTCTATCTAGTGCATATATGATGCATGAGATAGAATACCCTAATATCATCGGTTTGAAACAATATAGAACAATAATAATATCAAAAATAATAGAAAAAATACGATTTCATCACCTCATGGTGAAATTGAATCAACTGTAATAGCTCAAAATCCAAAAGCACTTTTCAATTCGAGGCAATTTAGATTTTCCTTGTACACGAGGTAGCTACTCACAGGCATAGCTAATCACCAAATTCCATTTCATTTATATCATAACCAAATAGTAAATAAAACTAGGAAAGAAATCCTTTAATACCACTTCATAACATCCCTTATCTTGATACCACTGAACTGGGGCTCCATACCTGGTTGGTCACATGGCCTCGAGCACATTTCCCCAAATGCCAGAGGTTGCCAACTAGAAGTAAGGGACTAGGGTGTGATGGTGGGTGAACTATCCCTCATTGTAAGTGTGTAACACAGCAAAAAAATAATATAGAATTCAATAGAAAAATTTATTGATACCATACAAAAAAATTAAACAATGTAAGACTGATAATATAAATAACCAGATATCATAACATAAAAATATGATGTGGCATGGTAAATGTTCTAGGAAAACAGCCTAAACAGGTTACACTGTTGTAATACAAAACATAATTACCCAAAGTAGAAAAGGAAAAAAAGAGACTCAGAATCATCGCAAGCCTCAACTTAGTCCCATTCTCTCCTCTTCTAAAAAAAATTAAGTACCAATTGAAGTGAACTTTCCATTATAAATCCATGCAAACATATAATCTGTTTGTTCCCAATGAAATAACCCAAATAGGGTGTGATACAAAATCCCAGTAGGCAACCACCCATGATCTGTGTCCTTATGTTAGTGAATATATATAACAGGCAGTGTACATTAGTGAAAATAGTAAACCAGAAGGTACTTAGAAGTAATCATAGCCGATGTCTCATAAGAAAATGTAACCAAGTACATTGACTTTTAACTATGACAATGGTTTGCTGAAGGTATATAAGGTGCCATTAGTTACATGAGACCGACCTTGTCTTTTAACTGAGACTATGGATTACCCATTGCTGACTACCCCTTCTTAATGATATCATACAAGAAGCCACATGTAATTTACACCATTACATGGATTTAACATATTAACTCACATGGGCACATATCATATTACAAGAAACACATTTGAATTAAACTATCAAATGGTTTATAGTCAATGACTCATGTGAGAACAATTCACATACAAAGCAACACATTGGAATTAAACTATCACATTTCATTAATCATAAATCACCCACATGGGAACAATTTACATAATAATACTATTAAGTAATATAAACCCTTACAAGTCCTTATCATAACCTAAATCACATGGGATGGTTCAAAGTTGGAGAAAAACCTTCCAAACATGCTTAAATAGGCATAAGAATAACATGGGGAAAAGGGTAAATAACTAATCAAAACCCCTTAATTAATTAAATCACAATTTATCAAAATCGAAATTTCTTTTTAAATATAACACATTCATGAAAACCCAATAATAGAAACAAGTAATTCTTCATAGGAAACCTTGACCAAATGGCCAGATAGAGTTATTCTAAGGGAAACGTACCCATGGGGTGGACCTTAATCAAGTTAAGAAACATAATTCATACAGTAAAACACTTATTTGATTACCTAAACACAAATATGTGACAATAAGGGTAAATGGGGGGATTCCTCGAATAGTGACAAAAAATAATTGTGATTTGGTAAAGCCTTCCTTTAGTGATGTTGTCAATGATGGGAAGAAGAAATCCGGAAATGAGGAATCTATCCTAGATATAAGAATAAAGAGGAAGGTTTATTCTGAATTTCAAAAGCTAGTGATAACCAAATCCTATTTCAAGCAATCCTCTGGAGAGTAGATATCTTTAGAGAAACTAAATCTTAGATGGAAGTATGCTAAGGTCTTGAAGCACTATGAAAGCTCTAAATGGGAATCAACTACTGAGGAGGAAGTCATGTATCATTGGTGTTTCAAGGGGTATGACTTATTAGACTTGTAACTGTTTTTAATTTCTCATTGTGCTTGTTCACTGTACTTTTCCTTTCTTAATAAATGGTCAGAGGGTTTTCCTCTAACTGAGCTTTTCGAGAATAAATCAAGTGACACCCCAAAAATGGGTGTGTGACACTCCGGAACAAATAAATACCATGACAATTTGTGAAAGAAATAAGATCACCTACCTTATACTCATACAAATCTCCTCATCTGGCATCGGGCTTTGATTCTACCTAGAAGTGAGTAGATCTACAAAACGAGAAAAAATTCTTAACCTTTGATAACTCGGTCAATAGAAAAATAATGAATAATGACCCAAGAGGAAATGAGAACTTTCTAATTGGGTACCAATGCATCTAACATAGATCAAAACAGAGTTTGGACCGAAAATTGCAAGGCAAAATGACCTCTCAGTGTGGTTGTTCATTGAACGGGATGATCCCTCTATCTATCTGACAAAACACGAGGATAATAAACAATTTAACAAATTTTATAAAAGTACAAGAAATGTACATGACAATACATTTTGTTTCCATACGAGACTTGGAAATACCATTACATGGTCGTGTATTGGGATCATATGGTGTATAACCCTGCTTAAATGTTGTGTACTTGAAAATTCATGGTTTGTATGTTTCTTTTCCCTCCATCTCCATAATTACAAATTGAAAATGAAAGATTTTTACCTTAAGGAATGAATCGGGTTCTTACAAGAGGGGTCCTGTATCCACACTTTTTCAAATGTGGGGAGTCGACTAGACTCCAAGATCCAGTCGATGCCTCTCGAATACTGCATTGGGTAAGTCTTTTGTCAGAATGTCTACAATGTGTAATTTTGGACGCACATGGTCCAACGTCATAAGACCTTACTTCACCATCTCAATAATAACATGATATTTGATTTGAATGTTCTTTATCCTTATGTGATGAAGTTTATTTTTGAAAAAATTTATATTATTTGATTTATCTCAATGGATTCTGATTGATAACACCACTAGATCCCCTATATAATCATGATGCTACTTTATCGACAATAACTGCATGCACACTTGAGTAGCCCCAATATATTTACCTTATGTTGTGATTAAAAAAATGAAATATTGTTTCTTTTTTAGCCAATAAATACATAATTTTCCAAGATAGAATGCCCCACCTGATGTTGATTTTATACCATCGGCTAAACTTCCCAATCTGCATCGATATAGCTCAATAACTCTTTGAGATTTGTCATTGTATAGAAAACTAAAAAACATCATCCCATTTATATAACTAAGTATTTTTTACTGAAATTAAGTGGATTTAATTGATATTTATTTTATATATTACTTCTTGTCTTATGTAAAAAATAATTTTAGGTCTTGTCATTATCAAGTACAAAAGGCTGCCAATGATTTTCCTATATTTTGTGATGTTAGCTACATTACCTTAATCATCTCGTGAATGTTTCATCTAAATAGCCACTAGAGTTATCATATCCTTCAAATTATCTATTCCAAATATTCTTATAACTTCATTGGAATAATTGTATTGTGAAAGTAATGTCCCATTCCTTCCTTTTGTCACCTGTAAACCAAGGAAATTTTTTTATCACTAATCATAGACATTTCAAACTAACTTTTTATGAATTTTGATAACTGATTTCATTGAGAGTCATCTGATCCATCAAATATTATTCCATTGACATACACTAGTACCACCATCCTTTAATTACTCACATTATTGACATATAAATTGTAATCAACTCCACCATTATGAAAACCAGTATTCTTCAAAAACTAATTGATCTTTGAATATCATGCTCTTGGTGCTTGCATCAACCCAAATAGTGTATTTATCTACCGACAAACTTTGTTATCATATTCATGAAGGATAAAACCATACGACTGCTCAATATAAACTTTTTATTCATGAACCATGTTAATAAATGTTGACATGAAATCCTTTTGTAAAAAATTTAACATTATTTTCACTACTATGGAAAAAAATAATATGATATTCTCTAGCCTTGAAATGGGTAAAAAAATTCATCAATATTGATACCCCCTATATGGGAGTACACTTAGAAAACTATTCATGATTTGTTTCGAATCAATACACCCTCTTCATTCAACTTGTTGTGACAAACCTGTTTACTCATGATGACATTCTTATCTATTCATCTCGAAACAATCTCCCATTTTTTTATTCCTCAGAGTGGAAATACCACTTATTGGAAACACTTCTAATATTATCTTGTGTCTTCTTGCTATCCTGAAAACAAACATCTAATGTATCATTGTTAAAATAAAATAGATAATCATGAAATACATTATTTTTGTTTCTTCTCCCCCAATCAGTCTTATTGATGTCAGAAAATATAACCATTCATCCTTTCAATGCCATTAATACCTTTAATGTGATTAAGAGATATAATTATCACCCTATGATATGCAACTCTTCCTGTTGTTGGGCCCACTATTTAGATCCAAAAACATTCTTCTTCTCCTATATCATTTTGTCACATGTGACTGAAGGTTTGAGAAACATTTCTAGCTCAATAGCATTTTGCAGTTGTAGAACCATCAATAATATATTCAATGGGTGAACTTAAAACATAGAAATGAGCCATCAACAAAACCACTAAGCTTAATAAGTCATAGCTTGGTGTAGGATAAAATATATAAATTTAATAAAATAAATTACTATCCATTTCACTCAATTACCTACATACATCTCAAGAATCAATAGCCAATTAAATCCTTTCAAGTAATTCTTCTAGATTTCTTATTCAGCTCTGGTAATTGATTTGAATCAGTTTTCATTCTAGAGAATATCACATCACCAAATTGAATCTTTTCATTCAACTAAAACATGGATTGTATCTCCCCTAATACATGAAACTCCTAAACATCATTTAATAGAATTTAAACACATAGGGCCAGGGGATCCTCTAGAATCATCATGAAGATTATTGTGGTTGATCATGATGGATCAACCCATCGATACTTTCTTGCATATCACTTTACTGTTTTTTCTTATTCCGACTACATAGTCAACATCAACTGTTCTGGGCATAAGACTAAACACTCATTACACACATACTATGTCTTCTTCTGATATTTAAATTATGTAGGCATGGACTTTCTCACAATTAATTGTCTAAACCCAATAGTATAAATTTCTTTCATCAATGCTTGTACAATATTCCATTTTTCATGACTTTTTATTTGATCGGTAATCTTTACGTTGGCCATCTTCTTTTTTTTCTTCATTTGATGGATATTTCTATTTACTTCACCTCTTTACATGTGTCTTGACCTATGAATTTTTCAGTACATTCTTTATTCATTTTTATTTTACTGGTTATCTAATTCACCACATCGTTACTTGCCGGTGGTGGGTCCTCCATTGATCGTATAGTATTCTTATACAAAAATGGTGTATGTCGTCATGTTTCCTCAAATTCTTTAAACCTGTTTTTCAAATTATCATTTTGTTATCCAATATAGGATTTCTATTTATACACAATGAGAGTTTTAGATCTCCTTTCGACTTCCTTTTCTTTCCCTTCTTTATTATAGCTACAATATCTTTCCAAATGTTCATGATTAAAACATATAAAAGATCTCTCATTAAAGAAATTACTTGGGTCATTAATTCTAAGGTGATATGTTAATTCATCCAGAAATATTCTTCGTGAGACATTGATCCCTTGATCTTCTTGACAAATACTAATAGTGTGTCCCTATATTCCATAATAATAGTATCTCGTGGATACTTTCTTCAGTGAGACATTCCTTTCAAAATTTTCCAGAATCTTTTTCTTATTCTCAGATTTTGCAATATTTTTGTCTTCACAATATGAAATACATTTGAGATCATCATGAAAAACATAAAATATGACCATTCATCCCATGTAAATTTCACATGTTGTTATCAATTTATAATTCATTTTAGTTCTATTTCCTTCTCCTAAAGTATTATTCTTGGTTTTTTAACTGTTTATAGCTATTTCCTTCTCATGCGTGGGAGAGGGTTTATCATATCTAATACCAGATTTCCCTAAACATGGGTATTTGGGATGAGACAATTATTTCATATTTTCTCTCTAAAATAGAATATTTTCTTTCTATTTCATTATCACATGTCGAAGGAGAATCAAATAGTAAGTGAAAATAATCCCTTAATTTGGGATTGACTTTGGCATTAGATTTCTCTACTTATTTTTGAATGATTCTATCTCTTCTCCCAATTTTTGAATCATTATATCCCTTGATTCAAGTTGATCATTAAGTTAACTCTTGATATTTCTCTCTGGTCATCTCATCTTCTAATTTCTGAGAGATATTATCTATCATGTTAGATTTCTATTTTATTTTAGAATTCATGTAAGAAACATAACCATTACAACTTACATTCTTTTGTGGTAGCCTTTTCTTCTACTAAACTAGTCCAGACATGTGTGTTGCCAGATCATCATTTCTGGCTTTCAAATTCTAAATTTCATCTAAGTTTAAATTCATTCCCTTTCAATCATCTTTGTATTTTAATATCCTTATATACATCTTTATCAATTCCTTTTCTTTGGAATCATTATCCTCCCCTAGATCAGTATCCACATCAAAAAGCCTTTGAATTAATTCTTTTATCTTTTTGAACTCAATTTCTAGGGCTTAGATCTGAATATCTTGAGGCTTATTTTCCACTTTTAATTTCTGATCTAGTTCCTTTTTCATGTTAACAATATATACTACTGGCCATCTTGGATTTTCTTCATTATCAGTAGTTCATACATTACAAAGCATTTTGGGTTCTTCATTCATTCTTGTAGCTACTTTGAATGAATAAGTAGTCTCATAATCTGATATGATGTTGGTTTCAATCAACCGAATCAAACTATTTATATAGATTCTTCCACACAGAGAAATTCCACCAAACATATTCTTCTTCGTTGAAGTTGTTCCCTTTTCCATTGCACAATGATATAAGATAAAAATGAAACTTCAATTTTAACAATCGAATGAACCAAGTTAGAGAAAAAAAATTAGATAAATAAAACTCCATATAATACTAATAGCTAAGCTCAAAAGGGGTTTATATATCCTCCAAGGGGTGAATTGGGGTATGGATATTCTTTTGTAAAATTATTTCTACCCCACTAGATCATAACCTCTTTATTATAAGGGTATCTATGTTATCTTTTAAGTGTTTATTCTGATCTTATTCTTTTTTTATCTGATGATGATGTACTGAAAGTAAAGCAGGAGTGCACGCATAATGAAACATAGATTTTTACATGGTTCACCCTCCCTAGGATACATCCAAGGAGCATAAAACGACAATGGGTTGATGTACCAAATACACTATGTCTCACTTCCAAAATTCAAGGTTTGGGATAGATCACTTCTATGACCAGATATACTACCTTTACAATGTTTAGGGACTGATCGGTTCATCCTAATGCTCACTCCCTCAATCTATACTTTGATGGATCACTACTATTGGGAGGTAACACCTTCTTCCTCTTACTTTTCTCGCTGTTCTAGAAAGTAATCACACACAGTTGATGGACATGTGGGTCCCTTCATTATCAATAATTAATGCATCCTCAACTATAAGTAGATGGTCTATTGAATTCCCACTTTCATCCACTTGATGAATATCACTTGTCCATAGATTCATAGTTCATCCCTTTCTGAACACTTTCACGGTGATTAAAGTCTCTTCAAAGCTCAAATATCCTTCGCGAAGCAATATCGTTTGGCGAAGTGCTCTTAGACTTTGCGAAGAACACAAATTTCATGAAGCTCACATAGCCTTCATGAAGCATCCTCCTTTTGTGAAACTCGCTTAGCCTTCATAATGAAACCACATTTCTTGATGATCACTTAGCCTTCGCGAAGCACACAACTTTCATGAAGCTCACTTAGCTTTCACGAAACACAAAACTTTCAGTCATTATCTTATAGACTTTGTGGAAAAAATACTTCGTGAAGCTTACAACTTTTGGTCAATATTCATAGTCATCATGAAATTCCTTTATTCACATATATTTTCACAAGAAAACCCTTCTATAATTAGCTTCATGAATTCAGAGCCTTAAAATTTTTGTTAAGTATTGCTCTGCTATTCCGAGGAGGGTAAAATCCTATTTATAAGCATTGTCTCCCATTCCAAAAGCTTCCTTCCTCATCATTATCTTTTCTCAAAGCACGGAGAAATTTTATCCATTCATAAATATTCTCATATTCATGGATATTATCGTCAACCCTTCGCTCATTCATGATTCTCCACATCTCATCGTCATAGAGATGTGTAATATTTTATTGTGTGTTCGTAATGCTTCATACCTTCATGAAACCCATCCTTCATGACACTGAATTATTTTGAGAATCTCATTACCTTCACGAAACTCCAATATTAATGAAACTCAGGTCATTGTTATATTTTTACAATGCATTTATGGAAATCCAACTTTCACAATGATTGATCCAACCTCCAATTTTTGGACCACAAAAATTGGGCAACACTCGGAAAGAGTGCCACCTCATATATGGAATTTTTTACCACCTTCAAGGAATACATTCAATTATCTTGAAGATTAGTTAATATACTATGTCAATAATATCTTTTGGAACATCACAACTAACCATGGAATCCCACTTTTTCAACAAACATAATCAATCCAAAAATACTACAATGATTCATTGAGTGATTTTTTCCAAACAGTTCTCATTATTAAGGGAACCTTTTATAACTTTATAAGTATGACAAATACCCTATAATTGAATTACATTAAATTCATGTAGAAAAAAAATAAATATATAATAAGATGACTTTATTATTATTCAAATATTCAAAGATACATGTAATTAAAGTATAATCAGTGGGTTATAAAACACCAACTCTAACATTTTTAACATTGGTTATAAGAAAATCCGGTATTAAAGATATTTTTCTTAATAATTTAAATGTCGGGTTTTATTATTACTGATATTAAGGGTGGATTTTCACATGGTTTATACATATAACTAGCGTGAAAATTGGGTTTCCATGTCAAAAATTTGTTTAATAGAAAATTATTACATTCCATGTTGGTTTTATACAATTGATGTCGAAAGTGTATTTACAACATCGGTCATAATAACATCGGTTAAAAATATTTTTTATACTAGTTATATCGCTTAATATTGTGCAATCCATAGTAGTGTTGACATTCATATAAACCTATTAGACCACTCCATTTACCAAACACTTTTGGTATGCAGATATTTGCGTTGTAATGGAGCTCTGGGTTGGAGAGCCACACTTCATCAAAATTCATGTTTGATAGTTCTCAAGAATCTGTTAAATATGTAATCTTTTCTCCGATAACATTGATGAGTTCTGTATGATCATCTAATGATAATTAGTAGTATAAGATAACCCAAAACATTGATAGATCTATCTTTAGGAATTTAACATGTAAGTAGTTAATAATGATGTATCTATAAACAATGTCTAGTAGTAGCCATATTTTTCGTTCGTAAAATAGAATATTTGATAGAGATCACTAAGAGAATTAAAAAAATCACTATTCCTCCAAGGTGATACATTGTCTAAAGGATCCTAAACCATATCGTGAGGATACCAGAAATATGAAGGGATTCTAGTTCCCTCTCAAATGAGATAAATTGAGTTTTGAGAGGAATATAGTTTTGTGGAGGCTCATACATATTAATTGAACACACAACAAGAGAGAATTTTATCCTCTTATATAATCACAACCTGATGCATCTCGTATTCAAAGTGTCGTACGTGTTTTTGACTGTTGGTGTATAATTCATTAAATATTTTAAATAATTTTAATGCAATGCATTTAATCCATTCATAATGGATTGTAACCAATGAATAAACAATTTGGGGGAAATAAATTATATATATATATATATATCCATCTCATGGATCACATGCATGTATATTTTAGTGCACATCTAACACTTTAGAGGGAGGGGTTATAAAATCCATTATAATTTTTTAATAAATATTATATTAGGAAATTCAATGTAAATTATTTTATATGAAATTCAGTATAATAGTAATTTTTCAACATGATCTATTGTGATGAGAAAGTTTGATATTATTGTGTAATTTTCTATAAAACTGGGCATTATAATTCACCACAATAATTTCTTGGTGAAATTTTCAACGTAGTCATTCATTAAAATTTTCCAGTATATATTTTTTATAGAAATAAATCAATAAATTTTTTTCATTGAATTATACATAGATTTGTTTTGTGAAAATTTTAATCCTAATAAATTTTCATGATTTAAACAAATAAATAATGTATAAACAGAAATATATATAATTTTTATATCTTTTAAAAAACTAATTCTATTCATGTTCAAATATTATAATAATTTTTTAATCAACTCAAAGAAGTCAATTAAAAATATAAAATTATTTTTATCCCATGAAAATATTTATTTCTTTTAAATTTAAACATGAAGATTTTAATGTATTTAAAAACATAATTAGTTGTGGAAAGATAATAAAAAAATAGTTGTTGTTTTTTCAAATGATTAGAAAATTATATTTTATTTAAACATTAATGGATTTTTTAAGCCATAAAATTTATTCTTAGAAAACATAAAAAAACATCGACACTTAGATATTTTTTTGGAAACATATACTATTATTAATTTTTAAGATGGAATAACATTTTTTTAAAAATAGAAAAATGTCATTTAATAAAAAATTGTTTTTAAAATACAATGAAACCATTTTTCTTATAACACCAGTCATTTTTTATTCTTACATCCTATATTCCCATTATGTATGATTTAATCCCTACGTAAAAAATAGAGAAAATGGAAAAAAAGGACTAAAACATAGAGAATAGATCTACATCACGTGGGTGCCCAGTCTCTTTCTAATCCTGCAAAATGATTCTTTTCTTTTCTCTATATTTTAAAACAATCCCAACATGAAACCACAAGTTCCCCTCCACCATCTTAAATGATTTTTTATTAAAAATCAAAGATATGGAGAGAGTGAAAAATAGAAAATGTATTTTTGAAGACAACTTGCCCACTTACCTTATAAAATGGAATTTCTTACATGATCAAAATATGCACCCCTCATCACAAAGACAACAGGAAGTCTATCTTCCACCTTCAAATGATGAAGTGGCATTGAAAAAAGTTAAGGCTCACAAATAGGTGGCGGTGTTGATTGATGATGACATTTCAGATGTTCGATTCTACTCAAAGGGGATGTTCATGGGGCAGAGTGGCGAAGAGCTAAACCACAGGGTATCAATCGTAGGGTTTAGAGGGGAGGAAGTATTGGATCATCAAAAATTCTTGGGGGAGATTGGGGGAGGGATACAAGATGATGTTGCATTGGCATGAGAAGTCAAAGGGTCTCTGGGGAATCATTATGGAGGCTTCTTACACTATCAAACTCTCTTCTCATGAAGATGGCTATGCCTAGGAAAACTCCAACCTCAATGATGAACTCTAAATTTTCTACACTTCTAGATTATAGTATTTTATTCTAACCATTCCATGGCATGATTCTATTTTTATTTGTGTATTGTGCTATATTTTATGTAAATTGGTTATTTATCAATATGCTAAATAAGAAGGTTTAAATGATTCAATAAAATTATAGTTTTAGTTATGTCATTTATGATCGAATCAACGGTCACTACCCCAAAAATAGGTTTTTAAAGTGCTATATTTTAACATCATTAAAAAATAACAGTAATAAAGATGTATCTTTATCACTGCTAAAAAACACAAATAAAAACTACATTTAATAGTGTTAAAAATCATTGTTAAAAGTGACCATTTATCATCACTTTTTTTAGTGTTGATAAAGGTACCCCTTTTATCAAGGCTTTTTTACTGATGTTAAAAAAAGTCTCTTTATCAGCATTTTTTTAAAATCAATGATAAAAGAGAGTATTTATTAGCACTGATAAAAGATCTATTTAAAAAAATATATCTTTTAAAATAAGACATTAATATATATATACAATATATATATATTTTATATTTTTTTCGATAAATATAAATACAAATTTACATTTAATATATAATATATCTAGAAAAAATGTCTTATAAAAAATATATATAAAAATTATTAATTAATAATTTTTTAATTATCAACCAGTAATAATCATTTATTAAAACTTTTATGACACAAAAAATCAAAAAATAAATAAATGATCTAAAATAAGTTGAAAACATAAATCAAACTTCAAACGCCAATAAATTTTGATCCAGGTGTTTGTTTGAGCTCTATCACATATCAAATAAAAGTCTGCGTTGGGATCTATATGCTAATGAAAGAAGAAAACCTTCTATCTCATTTTTCAAGGCCAAAAAGAGCAATAAGGCCTTCAAAACTGAGATTTTAGTCGGGATGCCCAAATTTTTTAACATTTGAGTGAATTTCATCCTCATTTATAGGGTACTTTTTGCACTTATTCTATGGAGAATGAATTTATTCTTAGGGATTACATTCATATTGATATTATGGATTTGAAATTTTATTGTTTTTTCCAATGTACTATTATTTGTAATCAAATATATAACAATATATATATATATATATATTTACATTCACAGATAAAATTTTAATTTTATAAATAAATAATTAAACATATTTACATATAAAATATATTTCTGAATATATACATATTATCTCAATAAAAAATAATATTCATTTTATTTAAAATAGAAATATTTTAATATTTATAAACCTATTTAGTGTGTGTGTTTTTGTGTGTTTGTGTTTATATTAACAAACATATATATATTATCTATATATTCTAATATATATATATATATATTAATATATGTTAGTTGCAGTATGACACTCAAGAGGGGGTGAATTGAGTTCCTATATAAAAAATTTGTTAAAATCAATATTTGAAAAAAATCACCTAATTTAAAAACAAAACAACACAGTTAATCAATTTAGTAAATTTATAATAATGTGACTATTCAATTAATTTCTCAGAATATTGATAATTTCTCGGTTATAACAATATGGGATATTGATATAACATTTGAAACCAATTTACAAAACCAAACAGTTATAAATATTATCCAAGACTAACAATCAATGTAAAACTTAGTTTTCTACCATATGAGTTAAACAAGAGTAAACTAAATTTTAAAACACAGTGGATTAAAATAAGAGGTTCAGTCTCAAATCGAGACTTAGTCCTCTCCACATGGTGATCACCTGCCACGAAGAAATATATATATATATTTGATCCACGTCCTGGATAGGGGTTTACACATCAGTATAAAAACTGTCCAGGTCACAATATCTCTACCAAAGTTTTATGTGGGAATTAAAACGACCAGGTTACATAGGACCTCTACCAAAATTCTACGTGGGATATAACTGGTGTAAAAAGATTTTTGTGTGAGGATATCTTGTATCCTTTAGTTCAGTGCATGAGAATGTGTGAATTTAAACAAAATATGCACACACTACTCAAAGAGTTGTAAAAATTCACACAACAGAGTAGAAAATAAAGAGATAGAGTTTAGAAGTCCTGGTGTGTTCTAAAATGTAGCTCTGGACTCTTTGAATGTAGAATATGAAAATACTGGGTTCTTTTCTGGAAACAGACACACAAAACAATGTGTCGTGAGGTTTTTTGTTCTTGTTTTCCATGAAGATGATGTTTTATTCGTTTAGTTCTATTTTTTTTTCTATAGAGGTGTTGGAACTTTGGTGCACAACAAGTTATCCTTTTTCATCAGTCAGCAGGAATGATAATGCCTCATGTGTTATTATTCCTTTTGTTCGTAGGTTCAGTATGGGTGCTCATGTGATTCCTCTATTGTATGTATATGTGTATATCATTCATATCGTATTATTTTCTCTTTTATATTATGCATAAAAAAATAGGCATGATTGTGGTAGTTTATGTATCTCGTACATCTAACATCTCAATTTACATTGTCTGCAAAAAGCATTAATTTATTTAGTATCATTAAAACACTCATATATAACAGTTAGAGATGTTTTTTAATAAAATAAAATTTAAATAGTTTATCGGTGACTCCTCTTTCAGTGATTCATTATGCTAGTGACTCCTTTTATTTTTTATTCCTTTTGTTGGCATTGATGTCTCATTCAATCAGCGAGTCATTCTATCAGTATCTCTATGTATCAGTGACTCAATGTGTCGGTGACTCATTTTTTTTCTATTGGTGAGTCATTAGTTATTTCAATGTCTCATTTATACTATTAATGGGCCATCTATCAGTGTGCCAGTTTGTACTGTCAGTGAGACATTCCTTATGTCGGTGTCTTAGTTGAACTGTCAGTGAGACATTTACTCTATTTTTATCGGTGAGTCAGTGTGTGTTCTCAGTGTCACACATGTTCTGTCGGTGTCAGTGACTCATACTTAGTCAAATTTTCTATTTCAATTGTCTTATAACATGAATATACACAGAAAGTGTTAAATACATATTTGATCATAGATAATAATAATTAAATATAATTAAACTTAAATAAACATGATTGAAATGATTTTACATGATTTAACATGATTTTTTATTATTAAATCCAGAGAGGGGCCCACAATCTTCTATGGGCCAACAATCTCCCCCTTTTTGATCATAAATCATGGAATTATAAAGTACAATTAGTTGCTGATTAATATACTTATTTCACTTAATATCTCCCATTACTGATTTTTTTAAAAATATTAAATTTCTCAAAATAGAGATAAGGTTCAAAGGTAAAATAAATATTTTCTGATGTTCTCTCCCTTTATCTTGAAGAGATTTAAAAAATATAATGCCATTGCTGAGGTTCTCCCGCTTTTGGTATTATCAAAAAGGACAAACAATATTCAAGAAGAAAAACATGAATGAAAATAGGTATCAAATTGATAAAATAGAAGATCATTTAATTTCAAAGATGATGAAATTACATAGTACAGTGGATGTAGAAAATATCAATTAAATACAAAAAAAATTAAAAACACTCATCCCTATCAAAAAGTTATCCATTCTATGTCGGGGGGATTTAGTGTGTCCTTTCCTTTGTCAGAAGGATCAATAGTAGGTCCAGTTGATGGAGGCTAAGATACTAGAGGATCTAAATGAATTCTCAAGGGAGGAAGTATAACGAATTCAGGAATAGAAGAAAAAAGGGTTTTTTTAGTTGAAGCATGAGTCCAGATATGATTTTTGATGATAGTCCAGATCTATCTCAAAGCATGAGAAACCGGAATAGACTGTGGAGGCGGAGGTAATGTGGTAGCAGGAGAGGTAGCCAGTCTGAGTGGTGTAGTAGCTAGAACCACTATGGATTCACTCTAAATGTGAAGATAGGGCTTCAAGAGATTGATGAAATATGTTATTATCTCCCCACCATATTGCATTACCTTTTCAAAATTATCCTTGTTCTTCATGATCTTTTTAAGAAGAGGTGTGAAGTCCATCAATTTTTCAACTTGATCCTTAAAATCTCTTGTCCCTAGGGGAAACTTCAAATTCTCTACCAAATATTTAAAATGACTTAATAGTTTATTTTTTGTATAAATCCTATTGAATTAATAGTCCACTTTCTCTATGATCTGATAATTTTTAGTTTCAACACTCTTAGAGTAGAGCCTAACCATATCATGCACATGATCAGTGTTCTAATCAATTTTATAAAGGCTTTCTAAACCAGAGGCACCAAAAAAAGTGTGAAGCTCTTCTTTAACTATATATCTAACTACTTCAATATCCAATGATTGAGAAGGATGAGCAGAGGTAGAATGCACAACTGGAGCTAAGGTGTGGGTCTACAGGGCATTAAGAATAGTTTCCAAACATCCTTTATACTCAGTGGTAAGACAGTTTATGGAACAAACCAAGGCACACTTTTCATTTCCCAACATGGTGTTGTTCTCAACTACTTTTCATCTACTGAATTTAAATTTGGTTGAATCAATACTAAAACTTTATTTGAGACTAAGACAACATCAGTCTCACATATACTAACATTCAAAAATAGAGGATGAGAAGCATTCATAGAATACTTCATCTCTTCAATCAAAAACTATAAATAATTTACCTCATCACTTTGATTAGGCATGGGTACAAATTAAGTTTGAATAGATTCTCTAGTATATGAACACATTTCTTCCTTAAACCTTTCAAAGTCAACCTTATTGGAATTTTCACTAGGAGGGGTTTGAGCCACTGGTTCTCTTGCAACAGGTACAAACACCACATCATCTAAATATTCATAGTCCATACCAAGATCTATATATCTAGGATTCCTTGCCCATTCAGACATAACATCATCATCTAAATGGGTGACAGTGCCAAGTCTTACTCTTCCATCTTGATGCTCCCCCTAATATTTATCTCTTCTATCTTTAAGCTCCCTCTCAACTAGATCTCCTTTTACTTATTTCTCCCCAAATGTTGAGATATTCTTATAACATAAACCAATTATGGTATTGGGACAATCTGATCTCCCATTGCATCACCAACATTAACTATTTATTCTTCTTCTCTAGTTGCATCTTCTACCTAAACATGAGGTTCTACTTTTTTTCATTTTTTTCACATTATTATGAATGTCTCTATTATCACCTTGACCATCATCAGAATAATCAAAGAAACTATCACATCTACTCTCTTATTCATTTGTATCATCTCCATCATTTCCATCCTCATCTTCTTCTCCTCCATCTCTTCTTCACTACCAAATCTACTTCCATTCTCTTCTCCTTCTCTGTCTTCTTCTTCAATAGAATCATAATCTAATCCATGTCATCTTCCCACATACTCAACACTACAAGATTCTTTAATTTCTTCATCATCATCTAAAATTGGTTATTTTGAAGGTAGAGAAAGAGGTGGATTGGGTGGTCTAAAGGTCACTCTCATTAGCCTTTCATCAATGTCTGGGTCACTCCTATCATCTATAGAAGATCCTTCCTCTCTTTATGATTCATCTTCTTCTTCTTTCTCCTCATCATTAGAATATTCATCCACTTCATCTGGTTCTAGCCCAAGATCAGTCACATCTCTTGGTCTAGTAGGATGCTCAATAGGATTGAAATTCTCATAAATCTTTTCCTCATCACCAACCCAGTCCCTTTTCCAAGGGTTTCAGTGATTTTTCATCCTATTATATATTTCATTACTCATATAGATGCTTTTGTAGGCATAAATTGTCTCCTTTTATTCACTCACACAACCTTTCACTTGTAGCATGGCATATATAATCCTTGGGTAGAAAAGATAATTGGTCTTGCAATATGGTTTGATCCTTTCAATGATATACAATATCTGATATCTTTACAGGTTCAATTTAACTCATTTCTTCAAAAAATACACCAAATACACATCCTGATACTTCAATGAAGCAATGTCCTCTTTCCAGGGAAAAATCTATTTCTAAATAAACATAAATAATAGCTTACCTTCACCATCGAGTTCAATAGCTATAGTCCTCCTATGATCATCATTTCTAGTCAACTCATTCAGATCAGTCTCATAGTATAATCAATCACATGTAGGTGGAGATGTTCCTTGTTAGTCATCAATGATTCCATCATGAGGTACCTTAATGAATTCATCCCAATTCCAAGAAGAAAATGAAATTATTTTCCATTAACAACTTACTTAACCCAATATACCTCACTTACCTCAATAAGAAACTCTACATTCATATAATAATCTAGCACATGCTTAGGGTAATACAACCATTCATTATTAGAAAACCAATCTAACCAACCTTGCATTTCCAATACTCTCAACAGATGTAACTTTCTAGATATTAATCATCATGTGAATACCTCCTTCTCAGTGGTTACCACATGATTAAAAAGGGATAGATTGAAAGGTTTTGATTTTCTCGACTCTCCTTTATTTCTTTTAGGGGTTTGTGATTCATCTTTATATCCTTCTAGGACACTCTTTACTCTGACCATTCAGAAATATGGGTTTAAATGTTGGAAGGTGAATGGTTGAGGGTAACGAAAAATGACATGAGAGTGTAAGGGTTAAAGGCGAGGGTGAGTAGTAGAGAGGACCAAGTCGAGTTAATATCATTCCGGACTTAGAGATCACAAATTAGTAAATTGTGTTCAATGGAATAAATGAAACAATTTCGTTTTTGTTAAAACATAAATCAGATAAAATTAAATGTTCTATCATTCTCGACATGATAATATCTGCATGACACTATCAGTGTCGGCATGAAAGTATCAGGATGAAACTATTCATGTTGGCATGAAAAAGTGTCAGCATGACATCTACAATAATTTTTTATAATGAGTTATCAAAATATAGTCCTTATGAATTAAACATCCCTAATTCATGTGTGATGTAATTCATTCTTTTAGGGTTCAATGGCTTTTTGAATATATCATCAAGATGATTTTCAGTGCCAATAAACTACAATGTTATATAACATTTTTTATAATGGTATCTCAAAAATTGAATGTCTTACATCAATATTATTTGTTCTAGAATGAGAAACAAGATTCTTAGAGTTGTTAATAGAAATTGTATTATCAGATTTTATAGGGACATGTCTGAATTGATATCCATTATCTAGTAAAGTGTGTTTCATCCAAAAAATCTGATCACAATAACCTGAACCTATGTATCTATCTTTAATAGTAGATAATAAAGCATAATTTTTCTTCTTACTACACCATGAAACTAAATACATTCCCAAAAAGTGGCATGTTCCATATTTTTACTTTCTATCTAACTTACAACCACTAAAATCAGAATCATAATAACACACTAAATCAAAAGGTTGTCCTCTAGGATAGAATAATCTTAACTTGGTAGTATATTTGAGGTATTTGAAATTTATTTTAATAGTAGTTAAATGAGTATCTTTAGGATTAGCTTGAAAAAGACAATACATATTCACACTAAACATAATATTATGTCGGCAAGCAGTAAAATAGAGAATACTTCCAATCATACCTCTACAAGTGGTTTGATCAACAAATTTAGCATTTTCATCAAGATACAACTTTTAGGTGTTACTCATTAGAGTGTCACTACTTTTGATACTATCAAATATAATAATTTTTAAAATATTTTTAGTGTATTTAATTTATTTAAAATAATACCCACTTTATTTTCAATGATTTGAAATCCAAGAAAGAATTTGAGTTCCCCATGAAACTCATTTCAAATTTACACTGCATTATTTTTGAAAAAGCAACACATAAACAATATTTAGAAGATCCAAAAATAATATCATCTACATAAATTTTAACTACATAAAAATATTTAGAAATTTATTGTATAAAAAGAGTATGATCATTTATTCCATTTATAAAACCTTTGGTAATAATAAAACTGCTTTTTCCAACATTTCAATCTCTTAGAGATTTCCTTAAAGCATATAAATCATTTTTTAATTTATTAAAATGATTTGTAAATTGAGTATTTATAAAACTAGGGGGTTTCTCACAAAAACATCCTCAACTATATAACCATTTTGGAATGCACTCTTAACATCCATTTGATATAGTTCGAAATTTAGATGATCTTCATATGAAAGAAGGATTATAATGAACTCAGATATAGAAACTGGTGAAAAGGTTACTTCATAGTCAATACATTATTCTTGACTATAAACATTTCAAAGAAATCTAGCTTTATTTATTATAATATTACCAGCTTCATCAACTTTATTTATAAACAAAAATTTAGTGCCTATAGTCAAGGAGTCTTTAGGATTGTCCACTAGTTTCAAAAATTTATTTCTTTTAAACTGATCCAGTTCTTCTTGCATAGACATTACCCAAAATTTATCATTGATTGAATCATTAATGATTTTAGGTTCAAGATATGACAAAAAGGATTTACATTCAAAATGGTTTCTTATAGAACATCTAGTTTTAGTTCCTTTATCTAGTTCTATAACTACAACATCTAAAGGATGGTTCTTAAGGATAATTTTGGGTCTAGAAAAAGAAGGGATAGTTATTTCAAGTTCATCAGCAGGTTCCAGTTCATTGTGACTAGAGTCTGGAGAATTTCTAGAAATGGATGACTTAACAGGTTTCTTAGGAATAGTCTCATATGCTTTTTCATTTATGTCAAGCATTGATAGATTGTCATTAATATTTTCTAGATAGGTATTGGGTTTATGTGGGTATGTTTCATCAAGTTTAACAGGTATAGATTCATCCAAACACATAGTTATTTTATTAAATACTCTATAGGATTTATTAGATATTAAATAGCCTATAAATATTCCTTCATCCATTTTTCATGAAAATTTATCATGTTTTTCCTTTGTATAAAGGATCTAAAACTTGGAACCAAAAAACTTAAAATAACTAACTTTGTGTTTCATATTGTTCCATTACACAAAGGGGGTTCTCTTAAGAATTAGTCTGATTAAGACTCTGTTAATTATATAACATGTTGTGTTGACCTATTTTTCCAAAAAAATAGATATGTAAGTAATATTAATTAATCATAGTCTGGGATATCTCTTTGAAAGTTTCTATTTCTTCTTTCTAAAACGACATTCTATTGGGGTGTCCTTGGAATAAAGAAGTTGTGAGTATAGCCACTGTGTGAGCAGAAAGATTCAAACTCCTGTTTTTCAAACATAGGACCATGGTCACTTGGTATGGTTTTAATTCTATGTCCACTTAGGTTCTCTACAATTTTATCATACTTAATGAAGTAAGAGAAACCTTCAATTTTGTGATTAAGAAAGAAATTCCATGTGTATATAGAGAATTCATCAACTAGAACATAGACATAGTGCTTCCCAGTATGACTAGAAACCCCATAGGGTCCAAAAACCCATGTGAACCAACTCAATATACTGATAATTAGAATCTTATTTCTCTAGTTTGAAATATATTTTATGTTGTTTACCCTTTAGAGGAAGATTACATACTTTATTGTTTAGAAATTTATGTTTGGGTAGATCACTAACTAGCCCTTTACTTGTATGATTCTTATGTGAGTGAATGTTAAATTGCCATAATCCCCTATTCAAGATCCCAGACTCTTTGTGAAATGAACTTAATAAGTAAACATTTTGAGAAACTGTAGAAACTATGTTTACTGTATAAACATTTTCATTTCTAAGAGAAGTAAATACTAACTCATTTTGGGAATTAAAGACATTTAATAGATCTTTTACAAATTTAACATTAAAACCATCCTTACACATCTGAGATATACTAAGTATATTGTACTTTAATCCATCAATAAAAATTAATTTGTAAATTAAAACTGAATTAGAGTTACCAATTTGGCCAAGGCCAATTATTTTTCTTTTAGCATTATCACCAAAGGTAACTAGACCACCATCAATATTTATCAGATTATTGAAGCATGAATAACCTCTTTTCTTGTGTCTTGAACATCCACTATCCAAGTATCATATACATCTATAGGATCTCTTTAAATAGCATTCCTACATAATGATCAAACAAGAGAAGATCTTGGTACCCATATTTTTTCGGGTCTGGTAATATTAGTTATTAGTGCTTTGTGAACATATACTAACTTTATGTGTCTCCTATAAGTATTTTGAAATGTATTTGAAAAGTAAACTTTATTTTGGCTAGTTTTACAACTATCAAAAAGATTTTTAGCTCTAGGCATAAAAATTGTTTTTTCAGATTTGGTTACAAATTGATTTTTAGATATTTTTCTCTATCCAGGTTTGTATTATATACCAGTATTATACCCATGAGCTACTTGTTTAACAAGAATTTTCATTAGAGTATTTTTCCCATTTTAAAACATCTCTAAGTCAATTTTCAACTACTCATTGGAAAATTTAAGCTCCCTATTTTCTTCAAGCAATTGATTATTATTTTCCTTTTCTATGGTAAGCTCTGATTTAACTGTAGAGGTAAGAGAATGTTGTTTCTTTAATGGTTTATATTTATCATTTAATTTATTTCATGCATCTTCAATCATTTTGAAATATTCAAACATTTATTCATTTTTCATATTTCGAAAATCACTTTCATATATAGAATAATAATAATTAGGTACAGGAGACTCAAGGGTTACCTCACATGCATTTTTCATGAAACAGATGTTTTCCTTGTCACCTTTCTCATCATGTGATGATTCTGACTTATTGGAGCTATCCTCAGAATCACTCTTGGTGTATTTTATTGCCTTTTTTTATATTTTATCTTTGTACCCATATTTCTTCTTATATTTTATCATAGAAAAATGAGCCTTTACATGTCGTCTAAACATACAATCATAAAAAACAATTTCATTTGAGTTATCATTCCTTTTCCACTAATTTTTCCAGTTTCCCTTGTTATCATATTTGCCTTTATAATTGAGCTTCCTAAGAAACTTCTTTTTTCTATAAAACCTTTTAAGAATTATAGCTAATTGGAAAATTTCCTCATCATTGTATGATGGTGATTCTTTATCACTTTTACCATTAAAATGAGTTTTAATCCATTCCTTTTCATTATATTTGAAATTAGTGGTTTTTAAAGACACGAAATTTCTCTTTGGTTCATCATTCTTCTCCCTGTTGACCTTTAATTCTTCCTCATACATCATTATTTTTCCTATTATCTCCTTAAATGAAAATTTACTGATATTAGAAGATTCTATAATTGATACTAAGGTTCCTCTCCATCTTTTGGGTAGACATCTAAGTAGCCACATGATTAGTTTTTTTTATTCATTGCCTTTTGAAGTGTACTCATTTTATTGAATCTCTCATTAAACTTGAGATACATATCAGAAATGAGTTCATAGTGATTCATCATAAAGTAATCACACTCAATATTATATATATTAAGTCTCATTTCTTTGACATTATTGGTTCTTTCGTGTGGAACAGCTTAGGTATTTCAAATTTCATAAGAAGATTTACAAGAAGATATTCTATTAAATTCTACATCCCCTAAATGAAAAAACATGGAATTCATATAATTACAATTATTAATGTAATATGTTTTTGTGGAATTACTCTATATAGTTCTTGAAGTGTCTCGTATATCATATTTTTGTTCTATTATAGTCCAAATATCAGACCTCATACTTTCTAAGTGAATTTTCATTTTAATTTTCCATTGGGCGCAGTTTATTTCATTAAATTTGGGAGGTCTATTGGTAGCATAATATTTCTATATATTATTCATAATAAAGGATAAAGACTATAATTTTACCCGGGTAAAAATTTAGAACTTACAAAAATTTAGAGATCTTTAAAAAATATCTAAAATTTCAGTTGAAAATATTTTCACAAGATTTTAAACACCCTCTAATACAAAATGTTGTTCGGAGTAGGACACTCAAGAAGGGGGTGAATTGAGCACCTATAAAACATTTCGATTAAAAACTTTATTTGAAAGAATTTCCCAATTAAAAAACAAGACAACCCAGTTAATCAATGTAGTAAATTTGTAATAGTGTGGTTGTTCAATTAATTTCTCAAGAGATTGATTATTTATCAGTTGTAATAATATGAGATATTGATATAAATTTTGAATCTAATTTAATAAACCAAAATAGTAATAAATACTATCCAAGACTAACTATCAAAGTGAAACTTATTTTTCTGATATGTGAGTTAAAACAGAGTTAACTCAATTCAAAAACATCACAGATAAAAATAAGAGGTTCAGTTTCAAGCCGAGATGTAGTCTTCTCAGCTTGGAGATCACCTACCACCATGAAATATATATATATATATATATCTTTTATCAATACCCTAGATCAGGTTTTACACAACACTATACAAATAGGAGTGATTTTCTACTATGAACATGGTTCTTTGAAACAATCAAATTGATCCTTGAATTAGTCTTTAATTTTGACATTACCATTACAGTAATCTCAGATTGAAAAAATGACTTGAAAAACCTCTTCAATGAGAACACAATGTGGGGTTGATATGCGTAGAGTAGGGTTTTGTTTTCATAGAATAGGGTTCCTTTTCATAGAATAGGGTTCCTTTCCATAGTGTAGGGTTCCATTGCGTAGCGTAAGGATGATAATCCATACCTTTATCCATGTCACCATAAAATCATGAACCTAGCATTGATTAACCTCACGTTCAACTTTTTCAAATGTTGGTTATGAATAGTAAATCTAGAATTCAACATTGGTTTGCCGAACCATACGTTTATTTTCTGAATTTATGGATTTTGATCCATAGGCAAACTGTTTTGTGTAACATAGGGTTTTTTCACATTGGTATGAACATTAAATCCGGACATCAATTTATTGTTTCTGATCCATACATTTATTTTTCAAATTTAAGGACATTGATCCGAGCACAAAATTTTTAGCGTAATTTAGGGTTGATACCATACACAAGAGTTTCACTTCTCAACGTAATAGAGGGTTGAAAAGAGTGTTTCTATATTCATTCCTGTAATGCTAAATTCTATAAAACAAAATATAAATTCTTGTACAAATCACTAAACTAAACATTATTAGATAGAAAACAAGGGTATTTCTGAATATCAAAATCATAATAAATTATAGAGTATTATTGGAATAATACATGCCCAACAATCTTCCCCTTTTTAATGATCACAAAACCTATAACATAATCCATAAAAAATTTTAAATAGAATATAGGATTTTTAAACATACATAAATATATATAGAAAATATTTTGATATTTTGATTATAAAGTATTATTTAAAAAAATAAAAATAGATACTTGTAAATTAAATATTTTTTTCTAATGAAATTTTGTATTTTTCAAATATTATCCCTTCTCCCCTTATAAATTTTATCCTCCATTTGTGATATTAAAATAGATTGTTTTTATGAATAAACAACATAAATCGCATTTTTTAATATAGCACTGAACTATTATTAATAGTTATAAATACTAAAATGGGAAAATATTAGGATTGGTAGTTTAAACATTGAACTAAAATAAAATAAATCTTAATCTAACATGAATAAAAAAGTAAATAGAAATTAAAACAAATTAAAATGTTTAAAAAGTTAGATTACAAAACAAAATTAATCAAAGAGTCTTCATAATGAAGCACTTTTGGCTAAGATGGTAGGGACAAAGGGTTCTTCATGATTAGGAAGAGATTGAACCACATTACTAATATCAAGAATCTTCAAAAAAAAGATCTTGAAATGCTTCTTTAATACTTATAACCATTGATGAATTAGCTTCATTGATTCATTTCCAACCATCAAATTCTCAACCAGATTGACTTTTACAAATTCATTCACAGCTTCTTCTAACTGAATTAAAGAGGTCAATTGGTTCTCGACTACATGACGCACTGGTCCCAACCAGGATTCATTTGAAATCATTTGACTTGTCAAATGCCTCTGATTTTTCAACATAACATTTAAAGTAATGCTATCACACTAAGGAGTGTGTATCCTATCATTAAAATCATCCAGTACATAGGTAATATCTTCAAACATCAAGAGAAGTTCTGGTGGTGTCTGTTGAGAAGAGGTGGATGCTCTATTTACATCCTTGAGAGACTAAACATTCCTCCATATCATCAACTTAAATTCATAAAATTCTTTTTTCTTGATAGAATCTCCTTTAATGAACAAAATTCTCTTGAAATTTTTACATAATTTCTTTATGATCTCAAACAGAAATGATATTTTCTTTGAATTCCAACAAATGAAGATTCTATGATTTAAACCCTGATCTTGGTACCAAATTAACCTTTTATTCTTAAGACGTTTTCTTCTTAGCTTCCACTATTCTCTATGAATAAATTTATGGGCCTTTAATCGATAGAACTTTATAACTAAGGAATAAGACTTAGAATCAGAATATTCTGGAGAATGCAATCCATGGTCACTAATATCATCCCTATGATGAACTTTGATCAAGGCCAAACTTGGATCTTCATCATCAGTTGGTATGTCTCTTAAGGAAAAACTTCCAGCAACTTCAGAATCTGGAACAACAAGAGTACTAGGATTAGGGACATCATCCTTGATAAGTTCATGACTTTGAGATTCTTTCTCAACTTGCTCATCCACTAGATTCTCATGAATGGATAAGAGATTCTTCTACCCTTGAATTTACTTATTCTTCAATCCCCTTTCAAATAGAGACAACTAAAGGAATCAACTGTTACCCTCTCTGGGCATCTGCCAACGACATATGTTGTTGTTCTTCACCAACTGTCAGCAAACTGTTGCATGAATTACTCCAAAAAAACCCATATTATTTATAGTTCAAGCATTCAGCATGTTTCTATGGTGAAAATATCTATGAAAAAAGATGTTGACAATATTTACATTCCTTCACAACAAAAAATAAATGATCCTTCTATATGGATAATATCAAAACATCTCAACCTTATGGCTGCAATGGTTTAGATATCTTATCATAAATTGATTGAAACTAATCATAACATTGTTTAGAAGAAAAAACACAATATATATGTCAGGGTAATGGAATTTCTCAAGATTAACAGTCCTAGGAAATATCCCATATTGAATAAAATTCAAAAATAATTGGCGATCAGAAGAAAGTTATTTTGACATTAATTTATTGACAGTTCTTGTTCCAAACAAAGAAAAAATAAAATCCTTATATGAATGTATTCCATTACTGATATTCCTTAAATCAAATCAAAACTCCCCCACATGGGGACAATGAAGAATTTAATACATTTCCATAGAGTACAATGAAAAATCAGCATCATTAATCTTTGAGAAATAATGTCTTCTTTGAATCCAAGACTAAACAAAGCATTTTTAAAATATTCTTTTACTTCTATTTCATATACCATCAGCTTTTTATCTTCTCAAAAAGTGTTTACCAATCCTTGAAATCACATATATATCTTATTTAAGTGAATGATTTCTAGAATCAAAATATCCAAAATCAATTACCTTTCCCTCCAACACCTTGTTAGATTTTCTGGAAGCATAAAAATATTTATCCAACTCAGAAACCATGGATCTTAATGAGGTCTCCATCTCTGGTGGTTTTGATATTGAAGGGATAGAATGTTTAGGGTTTTGGCAAATAGGAATTGAAAGAAGCTCTATAAACCAAAAGGATGTATAAGAGAGGAGAAAGAGATCGGGAGAAGGAAAACAATTTTCTCACATCGATTGAATATATACTCATTAAGTTTTTAATTTTGAAAAGAAAACTATAATAAAATAAAAATGAATTCCTTTTCAAAATAAATTAAAATGAATTATAATTAAAATATATAAAATAAATATTACTAAAATAACAATATAGTGATTCTAAATAAATTAATAAATAATATATGAAACTATAATATTCCTAACCCCCCCGCCGGTCATAAAATAAAAACTAGTACAGGGATGTGGTTCGGTAAAAATATCAGCTAATTGATATTTGGTAATAAACAATTCTAAACAAATAACCTTTTTAAAGACATGATCTCTGAGAAAATGATACCTTATGTCAATGTGATTAATCATTGAATGACTTATTATATTGTTGGAAATATTAATAGAACTAGTATTATCACATAAAATAGGTATACTATTAAAGTTGAGTCCAAAGTATAGTAGATTGTTTTTTATCCACAATACATGTGCATAGAAACTGCGTGTAGATACATACTATTCTTTAGCGGTTGAGAAAGAAACTGAGTGATGTTTCTTACAAGATCATAAAACTAAATATTTTCGTAAAATTTGACAGGTTCTTGAGGTATTTTTTCTATCTAATATATGACCTCCAAAATTTTCTCCTGAATAAGAAATAAAATTAAAATCAGATGTTTTGGTGTAATGTAGAGATTAAAAATTAATTTCTTGTAAATATCTAAATATTAATTTTTATATTAATAATATGAGTCTCTTTATAATTTTATTGAAATATAGCACATGGACATAAAAAATATAATGTTTGATCTACGAGAATTAATATATAACAAAATTCCAATCATAACTCTATATAACCTGTTCTCACATAGTTTTCAAGCTTCATCCAAATCAAGTTTTGTATTGGTACACTTAGGAGTTGTAAATTTCATGTTTTTATCAAGTCCAAATATTTTCAATAAATCAATAATATAATTACTTTGATTTAACACATTTCCAAAATCTTTTTGAAATATATGAAATCCTAAAAAAATTAGTTCTCCCAACATACTCATTTCAAATTATTTTTTCATTAAATTTGAAAAACTATGACAAAAAAATTTAATAGTTGAACCAAAAATTCATCTTCAACATAAATTTGAACTAATAAAATACCTAAAAAATTGTTTTCTTATAATGTTTTGGACTTTAAAATATATATGTCAACCATTTTTTAAAATAAAATAACTTAATCTTTCAGACCAAGCTCTAGGTTCTTGTTTATGTTCATAGAGAGCGTGAGTAATTTTAGAAACATCATTTGGTTTTTGAGGATTTTCAAAATCAGGGGGTTTTCATCCTAAACATCCCCCTTTAAATAACCATTTTAAAATAAATACTAAATATCAATATGATATAATTTAAAATTCATATGAGATGTATAAGATAAAAAGATTCTAATGGATTCTAATATACCTACAGGGGTTAATGTTACTTCATAATTAATACCTTATTAATTATTATATCCTTTATCTACTAATCTAGATTTGTTTTGGCTTAGTTTCATCAAAATTCATAGGAGCTGATTCTTCAACAATCCTTGAATTTTTATTAAACACTATATTATCTTTTGAGGTAGTAGAATATCCCAAAAATATTCCATCATCATCTTTTAGATCGAACTTTACTAGGTTGTCCCCAGTATTCAAGATGTACACCTTGAATCCAAAAACATTAATGTACTTTACTTTTGGTTTTCTATTATTCCAATGGTCATAATGTGTCTTTTTGAAAATATTACTTATTAAAACTCTATTTTTAATATAGTAGGTTTTTCTTCTAGAATCAGTATAAATATAGGTATGAAGCTTATATTCATTCATTATAGTTCTAGTCATTTCTTGAATAGTTCAATTTTTGCTTTCAAAAATTACATTTTGATGACATGTTCTTGGTAAAAATAAGCTATGTTTAACAACTAGATTTTAGAAAAAAGAATTAAATTATTGAACCTAAAATTATCTATCATGATCACATCTTAATGAAATTATTTTAAAAACTGTCTCATTTTGAACAATTTTACTAAAACAATCAAAAACTATGAAAAATTAACTTTTAGGTTTTAGAAAATAAACCCATGAAAATCTAGTATAACCATCTCCTAAAACACAAGCATAAAATTTACTAGCCAAACATTATATCCTTGATAGTCCAAAAAAATACAGATGGATAAGTTCTAACAGTTTATATGAAATAATTTTTTTAAAAGATTTTGAAAGTTGATTTATGTTGCTTGCCAATTTGGCATGCATCACATAATTTTTCACTGTCAGACTTAAGTCTAGAAAAATAAAAAACAAACAGTTTCTTGGATAACTTATCTAAAGCATAAATGTTACAGTTTCCAAGTATTCTATGCGGAATCCATGATTCATTTATCTTAGCAATTAATGAGTACACTTTTGTCATAAGGAATTTAAATTCAAAGTATAAAAATTTTCAGTTCTTCTTTCTCTAAACATAAGCAACCTGTATTTAAACATAGAGCAAGTGTTATTATAAAAAATCAACATAAAAAATATCATCACAATGTTGAGAGATAATTATCAGATTATGCTTTAACCCTTGCACAAATATTACTTTGTTGATTGAGATAGTTTTTGGATTTCCAGTAGTTCTGACTCCAATTATTTTTCCTTTTGCATTTTCAACAAAAGTGTCTAATCCTCCATCTATTTGAGTTAGTGTATGAAAACATGATGGATATTTACTCATATTCATGAAATATCTACAATCAATATACCATATAATATTTTTCTTCCGGTGACATTTTTATTGAAAAATAATTTAAATATATATTTGTTTTGGTACCCATAGTGTCTTAGGTCCAGCAGTATTAGCTAGAAATGATCTACGAATCCAGATCATCTTTTATTTTCCATAACTCATTTCATTTGTTTCATACAAACTTTTAGAAATAAAAACTATTTTAATTCCACTAATTTTATTATTTTTTAAATCACAATTATTTGTGGCATGTTCTTTTTTTCACAATGATAATAGGTTCCATTTTTAGAATTGGGTAAAAAAGTTTTTTATAAATTTTTTATTTCTAACCCTTGTTTATTATTCCATATCATTCTCTTTTAATGACATCCTTTCTAAGAATATAATATAATATATTTTCTCCTTTAGTAAAAAAAATATCATCACTCTTATAGGATTATATTTAATCCTATAATTCCTTGATATTATTTTCATGATTGGTGTTGTTTGATGTAGAGGAACTGAATTTTTTAAGTAAATCTTAATGTGGTTCTAGCATGGTATATATTTCACCTAAAACAAAATTTTGAATATTTTTTAATGACTTGTGGTTTTTTTATTAGAAAATTATATTCTTTTTCTGTCATATAATAACAAGATTCTAGTTTATTATTTGAGAAACTATTAGTTTCAGAATTAGAAGAATAATAAATGTGTATTATTTATTATTCTTCATTGGCCATAAATCACATGTTGGACTTTAGATTGTTTTTCTTTTTCTTTGAATCGGCCATTGAAGGACTATTAGAGTCTTAAGATACACTCCATATGGATATTATTTCACTTTGTTACTTTATTCTCATAATCAGTATTCTTATGATATCTCTTTTTTGGAATTTTCTTGTCATCATTCAGTTAAGGTAAATCTGGTCTAATATGACCTCATTTTTTACATTCATAACATTGAACTTCTTTTAGTTCTTTTTTATCATTCATGAATGATTTTCTCAATCCTATTTTCTTTTTTTATAACTTTCTGTACTTTCAGGAAAGTAGAAACAATTCCATTTTAGAATCTAAGGAATCTGAAATTTTCTCCTCTTTTACTTATTTCTTTGATATTCTGTAATGCTTTTGAGCTGTCACCTTCAAATAATTGTTTTATTTATTTACTATAATCTTATGATCTTCATATTTATCAAATATTCATTTTTTATACATCATGATTGTACCAATTAGTTCTTTCAATTTTAGATCTTTAATAGGAGATGATTAGCGAATAACAGCAGATATGCCATTCTATTTTTAAGGTAGTATTCTGAGTACATTCAAATATTGATTAGCTTGTTTGATGGTTTCTCCTATTTCTTTAATATTATTTATAATTTTTGCAAGCCTTTCATTCATATGTGTGATGGTTTCACTATCAAATATTATAAATGTGTCAAAAAATTTCTTAGTTGTAGCGTATCTCATATGTCTTACATTACATATTACTTAATAAGAAACTAAAATATTTTTCCCTATTTCATAGGTAGTTGGAAATTGTGATACCTGATTGAATTCATCTGGTCCAAGACCACAAATAATAGAATTCATTACCTTTGAATTTATATCACATTTGGATTTTATTGCCACATCCCATGTTTTTGATTTTTCAGGAATCTTATAAGGAGTAATAATTTTTGTGTAGACCATGAATCCAAGATTCTTTAGATTGATTATAATTTCAGATTTCCATCCTCCATTATTTTCTCCATTAAAATATGGATCTCAAAAAATTGACATTTATTCTCTCAGATCAACCATTACCATATTCGTATAGACCATATACTTTTCATCTTGCCATATATTTATCCAAATTTTCTCCTATGATATGAATTTTTATGTCAGAATATACAAAGTAACACACAGGAATGGGGGTGAATTGTGTATTTTCAAATTCTTCCACAATTTTGGATTTTGACGCCCTCTTTAATTTATGAAAATATGCAATGTTATTCTTCTATATGAAAATATGTAGTGGATAAATTTAAATAATGAATGTAAATTTTTATTGTGTTTTGGGAAATAAGAATCCTCAATTTCACTCTATGAATCACTATCTTAGTGATCTTAGTAAATTTCTCAAGAAAAATATTCTTTTCACAAGAAAAAGAATCCACAACTGAGTCCATCCATTTGACACCATTACAAAAACACTAAAAACAATGTCTTCTAGTTCTTTAACAGAGAACCAGTTATCCACAGGTTAGATCAAGAAGTTGATACTTCACCACAACTAAGTATGATCAGTTGAAACTCTAATAAATCAAAAGAGTTTTATATGAAAGGTTCATATTTTTCTTTATAGATGTTGTAGCAAGAAAATAGAAATGGATGGATCTTCTTCGTTAGAAAAGAACATGTTCATGAATGAAATATTATGAACTAGTCCTTGTTTCAAATAGATCTTCCATAAGGTATCAACTTATACAGTAGTATTAATCTTACAACAGTAAAATATTGAACATCTATATCTCTGAAGTGTAGCTTCTTTTAGAATCAATAAATTGTTACATAAGCACTGTAAAAGATGATTTCAATAAAACAGTTGCATATGTGAATTTATTATCACTCATACATTTAAATAGATAATTTGATAGAATATATAGAACAGAAAACATTCTTCAGTATTATAGATCCAAAACAAAACCCTGATTGATCACGGTAATTCAAATTCCATTCGACAAAGGGAGTCGTAACATCCCTTATAAAAAGGATTGATTTGTTTTTGATAAACACAGTTCTTTGAAACAATAAAAATGTTCCTTGAATCGATCTTTAATTCTGACTTGACTATTGCTGTCATCTTGTATTGAAATCACGAAATGAAAAACTTCATCGTTGAGAGTTCAACGTAGGGTTGATATGAGTAGCATAGGGTTCCTTTACGTAGTGTAGGGTTCCTTTTCATAGGTTAGGGTTCCTCTGCATATAGTAGGATTGCATTGAATATAGTAGGTATGATAATCAATAGTTTTTTCCTTTTAATCATAAAATCTTGAATGTAGAATTATTTAACCACACATTCAAATTTTTTTCACGTTGGGTATGAACAGTACATTCAGACATCAACACAGGGTTGCTAATCCATGCATTTATTTTCCAGACATAAGGTTGTTGATCTAAATACAAAACTGTTTTTATTATTGTAGGGTTGATACCATGATCAAGAATTTCACTTCTCAGTATAACATAGGGTTGAAAATAGTGTTTCTATATTCATTCCTATAATGCTAAATTCCTTAAAACAGAATATAAATTCATCTAGAACTCGCTCAACAAACTCCATTAGAAAACAAACAAGGGTATTTATGAACATAAAAAACATCATAAATTATAGAATATTTTTGAGAAAATTCATTCCCAATAGGTATCAGTTTCTG
Organism: Viscum album; assembly: GCA_963277665.1. Lineage (NCBI taxonomy): Eukaryota > Viridiplantae > Streptophyta > Magnoliopsida > Santalales > Viscaceae > Viscum > Viscum album. The sequence goes on along the minus strand of OY728144.1, from coordinate 328,159,579 downwards.
AACAAATCACCTCAACCAATGAAAAAGATTCCTCCTATACAAGATGACAAATATTATGTTAGTATTGACATAAAGAAATAAGTTAATCATTAATATGAAATATTCTATTAACAAAATGTCAATTTTAAATAAAAAAGATACATTTAGGGTTATATTAGTCACACCACGCATCGTATTGAGGTGGGGTTGATTCATACATGTCATAAAAGCGTTATGGATTGTTTTCCTAAAATTTCAAAACAATCCAAATTTGTTTTCATGGTTTTCAGTATGTCACATTTTCTTTTACTAAAAATTAATGTAAATTTTTAATAATGAATCAATTTGGGTTATACCATTCACATCATGAATCATATTGAGATTTGGATGATTACCACACATCAAAATGACATATATATATTATTATTCCAAAGTATCAAAGTAATCTGAATTCATTTTATTAATTTTTAGTGTGTCAAATATGATTTTTTACTAAAATGACATTTCAAACTGAAAATATGCATTTTGAGTCATTCTGGTCACATAGTACGTCGGTTTGACTTGAGATTACTCAATACACATAGGAAATGACTTATGAATCACTGTCCTAAATTATCAAGACAATCAAAGTGTGTTTTCATAGCTATTACTAAGTGACACAGTTTAAGCTAAAATGTCAATTTTAAACTGATAACGGACACTTTTAGTCATGTCGGTAACAATGTGTGTTGGATTGAGGTGTGGTATATTTCAACAAGTCACAAATAACTCTTTGATTTTTTTCCTAAAGTATCAAAAAATATGAATGTTTTTGCTCGTTTCTCTGTATGACACTTGATTTTTTTTACTTAAATTAATATCAATTTTTTTAAAAAAAAGACACCCTTTGAGTCCTATCGGCCCCAACGTGCATCGTATTGAGGTTTAGTTGAATCTTTCACATGAAAAATGACCCATATATCATTATCCTAAATTATCCAAATAATATTAATGTGTTTGTATTGTTTTTAGTATGTCACTTGTTTTTTTTAGTAAAATTAATGTCAATTTTAAATAAAACGTTACACTTTGAGTTATACCAGCCACATCATGCATCATAGTGAGGTGAGTTTGATTTATACACATCAAAAATGACTTATATATTGTTTTTATAAAGTAGAAAAACAATATGAATTAGTTTTCTCAATTATTATTATGTTAGTTGTGTTTTTTTACTAAAATGTCATTTCAAACTGGAAACATGCATTTTGAGTCATACCAATCAAATCGTTCATCGGTTTAATATGAGACTCCTTCATGCACATAAAAAATAACTTAAGAACAATTTTCTGAAATTATTAAAACAATCATAGTGAAGTTTCTTTTTTTTAGTGAGTGACACATTTTGAACAAAAATGCCAATTTTAAACTAATAACAGACACTTTCAGTCCTACCAGTCACACCGTGAACCAAATTTAGGTGTAGTTGATCGTAAAATGTCACAAATATCCCATGTATCATTTTCATAATGTATCAATATAATCCTAATGTGTTATATTAGTTTTCATTATATCACAGTTTTCTTTCTTACTTAAATTAATGTCAATTTTAAATAAAAAGACACACTTTGAGTAATATCGGTCACAAAATGTGTCATATTGAGGTGATATTAACTCCTAAACATCACAAATGACTTGTGGATAATTTTCTTAAATTATCAAAATAATATCAATGAATTTTCTCAGTTTTCATTATGTTACTTATTCTTTTTACGAAAAATAATGTCAATTTTAAATAAAAAGTGACTCTTTTAGTTATACCTGTCACACCGTGCATCATATTGACGTGAGGTTCATTCCTACATGTCAAAAATGACATATAGATAATTTTTATAAATTATAAAAATAATATGAAAGTGTTTAATTAGTTTTTAGTATATATGTTGTGTTTTTTATTAAAATTTCACTTTTAAACTAGAAACACACATTTTAAGTCATACTGGTCGTATCGTGCGTCAGTTTGACATGATATTACTTCATACACATCAAAAATGACATGTAAATTACTTCAATAAATTACCAAGACAATCGGAGTGCATTTGATTGGTTTTCAATGAGTGACACATTTTTAACTTGAATGTAAATTTTAAATTGATAGCTAAAATTTTAAGTCATACTCATCACAATGTGCATCGGATTAATGTGTGATTGATTTCTATACATCAAAAACATCCCATGGATTTTTTTTACTAAAGTATCAAATAAAAATGAATGTGTTTTCATTGTATTCACTATGTTACTTATTCCTTTTACATAAATTAATGTTAATTTTAAATAAAAAGGCAGACATGGAGTCATACCGGCCACATCATGCATCGTACTGAGGTGTGGTTGACTCCTACATGTCAAAAATGACTCATGGATATTTTTACTAAATTATCAAAACAATCTGAATACATTTTCCGATTTTTCAGTATGTCACATGTTCTTTTACTTAAATTAATTTCAATTTTGAAAAAAAGCGATACTGTGAGTTATACCGGCCACACCGTGTATAATATTTAAGTGAGGTCGATTTTAACATGGAAAACATGACTTAAAGATTGTTTGAATAAAGTATCAAAATAATCTGAAACTTTTTTCTTGGTTTTAAGTATGCTATTTTTTTTTACTAAAATGTCATTTCAAACTAGAAACATGTGTTTGGAGTCATACTGGTCACATCATGTGTCTGTTTGATATGAGACTATTTTATACACATCACCAATGACATATGAATCACTTTCCTAAATTATCAAGAAAATAAAATCATGTTTTCTTTTTTTTTTTAGTGAGTGAAAATTTTGAACTAAAATGTCAATTTTAAACTAATAACTAAAACTTTTTGTCATACCGATCACACCATGCATCAAATTGAGGTGTGTTTAACTCCTACACATCACAAATGACTCCTGTATCGATTTATTAAAGTATAAAAACTATATGAATGTGCTTTCCTTAATTATAGTATGTCACTTGTTCTTTTTTACTTAAATTAATGTCAATTTTAAATAAATAGAGACACTTAAAGTTAGACCTGTCACATCAAGAAAATTATTGACATGAGGTCAACTCCTACACATCAAAAAATGGATCATGCATCATTTTACAAAATTATTAAAATAATTTGAATTCATTTTCTTGGTTTTCAGTTTGTCAATTATACTTTGTTCTAAAATAAATGTAAATTTTAAATAAAAAGAGATTCTTTTAGTTATACATGTCACACTGTGGATCATATTGAGGTATGGTTGATTCATATATATCATAAATTACTTATAGATTTTTTTTCTAATGTATCAAAAAAATATGACTACATTTTATTTATTTACCTTATGTCGATTTTTTTTACTAAAATGACTTTTCAAATTGGAAACACGTATTTTGAGTCATACCAATTTCATTGTGATTGATTTTGATGTGAGACTGCTTCGTACACATCACAAACGACTTATGAATAATTTTCCTAATTATCAAGACAATCATAGTGTGTTTACTTACCTATAAAAGAGTGACACATTTTGAACTAAAATTTCAATTTTAAATTGATAACGGAAGATTTTAATCATAACAGTTACACTGTGCCTCAGATTGATGTGTGGTTGATTCCTACAGGCCAAAAATAACTCATGGATCATCATCCTAAAGTATAAAAACAATTTGAATGTGTTTTCTTGGTTTTAAGTAATTCATTTATTCTTTTTACTTAAATCAATGTCAATTTTAAATAAAAAGAGACACAATGAGTTATACCGGTCACATATTGTATTGGTTTAAAATGAGACTAATTCCTACCCGTCACAAGATATTGTGGTGAGGTTGATTCCTAAATGTCCCAAAGTCTCAAAAAAATCCAAAAAACTGATGTTACCATTCTTTACAATTGGTTTATTTTTCGAACTGACAACACTACAGTGTCGACGTTTATCAATTTTGTTCAAGTTACCTCTACTAACTTTGAAGGAAATTGATAAATGTTGACACTGTTGGGGTGACATGGTTTTGAGGGAGAATAAGTATCTGAAAACATATCATCATTAGTAGTAAAAAATTTAATTTAGATTATGTTAATGTAGTATAGAACATATAATATTATGAGAAAATACATAGTATATTAAAAGAAAGTTCCTTCTCATTGAATTCACAGTTACAGTCTCGAAGTCCTATCTCTCATGAGAATGGGAATCTTCGAAAAAATGACCCCAACTCAAACAAAAGAATCCACCTATATAAGAAAACAATTCTTATATGAGTAACACTAAAAAGAAGTAAATTAAACATAAATATGAAATAATTCACCCATATGGAAGTCACATATTCATGCTATTTGTATACATTCTTCCATCAGGTAGGTTACCCACTATTTTCTAAGAAAAAATATATCATCTTATGAATAAGAGTATTTTTTAGAGTCATAGTAGTACTAGAAAAATATAAATACACAAAGTATTAATAAATATTATAAATGAAATAGTAATTATTATGTAAAGTACCTATTTAGGGATGCTAGTTTGTTCAAAGAATATGATCACTCTCATAAATTTATAACCAAAATAACAATAATATTTTTTCCCTTGGAATATTGTATAATACAACTCCCATATTTTTTTGATGATGTCAAAGTATGACATATTTGTTTTGATTGGATTTTTATCCTTAGTACCAAAAGCATGCATTGATTCATCCACAAGTGCAAATCCGCTATTTTACATGGTAGTTTCTTCATCATATTCATTTGTGTTGTACGTGTAATCATTAATTATGTAACAATTGTAAGATAATACATGCACACTTGTTCCTCTGTCTAGCCATCGAAGTCATTCTGAAATGGAATCCATATTTTCATCTGACTCCTTAAAAATTTGGTCCTGAAACCATCCTATAAAATATTGATTATGTTCATGGGTGTACGTGTGATACATCCACACGCCGTGTAACCCAGTTAAACTGTTCAAATATTTAACACTTCCCAATAGAATCTCTGGTCATTCTTCATTTATTCCTAAACCATTAAAAAATGAAACATAGAACAAACATGATTGATATGTTGATAACAAGTGAATTCAAATCATACTAAATAAAAAATAACATGAAATGAAAATATTTCCACAATTGTGCATAGATCAACAATAAAATAAATAATTATATATTTAAATGTGACCACTCCAGTACCGCTTGATGGTACTGGGTGCAGCGGAAGCATACCGAGGTGGAAGATATATTAACATTTCTTTTAATAATCATTACCCGAAACCAAATTTGAGGATATTGACTGTCAAATTTATAATTAATTTATTTAATATTTGAAGAAATAAATACCTAGGCTTAGGAACATTCTTTGTTGGTGAATGTTGATCATCTGAAAAGACCCATTTAGATTACCTATGTTTCCCTACGAGGATCCAAGGATTGAATCCCTCTAGCGGTGATCCACACATGCTCATGTGATCTCCAAGAATCACCACTTGATATCTGAGTGCTTGAATGACAACTTGAATGTGTTGTGTTGTTCGTTTCGGATTTCTCGTTCTTTTATCTTGAAGAAATCTCTATTTCACTACTCTCTCTAAAAAGGGAGAGAAAAGGAGGAGTTGAGATAAAATTTGTTGTGCACAATAATTTTTTATTCTAAATTTTAGGATTCTCTACAACATAGATATAGTCATATATTTATGGAGTTAGGATTTAAGTTAAAATATTATTTAATTTCATACCGGCCATTAAATAACATTTATTACAATTAATAAATCTCATTCCCCATAATAGTAAATATATTATTATTATTTTGTGGCATGTTCCAACTTGTGCAATAAAAAATATTATATAATGGTCTTGTTAATTTATATTTGTCATTGAAATCAGTCTTAATCCGTTCAAACTCCTCGAGAAATTATTGAACAACTGAATATATATTTTATTCATAAATAAATATTTTATTCACAATTTAATGAATAAATATTTATTAAAATATTAAATAAAAAAATATTTTATTCACAAGCTGTTGAATAAATATTTATTTAATTTATGCAATCAATATAACATGAATAAAATTTTTCCTTGGACTTGAGAATATTATTTATTCTATTAATTAAACTCAAATATAATTTAATTGAGATCAATGAAAACACATTGTGTGTAAACCGCTAGGATTCTTTCTCATTGACATTAGGCAGAATTTCTTAAAGTCTGAGATTACTATCTAGCAATGGCTCAACACACTCAAGACAAAGAACTTAATGTCACAACATAAACAACCACATATGAAATCTCATTGTGCAATATAATCCATTTGTCACAATATCTCATCAAATATGTTGTGCATCCCATGTCACCAACCTATATGCTTGATATGTCTTTCTTTGATAATCTGAAATAAACACGTCATTATACCATGACTATGAAGTTTAATGTGACAGTTCTATTTCAATCAAAGGGACAAGATATCAGGTTTCATAAGGATGGAAGAGAAAAATACTTTCTCGACATATTTTCCAATATCATGACACTCATGACGCACCCAATGAATTCAAATTCTCCATTAACTATTGTCATCATGGTTTATGAAATACCTCTAATTTTGTGAGTTATATACTGCATTAATAATAATATTAAAGTCTAGAGACCATCACACACACACATAGATAAGAATATCTGCTGACATAAAAACATGGGAAATTCATATTGGTGGGTTTTTCCTCATAATCTCTTGTCATGGAGATTACAATGTGCACACTTCATTAGAAGAAACTGCATATTCTTACAACTACTCACACCTAACAGTTTAAGTACTGTGTGTCCCGTCATAGTACATTATTCAACATCAGAACATTATTTGAGAATATCATCATAGTAGATCAAGATTCTCATCATAGCGGGGAATTTCAGGATTTTATCAATGCGTCATACACTCTATGACATTATTACATTACAGTCATTCATAAAAATATAATAATTAGTTTTATTAATATTCAACACATCAAATATAAATGTAATAATAATAAAAATAGTTTGTCCTAGAAAACCAACTACAACATCACAGTGGTAATACATATAACCAAAGAGAATAGTGGGTTTCCATGTTGAAAATGTTTTTTAATAAAAAATGTATAACATTCCATGTTCGATTTTATATGATCGATTTCAAACGTGTATTTACAACATTAGTCTCACTAATGTCGGTTAGAAAACGATGTTAAAATGATTTTTCAACTAGTTGTAGTGCTTAATATTGCTTAATCCGTAGTAGTGGTGACATTCATATGAACCTATCCAAGCACTCCATTTACCAAATGCCTTTGTAATGAAACTATTGGCATTATAATGGAACTCTAGGTTAGAGATTCACACTTCGTCACAATTCATGTGTGAGATAACCCAAGAATCATTTAAATGTTTAAACCTTTCTTTGATAACACTGATGAGTTCTATATGGTCTTCTAATGAACATTTGTTGTGAAAGATAACCCAAAACATAGACAAATCTATCTTTAAGAAATCAACATGTAAATAATTAGTAAAAGAGTATTTTTAAATTGTTTACAAAATCAACCATCTTCATCGTTGGTAAAAGAAAATGATTGATAAAGATCAATAAGAACACTGAATAAAATAACCCTGCCTTCAAGGTGATATATTGAGAAATGGATTCGCAATCATATCGTGAGGACACCAAAAATTTGAAAAGGTGTTAGCACCTTCTCAAATGAGATAAATGGTGTTTTTAGAGGAAGATATTTTTTAGAGGATCACACACATTACTTTCATAGGATAAAAGAGAGGATCTTATCCTTATATATAGCCAAAGCCTAAGGCATATCGTATTCATAGTACCATATGTGTTTTTACTTTTGGGGTATAATTAATTAAACATTTTCAATGAATTTATTTTAAATACTTTAATCCATTCATAATGGATTGTAACTGATGAAAAAAAAACATTCGGGAGAAATAAATTATATATATAAAATATTCATTCATTTTTATGAAAAATATATACATCACATGTATATATTAAATGTACACTATATACACTACTAGAATAACGTCATTCAAAAACCACCAAAATTGGATGTTAAAAGTCATTAGTAGCTGCTCTGTGACTACTTTAGGAAGTCTTACTTTCTTTGTTGGTGAAGCTCAACAGTGACTACCATTGGTGGTGGCTAAAACTCCACCATTAAAAAACTCAGTTTCTTATGTTGTTTTTTGTCGATGAAAAAAGGGGACAGGGGTGATGGGGAGAGACCCTAAATGCTTCGGTCTCCGACCATGGCAGATCTATGATGATCAGAGGAAAGGAGATGCAACAACGGATTTTCCGAGGTGGTTGGGTAATGTTGCAGCAGCGATCTGAGGGCCCCTCAATTACAACAATAGACGTCAAGGTATGTTTGGGGTCACCCATTGAAACGGGGGTGGTGGTGGTGGTGGTGGTGGGGAGGGGTTATGTTGTAGTAGGAAACCCACAAATAAGATTAGTGGAAGCGGGAAAAATCCCACTCGATTTTTTTATGGGATTAGAGACCACCATTGGTGCTTTCTAATACCCCCTCTAGCGACTGCCAATAGTGGTCGATAATGATCTGTGGTGTAAAAGACTAGATTTCTAGTAGTGATATAATATAATATATAAATATATATAAATATACATATCCATCTCATGCATCATATGCATGGATATTTTAGTACCCATCCAACAACTTAGAGGGAGGGGATCGTGAGGTCCATTATAATATTTTAATAAATTTTATATTAGGAAATTCAAGGGGAATTACGTTGTAGGAATTTTAGTCTAATAAGAATAATCCTATGTGATCAATTGTTGTGAGAAAGTTATATATTATTGTAAAAGTTTTTATAAAATTTTTCATTATAATTCATTTCAATAATTAAAAAGTGATATTATTATTATTGAAATTTATTGTAATTTTCCAATATATTTTTTAATATAAATTAATCAATATTTTTTTCATTGATTTTTACATTTATTTTTTTGTAAAAAATTTATTCGTAGTAAATTTTCTTGATTTGAAAAATATTTTTTAACACATAAAAATATATATATATAATTTTTATATATTTTAAAAAAGTAATTTTATTTGTGTTTGCATAAAATAATAATATTTCAATCAAGTAAAAACCATTCAATTAAAAATATAAATTGTTTTTTATCCCATGAAAATATGTATTTTTTAGAAATATAAACTTTAAAATTTGTATGTATTGAAAAAATTTATTAGTTGTCGAAAGAAAATAAAAAAATAGATGTTTTTTTCAAATGATTAGAAAAGTATATTTTATTTAAAAATTAATTAATTTTTTAAGCCATAATAATTTCTTCATTGTAAATACAAAATAAATATTGACACTCAGATATTTGTTTTTGGAAAAATAGATTATTTTTTATTTTTTAAATGGAATAACCATGTTTTTTAATATAAAAATATCATCTCTTTGTGAAAATTTGTTTCTTTCGAAATACAATGAACACATTTTTTCTAAGAAGTAATTGAAAATATTTTAAAAATGACATTTTATCTCAAAACACATCACTCAATAAAAATAAATAAAAATACCTCTGATTATCTTCATAATTTTGGAAAATGATTCATAAGTTCTTTGTGACGTGTATGAATCAGTCTCATGTCAAAATGATGCATGATGCGATCGATATGACTAAAAATGCGTGTTTTTGGTTTGAAATGATATTTTAGTAAAAAAACATAGCTGGCATACTAAAAACTGATCAAATGCCTTCATATTGTTTTGATACCTTAGGAAAATGATCATGAAGTAATTTTTGAAATTTAGTCATCAACCACACCTCAATCTGATGCACGGTGCAGCCGGTATTACTCGATGTACATATTTTTATTTAAACATGGCATTATTTTTATTAAAAAACACAACTGGCATATGGAAAACTGAGTAAACTTATTCATATTCTTTTTATAATTTTTGAAAATGATCTATATGACATTTGTGATGAGTAGGAATTAACCCCACCTTAATAAAATGCATCATGTGACTAGTATAAATCGAAATGTGTCTCTATTTAAAAATTAAAATTAATTTAAGTAAAAAAGAACAACTGACATACTAAAAAAAATAAATCACATTATAATTGTTTTGATACTATAAGAAAATCATATGAGTCATTTGTGACATATAGAAACCAACCTCACCTCAATCCAATGGACAATGTGACTGGTATGACTAGAAGTGTTTGTTATCAGTTTAAATTTTATATGTTAGCTCAAAATGTGTAACTCAATAAAAACTAAGAAAATGATTTCTGATTGTCCTCATACTTTAGGACATAAAATTTTAATTCTTTTTTTATGTGTATGAAGTATTTTCACATCAAATCGATGCATGATGTGACTGGTTTGACTCAAAAAGAATGTTTCCAGTTTTAAATGATATTTTAGTAAAAAAAACACAACTGACATACTAAAAATAAAGAAAATGTATTTGGATTGTTTTGATACTGTAGAAAAAAAATCCATGAGACATTTTTGATGTATAAGAATCAACCACACTTCAATCTGAAGAACTATATGACCGTTATAAATCCCAATGTGATTATATTTAAAATTAACGTCAATATAAGTAAAAAGAACAAGTGAAATACTGAAAATAGATCACACTTATTAGGATTGTTTTGATAATTTATGACAATGATCAATGAGTCATTGGTGATCTGTAGGAATCTATCACACCTCAATCCAACACATAGTGTGAGAAGAATGGCTAAAAGTGCCTGTAATCAGTTTAAAATTGACATTTTAGCTGAAAATGGTTCACCGACTGAAAACCAAGAAAATTCCCTTCGATTGTCTTTATAATTTAAGAGAGTGATTTGTAAGTCCTTTATGGTGTGTATGAAGTATTCTCACCTCAAAATGATACATTTTGTCAACGGTATTACTCAAAATGTGTGTTTTCAGTTTGAAATGATATTTTTGAAAAAAAATACAACTATCATACTGAAAACTGAGCAAACCCATAAAGATTTGTTTGATACTTTAGAAGAATGATCCATGAGTCATTTTTTAGGTGTATAAATCAACCACACCTCAATCTGATGAATTATGTTACTGGTATAAATCCTTGTATGTCATTTAAATTTGATATTAATTTTAGTAAAAAAATGGACATACTCAAAACTAAGAAAACTCATTTGTATTGTTTTGATATTTTAGGACAGTGATACAGAACTCATTTTTGAAATGTAGTAATAAACTCTACATCAATACGAAGAGCAATGTGATCTGTATAACTCCAAATGTGTCTTTTTTATTAAAAATTGACATTTTATTAATGTATTCTTTCATATTAATGTTTAATTTATTATTTATAGTATTACTTACATAATATTTGTTTTCTTATATAGTTGTAACCTTTTTCTTGAGTTGGTATGATTTTTTTGGAAACTAATACCATGGGAACTCATTTTTTGAGAGGGGATCACGAATGTCAGAGGATTAAACATTAATATTTTTAATTTTTTCTTGGCAAATTGTAAATGTAATTATATAAAACATTGTTTGAAATTTATATATAATTGCTTTCCAAACCCCTGTGTTCACTAATTTGTTTTTATGTTCATTGTGCCTATGTTGTTTTGTGTGGGTGGTGTGTGTGTCTTGTGCAATTGTTTCTGGTGGGTGTATTCTTACATAAACAACACATCAAAGGTAGCCAGGCTTTCTTAGTGCTACTTCAAACATTGATAAAGGCTCCCTTTATCAGTGCTACACCGAGCGCTGATAAAGGAACCCTCTATCATTGATAGTTAGAGCTTGATAAAGGAACCATTTATCAATGCTAATTAAAGAGCTGCTAAAGTGATATTTTATCATTGCTAAAAATATTGTTGATAAAAAAATATATGAACTAAAATAACGTGGATAAAGGGAGGTCTTTACCAGTGCCTTTTTTAGCACCAATAAAAGAGACTCTTTTTCAATGATTTTCTATCATTGTTAAAGGGACCCCCCCCCCCCCATTATCTTCACTGATATTAATAGAATTTGTCTAGCATTGTTAAAAGCATTTTCTAGGAATGATAAAAGCACCATCTCTAGTTGTTTTAGTTAAAATTCTATTTTAAAAAGACTTTTTGTACTATTGGTATGTAGTGATTAATATTTTGAAATCCATAGCAGTGGTGATATAAATATGTGCCTATAAAATCACTCCATTTCCTAAACTCTTTGGGTGTGAAACTCTTTTCTTCACAATGGATATCCATTTTGGAGATTCGCACTTCATCATAGTTCATGTGTGATATTTCTTAGGAATTAGTTAAATATTTCAGCCTTTCTTTGATACCACTGATGAGTTTAGTATGATCCTCTAATGATCATTTATAGAATAAGACATCCCAAAACACAAGCACATCTATATTTAAAAAACAAACATGTAAATAATTAAAAATAGAGCAACTATAAACTATGTATAGTAGCATCCATATTTTTTCATTAGTAAAATATAATTCTTGATAGATATTACTAGTAGTATTGAAAGAAAGCGTTCTGCCACTTAGGTGATACACCAGACAATGGATATCTGATCATATCGTGAGGATTCCAGAAATTTGAAGGGGTGCTTGAGGAATCTCCAAAGAGATAAATGGATTTTTTAAAGGAAGACAATTTTACAGAGGTTCATACACATTGCACACACAACAAGAGAGGATATTAACCCCTTATATAGAAGAGGTCTGATATCTATTCATAGTTCATCATATGTGCCTTTGATTACTAGGGTATAATTCATTAAATTGTTTAAATGAAATTAATCTAAAGTCTAAAATACATTCATAATGGATTGTAACTGATGGATAAACCATTCAAGAGAAATAAATTATATATATATATAATATTAATGCATCATATGCATATATTAAATGTACACAGATTATAATATCTATATATATATACATAAATCACATGCATCATATGCATGTGTATATGTATCTCATTCATGTACATTTTAGTGTATATCCAACACTTTAGAGAAAGGGGGTCATGGCATCCATTATAATTTTTTTATAAATTTTTTATTAGGAAATTTGGGGGAAATTATTTAGTATGAATTTCAATATAATATCATCTGTTTTATTTGATATGGTGTTGTTAGAATGTTTGATTTTATTGTGTAATTTTCTATAAAATTTTGCATTATAATTCACCAGAATAATGTTTTAGTGAAAATATCATTGTAGTTGTTTACAGAAATTTTCTAGTAGATTTTTTCAAAAAATTCATCAAAAGATGTTTTCATTGAATTTTACATCAATTTTCCTTATAAACATTTTATTAATAATAAATTTGAAAGATTTTAAAAATAAGTTTTAATACATAATATATATATATATATATATGATTTTCATATATTTTTTAAATATAATTTTATCTGTGTTTGCATAAAATAATTATTTTTGATTCAACTCAAAACCAATTAAGTTAAAAATATAAATTTTTTCTCATCCCATGAAGATATTTACTTTTTATAAATTTAAACTTGAAAATATTAAGTATTTTAAAACTTTTTTAATTGTTTAAAAATAAAAAATAAAAAATAAAAATCTATTTTCTTCAAATGATTAGAAAAATTTATTTCATTTAAACATTACCAATTTCTTTAATCCACAAATATTTACTATTTGTAAACATAAAAAAATATTGACACTAAAATATTTTTTAGAAACATTGATTATTATTTATTTTTAAAATGGAATAACCTTGTTTTATAAATATAAAAATATAATCTCTTTTTGAAAAATTATAGTTTTTAAGATATAATGAACCCATTTTCTTAAATAAGTAATTGACACTTTTTTCAAAAAAATTATAAACCACCAGTCAGATGTTAATTTTGCTAACCAATATGCCCTCTATCTGTGATTTATTCCCTTTGAAAAAAAGTGCAAAAATGACATCAAAGGACTAAAACTTATAATGAATCCTAACTTTTGATTTGATCCTCCAATGCATAAAGTAAACATCATGAGGGTGCCCACTCTCTTTCCAATATTAGAAGTATTTATTTTCTTTATTTAATCTTACGAGTATTTATTTTCATTACTTTAAATTTTAAAACAATTCCAACATGAAACCGCAAGGTCCCAACAACCATGTTAACTGATTGTTTTATTAAAAAACCGAGAGATGTAGATAGAAAAAAATTGAAAGTGCTTTATTGAAGAGACCTTTCTCTCTTTCCTTATATAATATAATGTTTTACATGTCCAAAATTTGTACTCCTTATCACAAAGAAACCAAAAGAAGACCATCTTCCACCTTCTCTCAAAAGGGTGTGTTTGGAGGGGGTGTTCACGGGGCAGTGTGGGGAAGAGCTTAATAATGTGGTAGAGATCATAGGGTATGGTGTAATATTGGAGGGGATGAAGTATTGGATGTTAACTAATTCATGGGGTGGTGATTAGGGGGGAGGGATTCATGAGGATGTTGCGTCGTCATGAAAAGTCAGAGGGATGCTGTGGGATTACTATGGATACTTCTTACACTATCAAACTCTCATCTCCTAAAGATGTCCATGCCCAGGAAAAATCCTACCTCAATTATGAACTCTAAATTTCCTAAACTATTAGATTATGATATTTTATGGTAACCAAGCCTTGGCATGCTTCTATTTTTATTTGTGCACTCTTCTATATTTATGTAAACTGATTATTTATGAGTTTATTAAATAATATGCTTTAAATGATTCAATAAAAATATAGTTTTAGTTATTACATTTATGATCAAATAAATGTGAACTACCACAAAAATAGGTTTTTGGAGCTTACATTTTAACAGCTCTAAAAAATGAACTGATAAAGTGGTATCTTTATAAGTGCTTTTTTAGCATTATTAAAGAGAGGCTCTTTATAAACGTTTTTTAGTAGCTCTAATAAATGAGTCTTTATCAGAACTTCTATTACTAGTGATGATAAATGGTATATTTAAAAAATATAATCCATTAAAAATAATATATTGATATATAAATATATTTATATTGATATAAATATAATATATATTTTTCAAATATGTTTTAGACAAATATAAATACACATTTACACTTAATATATAAAATATCTTGTGAAAATGGCTTATAAAATAATTTGAAAAATATTAATAATTAATATTTTTCTAATTATCATCGATTAATAATCATTTAATAACAATTTGAAGACACAAAAAACAAAAAATTAACAAAAGATCTAAAAGAAGTTGAAAACGTAACTCAAATGTCAAACAACCATAAATTTTGATCCAAGTGTCCATTTGATCTCTACCACTTATAAAATTGAACCACACGATGAGCTTTGTGTGTTAGTGGTAGAAGGAACCCTATAGTCACATTTTTCAAGGCCAAAAAAGACCTAGAAGACCTCCAAAACTGAGTTTTTAGTTAAGATACCCAAATTGTTTTAACATTCGATGGAATTTTAGTCTTTTTTATGGGGGAATTTTTGCCCTTTTTCAGTGGGGAATGAATTTATTTTGAGTTATTACATTCATATTGATATTATGGATTTGAGATTTTATTTTTTTCACAATGTACTGTTATTTGTAATTAATTGTATAAAAATATATACATATTTTTAAACCATTCACACATAAATATTTAATTTTATAAATAAATAATTAAACATATTTAATTATAAAATATATTTTTAAATATATAAGTATTATAAAAAATATAAACAAATAACTATTTTATTTAAAATAAAATAAAATAATATTTATATTCTTATATAGTGCGTGTGTGTGTATTTTTGTATGGTTGTATTAACAAACTAATATATATTATCTATTTATTCTAATATTTCTATATACATATTAATATATGTTGGAAAGAGTAGGACACTCAAGAGGGGGGTTAATTGAGTTCCTATAAAAAATTTCTATTAAAAGCTTTATTTGAAAGAATCCCTCGATTTAAAAACAAGACAACCTAGTTAATCAAAGTAGTAAATTTATAATTGTGTGATTGTTCATTTAATTTCCCAGAATATTGATTACATATCAGTTATAATAATATGAGATATTGATATAACTTTTGAAACTAACTTACTAAACTAAAACAGTTATAAATACTATCCATGACTAACTATCAAAGTGAAACATAGTTTTCTAATGTATGAGTTAAAATAGAGTAAAATAAATTTAAAAACACAGTGGATTAAAACAAGTGGTTTAGTCTCAAGTTGAGACTGAGACCTCTCCACTTTTTTATATCCTGTCACCAAGAAATATATATATACATAAAGCTTTTATCCACACCCTAGATCGGGGTTTACACTATAGTATACAAATTTTCCTGGTAACAAGACATCTACCACAGTTCTACGTCGGAACTAAAACAACCAAGTCAGCCAAGACCTCTACCACAATTATACATAGGATATAACTATTTTAAAAAGATGTTTTTGTGAGGATATATTGTATCCATTAGTTCAGTGTAGGAGACATTGAGTGTTTAACAGACAGATGCACACACTGCTCGAAATTTAGTGAAAATGCACACTACAAAGTATGAAATAAAGAGATAGAGTTTAGAAGGTTTTTTGATCCATGAAATTCATCTATGGACTCTTTGGATTTAGAAAATTTTAAGCATGAGTCCTCTTCTAGAAATAGATAGTGAAAACAGAGTGTAGAGAAGCTTTTTGTTCTTGTTTTCCAAGAAGATAAAGTTATATTCCTTCATTTCTATTTTTTTCTGTCAAGGTGTTGTAAATTTGGTGTACAATAAGTTCTTACTTATTTTCATTCATCATGAATGATAATCTCTCATGTGTTCTTCTTTCTTTTTTTCATAGGTTCAGTATGGGTGGTCTTGCGAGTCCTCTGTTGTATGTCTACATGTACGTCTTTCACCTCGCATGAATTTCTCTATTATATTATGCAACCCGACAATAAACATGATTAGGTTAGGTTTTGTACAACATACTTATGAAATAAAAATTAATATTGTCTTCAAATAACAATAATTTAATCAGTAGCATTAAAACACTCAAATATAGCCGTTATAGAGAAATTTAAATAAAAAAAATTTAAACAGTATGTTGGTGACTCCTCTATCAGTGATTCATTCTTTTAGTGACTCCTTATGTCATTGAGTCCTTCTATTTACATAGATGACTAATTATATTTATTTGTTATTATGTCGATATCTCCATGTGTCAGTGACTCAATGCTTTAGTGAATAATTTTGTTCTGTTGATGAGTCATTCCTTCAGTTGGTGTCTCATTTGTATTGTCGGTGAGTCATCTATTGGTGAGTCAGTTTTTATTATCAGTTATAAATTCCTTCTATTGGTGAGACATTCCTTCTTTCATTGTCTCAGTTGAATGTTTGGTGGGACAATTTCTCTACCAATATCGGTGAGTTGGTTTGTTCTATCGGTGTCACAATTTTTCTTTTGGTGTTAGTGACTAAAATTTAGACAATTTTTTGGTTTTAATTATATTATAACATGAATATATATAGAATGTGTTAAATACATAGTTGATCATATATAATCATAATTAAACATGTTAAAACTTAAATAAACATGATTGAAATGATTGGATGTGATTTGACATGAATTGTGATTATTAAAACAAGAGAGGGACCAATAATCTCTTATAGAACAACAATCTCTCCCATTCTAAAGATCAAAAATCATGGAATTATATAGTACAATTAGTTGATGATTAATATAATCATTCTACTTACTATCTCCCATTATTTATTTTCTAAAAAAATGATATTAATCTAAATAGAGATAAGGTTTAGACGTAATATAAATAATGTTGAATGTTCTCTTCCTTTAGCTTGAGGATATTTAAAAAAGATAATTCCATTGCAGATGTTCTCTCCATTTTGGGATGATCAAAAACGCCAAAAAAATATTCAATAGGAAACACAAGAATGAAAACTTGTATCAAAGGTATGAAATTCAAGATCACTTAATTTCAGAGATAACAAAAGTACATAGTACAGTGGAAGTAAAAAATATTAGTGAAATACAACAAAGATTACAAACACTCATCCCTATCAAAAAGTTATCCACACTACGCCTGGGTATCTAGTGTGTTCGTTCGTTTTTTTAGAAGGATTAAAAGTAGGTCCATGGGCTAGACGCTATGAGACTAGAAGATCTGAATGAATTCTCACGGGATGAAGTATAACGGCTTCAGGTACAGAAGGTCCAAGTTTATCTTTGGTTTAAGAATGACGCTAGATCTTCTCTGTGATGATATGGTGGATCTGGATCAACGCCTAAGAAACTGACATAGACTATAGAGGAGGAGGCATTCTGGTAGTAGGAGAGGTATCCAATATGAGAGGTGTAGCAACTGGAACCACTATGGCTTCATTATGAACATGTAGATATGGCTTTAATAGATTGACTAAATCTATGATTACCTCCACCACCATACTTAATTGACTTTTTAAAATCGTCCTTGTTCTCCATAATCTTGTTAGGAAGAGGTTTGAAGTCCTTCAATTTTTTAACTTGATCCTTAAAATCTCTTATCACTGGGGAAAACATAATATTCTCTACCAAATATTTAAAATGTCTTGTCAGCTTATTTTTTATATAAATCCTCTTGAAGTAATATCCCACTTTATTTGTGATCTGAGCATTGGAAATTTCAGCACTCGTGGAGTAGATCCTGAACATATCATGCACACGAACAATGTTCTTCTCAATTATAGAAATACTTTCTAAAACAAAGGAACCAAACAAGTCTTGAGGCTCCCATATAACTACAGATCTAACAACTTCATTTTCAAAATATTGAGATGGTTGATCAAAGGTAGAAGGGACAATAGGAGCTGAAGTGTGGTTCAGTAAATCTATAGGAATAGTTTCCAAAAAAAAATTATACTCATTGGTAAGAAAATTTATGACAGAAACCAAGGCACGCATTTCATTTACCATCTTGGTTTTTTTCTCAACTATTTTTTTTCTACTGAAATTAAATTTGGATGAATCTCTTCTCTAAATTTGTTTGAGGCTAAGAAAAAATTAGTGTCACTTATACTAACATTCTAAACTGGACGACAAGTAGCATGCACATACTACTTCCTCTCTTCAATAAAATCCTATAAAGGATTTACCTCGCCACATTGAGTGTGAATGGTCACAAATTGAGTTTGAACTTATTATCCAATATCTAAACACATTTCTTAATTAAACCTTTCAATGATAGCCTTAGAGACATAGTCACTAGGAGGGGTCTGATCCACTGATTCTCTTGTAACAGGTACAAACACCGCATCTTCTAAATCTTCATAGTCCAAAAAAAAAGAGAAACATATACAGGATTCCTTTCTCATTCAGACATAAAATCATCATATAAAGTGGTGAGGGTGTCAAGTTTCACTCTTCAAGCTTGATGTTCCCTCTCAGTTTGATCTATTCTATTTTGATCCTCCCTTTCAACTGGATATCCTCTTATAGTTTTCTCCCCTCAGCTTGATATTTTATTCTACCATAAACCAACTATGGTACATGGACTATCTAAGATCCCATTGCATCATCAAATTCAACTCTTTCTTTTTGTTCTCCAGTTTCAGCTTCTACCAGAATAGGATGTTCTATATTCTACTCTTTATTCACATTATCAGTAAGCTCTCTATTATCATAGCCACTTTCACTTCCATTAAATTCTTCATTCTTATCATCTCTATCATTTACATCCTCATCGTCTTGTCCTTCAACCACTTCTCCTCTTCCAGAGCCATTTCCTTTCTCTTCTCCATCTCTATCATCTTATTCTTCTATAGAATCGTCATCTAATCCATTTCATCTGCTCACATACTCAACACTTCCATATTATTCAGTTTCTTTATCATATCCTAAAATTGTTTTTTTGAAAGTATAGTAAGAGGTTGAATGGGTAGTCCCTAGGTCATTCTCCTTGGGATTTCAGAAATTTTTGGGTTACTCCTATCATCTATAGGAGATCCTTCCCCTCTAACAGGTTGAAATTCTTCTTCATTATCCCTATCATTAGAATATTCATCTACTTTATCTTTCCCAAGAACAAGATCAGTCAAATAACTAGGTCTAACAGGATTCTCAACAGGATTGAAATTATCATAAATATTTTCCTCATCTCCATCCTATTCAATTTTCTAGGGATTCTAATAAATTTTAATCTTTTTAGATATATCTTTTCTCAAAAAGATGCCACTACAGGTATAAAATATCTCCTCATCTTCACGTATAAAACCTTTTACTTGTATCATGATAGATATTATCCTTGGGTAGAAAAGAGATTTGGTATTGCAATAAGGCTTGATCATTTTACTGATTTTCACTATCAGATATCATCAAAAATTTACTTTAACTCTTTTATTAATCAAATACACAAAATACACATCCTAATACTTCAAAACAGAAAATTACCCTTTCCTAGGACAAATATGGTGCTTAATAAACATAAACAACAGCCTACATTCAACATCAAGTTCAGCAGCTATAGGCCTTTTATGCTCTTTATTTCTAGTCAACTCCTTTAGAGTTATCTCATAGTTGAACATATCACTGGCATATGGAGAAGTTCCTTGGTAGTCATCATAGATTCCCTCATGAGGTACCTTAAGGTATTCTTCCGAGTCCCTAAAAGAAAATGAAAATATTTTTCCTTTTAAAACTGACTTAACCCAGTATACTTCCCTTACTTCCAAAAAAAACATTTCATTCATATAAAACTCATGTGTAAGCTTCAGGTAATAAAACCTTCCATTATCAAAAAAACCAATCTAACCAACCTTGGGTTTACAACACGATCAACAGAAGTGACTTACTAGACTGTAACTATTAGGTGAATACCTCCTTCTGCGAAGTTACCAAATGATTCATAAGAGTTTGATTGTGAGGATATGATTTGCTTGATTCTCCTTTCTTCCTTTCATGGAATTGTGATTCGTCTTCAAATACTTCTAGGAATCAGTTTACTCTGACCATTATGAAGGTTTGGTTTGATGGTTTATAGGTGAAAGGTCGATGGTAAAGATCAATGGCAGAAGAGTGTATGGGTTAAAGGTGATAGTGACAAGTAGGGTGGATTAACTCGAATTTATATCATTTAGGGAATAGAGGTTAAAAATTCATAAATCGGTTTCAAAAAAATAAATGAAATAGTTTCATTTTGGTTAAAACATAAAAAAAACAACAGGTTCTATCAGTGTCGATGTGATAGTATCATCATGAAACTATTATTTTCGGCATGATAGGATCATCTTGACACTATTGGTGTCATCATGACATTATCGGCATAACACTATCAATGTTGGAATGATAGTATCAGCATGACACTATCAGTGTTAGCATGACAAACTATCAACATAATATCTACACTTATTTTTTATAATGATTTATCAACATATTGTCCTTATAAATTATTCATCCCTAATTCATGTTTTATGTACTTCATTCTTTCATAGTTAAATGGATTTGTGAATATGTCAGCAAGCTGAAATTCAGTCCCAATAAACTCTAGTGTTATATCCACTTTTTGATAATGGTCTCTCAAAAAAAGATGTATTAAAAATAATATTCATTATTCTAGGATGATAAAATAAGATTCTTAGATATGTTAATAGCACTTGTATTATCATAGTTTATAGGGGCAGGTCTAAATTGATATCTTTAGTCTAGTAAAGTGTGTTTCATCCACTTAATCTCAGCACAACAACTACCAGCAGCTATGTATTTATCATCATTAGTAGATAATGAAACATAATTTTACTTCTTTATACACCATGAAACTGGTGACTTTCCCAAAAAGTGACATGTTCTAGAGGTTCTCTTTATATCTAACTTACAACTACCCAAATTAGCACAAGAATAACTCGCTAAATCTAATGGTTGTCCTCTAGGATAGAACAATACTAGGTTGGTAGTATATTTGAGGAATTTGAAAATACTTTTAACAAAATTTAAATGAAACTATTTAGAATTATCTTGAAAATGAGCTCACATACGCACACTAATCATTATATCAGGCCAACTAGAAATCGAATGTAGAATACTTCCAATCATACCTCTATAAGTATTTTGATCAATATATTTTCCATCTTCATCAAGATAGAACTTATAGGTGGTAATCAATGTAGTGTCACTGCTTTTCGTACTACAAAATCCAGTCCTGTTTGAAATATCTTTAGTATATTTACATTGATTTAAAATAATAAATTCTTTATTTTGAATGATTTTAAAACCAAAAAATAACTTTAGTCCACCCATTAAACTCATTTCAAATTCATTCTCCATTATTTATGAAAAGCAACAAATAATTAATTTTTAGATGATCCAAAAATAATATCATCTACATAAATTTAAAAAAAAAATTTATAGATTCATTTTATAAATAGTTGGATTCGTTATACCTTTTTTAAAACCATTGGAAATAAGAAAACTGCATAGTTTATCATACCAATCTATTGGATATTTCTTTAAACCATATAAATCTTTTGTTAATTTAAAAACATGATTTGGAAAATGAGGATTTGTAAAATAATGGGGTTGTTCAAATAAACAACATCAACTATATACCCATTTAGGAATGCACTCTTTAGATCCATTTGATATAGTTAGAAATTAAGATAAACTGCATATTTAAGCTAGATTCTAGTGGTCTGAAGTCAAGAAAACAATGAAAAATTTTCTCCATAGTCAATCCCTTCTTCTTGAATTTATCCTTGTGCAACCAATCTGTCTTAATTTCTTATAATATTAATAAATTTATCTACTTTATTTCTAAAAACCAATTAGTTCCAGTAGTAAAAGTGTCGTTTGGTCCACCCACTAGTTTCCAAACATTATTTCATTGAAACTGTTTTAGTTATTCATTCAAAGTAATTATCTAAATTTCACCATTGATTGCATCATTAATGATTTTTGGTTTAATTTGTGACAAAAATCCATGATGTTTAACCTGGTTTCTTAGAGTATTTATTGGCTGAGTTCTTTTAACTAGGTATCTAACTTCAATATAAGACCCCGACCTTAAACCTTACTTAACATTGAATTAAATTAATAATTCACATTGAGGATCATTTCAGGTTTATAGTTTTAGAGAATTAGATCATAAATCATAAATTAAATTCCACATTTAAACAAAGTGGTTAAATAAAAGATAATATTCATTTTTCCAATCAACGGAAACATATTTAAAATAAAACATGGATTCTTTCCTGACACTTCCTTGACACTATCATCATATCATGCAACTTTCCATTGACCAGTGAAAAACATTTCGAAACATTTGGGATGAGCATAAAAATCTCAGTAAGGGATATAAAAGTACGAAAAGAAAACATTATCCCATGTATGAAATCATAATTTACTCATAAAACATAATCATTTTAACATAACTCATCAAATGATGAATAAATCATAGAAATCAAAAGTCATAAAGGTAATTTGAGGCATTCATAACATTTTTACGTCGGGAGTAACCCTCTTGGTTACGTTTGGAATACCCATCATAGTATATTCCCTAAATCTTTTCAGAGAAACCTTAACGTTTAACTCCTTCGCGTTACCCAATGAATTAGAGAGCTATACCGGGCTCATCCTCCCTTATTTTACCACAGAACCACCCATCTTCATAATAATTCCCAAGAACCATAACATAATCCTATCACATAAAACATGCATAAAGGAAACCTAACATTTCCACTTTTCAATCACAAGATATCAATACTACACATTTATATAAAAACATTATGAAAACCATTTTCAATACCAAAATAAATTAAAAGTAAAACATGGTATTTATTTTTCATTTAAATAAAGGTATGGCTTGTAGAGGAAGCCGAAACCCAAATAATGGTCACGGTGGCGGAGAAGTCGTTTTCTCCACATACGTACAACAAGAAAAACATTCATTTTTGACGTTTAGTAAAACGCTTCATATAAAAATATTCCTTTTGAATAAACATAAAAGTCAAAAGGGGTTTATACACCATATAAAATAAGGTTGTGTATAAAACAAAATATGCCTCAATGAATGGATATTGAGACGAGGTCCCATAAAAAGACGGTATCCTTAGATTAAGGATAAATCAATTACATAATTATGTGTGACAAACGAATACACCAAATATAAGTGGATATTAAGTGTAAAACAATCAGAGGTTATTCACACATATTCATAGAACTACATATTCAAGGAGTGAAAGTTTATCCCAAAGAATCAAAAATGGGTTAAGAAGTTCCCGGGCAAAAATTCGACAGCCTAACGGCATCTCTTCAAAATTTAGACAATGAGTTGATGAGAGAGAAAAAGGGTAACTCATCACTTGGAAATAAAATTTACATCAATAATGATATATAAGAACATATCCCAACATCACAATATGTAAATTAAAAGACCCAACAAAAGAAGTCTTTTAAAAATAGGAGGGTGAAAGGTTCCCTTACTGACTTGGGTATCTTTCGAAACATACACCCCATGAAAGAAGGACAATACAATATTGATGTAAATAATCATAAAAGATAGTATATTACACAAAACGTAAAATAATGGGTAGTACATATACCACTCAAAGGAAATGGTGGAAAATGTAGCATAAATCTTACGGGAATAAAAGTGAGATGAAAAACCCCTCACGAAAACTAGCCATCCTAACGACACAACTTAAAACATCCAAAAAAATGGATTGATGAAATCAAATAGGGTCTATCATAATATGAACATAGAAATTACAGTAATAGGAATATAAAAGAACATCCCCAACTAAAAAAGAGGAGCTTAAAAGAAATGACATAAAAGAGGGTATTTAAAAAGATAGAGAGAGGTATGATCCCTTACCTTGTGTCCCACATGACTCGATCGTTCTTTAATCTCCTGAATAATAAAATTTGGTCAATTTATAATTTCATAAGGACAAGCTTTAAAGATTATTATTCAGTTCATATCACATATTATAATTTTATAATAATTTGTTAATAAAGTGAGTTCATATCAGACGTTTTTGTTGATGTTTGGTACAAGAGTAAAAATGGAACTTGTTGGAAAAGAATTTTCCATTTGGTTATATGTACATCATATCCAGAATAGTATTCATGTTTTAAATATCATATATATCCAGTATATTTTCATTTTATACTATTCCATATCATTTGGAGATAAAAAATTAAAAGCACCGTTCCTGGAGACGGTAGGTCGTACGTACGCATGAACGCTACTTTCATTTTTTGTCATATTAATGGAATTAAAAAAAATGAGATATATATATATATAATAATTCCAGAATGATATCCATAATTTTGATGTAATATATTACATATATATCTATTATATATATGTAGTTATAATAGTACATAACATTTGGAGATAAGAATTGAAATGTACCGTTCATGGAGACGGTAAGCCGTACGTACGCATGAACGCTACTTTAATTTCTTTTTTTTGTATTCAATGGAATGAAACAATAATTATATAAAGGTATATTATAATTCCAGTAGGATATCATATGTAATACCATTAATTACATCCTTTATACGTCCCACATATGGCATTAACGAATCAAATCACTTTGAGGGGGCGGTAGTCCGCACTTCCTAAAATGAAGATATCACGTTTACCCATAATAGAAACCATAATGGTATGCCATAAATGAAAAATACAGAATCTTAAGGAAAATATAATCATATAATATATCATATATAAATATAGTGACATCTTAATGGACACCTTTGAAGGTGTTAAAATAATATTGAACAATCATCGTTTCGTGAGGTAGTAATTCGTCATCCACAGAAACAGTATGTTCTTTAACCATTAGACGGAGGTGTGTGAAAATGTAGCTCGAATAATTCTTATAAAAACATCTGAGTATATTTAATATACTGGTTTTGTTACAAAAAAAAAGTAATAAAAAGAGTTTAGGTGTTTGGAGAAGGAAAACAAAACAAAATAACACAAGGGAAGACATTACCTTTAAATCGGATAACTCTCTTTGATTTGCGCTCAAAGGCTTCCTTGGAAAGGATTCTGCCCAAAGTGAGGATTCAATGATGAATAGAGGGATGTGTAGAGATTCAATGGGCAGGGTTTGGCCGAGAAAAAGGCTTGAGAGGTGTGTGTAAGGGGATATAGGTGGGGGCCTTTTATAAGAGGAGAGGAGGGGAACTCTTGGAAAGTTATAAAATATTACTTTATTATAAAATGATTTTCAGATTTTAAAGGTCCAAAAAGGAAATATTTCTAGGATAAGGTGATAAGGTTTCGAAATCCACCCATCCAATAGGTTTGTGACAAGTGTAAGACTTATATTTCACCATATCTTCTAATTTTATTTAAATCATTCATTTATGAGGTAATCACTGCATCATCGTGGTGTTATAAATAAATAAATTAATTTAATATCTAAAAATTATAAAAAAATATCATGACGTAGGAAATATTTTTATATTTATAATGAATATTTATAGTCAAAAATATTACTTATATTACTCTATGTAAAATTTTTTTTAGTAAAACAACACATGTTTGTGGCATTTTAATTATAACTTTAAATAAAAAGGTATTAATGTCATTTTTCAACCAATGTGGCTCTATTGGGTCCCCAAGATGACCCGTGGATTGTAGTGGTCGGCCATGACTCGTCCAATTAGGTTAGAACATGTTTCAAGTCCATTTCATATTATTATAACATTATCTTTACCTTAAATTCCACTAATTACCTCTAACCGCGATTAAAAACTTAAGAGTTACTATTCACCAAAAAAAATTATTTTATTCCAATTGAAGAACATATTACATCCTAATAAAAACATGTATGAAGGATTTTTAAAATTCAAACCAAATAAGTGGTAATGTTTTATTTAAATGAAAAAATAGTTTTTAAACTACAACTTAGTGGTTTCACTATTCATCAAAAATTGAAGTTTTTCAGAAAAATGCCAAAAATTCACCCTAAACTATATTTGATATTCCGAATTCAAAAATTATGTCTATTTTACAAAATTCAAAACATATAAGTTTCATTAATTAATTTAACAATTACTTCCCGTTTTCAAAACAAATATCGTGTTTTTAAGAAACAATATCTATTAAAAGAATGACACTAGTTTAAGTCCAATTTCAAAGTGAAATTAATTCCAATGACCACTATTGGATTAAATGTTAAAAATATATTCTAATTTAACTTTAAAAACAATTCAAAAGAAAATATAATCATATAAATAAATTAGATTAAAAAGAGGTTTTGAATTAAAATACAACATTTTTCACTATTCATTAAAAAATGAACTTTATTGGAAAAATACCAAAAATTTACACAAATTAAATTTGGATGTCCTGATTCTAAAAAAGAATTTTATTTTTTCAAATATAATACATTAAATTTTCAAAAAGTGGATTTAAAAGAGGTTCGGCATCAAAAGGCGGTAAATTGACCTTTTAAAGAATATTAGAATGTTTACGCTTGAAATTGGATTCATACGCATTTTTAATCCTCTAACATTTATTGTAAAAAGTAAAAATATTTGACAATCATATATAATCGTTTTTTAGTTAGTTCTATTCATTCCCACAATTACAACGGTAAGGTGTTAACTACCATTTAAAATAATATTATTTTATTATCAGAGTGCAATGTAAGATTCCCAAGAAACTCGTTGTTGTGTATTGGGTACACCATCGAGCATAGCATCCCCTTTAAAGTAATATTAATATTTTGTTCACAAATATGGATAAATGTGAAAATGTCATATTCTTTATTTACCTGGGGTGTTACATCCTTCCCACATTTTGGGAATTGCATCCTCGCAATTTTAAAATTAGGCTTGGAAACTTCATTGAAAATCCCACAATGGAACAAGAGTCAGTATAACAATCACTTTAAAATAAAGAAAGAGAAGTACAAATGTCACCCGAGTTAACCCATACTAGGATTCCATTATTGAAAACATTGATATGGAGGAAAAAAATGGGTCATGTTTTGAGGGAGAGTGATAGAAAACATGTCTAGGATAAAGTTAACCATAATAAAATCAAATACTTGTGATGGGTTAAACGGTATTAGATTCCCCAGTAGGAAAAGTTAACAAAAAACATTTTTGTTTTAAGTTAATCTTCATTGAGGAATTTATTTTTGAGCTTAACTAAATCATAATGAAACATACTTACTTGTCACGTAGACTTTCAACTTTTACTAGATTCCTTAATCAAACTCATATTTTCTCCAAAAGATGAGTATTTAGGAAGACATGTTCGCATTAAGAGTACTATAATCAACTTCTTGAGAATCACCTAATCCACAAAAGAGAACTATATATTTCCCATGTCTTTAGAGAAAAACCAAAACCAAAATTGTTAGTATGAGATTAGATAATCCACAAAAATATAATCCTTTATAAAAAAAATCTATTCTTAATCTCCAAAATTTTTCCAAAAAACCCAAAGTTCAACGAAGACCATTCGATAAACAATTGTCCATAAAATTCTTCAAATTAAACCAAACTAAGATTGAAACCCTATATTTGAAGGATTTAATCACATAGTCTTCCAAGGTACAAATTAACTTTTATCTCCAAATAACATCAGTTTCTCTTAAATTCTCATATTGAAAAGTAATTATACTAATCACATATCCTCCATGATAGGTAAATCATTTCCATAGATAACCCAAAATAAACTTACTCTTGATTCCTAAAATCATCTAACTAAAAAGAATTAGTCAAACTAACCAGGGACTTCACGTAGTCCAGTGGTAGGTGATAAATACCAGTCGCACTTTGGTTGTGGGTTCGATTCCCGCAGCTCTGTCCGACGCGACAGGTTGTCACACGGTCTGTGTGTTGTCCTTTTTCCAAAACTATATAATTCTTATAACATTCCCCAAAACAAGATAAAATCTTCAAAAATAATCATAACATATGTTAACATCAAGTTTATCTCATGCCTGTCATTTTCCATCATAATATATAATAACCCATAATTAACTCAAAAGTAAGGATCATATAAACCCTAATGGTTACCTTTATAATTATTACCTGAACATCCACATCGATTGGTCATATCGTACATGATGCATTACAGAAAATACCAAGGTTCAAGTGGTAGATCATGACTCCTTGATAGTTGGTTTTGAACAACCATGAGTTTCCTCATTGAATCCCCCATTTCATCCAGTCTCTTAATCAGAGAACCACCATAGTTTCCTTCAAACCTATTGTCACTTTGGTGCCTGCTAGATCCATCCATTCACTAAAAACAGAAATGTCAGTGTGAGTATATCAACAAAACCATCATTTACTAATGAGGAAGATAAACACTAAGATATACTTACTCATTCACTTTATCTAAAACTAGGACTCTTTCTGAAATCCTAACCATTATGGTAATGTCACTTATTCCTAGAGAATACCCTAACCTCTAAAGTTATCTAAACCTCCCTCTGATACCAACTATAAGACCCATGCCTTAAACCATACATAATATTTAATTTAATGAATAATTCACATTGAGGATCCTTTCAAGTTTAGAGTTTTAGATAATTAGATCATAAATCATGAATTACATACCACATTTAAACAAATTGGTTACATAAAATATAGTATTAGTTTTTTCCTATCAACGGAAACATATTTTTAATAAAACATGGATTCTTTCTTGACACTTCCTTGACACTATCATCATATCATGCACCTTTCCCTTGACCTGTGAAAAAACATTTCAAAAACTTGGGATGAGCATAAAAAGCTTAGTGAGGGATATAAAAGTACTAAAAGAAAACATTAGTCCATGTATGAAATCATAATTTACTCATAAAACATAAGCATTTTAACATACCTCATAAAATCATGAATAAATCATAGAAATCAAATGGCATAAAGGTAATTTGAGGCATTCATAACATTCTTACGTAGGGAGTAACCCTCTTGGTTACTTTTGGAATACCCATCGCAGTATATTCCCTAAATCTCTTTGGATAAACCTTAATGTTTAACTCCTTCTCATTACCCAATGCATTGGAGAGTTGTACCGGGCTCACCCGCCCATAGATTATCGAAGAACCACACATCTTCATAATAATGCCCAAGAACCATAACATAATCGTATCACATAAAACATGCATTAATGAAACATAACATTTCCACTTTTCAATTACAAGATATCAATACAACACATTGATATAAAAACATTATGAAACGATTTTCAATACCAAAATAAATGAAAATTAAAACAAGTTATTTATTTTTCATTTATAAAAAAGGTATGGCTTGTAGTGGACATCGAAACTAAAATAATGGTCATGGCGGTGGAGAAGTCGTTGTCACCGTATACGTACAACAAGAAAAACATTCCTTTTTGTTGTTTAGTAAAATGCTTCGTATAAAAAGATTCCTTTTGAATAAACGTAAAATTCTAAAGGGATTTATACACCGTATAAAAGAAGGTTGTGTATAAAACAAAATATTCCTCAATGAAGGGATATTGAGACGAAGTCCCATACAAAGACGGTATCCTAGGATTAAGGATAAATCAATTACATAATTATGTGTGACAAACGAATGCACCAAATATAAGTGGATATTAAGTGTAAAATAATCAGAGGTTATTCACACATATTCATAGAATGACATATTCAAGGAGTGAAAGTTTATCCCAAATAATCAAAATTGGGTTAAGAAGTTCCCTTGCAAAAATTCGACAGCCTAACGGAATCACTTAAAAATTCAGAAAATGAGTTGATGAGATTTAAAAAGGGTTACTCATCACTTGTACATAAACATTACATCAATAAGTATATAGAATAACATATCCCAACATCACAATATGTAAATTAAAAGACCCAACAAAAGAAGTCTTTTAAAAAGAGGAGGGTGAAAGGTTCCCTTGCCGACATGGGTATCCTTCGAAACATACACCCCATGAAATAAGGACAACACAAAATTGATGAAAATACTCCTAAATGAAATTATATTACACAAAAAGTAAAATAATGGGAAGTAAATATACCACTCAAAGGAAATGGTGGAAAATGTAGCATAAATCTCACGGGAATAAAAGTGAGATTAAAATCCCGTTACGAAAACTCGGCAGCCTAACCGCACCACTTAAAACATCCAAAAATAATGGATTGATGAAATCAAATAGGTTCTATAATCATATGAAAAGAGAAATTACAGTAATAGTAATATAAAATAACATCCCCAAACTAAGAAAGAGGAGCTCAAAATAAACGACATAAAAGAGAGTACTTAAAAAGAAAGAAAGATGTAGGATCCCTTACCTTGTGTCCGACATGACTCGATCGTTATTTAATCTCCTGAATAATAAAATTTGGTAAATTTATAATTTCTTAAAGAACTCCTTTAAAGATTATTATTATGTTAATATCACATATTATAATGTTATAATAATTGGTTTATAAAGTGAGTTCATATCAGACGTTTTTGTCGATGTTCGGTACATGAGAAAAAATTGAACTTGTTGGAAAAGAATTTTCCATGTAGTTATAGGTGAATCATATCCAGAATATTATTGATGTTTTTAATATCATATATATCCAGTATATATTCATTTTATACTATTCTATAGCATTTGGAGATAAAAAATTAAAATCATCATTCATGGAGACGGTAGGCCGTACGTACGCATGAACGCTACTTTCATTATTTGTTATATTAATGGAATTAAAACAAAATGAGAGATATATATATTATAATTCCAGAATGATATCCATCATTTAAATCTAATATATTAAATATATATCCATTATATATATGTACTTATAATAGTACATAACATTTGGAGATAAGAAATGAAATGTACCGTTCATGGAGACGGTAAGCCGTACGTACCCATGAACGCTACATTCATTTCTTTTTTTTGTATTAAATAGAATTAAATTATAATGATATAAAGTTATATTATAATTCCAGTAGGATATAATACGTAATACCATTAATTCTATCATTTATATGTCCCACATATGGCATTAACGAATCAAATCACTTTGAGGGGGTGCTAGTCTGCACTTCCTAAAATGAAGATATCGCGTTAACCCATAATGGAAACCATAAAGGTATGCCATAAATGAAAAATACATAATTTTAAGGAAAACATAAACATATTATATATCATATATAATTATTGTGACATATTAATGTACACCTTTAAAGGTGTTAAATTAATATTGAACAATCATCATTTCGTGAGGCAGTAATTTTCCATCCACAGAAACATTATGTTCTTTAACCATTAGACGGAGGTGTGTGAAAGTGTAGCTCGAATACTTATTATAAAAACATCCTAGTATATTTAATATACTGGTTTTGTTACAAAAAAAAATTAATAAAAAGATTTTAGGGGTTTTGAGAAGAAAAATAAAACAAAAGAACACAAGGGAAGACTTTACCTTTAAATCAGGTAACTCTCTTTGATTTGATCTCGAATGCTTCCTTGGAAAGGATTATGCCCAAAGTGAGGCTTCAATTATGAAGATAGGGATGTTGAAAGATGTAATGGGCTGGGGTTGGATGAGCCAAAGGCTTGAGAGGTGTGTGTAAGGTGGTAGAGGTGGGGGCCTTTTATAAGAGGAGAGGAGGGGCACTCTTGGAAAGTTATAAAATATTACATTATTATAAAATTATTTTCGGATTTTAAAGGTCCCAAAAGGAAATATTTCTAGGATAAGGTGATAAGGTTACGAAATCCACCCATACAATAGGTTTCTGACAAGTGTAAGACTTAGATTTTACCATATCTTCTCATTTTATTAATATTGTTCATTTATGAGGTAATCACAGCATCGTCACGGTGTCATAAATAAATTCATTTATTTAATGTCTAAAAATTATAAAAAAACTATCATGATGTATGAAATCGTTTTATCTTTCTAATTAATATTTATAGTCAAAAATATGACTTATATTACACCATGTAAAAATTGTTTTAGTAAAACAACACATGTTTGTGTCATTTTAATTTTAACTTTAAATAAAAAGGTATTAGTGTCATTTTCCAACCAAAGTGGCTCCATGGGGTCCCCAAGTTGACCCATGGATTGTTTTGTTCGGCCATGACTCATCCAATAAGGGTAGAACATGTGTCAAGGTCATTTCATATTATTATAACATTATCTTTACCTTAAATTACACTAATTACCTCAAATCACGATTAAAAACTTAAGAGTTACTATTAAAAAAAATTATTTTAATCCCATTGAACCACATTTTACATCCTAATGACAACCATGTATGTCGGATTTTGAAAATTCAAACCACAGATGTGGTAATGTTTCATTTAAATGAAAAAACAGTTTTTAAACTACCACTTAGTGGTTTAACTATTCATCAAAAATTGAAGTTTTCAGAAAAATACCAAAAATTCACCCTAACCTATATTTGATATTCTGAATTCAAAAATGATGTCTATTTTACAAAATTAAAAACATATAAGTTTAATTAATTAATTTAATAATTAATTCCCCATGTCAAAACAAATAGCGTGTTTTTAAGAAACAATATCTATTAAAAGATTGACACTAGTTTAAGTCCAATTTCAAAGTGAAATTAATTCCAATGACCACTATTGGATTAAATGGTAAAAATATATTCTAATTTAACTTTAAAAACAATTCAAAAGAGAATATAATAATTTAAATAAATTAGATTAAAAAGAGGTTTTGAATTAAAATACAACATTTTTCACTATTCATTAAAAAATGAACTTTATCGGAAAAATACCAAAAATTTACACAAAGTAAATTTTGATGTCCTGATTCTACAGAAGAATTTTATTCTTTAAAATATAACACATAAAATTGTCAAAAATTAGATTTAAAAGATGTTCATCACCAAAAGGCGATTAATCGACCTTTTAAAAAATATTAGAATGTTTACGCTCAAAATTGGATTCATTCGCATTTTCAATCCTCTAACATTTATTGTAAAAAGTAAAAATATTTAACAGACATATATAATCATTTTGTAGTTAGTTCTATTCATTCTCGTCATTACAGCAGCTAGTCGTTAACTACCATTTAAAATAATATTATTTTATTATTAGAGTGCAACGTAAGATTATCAAGAAACTCATTGTTGTGTATTGGGTATGCCATCGAGCATAGCGTCACCTTTAAAGTGATATTAATATTTTATTCACAAATATGGATAAATGTGAAAATGTCATATTCTTTATTTACTTGGGGTGTTACATTCAAAATCTAAAGGATGGTTCTTAAAGATTATTTTGGGTCTAGAAAATAAAGGGCTAGTTATTTTAGGTTCATCAGCAGGTTCGAGTTCATCATGATTAGAGTCTAGAGACTTTATATAACTAGATGATTAAAAATGTTTCATTCCAGTAGGGTCAAGATGATTTTTCCTTTATGCCCAGATTGGATAGATCATGATTTATATTTTCAAGAGAGTTCTTAGTTTCATGTGGGTCTATTTCATCAAATTTGACATGTACAGATTCTTCTACACACTAAGTTCTTTTATTAAATAATTAATAGGATTTACAAAATATTGAATAACCTAGAAATATTCCTTAATCACTTTTAGATGAAAATTTATCAAGCTTTTCCTTTTTATTAAGGATATAAACTTTGAAACCAAAAAATTTGAAGTAACTAACATTGGGTTTCCTACTATTCCATAGCTCATAGGGGGATCTCTTATGAATTGGTCTGATAAAGACTTTGTTAATTATATAACAATCTATGTTGATAGATTCTACCCAAAAATAGACAGGTAAGTTATATTCATTAAGCATAGTCTGTGTTACCTCTTGTATGTTTATATTTCTTCTTTCTACAACACCATTCTATTGGGGTGTCCTATGTGAAAATAGGTTGTGACAATATCCAATATGTGATCACAAAGATTCAAAATCTTTGTTTTCAAACCCACAACCATGGTCAATTTTTAAGGTTTTAATTCTAAGTCCACTAAGGTTCTCTACTATTTTATCATGCTTAATGAAGTATGATCAATCTTCACTTTTGGGATCAAGAGAGAAAATCCAAGTATATCTAGAAAATATTTCCACTAGAACATAGTCATAATGCTTCCCACTAATACTAGAAACCCTATATGGTCCAAACAAATACATGTGAACAAAATCTAGAGGTTGAGAAGTTGAATCTTCTTTCTTCGGTTTGAATGATATTTTATATTGTTTACCCTTTTGACAAGGATTATAAAATTTGTCATTTGTGAATTCAAGTTTGGCTAGATCCTTAACTGACCATTTCCCTGTAATCGAACTATGTGAGTGACTATTATAGTGTCTTAATCTCCTTTTCCAGAGCCAAGACTCTTTATGGAAGGCACATAAGTATTAAAAAATTTGAGAAACTAAAGAATATATGTTTACATCCTAAACATTTTCATTTCTAAGAATAGTAAATACAAAAAAATTATAATTAAAGAAATTTCATACATCATTTTCTGATTTAACATTAAAACAATTATCACACAGCTGAGAGATGATGAGAATATTGTACTTTAATCCACCAATAAAAGGTACTTTAGAAATTAAAACTGAATTAGAGTTACCAATTTGGAAAATGACAATTAATTTTCTTTTAGAATTGTCACCAAAGGTTACATGACCCCCATCAATCTTTATGAGATTCTTAAAGCATGAATAATATCCTCTCATGTGTCTAGAACATCCACTATACAAGTACCATATAGTTCTATAGGATCTCTTCAAATAACTTTACTACAAAATTATCAAACAATAGAAGATTTTGGTACCCATATTTATTTGGGTGCAGTAATATTAGTAATAAGTGATTTGGGAATCCATACTTGCTTCATGGGTCTCTTATAAGTAGTTCGTAAAATATTTAAGAAATAAATTTTTTTGGTCCAAAAAAACTGCAAGTAGTAGAAGATTGTCCAATTTTTGAACTAACAGAAAAAAATTTAGTTCTAGACATGGAAATTGTTTTTCCATATTTGGTGACAAAATGATATTAATCTATATTCCTCTATCCTGGTCAGTATCCTATACCAATAGTATACCTAGTATCTACATGATTACCAAGAATTTGTATAAGAGTATTATTCCTATTGGTAAACTTCTCTAAGTCCCTTTCAATTGCTCTTTGGAAAATTTAAGCTTTTATTTCCTTTTTGAAATTCAGTATTCTTTTCCTTTTCTACGGTAAGTTCAGATTTAACAGTATAAGAAAAAGCATTTTGTTTCTTTAATTCTTTATATTTATCTATTAATTAATTTCATGTATCTTCATGCATTTGGAAATATTCAAACATTTCTCCATTATTTATATTTTCTGAATCAATTTCATCACCAGAATAATATGAATTTTGTACCGGAGACTCAATGGTTACCTCATATGTGTTTGTCGTAAAACACATGTTTTCCTTTTCACCTTTCTCATCATGTGATGATTCTGACTCACTAGAGCTATCCTTAGAAGCATTCTAGGTGGCCTTCATTTCCTTCTTTTATCTTTTATCTTTTTCTACATATTTCTTCTTATATTTTCAATTAGTACAATGAGCATTTACATTTCCTCTTCTCTAACATTCATAAAAAACTATTTCATTCGAGTTATCATTCCTTTTCCAATCCTTTTTTCAGTTTCCCTTATTATAATATTTACCTTTTTAGTTGGGCTTCCTAAGAAATATATTTTTTCTATATAACTTCTTAAACCTTTAGGATAATTGAGTCATTTACTCATCACTATCTAATTATGAATCTTCATCACTTGTAATGTCATAATGAGTTTTAATCCATTCCTTTTCTTTATGAGTAGTGGTTTTGAAAGCCACTAACTTTCTCTTTAGTTCAACTTCTTCCTCTTTGTAGGACTAAAATTCTTCTTCATATGTCATAATCTATCCTATAAGCTCCTTAACTAGAAACTAACTGATATCATAGGATTCTCTAATTGATACTAAGGTCCCTCTCCATATTTTGGGTGTACATCTAAGTAGTCGCACGATTTGTTCTTTGGAATCCACTCACTTTCTAAGAGTACTCGTTGTACTGACTATCTAATTGAACCTGAGAAACATATTAAAAATGTGTTCATTAGCATTGATCATAAAGTTATCATACATAATATTATATGTATTAAGTCTCATTTCATTAACAATAGTGGTTCTTTCATGTGAAACAGTTTATTTATCCAAAATTTCATTGGTATATTTACAAGTAGAGATTCTATTAAATTCTTCATCCCCTAAAGCAAAAAATAATTCATTCATATGTTTACAATTATTATTGTAATCAGTTTTTGTGGAATCACTACAGGTAGTTCTTGGAGTGTCTAGTATATCAAATTTATCCTCTATTATAGTCTAAATATCAATCCCCAGGAATTCTAAGGGAATTTTTATTTTAATTTTTCACTTTTCATATTGTGTTACATTAAAGTAGGGAGGTATATTGGTAGGAGAACCTTCTTATATATTATCCCTAATAAAGTATAAATACTATAATTTTAAAGAGCTAAAAATGTAAAACAAATAGAAATTTATAGATCTTCAAAACAAAACTAAAATCATAGTTGAAAAGATTTTCACAAGCTTTTAAACACCCTCTGATAAATAATTTAGGTCGAAGTAGGACACTCAAGAGGGGTATTAATTCATTTCCTATAAGAAATTTAAATTAAAAACATTATTTGAAATAATACCCCAATTTAAAAACAAGGCAACCTAGTTAATGAAAGTAATAAATTTATAATAGTGTGATTGTTCAAATAATTTCTTAGAAGATTGATTATTTCTCAGTTAAAAAAAATATGAGATGTTGATATAACTTTTGAAACTAATTTAATAAACCAAAATAGTTATAAATAATATCCAAGACTGACTATCACGTGAAACCTAGTTTTCTGACATATGAGTTAAAACAGAGTAAACTAAATTTAAAAACACATCGGATTAAAACAAGAGGTTCAGTATCAAGCAGAGACATAGTCATCTCCACATGGTGATCACCTGACACTATGAAATATATATATATATATATATAAATCATTTATTCACACCCTGGATTGGGGTTTACACAATAGTATACAAACTATCTAGGTCACAAGACCCCTACTGTAATTCTATGTGGGAATTAAAACATCTAGGTCACACAGGACCTCTACTACAATTCTATGTGGGATATAACAGGTGTAAAAAGATGGTTCTGTGAGGATATCTTATATCCTTCAGTTCAGTTCAAGAGATAGTGTTTGATTAATAGATAGATGCACACACTGCTCGAAATGCAGTAAAAAAGAACACAATAAGTTGGAAATTAAGAGATAGAGTTTATATGGCTTTATGTGTTGTGAAATGTACCTATGG
Source organism: Viscum album (assembly GCA_963277665.1). Taxonomy (NCBI): domain Eukaryota; kingdom Viridiplantae; phylum Streptophyta; class Magnoliopsida; order Santalales; family Viscaceae; genus Viscum; species Viscum album. Next base: position 328,121,253 of record OY728144.1, on the reverse strand, counting down.
AATCATTGGACTTAGAAAATGTGAAACCTTAGTCCTTTTCAAAAAACATACATTAAAAACAGAGTTTCATGAAGCTTTGTGTTCTAGTTTTCTATACATATGAAGTTATATTCCTTCAGTTCTATTCTATTTTCTGTAGAGGTGTTGTAATATTGGTGAAAAATAAGTTCTCATTTGTGTTCAGTCATTAAGAATGAGAATGCCTCATTTTTTATTTTTCCTTTTTTTCATAGGTTTAGAATGGGTGCTTGTTCGAGTCCTCTATTGTATGTCTATGTTTATGTCTTTCAACTCAAATGCCTTTCTATTTTATATTCTACAGCCCAATAATAAGCATGATTGGGGTAGGTTGTGTACCTCATTCATCTGACATCTGAATTAATATTGTCTACAAAAAGATGTAATTTAATCAGAAGAATTAAAACACTCAAATATGACCATTAGAGATAATTTTAAATAAAAAAAATTAAACAGTCTTTCGATGATTCATTCAATCCGTGAATCCTTCTATTGGATATTCCTTTTGTTGGTATTAAGGACTCCTTCTATCAAGGATTCATTCTATCGGTATCTACATTCATTGTGGACTTAAGGCATAGATGACTAATTTTGTTCTACCGATGATTCATTCCTTTTTTCAGTTTCTGATTTGTACTATTGGTGAGTCGTACATCAGTGATCATGTTTGTAATATCATTGAGACATTCCTTCTCTCAGTGAGACATTCCTTCCTTTGGAGAGACATTCCTTATTTTAGTGAGACATTCCTTCTGTCGATGTCTTAGTTGAACTTTCAGCGATACATTTACTCTGTCAGTATTGGTGATTCAGTTTTTGTTGTCGGTGTCACACTTGTTCTGTCGGTGTTAGTGACTCATAATTAGCCAATTTTTCTATTTTGACAATCATATAACATAAATATACACAAAATATGTTAAATACATAATTTATTATAGATAATAATAATTAAACATATTTAAATTTAAGTAAACATGATTGAAATGATTGGACATGATTTGACTTCATTTTTTTTATTAAAACAAGAGAGGGTCCAACAATCTCCTATGGGCCAACAATATATAATATTTTTAAATATATATAAATTTTTATCATTATACTTATAAAGACACAAACACACACACATCTGTGTGTGTGTGTGCGTGTATGTTTTATATATGTATGTATTTACTTATTTATTTAAAAACACAAAAAAAATATTTTATTAACATATTTAAAAATAATCTTATAAATATATATTAATATATGAATTAATATACAGACAAAAAATATAACATAATATATATAAATAAATTGATGAAAATATTTTTAAATATACGAATAAATATATAAATATATAAATATAATTATATATGTATAAATATATATTAATATTCATAAATATATATATAAATATACGAATATATATATTAAAATAACTAAACATATATTAATATAAATATATATGTTAATATAAATATATATATTAATATAAAAATAAATATAACTAAATATATATATAAATAAATAGATATATCATTAAATGAAGTGTAAAGAAATATGAAGGAGTGGTAAATGGTTCAAGCGCGCAGGGGAGAGATCTTGAGTTAAAATTCAGGGGGAGGCAAGGGTGCGTGCGCAGGTTGGTTAAGGGTGGTGCACTATTAAAGGGCTGGGGTGAATGGGGCACGAAGGGGTGGCTATAGAAATCATGAAAGGTGCTTCATTGCACTATTGATGGGGGGAAAGTGTGGTTAAAAACCCCTGATTTTAAAAAAAAAATTTAATTTTTTTAATTTATTTAAATTTTATTAGTGATTTAAAAAAAACATTGATAAAAGGGACCCCATTTTAATAGTTCCTAGATTATCAGAGATTTTTTATAATTGATAAAGAGATTTTTAAGTGCTAATAAAACCCTTTTTTAGTAGTGGGTTATTGTTTCACCTGCTCGAAATTAATTATGTTGATCGATGATGATGCACCATTACACATATAATTATTTCTCTATATTTATACATTATTTATTTTTTATATATAAATTATTATGTATTAATTCATTCTCAATTTGTAAACTTTAGATGTGGGATAATCACTACAAAAAAAGCCGTAACAGTGTTTTTTTACTATGCGTAGTAGTTTAAACCACCATTATATTATTTACCGATGGATATCTAAATCATTGTGCATTTCATAGTCAACCATCATTTAGCATAATTTTTTTATAGTGTACCAACATTTATTTTCAGTATCTTTTTTAAGTACTTAACAGAGATTCTATATTAATTTATAGGTGATTTTGGGTGGGGTGGAAGAAATTAACATAACTGTTACTAATTTATTTTTCAATGATTTACCTATCTGACGATAACCCCCATCAGAAGAATTAACGACAGTTATGTTCAGTGGCGGTTATTAAAAACCACCAATATACATATCAAATATATTTTTCCAAACTCTTTAATAAAAAATAACATGCATATAATAAACTCAATCATATGATAAACTAAACCATAAATAACTCATCATGCATCCATATATCCATACATCCACACATCCACAATCATAAATAAAGAATCATTAGTCAACCATAAGCACATTTATCATATATATATATTGATAAAATATGTCCAACATCCACCAACCCAAGACCAATATGTATACCCCACCACCTCTGTTGCATCCAACTACCACCATAGCTTAAATCATCAAACGCGAAATCAACCACATCATGCCATCGACTAAAAACAAAAAAAATATACAAATTAAATTTCAACATAATAAATAAGAATTACAAAAGATTAATTGATAATATTTATCCATTTCATAAAAACTATTACCCATCAAAACTTCTTTCTGATGAGTGTCATGGATCATAATGATAAAACTCATGCATACTTTAGGAATCTGTCACCTACAATAAAAACAAGAATGTTTATGAAAAGAAATTTAAAACATAATATGCATAATATATATTCATAATTTTTCACTTAACATTTGTTATTATTGATGAAGAAAATGAAATTAATTTTAACATAAAAAATAATGTATCATGAAAAACACTTTGAAAACATCTACTTGCCCACTTAAGATATGATTCAACACTTGTATTTCAAAAGAGAAAAATATGAAAAAATCTAATAAGTTTTTAAACTGACATGCACTATATTTCAAATTAATTAGCACAAAAAATTTAAATACTTTCGTATGATAACTATTCCTATATTTAAAAAAATCAACGGTGGTTTTCTCATTTATTCATGTCAATATGTGGTCATTTTTTATAGTTTTGACCATTATATGCACGTTTTAGTGTTTTAAAACACTAAAAATGTGTTTACGAACATCTTAGAAATATCATAACTCATATTGATGTGACATCAATTCCTACATTTCAAAAATAAATCTAAGGTCATTGTTCAATGATTTCAAAATCATCCGACATAATTTTATTAGTTATAACCTCCTTACGCATGTTTTTTAAAGACTTTAATATCTTGTGAAACTAATTATTGAGTCATTCTGAGAACAATGCACATTTGATGACATTTTTTATGATTTTATATATCAAAAATAATTCAACAGTTGTTTTCCCATGATTTTACATCAATTTGAGGTTGTTTGCTAAGGTTTTGATCGTTACACACATGATTTAGTGTTTAAAAACACTAAATACATGTTTATAGACATCCCACAAAAACCATAATTCAAATTCACTTTTAAATGGTTCTTAAATATTAAAAATAAATATATGGTCATTATCTTATGATTTTATGATCATCTGGCGTCATTTTCTTGGTTTTGACGCCTTGATGCATGTTTTTTAAACTTTGTTATCTTTTAAAACTTCTTATTGAGTCATTCTGAGAACACTCCACATCATATGAATGTATTTTTTACTTATAAAAATAAAAAATAATTCAATGGTGGTTATTTCATGATTTCCTAAAATTCTGAGGCCTTTTCTATTGTTTTGATTGTTACACACACGTCTTAGTGTTTTAAAACACTGAAAACGTGTTTTAAAACACTAAAAATGTGTTTACAAACATCCTGAAAAAATCATAACTCATATTAACCTGAAACCAATTCCTATATTTTAAAATTAAATCTATGGTTGTTAACCTATGATTTTAGATCCATCCGACATTGTTTTCTGGGATTTAACACTTGACGAGTGTTTTTAAAAACATTTACATCTTTTAAAACGGATTATCAAGTCATTTCTTGCACACTACATGCCATGGAAATTTTTTTTCTTCTCATAAACATAAAAAATAAATCAATAGTGGTTGTATCATTATTTCACATAAATCTGAGATCTTTTTCTGTGGTTTAAACCATTACACGCAGGTTTTAGTGTTTTAAAACACTAAAAACTCGTTTACGGACATCCCAAACAAATCGTAACTCATATTGATTTGGAGTCTGTTCCTACATTTTAAAAATAAATATATGGTCCTTATACTATGATTTAACAATCATTAGACACTTTTTTCTTTGGTTTTTACCCCCTGACGCATGTTTTTAATGAGTTTGGTGTCACTTATATGTGATTACTAAGTCATTCTGAGCACACTACATGAAAGATGGATGTGTTGTATACTCTTACTCATCAAAAATAATTCATTTGTAGTTTTACCAAGATATCACATCAATTTTTGAGGTTGTATACTTTGGTTTTTAACTTTACACACACGTTTTAGTGTTTTAAAATGCTAAAACTGCATTTATGGGCATCTTTAGAAATCTATAACTTGGATTAATATGGTGTAAATTCCTATATTTTAAATATCAATCCAAAACCATTTTCATATGATTTCAAAGTCATCTGATGTTTTTTTCTAAGTTTTTACTCTTTAACCTATGATTTTTAATACTTAGATATCTTTTAAAATTGATTATTGAGTCATTCTGAGAACACCACGCATCGGATGGACATTTTGTCTTCTCATACACATCACAAAATAATTCGAAGGTGGTTATCTCATCATTTCATGTCAGTTTGAGGTCTTTTTCTCTATTTTTTTCCATACACACACATTTTAGTGTTTTAAAACACTAGGTAAATATTATTTGATGTGTAAAACCACGACCCCACTTACCCAGAGTCGGTGCATTATTTTAATACATTGGCATGATTACAAGGAATGAAGTCCGAAAAGACCGATCAGTTTAGCAGTCTTGGAAAATAGATTACATACATGAATGTTACATTGCATTTTAAGACATACAAAATAACATAAATAATCTTTATGAACGCCATTATTATATTGGTTTAACCCTGCATATCAATCACAATACACTTCTTGGAATCCTGGGAAAAATAAAACATAGAAAGGGGTGAGCTCAAACGCTCAGTAAGAGTAAGCAATATAGCGGAAACTTTCATAAATATGAATAATCATTTAAGGCAATTTATAACTAAAACAAAAGCCTTTTTAAACTTCAACTTCAACATAATATGGCAAAGATAAAATGAAATAATTCCATTTACTTATTCACATGGATATTCTACTAGTCGAATAATCATATGCAATATCAATAACCACTTTCATAATGATGGAATGCATAATGACAGACTATCATAACCACATAGCCAAGGCCTCGTACCAAGACTACAAATAAGATTTTGTCAAGGCCTTGTGCCAAGACACTAGTTTGTCTCATGAGACATACCGATGCATCGAAGAGCTATAGCGGGCTCCACCCGTCACTTACGAAGTCCAATGCATTCCCATATAAAAAGGTTTAAACATAACATAAATATTCATATTAAAACTTAGCATACCAAATGTCAATACTTTCTTCATAAACCATGAATGGTATAAAAATAACACATCCACAGTTAAACATATCACAAAACCTTCAATACAATAAAAAATTTTTGTATCATAATAAATCAACTTCAAATAAACTTAAAATCCATCAAAGGATGTTGACATAGATTAAATCAAAACTATTTGAGAGAAATGTATCTTTTTTTTAAATCATTTAAAAGTCACACATTTATTAAGGAAGTAATTTAAAAGAGATTTTTGAATCAAAGTGTCCCATACCACTTCGATACTTTTGAAAAGAAATATCATTTAAAAACATTCATGTCCACATAAATAAATCCTTAAAATCAATTTGAAAACATGGACATTAATTAAAATATTTAGAAAGATAAATCTTTAAAAAATTTAAAATTCTGATTTTGATAAAGAGTACCTTTCAAAAATTCTTAAAATATTCATTTTGAAATCATTTAAATGTCACATAATTATAATATAAAACATTTACATTGAAATTATCCTTATAATCTTGTAATGGAAGCTTTGAAAATTTTATAACGATGGAAAATAGCTGCACCCTCGGTATAAGTTAAAAAAACATTCTTACCTTAATTCAGTCGAAAATGTTAAAAAGTACCTTGTTTGGAAAATGACGGAAATATTCCTTTAAAAACACATAAGGGTATATATGACTTTAACACATTGTCTAGTAAATATTAAAAATGTTTTTAAATACATTTTTAATGAACATTGATGTGGATGATAAAGAGATCCCAGTAGATAATTACGTATAAACAAGCTCGGATAATGAAGAGATTGTGTAATAAACCCTAACCAATTTGGTAACTTACGAAACATACAACCCATGAAAGAGGTATAATACAATGAATATGTAAATACACATTAATTAACGTTTATTACAAAAAGAATATAATTATGGGCAGTATATACACCACACAAAAGGTAATGGTGGCAATATGGCACGAATCTCACGGGAATAAGGAGTGAGATGAAAACCCCTTACCTTGTACTTTTCCTTGGTTGGGGTAGGTTAACCTCCTGTATAATGGTGAAATAATTATTATTAAATTATTCAATTATCATATACATTAATATTATATCATATATGATCTTTTAACATTTCTTTGTTAATAATAGTTTAGAATTATCGTCGTTTCGGGTGTTAACTTACTCATTTTATTTTATATGTTTTGTTTTGTAAGCCATGTTTTTAATGGATAGGTTGTTTCTTAATCATATACAGAATGATATCAAGTCATTATCTACTATTATTAATCATAAAAAGAGAATTATACTTGAATAGGTATGATGGAAAATGAATCTCATCGCGTTCGTGGAGAAGGTAGTCCGTACGTACGCACGAGCGACAATATCATTATTTTAATATTAAAATAATATATAATTGGATGGTATATCATATATAAAGAATCATTATCATGTTATATTTATTATTTAAATGAGTTACACATCATTATTATAGCCATCCAAACAATAATTTATTGAATAACAATTACACCACGACGTGGAGACGGTAAGCCGTACGTACGCAAGTATGGTGACAAGTTATTAAAAGGATGGATAGAATAGTGAATATGGTTGTACCATATTTATAATAACATCACAGTATATATATGATACTGGATTTATTATTTTAGAATGGTAACAACAAAGGAATAAAAAGTGGAAGAAGAAAGGAACTTGAAAAAGGGTGGTGAAATCATTACCTCTTTTTCGGGTTCTTCCTTTTGATTTGATCAAAAGAGATCCTTAGTTTGGATTTATGATCAAACTAAGGCATCTAGGATGTATTTAGGGAATTTTAGAGAGTATTTGGGCAGGGGTTGGTGGAACCAAAAGGCTTTGAAGGTGTGAAGTAATGAGAAGGGGGAGTGCCCTTTTATAACAGGGGTGAGGGGAACCTTTGGAAGAGCTAGAAATATTAATTTATAATAAATTCATATTTGGTTTATAATAGATCCAAAGTTGATTATTTAATTTTTAATGTGTGTATGGGTTGAAAACCACTCAAAAAATAGAATTTAGACTGGTTTGGATCATTATATTAACTTTATCTTTAAGTATTAACTCTTAGTTAATTAGTTTTACTTTTACAATGTCTCTTTGTATTTTTATATTATATGGTTAATAAACTTACCATATACATCCAAGAGACCCCCAAGAGGTCCATTAATGATGAACCTATCATTATATAAGTCTTTTGTCCGATCCATATATTTTTAAGAATTTAATATCAATTAATAATATAATATTTGTTTTAAAAACTCTTTTATGTCAATTTTGACACTATTCAATACATGATTTCTGTGAAACTCATATCAGAATGATTACTATGAAATAAGTTAATTAAATCAATCCTCATATGTTATATTAACCTAGAAAATTATTTTAATTCAATAAAAGTCTTCAATTATCTTTATTTGGGTATTTATAATATCAATTATTTTAATTTTTCACTATTATGGTAATTACTGCATCATCATTGTGTCATAAATAAATTATAATATTTAATGTCTAAAAATTATAAAAAGAATATCATTATGTAGGAAATCGTTTTATATTTCTAATTAATATTTATAGTCAAACATCCAACATATATAACCCTATGTAAAAATTGTTTTTCTAAAAGATATATGCTTATGTCATTTTTGTACTTATTTTAACTTAATTAAAATAAAGTGTCCCTATCACCTACAAGTGGCTCCATGGGGTCCCAAAATCGACCCAAATATGCCCATGGTCGGAAATGTATCCACAAATAAGGTTAGGACACGTTTTAGGGTAATTTATTATTATTATAATATTATTTCTTTAACCCTTATTTACCGGATTTACCCTTAACCATGGTAAATAAAATATTTACCGCAGTAATTATTCAAAATTTATAAAAATACAATTAACCAATTAACACAATATGAACATACTAATTCAAAATATGGAATCCAATTTTTCAAATTCAAAACACAGAAGTGGCAGAAATTAATTTAAAATTAATTCCCGCTATTAAAACAAAAAGCGTGTTTTAAGATATAATAACTATCAAAAGATTGATACTTGTTTATGTTCGGTTTAATTTTGAAATTATGTCCAATGACAAAAATTGTATTAAATGGTAAAAATATATTATAAATATACTTTAAAACCACTCAAATTCATAATTTATCACTATTAATTATTTTGATTAAAAAAGTTGTTTTTAATTTAAATTTAGTAATTTTCACTATTCATCAAAATATTAAAGTTATCCGAAAAGTACCAAAATTTCACCTTAGGCTAAATTCGATACTCCGAATCCAAAAATGAACTCCATTTTGAAATATAAAATTTATAAAATTTCAAAAAGTATGTATTACCATTCATAACGGCTAGTTTGATTGGTTGTGGTGTGTTAGAACTCGATGTTGTGTACAACACACGCTATCGCATTATTCAAATAGAAGCGTATCGTAGAAGCTTGGGGTGTTACATTGTAAACATTTTTTCTGTCACCATTCTAAAGAATAAATTTATTTAGTCAAATTGAATATATAAAAGTTTAAAATATTGAATTTTAAAAAGGAATCACTATTAAAGTTGGTAAAAGTTCATTTTTGAAAAATACTTCTTTTATCTGAAAAAAAAGAATTTGTTATTACATTATGTCTAAGAAACTCATAATATGGATTCTAAAATTATAAGGATTATATAAAGTTTAAAATTTAGTTAATACTTTTCATAACCTCTTTTGAACGGCTTGTTTGGTAAGTCATGGTGCGCTTTAACTCAGTGTTGTGTGTAGTGAAAGTTATAACACACTATGAAATCTTGGGGTGTTACATTCTCCCCTCCTACAATAAATTTCATCCTAGAAATTTGAAATTATTCTTTGAAAATAAAATGTTGAAAATAGAAAATATCATTGTGGGAAAACCCACATTGGAAATTGGTTTACTAATATTTAGTCTTAATATGAGGAAAAGAGAAACGAAAGGGTCACCACCAAATTATGATCTCGATTAGGAGAACATTGGTGGAAATTAGAGACATATAATTGGAGGAAAAACGTAAATATTTATAGGTAGTGATTGAGGTCATCAATCACAAACAAGTGTAAAATTGAGGACCTTAAATTCAACAATCTATGATGATTTGAAATATCATCGGTTCAACAAAACATAGGGTATTAGGATAATAAATTTTTTGTTTTAGGATTCCTTAAATAAAGTATAAGAATTAATTTCTTCATAGAATTAGAGGAGAAGAATAATATATTCTTGACAGGTAGAGTTCCATCCTTTAACTAATTTCTACCACTAACTCATATTTCACTCTAAAAGATAATAGAACGTAAAAAAAATATTCTATTTATCCTATTCGTATAGGATTCCAAACGATTTTATAATTCATCTACCAGATCTTTTAAAAAAACTACATTATTTAATACTGGACATTACGAGGGCCAGTGGTAGGTGATACACCATTGTCGCCCTTCGGTTGTGGGTCCAAGTCTCGCGGCCTTGCCGGACGCGAAGGGTTACCGCCCAACCTCCGGGTTGTCCTTTTTTGTAAATCCAAAAATAATCCAAAAGAGAACTATCCAAAATGCTTTAGTCCAAAAAATGAAGATCCTTTTTTCCACGTAATAACATGTGAACACCTTCATCATGTATTATTTTATAACACTGCAACATCCTGAATTACCATAAAACCTTATTGATTACATTCATGACTCCTTATTCCTTAAATAATAATGGATATACTCCTTCAATCCAAAAATGTTGTAAAACCCAACAATGATGGAATATACAAATCATTAATCAGTTTCAAGGTATTCAAGAATATCCAATATAATTTATCCAAATCAATCATGTATTATTCCAGAATCACTACCTCGGTATCAGAACTATATTATGGTTTATCATTCTCTCAACCATATATTTTCCAAAAATTTATCATGATATTGAGTCACTTTTCTTTGTTCCACACAATCTCAAGTCCTTAATGAAATAGTACTGCAGTACAATCCTAATATACTCCATAATTATTATAACAAGTAAATTGATGATCCCACACTCAAATGACACAATCAACATAAGAACTCTAATCATTCCTCTTCATCTATGGTAGTATCATAACTTGATTATTATCCAATAGCATTATTTGTTTCATAGTCTGTTGACTGGGAAATAGGTTCGTGTAGTGTCCAAACTCCTTGAAAATGAATCATTGTACATTTAAAACCATTTTCTTACCCTTGCAGTCACGTACTTTGTACCCTTTTTCTCCACACTTATAACAAACTCCAATTCCTTTCAGGCAAGTTCCAGGGTTTTCCTTCCCACAGTTATCACATATGGGGAAATTCTTCTTTTCCCTCTTCCCTTTGTCCATCTTTCTCTCTTCCGTCCTTTTCTTCCCTTGCTTCCCTTCAAATCCATAGGACTCAGTAAACTCTTTAGTTATCTTATCCACACATGATACTATTTTTTTCATATCATGATAATACGTGGGAGACTATTTCCCTTCTAAATGATGGATTAATACCATGAAAGATACGATACTTCTTACTCTTTGGATCATACGTATTACTGGAGTTCGCATTCCTTCTACTGGGTACCATTTCTATACAACAGCATAAACTAGGTCAGTTTATGAATTGCAATGAATAATTCCAAATTTGTAAAATACCTAACAAAAATTTAACAGTTTATGGATATAATCCATAATCATAAAAATGTTTTCATTGAGTAAGTATATACTCATGATCCCTTCATAATGGTTTGTAAATAAAATGAGATTTATCCTAAGCATATCCCCCGGGACTGTCGTAACCAAGAGTACAGTAAGGCCCATTGTCGTGTACCAGTTCCCGTTCGAGTCTAGCTCAAAGCGGTGTTTTCAGGTTTTACTCTTAGGTACATCTGTGCCAGAGCCGCCTCTACCTGCTCGTATCCAGACAGGGATGTATTGCTCGTAAAACTCACAAAATCTCTACAATACCAAAATTCAAGGAAGTTCTTATATACTAATCCTCAACGTATATCTTAGGGCTATGTGCTCTAATCAGAGTTTATCTAAATCCAGTTTCCAAGGTTATTGCTAAACTTCCTCTGATACCAACTATAACGCCCCGACCCCAGTTACCCGTAGTCGGTGCATTATTTTAATACATTGGCATGATTACAACGAATGATGTCCCGAAAGACCGATCAGTTTAGCAGTATTGGAAAATAGATTACATACATGAATGTTACATTTCATTTTAAGACATACAAAATAACATAAATAATCTTCATGAACACCATTATTCCATTGTCTTAACACTGCATATCAATCACAATACACTTCTTGGAATCTTGGGAAAAATAAAACATAGAAAGGGGTGAGCTCAAACGCTCAGTAAAAGTAAGAAGTACACCGGAAACTTTCATAAATAAGAATAAACATTTAAGGCAATCTATAACTAAAACAAAATCCCTTTTAAACTTGAACTTAAACATAATATGGCAAAGATAAAATGAAATAATTCAATTTACTTATTCACATGGATATTCTACTAGTCGAATAATCAAATGCAATATCAATAACCACTTTCATAATGATGGAATGCATAATGCCAGACTATCATAACCACATAGCCAAGGCCTCGTTCCAATACTACAAATAAGATTTTGTCAAGGCCTTGTGCCAAGACACTAGTTTGTCTCATGAGACCTACCGATGCATCGAGGAGCTAGAGCGGGCCCCACCCATAACTTACTAAGTCCAATGCATTCCCATATGAAAAGGTTTAAACATAACATAAACATTCATATTAAAACTTAGCATACGAAATGTCAATAATTTCTTTACAAACCATGAATGGTATAAAAATAACACATCCACAGTTAAACATATCACAAAACCTTCAATACAATACAAAAGTTTTGTATCATAATAAATCAACTTCAAATAAACTTAAATTCCATCAAAGGATGTTGACATAAATGAAATCAAAACTATTTGAGAGAAATATTTCTTTTTTTTAAATCATTTAAAAGTCACACATTTATTAAGGAAGTAATTTAAAAGAGATTTTTGAATAAAATGTTCCCATACCACTTCGATACTTTTGAAAAGAAATATCATTTCAAAAGATTCATGTCCACATAAATAAATCCTTAAAATCATTTTGAAAACATGGACATTAATTGAATGATTTAGAAAGATAAAATCATTAAAACATTTAAAATTGTGATTTTGATAAAGAGTACCTTTCAAAAATTCTTAAAATATTCATTTTGAAATTATTTAAAAGTCACTTAATTATAAAATAAAACATTTACTTTGAAAGTTCCCTTATAATCTTGTAAGGAAATCTTTCAAAATTTTATAACGGTGGAAAATAGCTGCACCCGCCGTATATGTTAAAAAAACATTCATACCTTAATTCGGTAGAAAAGGTTAAAAAGGACATTTTTTGGAAAACGAGGGAAAGATTCCGTTCAAAACACATAAGGGTATAAATGACTTTAACCCATTTTCTATTGAACAGTAAAATGAATATAAATACATTTTTAATGAACATGGATGTGGATGATAAAGAGATCCCAGTAAATAATTACATATTAACAACCTCGGATAATGAAGAGATTGTGAAATAGACCCTTACCAATTTGGTAACATACGAAATGTACAACCCATGAAAGAGGTATCATACAATGAATATGTAAATACACATAAATTAATGTGTATTACACAAAAATATAATTATGGGAAGTACATACACCACACAAAAGGTAATGGTGGCAATATGGCATGAATCTCACGGGAATAAGGAGTGAGATGAAAACCCCTTACCTTGTACTTTTCCGTGGTTGGGGTAGGTTAACCTCCTATATAATGGTGAAATAATTATTATTAAATTATTTAATAATAATATACATTCATATGATATCATATATGATCTTTTATCATTGCTTTGTTAATAATATCTTAGAATTATCGTCGTTTCGGGTGTTAACTTACTCGTTTTCTTTTATATGTTTTGTTATGTAAGCCATGTTTGTAATGGATAGGTTGTATCATAATAATATCCATAATTATATCAAGTCCATATATACTATTATTAATCCTAAAATGAGAATTATACTTGAATAGGTATGATGGAGAATGAATCTCATCACGTTCGTGGAGACGGTAGTCCGTACGTACGCACGAGCGACAATATCATTCTTTTGATATTAAAATAATATATAATTTGATGGTATATCATATATAAAGAATCACTATCATGTTATATTTGTTATTTACATGAGTTACACATAATTATTATACCCATCCAAATAATAATTTATTGAATAACAATTACACCACGACGTGGAGACGGTAAGCTGTACGTACGCACGTATGGTGACATGTTATTCAAAGGATGGATAGAATAGTGAATATGGTTGTATGATATTTATAATAACATCACAGTATATATATGATACTAGAGTTATTATTTAAGAATGGTAAAAACAAAGTAATAATAAGTGTAAGATGAAATGAACTTGAAAAATAGTGGTGAAATCATTACCTCTTCTTCGGGTTCTTCCTTCTGATTTGATCAAAAGGGCTCCTTAGGTTTGCTTTCTAATCAAAATAAGGCCTCTAGGATGTATTGAGTTATTTTGAGAGAGTATTTGGGCAGGGTTTGGCCTAACCAAAAGGCTTTGAAGTTGTGAAGTAATGAGAAGGGGGAGTGCCCTTTTATAAGAGGGGTGAGGGGAACCTTTGGAAAAGCTAGAAATATTAATTTATAATAAATTCATATTCAGTTTCTAATGGATCCAAAGTTGAATATTTAAATTTTAATGTGGTTATGGGTCTAAAATCACTCAACCAATTTAAGTTAGATAGGTTTGGGTCATTATATTAACCTTACATTAAGTATTAACTCTTAGTTAATTAGTTTTACTTTTACAATGTCTCTTTGTATTTTTATATTATATAGTTAATAAACATACAATATACATCCAAGAGACCCCCAAGTGGACATTAATGATGAACCTATCATGATATAAGTCTCTTGGACGAACCTTAGATTTTTAGGAATTTAATATCAATTAATAATATAATATTTGTTTTAAAAACTCTTTTATGTCAATTTTGACACTATTCAATAATTGATTATTGTCAAACTCATATCAGAATGATTACTTAGAAAAAATTCACTTAAATCAATCCTAATATGTCTTATTAACCTATAAAATTAGTTTAATTCAATAAAAGTATCCAATTATATTTATTTGGGTATTTATAATATCAATTATTTTAATTTTTCACTATTATGGTAATTACTGCATCATCATTGTGTCATAAATAAATTAAATTATTTAATGTCAAAAAATTATAAATAATATATCATTATGTAGGAAATCGGTTTCCCTTTCTAATTAATATTTATAGTCGAACATAAAACATATATAAACCTATGTAAAAATTGTGTTTCTAAAAGATATATGCTTATGTCATTTTTGTACTTATTTTAACATAATTAAAATAAACTGTCCCTATCACCTACAAGTGGCTCCATGGGGTCCCAAAATTGACCCAAAGATTCCCATGGTTAGACATGTATCCACCAATAAGGTTAGGACATGTTTTAGGGTAATTTAATATTATTATAATATTATTTTTTTCACCATTATTTACCGGATTTACCCTTAACCATGGTAAATAAAATATTTACTGCAGTAATTATTCAAAATATCTAAAAATAAAAGTTACCTATTCACACAATATGAACATACGGATTACAAATATGGAATCCATTTTTTCAAATTCAAAACACATAAGTGGAAGAAAATAATTTAAATTTAATTCCCGCTGTTAAAACAAAAAGTGTGTTTTTAAGATATAATAACTATCAAAAGATTGATACTTGTTTATGTTCGGTTTAATTGTGAAATTATGTCCAATGACCAAAATTGTATTAAATGGTAAAAATATATTCTAAATATACTTTAAAACCACTCAAATTCATAATTTATCACTATTAATTATTTTTATTAAAAAAGTTGTTTTTAATTAAAATTTAGTAATTTTCACTATTCATCAAAATATTAAAGTTATCTGAAAAGTACCAAAATTTTTCCTTAGGATAAATTGTATACTAATAATCCAAAAATGAAGTCCATTTTGAAATATAAAACATATAAAATTTCAAAATTTAGGTATTACCATTCATAATGGCTAGTTTGATTCGTTGTGGTGTGTTAGAACTCGATGTTGCGTACAACACACGCTATTGCATTATTCAAAGAGAAGAGTACAGTAGAAGCTTGGGGTTTCACATTGTAAACTTTTTTTATTTCCCCATTTTAAAGAATAAAGTTATTTAGTCAAATTGAATATATAAAATTTTAAAATATTGCATTTTAAAAAGGAATCACTATTAATGTTGGTAAAAGTGCATTTTTGAAAAATACTTCTTTTATCGGAAAAAAATGAATTTGTTCTTAAATTATGTCTAAGAAACTCATAATATGGATTCTAAAATTATAAGGATTATATAAAGTTTAAAATTTAGTAAATAAGTTTCATAACCTCTTTTGAACAGCTTGTTTGGTAAGTCATGGTGCGCTTTAACTCGGTGTTGTGTGTAGTGAAAGTTTTAACACACTATGAAATCTTGGGGTGTTACATGATGTGTATGTCCTAAATAATAATAGAGAGATGAATGGTTCACAATCCATCATTTAAAGGTTTAGATTTGAAAGGTTTAGATTGTTCTTCGTAGTTTTAGTAGCAAGAAACTGACAATTAATGGATCTTCTTCTTCAAAAAATAATTTCTCCATGAATTAAATTGTCTTACGTCATTCTTGTTACAAAAATATCTTCAATAATTTAGAAACTAAAATATAAGTAGTAATCATATAGCAGTGAATTATTGAACATGTATATCTCCAAAGTGTAACTTCATTCAAAATCAATCATTTTTTACAGAAGAATTATAAAAGATAATTTCAATATTAAAGTCACATATGTGAATCACTTATCACACTTATATTTAAATAGATTCTATGAAAGAATATATAGAATAGAAAACTTTATCTAGTATTTCAGATCCAAAAGAATAGTCGGATTGAACGTAGTAATTCAAATTCTAATAGACCAAGGGAGTCATAACTTCCATTAGATATAGGAGGGATTTTTTTGATGAACATGGTTCTTTGAAACAATCAAAATGATCCTTAAATTGGTCTTTAATTCTAACTTGACCATTTAAGAAATATCATATTGAAAATGATTCTGAAAAAACATCACCATTGGAAACAAAAAGGCGGGTTGATATGTGTGTCGTAAGGTTCCTTTGCATATCGTAGGGTTACTTTGTGTAGTGTAGGGTTCCTTTGGGTATCATTGGTTTCCTTTGCATAGAATAAGGATAAAAATACATACATTTTTCCTTGTCAAAATAAAATCTAGAACGTAGCATTGATTAACCCTACGTTCAACTTTTCCACATGTTGGGTATGAATAGTAAATCCGTATTTCAATGTAGGGTTACTGATCTATATGTTTAGTTTCCAAACGTAAGGAAGTTGATGTAAATGAAAACGGTTTATCACAGTGTAGGGATGATACCATACACAAGAATTTCACATCTCAGTGTAACATATGGTTGAAAACAGTGTTTCTGGATTCATTCCTAAAATTCAAAATTCCTTAAAATAGAATATAAATTCTTATAGAACTCACTGAACATAACTTCATTATAAAACAAACTAGGGTAATTATGAACATCAAAATCATCATAAATTATATAGTATTGTTAATAAAATACATGCCCAAAAATATCCCCATTTTTTATGATCACAAAACCCATAAAATAATCCATAACAAAATTTAAAGAGATTGAAGGATTATAAACATACAAAAAAAAGATATAGAAAATATTTTGATATTTTGATTCCAAAATATTATTTTGTCAAAAAAATAGATACTTTTAAATTCAATATTTTATATATTTAAATGTGGTGGTTTTCAAATATTCTCCCTTCTCCCCTTATAAATTGTATCCCCCTTTTTTAATATCAAAAAGATGGTTTGAAAGAATAAACAACATAAACCACATTTTCTAATATAACACTGAACTCTTATGAATAGTTATAAATATTGGATTGGGAAAAAATTAGTATTGGAAGTTTAGACATTGAACTAAAATAAACAAAATCTAAATATAAATAAGAATAAAAAAATTAAATGGAAATTAAAAAAAAATAAAATGTCTGAAAACTTAGTGTACAATCCACAATTAATCAAATAATATTTTAAATGAAGGGATTTATGCTGAGATGGTAGAGAGAAGGGGTTCTTCATGAGGAAGAGGATCATGAACATCGTTGATAATATAAAGAAGCTTAAAAATTCAGATTTGGAAATGGTTATTGAATACTTCTAACCATTGATGAAGTAGCTACTTGAATCATTTCCAACCATCAAATTCTCAACTATATTAACTTTTACAAACTCATTCAAAACATCTTATGAAGAAATTAAAGTGGTCAATTTCTCTTTAACTTGATGAAGCATAGGTTCCAACTAGGATTCATTTGATGTAATTTGACTAATCATATTCCTAGTATTGTCCGACCAAACATTTAAAGGAATGTTATCACACTGAAGAGTGTGTACCATATCATTAAAATCATATAATATAGAGGTAATAGCTTCAAACATTCTGAGCAGATCTAGTGGTGTCTTTTGGGAAGAGGTGGATGCTCTATTTATTTCTTTGAGAGATCGAAATTATCTCCCAATAATCATCTTAAATTCATCAAAATCTATCTTTTTGACAGACTCATTATTTAATGCACAAAATTCTCTTGAAATTTTTTCCCTAAGTTATTTAAGATCCCCGATAGAAATGAGATTTTATTTTAATTCACTTAAAATTAGCTTATGAGTTTCAAAAACTAACCTCGGTACTGAAGTTACCTTATATTCTTAAAAAAAATTCTTCTCATCTTCTTACTGTTCTCTATGAAACGAGTTGTGGGCCTCCAATAGATTGATCTTTATAACTAAGTAATTAGCCTCCGAATCAAAATATTCAGGCGAATTACATCTAGGGTCACCAATATAATCCCTACGATGAAATTTGATCAAGACCAAACTTGGATCTTCATCATCAGTCGGTGTTTCTCTTACGGAAGAACTTCCAACAACTTCATAATCTCGAACAACAAGAGTTTTGGGATTAGGGAATTCTTCCTTAATAAGTTTGTGATTTAAAGCTTCCTTGTCATCTTTCTCATCCACTGGATTCTCATGCTCACTTCTAACATCCGATTCAACTGTAGTCTCTGGAACATTGAATGAAATTATTCTCCTTTTCTAAACATGATATTTTTTCCCTTGAAGTTCCTTCTTCAAAAAGCCTCTATCGAACAGATCCAACTGAAGGAATCATCCTTTTCTCTCCCTGAGCATCTTCGAACAACCTCTGTTGTTGTTCTACACCAACTATTAGCCAACTTCATCATGAATTGCTCCAAACAAATTGATGCTTCTTCATAGTTCCAACGTTCAAAATGTTGTTATGGTGAAAAGATCTACCAAAAACCATGTTGAAAATATTTCTGTTCCTTTGCAAGAAAAATAAAAAAATCCTTCTATATGGATAATATTCCATCTTTGGATCATCATGACATAATTGGTTTATATATCTTATAATAAATAAACAAAAATTACACATAACACTGTTTAGAAGAAAAAAAAATGATGTACATGTCGGGTTAAAGGAATTTATCAAGATCAGTAGTCCTAGGAAAAATTACAAATTGAATAAACTTCAAAAAAACTGTGTGATTAGGAGAAAATTATTTGGAAATTATATTCTTGATAGTTATTTTTCTTAATAAATAAAATATAATATCCTTAGACAAATGTCTTCCATTACTGATATTACTTACGTCAAATTTAAACTCCCCCTTATGGGTAAAACAAATCAATTCATTCATTTCCATAGAGGATAAGGAAAACTCCGCATCATTAATCTTATAGACAATGGTGTCTTCTTTGAATCCAAGAATAAATAAAGAATTTTTACAAAAATCCATTAACTATATTTCTTATATCATCAACAGGTTATCTTCTCTAAAAGAATAAACTAAATCGTGAACTCACATATCATCCTTATGCGAAGGATTTATAGAATCCAAATTGCCAAAATCAATAACCTTTCCCTAAAACACCTTGCGGTCTTTTTATGAAGATAGAAATTGTTTTCCAAATCATCATCCATGGATCTTCATGAGGTTTCCATCTCTAAATGTTTTGAGGATGAAGGGATTGGAATTTTAGGGTTTCGATAGACAGGAATTAAAAGAAGTTAGGTAAACTGAAAGGATGTGTCGGAGAGGAGAAAGAGAGTGGGAGAAGGAAAACGGTTTATTCATGTTTATTGAGGATGTACTCATTATTTTTTTAATTTTGAATATAAAACTATAATAAAATTATAATAAAATTCTTTCCAAAAAAATATAAAATGGAATGAAATTAATACAAAATAAATAAATCTTTGAAAAATAAAAAGACTGATCCTATAAATAAATTAATAAACAATCAATTAAACTCAAATATTCCTAATTCCCCTTTATAAAATCAAAACTATCACTATTATGTGGTTTAGTAAAAATATCATATAATTGATATTCAGTAGTAAAAAATTATAAATAAATATACTTTTTAAGGACAAAACCCTTTAGAAAATGATGCCTTATATCCATGTTCTTAGTCCTCGAATGACTTACAAGATTCTTTGAAATATTAATAGCACTATTATTATCACATAAAATAGGTATACTATTAAGTTTTAGTCCAAATTCTAGTAGAGTGTTTTTCATCCACAATATTTGCGCACAACAACTTCCAGTAGATACATACTTCGCTTTAGTGATTGATAGAGCATCTGAGTGTTGTTTATTACTAGACTGTGATACTAACGATTTTTCTAAAAAGTGATAGGGTACTAAGTTACTTTTTATTTCTAATCTACAGCCTCAAAATTATACATGTGAATATGAAATCAAATTAAAATCAAAAGTTTTGGGGTACAAAAGAGATTGAAAATAGTTTCTTTTAAATATCTAAAGATTATTTTAACAACAGTATTATGAGACTCTTTCTCATTTGATTGAAATATATCACATAGACATACAAAAACATAATTTCTGGCATGCTAGTAGTAATATATACCAAACTATCAATCATACCTCTATAAGAATTGTTGTCAATTGGTTTTGTAGCTTCATCCAAATTATGTTTTTTATTGGTACACATAAAAGTTGTATATGTCTTTTTGTTTTCAATTCCAAACATTTTCAATAAATCAATAACATAATTACTTTGATTTAACACATTTTTATAATCCTTTTTGATAAATTTTAAATCCCAAAAAGATATTTAGTTCTCCCATCATAATCATTTTAAATTATTTTTTCATTAAATTTGAAAAATCCTGACAAATATTTTTATTATTTGAACCAAAACTAACATGATAAACATAAATTTTAACTAATACAATATTAGAAAAAATAGTTTTCTTCAAATGTGTTGGATCTTTCAATCCAATAGTAAATCTATTTAATAAAATAAATGAAATTAATATTTCATAGCAAGCCCTATGTACTTGCTTAAGTCTATAGAGAGCTTTAGTAAGTTTAAAACATAATTTGGTTTTTGAGGAATTTCAAAACCAGGGGGTTTTTCAACCCGAACTTCCACCATTAAATAACCATTTAAGATGGAGACATAACATCCATATGATATAGTTTAAAATTAATATGAGATGTATAAGAAAAAAAGATTCTAATGGATTCTAATCTAGCTACAGGGGAAAGGGTTTCATAATAATCTATAACTTCTTCTTGATTATATCATTTAGCTACTAATCAAGTTTCATTTCTATTTATGATCCCTTGATTATCCTTTTTATTTCTAAAGAAAAACTTGGTTCATATAATAAGATAATTGGTTGGTTTTTCTACTAGTTCCCAAACATCATTTCTTCTAAATTGATTTTGTTATTCTTGCATAGCCATTATCATAAAGGATTGAGATTCCATGGAAGCATGGCAGTTAGAAGCGCCCAAATTTTCCGTTTCCATAACTAATGACAAATCTAGGATCAATACGATGATAAATTCTAGTATCCATGGATTAAGATCAAAGGTCTCGAAAAAAGAAGAAAAGAGTGCTAGATCTTACAGAGAGGATCTTGCGCCTCATGTTTATAATTAATTTAAATAATTTTCCCAAAAATTAAATACCCGGATCATTGGTACTTTCTTCATTCATGATGTTGATCATCCGGAACAACCCTTCCAGATTGTCTCATTTCTCATGCAAGGATCAAAACCAGAATCCCTATAGCGGTGATCCATATAAGAGTTGGTGTCCTAGAACCAATTGGTTGTACATTGATTACATGGAAAATTAATGTATTTAAATATTAAACATCTCGTTACATATTGTTCATTATTTTGCATAAATATAATGTATAAATTTCCTAGAGTATTTTTTGCATTGATAAGGTCATGGAAGTTCCCCACTATAATGAGAACCTTGAAATGCTATAGCAATATTCTAAAATATAGTACTATGGTTGGATGTAATACTTTGATGGGACACATAGAATGCAGACCATCGGGAGTGAATACTCATAATCAGATGATACTTCTTCTCATGAAGTTCGCACCTGGTAATCTCTAAGACTGGAGATTATAATAAGAGACATGCCAGTAGGAATTCGATATGTTTTGGTGTCATCATATATCTCTATCTGTGAGAATGTGTAATGATCATTATAATTTAATATTGTCATTAATACGTGTCACAACTCGTATACTTTGATTTATTGACGAAAACTGTCACGTATTAATGTGGTGGGAAGTAGGGTGTGTTGGGTGTGTCATGAGTGGAATGTTATTAATAGATAAGTCAAGGAAGGATTTTTCCAATATATTTATGGAAGTTGATATCTCGGCCCTTTGATTGAAATAGAACTGTCACATGAAATTCCATGGCCATTGTGTGATGATGATTTTATTTCAGGAAGTTAAAGAACGACGTATCAAGTATAAAGGTTGATGACACTATCATGAAACCTTATTGGTGAGATATTGACACAAAAGTATTATATTACACAGTGAACATTTGTATGTGGATGTCATTATTGCAACTTTATGTTCTTTATCTTGGGATCCTTTGTTGACCAAAGTATTGTTTTCAACAATACATGTTAATGTTATTTAATGGGGGAGATTATTGAAAATTATACTTTGTCTCTTTATGAGAATTTTAATGCTCACAAATACCCTTAGTTATTTTATAATGTTTTTATTTAGTATTTTGCAAGAATTTATTAATTTATTTTACTCTTGAAATAATGATAATCTGTTACTTATTCGGAATCTGCTTTTAGCACATTCTGGAATCACTGTTCATACCTTACATAGGTAAATATAACGCAGAATCTATTTTAGCGCGTTCTGGAATCACTGTTCATACACTACATGGATAAAAGTAGCGTACGGATGAAAAGCGTGTAAACTTTTTGAAATAAGAGAAAATTATGGTTAAACAACAATACGTTATTAGAAAAGTATGGAAGGAGAATCTTACGTTAGGAAGGAACCTTATGTTTTGGTTATCAGCAGAGTATGGAAAGAGAACCATACGTAAATTCTAAGCGATACGTTTGTTTCTCAAAAGTATGGATCAAGTAAAAGTATGGATCTTTTACCTTATGTTTGAGTGTTGAATAAAAAGTATGTATGATCAACCCTACCTTTGTGTTCAACCATACGTGTTCAACCCTATGTTTTTGTTCCACCTTATGTTGTTAACCCTACGTTTGAAGACTATGATTATCCCTACGTTTGAAGGCCACGTCATCAACCTTACGTTTGGTGTCGGAAATTTTGACAGATGATGTTTATGTGAAACTTTCAGTAAGCTGATTTCTAGGCGGATTTCAAGCCGGATTTAAAGTCTTTTTTAAAGTACAACTTTCACTGGTTCAAAGATGTTTTATTAATGGATTTAAGATCGAATTAAAAATATATTTTTATGCCGAGTCTTAAGGGATGTTACGACTTCTCTCTAAATTCAAATTTTTGAATATCGTGAATCAGAAGGCGACTTTTATGGATCTAAATATGCAAGAGATATGTTTTATTATATATATTCTCTCTGAAACACCAGGTATGGATGGATGTGATCGACCTATTATTGAAAAATGTGGAAAATAGAGATTGAAACTATTTACATTGATTTGCTGATTCAAAAGGAGCTCAAAAAGATCTATTTGTTCAAGAAGAAGGAACTCGATTGAAAATTCACCTATTCGACATCAAATATCTACTGTGGATATACTACAGCTGATGTTGTGAACTATATCTCTATATCTACTTCCACTAGATCAACTCAGAACTGCTTCATCTTGAAGATCAATATTTCTATGAGACTTCGATCCATCTACTGTCAATTACATTCTGTTGCAATTGTGAAGATCAACTGGAAATTTCTTTATGAAATTCTTTTTTATTCTTGAGTAACCAACTTCTCGTTCTAAGCTGTGTAGATTCATGTTTGAACCAGAAGGCTTTGTTTTGCCTTGGTTTGTAAAGGTATCAACTGAATGTACTTAGTAGTGAATCGGTCTGTGGAAAAGAGGACCAGATAGTGAAAATCACCAAGCTCCTAGAGCAGAGTGTTGGTGGAGTGGACTAGGGGATTTTTGTTCCCTCAAACACTATACATCTATGTGTTCTTGATTTTACTTTTTTCGCAGCACGATCAAATC
The DNA here is from genome assembly GCA_963277665.1 of Viscum album. Lineage (NCBI taxonomy): Eukaryota > Viridiplantae > Streptophyta > Magnoliopsida > Santalales > Viscaceae > Viscum > Viscum album. The sequence continues at coordinate 328,096,621 of OY728144.1, read as the reverse complement.
TGATATAATTTAATGGACAGAACTGGTTCAAGAAAAGAGTTATTAAAAAATTGCAAAAGACACAATTCACCCCCTTCTTGTGTATAACCTGTAGATTCAGATCCAACAATTGGTATCAAATGAGGAGCTTCGGATAGAGCCCTAGCCATCTAGTAGCAATTTAAAGATTATACAATAGGGCATCATGACTGATACAAGAGAAGGGATGTTGATGGTAAGAGAACCATATTTTATTGGAGACAACTATGGTTGCTGGAAATTGCACATGATAATATATCTGAAAAACCTCGGATATAGAGTCTATTCAAAAATTCTGAATCCTTATGAAATTCATGAAATTCCTGAAACATGGAGTGCTTATATAGAGTCAGAATATGATATTAACTCGAAGGCTATGAATGCAATTATCTGCGATCTAGGACCAGATGAATTTAACAAAGTATCTTAGTGCCCGACAACTTATGAGATGTGGCAAATAATAGATGTGTCATATGAAGGAACAGACAATGTGAGGCAAATTAGATATGCAACTGAAAAACTGAAATTTGATACTTTCAGAATGGTAAGGTGAGAGCATTACCCAAATGAATGAGAGACTTATAGAAATTTTCAATAACATAATTGTTCTAGGAGAACCTATCAAGCAGGCTGATCAAGCATTAAAAGTACTGAGAGTACTTCCTACTCGATGTAATGGTATATCTGCTCCAATCAGACAATCAACATTTGTCAAGGATATAACCATGAGAGAGCTGATTGGTACACTGATGGTGTATGAAGATGATATGCAAGATGAGACTAATGAACATAAAGTGCTTATCAAAATAAAAGATATTTCCTTAAAGGTAACTTCACAACAAAAGAATAGAAAGATGAAGAGAAGAGAAGCCAAAGCTAAATCAGAAAGATCTGACTCATCCAACTCAGATGAAGAGCTGGCTCAGCTAGCTAGAAAATTTAGAAACTTCTACAGCAAGAAAAGAGGATTTAAAAAAATCCTTTAAGGGAGATAATAAGGAAGTAAGATGTTATGAATGCAAAAAGATGGGGCATATCAGAACAGATTTCCCACAATTGAAGGATACAAAGAAGAAGAAATTCTTCAAAAGAAAAGACTTTGAGCAGAAAGACAAGAAATCTATGAAATCCACATGGAGTGTATCTGAAGACTCTAGTAGCTCTTCTAAATCAAGCTCTGAGAAAGAAGAAGTCAATACAAAGGCAAATATGTGTTTCCTGGCAGAAACTGATGAGGTAGTAGGCCACCAAAGAAGAAAAGATATATGGTACATGGACAGTGGCTGCTCAAGACATATGAGTGGGAACTCATTGAATTTTTCTTCACTCACTCAAAAGGAAGGTGGACTTGTCACATTTGGTGACAATGCCAATGGAGAAATCATTGGCATTGGAACTGTTGGAGATCTAAAAACAGTCTCAATCAACAAATTACTTTATGTACATGTACTAAAACAAAATCAGATAAGTATCTCTCAACATTGTGATGATGGATATACTGTTGATTTTACTAACCATTATTGTAATGTTTCTAAAGATAAACTGTTTAAATTTAAAGTACCAAGAATTGAAAATGTCTATACTTTGGATTTAAATTCCTTGTGTAAACAATAAGTAAACCGCTTGACTGATAAAGTAAGTGAATCCTGGATCTGGAAAAGGAGACTTGGTCATTTCAATGTATATGTTTTACATAAGTTATCTAAGAAACATTTAGTTTCTGATTTACCTTGTCTCAAATTTGAAAGTGATAGATTTTGTGATGCATGTCAACTCGGCAAGAAACACAAATCAACCTTCAAATCTGTTAATAAGGTTGCTTCATCTAAACCTCTAGAACTTATTCATATGGATTTGTTTGGACCTTCAAGAGTTGCTTGCTTAACTTGTAAATTATATGTATATGTTTTAGTTGATGATTATTCAATATTTACATGTATTTTCTTTTTTAAATTTAAAAATGAGGCTTTTACTTTATTTGAAAGGTTCTGCAAATATGTTCAAAATGAAAAAGGTTTCAATATTATCTCATTGAGAAGTGATCATGGTGGAGAATTTGAGAATCTGGAACTTAATTCCTTTTTCTCAAATATGGGTATTAAACATAACTGTTCTGCACCCAGAACACCTCAACAGAATGGGATTGTAGAAAGAAGAAATATAACAGTTCAAGAAACGGCTAGAACTATCTTAAATGAATATAGCCAACCTATATATTTCTAGGCAGAAGCTGTGAATACATCTTGTTATATAATTAATAGAGTTTTAATTAGACCTATTTTGAAAAAGACACCCTATGAACTTTGGAATAACAGAAAACCTAAAGTCAATTACTTAAAAAATTTTGATGCATGTTTTATATCTTAAACACCAAGGATAATCTTGGTAAGTTTGATCCAAAATCTGATAAAGGTGTTTTCTTAGGATATTCTGCAACCTCCAAATCTTATAGAGTTTATAATAATAAGTCAAGGATTGTTGAAGAATCATTTCATCTGAATTTTGATTAATCTGATCCTTTTGATAAAAGGACATAAAAAATGGATGAACTTAACTATAATGATAACATGAGAATTGATACTTTAAAGAATGATTTTGAAAATGATATAAAATAAATTCAGTCCAGTTCATAGGAACATGATACTGAAGAACCTTTAAATATATTACCTAGATAGTCTAGAACCCAAAATAATCACCCTTTAGAAACTGTAATAGGTGACCTAGAAACTGGTGTTCAAACTAGAAGAAACTTAGGAAACCTAGTGGAATTCTCTGCCTTCCTATCTCAACAGGAACCCAAGACTATAGAAGAATCTTTAGATGATGAAAGCTGGGTAATAGCAATGCAAGATGAATGAAACAAATTTAAAATAAATAAAGTTTGGGATTTAGTGGAAAGACCTAAGAATTATCCTGTAATAGGAACCAAATGGGTCTTTAGAAATAAACAGGATGACCAAGGAACAATAACTAGAAATAAAGCAAGATTAGTAGCTAAAGGATATAATCAAGAAGAAAGAATAGTTTATGATGTGACTTTTGCACATGTATCTAGGTTATAAGCCATTAGAATCCTTTTAGCCTATGCATCTTATATGAATTTTAAATTATTTCAGATGGATGTTAAATATGCCTTTATAAATGGTTATTTAATGGAGGAAGTTTATGTTGAGCAACCTCCTGGTTTTGAAAACTCTCAAAAACCTGATTTTGTTTTTAAACTTACTAAAGATCTTTATGGCCTTAAACAAGCACCTAGAGCTTGGTATGAAATATTAAGCTCTTTTCTTTTGAAAATTGATTTTACTGTTGGTATGGAAGATCCAACACTGTTTAAGAAAACTGTGAAAAATAATGTTTTATTGGTTCAAATTTATGTTGATGATGTAATCTTTGGATCAACTAATAAAACTCTTTGACATGAATTTTCAAAATTAATGCAAGAAGAATTTGAAATGAGTATGATGGGAGAATTAAATTTCTTTTTGGGTCTTAAAATATTTCAAAAATATTTTGGAAATGTTTTAAATCAACAAAAATAAATTACTGATTTACATAAAAAATTTGGACTTGGGAACAGCAAGCCATTTACAACTCCTATGTGTACTAATATAAAACCTGATCTGGATGAAACTGGAAAATCAGTTGACAGCAACTTATATAGAGGTATCATTGGTAGTTTGTTATATCTTACTACTAGTGGGCTAGATATAATGTATTCAGTATTTCTTTGTGCTATATTTCAATCAAATCCTAAAGAATCTCATCTAACTATTGTTAAGATAATTTTTAGATATTTAAAAGGAACTGTTTCTCAATCTCTTCTTTATACAAAAACTTCTTATTTTAATTTGATTTCATATTCAGATACTGACTTTGGAAGTTGTAGGTTATATAGAAAAATCACATCAGGTACATGTCACTTTTTAGGAAAGTCCTTAGTATCATGGTCTCGTAAGAAACAACATTCAGTTTCCCTATCAATAGCTGAGGCAGAATATGTTTCTGCTGGCAGTTGTTGTGCACAAGTGTTGTAGATTAAAAACACTCTTATGGAATTTGGATTGAATTTTAATAATACACATATTTTATGTGATAATACTAGTGCAATTAATATTTCAAAAAAATCCTATTAGTCAATCTAGAACTAAGAATATTGATATAAGGCATCACTTTTTAAGAGATCATGTTATTAAAAAGGATATAATTTTAGAATTTATAAATACTGAAATTCAATTAGAAGATATTTTTACTAAACCACTTCCCACTGCAAGGTTTGATTTTATTAAGGGGGAGCTGGGTTTATTTAATTTTAAATAATTATTTTTTTTCATTTTTATTTATTTAGGTAAATTTTATTTTGTTTATTAAATAATGTTTAAGATTTTATTTCTTTCATCATATGAAATTTTTTTCAAATATATGTAATGATTAGTGATTACACGGTAATCAAGGCTGTCATAGCCTTTTCGACTTCTAAACCCTTTCACTTCTATCGAAGCCATTTCGAAATATGAAAATCACACTTCATCCTCTAAAACCCTAACCTTCGAACTTCTGAAACCCTAACCTTCAAACCTTCAGAGACTCTTACGGAACTAGTAAGGAATAAAAGATCCAGTTATGCCGAGACGAGCAATTCCAAGAGACAATGCACTAAGGGAAGAGAAATCATACAAGGTAAGGTAATCGATCTCGACTGGTTATTTCAGACAAATCTATTGTTGAAGCAAGCATTGTCATTTCAAAATCATGAAAAGTTGTTCAATAGTGAAAATACGGAATTTTTGTATGAAGTTGTAAATAGATACTTCTTCAAATCTGTACAATTTAGTTTGGGAGATACAGAGGACAATATGATGGCTAAGATAGAGGAGGGGGATTTCTCAATCTCTTCAATAGAGATTAGTCAGATTCTCAACTGCCCTCATGAGGGAGTTTTTCATTTCGACTTGAAGAATATAGGAGATTTTTTGCATAAATCTGAAGACATCTTGTCTTTTCTTTTTGGTAACAAGACAATAAAGAAAATGTTTGTCAAAGATTTGGAGCCTGATCAGAATATTTTGGTCAAATTTACTCAGACAGGAATAGCTCCACGGATGGAAGAAATGGAGATGATTTTGTACCCTGATATGTATATAATGTTTCTTATGTTAAGTGATATTAAGTTAAACATTCCATGATACATGATAAGGTATCTCAGTTACTGCTGTCAAAGCGAGGCCAGGATGAATTTCTACCCTTTTGGTAGATTTATTTCTAAACTGTTGTTTAAGAAAGACATGGTGAGATTAGTGGAGGCTAGAGTTAACTATCATCATAGTAATACATTTAATTCTGGAACATTGAGGAAATTTGGATATTTCTAGACCGCAATTAAAGGAAAACTTTTTCCAGTAGGAGCTGAGGAAGACTCAGAGAGTGCTCATGCTCAACCTCCTAAGTCCAAGGAGGGACAAGATGAATCCAGAGTCAGCAATGTTGTAAGGAGGATCCACTTTGAAGTGGAAGATGTTGAGGAAAACAGAATTTAGGAGGGACTTCAATCTACAAGAAAAAGACCAGTAAATGAGGAAGTCACTTCCACTGCTTTGGACACTACAACAAAAGCCTTAATTTCTTATTCTTTTGTGAGAGAATCTTTTGCTGATAAGATATTGCAAGATGTTTTTGAGAGAACATCTCCAGTAGAGGAATCAGGAGCTTAAGAAGAAACTCATAGGAAAAATCAGGAATAGATTATAGCTGATGTTGAAGTTTCACTTCTACAGGAATAAGAGATGGAGGCTGTGCCTGGTGAAGAAGTGGCCAGACCTCAGGAAAATTTTGAAAATATTGTTCTTGACAACCCAATGGATGTTGATGTTTGTTGTGAGAATGCTTTTGAAGATCACACAGAGGTACTTAAAGAGGATTTCTCTGTGGAGGAGTTTGAAAAATCTAAAGAAAAATCTGTGGACAAACCTTCTCAGGACAGAGAAAAAGAAAAATATGTTGTTGAATCATTGCCTTTGGTACTACTACATCAACCTGAGACTGTGAATCAAGCATAGGGTGCATCTGATTCTAAAAAAGAAGAAGATGAAGAACTGTGCAGAAAAGTATATCAGTTGGAATCTGAGAATGTTTCTCTCAGAAATGCCTTAAATTTAAATCGTTTAAAGTTTAAAAGGCTGAAAGAGTGTACAGTTTCATGGAAAGAAGTTGAAATGTATAAAGAGGATATGCTGACTGCTATTACACAATTAAAATATGAAATTTTTATGAAGTTAGATTTATCTGATCTGAAGTTGTTTATGGAGAATCAATTTTCATCAGTTTCAAATAATGTTTTTAGTGGATCAGGTACTTCACCGGATTTAATCAGAAAGTTTCAGGCTATCACAGCTGCGATGAGAAACATGAATGATAGGATACAATATCTTCAATGTAACAGTGATCCTTTTTCAGTGTTGTTGTGAAATCATAAGTTCTTAGTGGATCAACTGACATCTAGTGAGTCCTCGATCAGAATTCTGTTAAATCAATTATCAGAGAAGCTGTCAGTATTTGTTGAAAAAGAGGAAAGGATGCATGAGTTTTTCAGAGTCAATTTAATTGAAGATATTCATATGACTCAAGAGAATAGAGAGCTCGTTATCAAGCTTGGCGATGGAATGATGAAGATACTTCAGGATCAGTTTACAGAAATCAAGTCTGCAATCCAGAAGAGATAGACCCTATTGCCTATGTTACCAAATCCTTGATTCCTGTGTATATCATTGTCATGTATATACTACTATTTTTAAATGAAAAATTTCTTCATTTTTTATTTGTCTCTTTCCTGATTTTTTTGACTGAATTTGTTTTTGATATGACAGTACTCCAGATTTAGTTATTGATAAACATTTCATAATAGCTTTTACTAATAGTTCAGTGAAATATTAAAATTGTTAAAATCAATGATTTTTCATTGTTTTTGATATCACAAAAAGGGGGAGAATTTGGATAAACACAACATTTTATTTAGGGGGAGAATTCATTTTATTGTTGGAGAAAATTAAATGAGAAATTTGGATTTATAATTATCTTTTTGGTGGAGAAGTTTTTATTTAAAACTATATAACTACTTTTGAAAGTTAATTTTTTTTTAATAATTTTAATTATTTTATGGGTTTTGTGATCATCAAAAATGGGGAGATTGTTGAGAAAAATATTGTTTTCAACAATACATGTTAATGTGATTTAAAGGGGAAGATTATTGAAAATAATACTATGTCTCTTTATGATAATTTTGAGGCTCACAAATACCCTTAGTTATTTTCTAATGTTTTTTATTTAGTATTTTGCAAGAATTTTTTAATTTATTTTACTCTTGAAATAATGAGAATTTATTACTTCATCAGAATCTGCTTTAAGTACATTCTGGAATCACTGTTCATACCTTATGTAGGTAAATATAGCACAGAATCTGTTTTAGTGTGTTCTGGAATCACTGTTCATACCCTACGTGGATAAAAGTAGCGTAAGGATGAAAAGCGTGTATACTTTTTTAAATAAGAGAAAAGTATGGTTAAACAACCATACGTTATCAGTAATGTATGGAAGGAGAATCTTACGTTAGGAAGGAACCTTACGTTTTGGTTATCAGTAGAGTATGGAAGGAGAACCATACATAAATTCTAAGCGATACATTTGTTTCTCAAAAGTATGGTTCATCAACCTTACTTTTGTAAACAAACACACGTTCTTGGAAAAGTATGGATCAAGTAAAAGTATGGATCTTTTACCGTACGTTCGAGTGTTGAAGAAAAAGTATGGATGATCAACCCTATGTTTGTGTTCAACCATACGTTTTCAACTGTACGTTTGTGTTCAACCTTACGTTGTTAAACCTACATTTGAAGACTATGACTAACCCTACATTTTAAGGCCACGTCATCAACCTTACGTTTGGCGTCAGAAATTTTGACATACGATATTTATGTGCGACATTCAGTAAGCTGATTTCTGGGAAGATTTCAAGCCAGATTTAATGTCTTTTCTAAAGTAAGACTTTGATTGATTCAAAGCTGTTTTACTAATGGATTTAAGATTGAATTAAAAGGGGCTTTTTATGCCGAGTCATAAGGGAAGTTATGACTTCTCTGTAAATTCAAATTTTTTAATATCGCGAATCATAAGGCGACTTTTATGGATCTAAATATGCAGGAGATATGTTTTATTAGATATATTCTATCTGAAACACCAGGTATGGATGAATGTGATCGATCTATTATTGAAAAATTTGGAAAACAGAGATTGAAACTATTTACATTGATCTGCTGATTCAAAAGGAGCATAAAAAGCTCTGTTTGTTCAAGAAGAAGGAACTCGATAGAAGATTCACCTATTCTACATTGAATATCTACTGTGGATCTACTACTACCGGATTTGTGAACTATATCTCTATATCTACTGCAACTGGATCAACTTAGAACTGTTTCGTCTTGAAGATCAATATTTCTAGAGACTTCGATCCATCTACTGTCAATTGCATTCTGTGGCAATTGAGAAGATCAACTGAAAATTTCTTTATGAAATTCCTTTTTATTCTTGAGTAACCAGATTCTCGTTCTAAGCTATGTAGGTTCGGGTTTGAACTAGAAGGCTTTGTTTTTCCTTATTTTGTAAAGTAATCAACTGCATGTACTTAGTTGTGAATCGGTCTGTGGAAAAGAGGACCAGATAGTGAAAATCACCAAACTCGTGGAGTAGAGTGTTGGTGGAGTGGACTAGGGTCTTTCTATTCCCCGAACCACTATACATCTCTATGTTCTTGATTTTACTTTTTCCGCTGCACGATCAAATCTGATAAAGTATAAAGGACAGAACTTGTTCCAGAAAAGAGTTATTAAAAAATTGAAAAAGACACAATTCACCCCCCTCTTGTGTATAATATGTAGATTTAGATCCAACATCCTTGACCAGTTTCTAGATAGTACTCTTGAAATTTAGGGAAGCCCGCCAAATACCATCGAGAAATAATCATATAGGGTCACACACTAAGTGTTTTTTGTGGTCTCTATTAAATTCTATTTGAATTTAATTAATAAAATAAATATTATTCTCAAGATCATGCAATAATTTTATTTAAGTTAATATGATCACATAAAATAAATAAAATTTACTTATTTATTTTATTGAAAATTTAATAAATATTTATTTACTAGTTTCTAAATAAATTATTTATTTAAGAGAATAAATCATTTATTTATTTATTTGGGTGTTCAATAAATGGAACTGGAGTTTGAGTGGATCAAGACTAGTCTGGTGGTAAGATAATTATTTATAAGATGGTAAATAATTATTTGACTAGTTGACACAAGGTAAAATAATAATGACGTTGCTACTATTTTGTGACAAAGAATTTTTTTTATAATTCTATATTGCACAAGTTGGTGCACCAAAAATAATGATGTGGTAATATTATTATGAGAATGGGTTTTATCTATGTTCATGAATGTATTTAATTGATGTTATTCAATTACATATTGTAACTGATGTTCCATGCATATAATTAGACAAGTATGCCTATTGTGATAGACACCACAAGACACTGAATCATACTCCTAGTTTATTGAGAATTATTGAGATAAAACATTTCTCTCTCAAAATCCTCTTCCCACCCCTCTCAAAAATGAGATATATTCAATAAGGCCAAAGAATAGGTGATCAAGAATGAACAAAAAAAGACAATCGCTTCTTCGTTCTAGCACCCATAGAATGAGTGGTGTCAATCGGAGGCCATCAGAGCATGTGTGGATCACCGCTAGAGGGATTCTAGTTTGGATCCTTACATGCACAACAAGATAATATGGAAGGGTAATTTCAGATGATCAACATCATCGATGAAAAAAATACCAAATATCTAGTTATTATTTTTCTTTATGAAATTAATTAAATTAATTATAAACATGAAGTGAAAGATTCACTCTAAAGGGTTTGGGCCTCTTACTTATTGTCTAAATCTTTGATTCTATTCATTGGAGATTGACATTCATTGTCATATTGATCCTAAAATAATCATTGATATTGGTAAAAATGAAAGTTGGGTATCCTACCAAGCATGCTTACGTTGTGCCCGAAACCTTCAAGTGGTATTAGAGAAATTACATCATAGTTTAAAATTATTTAAATATTTCATTGATGTCTTAAGAATTTAATAATTATATTGTTTCAATTCAAGTTAATCATTCTAAAAATCTGAATGTCGAGATCTATTCCACCTCTTTCATTTCTTGTTTACCTTACAGAAATGTTATTTTCCTTAAAGTTTTATTAAAATAAAATAGAGGATATCATCCGGAGGTTCCAAAGCTTCCTGATCGTACAACACCATAACACATGGCATGTATTTTACAGTATGTGACGTGTAGTCAAGATTCAATTCATCAGACTGGTATGCCAAACCAAGACTTGGGTTGGAGTCTTTCTATGTCTTAAATGACTCTGAGTGTTGACTAGGAATAGCTGTCACACGATTTCTGGATTACACATCATGTAGTCCACTAGACACGGTGTGTAGTCCCTTCAGGTTAGGTTTGGACCGTGTACCCTATACATGGCTTGCCCGACTAGAATTGGTGTAACATGGCCAATTCACGGTGTGTGGCCCACAGAACAAAACATGTACTCAAAAGCTTTTCGAAGTACATCTACATGCCATGTCCTTGGGTGTGTACTTCGGATCGACATAGAACAATAGTACACACCGTGTAGTCGTAACTACACACCATGTACTCATCTAAATTTCACATATTTATTAAAATTTATTATTATATTATACCAAACCTTGATAAGTGTACCTTAGTGTAGGAATAAAGCTAAGGTACAACACATGATAGGTGTTTTATATATATGTGTTTAATTTAATATCTTCACAATGTTCATTTATACTCATTGGGTAGTTATGAATGGGAATCCAACGAGTTTCCTCCATGGTAAAAGTAACATACAAAGGTAATTTTTAATGAATTTATTTGTTTAAAATTATGATGGATGATAATCTCAAGGAAATTTTGAAAATGGTTTAAGATAAAATGATTAATTAATTATAGATGAAAATTAATTGATTTGAGCATTATTTATCTTAAACAAAAACGACTAAAGAATTTAATTCTAGTTTTATTTATGCATAAATATTGTTGCGTGTATGGATGGTCTTGAGCTAGACAAAGAACTTTGTATGTGGATGGTTTCTTTTAATTAATTTATTTAAATTAATATTTTTTGGACGCGAACCTTCTCCTCCTTAATATGTTGGGCCTACGTGCCCAAGGATTCTTTTATTCAAACCCCCTTTTTTACCCCTCACATGCATGTGATTTTAAAAAAATACATATGTAATGGATGGAACTCCCAAGCTAGTGAAGGTGGTTTAAGCTGGAGTTGAGTCAAAACCAATCCCAGGAGATACAGAGGTGGATAGGTGGAAAGCTGTAAACATGAACCCAAAAGGTTCAAGATGTTTCTTCCCTAGGTCAGGGTTAGTTTTTCAACCAATAGATAAATTAACCATTAGAAAATATTATGATCATTCTCTTTATTTAATTTTTATCAGTTGTATGGTTTATCATTATGGATGCGTTATCATGATCACATAATTAATGAATTAAACAAGCATGCAAGATAGAACTAAAATAACCCATACTTATGTGTAAATATTATCCAGACATGGTTAATCACTTAAGCAAGTTCCATTTAATATTAACAATCATGTGATAATAATTATAATAAATTAAATCATAAGAGATAAAAATCCCTCAAATAAAATATTAAGCAAGACCAAGACATTCTTTACCCGATTAAGGGAAAAACTCAATTAAACTATGTGTTTGACCAACCCTTGCTGGGACACATACTTTTATAAATGAACCCCTTATGAAAGTTTTCAGGTTGACTTAACCATATAACATCAGGATGAGTAGCCCATGCTAGAGTTGGTGAAATATTTTAGGCAAGACTTGAGGAAATCCAAAGTCATGATTTTAGGATTGGGGAGTCCACTCAATAGATCAAGGAGCTGCAAGCCCACAGTTGGCAATGACCTGCCTACCAAAATATATTCTAATATCTTGACCAACCCTTGTTGGGGTTATCTGAAGAAGAATATGGATCTTTGCCTCTAGAATTTCCTAGAAACTGGACATTTTGAGTTCAATGGTGTGGGATATTGGGACTTAATAAAATAGTGGGAGACTTAATAAAATTTATTATTTCTTATAAAATGTAATCAAGAAAGCACTAATGATCTTCTATTTTAATTGTAGAATAAAAATTACAAACTCGTAAACCACACTATCCCAATGATCAATTCATAATTTTGACAACATCCTCACCAGATGTAACTTCCAAGAATGGTTTAGATGCCTTCAGGTTATCCTACACTATGAATGGAAGTCTTATGTGCTGGAGTCAGCATTACCTGATCTTCCTGCCAAAGAGTCAAGTGATGAGGATTTCCTGGTCTATGAGAAACATATGAGCGACGTTGTCGACATTCAGTGTCTGATGTTATCATCAATGTCTAGTGAGCTCATGAAGTCTCATGAAAACATAGATGCTTATATCATTCTTGAGAACCTCCATTGTCTTTACCAGGAAATATCAGGATAAGAATGGTTTGAGATCTCTAAGTCACTCTTTCGTAGTAATCATAGAAAAGGTTCCCTAGTTGTGTCTCATGTAGTCAAGCTCATTGGATATGTTGAGTATCTGAATGTTTTAGGGATTAAACACCCCAAATAACTGGGCATCGATTGCATTCTCATACCACACCCTTAGAGCTTCTCTAAATTTTTTGTCAATTTCAATATGAACAACATTGATAAATCTATATCTTATCTTCTTATCCTCATTCTCCAGGTGGACAAAGATATGAAGCGCGAAAAGCCTTTTTTCCTTATAGTGAATAAGAGGAAAGGGAAGGATAAGAGAGTTAATCCCAATGCCTCTTCATGACCTTCCAAGAAACAAAATATACGAGGGGAGGCAAGGGAAGAAGAGGCTATTTGTTTTGCATGTGGTAAAAAGGGCCATTGGATGAAAAACTACACCCAACCTAAGAATAAAGGAGAAGTTGTAGGTGTATTTTTTATCGAATGAAATCTATCTATTTCTAAAAATTGGGTATTAGATATAGCTCATGGTTCTCAAATATGTATCCAAATATAAAACCCAATTAGATTTAGTAATATTGACCGAGGGGAGGTAAATCTATGAGAATCCAAGAATTCCAGACTTGTTGTTGTAGCTGTCAGTCACTAATACCTCACATTGCCAATTGGGATTATCATGGTGTTAAAGGGTTGTTATTATGTACCTTTTGTTACTAAAAACATTATTTTTGTATCTATATTATATATATATGGATTTTTTTTCAAGTTTGGAAATTAATGTTTCTTATTTTACAAAGATAACATTTGTTTTAGTTGGGAATATTTATACAATGGTCGTTTCATGTTGGATTACACAAACGACGTAATGGAAATCGATAACAAAGATACTTCACATGACTCATACCACACCCAACTTTGGCATCACTGGCTAGGTCATGTAAATGAGAAATGCTTGACAAAGTTATATGAAGATGGATATTTATATTCTTTCAAAATAAAACCACTTGGCGTATGTCATACATGTTTACAAGGAAAATGACCAAAGCCCCATTAGTGGGAAAGGGGAAAGTGCTAAATAAATTCTTGAATTGGTTCATACCGATGTGTGTGGACCATTCCTAGTTGAAGCAAGGGTAGGGTACTCATACTTCATAACTTTTACTGATGATTTTAGTAGATATGGATATATCTAAAAAAGAGGTATAAGTCGTATTCTTTTGATGAGTTCAAAGAATACAAGAATGAAGATGAGAATTAGATTGTTAAGGAGATTAAGAAACTCCACTCAGACCGAAGCGGAGAATATCTTAATCAAGACTTCAATGATTACTTATGGAGTTTGGGATCCTATCCCAACTCACTCCTTTATACATGTCCCAGTGAAATTGTGTGAGAAAAAGGAGGAACCACAACCTATTGGACATGGTGAGATCAATGATGAGTCATGTGAATTTTCCATTATCGTTTTGAGGATATGCATTAAAAATAGTGGTGCACATACTATGAAAAATACCATCTAAATTGATAAATGGTATTCCATAATATTTATCCAGTGGAAAGAAATCCATATTATAAAATTTACATGTGTGGGGAAGCAATGAGTTTGTTAAGGCCTCTTCAGGTAACAAACTTTCTCCCTAAGAAACAAAGTGTACCTTTATTGGACACCCCGAGGAAACAATGGGATATTACCTATACAACCCCTCAGACAAAAAGGTTATAATTGAATGAAACTCTTTATTCCTTGAGAGGGATCACATCTCAAAAAGAGATAGTGGGAGTGAGATAAACTTCGATTAAGTAGAGGATCAAGGTACACAAGAGTTGGTACAAGAATAGATTACACAAAGACCTGTGGAAAAAAGAACTATTCTAGAGACACAAGAGTTACGTAGGAGTAAAAGAGAGGTTAGGGAATTAGAATGGTATGGTTTTCAAGTTACCAAGGATGGTAAATTATTAATAGTTGATAATAATGATCCACTAACCAACAAGGAAGCAGTAAGTTGAAAAAATGTTTCCAAGTGTTATAGAGGCCATGAATTCTGAAATACATTCAATATAACAAAACCATGTTTGGATTTTGGTATATCCTCCCATTGATGTAAATCCTGTTGGTTACAAATGGGTATTCAAGAAGAAACTGGACATGGAAGGACAAGTCAGCACCTATAAGTCATGACTGGTTGCAAAAGGTTTCAAATAGCATCAAGGTATTGACTACAATGAAACATTTTCACCAGTTGCAATGCTGAAATCCCTCAGAATTCTATTTTCCATTGTCTCTTACCATGACTATGAGATCTGGCATATGGATGTGAAATAGCCTTCCATAACAGGAACCTCCGTGAATATGTCTACATGACACAACCTGAAGGGTTTATGAATCCAAAAGAGTTCAATAAGGTATGCAAGTTAATGAAATCCATTTATGGATTACGGAAACCATCCATGTGATGGAACATTTGTTTTTATTAATTCATAACATAATTTGGTTTTATCGAGAATGAATGTGAGCCTTGTGTCTAAAAATTGTTTAGTGGGAATGTAGTTGTTTTCCTAATAGTATATGTTGATGACATGTTACTTATTAGAAATGAGATACTAGTCTTAAATTTTGTTGAGGCATTGTTGAATCAATAATTATAATGGACTTGTGCAAGGTAGTATATATTCTTGGGATCAAGATCCATCATGATAGATCCAGAATATTTTTGGGCCTAAGTCAAAGTGCATACATTGATAAGGAACTGAAGAGATTTAGTATGGAATAATCCAAGAAGGGATCGTTTCTGGAATCACATGGCATTGGTCTTTCCAAAAAAATGTGTCCTCATACACATGAGAAAATAAAGACAATGGAAAGGAATCTATACGCATTAGTGATTGGGTCATCCATGTATGTCATGCTATGTACTAGGCTGGATGTCGCTTATGCATTGAGTGTGGTAGGTAGATATCAAGAAAACCCAGGTGACTTCTATTGGATGGAAGTCAAGACTATCTTAATATATCTAAGGTATACTAAGGATATGTTTTTGGTTTATAGAGGAGATGAGGAACTAGTTATCAGAGGATATGTAGATGTTAGTTTCTAGAATGATCAATATGACCTCCAGTCACAAACGGGATGCATCTTCAAATTGAATGGAGTTGTTGTGATATGGAAGAGCTCAAAGTAGAGTGGGGTTGCAGATTATATAGTAGAGTCCGAGTATATCGTAGCTTCTGAGGAAGCTAAAGAAGTAGTTTGTATGAGAAGCTTCATCTAGAAGCTGGATTTGATACCTAGCATAAAAGATATCATCACAATGTACTGTGATAATACTACAGTGGTGGCTCTCGGAAAAGAGCCATGGTCACATCAGCAGATGAAGAACATACTTCGGAAGTATTATCTCTTGAAGAGTTTTTCTCAAAGAGGTGAAGTTGAAGTTAGTTGAATTTCCACAAAAGACAATGTGGAAGACCCCTTGACTAAATCCTTAATATAGTAGAAACATGATAACCCTGTGAGGTCTAGCAGACAGAAAGTCATAGGCAGTTATCTCTAGTCCAAGTGGCAGTTTGTAAGAGTTGGTGTCTAAGAACCAACTGGTTGTATATTGATTACATGCACATTTAATGTATTTAAATATTTAATTATTTTTACATATTGTTCATTGTTCTACATGACTATGATGTAATAATGTCCTAGAGTATTTTTTTCACTGATAAGGTCATAGAACTTCCCTTCTATGATGAGAACGGTAAAATGATATAACAAAATTCTTAATTATAGCTCTACAGTTGGATGACATACTATGATGGGAAACATATCATTCAGACCATGAAGAGTGATTACTCATAATCATATGATACTTCCTCTCATGAAGTTCCCACTTGGTAATCTCGAATAGTAGATATTATTAAAATAGACTCGCTAGTAGAAATTCCATATGTTTTGGTGTCAACAAATATTTCTATCTATGAGTGTTTCTATGATCCTTGGACTATAATATTATCATTAATATGTGTTACGACTGTCACACTTTAATTTACTGACAAAAACCATCGCACAGATAATTAGTGGGAAGTAGGGTACATTGGGTGCATCACGAGTGCCATGTTATTAATGGATATGTCGAGGAAGGATTTCCCCTTCTATTTATGGAATTTGATATCTCGGCCAATTGATTGAAATAGAAATGCTGAAAAAAACTCCACGGCCATAGTGTAACGATGAGTTTATTTCAAGTAGTCAAAGAATGACATAACAAGTATAAAGTGTGATGACGCTACCATGAAACCTACTTGATGAGATATTTAGACAAATGGATTATATTACACAGTGGGCATTCATATGTGGATTTTTTTGTTGAAACTTTACATTATTTCTCTTGGGTTCCTTGACCTATTGCTAGACAATACTCTTGGAATTTAGGCAAACCCACCTAATGGCAATGAGAAAGAATCCTAGAGGGTCACACACTATGTTTTTTTGTCTCGGTTAAATTCTATTTTAATTTAATTAATGAAATAAATATTGTTATCAATACTATGGAATGATTTTATTTTATTTAAGATGATTGCATAAATTAAATAAGATATATTTCTTAATTTTATTGAACATTTAATAAATATTTATTTACCAATTTATAAATAAAATATTTATTTAAGAGAATAAATTATTTATTTGTTTATTTGGGTGTTCAATAAATGGAAGTGGATTTCGAGTGGACCAAGGTAGATCTAGTG
The DNA here is from genome assembly GCA_963277665.1 of Viscum album. Taxonomy (NCBI): domain Eukaryota; kingdom Viridiplantae; phylum Streptophyta; class Magnoliopsida; order Santalales; family Viscaceae; genus Viscum; species Viscum album. The sequence continues at coordinate 328,079,225 of OY728144.1, read as the reverse complement.
GTAAAATAATTATTTTCAAGATGGTAAATAAGTATTTAACTAGTTGGAACAAGTTAAAATAATAATGATGCTGCTACTATATTGTGACACAGAATTTTATTTATAATTCTGTTTTGTACAAGTTGGAGCACCAAAAATAATGACGCGGTTTTATTATTATCATCATGGGTTTTCTCTAAGATCATGAATGTATTTAATTTCTATTATGAAATTAAATATTGTAACTGAAGTTCCATGTATCTAAATAGACAAGTACGCCTATTGTGCCAAAAACCACACGACATCGGATCATACACCCAGTGAATTGAGAATTGTTGAGCTAAAAAATTTCTCTCTTGAATCCTCTTCCCACCCCTCTCAAAAAATAAGAGATGTTATTCAAGTATAAAGAACAAGCGATCAAGAACGACCAACACCAGACACTCGCTTCGCCGCGCTAGCACCTAGAGAACGAGCAGTTTTGATCAGAGGCCAGCAGAGCACGTGTGGATCACCGCTAGATGGATTCTAGTTTGGAACCTTACAATCACAACAAGATAATCATTAAGGGTCATTCCAGATGATCAAAATAATTATTGAATAAAAATACCATAGATCCTTGTATTATTTTTCTGTATGAAATTAATTAAATTAATTAAAAAATGATGTGCAAGATCCTCTCTAGAGGTTCTGAGCCACATTCTTCTTTATCTAAATCATTGATTCTATTCCATGTAGAATGGATTTCATCATCTTATTGATCCTAGAATAATCATAGATCATGGATAAAATAAATACTAGGTCTCGTACCAATGACATCCACATATGAACGCTCACTGGATCTTTCATAATTTCTTCGTTGATGATGTTGATCATAAAGAATGAACATTCAAGATTGTCTCATTACGTTTCAGAGGATCCAAACCAGAATCCCTCTATCATTTATCCACACATGCTCTTATGGACTCTGATCGACACCACTCATTCTTTGGGTGCTATCATAGCGAAGTGAGTTTCTTGAGTCAGTTGTTCTTGATCGCCTTTTCTTAGGACTTGGAGAACCTCTCTCATTCTATAGATGGGAGAGGAGAGTATTCAAGAGATAAATTGTTTTTCCTTAACAATTATCTCAAAACCGACTATTTGGTGCACCTGGAGTAATGGAACAATAGATGTACCTTCCTATTTAATGGAATGGGGTTTTGGTTGCAATATTTAATTGGATAACAAAAATTAAATACATTAATAACCGTAGAGAAAACTCATGCTACATAATAACAATAATAGAACCATTATTCGTGATGCGCCAACTCACGCAAAATAGAATCCTACATGAAATCTGATGTCACATAATGATAACAACTTTATGAATATTTTTCCTTGTACCAACTTGTTAAATAATTATTTACTCTCTTGCAAATAATTATTTTACTATCAGACCGGCCTTGTTCTGCATGAAGTCCACTTCCATTTATTGGACACCTAAATAAATAAATAGTTTATTCACTTAAATATATATTTTATTTAAAAACTAGTAAATAAATATTTATTAAATTCTAAATAAAATAAATATATTTTATTTAATTAAGCGATCATTTTAACTTGAATAAAATTATTCCACAGTCTTGATAATTATATTTATTTCCATAATTAAATTCAAATAGAAGTTAATCGAGACCACAAGAAACACTTCGTGTGTGACCATCTAAGATTCATTCTTGTTGGAATTAGGTGGGATTTTCTTACGGCCAAGTGTTCTATCTAGAAATGTGTCAAATCACTTAAGATAAATAACTGAAAGTCACAATGGCAACATCCAGAGACAAATTACCACTGTTTAATATAATCCCTTTTTACAATATCTTTTCAAGAAGGATTCATGATAGTTTCATCAACCTATATTCTTGATATGTCGTTCTTTGACTAACTGAAATAAACTCATCATTACACCATGCTAAGGGAATTTAGGGTGATAGTTATATTTTAATAAAAGGGCTAAGATATGAACTTTCATAAATGGATGGGACAAATATTTCCTCAACTTATCCATTAATAACAAGTTATTTAACATTCACTCAATGTACCCTTCTTCCCACCGACATATGGCGTGATGGTTTTCATCAATAAAACCAAGTTTGTTAGTCATGACACGTATTAATAATAATCTTAAAGTATAAAGACCATTACACATGCTCATTGATTGGAATATATGATGACATCAAAACATGTCGAATTCCTACTCGTGGGTCTGTTCTCATAATATATCATCTTAGAGATTACCGAGTTCAAATTTCAATAAAATAAGTCTCATCCGCTTACGAGTACTCGCACTTGAGGTTCTATATATAATTTGTCCCATTATAGTATTTCATCTAGCTGTAGATCTATATTTAAGAATATTTTCCAAGAACTTCATGGTTCTCATCATAGTGTGGAACTATTGTGAACTTATTAATAAGACAAATACTCTAAGTCATTATTAATGTTTCTCCATGACCCAGTTTCCCATATCTGATGCATTATTTTAATACATTGATTTGATTATAAGGAATAAAATCCTGAAAGACTGAGAAGTTTAGTATATTTAGAAACAAGATACATAAATAAGTTCAACATTGCAACTTTAAATGAAATAAAACATATTAGTTTTGTTGGGATCATCCACAACTATAAGTTTATCCTTTGATTTCAATCATAATAAACTTCATCATGTCCTGAGAAAACGAAACATAATAAAAGGGTGAGCTCAAATGCTCAGTAAGGGAACGAAATACAATGAAAAATATCATAAACATAAACATTAGGTATGGTGAATAATTAAAAACACATACCTTTAAAAATACACTTTAACATAATATAGAATTCATATGAGCTAAGTAAACATATCCATAAAAAACATAATCATGGGTATTATACTAGTTAAATATTTACATGAACTGTGAATTTCTAGCTTCATAATGAGGTAAACACATATACCGTACATTCTTAAATATACTTCTGATGCCACAACCAAGACATATAAATATAATTATGGCCTCAACCAAAATCATATCTAAAAAATAGGCAAGGACTCAGCCAAGTGCATTTCTATTTGTCTCATGAGACCTACCGATGCATCGAGAGGCTATAATAGGCCCCACCCATCACATTCTAAGTCCAATGCATTCCTCATATGAAATGGGTGAACATAATAAACATATAAATTCATATTAAAACTTACACAAGAAATATAAATAACTTTCCCCAATCATTGAACATAAACACTAACCATTCGGAATAAATTGGTGAATGGTATCAAGATAGCACATCCATAGTCAAACTAGATAGAAACCCTTCAAAAACCTAATGTAGATTATATCATAATAGTTATAGCTCAATGAAGTACAAGATTCCTCCTGGTATTTTTTCATGTATGAATTTACTTTTAAATGATACCATTCAGAATTTCTTGAGGAAATAATCCTTAAAAATTCTGATGTGTCACATACCACCTTGAAACATTAAAATAGTAATCCCTTATAATATCATGAGAATAAGGATACTCTTGATATGATATACCCAAGGTAATTACATATACTACAGGCATCGAATAAGTGGATAACAAGACATATACTTCATAAAAGTTAATGTGAGATGAGAAAAATCCTTTTTAATTTTGAAAGAAGAGTTCTTTTGGAAAATCATTTGTATTTTCCATGAAATCAGATTGTAAATATGTATATACAAGAAAATAAAATTTCAGGTCATTGAAATTATATTTGTGTCTTAAATAAATTCTTAGTGAGTTGAAATCATTTCAAAAGGGTTTTAATAAAAACTATAGAAAGAAAACACTTTAGTGTAGTTTAAGGAAAATATTAAAGGATTTTGAAGAATAAAGGATTGTGTGCCTTCATAAAACCAGAAATAAACCAAAATATAATTTTCATGTCAAAATATGTTAATTTAGAAAGATAAATATGGCATAAAACATATTATTGAGTGAACTTCAAAATATGTAATAATTTGAGAGGTTCCTTGAATTGGTGTTGCATTTCGGAAGAATTTTTTAAAGATTCTTTTAAAACAAGAAACTCCCCACAAAATAAAGAAGGATTATGAGGAGTAAATAGTAATAAATAATAATTTAATTGGGGTTAATAGAGAATAAGAGAAACCTGAATGAAAATGGAGGTTTTGGTAGAAAATACTTACAACTTTGTAATCAATTAAATTGTATGCCCCAATAATTAATAATCATAAAATAATACATTTAATATCATGAAATTAAATAGATTCGGGATATGAAACATAAATTCACAGTATACATACACCATAAAAATTTAATATTAGTGAACATAGAACATCTCACAAAAATGGAAGTGAGATGAAGAAACCCTTACCTTAAGTTCGAAGGTGTTCTCCACTTGATCTTAATGAGCTGAATAATCAAATTTGGGTTCATTAATTAATAAATAAATAATATAATATAAATTTAATTGATTTATTTTAACCATATTATGTTCATTCATGGACTTTTTGATGGGTTTAAGAGGTTCAATTTTATTTTTTGGGAAACAATTTCTTACATGGTTTTCATGATCAGTTTACTTGTATTCATGAATTTAAATTCATTTTAAATGTGGTTAGACATCCATAATTATTAATATATATTATTAGTGACATTAAAAAGATATAAATGATCTTATAATGATCTTTTTTATATTCCAGTAAGATGAATCATTAGATAAAAGTTAATAATAAATACTTGGATTAACTTGGTGGTTTTGTGCATAATGAACTCGTTTGGTATTATTATTGTATATAATGAATGTGTAAGGATTACAGAACATTAAATAAGATAAAATACATATATTATGATCTGGTTTAACCATTATAAATGTTTCATAATCAGTTTTGAAGATAGTAATGCAAATAGAAAACTCGTCTTCCTTGAACATGATAATTAACACATCTTGGATGGTGTCCTCATTTATAGTATAAAAGGGGGGGAAAGAAGAGACGATTGTGGAATATTACATTATCATAAAAATATCTATTACATATTATTTACTAGATTTTTCATGAATAATTGGATAATAATCAGGGATAAGTTATAAGTGAGAATTAATTTAAAAAATAAGAAGAAGAAATCTTACCTCATGAATATTTCTCTTTTGAAACCACATTAAGGCTTTTGGAAGTGGTATTTTTGTGACACCAGAAGTACTATAATGTATCAAGGGATGAGGAGGATGTAATTTGGAAGAGTTTTTCCAAACAAGAAGACTTATTGTTATGAAATTTGTGAATTAAGGAACCTACCTTTATAAGTGATGTGTGGGGTAACATAGGAATCATAAAAATTATTAAAATATAATAAATATATTATAGATTTTAAGACTCACAAAATGACTAAAAATAAATAGGAATTACATTTTAGAATTAATATTATCATTTTTGTACTTGTTCAATTGTTTTTAGATTTTTAAATAATTTAATAAAATATTGTCTTTAGGAAAAACAGTTTTTCAATAGAAAAACTATTCATATCAATGACTTTAATCACATCAAAAAAAGTTTAAATATTTAATAAAATTTTATATTATGTCATAGAAATGTCATATTCATCTAGGGAATCTGTTAATTATCTTAAAAGTATAAAATTATATTTATTTAAGTATTTTTAATATCATTCATTTGATTTATTCATTAAATAAGTTACTATTTCATCATCTTTGTGGAAGCCATTATAGTATTTATTTGTTGTCTAAAAATTAAAAATAAAATTCCACAAGAAAGGTAATTTTATTATATTTCCAAAGACTATTATTTTTTGAAGAAAACCTCTGGAAAAACGCATATAAAAATATTATTAAAATTAAAAACTATAGTGTGATAACTTGATTTCCTTTTGAAATAAAATATTATAAAGGATTTAAAGTTATTCATGTGTGTCCAAATGTCTTAAATTCTAATCAAAACATGATAATAGTATAAAAAGTATTGTATAAGATGATTTATCAAAATATGGGTCATTAACTAATCTTATAATTTTAACTAAAAACATTTTATTTATTTTTGTTATGCTTGCATAGCCGTTGCATTGACGTTGCATAGGCATTCATGTTTATTATTTCATATATAAAAATTAAAATTGAAATACTATCATAAATATAAATTAATTAGGTTAAAAATAAAATTATGAATTTATTTATTATGTATATTCACTCTCATACGTAACAAGAGATCTTCTAAAATTTTTTATTTCGTCTTTTCATACCCTGCACAAGCATTAAACAGACATTTGGATAATAGTCATGTTATATAACAGTAAAATTCGACAATGATAATGATTTTTATACTTATCATGAAAAAAATATAATTTTCATATTCTAAATTAAGTCTCTACAATATTCCACTAGTATTATAATTATTTAGTTATTGCATAGTTTAAATAAATTTTTATATCATAATAATTTCATGATGATGTCATGAAAAATGGCGTATTTTATAATAAAACATTATTTTTTATTATTCAACAAAAATTAAACTATTTCATAAATATCTAAAAAACATCCAAATCATTTTTCTACTTATAGAATCCAAAAAGGAACATTATTTTAAGAAAATAATTTTTTAAATATGAGAAATTTAATTTTTATTTATAATTATCATTTACTTGAAAAATACCAATTTAAATATTATAACTTATTTTATAACACTTCGAAAAATTAACTAGGGTCTCATAAAATTAGCTTATAATAATAGGTAAACAACATATTTATTCATGAATACATTTGTGAAAATGAATTATCTTTTAAATTAATCTATTAATTACAAAATTATAATTCATTATTTATTGCTCATAAAAATACCAACACTTAATTATAAATTTTTAAAATATTAACTCTCATTTATAGGGTTCTTAAATTTTATTTTTACTCACCTCAGTGAAGTTACTATTCATAAGGGTATAATACTTTTCAAAAGGGTATATTACTATTCAGGTTACTATTCATAAGGGTGTATTTGTATTCATAAGGGTCAAGTTACTATTTATAAGGGTAAGTTACTATTCATAAGTGTAGGTTACTATTTAACAAAAATTATGTTTGTTCTATCAGACTCTAAAAATCACCCTGAACACAACTGTGTATGTCATATTTTCATAATTCAAATCACAAAAGTGGAAAAATTACATTTATTGGCTCAGTTATAACAAATTTTTGTTTTGTAGAGACTTAGTGTTTTATGAATTCAATATTAATTTTATTTGTAAATCCTTGGGGTGTTAGATTATCCCCTCCTTACGAAAAATTTTTCCTCAAATTTTTTAAATTTAATTTCAATTGTTAATGGTTGATACTTGAAAATTCCCTTATGGGAAGCCCACATATGGTTAAAATATCATCTTAATAAGAGGAAAATGAAAATTCATCAGTTTCTAAAAAACTACACATTCTAATTAGATTACATGGTCATGGAAGAATAATCAAACCATCATGTTCTGATGGAATGTGATACAGAACATGATCTGATGAAAGATATTTACCACAAAATGATAAACAATATTAATGAAAAAAATGATAATATGATAACATTGTTTTTTAAGACTCTTTTCCTAGAGTTATGGAATTATTCCACTCTATAAGAGTATAAATATATGTTTCTATTTCATAAGAATTATCTTATCCTTTTTTTGTGCCTTGAACTATATATACATCATCTCTTAGCACAAGTTTCATCATGTGGTGACATTAAACTCAAAAACCTCATACAATGATCAACTTAAACCATTTCATAAATTGTTTAAATTTCCAAAAGATCATGATTCAACACTTTAGAATCATTCCCACATCCATATTTTCTTGATACATGTACAAAGGGTCCTTGAAAATCCTCATTTTTTAGGTCGTCCTGATCTATCTTACTCAAGGCATCTGCTAACATATTTTCCTTTAATCAACATGAAGTTGCCCAAAATTTTCACATTCCAAACATGTGAATATTATCATCATGTATCCTCTTGAAATATGGTAATAACTCAAATTACCATAAATCCTTATTCAAAATATGCATTCATCCTTACACATTCTATTATATATATATTCCTTATATCCAAAAAATGTTGTAAACTCCAACAATGATAGCATAAAACACTTCTAGATAAGTCAATAATCATTTTTTGTGGTAGTTAGTACATATCCAAATCAATAATTTCTTTATCATTATATTAATAATCAAAAATATATTTAGGTTTTTCTTTCCCTCAACTATATTCTTTCCCAAGATATTTACTTTTTATTAAGTCACTTATCCTTGGTAAAATATATCAAATGACATCAAATACATAATGAAATAGTATTGTAGTACAATCCTAATATATTCCATAATTATTATAACCATTACATTACTTATAAAATATTAAAATTAAATGATTCCTAATGTTTCATATTAATCCTTCCACCAAATCTTTTAAAGTATCATAACCTGATCATTTTCCAATAACAACATTTGGGGCATATTTCATTGACTCTTGGGACATTTATTATCATTGTGTCCCATCTACATGTAGTTGAATAATTGTACATTCAAAACCTTTTTCTAACCCTTCCAATCACAAAATCGGTGTCCTTATTCTCCACACTTATAACAAACATTCATTCCGTTCAATCATTTACTAGGATGATTCTTTCCAAAGTTATCAGATGTGGGAAACCCCTTATTTCCCTTCTTCCCATTATTTATATTTTTCTCTACCATCCTTTTATCGTTTCACATCCCTTGAAATCCATAAGTGTTATAAAATTCATTAAATACCTTGTCAAAACCTGATATTATTTCATCATATGATGAGGACACGTGGGAGACTATCTTCCTTTGAAACTATGGCTTAAGACCATAAGAGATATAATCCTTATTACTCTTTTCATCGCATGAATTGGTGAATTTATCATTCCTTCTACTTAGATACATTTGTATTAAATTCCATATACTAAATTAGAACATAAATTTATGAACTCTATGTAAACCAAAACATGGTATAATACATAACATAAATTTATGCATCACAAATACTATAACCGTATACTTTGGATACTTTAGGTGCATAAATCCTTCATAATGGATTGTAATCAAAATGTGAATTATCCTAAAGAGTGTCGAACCGAGTCCATAGTAAGGCCTATTTTTATTTACCAGGTTACCTCAGGTCAAGCCCGAAACACCGTTCTAGAGTTGTTACTCCGAGGTACATCTATACCAGAACCACATCCACATACTGTATCTAGACATGGATTTATTTTCTAAGGAGGTCTAAATAATATATTCTATACCAAAATTTTAAGATGTTCTTGTATGTGTATAGTCAAGTATATCATGGGGGGTTTTCCCTAGTATACATTTTCTAAATCTAGTTTCCATATATTTTACTAAACCTCCTTTGATACTAACTGTAATGTCGGAACCCAAATTTCCCAGATCCAGTACCTTATTTAAATACATTGGCATGATTAAAAGGAATCAAATCCAGAATGACTGAGTAGTTTAGTGTATTTTGAAACAAGATACACACGTATGTTCAACATTACAACATGAAATAAAATACAACATATTTATTTTGTGGCGAACATCCACAGCTATAAGTTTATCCTTGCAGGTAAATCATGATAAACTTCTTCATGTCTTGAGAAATTGAATCATAAGAAAGGCGTGAGATCAAATGATCAGTAAGGGTAATAAATACAGTTGAATATAACATAAACATAAAAATTATTCATGGTGAATAATTGAAAACACATTCCTTTAAAAATAAACTTGAACATAATATGGTAGGAATATGAGCTAAGTAAACATTTCCATAATAAAACATAATCATGGGTATTTTTCTACTTGAATAACCACATTAAATTGAATTTATAGCTTCATAATGAGAGAAATGAAGAAATCATACATTCTGAAACATACCGTTAGGACCTCGACTAAGACATATAAAACAATTGAGGCCTCATCCAAAACCATATCTAAAAAAATGGTTAAAGCCTCAGCCAAGTCCATATCTATTTTCCTTTTGAGACCTACTGAAGCATCTAGGGTCTATAGAGTTCCCCACCCATCACATACTAAGTCCAATGAATTCCTAATATTAAAGGGGTGAATATAAAAAACATATATATTCATATTGAAACTAACAAATGAAATGTAAATAATTCTCCCCAATCATTGAGCATAAACACTAACCATTATGAATAAATTGGTGAATGGTATCAATATAGAACATCCATAGTCAAACTAATAAGAAACTATTCAACAAAATATTGTAGATGATATCATAATATATAAAGCTAAATTAATTATAAGATTAAAAAAGGGACTTTTTTCTTTTATAAAGATAATTTTAAATAAGGCAGTTGAAAAATTAATTAGGAAATAATCCTTAAACATTCCAAAGTGTATTGTACCAAGTTGAAACATTCAAATAATAATCCCTTAAAATATCATGATAATAAGGAGGCTCTAGATATAATATACCCAAGGAATGTTAATACACTAAATTAATGGAATAATTTTTGAACAAGGCATGTACTTTGTAAAAGTTAATATGAGACGAGAAAAACCTTTTTACTTTTTAAAGAAGAGTTCTTTTTGAAAATTATTTGTATTTTCCATGAAATCAGATTGTAAACATGTATATCCAAAACATAAAAGGGAAGTTTATTGAAATTATATTTTAGTCTTATGTAAATTTTTATTGATGTGAAATAATTTAAAAATAGTTTTTTAAAAAAACATTAGAAATAAAACATTTTAGTGTGGTTTAAGGAAAATATTAAATAATTTTAAAGTAAAAAAGGAATGTTTGACTTCATAAAACCAGAAATGAACCAAAATATAATATTAATGTTAAAATTTGTGAATTTATAAATATAAATATTGCATAAAACATATTATATAGTGAACTTTAAAATAGGTAAGAGTCTGAGAAGCTCCTTGAATCGGGAAAGCATTTCGAAAGAATTTTTGAATGATTCTTTTAAAACATGTATCTCCCCACAAAATAAATAAGTATTTTGATTTTTAAACATATATAGAACATTAAAAAAATTATGAGGATTACATGAGAATAAATTATAAGTTCAATAAGATAAATAGAGAATTAGAGCAAGCTGAATGAAAATGGAGGTTCGGGTAGAAAATATTTATAACTTTTTAATCAATTGAATCGTATGCCCCCAGACTTAATAATAATTAATTGATAAATTTAATATCATTAAAATAAATATTTACATGATATTAAACATCATGTTAAATATTATATGCACCATACATAAGTAATAGTAGTGAATATTGAATATCTCACAAAAATGGAAGTGAGATGAAGAAACCCTTGCCTTAAGTCTGAAGGTGTTATCCACTTGATCTTAATGACCTGAATATTGAAATTTGGTTTCATTAATTAATAATTAAACAAACTAATATACATTTAATTGACTAATTGTGACCATTTTTTGTTCATTAAAATTCTTTTTGATGGGTATTAGAGGTTCATTTTTATTATTTTGGAATCATTTTCTTCTTTGGTTTTCATGATCAGTTTAATTATATTCGTGAATGGAAGTTTGTTTGAAATGTGGTTAAAAATCCTGAATTTTTAATATATATTTTTAGTGAAATTATAGATATATAAATGATCTTATAATGATCTTGGTAATATACCATGATTATGACTCGTTAGATATAAGTTAATGATCAACGTTTGGATTAACTTAGCGGTTTTGTGCATAATGAACTTGTTTTGTATTATAATATTATTTAATGAGTGTGTAAGGATTACAGAAAATGCCACAAGATAAAAAATATACATTATGATTTGGTTTAACCATTATAAATGTTTCATGACCATTATTGAATATAGTAAAGAAAATTGAATACACATATTCCTTGAACGTGATAATTAACACATCTCGGATGATGTTCTCATTTATCATTTAAAAGGAGGTAAAATAAGTGATGATGATGGAATATTAAATTATCATAATAAAATTCATGTACATATAATGTACTATAGTTTTCATGAATAATTTGATAATAGTCATGGATAAGGTATAAGTGAGAAAGAATTTAAAAGATAATAAGAACAAATCTTACATCTTGAATATTTATCTTTTGAAACCTCCTTATGGATCTTGGAAGTGGTATTTTTGTGAGACCAGTAGAACTGGAATGTGTCAGGGATGGGTAGGATGTAATTTGGCAGTGTTTTTCTAAACAAAAAGGCTTACGGTTATGAAATTTGTGAATGAAGGAACCTCTTTTTATAAGTGAGGTGAGGGGTAACTTTGGAATCACCAAAATTAATAAAATATAATAAATATATTATAGGGTTTAAGACTCCCAAAAGGCCTAAAACTAAAGTTGGATTACATTTTTGAAGTACTAATATCAATTTGGGACTTGTTCAATTATTTTTGGATTTTTGAATAATTTAATAAAACAAATATTCATGAAAAACAATTTTTTCAATATAAAAACTATTTGTGTCTAGGAAATTAAACATATCAAAGAAAAGATTAAAATCGAATAAAATTTTATATTATATCATATAAATGTCATATTCGTCTAGGGAATCTATGACCTATGTTAAAAATATAAAATTATATTTATTTTAATATTTTTAATATCATTTGATTTATTTATTCATTAATTAAATCAATATTACATCATCTTTGTGGAAGACATTATGTTATATATTTGTTATCTAAAAATTAAAATAAATTATTATGAGAAACGTAATTTTATTATATTTCCAAAGAATACTCTATTTTTAATAAAACCTCGGTAAAATATCATATAACAATATTATTAATGTTAAAAATTATAAGGTGAAAACATGATTTCCTTTTGAAATAAAATATTATAAAGTATTTAAAGTGATTCATGTGGATCCAAAATGTCCCAAATTAGAGTCAAAAATTTATAATTATATAAAAAAATTTATCCAAAATATGGGTCTTTTAATAATGTTATAATTTTAATTAAAAACACTTTTTATATTTTTCTTATGCTTGCACAAGTGTTGCATAATCATTAATGTTAATTATTTTATATATAACAATTAAAAATAATATAATATAATAAAGATAAATTAATTAGGTTCAATATAAAATTATGACTCTATTTATTATGTATATTCACTCTTATACATGACAAGATATTTTATTAAATTTGTTGTTTTATCTTTTCTTTCCCTGCACAAGCATTGCATAGGAATTTGGATAATACCCTTATTATATAACACTAAAATTAAAATTTTAAAATAAAAGAGATAAATAATACATAATAATTTATAAATAAGTCATGAAAATAATTTTTAGCACTCATTTATTATATAAATTTCCATTTTTTACTTTTTCAGCATTATGCAAGCACTGCGTCCACATTGACAAGTATTTTTATAATTATCATGAAAAAATATACATTTCATGTTCTAAATTAATTCTTTAGAATATTCCATTTTTAATATAATTATTTAGTTATTACATAGTTTAAATAAAATTGAATATCATAATAATTTCATGATGATGTCACAAAAAATGGCGTATTTTTAAAAAAAACTGTATTTTTTACTCTTCAAAAAAAATTAAACTATTTCATAAAAATCCAAAAAATCATCCAAACCATTTTTCAACATTTATAATCCAATAACTAATTTAAGAAAATAATTTTTTAAATATGATAAATTTCATTTTTAATTAAAATCATCATTTACTCTAAAAATACCAATTTTAATATTGTAACTGATGTTATGACACTTTGAAAAAATAACTTGGGTATCATGAAATTATCTTATAATCATTGGAAAAAAAATATTGATTCATGAAAACATTTTATGAAAATGAATTATCTTTAAAATTAATCTATTAAATATAATATTGTAATTCATTATTTATTGTTCATAAAAATACGAACACTTAGTTATTTATGTTTAAAATATTCTCTCTCATTTATAAGGTGCCTTAATTCTATTTTTACTTACATAAGTGAGGCTATTATTCATAATGGTGCATTATTATTTCATTAGGGCCAAGTTACTATTCATAAGGGTGCATTACTATTCCAGTTGCTATTCGTAAGGGTGTTTTATTGTTTTTAAGGGTCATGTTACTATTCATAAGGGTATATTACTATTCATAAGTGTCACGACCCACCCTCGGGGCCCGTTCTGTGACTATCCCAAGATCACCTTCCATAGGGCAGGGGCTGGCGTCTAGTACCAAAGGAGTAAATCCTGATAAAAGGGAAGGCATTGCCTTTATATAAGTAAACAAACACAACAGAGTACGCAAGCTGGAGTAAACACAAAGGAAACTGAGTACAAAAGTAAGTGCTGAAATGTAAATGGGCCAGTATACATACCCAACTGAAAGTACAGTACAACTAAGAAAGAATGTACAATAGCTAAAAAGTAAAGCAGCAACCATCGATTCGTCCTCTGGGAATCCCACCTGAAGGGTGGGTACAGAGAGTCTCATCGATACCTCGGGTCGGTCTGTCCGCTCCGTGTACATCCTGCCAGGTGGTCCACCTCCAGATGTCATCTAGCTCCACAAGCCTCGACTACGATCAGTGTTTTCCTTCGTCTGCAATCAACACAACATAGTGCGGGCAATGCCTGTGCAGGGGTGAGTATAACGATACTCAGTAGGGACCCCGAGACCCTCGAAGGCCTCCCATAATCCACCAAGGTTAAACCACAGAGGAAAGATACAAACACAAAGTATCAACCAACTCTACTTAGGTATATTTCTATACATATACCTAAGTCATCAATCGTAGTACAACTCCAACTTTCGAGCCCATGCACTACCAGTACACACAGGAAAGAAGTCAATCACAATAATGACAATGATTGAAAGTCAAGACTCAACTCACAGAGGTATTCTACTCATGAAGAGGGGTGGATATGATTAGATGTAGCCTCTGAATCATCTCATCTGTCAAACCCACGTAGGATCCAAGTAAAGAAGTCATCAATGTCGAACCCACGTAGGATCCAAGTACAGTAACCATCGATGCCGAACCCACGTAGGATCCAAGTATAGTCGTCATCACTACCGGTTCCATGGAGGATCCATGTACAGTCGTCCTCGCTGCCGCACCCACGTAGGATCCAAGTACAGTCATGATCGTCGTTGTAGTCACAGCCAACTCTAGGGTTCCCGCACATAGCATACTCGATTCTGGGAGGGTCCGCTCCATGAGTAAAAAGGGTTCGATACATCAAATATCATAAAGTCTAGAGTTGATGTATCCCGAAGTTCCGTCTCGTCAAAAGAAACTCAACGCGACAGACGGCGCGTCAAACGGACGCCCGGTCTGAGAGATATTGGCTTTTCCGTTCCAGGGGCCTGGTTGAAAATATGCTCGTTCCAAACCCAGCCTTTTACCAAGGTTTTCCAAAACTCACTTAGAGTATCACAAAAGGACAGTCTCATTGAAAGAGTCTCAGTGTTGTAGACGGTGCGTCGATCGGACATGTGGTCTTTAAGTTATTCACGTTTATGTGAATAATGGGCCCGACCCGTTTAGCCCAGTGGGCCGACGGGTCGGGTTAACACGGTTTGGTGGGTCAGACCCGGCGGGGGTGTCGAACAGGTCTGAAGGAAGACGCAACTTGGCCCAAAGGGATGCGGCCTGGCCCAAAGTGGCACGGCCCAGTCCGACGGGACGTGGCCTAGCGGGCTCGACCGGCTGGCCAAGTGGTTCTAAGGGGGGTGCCCCCCCCCCATCTGTTCGCACCGGCGGTGCCAAGCGGCGTCGCACTTCTCCAAACTGGCTGGCTAGGATGGCCGGTCTTCTGGAACACACGGCCTGCATGGGTGAGCCACCGGTCTTCCAGCACGGCACCCTCCTGGCGCCGTGGTTTGCCTCCGCCCGGCCGGCCAACGGGCCGACCGGTTCTTTTGCCTAAGCGGCCCACGATGCGGGGAGCGGTTCTTCCAGCACAGCCGGTGCGACAACGCCATTCTATCCCCACCTCCGGTTGCTAATTCCATAGGATAAAGTTCTTGTGTAGGGTCGTTGGGACGTGTTCGTTCATCCTGTGCCCTCCGCGTTAGATGGTAACACATGGCCATGAATGAAGAAGGTTCCCGAAGCACATCCAAAAAATTTTATTTTCAAAAAAATTGAAACAATTCACCCTACCTCAAAAATTTATGGCGAATGTCGGCATCGCGGTAGACGACGTCGCGAGTTGAGGATTCGTAGACGTCGACAGATATTGTCCGAGGAGAAAGCGGCATCTCCCCACTCCTCGCGGATAAGAGAAAGGAAAGTGTGTTGTCATTGGCAACTTTCCCCATGTCGGTGTCTCCTCCCTTGTCATGGAGGAAAAGGAAAATATTGGAGGAACGGGGTTCATTCTTCTCTGAGAGGAAAGGTCTTCGTCAGAGAACAATCGTTCTTGGTTGAGGATGATGTTCTTCCAAACTCTAGAGTTATCCTCCCAAATCCGCCCACACAACTATTTCCAACCCTAAATAAAATAAGTCTTCCCCTTATTTTATTTAATCTTGTCATGCATTTCAAAATTCAAAACTCAAACACTTAATTAAATCAATTGTAGAGGTTCAAACAATTAATTAAGTTGTGTGTTGTCTAGAATTAAAGAGGGAGAGAGAGAGGAAGTGGAAAGGTTACTCAATTAACTTCAATGGGTTTCCAACATTAAACAAAGGAGTTTAATGGGGGGGTTTGAGTGGTTTGGGGAGGATCAAGGGTTTAGGCCATGTGTGGGACCCACCCCACAAATATCCTCCCATGGGTGGTTATGTGTGTGTGGGCCCCACCTTCAACTCACCTTGGGAGGAATTAACCACCAACCATAAAAATAAAATTGTGCCACCAGTTTTATTTATTTTAAATTAAATCCCCAAAAAAAATTAATTCTCGACTCACTTAAAACGAAACTCCGGTAAAGGTCCCGATAAGCAACTATCGGTGCTGCGAGTTCATTGGTACCCTCGGATTTCGATTCCGAGCACTGGTTTAAAAGATAGAAAAACTCGCTCGTTCATTTACTGAATGTACCCGATCTAAACATAGGATATTGATTCCAGACACACCGGGCCTCAGAATAAAGTGCCGTCAGAAGCCACAGACATTTAAAATTCCAAAGTATTTAAGAAAAAAATTTCTTGAAATTTCCAGGCCTTTACATTACCCCCACCTCAGGGCTTTAGATCCTCATAAAGCTACATTATAAACTATGGAAAAAAATGAGGGTACTGTGCACGCATCTGAGCCTCCCGCTCCCATGTGCTCTCCTGGAGGTTCCCGTGCTACCAACGAATGAGCACAAGAGGAATCGATCGTCAACATATGACTAGCTCCTATAAATCCTCTATCTCCACAGGGACCTCCGAAAAAGTCACCTCATCATCGATATCCAGCTCCCCATGATCAATGACGTGAGTCGGGTCGTGCACGTATCTCCTCAGCTGAGATACGTGGAAGACGTCGTGCACCCGGTGAAACTGAAGTAGAAGGGCCAGGCGGTAAGCCACCACTCCTACCCTATTGAGGACCTGGAATGGTCTGATGAAGCGCAGAGATAACTTGTCACCCAGGCCAAATATTTGTAATCAACGTCGAGGTAAGGCCTATAAGAAAACGTGGTCTCCATCCTCAAACTCCAGTGGACTTCATATCCTATCAGCATAGGACTTATGTCTGCTCTGTGCGGTCCTCATCCGCTCCTGGATTATCTGCACCTTCTCCGTCGTAGCCTGAACCATCTCTGGTCTTACGAGTGCTGACTCGCCAGTGTCAGTCCAGCACATAGGTGATTTGAAAGGTCGGTCGTAAAATGCCTCATATGGTGCCATCCCGATGGTGGAGTGGAAGATGTTGTTGTACGCAAACTCCACCAAGGGTAGGTGATCCACTGAGCTGCGACCAAAGTCAAGGGAACCTGAATGAAGCATGTCCTCGAGTGTCTGAATGGTCCTCTCTGTCTGGCCATCCGTCTGAGGATGAAAGGCGGTGCTCAGCCATAGTTGCATCCCAAATGCCTCCTGAAACCCCTTCTAAAGCTGGGAAGGAAAGCGAGCATATCGATCGGAGGTGATAGACCATGGCACACCATGAAGCCATACGATCTCTTGAACATAAATGTGTCTCAAGATCTCCACTCAGCCCTGCTCTCTGATAGGTAGGAATTGGGCCGACTTGGTGAGTCGGTCGACAATCACCTAGATGGAGTCATGTCCTCTGGAAGTGCGTGGAAGCCCCATTACGAAATCCATGGATATCCCATCCCACTTCCACTTTGGGACCTCTAAAGGCTGCACCAAGCCTACCGGTACCTTGTGATGCACCTTCACCTGCTGGAAGGTGAGGCATCGTGAAACGAACTCTGCACATCCTTCTTCATACCCGGCCATCAGTGCTATCATATGAGATCCTGGTACATCTTCTCCACTCTTAGATGTACCGCAAGAGGGGATGTGTGAAACTCCCTCAGCACGTCCTCCTGCAGTGCAACTAGTACCATTGTACGTCCCCTGAAGAGGATGACGTGCTCTCCTCCTTCAGAAAATCCATCAGGCGCCTACCCTATGGAAATCTGAGCATATCGCATCTCACAGTCTACGTCCCCATTTTGTGCTTCTCTGACCAGCTAAAGTAGTAGAGGAGTGACTGTGAGGGACTGTAGGAAGTCTTCCCCATCTCTATCCATGAAGGATATCTGTTAAGCGGATAACTTCTCTGTCGCCCCTCCACGTAGCTGAATGCCCAATCTTCTACTGAGAGCATTAGCCACAACGTTCCCCTTCTCAGGAGTATAGACTATCTCAAAGTCGTAGTCCTAGAGGAACTCGAGCCATCGTCTCTATATCAGGTTTAGGTCCTTCTGTGAGAAGATGTACCTTAGACTCTGGTGTTCAGAATAGACTACAAATCGCTCGCCCATCAGATAGTGCTGCCAAATATTCAAGGTGAAGACCACTACTACTAACTCCAGGTCATGGGTAGAGTAGTTCTGCTCGTGATTCCTCAACTGTCATGAACCATTGGCGATCACTACCTGCCCCTACATCAGGACACACCCGAGTCCGGTCCCTAATGCATCGCAGTAAACTCCATACCCTACGACCTCCTCTGGTAGCCTCAAGATGGGCACACTGGTCAATCTCTATCTCAGATTCTGAAAGCTCTACTGACATCTTTCTGACCACATGAAGGGTTTCCCCTTCTTATTCAATGATGAAAGTGGTTCCGAAACTCTAGAGAAGTGTGGCAAAAATATTCTATAGTACCCAGCCATACCTAGGAAACTTTGCACCTCTGTCATGCTCCTGGGTGGCTCCCAAGCTAGTAGTGCCTTGATCTTCGCAGGATCCACAGAAACCCCTGCCTCCGAGAGGATGTGCCCCATGAAGTGAACCTCTCAAATCCAGAACTGGAACTTCTAGAGCTTACCATAAAGCTAGTTCTCTCAGAGTGTGTCCAGTACAACCCGCAAGTGGTAGTCGTGCTCCTCTTTAGTATTCGAGTAAATCAGTATATCTTCAATGAAGACTATGAAAAAATGATCGAGGTAAGGCAGGAAGATCATGTTCATGAGACTCATGAACACTGCTGGTGCGCTGTTTATGCCGAAGGGCATAACCAAGAACTCGTAGTAATCATACCAACACTTGACGGCTGTCTTCTACACATCCTCATCTCTAACTCTGAGCTGATGATAGCCTGACCTGAGGTCTATCTTCGATAACCATCGTTATCCCTTGATCTGATCAAATAGGCCATCAATCCTTGAGAGTGGGTATTTTTTCTTTATGGTCACCTTATTCAGGAGACGATAGTGGACACATATTCGTAATCTCCCATCGGCCTTCTTGGCGAATAAAATTGGAGAAGCCCAGGGTGAAACACTGGGTCGGATGAATCCCTTTCCCTGTAAGTCCTCTAGTTGTACCCGCAGCTCACGAAACTCGGCGGGAGCCATCCGATATGCCAGAGTGGATATCGGTGATGTCTCGAGGTATAGTTCAATGTATAAATCTACCACTCTATGAGGAGGTAGTCCTAGAACATCATTAGAGAACACGTCTGCATACTGATCCACTAGAACAGGAAAAATTGGACATCGCACATCAACCGCTCTGAGGATGAGACTAGCCAACAGATGTGTGATCGGATGTCCTCTCCTCTGCGTAAGTCCATTATGCGCTGAAAAGTCTCACTTCATGCCAGTGAAGGTGAACCTGCACCCATATGTGCGAACACTCCACACTTTGTGCCTAATACAGTCGATCTAGGCATGGACTATAGATAACCAGTCCATACCCAAGATGACGTCATTAGGCCTCGACGCCGCTACAAGAAGATCCCAGCTGAAGCTCTCACCTCCTAGAGTAAGCTCACACTACCGGCACCAGTGCGTAATCGTCAATTCTACTCCCATAAGAGTCTCTAACCGTAAGGATCGAGCCAACAGCTCCGTCAGAATATCTGAGCTCCGAACAAGGGCAGCGACAATAAAATAATGACTCACTTCTATGTCTATAACTACTGCAGTAAAGGTGGAGTAGACACAGATAGTACCTCGAATAATCTTAGGTGCGCCAGGGTTGTAAGCCTCCACTGCCTGGAGCTGAGCCTGCCTCTGTCCGTCAGCTCCATGTGGTCGGTGTGGACCTCCTGGTGGTGGTGGTGGTGGTGGTGGTAGAGCCTCGAAGCGTCGTCCACCACCTGCTGCTCGGCCAACTCCTATGCCTCTTCCACCTGCTCCCTGTGGACCACCACCGTTGAACCTCTGCCTCATCTTGGGTGGTCCCTCAACAATCTAATACTCCTCTACATGGTGGTTCAGGCAGTCACGAGCCATTTGGCCCTACCCGCCGCATGCATAGCATTGTATGCCTCTCGTATGACTAGCTCTACTGCGTGTTCCCCGCACATCCAAACCAGTAACATGAGGTTGCCCACCTAATGTCCTGGTCCACTTGGAACTCTGTGACATCTGTCTACTGTCGGCTGCAGAAGACTCCGCTACGTGTCGCCCTGTGGTGGGTCTCGCTACTTGCATCGGCTCAGCAAGAAAACTCTCCACAAGAAGGGCTCTCTCCAATACTCTTGCCTAAGTCGGAATGCTAAGGGAGATCATCAAATCCATGATCTTATGCCTCAATCCCTGCTTGAAGGTCAGGGCCTGGAAGAATGGATCTCGCACCATGTTCGTGGAGTAGCGCGAGAGGTCGGTAAATCTCGCCGAGTACTGGGCTACTGACATGTTGCCTTGCTGCAGTTGTAGTATATCCTGGATGTGCACCACTCGGAGGGTGGCTGGAACAAACTCCGAGCGGAAGAGGCTCTCGAAGTCCATCCAAAGTAGAGATACCTCATCGTGCACCTGGAGCATCAGGCTCCACAATCTACCTGCAGTTGCATGTAGGGGACTCACGGCAAGGATCACCATAAGGGCTACTGGTGTCACTACCAATCTGAAGACTCTGACGATATCCTCCAGCCAATCCTCTGCTGCCTGAGGGTCCGTCTCTCCACGGAACCTGGGCGGCCTCTATCGCTGAATCTTGGGCAACACACTTAGGTAGCGTGCACTCTTCGCTGCTGGGGCCGGTGGTATCAGTGGCCCAGTGGGTAGAGGTACCGATGGTTCCTCTGTTGTAATGGGTCCCTACACCGAGGCCTCGTCACTCGGTGGGCTGCCATCCCTCACATAACTAGGAACCCTAGATGGATGCATTCATGGGGCCATCTTCAGAAGAAACTAGTGTGCCATGGTTAGTAATATATACCTGGTGAGCTGATGCAAAGTAATCACATAGAAAACTTTTAAAACACACATGCAATCAATGTTTTCGTGCACTGAGTCAGAAATCAGAAGTTAGGGTCCTGGTGTATGGATACGCCGGCCACCGCACAAACACTGGACACCCTAGACTGATAACCACATTCAATACCCTTAGCACTATTTCTACACAAAGAAGAAATTATCAGAGTCCTGAGTTCTGTGGTAGAACCTCCCACGGATACCAATTTGTCTCGACCCGCCCTCGGGGCCCATGCCGTGACTACCCCATGTCTGCCTTCAATAGGCCTGGGGTTGTCGTCTAGCTCAAATGCGTAAATCCAGATAAAAGGGAAGGCATTTCCTTTATATATGTAAACAAACACAACAGAGTATGCAAGCTAGAGTTAACACAAAGTAAACTGAGTACAAAAGTAAGTGCTGAAAAGTAAATGGGCCAGTATACAAACCCAAATATTAGTACAGTACAACTAAGAAAGAATGTACAACAGCTCAAAATTAAAGCAGAAACCACTGAGTCATCCTCTGGGAATCCCACCTGAAAGGTGGGTACAGATAGTCTTGCTGATACCTTGGGTCTGTCCGTCCGCTCCGTGTACGTCCCGTAAGGTGGTCCACCTCCAGATGTCGTCTAGCTCGACAAGCCTCGACTACGATCGGTGTTGTCCGTCGTATGCAACCAACACAACGTAGTGCGGGCAATGCCCGTGCAGGGGTGAGTATAACGATACTCAGTGGGGAACCCGAGACCCACGAAGGTCTCCCAGAATCCACAAAGGTTAAACCACGAAGGAAACATAAAAACACAAATTATGAACCAACTCTACTTAGGTATATTCCTATACATATACCTTAGTCATCAATCTCAGTACGGCTCCATCTTCCGAGCCCAAGCACAACCAGTCCACACAGGAAAGAATTAAATCATAACAGTGATAATGATGGAAAGTCAAGACTCAACTCACACTGGTATTCTACTCATGAAGAGGGGTGGAGATGATTAGATGTAGCCTCTGAATCATCTCCTCTACCGAACCAATGTAGGATCCAAGTACAGAAGTAATCATTGCCAAACCCACATAGGATCCACATACAGTAACCCTCACTTCCAACCCCACATAGGATCCATGTACAGTCGTCATCACTGCCAGAACCATGGAGGATCCAAGTACAGTCGTCCTCGCTGTCGAACCCACGTAGGATCTAAGTACAGTCGTCATCATCATCGCAGTCACAGCCAGCACTAGGGTTCCAGCACATAGCATACTCGATTCTAGGAGGGTCCCCTCCACAAGTAAAAAGGGGTCGATATATCAACTGTCATGAAGTCTATAGTTGATGTATCCCGAAGTTCTATCTCATCAAAAGGAACTCAAAGCGATAGACGGCGCGTCAAACGGATGCCCGATCTGAGAGATATTGGCTTTTCCCTTCCAGGGGCCCAGTTGAAAATATGCTCGTTCCAAACCCATATATTTACCAAGGTTGTCCAAAACACAGATAGAGTATCACGAACGGACCATCTCGTCGAAAGAGTCCCAGTTCCGCAGACGGCGTGTCGATCGGATCAGCGGTCTTTAAGTTATTCACGTTTAAGTGAATAATGGGCCCGGCCCGTTTAGCCCAGTGGGCCGACGGGTCAGGTTAACTCAATTTGACGGGTCCGACCAGGCATGGGTGTCAGACCGGTCCGAATAAAAATGCAACTCAGCCCGAAGGAACGAGGCCTGGCCTGAAGTGGCGTGGCCCGGCTGCGTACGGCTAGGCTGTGCGCGCGGCCCGGCTGGCTGATCGGTGCCAAGCAGCGTCTCCCTTCCCCAAACCAGTCGTCTAGGCTGGCCGGCCTTCTGGCGCATGTGACCTGCATGGGTGGGCCGCAGGTCTTCTAGCACGGTGCCCCGGTCTAGCTCTGCACGGCTGGCCGACGGGCCTGCCGGTTCTTCCATTGAAGCGGCCCGCGATGTGGGTCGCGCTTCTTCTCGCACAACCGAAGTGACGACGCCGTTCTTTCCCCGCCTCTGGTTTCCAATTCCAAAGGATAAAGTACCAGCGGAGGGTCTTCAGGCCATGTTCGTTTGGCCCACGCCCTCCGTGTTATATTGTAACACATATCCTTGAATGAACAAGGTTCATGAAAAACAACCAAATAATTTTATTTTCAATAAAATTGAAACAATTCACCCTACCTCAACAATTTCTGATGACTGTCGGCGTCGTGGTAGACGGTGTTGCTAGGTGAGGATTCTTAAACGTTGACGGAGAGCATCTGAGGAGAAAGTGGCATCTCCCCACATCTCGCAGAGAAGAGAAAGGAAATTGTGTTGTCATTGGCGAGTTTCCCCACGTCGGTGTCTCTACCCTTGTCATGGAGGAAGAAGAAAATATTAGAGGAATGGGGTGTGTTCTTCGCCAATAGTAAAGGTCTTCATCATAGAAGAACCGTTATTCTTTGAGGAATATGTTCTTCAAAACTCTAGAGTTCTCCCCCCAAATCTTCCCACACAACAATTGCCATCCCTAAATAAAAAAAGGATTCTCCTTATTTTATTAAATCTTGTCATGTATTTTAAAATTCAAAAATCAAACACTTAATTAATTCAATTGAAGAGGTTTAAACAATTAATTAAGGTGTGTGTTGGCTATAATTAAAGAGGGAGAGAGAGAGGAAGTGGAAAGGTTACTCAATTAAATTCAAGGGGTTTCAAACATTAAACAAATGAGTTTAATGGGGGGTTTGAGGGGTTTGGATAAGATCAATGGTTTAGGTCACGTGTGGGCCCCACCCCACAAATATCCTCCCATGGGAGGTTACGTGGGTGTGAGCCCCACCTTCAACTCCCCTTGGGAGGAATTAACCACCGACCATAAAAATAAAATTGTGCCCCCAATTTTATTTATTTTAAACTAAATCCCCAAAAAAAAATTAATTCTCAACCCGCTTAAAACGAAACTGCGGTAAAGGTACCCATAAGCAATTATCGGTGCTGTGAGTTCATAGGTACCCTCGGATTTCGATTCTGAGCACCAGTTTAAAAGATAGAAAAATCCGCTCGTTCGTTTACTGAATGTACCCGATCTAAACTTCAGATATTGATTCCGGACACACCGGGCCTCGAAATCAAGTGTCGTCAGAAGCCACAAACATTTAAAATTCCAAAGTTTTTAAGAAAAAAAAATTCTTGAAACTTTCGGGTCTTTACAATTAGGGTCAAGTTACTATTAATAAGGGTGAGTTGATATTCATATGGGTAGGATACTTTTGACCATAAATTAAGTTTTTTCTATTAGTCTTTAAAAATCACCCCGAACGCATCTGTGAATGTGGGATTTCAAAATTCCAATCATAGAAGTGGAAAAATTATGTTTATTTTCTCTATTATAAAAAAGTTTTCTTTTGTATAGACTCAGTGTTTTTGCATGGGATCTTAGTCCCTACATATTAATGAGGAGAGATGGCACATAGGCCAATAATTTAAAATAAATTTAAATTCAACCAATCACATACAAAGGTCTGGTCTATCTCTTGATCATCCACATACATGAAATGAATTACACATTTAATAAAACTAGAATTCAATTCATTATTAATTTTTATTAAGGTAAATGTCATAAGAATAAATTAATTATTATCATTAATTAATCAATCATTTTATCTTAATCCTTTTCTGAACTTCCATGAGATTCTCATTCATAACCTTGAAGGTAACACGCTGAACACCTATTCTAATCTATATGATATGTAATTCTGAACATTACCCCAACATTAAAGTTTTAATTATATGTAATTTCGTAAAGTACACAATGTGTACTTATAACTACATGGAATGTGATGCCTTCACCATATTTTCAAAAGTACACACCTAGGGACATGGAATGTGAGGCGTACTTTAGAAATCAAAGAGTACATGGTGTGTACAGTGGGTCATACGTCTTTTTGTCTCTGGGTTACATGGTTACCCATTGTCCTAGCCATGTATGGGATACACGATTTGGCCCTTGACTTTAAGAGATTAAATGTCGTGTCTAAAGGGCCACATAGTGTGTAATCTGGCTAAACGTGTGCCAATATATCTTGGTCAACACACGGTGTAAAAATTAACTACACTACGTGTCATTAATGCTCATGTCTTGATTAATTGATGAATTACTCTTGATGTACTGAACAAAACTACATGTTGTATAATCTGGATTACATGGCATGTATGGAAGATTTCGTGGTGTGTAAATCTGAATACATAGCATGTAGTGTCATGTTTCCTGGACAGAATCGTTAGTGCCTCTTGATGAGATCCTCAATTTAATTTTAATTTAAAAAATATTCATTTCTATTAGATATGAAAGAAATGATAAGAGGAAAATTTGATCTCAAAATTCAGATTACATTGAATATTAAACATGAATTGAAAAACTAAATTAATAAAGTGTAAATCATCAACGAATTTTTTAAATAATTATAAATAATGATGTGATCCCTCTTGTGACACTTGAAGGATCTGAATGCAGCAGATGTGTGGTGGTTGGAATGGCCCAACTTTTCCTTTGACGTAATCGATGACCAATCTGTGATCAACACGACTGTAAATGAAAGTATCCATAAATTAAGATCAGATACCTATACAAAGGAATAAAAGGGAACCGTATCCTAGAGAGAGAATCATGAACATCTTGTATCTGATTAATTTAAAATATTTCTACAGAAATTAAATACAAGGATCTTCGGTACTTTAATTTTTAATGGTGTTGATCATCCAAAATGACCCTTCAGGATTTTTTCAGAGAGGTTACAAGGATCCAAAACAGAATCCCTCTAGCGGTAATCCACAAATGCTTTGATGGCCTCTGATCGACACCACTCATTCTTAGGGTTCTAGCACGATGAAGAGAGTGTCATACATAGATCATTATTGATCTCCTTTTCTTCGATCTTGCAGAACGTATCTCATTCATGAGAGGATATAGGAGAGGTTTCAAGAGAGAAATCTTTTTGGATCAAAAATTCTCTCACCACCAACGATTTGGTTCAACATACATAATGGCACAATAGGCATACTTGTATATTTAACAGCATAGGGTTTTTTTAGAAAAAATAATCATGTAATAGAAATTAAATACATTCATACCCTTAGAGAAAACCCATGATACATAATAACAATAGCATCAGCATTATTCATGGTGCACCAACATGGGAAAAACAAAATCATAAATGAAATCTCGTCCACAAAATGATAACAACGTTATTATTATTTTATCTTGTGACAACTAGTTAAATAATTATTTGTCCTCTTGAAAAAAATTATTTTACTACCAGAACAGCCTTGGTCCCCTCGAAATCCACTTCCATTTATTGAGAACCCAAATAAATCAATAATTTATTCTCTTAAATAAATATTTTATTTAAGTATTAGTAAATAAATATTTATTAAATGTTCAATAAAATAAACATGATTTATTTAGTTTAAGCGATCATTTTAACTTGAATAAAATTGTATCATGGTATTGAGAATAATATTTATTCCGTTAATTAAATTCAAATAGAATTTAATTAAGACAAAAAGAAACACTTAGTGTGTGACCCTCTTGTATTCTATCTCATTGGAATTAGGCGTACTTGCATAAATGCCAAGAGTGCTATCTAGAAATGGGTCAAGTCACCCAAGAGAAAGTACATAAATTCAAAATGAAGATATCCACATACGAATACCCACTGTGTAATATATTCCCTTTGTCACAATATCTCATTAAGCAGGTTTCAGGATAGTGTCATCAACCAATATGCTTGATACAACATTCTTTGACTACTTCAAATAAACTCATTGTTACACCATGGCCATAGAATTTAGGTTGACAGTTTTATTTTAATCAAAGTTCTAAGATATCAACTTCCATAAATAAAAGGGACAAATCCTTCATTGAGTTATTCATTAATAACATGTCATTCGTGACACACCCAATGTACCCTGCTTCCTGCCACCATATGGCATGATGGTTTTCATCATCAAATCTAAGCGTCCGAGTCATGACACATATTAATGATAATAATAAAGTCTAAGGACCATTAAACATGCCAATATATATGAATCCCTAATGAAACCAAAACATTTATAATTCCTCCTAGTGGGACTATTCTCATATTCTCCAGTCTTGGAGATTACCAAGTGTGAAATTCATAAGAAAACTCTCATCTTCCTATGAGTACACGTACTTAACGGTCTGTATACTATGTCTCCCATCATAGTATGTCATCCAACCACATAACTATATTTAAGAATATTTTCATAGCACTTCAAGGTTCTCATCATAGCAGGGCACTTTTATGACCTTGTTAATGTGAAAAATACTCTAGGACATTATTACGTTATAATCATGAAGAATAATGAAAAATATGTAATAAGATGTTTACTATTTAAATAAATTAAATATTCAAGTAATCAATGTAAAAATAGTTGGTTCTTGGAAACCAACTCAAACACATACATCTTTCATCATCTAAGGCTTCCTTTGTATTTTTAAGTTCTAACTGGGATAAAAAGGTAAAAAATTCAGCTAGGATTCCTATATTATACGAGATCTAAGTATTGTGTCTTGATCTCCTATTATAGTTTTTATAGGATAGTTCTTTAGGTTCCTAGATTTTCTTGTCCAGACACATTCAGGTTCTTCAGTATCATTTTCTTCTAAACTAGACCAAAATTTTGTTAATATCATTTTAAAAATCGTTTTTAAGGGTTTCATGTCTCATGTTGTTTAAAGAGTCGATGACTTCATCAATTTGATCTTTATATTTAATGAATGGTTCAGTTTCATCAAACATTGCATTAGTTGATTCTTCCAAAATCTTTGAATTTTTATTAAACACTCTATTAGATTTTGATATAGTATAATATCCAGAAAATATTCCTTCATCAGCTTTTGGATCAAACTTACTAAGGTTGTCCATAGTATTCACGATGTACACCTTTCATACAAAAACACTAAAGTAATTTACTTTTGGTTTTCTATTATTCCAATGTTCATAAGGTATATTTTTTAAAATAGGCCTCATTCAAACTCTATTCATGATATAGGAGACTGTGATTATAGCTTATTTCCAAAGATAGATAGGAAGACTGTATTCATTTAGCATAGTCCCAACCATTTCATTATTAGTTTAATTTATCCTTTCAACAATTCCATTTTTTTGGTGTTCTTAGTGAAGAAAAGGTGTTTTTAATAACTATATTTGTGTAAAAAGAATTAAATTATTGATTCTAAAATTCTCCACCATGACCACTTCTTAATGAAATTATTTTAAAACATTTCTCATTTTGAACAATTTTACAAAAACTTTCAAAAATAGTGAAAATTTCACTTTTCTAATTTAGAAAATAAACCCAATTCAGTCTAGTATAATCATCTACTTCAACATAAACATTTAATTTACCAAAACAAATTCTATCCATTATGGTCCAAACCTATCCATATGGATAAGTTTTAAAGGTTTAGATTTATCAATTTTGTTAATATATTTGAAAGAAGATTTGTGTTTCTTGTTAATTTGGAATTCATCACAGAATCTGTCATTGTCAATCTTAAGACTAGGAAAATCAGAAACTAAATGTTTATTGGATAATTTATGTAAATATTAAATATTACAGTGTGCAATTTTTCTATGCCAAATCCAAGAATCATGTATCTTAGTAGTTAAACAATTCACTTTTTTTGTATAAGTAATTTAAATAAAAAGTATAAACATTATCAGTTCTTGGAGCTGTAAACATAATCAAATTATCTTTAAACACAGGGTAAGAACAGTTAGAGAAATCAACATAAAAAACATCATCACCATGTTAAGAGAAACATATCATATTATGTTCTAACCCTTTCACTTACAGAACTTTATTTATTGAGATATTTTTTGATCACTAACAGTTCTAACTCCCATTATTTTTCCTTTGGCATTATCCCCAAAAGTGACTAATCCTCCAACTATTTGAGTTACTGTGTGCAAATTTGATAGATCTCCACTAATATTCTTGGAATAGCCACTATAAATATAAAAATATAGTATTCTTTCATGTGGAATGTTTCTTACAAAATCATTTAAACATATGTCTATTTTGCTTCCCTTATTTTCTTAGGTCCAATAGTATTAGCTAGAAATAATATAGGAATCTAGATCTTATTTGATTTTACATTACATATATTATTTTTTTCATAAAAATTTTATAAATAAAATGTATTTTAATTCCAATATTTTGATTATTTTTTAAATAAAAATTATTTGTGGAATGGTATTTTGTCCCTCAATGATAACATGTTGAATTTTTATAATTGGATATAAAATAGTTTTTATGAAATTTTGATTTCTCACCCTTGATTCCTATTCCATATCATTCCCTTTTAAGGACATTATCTCCAAGAATTTCATTTAATATATTTTCTCTTTTAGTAAAAAAAATAGAAGTACTCTTATAGGATTCTACTTCATCTTGTAATTCCTTGATTTTATTTTCATGATTGATACTATTTATTGCATATGAATTTAATTTTTTAAGTATATCTTGAGGTTGTTTTATCATGGTATATCATTTTCCTAAAACAAAATTATGAATATTTTTAAATACTTTTGATTTTTTATTAGAAAATCATATTTATCTTCTAACATAGAATAGATGGCTTCTAGTTAATTATTTGAGAAACTAATAGTGTTAGAATCAGAAGAATAATTAGTTTGTACATTTCCTTCTTCTTCATTGGTAATAAATCATTTCTTGGCCTTTAGATTTTATTTCTCTTTCTCTGAAATAGAATTAGAAGGACTAATGGAGTCTTCCTATAAACTTTATAGGCATTTTATTTCTCCTTTTTCCTTTGTGATCATAATCATCATTCTTATGATATCTATTTTCTTGAATTTTCCTTTCATCTTTCAGTTGAGGAAAATGTAGACCAATATGACCTATTTTTTTAAATTCATAACATTGAACTTATCATAGTTCGTTGTAATCCTTCTTGAAGTATTTTTTGAATCCTCTTTTATTTTTGTAGAACATACTGAACGTTTTGGAAAGTTGAGCCAATTCCATTTCAGAATCTAAGGAATCTGATTTTTTATCCTATTTGGCATCTTTATTTTATATTCTACTATGTATCTGAGTTGTCACTTTTAGAGAAGTATTTTCTTTATTTACTATAATATTATGATCTTAAGCTTTATCGTGCATTTCTAATTCATACATTATCATTGTCCCTATTAGTTCGTTCATTGTCAGATCTCTGATAGGTGATGATTAGAGAATAGTAGAAAATATGTCATTCCATTATAAAGGTAGTAATCTGAGTACAATCAAAGATTGATCAGCTAGTTTGACGGGTTCTATTAAGGGTGTAATGTTGTTAATAATTTTTTAATCTTTCCATTCATTTGTGCGGTGGTTTTACAATCAAACATCCTAAATGTATCAACTGTTAGATTAGTTGTAACATATATCAACTGTTTTACATTATTTATTCCATTATAAGAAACAATAATAGCTTTACATATTTAATAGGTAGTTGGAAATTGTGATAAATGATTTAATTCGTTAGGTCCAAGACTACAAATAACAGTATTCATTGCCTTTGAAATTATATCATATTCAACTTCTATTGTTGCATCCAATGTTTCTGAATTTTAAAAAATCTTATAAGGAGTCATAATTTTTTAGTAGACTTTGAATCCAAGATTCTTCATATAGATTATCATTTGAGATTTCCAACATCCATAATTTTCACTATTAAAATATGGAGCTCAAACCATTGACATTCCATCTCCTAAATCAGCTATTTCTATTTTTATGTAGACCTTATACTTTTCATATTGCTATAGATTTATCCAAAATCTCTCCTATGATAAAAATTGTTAGGTGGGAATATAAAAAGTAACACACAAGATGGGGTGAATAGTGTCTTTTCAAATTCTTCCACAATTTTGGCTTTTGACACCCTTTGTAATTTATACGGACATGAAGTGTTATTATTTTGTATAAAAATATACAGTGTATAAACAGAAATAAATAATACTACCTTTTATAGTGGTTTGGGGAATAAAGATCCCCTATTACATTCTACTAATCACTCTCTAAGTGATCTTGGAAAATTTCACTAGAATGGTCCCCTTTTCATAACACCAAGAATCCACAACTGAGTCAAGGCAGTTGACACCTTTATAAAAAGACTAAAAATAGAGTCTTCTAGTTCTTTAATGGAGAACTAGTTATACATAGATTAGATCGAGAAGCTGATACTCCACCAGAAATGCGTACGAGTAGTTGATACTCCAATAAATCAAAATATTTTGATTTGAAAGGTTCATATTTTTCTTCAAAGTTGTAGTAGAATGAAAATGAAAATTGATAGATCTTCTTCTTCAGAAAAGAATATATTTGAGAATGAAATAGTCTAAAATAATCCAAGTTTCAAAAATATCTTAAATAATGTAAGAATTTAAAAATTATTAGTAATCTTAAAGTAGTAAAAGATGAAACATCTATATCTCCAAAGTGTAGCTTCTTTCAGAATCAGTCCTTTGTTGCAGAATCATTATAAAAGATAATTTAAATAATATAGTTACATATCTGAACTACTTTTCACACATATATTTGAAGAGATACTCTGAGATAATATATAAAACAAAAAACTTTCTTCAGTATTCTAGATCCAAATGAATACCCTGATTGATCGTGGTAATTCAGATTCCAATCGACTAGGGGAGTTGTAACTTCCACTAGAAATATTAGTGATTTTTTCTAATGAACACGGTTGATTAAAAAATAAAAATTATCCTTGAATCAGTCTTTAATTATGACTTGATCATTATAGAAATCTCGGATTGAAAATGCAACTTGAAAAACTTTGTCGTTGAGAAGACACTGTAGGGTTGATATGCATAGCACATGGTTCCTTTGCGTAGCATGGGGTTCCTTTCAATAGCATATGGTTCTTTTTCATGGAGTAGGGTTCATTTATATAGTGTAGGGATGATAATTCATATTTTTATCCTTCTCAGCATAAAATCCCAAATGTATCATTAATTAACCATATGTTAAACTTTTTTGCAAATTTGGTATGAATAGTAAATCCCGACTTCAATGATCGGTTTCTAATCTGTATGTTTATTTTCCGAACATAAGGACGTTGATCCAAACTCAAACTATTTATATTAATGTAGGGTTGTTACAAAATGAAATAATCTCACTTATCATTATTATGTAGGGTTGAAAACAGCATTTCCAGATTTATTACCGTAAAGCTAAATTCTTTAAAGCAGAATATAAATTCCTATAGAACTCGCTTAACAAAATTTCATTAGAAAACAAACAATGGTATTTTTGAACATCAAAATCATCATAAATTATAGATTATTTTTGAGATAATATATGAGAAATTGGTATCAGTTTCCAAAAATAATAATTTCAACCCATTAAAAATATTCCTCCTATAAAAGAAAAAAAATAATTTGATAGTAATAATATAAAGAAAAAAATAAACCATTAATATGAAAGAACAGATTAATAAAATGTCAATTTTTAATAAAAAAAGACACATTTGGAGTTATAATTGTCACATTATGCATCTTATTGAGGTTCAGTTTATGCCTGCATGTTATAAATGAGTTATGGATCATTTTTATAAAATATAAAAACAAATCGAATGTGTTTGCTCAGTTTTGAGTATGTCACATGTTCTTTTACTAAAATTAATGTCAATTTTAAATAATGACACATTTAGAGTAATACATGTCACACTGTGCATCATATTGAGGTTTGGAATATTCATACACATCATAAATGACATATAGAACATTTTTAAAAAGTATTGAAACAATTTGAATTCATTTTCTCAGTTTTGAGTATGTCAGTTGTGATTTTTTTCTAAAATGTCATTTCGAACTGGAAACATGCATTTTGAGTCATTATGGTAGCATCATATGTCGGTTTGACATGAGACTGCTTCATACATGTCAAAAATGACTTATTAATCACTATATTATATTATCAAGACAATCAGAGGGTGTTTTCTTAGTTTTTAGTCAATGACATGTTTTGAGCTAAAATGTCAATTTTAAACTGATAACAAACACTTTTAGTCATTTCAGTCACACTGTGCATCGGCATGAGGAGTGGTTTATTCATACACGTCACAAATGACTCAAGTATATTTTTCCTAAATTATCAAAAAAATCCAAATGTGGTTTCTTAGTTTTCAGTACGTCACTTGTTCTTTTTTACTTAAATTATTGTCAATTTTAAATTAAAAAACAAATTTAGATTCATACTGGCCACACCGTACATCGTATTGAGGTGAGGTAGACTATAACACATCAAAAATCACTCATGGATCGTTAAATTAAATTATCAAAAAAATTAGAATGCATTTTTCCAGTTTTTAGTAGGTCACTTGTTCATTTTACTAAAATTAATGTCAATTTTATATAAAAAAAAGATACATTGAGTTATACCAGCCATACCAAGCATCATATTATGGTGAGGTTTTCTCTTATAAAATAAAAATGAATTATACATTGTTTTTATAAAGTATCAAAACAATATGAATGCATTTGCTCTATTTTCATTATGTTAGTTGTGTTTTTTTACAAAAATGTCATTTCAAACTAGAAACATGTATTTTGAGTCATATCGGTTGCATCGTGGAAAGTTTTAAAATGAGACTTCTTTATGCATATAAAAATGATATATGAGTCTCAGTCCTAAATTATCAAAATAATCAGATTGTGTTTTCATGGTTTTCTATGAGTGAAACGTTTTGAACTAAAATGCCAATTTTAAACTGATAAATACACTTTTAGTTATATCGGTCACACTATGCATTGGATTGAGGTGAAGTTGATTGTTACATTTCACAAAGGACTCATGGATCATTTTTATAAATTATAAAAAGAATTATAATGTGTTTTCTTAGTTTTCAACATTTCACTTGTTCTTTTTTACATAAATTATTATAAATTTTAAATAAAAAGACACACATGGAGTCATATTGGTCATACCGTGTGTCGTATTGAGGTGATATTGACTCTTACATGTCAAAAATGACTTATGGATCATTTTCCTAAATTATAAAAACAATATGGATGCATTTTCTTGTTTTCCATTATGTTACATGTTCTTTTGTCTAAATAAATGTAAATTTCAAATAAAAAGAGTCACTTTGAGTTATACCGGTCACATAGTGCTTCATATTGAGGTGAGATTGATTCCTAAACCTCAAAAATGGCTTATATATCGTTTTAATAATGTATCAAAATAATATTAATGTGTTTACTTGTTTTTCAGTATGTCAATAGTGTTTTTTTACTAAAATGCAATTTTATATTGGAAACACGTATTTTGATTCATACCGGTCATATCGTGTGTCAGTTTGACATGAGACTACTCCATACACATAAGAAATGACTTATGAATTTTTTTCCTAAATTAACAAGATAATTGGAGTGTGTTTGTTTGGTTTTTTATGTGTGACACATTCTGAACTAATATTTCAATTTTAAATTGATAACAGACACTTTTAGTCATACCAATCACTCTGTGTTTTAGATTGAGGTGTGGTTGATTCCTAAACATCACAAATGACTCATGGATTTTTTACTAAATTATAAAAAAAATCTGAATGGTTTTTCATTGTTCTCAATATGTTACTTATTCTTTTGACATTAATTAATGTCAACTTAAAATAATAAGACACACTTGGAGTCATACCATCCACATTGTGCACCATATTGTGGTGTGGTTGACTCCAAAACATCAAAAATGACTCATAGATTTTTTTTATAAATTATCAAAATAATCCAAATGTGTTTTTATACTTTTCATTATGGCACTTGTTATTTATTTAAAATTAATGTCAATTTTAAATAAAAAGACATCCTTTGTGATATAAAGGCCAAACCATGCATAATATTGTTGTGAGGATTATTTATACATGGAAAAAATGAATTATAGATCATTTTTTAAAGTATCAAAACAATATTAATGTGTTTTTTCTATTTTCAGAATGTTAGTTGTTTTTTTACTAAAATTCCATTTCAAACTGAAAACACATATTTTGAGTCATATCGGTCGCATCATGCATAAATTTTACATGATACTACTTCATACACATCACAAATGACTTATGAATCACTTTCCTAAATTATCAATACAATCAAAGCATGTTTTATTGGTTTTTAGTGAGTGGCACATTTTAAACTTAAATG
Organism: Viscum album; assembly: GCA_963277665.1. Taxonomy (NCBI): domain Eukaryota; kingdom Viridiplantae; phylum Streptophyta; class Magnoliopsida; order Santalales; family Viscaceae; genus Viscum; species Viscum album. The sequence goes on along the minus strand of OY728144.1, from coordinate 328,043,193 downwards.
TCAATCTAAAACTAATTATGGACACTTTTGGTCATATCGGTCACACCATGCATTATATTGTGTAATTTTTTATTTCTACACATCAAAACAAATAATGTTACATTTTCTTAAAGTATCAAAATAATCCAAATGTTTTTCACAGTTTTCAATATGCCACTTGTTCCTTTTACTTAAATTAATGTCAATTTTAAATAAATAGAGACACTTTGAGTCTTACCAGTCACACCATGAATTTTATTGAGGTGTGGTAAACTCATACATGTCATAAAATAAATAATATATCATTTTCCTAAATTATCAAAACAATCTGAATCCATTTTCTAATTTTTTAGTTTGTCACTTATTCTTTGTTCTAAAATTATTGTCAATTTTCAATAAAAAGAGATACTTTGATTTATAATGGTCACTTATTGTATCATATTGAGGTGTGGTTGATTATTATATCTCAAAAATGACTTATATATTGTTGTACTAAAGTATTAATTTCCTTAATTTTCAATATGTCAACTGTGTTTTTAAAAATATGCAATTTCAAATTGGAAACACATATTTTGAGTCGTACCAGTGACATCGTGCATCGGTTTGATGTGATACTGCTTCATAAACATCACAAATGACATATGAATCACTCTCGTAAATTTCCAAGACAATCGGAGTGTGTTTACATTTTTTTTCAGTGAGTGAAAAATTGTGAAATAAAATGTCAATTTTAAATTGATAACGAACACTTTTATCCATACCGGTTACACCGTGCATCAGATTGATGTGTGGTTAATTAATAAATTCCAAAAATGACTCATATATTATTATCCTAATGTATAAAAATAATATGAATTTGTTTTATTGTTTTTTAGTACATCAATTATCCTTTTTTACTTAAATTAATGTCAATTTTAAATAAAAAGTGACACTTTGATCCATACCGGTAATATCGTGTATCATTTTGAAATGAGACTAATTCCTACACATCATAAATGATTAAGGTGAGGATGATTCCTATATGTTCCGGAGTATAAAAACCCAAAACTGTCAGTGTTACCATTCTTTACTGTTGCATTCTTTGTCGAACTGAAAACACTACAGTGTCAACATTTATCACTTTCCTTCAAGTTCCCTCCACTGACTTCAATGGAAATTGATAAATGTCAACACTGCAAGGGTAACAAGGTTTTTAGGGAGAAGAACTCTGTGAAATAAATTTTCTACATAAGTATTAAAACATTTAATTTATATTATGTTAATGTAGTATCGATCATATAATATTCTGAAGAAAAAAATTATATTAAAAAACTTTACCTTCTCATTGAATTCCGAGTTACACCCCCAAAGTCCTATCACTCATGAGAATGCGTACCTTCAAAAAAACCACCCCAACTCAATCAAAGGAATCCACCTATATAAGAAAATGATTCTTATGTGAGTAATACTAAGAAAAATAAATTAATCATAAATATGAATTAAACCACTACTTCAATAGAAGTCATATCTTTATGTTATTTCTGTACATTCTTACATCAGGTATGTTTCCCATTATTGTCTATGAAAATCTATATTTTCTTTTGAATGTGAGTTTTTTCTATAGTCAAAGTAGTACTAGAAAAATATAAATACATAAACTATTAATAAATATTTTAAATGAAATAGTAATTATTTTCAAAAATACCTCTTTATGGATGCAAGTTTGTTCATGGAGTATGATCACTCTCATAAATTGAAAAACATAATAACCACAATATTTTATGTCCTTGGAATGTTATATAATCCAACTCCCATATTTTTTTGATGATGTAAAATTATGACATAGTCACATAAATTGGATTTCATTCCTTAGTACAAGAAACATTAATCGCTTCATCTAGAAGTGTAACTCTACTATTTTTCATGGTACTGTCTTCATAATGTTCATTTTTATAGAACACATAACTATTAATTACATAAACATTGTAAGATAATATATACACACTTGGTCCTCCATCTAGACACTGAAGTAATTCTAAAATATAATCCATGTTTTCATTTGACTCCTAGAAAATATGGTTCTAAAACCATCCTATTAACTATTGATTATGTGCATGGGTATACGTGTGCTCTGGCCGAATGTCGTGTAAGTTATTTTTACTGGACAATGATTTGACACTTCCCGATGGCATCTCCAGTAATTCATAGTTTCTTTTTAATCCTGCATAATAATGTATCACTGAATTGACATAATTGATATGCCAATAACATGTAAATTCAAATCAGATTAATGAACGAATAACATGAAATGGAAATCTATCCAAAATTTCACATCGATCAACAATCAAATAAATATTTATAAATTTAAATGTGATCGATCTGGTACTTATTTATGGTTCTCAGTGCAACCGAAGTGTACAAATGATGTAGATATATTAACATTTCTTTTAGTAATCATTACACAAAACCAAGTTTGAGGATCCTTCATGTCAAATTTATAATTAATTCCTTTAATATTTTAAGAAATAAATATCTAGGATTAGGAAGTTTCTTCATTGATGAATGTTAACCATCCAAAAAGTCCCTTTGAGATTACCTCTGTTATCCATTGAGGATCCAAAAATAGAATACCTCTAGATGTGATCGACACATGTTCTTATGATCTCTGAGAAACACCACTCAATCTCCAAGTGCTATCATGGAGATTCAAAAGTGTTCTGTTGTACATTCCTCGTCGCTCGTTCTATAGTCTAAAATAAATCTCTCTTGCACTAGTAGTTCTTGAGAGGGAGAGAGAAGGAGGAGTTGCGAGAAATGTTTTTGTGCACAATAATTCTCTATTCTCAATTTTAGGAGTCTATTCATAATAGACATAGTCATATATTTATAGAGTTAGTATTTAAGATAAAATATTATTTAATTACATGCTAGCCATTAAATAATATTTATTACCTTTAATAAACCTCATGCCACATAATAATAAATATATTATTATTATTATGTGGTGCATGCCAACTTGCGCAATAACAATTATTATGTAATGGTCTTGTTAATTAATATTTTTCACTGGAATCAGTCTTGATCTATTCAAACTCATCTAGTATTTATTGAAAAACTAAATGAATATTCTATTCATAAATAAATATTTTATTCACAATTTAGAGAATAAATATTTTTTAAAATATTCAATAAATAAAATAAATATTGTATTCCCAATCTATCGAATATATATTTATTTTGTCAATGTGATCAATATAACTTAAATAAAATTATTCATTGGACTTGAGAATATTATTTATTCTGTTAAATAAAATCAAATATAATTTAATTGAGATCAACAGAAACACTCATAGTGTGAACCTCTATGATTCTTTCTCATTGGCATTAGGCGGGTTTTCCTAAAGTCCTAGATTACTGTCTAGAAACGGTTCAATACACTCAAGAGAAAGAACATTATGTCACAGCATCAACCACCGCATATGAATTCTCACTATGTAATAAAATACATTTTTCACAATATCTCATCAAATAGGTTTCACATCCATGTCACAAACCTATATGCACGATATATCATTCTTTGACTCTCTGAAATAAACACATTGTAACACCATGACCATGAACTTTAATGTGACTATTATTTTTAAATCAAAGGGTCAAGATATTAGGTTTCCTAAATAAGGAAGAGACAAATCCTTTCTTGACATATTCATTAATGACATTCCACTTAGGACGCACCCATCGTATTCAACTTCTCCATAAATTTTTATCTTTATGATTTACGAAATACATCTATGTATGCGAATTTTATCATGTATTAATAATAATATTAAAGTATAAATACCATCACAAATTCTTGTGGATAAGAATATTTGATGACATCAAAACATGATAAATTTCTACTCGCAATAATGTTCTCGGAGTCTCTCATCTTTGAGATCACCATGTGTGCACTTCTTGAGAAGAAACTGCATCTTATTACATGTACTCACACCTGATAGTCTATTTACTTTATGTCCCATCATAGTACATTATCCAACCACAGAACATTATTTGATAATATCATCATAGAACATCAAGTTTCTCATCATAGTGGGAAACTGCTATGACCTTATCAATGTAATGTATACTCTATGACATTATTACATTCGAGTAATGCAGAACAACAAAACAATATGTAATAATAAGTTAAATTACTATTCAATACATTGAATACACATGTAATTAAAGTACAAATAGTTTGGGCTAGGATACCAACTCCAACATCGCATTGGTTATACATATAACCAAACTGAAAAGTGGGTTTCCACGTTTAAAATTTTTTTTAATCAAAAAATTTATAACTTTCCATGTTTGATTTTATATAACCAACATCAAAAGTGTATTTACAACATCTTCCAGAATATCATTGGTTAAAAACTAACATTTAAAAGAATTTTTCTACTTTTTGTAGCGCTTAATATTCCACAATCTGTAGTAGTTGTGAAATTCATATGAACCTATCAAAGCACTCCATTTCCCAAAATCATTTCGAATTAAACTCTTTGCATTACAAAGGATATTCGGGTTGGAGAGTCACACTTCATCATAGTTCATGTGTGAGAGTTCCCAATAGTCTTTTAAATATTTAAACTTTTCTTTGATAACACTGATGAGTTCTGTATGATCGTCTAATGAACATTTGCAGTGGAAGACATCCCAAAAAACAAAAAGATCTATCTTCAAGAAATCAACATGTAAATAATTAGTAATAGAATATCTTTAAATCATTTAAATTATCATACATATTCATCATTGGTAAAAGATAATGATTGATGAAGATCACTAAGAGCATTGAACGAAATCACCCTACCTCCAAGGTGATACATCAGAAAATGGTCATGATCATATCGTGAGGAAACCACAAATCTAAAAGGGTATTAGCATCTTCTCAAATGAGATAAATGGAGTTCTTATAGGAATAGATTTTTTTAGAGGCTCGCACACTTTAATTACACCCAGAACAGTGGAGGATACTTTCCTCGCATATATCCAAAGCCTAAGCCATCACATATTCAAAACACCATATGCGTTTTGACTGGTGGGGTATAATTCATTAAAAAATTTCAATGAATTTACTGAAAAGACTTTAATCCATTAACTATGGATTGTAATTTATGAATAAAACATTCTGGAGAAATAAATTATATTTATATTTATATTTATATTTATATATTCATGCACTGCTATGAAACATATATGCATCACATGAATATATTAAATGTACACTATATATACTACCATAATAATGTCCTTTATCAACATCCAAAACAGGTAGATAAAAGTCATTAGTAGCTGCTTTATGACCACTTTTGGTGGTCGTACTTACTCTATTGGTCAGGCTCAAGATCGACCATCTTTGGTGGTGGATAAAACTCCACCATGAAAATACCTAGTTTCATGAGTGGTTTATCACTGATGAAACAAGGGGACATCGGGGGTGATGGGGAGAGACCATAAAAGCTTCAATAATAGACCATGGAAATCCATGATGGTTAGAGGGAATTAGGTACAACAACAGATATTTCGGGGTGGTTAGGAAATGTTACAGCCATGATCTGAGGACCCCTAAGGTACAAAAATGGACGTCGAGGTGTGTTTGAGGTCACCCAGGGAAATGAGGGTGGCAGCAGAGGTGGTAGGAGATGGTGACGATGTGTTGTAGCTGGAAACCCATGACTAAGACGATTGGAAGCCGAAAAAATCCCACCTAATTTTTTTACGAGATTAGCGGCCGCCATTGGTGGTTTCTAGTACCCCATTTAGCGACTACCGATGAAGGATGATAATGATCTAAGTTGAAAAGACTGGATTTCTAGTAGTGATAAAATATAAAAAATATGTATCTATCCATCCCACACAACATATGCATGTATATTTTAGTTTACATCTTATTCTTTAGAGGGAGGGGGTCGTAACGTCCATTATAAATTTTTAATAAATTTTATATTAGGAAATTCGAGGGGAATTATTTTGTAGGAATTTCATTCTAATGTGAATTTTTCTATTTGATTTGTTATTGTGATAAAGTTTGATATTATTGTTTTTTTATATAAAATTATGCGTTATAATTCACCACAATAATTTTTTAGAGAAATTATTATTATAGCCATTTGCTGTAATTTTATGGTATATTTTTTATATAAATTAATCAATATTTTTTTCCATCAAATTTTAAATTGATTTGTTTTTTGAAAAAAAATTCCTAATAAATTGTCGAGATTTTTTTTAAAACATTAATGCATAAACAAATATATATTGAATTTTAATATATTTTTAAAAAATAATTTTAAATATGTTTACATAAAATAATAATATTTGAACCAACTCAAAAATAATTAAATTAAAATTTTATATTGTGTATTACCCCATGAAAATATTTATTTCTATAAATTTAAACTTGAAAATTTCAATGTATTTAAAAAAATTATTAGTTTTTGAAATATAATAAAAAAATTATTATTTTTTCAAATGATTAGAAAATTATATTTTATTTAAACATTAATGAATTTTTTAAGATAAAAAACATTATAATTTGTATACATAAAAAAAATATTGACTATGAAATAAATTTTTATGAAACGAAAATTATTATTTTTTTAATGGCATAAAATTGTTTTATAAATATTAAAATTTCATCTGTTTTTGATAAATTATTGTTTTTAAAATACTATCAATCCATTTTTTATAGAATTAATTGAATCTTTTGTAAAAAAATATATAAACCACCACTTAATTTTTTATTCAGCAAACAAATATTCCATTTATTTATGATTTATTCCCTACATAAAAAACAGAGAAAATGACAACACATAACTAAAAATTGGAATGAATTGTATCTTTTTATTTTCTCCTCTATTATGTAAAGTAAATATCATGAGGGTGCCCACTCTATTTCCAATCTGGAAGGTACTTATTTTCATTATTCTAAATTTTAAAACCATTCCAACATGAAACCACAAGCTCCCCACCACTACCTTTATTGAATTTTTAAAAAAAATTAGAGAGAGAGAGAGAGTGTGTGTGTGTGTGTGTGTGTGAACCATAGAAGGTTCCTTGTTGAAGAGACCTTTCTCTCTTGCTTTATATAAGGTCATGTTTTATGTGATCAAAATCTGGCCTCCTCATCACAAAGACACCAACAGAGGATTGTCTTCCAGCTTGTTTCAAAAGAGAATGTTTGATGCGTCTAAGAATCTTCCATTAATATTATATACCTGCTCGGCAATGGAGAAGTCGATGGCCTTCCTCCACCTCTATGTTCTTGCAGCAGCTCTCTGGTAGGGCGAGGACTTGGAATTTGGGGATGAGGACTTCGCATGGGAGGAGGTCCTATGGGGTCTGTACGAGCGGTGGAAGAGCAACCACTACCCCCAAATAATGACCAGATATGAGAAGGAGATTTTTTGGTGGTTCAATGTGTTTAAGGCTAACATGAATCATGACCATGAGGTGAATCGTTAGGGGAGACCCTACAAGATGAAAATCAATCAGTTTTCTAATATCATTGTGTTTTTTTTATATATAGGTTTTTTATTTTTTTATAGAAAATAGACAAGGTTGTCAATATTTTTAAAAATGGGTCTCAAGATGTGCAAACCCTGTTCACGCATCTTTGGCATAGAGAGATTCTTGAATGGGGTTTACGCATCCTATATAGATGTGATAAAATATATGTGAACCCTGTTCATGCATCTATTCACACCGAAGATGCATGAACGGGGTTTATTCATCATTCTAAGATGGGATGAAGGATGTGTGAACCCTATTTACGTACCTCATTGAGATAGTATATAAAAGGGGTCTCCCCCTATTCATTATTCTCCTCTGGATTTTTCAGCGAAGCCTTGTATAATTAATTTATTAACAATTTTTTTTCTTTTAAGAAGTTAAAATTTCTATTTAAATTTTTAATTGTTTAATTTTTTTACTTTAGTTGTATTATTTTTTTTTTGATTTGTGATATGTAGAAGTTAGTTTTTGTGTGTATAGTTTAGTTATTTCATATGTATTGATGTGTAAATTAGTTTCTTTTGTATGGTTTAATTTTTGAATGATGTGTATTATGTATGAATTCATATTGAATGTTTAGGAAATTTATTTATGTTTTGTCTAAAATGTTTTATGAATTCATATTGAATGATTATGAAAATTAAATATGTTATAAAATATTTTATTTTGAAAGTAATATTAATTTAAATTATAATATTTTCTACACTAGATATATAATTTATGAATAATATATTAGTTATGTGTATCATATTCAAATTTATTAAATAAATTTATAGAAAACTCTTTTTTTAATGGTATAAAAACAGTTTGGTGTAAATTAAAATTTTAAATTATATTAGTTATAATTACATTTATTAAAAATAAAATATATGTAGATATTTAATATTTATTTAATCTTGTAATAGATAAAACAAGTGTACCTAAAAACATGGTATGTTGTGTGATGAATTATCTTGAGATGACCGACCAATGCATAATTGAAATTGCATGTATTATTATGTGAATTTGGTTATTTAATTTGTAATAATTGCATTTATTTTTCAGTATTAAAGACATGTGAGTCCTCTATGACTAAGTATGTAAGGACCTATGGGTCCTCTAAAATACAGTTATGTATTTCATAACCCTAGACCCCCTCACATGCATGTGAGTAAATTTCTAATTAAAAGAAAATAAATAAGAGGCATCCCCAAAGAGGCACCCCCAAAGAGGTGTCCCCGAAGAGGTGTTCGAGAACAAGCCTTCGACAAGAGGCATTTCTATTTGAAAGAAGACCAATGGTTGTATAAATATTTGATAATAGAGACTGTAGGAGTCTACCCATAAGTTTTGGTTAGTTTATCAAATAATGATAAACTAATTGTAAGTCTCAAGATCAATTCATGATTATTTATTCATATGTAATTAAAATATATAACATTATACTAAATTTTCTTGGGTAATAATACCGCCATCACTACACTTAAATATTTAATGTTCAATACATAAAAAAAAGTCTCCAGATAAAGTCAGTTATTCAAAACCAATTTAAATAATGTAAAATATTGATGTAATATATAATATTTTATTAATTATTTTTTTATAGGTAAAAATGTCTACACAAATATATTTCAATTGTGAGACCATTTAAATGGAGTGGGGATTTAGCTATAGTGTGCCAGCTGTCAGAGTGGTAAATCTTCATGGTTGAATGACATTGGATGTAGATCACAATAAGATTCATAATCGGTTAAAACTGAGGGTCAATCAATCAATTTATTCAATAACATATCGACATCTAAAACATCCTGAATTTTTCTGGGGCACCAAGTACCCTTTGGTCGATGATGATGATTTTCTGGATGCATCTTCCTTATTTAGATATTAGTGTGCTAGTGGTTTGATGGAGTTGTATACGGTGATTTCTAATATAGATGTGGTGCAACCGACTACTATAGAACCTTGTTTTGTGAGCTCTATATAATTTTCTCATTCACATCAGTATTTTTCATTGGCAACTTATCATATAACTCCAGTAATGGATGCAAATTCTGAAGAATATAATCAAAATTTGGAAGGAAATGTAGATGAAATCCCTTTGTGTGATGATATAGTGAATGAAAGTTTATCTGAGGATGAATAATCTGGGGAGCCATCAGGATATGATGTGGGTGAGGTTGATGTGCAGAATGAACCTTCTGAGGTTCCTTTGAGAGATGTGGGTGGGGGTGATGTGGGGAATGAACCTTCTGAGGTTCCTTCGAGATATAGACATCCACGGCATCCAGCGTTTAGTGGTAATAATCCTTAAGTATTTAGTTCCTTAGTTGAAAGAATGTCTTGTGAAAAAAAATTTGATTTATATGTCATTACATAGACTTCTCAATTACCTGTAATTATAGGGAATAGGTTTGAATCAAATGATAACTCTATCTATGTTGGGCAGGACTTTGAATGTAAACTGGCCACGAAAAATATGATAAAGCAATACCACATTGAGAGACATTTTACATTTTTGTTTGATGAGTCAAAAAAGAAAAAATATATCATTCATTGTAAAAACAAATATCGACCAGAATTAAAATATTTATTAAGGGAAATATTTGATATATTTTTTCATATTGGAGGATTACCGAATTAGAAGGGCCACACACATGTGTGCATCCAAGCTTGTCACAGGATCACTCTTCACTTGATTCAGAGTTTATATAAAATTTTTTTTGTGATATGATATGAATATGTCAGTATATTACTAATACCCTTGTTCAGGAAGTAATTCAACAGTTTTATAACTATAAGATATCATATACCAAAGCATGGAATGAAAAACAAAAGGCAATTGTAAAAGTGTATGGTGATTGGGATGAATCTTATTCTATGTTTCCACATCATATCAATTTGTTATCTCTCAATAATCATATTGTTTATTAGTTGGAAATTGTTGAGTATGTATCCCCCAATCACCGAGTTGATTGAAGAAAGGTGAAGATTAATAGGATTTTTAGGGCATTCAGGCCATGCATTTATGCCCTTTTATATTGTAAACAATTTATTCAGGTCGATGGAATTTTCCTGTATGGAAAGTATATATGTGTTCTATTCATTTCTTCCACACAATATGGTAATCATTATCATCTTACAATTTCCTTTTCAATTATTGAAAAGGATAATTTTGAATGCAGGAGCTGGTTTTTGGCATGTGTACGTGTTCATGTCACACAAAACCAGGGTGTGTGTCTGATATCTGATCGCCATCGAGAAATTAAAGAGGTTGTGGCTAGCGATGGATTTTCAATGACTAATCCAGATTTTTATCATTTTTATTTCATTATAAATATTTCAATTAATGTTCCTAATAATTTCAAAGATTAGGCCATAAAGATGGTGATCCTCAAGTTTGGTATGTTTTTCTAAACATACATTTTTTAACAAAATTTATTCCCTATTTTAATGCATTATTCTCTTATGGTTTTAGCATATGATCCCCAATAAGAAAGGATTGACTGACACCTTAAAGAGATTTGAACTGCTAATGAAGATGTGTATGAATATATGATGTAGATTTCATAGGAAAAATGGTCATTAACAAATGATGGTGGTAGAAGATATGGCCATATGACTACTAATATAGTGGAGTGCATAAATAAGGCCCTCAGGGGTGTGTGCAAACTCCCTATCATAGGGTTAGTGAAAAATACATTTTATTGATAGAATCACTAATTTGTTGACTGATCCCAAAAGGCCTATGAGATTGTGTAAAACAGAATGTGTTTTACTCATCATTTTCAAATTGATATTGATCAGATACTGAATGAGGCTTCAATATGGATTGTTATAGCCTTTGATTGGGAAAATATGACATATCAGGTAAGACAATATTATGACCAGACTACATGCACTAGTTGTATAATATCTTGTGGTGATGTTAGATAACATGTACTATGATTACGACACCTTTTAGGCATTTAGATATCCATTTGCATATTTTATCACAACATGTGCTTCAGTAAATATATCATGGGATCCATATTTTAACCCATTGTATCACATGAGCACGTTGGTTGACTATTATAGTTCAGCATGGATGCCTTTTGGTGACTTTCATTCTATCTCATTGCATGTTGATCAGCTGACCAAAATCCCGGATATTCCTAGGTTTCATATTTTCTTTTGTTTTCATTTATGATTTTTCCAATGACTTTTGTTTTTTAAATTATTGGAGTCATACAACTAGGTTGTGGACCCATGGAAGACCAAAGTCAACTCAAATAAAAAATTAAATGGATTTTCATCAATGATGACAAGGGAGAATACAATGTAGTATTTGTCACGTAGAAGGATATACTCGTAGAAGCTCTACCAAAGTGGCATGACAGAGCTCCACATCTCATCATCCATGATTGAGTATATGTATTTTATCATTAATATGTAAAAAAATTAGTATGTGGATGTTTTTGTGTTTAATCCGTTTATTTATTTCTTTCCCCATTTCTGATATGTTTCAATTTTGGTATGTCTCATTTTTGGATTCTATAATAAAGAATTTTGTTAAACTAAAACTATCAAAAAAATAAACCTAGAACGAAGATGAATATATAATTCTTCCACATGTAACAAGGACACTAATCTAGACTCAAAAAATAAAGTATAAATTGAAAATATTAACAAAATCATTTTTCATTTTCTTGTTATAGATTTTTTTAAATAAAAGTTCAAATTTATTATTGAGTTTACTATAAAAAGTAACAATGATATCATTTGTGCTATTATAATGTTTTACATTTCACACATACCAGGATTCTCATGTATCATGGATGATTTTAGAGCGATGGTATGTGCTTCTGTTGAGTGTACACATATCTCACCATTTCCATCATACTGAACCACCTCTCTCTATCACCAATCATCTTCGTCATGTTGGATTCTACGGAATAAAGATGTGGGACTTCACCTTTCTTGATTATCAAATATTCGTTGTGTTTGTAGTGAAATGGAGGCTAGAGTCACATAAATTCCATTTTAGAGAGGGGGTGACTATTACCCTACAGGATTTGGCCATTATGTGGGTCCTCCCCATCAATGGTGTGTCCCTAACAGGATGAGTAGGAGCAGATTTATCAGAGCATGTTCATAGAATACTGGGCATATAGGTCCCTGATGATTAGAAGGACCATCGTCAGTGGTAGATTATGCATGGACTGGTTAGGAAAGTGCTTCACAAATTTAACCAAGGATGTAGATGAGATCATTGTGCTGTGATTTTCATGTTCATATATATTGAGGATGATAGGTGGCATAGTTTGTGTTGATCAATCAACAAATTTTGAACATCTCTTGTATTTACATTTTTTGGAGGATTTGGAGAAGGCATTCAAGTATATCTGGGGTCTGCTTATCTAGAATATACATACAGGGTGTTATGCAGTGCATGTTGCATCGATAAGATGCAGATCATGGGATGGATGGTTCTTATACAGATGTGGGTATGGGAGTACATCCCTCATTTTTCATCACATGCTCGTGCGCCATTTCCGGCAGATATTGTAGCAGAGGCCCCCAGTGGACATTGGTATGTTATTAATTCCTTGTAATGTATAACTTAATTTTATAACTTTCTATTATGAAATGTAAATATAACAATGTTATCTACAATTGGAGTCAGTAACATCGACATTCAGATTCCCTCAGACATCATTTCCATGCCTACACACTTATGTCGGATAGTATTTGACCACACAATGTAAGTGATAATTATATATATTGTTAAATATTTATTATTTATTGTAAATGTATTCATTTATAAATTGATTATTTATTTTTTCTTTCAGATTATATGGATTCCATATACAGATGCTATTATCCAGAGTCTTCCACCATACAATACGACAATTCTTTCTATCATCTCTTATAGGTTCCATTGATACAATTTTATATAATCGAGTGGCATCAGACCGATATAGTTATGAGGTTGTTCAGATTCTTTCAGCATGTTCTTGACCCACCCAATCAGTTAGAATCACTAAATTTTCTGAGGATGTTAGGGAAGATAGATTTTAATTGGAGGAGATACCATGGCAGATATATTGATTTATGGGACAGATCGCAGGAGTCCTAGTTGAGAGGGGTGGGGACAGTATGTTTTCATTTGGTTGATCAGATGGATTACGCATCTGGGCATAGTAGGTCCCCAGTCATATTTTTGACATGACACAGACAATGCTTTCATGAGTTGGTATATATTGTTCCTTTCACTATTCAGTAGAATATTTATTCATATTACATAACAACGGAATTTGTTTTTGCAGGATTATCATATTTGTCGTCCACTTTGTAACACCCTGAGACTTTATGAGAAAGATTATTTTCAATTTATTTGATGTCATGTGTTGTACACTAAACCAAAATTATCTTGCACTATACTCAACCCCGTATTAGCTTCTAGTGTAAGTAAACACTATTCTTGGATTGTGTTGCATGCAAGAGTGACCTTCCTCAATAACGTGTGTTGTACACAATACCGAGTTTCACTAAACAACGATATATTTTTATAATATTATCATGAACTAGCTGTTATGAATATTATTAACCAAATTTTGAATTTATAACATTATCATTCATCTTACACAATATCTAGAACATGGTATGAGAACAAAATAATTTTTTTCGGTAAAATAAGTATTTTTCAAAAAATGTAGTTTTGCCGCCTTTTGATGGTGCACCCATTTCAAATCAAGTTTTTTAAACATTTATAAGTTCAATTTGATGAAATAAAATTATTTATTTCAATAATAATATAAAAATTTACTTTGGATAAATTTTTATTTTTTTTCTATTAACTTTCATATTTTTGTGAATAGTAAAAATACGCTAAATTTTAATTAATAACAACTTTTTTCATCAGGATAATTTATATGGTAAAATTATAATATTTAATGGTTTTAAAGTATAAACAAAATATTTTTTCACAATTTTATATAATTTAAGTAATTATCATTAATTTTACATTGAATTCATAGGTAAAAACATTTGAATCTCTAACAATGTTTTAACTTTTAAAAATCGTTCTCTTAACAACGGGATTAATTTTTAATTAATTACTACAACTTATATATTTTAAATTTTGAAAAATGGAATAAAAATTTGGATTCAGTGGGTCCAAATTATGTTAATAGGTTACTTTAATTTGTCTTGACATTATGAATAGTAACTACGGTAATTTTTATTTACTACTGTTAAATGTAATTCAGGTAGTTAAGGGTAAAAATAAGATTATAAAATTACCCTAACACCTGAAAAAATTCTATAGGATTAATAAAAGTCGACCCATATCACCTAAGGGCCAGGATAGATTCATTTCCTGGACATTGGACCATAAAAATTATATAATTATTATTAAAACCAAAGAAAGTGACAACATGTCACTCTCTTATATCTTATAATTGTGATAATTTAAATTAAGTGATAAACTTCATAAAAATCGAACATGAATAGTATAAAGAAATCTGATAATATTATATACATCATGTGAATTTATTTATAATTTTTAGGGATTAAATAATTATCATTAATTATGACACAATAGTGATGTTGAAATTATTTTATTGATTGAAATATCAAATAAATGGTTTTAAAATCATTAAAATAAATATTATATGAACTATTGAATGTGCTCCCTGAATTTTTTATATAAATATGAAATATTATGAATCTATTAAATCTTTTAGTTAGAACATATCTTCTGTGTGGATTTTATTTAAATTCAAATAAATGAATAGTGTCGAAATTGACACTATTGTTATTTTTAAAAATAACATATTATAAAATTGTTTAAAAATCACAAAGATATTTAAAAATTATAAATTGAAATTTATATGGTCTAAAATTTTATAAAGTATAAAATTATGGACAATTTAAAACACATAAATAATTATTTATAACAATTTAAAATTTAGAATATTGTTACCAAAAATAAAATTAAATAGATTAAATAAGGATAAATCAAGTTGATAAGGTTTACAATAATTTTCCAAAATGTCTAAATTTTATTGGTTGATGATATTACAACCCTATCTCATCTAATATTCGGATTTGAGTCATTTTTGGTGGTTTTTAAGTTGGTTTTTCATTTATTATAAATTAATATTTCTTATGTTTCCAAAGGTCCCCCTCTCCTACCTTATAAAAGGGAACCTCATTCCTCTCCTCCACACACCATTTTTTTCCTTCAATCTCAGCAAAACCCTGCCAATTTATCTTCTCCACTTACCTAGAAACATACTAGTGGTCCTGGTTTTCTTCAAAGACCAAAATTAGTGCCCTAAGAGGAAGTTTAGAAGAGGCGTGTCGAAGAAGAGGAAATATCCTTTACCGATTCCTTCAAATTCATTTCTTCTTCTACTTCCTATTAATTTTTTGTTTCATAATAAAATAATAAAATAAGTGTCACTCATATACTGATATTTTATTATAAATATTAAAGAACCCTATTTCACCTTTTATCCATCCTACGGAAAACGAAATCACAACGTGTGCATATGTACGGAATACCGTCTCCACGCCATGGTGTGATATGTTTTCCACGACCAACTTACTTGGATGGGTATAATGGTGTAAGGAATAACTATATATGATTATTATGACATGATAATAATTCTGAGATATTCTATCGTCCACTTCAATTCCATTCAATAATTATGAGAACGAAATCATCGCTCCTGTGTACGCACGGATTACCGTCTCCACGACGCGATGGGATTCATTCTCTATGTAAACCATTAAAGAATGAATATAAAGTATATATAATAAGTAATAATGAAAAATGTTATATAATAAAGATACTTGATTCATGTGTATGTTTTTTACTTCCAATAAATTTAATAAGGAAATGAAAACAGTGTTCATGTGTACGTACGGCCTTCTATCTCCCTGGACGATGTATTTCATTCCATTTATTGATCTATCATATATAATTATATGCTGAATATATATTATATATAAATTGTGTTCTAAATTATGGAATTATATAAATCAGTTTATAAGTAATAATATCAAGAACAACAAGTCCAAACACGTACGATAAATGAAACGATTTTACCAAAAATGTCGCTTTAACATGGAATTGACAAAAGAAAGGGTAATATAAAGTAATAAGTGAATCATATATGATATTATAAATACTATTATGGTTATGTTAAAAGTTAATAATATTTTTAAACCCACTATACAAGATTCTCGGACACATACGAAAGAAATTGGACAAAAGGTAAGGGATTATTTCGTCTCACCTTTATTTCTGTGTGACATATGCCTTAATCACCACCTATTTCTTTTGTATGGTGTTTATGCTTACCATGAATGTTTTATTATTTTAATTATTAAAGATATGATATTTACATATGCATTTAATTTTCTTTATTTTATGACATGTATGATTCCAGTTATTATAATTGCTAAGGGATAATTATTCCAATCTCATTCTTATCTGAGATTGTTTATTCGTAAGTAATTACTCGTGTTATATTTATCATCCATGTCCATATGTTCTCAAAAAAAATTCATAAAATGTTTAATATTATTCCATGTATGTTTAAAGTCATTTTTACCCTTTTTTGACTTTTACCATGTGGTATGGAAGCGATCTTTCTTTTGTTTACCATATGAGGTACTTTTTTACTTTTCCAACAATAGTACAAGATGAATGTTTTTTACCTTATACGACATGAATGAATTTTTACGGTTTTATAATGCCTTATTTTCATAAAGCTTCCTCTACAAGATTTCATGATTATTTTCCACAAAATACTTTTCTTTTAAAATTTCATGGCATTTTGAGAAAAGAAAATGATTTTGAAGAAGAAAGGATATTTTCTTCAAGAACTCACTTCAAGTGTTTTATCAATACTATTTCCCATATAAGATGACATTATTTAGTATGTTTATGTTTTGAGTATAATGTTCATATTCTTTGCATGGTTTGATTTTTTTTATGATGAAATGGTATCCATTTTTTTATATGGATTATGTTATGATGGGATGATTTTTATGAAACCCATTTTATTCTTTGGGTTATGATGAATGATATAGGATTTTTTTATGGCACATGTAAGAATGATTTCAATATGAGATGGGTGGGACCTATATATCCCTCAAATGCATTGGGTAAAGATTTATATCTCACGAGATAGACATGGTTGGAATAGAAAGTAAATCTGGTTCAGTAATACAGGGCTGGAATGGCATGTAAACTTGGTTCAATAATGGACATTGTCCACTATGATGGTCATGGAAGAAATGTCTTGGCTACTATCGAAATCATATCATGTGCTTAATGGATTTTTACAATTACATGATTTATTACCATGCTATTTTATCAAGATTTATGTTCCTTTATGATCTATGCCTTACATGCAGCCAAGATTTATTTCACAACTCAAGAATTTGATGTTTAAACTTTATGTTCATGTTTTTTAAGTTCAAATGTTTATGGTTTGTTTTTTTTTCTCCATGCCTACCCTTACTGATCATTTGAGCTCACCCTTGATATGTTTATTTTTCCCCATGATATAAATAAAGGTTTTAGGTATGAAAACAAAAGTGGAATATCTTAATGAGAGATTTTGAAGATCTTTCACCATGATTAAAAGATTAAGTCACGAGTTTCCAAAGACACTAAACTATTACGGACCTTGGGTGTCTGTTTTTGTTATGTATTAAGTATTCTCCAAAAGTAATGTAATGTACTTGTATATCAAGCTTGGGTCTCTATAGTTGGTATTAGAGGAAAGGTTTAGGTAACCTTTGGAAACATGGATGCGAAAACATTAGTGAAATCCCTAGAGATATTTCTAAGGTATGTCTAGGGATGTCCTTAAGGATAAGTATACGTATAGGTTATAGTCCTAAAATTATAGTAACAATAATATAATTAAACCTAAGATGTTATATATTGAAGGTACTCCCCATTTATTATGTTTCTTTCCTAGCATGATTTTTTCCTCTCACACTATTCTATTTTAGTTTTAGACGATGTATGGAACCCGAAGGAACCATGTTGATCAATGTAATGGACAATGCAATTATTTTCCTCTCTAACAACCAAATTTGATGGGAGATGGAGTGAAAAATATTATTGTTCTACTTAAACTAGCTATGAATCATTCTGGACTTCCAAATGAATAAAGAAAACAACAATATTATATTTATTTCTTTATGAGGCAACGTCCACCTTCTTTTAGTGGGTCTTCTGGTCCACTTATTGCTGAACAATGGATCAGTACCATTGAAAAAATATTTTCCATGCTTCGTTGTATGGAGCATGAAAAAATCATTTTGGCTATTTATCGGTTAGAAGGTGAAGCTGACCAGTGGTGGACTCTAATTAAGAATACAAGGCCCCAAGATGAAATTGAATCCATGGAATAGGACAAGTTCAAGAACTTCTTTTTTTAGTAAGTACTTCCCACGTTTTCTTCGAACAAATATGTAAAAGGAGTTCCTTGAGCTAAAGAAAAAGGATTATGAATCTGTTGGTATATACGAAGTAATTTTACAAGGCTTGCAAGGTATGCATCTGGCTTTATCATCCAACCTGAAAGTAAAGTTGATCAATTCTTCAGTGGCTTAAAACCAAGTCTTTGAAGAGCATTAGATATAAGATAATTCAGTATCTATAAAGAAATTGTGTTTTGCGCTATCAAGGTAGAACTGGAAGTTGTTGGTATATATCCATATCATGTTTTGGACAAGAAACTAAAGATGGAGTTCGGGGAAAAATCTCAAAACAATAGTGAAAAGATGGTGAATGTTTCTTTATGCTCAATGTTTGGAAAAAAGTGTGGTGGAGATTTTATAAAAGGTGATAGAAAATGTTTCATGTGTAGAAAAGAAGGTCATAAAGCAGTTTAGTGCTGAAGTAATGGGAAAAGGGTTCTTAATGACTTGAATAGAGAAAAGACTACAGAGAATGCTCCACCTACATTTCAATGCTACAAGTGCAAGGAAATGGGGAAATATACTAACTGATGCCCTAATCCAAGGGTTAATGATGATAGACATCAACAACCACTTAAGGCAAAGGAAAAAAAGGAAATTCACATGTGATCACTATTGGTGATGTTGAGTATGACAACGATGTGGTGGAATGATTAAGTGTTTATGTAATTGGATTCCAAAATAATGTTGTGATATCTCATTTATAGTATCGTGGAATATTGTAATATCTATGTATTGGTTTATTGTGGTTTTCAATAATATTATGGTACCGGTAACCATGAAAAGTGATTATAATATTTTTGGAACGAATATGATATGGGAATAATGAAGGGATAAGAAGAAAATATTATGTCTGATAGTATTCATGATCTCATGACTAATAAAAGGACAAAGTGATATCATGATTTGAGTATATAGATTTTTTGGGATTTTGGTATGTGGAAAGTGTTAACATTTGACAGCATTCATGTTTTCACTAAGG
The DNA here is from genome assembly GCA_963277665.1 of Viscum album. NCBI lineage: Eukaryota > Viridiplantae > Streptophyta > Magnoliopsida > Santalales > Viscaceae > Viscum > Viscum album. Next base: position 328,023,236 of record OY728144.1, on the reverse strand, counting down.
ATTAATGGGTATTCATTTTTTAAGAGATTACAAGATTAAGGTATTCACATGTTTGGAATGCGACCAACAAGATATATCGTATGATAAATGATGTTATTCACATGCTCGGTAGACGACATTTCTAGTAATCGTTTTCTTTATACTATGAGTTTGGATAGAAGTATTTTGGATAAGCCTAAAGATTTGAAATGGATTATGTTGGACATAATATAATATTGTTTAAGGATAAAACCATTTTTTTATATTAGTTCTGGAATGTTATAATGGTGAAGTTTTAGAAAAAGGGCAACCTACAGGATGGACGACAACCCATTGTGTCGGACAAGGATGCGGGAATCGAACCCCCAACTGAAGTGCGATGGGCCTGTATCACCTACCATTAGCCTATAGGAAGTCCCAAGTAAGTATAAATTACCTTTATTTTATTAAGAGGTGTGATAGATGAAGTATAAGTCCATTTTTGGAACCATATATGATTAATCTCTCCATAAGATAGACTTATGAATATAACTTTTGCTAACCTTAAGTTTGAGATAGATGGAATGAACTATCATTCTATTTCATGATCTGATAACACTTCACGGAAGACAAATTCAACTTCATTTCTTTAAGAGATGAAGTGGAAATTGTTCAAGGCACAAACAATAGTGATATTGTACCAAATTCAAGTAAGTATTTCTTTTAATATAAAAATTCATCAATTTTAGCGAAATGATCTTGAAAACCAAAAATGTTTTCCTAGTACATCAAATTCCATGAATTATATTGTACCTTAGAACATCACAAATTTTTGGCTTTGTGATTGTTGTCTTTTTCAAAGTCAGGTTCCCTACCACTCTCCATCAAAACTTGATGATTAGATTTCTCTTCCATATCCATATTTTCACCTATGTTCTCTTTTGTGGAAACCCAGTGATGAGTTAATTTGGGTAATTGATATGTTTCATAATTTAGTTTTAAAATTATGTTTTAGTATTACTTTTTACGATGTGGGTTTCTATGAAAGAAAATTTCAAGTAATAAACCATTTATAACCCCGAAACATTTTGAGGGAGAAATTAATTTTAAGGGGGGTAGAATGTAACACCCTGAAATTTTATGAGAAATATTCTTTTTAATTTTTTTAATGTCTTCTGCTGTACGCTACACGAATATTAGCTTTAACTATACGCAACATTACATTAGCTTTTAGTATACACATACACTATTCTTGTCTTTTGTTTCATGTAAGAGCGACCTTCCTCAATATTGTGTGTTGTACACAATACTGAGTTTCACAAAACAAAAATATATTTTTATAATATTATTATGAACTAGCCGTTACGAATATTATTAAACATATATTTAATTTTATAAAATTATCATTCATCTTACACATTATCTAGAACATGGTATGAGAACAAAATAAATTTTTTGTGTAAAATAAGTATTTTTCAAAAAATGATGTTTTGGTGCCTTCTGATGGAGAACCCACTTTAAATATAATTTTTGACACATTTATAAGTTCAATTTGAAGAAATAAAATTATTTATTTTGATAATTATATAAAAATTTACGTTGGATAATTTTTTAATACTTTTCTATTAACTTTCATACTTTGATGAATAGTAAAAATACACTAAATTTTAATTAAAAACAACATTTTTCATTGAGATAATTTATATGGTTAAATTATAATATTTAATGGTTTTAAAGTATAAATATAATATATTTTTACCATTTGATATAATGTAAGTCATTATCAATAATTTTACATTGAATTCATAGTTAAAAACATTTCAATCTCTGCCAATGTTTTAACTTTTAAAAACGGTTTTCATAATAGCGAGATTAATTTTAAATTAATTACAGCAAATTATGGGTTTTAAATTTTGAAAAATATATTGCATATTTGGATTCATTGGTTCCAACTTATTTAATAGGTTACTTTTATTTTTTCTGACATTATGAATAGTAACTACAATAATTTTTATTTACTACAGTTAAAGATAAATCAGGTAATTAAGGGTAACAATAAGATTATAAAATTACCCTAACACCTACCAACATTTGAATCCAAAAATCGTGGAACACGATTATTTTTAAAAAAAATTAAATTTCATGAAGAAGAATTTCAATAAATAATGGATAATTTTAGAGAGTAAAAGATTTTGATTGAAGATCAGAAAAAAAAACAATATGAGATATATGGAATTAGAAGTTTATTTGGACAATTTTGAGAAGATACATATTTAGACTTTATAAAAGGAAACATGTTATACTGGTACACAATCTTCATTAGAGGATTTTAATGTTAAAATACCTCCATCATGTGATATTATTATAGAAATTATGAAAAAGATTGATTTCATATTCTTTTAGAATAAGAAACAATCTTTAAGAGGTTAATAATGTGTAATCATATCAAAGAATAATTGTTGAAGAAAATCATCCATGGTGAAGTTATATAAGTTTTCAAAACTGATGTTTATGAGTGTATCCCTTGAGGTGGAGGTAAATGAACGAATATGAAATTACTACCAGAATTAGTATATTAATTAGAATCAAACCTAATTACTGTTGAACAATCAGGAAGATCGTGTTATTGAAAGATGAATGTTTTTATAAATATATATTCCTTTGTTAACAAAAAAATAAAAAAAATAGAAAAGGCTTTTTATGGAATTAATCAAATACATAATTTTTTTTCCTCTAGTAAATTGATGAATTATTTTTATTTAACCTTTTTGTAGGATTCATAAACTTGGTTCATGCATCCTTTACAAACTCCATACAGGATGCGTGAACCCCTTTCATGCAGCATAGAAATAGAAGATGCGTGAACGGGGTTCACACATCTTTTATCACATATGTGCAAGATGCATGAACCTCGTTTACACATATCTCCATTCAAAAGATGTGTGAACAGGGTTCACGCATCTTGAGACCCATTTATAAAAATATTAGTAATACTATCCTTTTTATATAAATAAAAAATAAAAAACCACATATATAAAAAAACCATCTCATCGACTATGAGTTCTGAAGTGGTTATGAAGACTCCAGGGCGAAGCATTTTAGGATTCTCACAGGCAACCAGATAGGGTCAAAGGGGATCGATTACGAGGTTACATAGGATCTATTGGCATCAGTTGATTGGAGAAAGAAGAGAGGTGTGGCTGGCGTAAAGGATCAAGGAATGTGTGGGAGCTGTTGGGAATTTTCAATTGTAGCTACAATAGAGGGGATATACTACATCAAAACCAAGAATATGGTGTCCCGGTCGGAGAAAGAACTGATCGACTATGACACCCAGGAGAAAAGAGGGTGTGATGGAGGAATGATGGAGGTGGAATTTGAGTTTATCCACAAAAACTATGACATCACCTCAGAGCGCAACTACCCCTACAAGGCCAAATACAGGACCTGCAAATCTTAAAAGGTTAGTAGATAGATACTTATTATAAAACCGATAATATACTGGTGATGAATAAGTTTAGGATGAAATCCAGAAGAAGTCTCTGGTGGTGAGGATCGATGGGCTTCAGAATGTGCCTGCAAATGATGAACTGGCTTTGAAGAAAGTCATGGCCCACCAACCGTTGGCAGTGGCGATCGATGTCGGTGGTTCGGATCTACAATTTTACTTATAGGGGGAGTTCATGGGGCATTGTGGTGAAGATTTTTACAACGAGGTAGTGGTCATAGGATATGGTGTAAGTTTGGAGGGGAGGAATTATTAGATCATAAAGAATTCATGGGGGGATATTAGGTGGAGGAGGGATACATGAGGATGTTGTGTGGGTATTAGAAGTCAGAGGGCCTCTATGGCATCGCAATAGAGGCTTCTTACCCTATAAAACTATCCTCTCATAGAGCTGAATCCCACCCCAATGATGAACTCTGAGTTTTCTACACTGCTAGATTGTTGTATTTTATTGTAACCATGGCTTGGCATGTAACTATTTGTAATTGTGTAGTGTTAGTACTATATTTATGTTATAGATTGTTTGTTTGAAAAAATTATGGTTGCCACCCTTCGGGGTGCTCTGTCATCTCAGCTGGAAACGACTCCTTCCGGACTAGGGCTCTCTTAGGAGTGACCTCTTCATGGGGAGGGGGTTTCCTTGTGTGGAGGGATTGAAAAGGCCACACATGGAAATTCATTCTAAGGAAATGAGAAAATGTACTTTGAGTTATACCCACCACATCATCTGTCGGTTTGACTTGATACTAGTTATTACACGTCACAAATTTCATATGAATCATTTTCTTAAATTATCAATATAATATAAGTGTGTTTGCTCAGTTTTCATTGAGTGAGACACAGTTTGAACAAAAATATTAATTTTAAACTGATAACAAACACTATGAGTCATATCAGGAACCACGTGTATTGGATTGATATGAAACTGATTCTTACACATCAAAAATGATGCATGGATTATGTTTATAAATTATAGAAATAATATAAAAGTGTTTGATCAGTTTTAATGTCATTTGAGGATTTCCGTAAAATGTTATTTTAAATTATAACCTTGCATTCAAGTAATATTGATCACACTTTGAGCAGGATTGTGGCACAACTAATTCACACACAGCAAAAATGACTTATGCATCATTTTTCTAAATTATAAAAACAACCCCAATATGTTTTCTCAGTTTTTTGTATGTAACTTTTTTTTACTTAAATGTCACTTTAATCTAAAAACATGTACATTGGGTCATACGAGCCACATCGTATATCGTTTTGATATGATGTTAATTTATACAAATAAAAAATTAATTTTGAATCATTTTCCTAAATTATCAAGATAATATGGGTGAATTTCTCAGTTTTCAGTGAGTGATCCACGTTTTAAACTAAAATGTAAATTTTAAACTGATAAAGGACACATTTGGTCATTCTGGAGAAACTGTGTATCTGATTGAGGTGTGACTGATTCCTACACATCCAAAATGACTTATGGAATATTTTTTAAAGTATCAAAACAATATTAATGTGTTTTCTCATATTTGGTTCTATCACTTATGGTTTTTACTAAAATGTCATTTTAAGCTAAAAACACACACATTGAGTAATACCGACTATACCGTGAGTTGGATTGAGGTGAAACTTATTCCAACAATGCATAAATGAATTATAAATCTTTTTTCTAAATAATCAAAATAATGTAATGTTTTTTCTTGGTTTTGATTATGTTACATATTTTTTAACTAAAATGTCATTTTAAATTGAAAACATGCGCTTTGGGTCGTATCGGTCTCATTGTTTGTCAGTTCGATGTGAGAATGGGTCATACATGTCAAAAATAACTTATGAATCTTTTTATTAAATTATCAAGACAGTCAAAGCCTGTTTGGTCAATTTTCAGTGAGTGACATGCATTTTGAAGTAAAACTACCTAAAAAACACAATTTTATTAGTGCCAAAAAAAGCTTTTATCAATGCTAAAAAAGCACTAATAAAAGTAAAAAAAAAATTAAATATGCAAATTGAATGGTAGACCCACCCCCTTTTAATAGTGCTAGGAAGTCCCCCTACATTAATAGTGTTGGAGTCTGTTTCATCTGCCCGAGTGTTCCCTTTCCTTTGTTCGGTTTCAAACCTTCGACCTCTCCCTCGTGCTTGTGCACCTATTCCACTCACCTATATTGTTTTTTTTTCATTTTATGATATATCTATATATTTATATATATTTCATTACATTTTTTATCCGAATATATATATATATATATAAATACATATATAAAATATGTTGTGTGTGTGGGTTTATAAATACATAACTATGTCTGTGTTTGTGTGCGTCTATAAATACAATTATACATATTTATATTTATTTTCATATATTATATATTAACATTTATATACATATATTAGAAAATATAAATAAATATATATTTGTTCCTCAATACTCAAAAAAAATATTTATATATATATAAATTATATATACATTAGTTGTATATGTGTATAAATATTAACACATTTTCATTTTAAATAAAATTGATATTATTTTTTATTTAGAAAAGTTTTATATATTTAAGAACATAGTTTTCATGTAAATATGATTGCATATATATTTATAAAATTACATTTTTATGTGTGAATATATATAAAATTTGTACATATTTTCATATATATGATTATAATTAAAACTACATTATGAAAAATGATAAAATTTCAAAACCATAATATAAATATTAATTTAATCCTTGAGAATAAATTCAGTCCACACAGAAAACATGGAAAAAGATCCCCTTTAATGAGGTTGAATGTGCATTAAATGTTAAAAAATTGGGATACTCGAACTAAAAACTCAATTTTGGAGACCTTTTGGACATTTTTGGCCTAAAAAATGTGACATAGGGTTTACTAGTTATTATTAGTGCATAGAAGTCATCGCATAGTTCAATTTGATATGTGGTATAGAACAAACAGACACCCAGATCAAAAGTTATGATTGTTTGAAGTTTGAGTCCTTTTTTCAAATTATTTTAGAGAGTTTATTAAATTTTTTTAAATTTTTATATCGTTAAATTGTTATTAAATAACTATTACATGATAATAATTACCAAATAATTAATTGAAATTTTTTTTAAATATTATATAATCCATTTTTTACTAAATATATTTCTTATTAAGAATGAATATGTATTTACTCTTATATAAATCATATTTAATGAAATATTATATATATATATATTATGTTAATATATTATTTTTAATGATTTATAATTTTTTGTGGAATTTACTATTTACTAGAACTTTAAAAAAAACGTTGATATATACCCCCTTTATGAGTGCTAATAAAAAATCACTGATAAAGTGGGGACCCTTTAACAACACTAAAAAGTATTGATAAAGGGGGTACCTTTATCAGCACTAAAAAAAGATCTGATAAAGGGTTACTTTTCACATAACTTTTTTAGCATTGTTAAAAGCACCCTTTATCAGTTCTTTTTATTAGCGTCGATAAAGGTACCCACTTTATTAGTTCTTTTTTACATTATTAAATGGTGGTTTCATGTAAAACAATTTCTATGGTAGCATAAAATGTCAATTTTATACTGATAACAAATACTTTGAGTCATACCACGAATATTGTGTATCATATTGAGGTGCAGATGATTTCTACATGTCAAAAATGACATATGGATTGTTTTCATAGAGTATCAAAACAATCTTAATGTGTTTTATTAGTTTCCAGTATTTCAGTTTTATATTTTTACTAAAATTTAATTTAAAACTAAAAACATGCACATTGAGTCATTTTGGGCACACCGTGCATCGAATTTATTTTTGGCTAATTCCTAAATGGCATGTTATTTTTTCATTCCTCCATATTATTATGTAAAAATTGAAAAGAAAGGATCTTTACCACAAGAAAAGAACTGGGTTCTTACAATAGGGGTCCCATATCCATGATTTTTCAAGTGTGGGGAGTTTACTGGACTCTAAGATCGAGTCAATTCCTCTCAAATGAAACATTGGGTAAGGCCTTCGTCAGAATGTATGCAACGTGTAATTCTGTACGCACATACTCCAACTTCACAAGACCTTACTTCACCGTCTCCATGATAACATGATAATTGATTTTAATGTTCTTTTTCATTGGGTGATGGAATTTTTCACAAACCAAATCTAGTCACCACAAAAACCAGCACCAAACCCATCCCCCGACAAGGCCGAAAGGTCATTCTAGATCCTTACGGGCTGGCACAAGTGCTCGGGTATCATAAACTAAACATTGGGAATGATTTAGCCGAGTTACACAAAGTGTGAAAATGATTATTATGTACCTTTTTGGAGGTAGTATGTTATTTAAATTAGTTTTTAAAAATAAAGTGGTTTTTATTTATTTCAAATTGTTTGGTAATGTTTTTTAATTTTTCGAGGTGATTTATGAAATTGTAATGTGCGTGTGAAACATGAGTGTGGGCTATTTGGTGTGAGTGTGATGTGAAAAATAGTCTTTTTTTATGAAATGAGTATTATGTAACATGTGAGTGGGCTGTTATGTGATGTTTATCATATTTGGAAAGATTTTATAAAATTTTTAAATGATTTTTTAATCGTGAAATATATCAAAAATGTGTTGTGGGGTATTTTGGTGTGAGTTGGATTTCAAAATGTATTTGAATAAAAAAATTTGATTTTGTGACTTGTGTTATGCACATGTGGGTTTTTTGGTAAATGTGTTATTTTGAATTGATATTTTCCTATGAAACTTATATTTCTAGTCTTGTGGAAATTTTTTGAGCACAAGAGGGAAACCCGGGTATCTAGGTGGGTGGACGTATACTAGTATACTAGTGATCCCATAGGGATTAGCCTCAGTTTCACGTAGCAAGATTGATGCTTACAACACTAACTATAAAATGATGATAATGATGATTGGGGACCTCTAGGTTATTGGTATGTTCCCTAGTAGTGGCTCATGCACGATAACATATATTGTGAGGGTTACTTTCACTGAGATACGAGGCGCCTGGGACCCACAACGAGCAAGTTCCTGGGGGTTATTTCTCATTGAACATGCTCACTAGATATTTTCTGCTTACCATCATCATAAGGTATTATTGGATGGAAAAATTCAGTATCATGTTGGTTTCATTTTAAATATTTCTTTCTTTAAAATGGCCCACCTCAAAACTGTTTAGTTTTAATGTTGAATCTTTTAGAAAGTATCACTAGAATTTTTCTTATTTACAAAACATGTAATTATTTTTGTCTTAAAATATTTATCACATGGAATATCATAGTGGTGGTATCCTAATGGTATTTTGTGCACACACTAATTACACCTTTGGGAGTTTGTAGACTTATTGATTTTGTTGCATCAGGTTTGGGTATAACTTTTGTGCCAATGGTTCGGGTTTTAGAGGTCCAACGTGATGCGGTGTTGTGGAGATGGCTTGAGGGCGATGCCTCTTGCCATCTGGAGGTTCTTGGGCTATCATTACTAGTTTTTTACCTTTTTAATTTTCTTTTATAATCGTTTTAGTTTCTTTAATTAAATTATTAAATTTTATAAAAGATGATTTTGTTTAAAAAATACAGATTATTTTTATTGGATTCATTTTATTTTTTATCTTTATAAACTTAGGTAAATAATTCTCAATTTTCAGTTTATGATACCTGGGGAATTGTTCCAGCCTTTGGGGATCATGAATTCACTTCAGACCTTGTTTTGGGATGGGTTTGGTGTTGGTTTTAGTGGTGACTAGATTTAGTTCGTGACAAAATGATATCAGAGGAGGTTCACTCTTTTGGGTCATGTTATATGGGGAATAGTTAGGATAGTCTAAAGTTAAGACTATCAGGATTTGTATTTCTATTTATGGGTAGTTTTCCAAATCACCACACCTCATGATGGGATTCAAGTCACCAGGGGATGTCAGGATTTGTTAGAGTCCTTTGGTTTTCATGAATTTATGATGATTAGGGGAAATGAAAAGAGAGTGTGATTATTGGTCTCAATGAGCTCGTAGGGCCTGGAAAGTCATGTAGAGCCAAGGATATTCCCTATAATACTCTCTCTTATGGTTAATTTATTGGAATATGGCCACCAACCATATGTCCAAGTCACCCACCAGAACTAGTTTCCCCTCACATTGTATTGTGTCCTTTAGTTTGAAAAACCTGGATGTTCAGTTTTAAAGAAAAATGACATGGTTTGAAGAAGTGTAAGGTTTTTATGAAATGAATTTGTAATAATGATAGAATGGTTGGTTTGTGAAATGGTGGGACTGAATTTTAAGAATTTTTAAGAAATGTAAAATGGTGTGTTGACAACTCTTTTGAAAGGAGGAAATTATGTTAATTTTGGTTTTGAAAAAGTATTTCCAACAGAGTTTTCTAATCAATTTAAGGGTGTTTTAATGGGATGAGTTGTTTTAAAATTAATGTGTATAAATTGAAAGTTATTTTTCATTTGAATGATTGTGTCTTTATGAAAATCTTTGTAAGTTGTAAATTGGGTTTGATTTTGTGGTTAGCAGGTTTGAGAAAAAGGAAAGTGTTGGTTGATCGTTTTTTGTTTTGAAAAGTGTAAAGAAAATTTGATTTAAACTTTGGTATTTCTATGAGTGACCAAATGCATGGGGTTATATGGTATGACGGATGGTTAATAGAACAACTGGATGAGTTTTGGGATGGATATGAGGAGGCTGCCCAGTGTGGCACATAAACATGCATGTGTGAGGCCCATGGGGTACTCTTCGTGGATATGCAAACCATTGAACTGTTTGTTTTCAATGAAATGTTTTTAAAGGAAAACATGATGTCTTGATGACTGGTATGGAATGGTGTGTATTATTTTTTTAATTTTTGATATTGTGGGGTGTTTTGAGTCCAATAACCTATCTGATTTGAACCGTGTTTTGGGTTTGTGTTTGGTCGGTATGCTGGGTTGAAGGGCTATTTAGTGGTCTCTTCTAAGAAAAGTTTGAGAAGCCTTTATGGTGGTTCCCCTCATGTGTTCGGTTCTAGTTTTGTGGAATGTTTATCCATTTGAAAATACTCTAGTTGATAAATATAATAAATCCTTTTCTCGATTTTGAGAGATTGAGATTACACCATTTCCTTTCTTTATTTTGTGGACCCCTTGTAGAGAAAGAGTTCTCATGGAAGGTTGAAAGAGAACTTTGTTTATTAAGTTACCTCAATCATTTAAGGAGGAAGTGTTGTAGGGTTTTTTGTGTGGATGACTATCATGATGGTGTCTAAGAAATACTATGGGTCCTTTGTAGTCTCTTCGAAGTAGGGGTTTATGTTAAACCACCAATGTGGAAAATCTGGTAATGAGAGGCTATTATGGCCACTTGATAGAATTGTGTGTTGATTGGGGATGTGGAATAAATTTCCTTTCCAGGTATTTTCTCTTTCAGTCGCAATGGTCATGTTCGGTGATGCCTTGTGATATCGTGTTCTGATTTGACTGTAAAGGTGAAGTTGTGAACTCTATTGTGAGACCTAATTTTTTCAAAAGTGTGTCTCCTTTCGTGAGATCTCAACATCCTCTATTTTAGAGGATGGTGTTTATATGTTTCCTTTTATTCTGTTGTTTCTCTCCTGAAGAAAGTAGGTGCGATGTGTGTGCATCCTCTAAGCCCTTGATTTAGTGAAATGTCAGTTTAGGGTAAAGTGTGTTATGGAGTGTGTTATGTCTTGGTATAACAATCGGGGTTTTTGGAGTAGTTGTTTGTATCACTAGAAGGAGAAGTTCAGTTCAGGGGTTTATAAATCCTAACTGTTAGGCTGAAGACGCTTCAATCATTTTATCTCCATCCATAGGTCTCAGAGAGAAGTTGGCATGGAGTCAGAGTAAATCCCAGGGTTGTTCAAACCCTTCATGAAAGAATAGAATAGTTAAAACCCATAATGTTGTCATGGTTTAGAACATGGTTTGTGCACGATTAGTTGTGACCATATGTTTGGAAGCCATGCAGAAATAATAATTTTCTTCGTTGGCGCCCAATTTCCCAAACTGTGTGGGCTAACCATATAGCTCTCCCAACTCTTTATGTTTTGGGGTCTTTTGTGTCGACCCGTGTTGGTTAGTTAAGATGGTTGGCTCTTATGATGGAAAGACCCACTATGAATCTTAAATATGTTCCTTTGGAATTTTTGAATGGAGGTCTACCCCTTTTTCCAGGGAGTATGTTTGGGCCTCCCCCTATTAGTGTCTTGATCCTATCTCAGGAAAATTTGTGTTCTCTTTTATGGTGGGGAGCCCATTTTTCTCTCCCTATAATAGTAACTTAGATTTGTCCTTGGTATTAGTTTGGTGGTAGGTAGTCCTGTTCAGATCTATCTAAATACCTACATATTCCATGGGAAAGTGTTGGGAGTATAGAATTCCCAATGGTTGGTTAATGCAAGGTAAGTGTAACCTTGTTCGTTATTGTTGTTCGTTTGGGTAAATTTTTGGAATCTTGTTTGGATAGATTTTTAGTTTCTTTTGAGATAAAATCTAAATATACTTGATCATTTCATGAAGTGATGTATGTTTTGGTTGGTGAGATTATCCCATCCTTTATTGATCAATTTAAGGTGTTTTGGCCTTTTGGGGGTGGGTGAAACTTGGACAAGGAGTCCATTTTGGCCTTTCGGTTGGGTTTGGTTTTTTTCCTTTCACCTTGTTGTGGATTTTTGAGGGTGTAAAGTATTAAGGTGTGTAGAATTGTCACAAACAATACTTCTGTTAAAGGTATTTTTCATTTAACTTCCACTCTTGATTTGTTTTTGAGGTTTCCCATTCATTTTGGTGGAAATGGTGGGTTTTCAAAATTTGGGCCAAACTATGAGCTCATTTTCTGTTTTTAAAATAAATTTTTTTTCATTTATAACTCCTTAATTTTTTAAACTTTTACACTAATTCAACTTTACAATTGGGATCCTCGGGTATATTAAAACCATAATATAAATTTGGACCCCATAGGAATCCATAATAATGATGGATTTGGGGTTTTTATTAAGGTTTTGGGTCATCCAGTAAGACTATTTCCTACATTAAATTAGTTTTTTAATATTTCAATATCTCATTCATTTTTTAGTTTTTTAGTGATTCCACCTCCGACACAAATCCAAAATCCATAGGCGCACTCTAAGTATCTATTTCTCTACTTTGGAGCTCATTTGGATTGCGGATTAGGGCAAAAATTCTTAGGTTTCTCATATCATCCAGATTTGAAAAGGTAATTTGATTGTTTCATAAAACATTCGATTTCTAATATTTATTCCCCTTTATAGTCCCCACTTAACCTAATAATCCTCATTAGATCCTAACTAATAGTTTTGGTGGCTTGGTGATTCATCCTTTTGTGGATTTACAGAGATTTCTTCAAGATTGTTCAAGGTAAGTGATTCCTTCTTGGTTTCTTCCATTTTCCATAGGGTTTCCTACCACTATCTTGAAGATTCTCAAGTACGTAACTTATGGTTAGAACCTAGGGTTTTATTTGGTGTATTGTTTGTGTAATATAAAGATTTTATGTTTGTTTTATCTTCCTTTTTGGGTGGTGGTTGTGCGTTTGAGTTTCATACCAAGATTTGGGGGTTTCTACTCAAAAGGTAGGTGATTCCTTGTGTAACGATTTTATGATGAGTTAGAATGATTTTTTTATTACTTTAGCAAGTTTATAATCTATTGTTTTTCGTGAGAAAACTTTTTTTATGGATTTGGTTATGATTTTATTTTTATAGTTTCATTTTATCTTGAAATTGGGTGCTTTTCATGTGTGGCTCTTTGGGAAATGTTTGGGTGTAATTTATAAACCATGGAAGTGATTTATTAGTAGATGAAAGGGAATTCAAATTCAGGTTTTTTTAATATTTACTGTCTTGTGGGCTTTGAAATGGGGTTTTGAATGGTATTTATGGATGAAACCATGTAATGCCTCTTGAAAGAATTTTACGAAAATGTGTCTTTATCATGTGCATCTTTTGTGGTATTAGTTGACCAGATTTTATAACACTAGAGAGTAGTTTTATAAATTTTTCTAGGGTTTGAAATTTTGTTTTGGATTTGTATTGTTTTTATTTGTCCTTGAATGAGTGTTTTTAAATAGGTTTTATGCAAAACATTGTTTTAATCCTTGGGGTGGATTTAGGAAAATTGTAAATGATTTAATCAGTAAACAATGTGTGAAAATGATGATTGTGTACTATTTTGGTGGTAGCATGTTCCTTAAATGAATTTTTTATATATAAAGTGTCCATTTTTTATGTAAAATGTTTTGCTAATGTTTCATTATTTGTTGAGGTGATTTATGAAATTGTGATGTGGGAGAGAAACATGTTTGCAGGCTATTTTGTGTGAGTGTGATGTGAAAAATTTGACTTTTTCTATGAAAAGGGTATTATGTAACATGTGAGGGGGATGTTATGTGATTTTTAGCATCATGGAAATGATTTTATTAAATTTTTAAAGGATTTTTTGAATTTTGAAAGATATAAAAAATGTGTTGTGGGATATTTTGGTGTGAGTTGGATTTCAAAATTCATTTGAATGAAAAGGTGGATTTTTTGACTTGTGTGATGTACATATGGTCTGTTTGGTGAATGTTTGACTTACAAGTGATATTTTCATGGAAAAGTTATATTTCTTGTCTTGTTGAACTTGTTTTAGCACAAGAGGGAAACCCGGATATCTAGGTGGGTGGACGTGTACTAGTATGCTAGTGATCTCATAGGGTTTGTCCTCAGTTTCACATAGCAATATTGATTCTTACAAAACTAACTAAATTATGATGATGATGATGATGATTGGGGTTGAAAATGTTATGAGTATGTTCCCAACTAGTGGATCATTCATGACAACAGATATTTTGATGGTTACTTTCACTGAGATATGAGGTACGAGGGACCAACAACGAGCTAGTGCCTATGGGTTATTTCCCATTGCTTGTGCTCACTAGATATTTTGTGCCTACCATCGGCATAAGGTATGATTGGCTGGAAATTTTTATTAGCATGTTGGTTTCATATAAAATCTTTCTTTATTTAAAATATCGCAACCCAAAACTATTTAGTTTTAATGCTTCATGTTTTATAAACAATCACAGGTATTTTTCTTATTTACAAAACATTCAATGACCTTTGTATTAAAATGTTTATCACATGGAATATCTTAGTGGAGTTATCATACTGGGCTTTGTCTCACACCCTACTTACAGCTTTGGGTGTAATTAGACTTACTTATTTTGTTGTCGTAGGTTTGGGTGTAACTTTTGTCCCTATGGTTTGGGTTTTAGCAGTCCAACGTGATGCGGTGTTTTGGAGATGGCTTGAGGGCGGTGCCTCTTGTCATGTGGAGGTTCCTGGGCTATAATTTCTGGTTTTGTACCTTTGTAATGGTATTTTAGCATTGTTTTAGGTTGTGTAATTAAATTCTGAAATTTTATAAAAGATGGTTTTTTTTTGAAAAATCCAAATTCGTTTTACTAGATTCATTTTCTGTTTTACATTTATAAACATGGTTTAATCATTACCAATTTTCAGTTTATGATACCCAAGAACTTGTTCTAGTCCATGGGGATCAGGAAAAGCATTTGGGACTTGTTGTAGGCTGGGTTTGGTGTCAGTTTTGGTGGCAACCTGATTCAGTTCATGACAGACTTGATTTTTGAAAATATTTATAGCACATAAATTATATCAATGGATTCTGATCGATGACTTCACTAGATCCCCTATATAATCAAGCTATTACTTTATCCATAATAATAGCATGAAATCTTGAGTAGTCACAATATATTTATCTTATCCAGTGCTCAAAAAATGAATTATTGTTTATTTCTTAGCAAATAAATACACAATTTTCCATGATAGAATGCACCACCTGATGTTGATTTTATATCATCTGCAAAACTGACCCAATCTGCATCTATATAGCTCAATAACTATTGCTGATATTTTTCATTGTACAGAAAACTGAAAACCACCATTCCCATAATATAAAAAAGTAATTTTATACTTAATGTAAGTGTATTTCTTTCAAATTGCTTTGATATATTGTTGCTTGGATTGTGGACAAAAAAATATTAGGTCTTTTCATTATCAAGTACACAAGGCTGCTAATGATTTTTCTATATTTTTATTACATTAACTACATTTCATTCATCATCTCATGAATGTTTCATCTAAATAGACACTAGAGTTCTAAATTACTTAAAATTATTCATTCCAAATCTTCTCAGAACATCATTAGAATATTTTTTGATGTAAATGTTTTATTTCTTACTTTTGTCGATTGTAAACCAAGAAAAAATATCAGGTCACCAATCATAGATATTTTGAACTCACTTTTTATGAATTTGGAGAGTTTTTTTCATGGATCTTTATCTGATCCATCAAGAATTCTGTCATATACATGCACTATAGCCACCATCTTTTCATTGCTATCATTGTTGACATATAAATTGTAATCAACTCCACCATTATGTAAACCAATATTCTTCAAAAACTGATCGATCCTTTAATATCATTCCATCAGTTCTTGCATAAACCCAACAAACCCTATTATCATCTTTTTTAATGAGAAAACCATAGGGCTGCTCAATATAAACATTTTATTCCAGAACCCCACTCAGAAATTTTGACGTGACATTAATTTATAAAACATTGAACTTTCATTTCACTACTATGTCCAATAATAATGTGATTGTCTCTATCATTGCAACGAGTGAAAATGTTTCACCAACATTGATATCCTTTATCTGGGAGTAAACTTTGCACACTAGTCAAGATTTGTTTCAAATAATTTCACCCTATTCATTCATCTTGTTTTGAAAGACCCATTAAGTCTTCATGACATTCTTATCTATTCATCTTGAAACAATCTCCCATATCTGATTCTTCAGTATAGAGAGACCACTAGTTGGAAACACTGTTAATATTATCTTGCGTCTTCTTTCAATCCTAAAAAAATATAATATCTTATTGTTAGAAAAAAAATATATAATCCAGAAATACAATATTGTTCCTACTTCTCCCCCAATCGGTCTTCTTGATGTCATACAATATAAACTTTCATCCTTTCTATTCCATTGAGACCTTGTATGTGATTAAGAGATATAATTCTACCCCTATGATATAAAAGTCTTCCTATTGTTGAACACCCTATTTAGATCCACAAACATTCTTTATACACTATATCATTTCTTCACATGTGATTGATGGTTTGAGAAACTTTTCTAGTTGAATAAAAGTTTCTAGTTGTAGCTTCCAATAATAAGATTTTCAGTTGGTGAACTTACCACTTAGCAATGATCCATCAACAAAAATACTAACCTTACTAAGTATGAAATTGGTGTTGGATATAAGATATAAAGTAAATAAAATCGTCACAATCTATTTCACTCAATTATCTCTATACCTCTCAAGCATCCATAGACAAATAACTCCTTTCAAGGAATTCTTCTTGAATTATTCTTCAGCTCTTATAACTGATTTGAATTAGTTTACATTCTAGAGAATATCACATCACCAATTTGCATCGTTTGATATAACTTCCCCTTGATTTGTACCTCCTCTAAAACTTGAAACACTTGAACATCAGGTCATACAATTTAAACACATTGGTATAGGGTTTCCTCTAGAATCCTCAAGAAGGGGATTTCGGTCAATCATGATGGGTCAACCCTTTGATACTTTCTTAGAAAGTACTTTACCATTTTTTTTCTTCTTTCATCTAACCATCCAACTTCAACTGTTCTGGCTATATGAATAAACACTTGTTACCCACATACTGTGTCTTCTTTTGATATTTAAATTCTGTCAGCATGGCCTTTTTCACAGTTTTGGGGTTTAAACCCAACATTATAAATTTTTTTCTTCGATACTTGACCAATATTTCATTTTTCATGACTCTTTCTTTGAGTGGTAATCATTAAATTTGTTATCTTATCTTTTTTTCCACCATTGGAGGTCAATTTCTCTTTACATCACTTCTTTCCATGTGTCATGACTTGTGAATTTGTTGATACATTCTTTATTCATTTTTCTTTTAGGGGTTATCCGATTCACCACATTGTTACTTGCTGGTGGTGGGTCCTCAACTAAGTGTACATTCTTCTTACTCACAACTAGAGTAACTCCTCGTGTTTCCTAAGAGTCTTTAAACCTAATTTTTAAATTATCATTGTGTCTTCTAGTGTAGGATTTTTTTATACACAACAAGAGTTGGAGATATCCTTTATACTTTATTTTCTTTCCCTTCTTTCTTCCAGCTACAATATCTTTCCAAATTCTCATGATTGGAACATATAAAACACACCTTGTTAAAGGAATAACTTGTGGCATAAATTCTCAGTTGACATGTCAATGCATCTAGAATTCTTCTTCTTCTAACATTGATCCTTCAATCTTCTTGACACATACTCATGGTGTGTCCCTATATTCCACAATAATAGAATCTCATGGATACTTTCTTCGGTGAGACATTAGTTTTAGACTTTTCAAGAATCTTTTTCTTAATCTCTTATTTAGCAATATTTATTTCTTCATAATAAGAAATATATTCCAAATCTTGATAATAAAAACTTGAAATATGACCATGCATCCCATATAAATTACACATTTTATTATCAGTTTCAATATAAGTCATTTTAGGTATGTTTTCTTTAGCTAATGTATTCTTCTTATTTTTGTAACTGTTCATAGATCTTTTCTTCTCATGCATGGGAGAGGGTTTATCATATCCAATACTGAATTTTCCTAAACTACATGCCTTTTTTTATGAGATAACCATTTCATTTTTTCCACTAAAATGGAATATTTTCTTTCCATTTCATTATAAAATGTTTAAGGATAATCAAATAGTAAGTACAAACCATCCTTCAATTTCGGATTTGCTTTCGCACTAGATTTCTCCACTAATTTCTTGAATGAATATATCTATTCTCATAATTTTTTAATCTTCTTATCCCTTGATACAAGTTGATCATTAATTTCCCTCTCGATATTTCTCTATAGTCATCCCATCTTTAAATTCCCAAGAGATAGTATCCTTCACATCATATTTCTCTTTTATTTTAGAATTCATCTGAGTAACATAATCGTTATAGTATGAATTCCTTATTATAGCCCTTACTTATCATAAACTAGTTCATACATGTGTGGAGTAAGATCATCATTTCTAGATTTTAAATTATGAATTTAATCTGAGTTCAAATTCTTTCACTTTCCATCATCTTTGAGTTTTTCTATATTTATATACATATTTTACATTTCTTTATATTGGGAATAATTATCCTCCCTTAGATTTATAGATATATCAATAATCCTTTTATTTTGTTGACCTCAATTTTTAGGACTTGAATTGGAATATCATGAGACTTATTTTTCTCTTTTAATTTTTTATGCATTTATTTTCTCATTTTGAAAACATCTACTACTGGACTTCTTGGAATTTCTTCATCATCAGTAGTTCCATCATTACTTGGCATGTCGGGTTCTTCATTAATTCCTATAGCAACTTTGAATGATGAAGTAGTCACATAATCTGATATGATGTTGGTTTCTGTAAACTGAGTCACAATCTTTTCACAGATTCTTTAGCACTGAGAAAATACACCAAACATATGCTTCTTCATTGAAGTTATTACCTTTTCCTTTGCACAATGAGATAAGAGAAAAATGGAACTTCAATTTAAACAATCAACTGAACCAAGTTAGAGAAAACAAATCTGATAAAAGAAACCTCCCTCTGATACTAAATTTTAGGACCCAAAGGGGATTAGATATCCTGAGAGGGGGTGAATCATGGTATGGATAGTATTTTTCTGAAATTATTTTAGCCCCACTAGATCTTGACCTCTTTATTGTAAGTATCGCAATGTTTTCTCTTAAGTGTTTATGTTGATCATGTTCATACATTTTTTTTATCTGATAATGATGCACTAAATTTAAAGCAAGAGAGAAATAACAAGGAAAATCATATTTTTACTTGTTTCACCCTCTCTAGGATACATCCAAAGAGCATACAATGAAAATGTTCCAATGTACCAAATCCATAGAGGCTCACTTCCAAAATACAAGGTTTAGGATGTATCACTTCTATGCTTAGACTTACTACATTTACTATGTTTAAGGATAGATCAAGGCTTCCCAATGCTCACTCCCTCAATATCTCTTTAAATGGATCACTGCCAGTGGGAGGGATCACCTTCTTCCTCTTCCTTTTCTCACTTTTTTAGAAAGGAATCACACACATTTTATGGCCATGTAGGTGCCTTTATTATCAATAATGAATGCATCTTCAACTGTAAGTAGTTTCTCTATTGAAGTCCCACTTTCTTCCACTTGATCACCTTACCATAGATTTACTAGGCAACTATTTCTGAACACTTTCTCAATGATTACTAACTTCATGAATATCAAATAGAATTCTCAAAGCAACCTCCTTTCGTGAAGCTCACTTAGCCTTCACAAAGCACACAACTTTCACAAAGCTCACTTAGCCTTTATGAAGAAAACTCATTTTGTGAATCTCAATTAGCTTTCTCAAAGCAACATCCTTTCACAAAGCTCACTTAGCCTTCATGAAGCTCACTAAGTAATCATGAAGCACAAAACATTCATGAAAATCACTTAGCTTTCGTGAAGCTTACAACTTTCATTCTACTTTTTATATCATTCGTGAACAACAATAAATTTTGATTCTCACAACTTTTGGTCGACTTTCATATCCTTCATGAACTTCATTTCTTCTTGAACATTTTCACAAGAACAACCTTTGTGAATCAACTTCACGTATTCTGAGCCTTAAAATCTTTGTTATGTATTTATCTACTATTAGAGGAGGGTAAAATATTATTTATAATCATTGACACCCGTTCTTGATGCTTGCATCCTCATCATCACTTTTTTTGCAAAGCACCGGGGAAATTTACCTATTTGTGAAGATTCTCATAGTCACAGAGATTATCATCAATCCTTCACACATTCCTGATTCTGCACTTATCATAGTCGTGGAGAGGTTCCATTTTTCATTGTTTATTCATGATTCTCAACACCTTCGTGAAACCGAACCTTCACGAAACCAAACCTTCACAACACTGAATGCCTTTACAAAGATCCTTACATACTAAAAACTCCAATATTTATGAAACTCATGTATGTTATATATTTTACAAGGAATTCATCAAAATCCAACTTTTATGGTGACTGATCCAACCTCAAAATTTTGGACCCCAAAATTTTTGAAACAAAAACATATAGTTCCACCTTGTATATGAAATTTCCTATACTGCATCCTGGGAATCCATTCCTTTATCTCAGATCTTTGTTAATATATCGTGTCAAAAATCTATCTGGTACTTCACAACTAACCACAGAAACCCACTTTTTCAACAAACACAATCAACCAAGAAATACTACAATGATACCTTGAGGAATGTTTTCCAACAGTTCTCATTATATCAGGGAATTGAATAACTTTATCAATGCAACAGATTCCCTATGACATTATTACATTAAATTCTTGTTGAACAATGAACAATATATAATAATATTTTTTTATTATTATTAAAATATTCAAAGATACATGTAATAAAAGTATAACCGGTTTTCTATAAAACACCAACTCCAAAATTTTTAACACTGGTTATAAGAAAAAACAACTTTAATGATATTTTTTATAATATTTTTAAAGTCAGTTTTTATTACAACCAGTGTTATAGGTGGATTTTCACACGGGTTATACATATAATTGGTTTGAAAAGTGGGTTTCCAGGTCGAAAATATTTTTTAATAGAAAAAATTATTACTTTCCATGCCAATTTTATACAACTGATGTTGAAAGTGTATTTACAACATCTTCCTCAATAATGTTGTCTAAATAGATTTTTTTGTACTAGTTTTAGTGCTTAATATTGTTAAATCCATAGTAGTGGTGACATTAATATGAACCTATCAAACAACTCCATTTCCCAAAATATTTTGGCATGAAACTCTTTTCATTACAATAGATCTCCATGTCAGAGAGCCACACTTCATCATAGTTCATGTGTGAGAGTTTTCAAGAATCGATTAAATATTTATGATTTTATTTGATAACACTCAAGAGTAATATATTATCATCTAATGATCATTTGCAGCAGAAAAAAACCCATAACACAGACAAATATATCTTTAAGAATTCAACATGTTAATAATTCATAACAAATTATCTATAAACAGTGTATAGTAGTAGCCATCATTTTCATTGTTAAAAGATAATGTTTTATAGAGATTAATAAGAGAATTGAACAAAATCACTCTACCTCTGAGGGGATACACTGTCCAATGGATCCACAAACATATCATGAAAAAACTAGAAATAGGAAGGGGTGATAATTCCTTCTCAAATAAGACAAATAAGGTTTCGAGAGGAAGAGAATTTTGTAGAGGCTCATACACATTAATTGCACACACAACAGGAAAGTATCTCATCCTCTTATACCATCACAACCTGATGGACCTCGTATTAAAAGCATCGTATATATTTTTGACTATTGCGGTACAATTCACGGATCACATGCATGTATATTTCAGTTAACATATAACACTTTAGAGGGAGGGGGTTGTGACGTAAATTATAATTTTCTAAAAAAATTATATTAATAAATTAAATGGAAATTATTTTGTATGAATTTTATTCTAATAGTAATTTTTCTATATGAGTTTTTATTATGAGAAAGTTTGATATTATTGTGTAATTATTTATAAAATTATGCATTATAATTCACCATAATATTTTTTTAGTGAAATTATCATTGTATCCCTTCATTATAATTTTCTGGTAGTTTTTTTAAAGAAATTAATCAATAAAATTTTTTCATTGAATTATACATCGATTTGTTTTGTGAAAATTTTATTCCTGATAAATTTTCATGATTTAAAAAAACTAATTCATAAATAGAAATATATATAATTTTTATATCTTTTCAAAAAAATAATTTTATTCATGTTGGCATAAAATAATAATTTTTCAATAAACTAAATAAAAATTAAATTAAAAATTTAAATATTTTTAATCCCATGAAAATATTTATTTCTTACAAATTTAAAAATGAAAATTTTTATGTTTTTAAAAACATAATTAGTTTTTGTAATATAGTAAAAAATAGTGGTTGTTTTCAACTGATTATAAAATTATTGTTTATTTAAACATTAATGAATTTTTTAATCCATAAAAAATTATTCTTAGTAAACATAAAAAAAAATATCAACACTCAAATATTTTTTTGGAAACATACACTATTATTTATTTTTTAAATGGAATATCTTTTTTTATAAATACAAAAATATCACCTCTTAAAAGAATTTTTTTAAAATAAAATGAAACCGTTTTTTATAGAAGTAATTAAAATGTTTTTAAAAATTTATAACAACACTTGGTTTTTTATTCTTCCAACCAATATTATCTTTATGTATGATTCAATAGCTATGTAAAAAAGAGATAAAATTGCATCAATAGACTAAAACATAGAGAATAGATCCACATCATGAGGGTTCCCATTCTCTTTCCAATCCTAAAGTTACTTCATTTCTTTACTCTAAATTTTGAAAATGTTCCAACACAAAACCACAAGGTCCCCTCCACCATCTTAAGTAAAATTTTATTAAAAAACAAAGAAAGGGAGAGAGGGAGAGTGAAAAATAGAAAATGCCTTTTTGAAGAGAACTTTCTCTCTTACCTTATAAAATGGAATTTCTTACGTGATAAATATCCAGCCCCTTCATCACAAAGACACCAACAAGAAAACCCTCTTTCAAATTCCTTCTACTCAAAGAAGGGTGTGTTTGATGTGGCCAACAACCTTCCATTAATATCATATAAATGCTCTGCAACGAAGAACCTGATGGTCTCCCACTGCCTCTGTGTTCTTGCAGCAGCTTGTTTGGATTCATCACAGTTATTGATAAGAGAGGAAAATTAATAATGAGGATATTTATATCACCATTAATTGAGTATATTCTCCCCAAACTAATGAATATTTAATTCAAAATATTAATGGATAGAATAATGGATTTTGACTGTAATAATTAGTGGTTATGGAATTGGTGTCTATATAAAGAGGATGCAGCAAGATATTTTAGGGGGAGTTCCAAAATGATGTAGCCAGCTAGGGAGACCCCAGAATGGGTTGCTGTGTTTTTAGTGGCCCACATGACACATGGAGGATGACACAATTGATGATCGAGTACACATATGAAAATTATTCCTAATAGCAGTGATCAAGTGGTGTGTCTCGATTGAAGATTGGTGGTACATCATGATCATTCGGGTGTTGCAAGTTTGTGTGAGGTTGATGCATGTTCGGGTAAAGATCTCTGATGTAGGTAAGTTTCGTTGATAGAAGAATACAATTTTGTCACATATTGATCTTCTGATACATGGGGTTGGTGGGATGAACAGTCAGAGCGAAGGTAGTAGAATATCGGGGTGTGGTTTTCACACAGGTTTTCTACACTCCCTCATTTGTGAATCAAGTTCATGAATTAATTGGATACATTTTATTCTCTTATTCATAGTGGATATTTTTGTAAATTTCCCTATAGTTTTTTAAACCTCTGTAAAGAGGGGTTTTCCTCATTAAAAAAACATGTGTGATGATTTATTAATTCTACTTATACAACTTCCATATTTTGGTAGGATTCTCATGATATTTTGGAAAGTAAATTTTGTCCTGGAATTAGGATTCTCTCCAACATGGCTCTCTGGCAGAGTGAGGACTTACACTTCATGGATGATGACTTGGCATCATAGGTGGGCCTCTAGGGTTTGTATAAGTGGTGGAGGATCCACGCCGCCCCCACCAGCATCTGGGGACAAGAAGGATAATCTCTGGAGGTTCAACGTGTTAAATTTCAACACGAAGCACACCCAAGAGGTGAACCGACAGGGGATACCATAAAAGCTAAAGATAAACCAGTTTTTTGACCTCACCGACCATGAGTTCTGAAGTGGTTATGGTGACGCCAGGGTGAAGGATTTCAGGATGCTTGCCAGTGACCTGATATGATCGAAGGGGATTGATTCTGAGGGTGTTTCGAATATTCCAGCATCATTTTATTGGAGGAAGAAGGGAGGTGTGACCGGCATCGAGGATCTGGGCATGTGCAAGAGTTGTTGGGAATTTTCAATAGTGGCTGTAGTGGTGGGGATAAACTGCATAAAAACAAAGAAGTCGGTGTCCCTGTTTGAGCAGTAAATGATCGACTACAACACCCACAATAATAGGGGTGCAATAGAGGATTTATGTAGGTGGAATTTCAGTTTATCCAAAAAAATGGCCGCATCACCTCGGAGCACTGCTACTCCTACAAGGCCAACAATGGGACCTGAGCTCTTCAAAGGCCAGTAGCTAGACAATTTTTATATAACTGATATGATGCTAGTTATGAAATTTTTTAGGATGAAATACAGAAAAAAAAATTTGTTGGTGAGGATCAATGGGCATCAGAATATGCCTACAAACAATGAAGTGGAATTGAAGGAAGTCGTAGCCCACCAACTGGTCATGGTGGAGATTGATGCCAGTGATTCAGATATACAGTTGTACTCAGAGGAGGTGTTAATAGGGTGGTGTGGCGTAGATATGAACAATGGGGTAGAGATCGTGAGGTATAGGGTATGTTTGGAGAGGAGTGTTGGGGCACAGTGGAGTTGTGTTGCACCGCAAATCACACAAAACAGGAGTAAAACGAAGAATGAAATATTTTAACGTGGTTCAGCTTGAAGCCTACATCCATGGGAGAAATAGGATCTCTCTCTATTATCACTCTCTCTGGATAAATTTGTAGGATCACCAATATTACACACTCATGGGATTTGGTCCCGTTTAAATAGAGAAATCAAAACTATCTATTCTCTGGTGATTGGGGGTGGTTCATCTACCCCGAATTTTTCTCCCACCGTCGGGTGCTGCACGTCCAGCATGTCGGCTGCCGTCCACGACTGCTGCTATATGTTGTGGCCGAACAAGGAGACTCCTCTCATATATTGCTCCCTAATTTGGAGTGGGCCTCACAAATTTCCCCCTCATTACCAATTTGGGATAGAAACCAGATCTACAGTCTCCTTGTAGGTGTTGAAAACAACATCAGCAAACTGAACACACTTCTTCACACTAGATAACAGGGAACTTCCACTTTCTTCAATCAATATCAGGCTAACTGTGGTCTTCATAAAATGATACAGACCTTGGGACTCCTTCCCAGCAAGCATCGCTGCATCCCCACCTGAGACTTCCAACACTCCACCTACTGTGGAAATCATGAACCCTTTCGCATCGAGCCTACTTAATGATACCAGGTCCCATCTCATCCTCGGATTGAATTTCACGTCAGTCAATTTATGAACTCCTCCATCGGGTTTCTTAAATTTCACTATCCCAACTCCTTGAACCTCACATGTTGACTCATCACCAGGTCTCACTGAGTTAGTTACCTGCTAAAAAGTATGAAACACACCATTCATCATACATATGTGATCTGAGCTCCCCGAATCAAAAACTCATCCATCTTCCTTTGAATTTTGAGCCCGTTCATTCTTCCTTTTTAAAAAATGAAATTCTCGCTTAATGTTCCCATATCATTTGTTCTAATGACACTGAACCTCTCCCAGGTCAACTATCTCATATGAGTGCAATCTTCTCATTGTCATGAAGACGTCATCATCTGCTGATAATTTTGTGATGTTCACATTGTTCTCTTCAAAATTATCTTTCCTAACAATGTACCATTTGCGCTCTCCATAGTCCCATTGTTCTCAATTTTTTCCACTATTCTTTACCTATTTAACTTCTGATATCGGCTACTCTCATGTTTATCATCTCGCATTTTCATAACTCGCTCTCCTGGATGCGTCACAGGTCTTTGGAATGCCTCTGAATCATGAAGTGATGCCATAACCTCGTCCAGCTTCAATATTTCCTTTTCCATGAGCAGTGCAGTCAGAAGCCCATAAATTTTCTTGCTAGAGATGAAAAAATGAAAAGTGATTTAAAATCCTCTACAACATTCACACCAATCCCCAAAAATTGTGTTTAGATCTTGTGGAATGCATTGGTGTGAACCAAGAAATTTGTTCCCTCATCCATCCATAATAGGTAAAATTTCTTTTTGATGAATAATGTTTTGCTGATTGACTTATACATATATCTCTACTCCAACTTCTTCCAAATATCCTTTAGTTAGGTCTCATCCAACACCAAGTATTTTACCTTTCTTATTAGACACAGTTGAATTGGGGTGACGACCTACATCTCAAGCTCTCCACAATTATCATAACTGGTTGTCTCAGGATTTTCTCTGATCAACAGTCTGATCATGCCCTACTACACAACAATAACTTTGATTGTTCTTTTCTATAATCAGAATTTGTTCCAGCCATCAAAATTCTCAATCTCAAATTTTAGTTGTACTCAGACACCAGCCATCATTGTGGCCGCAAAACGCAATCACCGTCGTCAATGTCATACCACTTTAACACCACCTGATGGAGTGATAATTTTGAAAAACTTACCATACTGATGCATCCATAATTTTTGAAATAGTTGGAATCGACTCATGAATCATTGAAATCAGACACTGATTGGCCAAGATATCACCAAAACAAGTTCAACAGTCTAGATTGCCTACTAACGTGGCACAAACGTGGAACTGAAATGGAACACCAGAGAAGGTGTCGGAATCCTACTGAAATTTTCACTGGTGGAGTGAACAGTGCCTTATTCTCTAGCACGGGGTTACTCTTCACCCACAATTTTGACCAAAAATTGACCGATTGTATCTCATGTGTTTCTGCTCCATTTTCAATGATGCTTGTGCTGTCTGAATCATCTCTTCCTCCTCTTCATGGATCAGGCCTTAGAAAAATTTTCCAACCACTTTCAATTTCCTGATCTCTAGAAAACTCACTGTTGGTACTCCATATTTAGTCATCTCATTCAACCTCTCTCTGATACCACTTGTTGGGGTGCAGTGTAGGTGCGTGGTCCCACAAATCGCACAAAACCAGAGTAAAACGAAGAACACAGAATTATAATGTGGTTTGCCTTGAATCCTACATCCATGGGAGAAATAGAAGAACTCTCTATTATCACTCTCTCCAGATAAATTTGGAGGATCTCCAATATTACAAACTCACAGGATTTGGTCTCGTTTAAATAGTGGAATCAAAAACAGTTATTCTCCGGTGATTGGGGTGGTTCATCTACCCCGATTGTTTCACTTCCCATAAGGTGATGCACGTACAACACGTCAGTTACTGTCCATGAATGTGGTTTTCTATAGTGGTTGACCAAGGAGACTCCTCTTGTTGATTTCTCCCTAATTGGCAGTGGCCCCGCAAGAAGGAAGTATTGGATCATCAAGAATTCATGGCGAGTGATTGAGGGGAGTAGGAATACATGAGGATGTTATGTGGGTATGAGAAGTTGGAGGGCCTCATAGGCACCACTATGGATGCTTCTTAGCCTATCAAACTCTCCTCTCATGAATATGGTCATGCCCAGGATGACTCCTACCTCAATGATGAAATCTGAATTTCTTACGTTGTTAGATTATAGTATTGTATGGTAACCATGCCTTGGCATGCTACTATTTTTATTTCTTCACTATGTTATATTTATGTAAATTGATTATTTATCAGTTTTCTAAATAAGAAGCATTAAATGATTCAATAAAATTCTAGTTTTAGTTATGTCATTTATGATCGAATAAGTCTTCACTATCCCAAAAACAGCTTTTTAGCACTACATTTTAAAAACAATAGCACTAATAAAGGGGTATCTTTATCACTGTTAAAAAACGATGACAAAATATACTTTCAATGGAACTAAAAAGGCATTGTTAAAAGTGCCTCTTTATCAGTGATCTTTTTTAATGCTAATAAATCTACCCCTTTATCTATGTTTTTTTAGTGCAGTTAAAGAGAACCTATTTATCAACGTTTTTTTCAATAGCACTGATAAATGAGAGTCTTTATCAGTTCTATTTTTAATATTGCTGATAAATGGTATATTTAAAAAAATATTTCATTAATAGTTAATATATTGATAAATAAATTTATTTATATTAATATAAATATGATATATATTTTTAAAATATGTTTTAGATAAATATAAATACACCTTTACAATTAATATATAAGATATCTAGTGAAAATGGATTATAAAATATTTTAAAAAATATTATTAATAAATAATTTGTTAATTATTATTGAGTAATAATCATTTAATAACAATTTGAAGACATAAAAATGAAAAAAAATAATAAAAGATCTAAAATAAGTTGAAAACATAACTCAAAAATCAAACAGTCATAACTTTTGATCCGAGTGTCTCTTTGAGCTCTACCACATATCAAATCAAATATTGTGATGAAATATATGAACTAGTGGCATAAGAGAACCTTTTGTCACGTTTTTAATGTACAAAAAAGACCCAAAAGGACTCAGAAACAGAGTTTTTAGTCGGGATACCAAAATTTTTTAACATTTGATGGAATTTTAGCCTCATTTTAGGAGGACCATTTTACCTTTATAAGTGGGGAATGGAATTATTATAAGGTATTACATTGATATTGATATTATGGATTTTAAATTTTATTGTTTTTCTCAAGGTACTGTTATTTATAATCAAATATATAACAATATATACATATCTTTTATATATTCACACATAAAAAAATTAATTTTATAAATAAATAATTAAACATATTTACATATAAATAAATATTTTTGAATATATAACACTTATCTAAACAAAAAACTAATGTTTATTTTATTTAATATATATATATATGAATATTTATGTACCTATATTGTGTGTGTGCGTATTTGTGTGTGTTTGTATTAACAAACTGATATATATAATATATATATTCTAACATATGTATATAAATATTAATATATGTTGGTTGGAGTAGGATACTCAAGAGCAGGTGAATTGAGTTCCTATAAAAAACATTTGTTAAAATCTTTATTTGAAAGAATCCCCCAATTTGAAAACAAGACATCTAAGTTAATCAAAGTAGTAAATTTATAATATTGTGACTATTCAATAAATTTCTTAAAAGATTGATTATTTATTAGTTATAACAATATTATATATTGATATAACTTTTGAAACTAATTTACTAAACCAAAACAGTTATAATTTCTATCCAAGACTAACTATCAAAGTGAAACTTAGTTTTCTGATATATGAGTTAAAACAGAGTAAACTAAAGTTGAAAACACAATTGATTAAAACAAGAGGTTCAGTCTCAAACTGAGACTTATCCCACTCCACTTAGTGATCACCTTCCACCTATATATATATATAAAGATTTGATCCACACCCTATATCAAGGTTTACACAATAGTATACAAACTATCCAGGTCACAAGACGACTAACATAATTCTATGTGGGAACTAAAATAGCTATGTCACACAAGACCTCTACCATAGTTCTATATGGTATATAAAATGAGTAAAAAGATATTTATGTGAGGATATCTTGTATCCTTTAGTTCAGTGTAGGAGATAGTGTGTGTTTAATAGACAGATTCCCACACTACTAAAAATGTAGTAAAAATGAAAACAATAGAGCAGGAAATAAAGAGATAGAGTTTAGAAGGATTTGTGTGTTGTGAAATTCACCTCTGGAATATTTGGATGTAGAAGATGTGAAGCTTGATTCCTCTTATGGAAACAGACACTGAAAATAGGGTTTCATGAAGTTTGGTGTTCTCGTTTTCCAGGAAGATGACACTTTATTCCTTGAGTTCTATTTTTTTTGTTGCAGAGGTATTGGAACTTTAGTGTACAGAAAGTTCTCCTTTGTGTTCAGTCAGTAGGAATGAGAATTCTTCATTTTTTATTCTTTTTTTTGTTCACAGGATCATTATGGGTTCTCATTCAAGTCCTCCACCATATGTATACGCATATGTCTTTCAGCTCGCATTTTTTTCTTTTTTATATTATGCAGTCTAACAATAAGCATGATTGGGGTAGGTTGTGCACCTCGTACTTCCAAAATCCCAATTTATGTTGTCTGCAAAAATCATTAATTTACTCAGTAGCATTAAATCACTCAAATATGATAATTGAATATAATTTTAAATAAATTAAAATTTAAACAATGTGTTGGTGACTCATATGTCGGTGAGTCATTCTATGAGTGACTCCATCTAATGGGGATTCCTTCTATTGGAATCAGTGACTCATTCTATTAGAGATTCATTCTGTTGGTATCTCCATGCATCGGTGACTCATTTTGTTCTGTTGGAGAGTTATTCATTCGGTTAGTGACTCATTTTCAGTGTCGGTGAGTTGTCTATCATTGAGTTAGTTTGTACTGTCAGTGAGGAATTCCTTTTGTGGGTGAGACATTCCTTCTATCAGTGAGACATTCCTTATGTCAGTGAGACATTCCCTCTATTAGTGTCTCAATTGAACTATCGGAGATACATTTACCATGTCGGTATCAGTGAGTCAGTTTGGGCTGTCCCTGACACACTTGTTCTGTCGGTGTCAGTGACTCGTACATTGCCAAATTTTTTGTTTGAACTATCTTATAACATGAATATACACATAATGTGTTAAATATATATTTGATCATATATAACTGTAATTAAACATATTTAAATATAAAAAAACATGACTAAATTGATTTGACATGATTTGTGATTATTAGAACTATAGACAGTCCAACAATATCCTATGGTCCAACAATCTCCCCCTTTTTGATGATCATAAATTAGAGAATTATTAAGTATAGTTATTTTATTATTAATATAATCATTCCACTTACTATCTTCAATTACTAATTTTCTTTAAGAAATGAAATTTCTCAAAATATAGATAAGGTTTAGGGGAAAAATAAATAATGCTTGATGTTCTCTCCCTAAGGATATTTAAAAAAGATAATTCCATTACTGACGTTCTCCCCATTTTGGGTTTATCATAAATACCAAAAAAATATTCATGAAAAAAATAGTGAAAATAGGTATCAAAGGGATGAAATGAATGATCTTTGAATTTCAAAGATAATGAAAGTACATAGTACAATGGAAGTACAAACTATTAGTGAAATACAAAAAATATAAGATCAAACCTATCAAAACATTTATCCATGCTACATCTAGGATCCATTTCATCCTTTCCATTTTTAGAAGGATCCATAATTGGTCTAGTGGATGGAGGCTAAGAGACTGGAGGATCTAAATGAATTCTCAAGGGAGGAAGTATAATGGCTTCAGGAACATAAGGTGAATGGGTAGGTTAGGTTGAAGTACGAGGATGGATACGCTCTGTGATGATAGGAAGGATCTGGCTAAAATCCTAAGAAACTAATATAGACTATAGAGGAGGAGGCAATGTGGTAGTAGGAGAGGCAGCCGGTCTGAGAGGTGTAGTACCTGGAACAACTATGGCATCACTTTGAACATAAAGATAGGGCTTCAACAGATTGATGAAATATGTGATTATCTCTCCACCATATTACATTACCTTTTCAAAATCATCCGTGTTATCCATGAACTTGTTAAAAAGATGTGTGAAGTCCTTCAATTTTTGAAAATTATCCATAAAATCTCTTGTCACTAGGGAAACATCAAATTCGTTACCAAATATTTAAAATGACTAGTCAGCTGATTTTTTGTTTGAATCCTCTTGAAGTAATGGCCCACTTTATCTGTGATATGAGAATTGGAGGTTTCAGCACTATTAGAGTAGTTTCTTACCATATCATTTACATGATCAGTGTTCTACACAATTTTAAAAAGACATTCTAAACCAGAGGCACCAAACAAGGCTAGAAGCTCTTCTTTAACTATAGATCTAACTACTTTATTGAACAAATATTGAAAAGTCTTAGCAGAGGTAGAAGGAACAGTATGAGTTGTGGTGTGAGTCTAAAAATATTTAAGAATATTTTCCAATCATCCTTTATATTCAGTGGTAAGACGGTTTATGGAAGAAACCATGGCACGCATTTCATTTCCCAACATGGTGTTATTATCAACTATTTTTTCAGCTACCAAAATTAAATTTTGTTGAATCACTTCTATATTATTCATTGAGACTAAGACAACATTAATCTCCCTGATACTGACATTCTAAATTGGAGGACAAGTAACACGCACAGACTACTTTATCTATTCAATCAAATACTTTAAAAAATTTACCTCAAAACTTTTAATAGTAATTGGAACAACCTGAGTTTGAATAGATTCCCTAATAACAAAACACATTTATTCCTTAAACCTTTCAAAGTTGGCCTTAGTGACATTGTCACTAAGAGGGGTCTGAATCAATGATTCTTTTATGACAGGTACAAACACCGCACTGTCGGAATCTTTATAGTCCAAACCAAGAGCTACATATCCTGGATTCCTTACCCATTCAGACATAGCATCATCATCTAAAGGGGTGAGAGTGTCAAGTCTCACCCTTACAGCTTGATACTTCCCCTCACATTTATCTATTCTATCTTAAAGCTCTTTCTCAACTGGATATCCTCTTACTTTCTACTCCCCCTCAACATGAGACATTATTATAACATAAACCAGTTGTGTTACATGGACTATCTGATCTCCAATTGTATCACCAACTTAAACTCTTCATTCTTCTTCTCCAGTAGCAGCTTCTATCTAAACATGAGGTTCTAAATTATACTCTTGATTCACATTATCAATAAGATCTCTATTATCACCTTTATCATCATCAAGATGATCAAATCCACTATCAGTTCCACTCCCTTCTCAATTCTTATCATCTCCATAATTTCTATCCTCCTCTTCTCCTTTATCCAAATCTCCATTGAGAGAGCCACTTCCATTCTATTATCCTTATCTATCTTATTCTCCTTCTATATAATCCTCATCTGAGCCATTTTATCTTCTCACATACTCAAAACTATCAAATTCGTCAATTTCTTCATCATCACCTAAAATTTGTACTTTTAAAGGTAGAGAATAAGGCAGACTATGTGGTCCAAAGGTCATTCTCCTTGGGATTTCAGCAATTTTTGGGTCACTCCTATCATCTATATTAGATCCTTCTTCTCTAGAAGGTCAAAAATTATATTCTTTATCCTCATCATCAAAATATTCCACCACTTCATCTCGTCCTAAACCATAATTTGTCACATATCTAAGTCTAAAAGGATTCTCAATAGGATTGAAATTCTCATAAATCATTTCCTCATCTCCAACCCATTCCCTTTTCTAGTGGTTCCAATGAATTTTTGTCCTTTTACACATTTTCTTGTTCAAACAGATGCCATTGTAGGTAGAACCCGTCTCCTCATATTCACTCACACAACCTTTCACTTATACCATGGATGATATCATCCTTGGGTATAAAACATAATTGGTCCTACAATAAGGCTTGATAATTTCACTGATATGCACTATCATATATCTTCACAGGTTCAATTTAACTCCTTTCTTCAACAAATACACCAAATACATGTCACGATACTTCAACAAAGAAAAGTCAACATTCCTAGGATAAATCTGGATCTGAATAAACATAAACAGCATCCTACTTCACCATCTAGTTCAATAGCTATAGGCCTCATGTTCTATTCATTTCCATTCAGCTCCTTCAGAGCTCTCTTATAGAAGAACAGATCACTTTCAGGTGGAGAAGATCCTTGGTAGTCATCATAGATTCCCTCATGAGGTACCTTAAGGCATTCGTCCCAATTCCTTGAAGAAAATAAAATTATTTTTCCATTTACAACTATCTTAACCCAGCATACCTCACTTCCTTCCAGAATAAACATTTCTTTCATATAAAAAATCATGCATAAGATTAGGGTAATACGACCTTTCATTACAATAAAACCAATCTAACCAACCTTTAATTTCTAGAACTCTTAATATAAGTGACTTACTAGATATTAACCATTCTATTAATACCTCCCCTTCAGTAGTTACCATATGATTCATAAGAACTGGATTGACAGGCTGATATTTTCTCGACTCTCCTTTCTTCCTTTTAATGGTTCATTGTTCATTTTCAGATCCTTCTAGGATGCGCTTTACTCTGACCATTATGAATGTTTGGTTTTATGTTTGGGATTTGAAAGGTCGAGGGTAAAGATCAATGACATGAGAGTGTAAGTTTTAAAGGAGAGGGTGAGTAGTAGAGTGGATCAACTCGAATTTATATCATTTAGGGCTTAGAGGTGGAAAATTTTTAAATCGGGTTCAAAGAAATAAAAGATACAATGTCGTTTTTGTTAAAACATAAATCAAATAAAACAATAGGTTCTATTGGTGTTGTCATGAAAATATCATAATGACACTATTAGTGTCAGCATGATATTATAAGCATGACACTATCAGTGTCTTCATGACAGTATCAGCATGACACTATCGGTGTTGGCCTTACAAAGTGTCAGCATGACATCTACACTAATTTTTTACAAAGAATTATCACCATGAGGTCCTTATAAATTAATCATCAATAATTCATGTTTGATGTAATTTATTATATAAGATTTCAATATATTTGTGAATATGTCATCAAGATTTTGTTTAGTGCCAATAAACTCTAGTGTTATATCACATTTTGGATAATGGTCTCTCAAAATGTGATGTCTTACATCAATGTTCTTTGCTCTAGAATGAAAAATAGTATTCTTAGAGATATTAGTATCATTTTATCACAGTTTATATTGAAATTTATGAATTCATATCCATATTCTATTAAAGTGAGTTTCTTCCACAAAATCATAGCACAACAACTTCTAGTATTTATGTATTCAGCTTCAGTAGTAGATAATGAAATAGAATTTTTCTTCTTACTACACCATGAAAATAGTGAATTTCACAAAATGTGACATTTTCTAGAGTTTTTATTTCTATCTAACTTACAACAACCAAAATCAGTATCATAATAACTCATTAAATCAAATGAAATTCCTCTAGGATAGAAAATTCCTATGTTAGTAGTATATTTGAGGTATTTGAAAATTCTTTTAAGAGAATTTAACTAATACTTTATTGTATTATCTTGAAAACAAGAACACATGCACACACTAAACATAATATCATGCTAGCTAATAGTCAAATATAGAATACTTCAAATTATACCTCTATATGTGGTTTGATCAACAGATTTACCATTTTCATCAAGATCCAACTTATAGGTGGTACTCATTGGCATGTCGCTACTTTTTGTACTATCAAAGCCAACCCTTTTTAAAAGATATTTAGTATATTTAATTATATTTAAAATAATACATTCTTTATTTTGAAAGATTTGAAATCCATGAAATTATTTGAGTTCCCCCATTAAACTCTTTTGAAATTCACTCTTCATTATTTTTGAAAAATTAAGACATAAAGAATTTTAGAAGATCCAAAAATAATATCATCTACATAAATTGGAACTACTTAAAAATCTTTAGAGATTCATTTATAAAAATAGTAGGATCATCTATACCCTTTTTAAAACCTTTGGAAATAAAAAAACTACTTATTCTATCATACCAATCTCTTGGAGCTTGTAAAAACCCATATAAATATTTTGTTAATTTAAAAACATGATTTGGAAAATGAGGATTTGTAAAACTATAGGGGTTTTTAACAAATAAAATCATCAACTATATACCAATTTAGAATTTCACTCTTAACATCCATTTGATATATTTTGTAATTGGGATGAGATATATATTCAAGAATGGTTTTCATGGTCTCAAGTATAGAAACCAGTGAAAAAGTTTCTTCATAGTCTATACCTTCTTCTTGACTATAATCTTGTTCAACCAATCTATCTTTATTTCTTATAATATTACCAACATGATCTACTTTATTTCTAAACACCCATTTAGTTCCTATAGTAAAGGTGTCTTTAGGTCTGTCTACTAGTTTTCAATCTTTATTTCATTCAAACTAATTCAGTTCTTCTTTCATATCCATTACCCAAAATTCATCATTGATCACATCATTAATGCTTTTAGGTTCAAGTTATGACATAAAGTCTAGATTTTCAACTTGGTTTCTTAGAGAATCTCTCATCAAAATTATTTTATCTATGCCTCCAACTAAAACATCTAAAGGATGGTTCTTAATGATTCTTATTGGTATAGAAAAATAAGGGCTAGTTATTTCATGTTTATTAGTAGCTTCGGGTTCATCCTGACTAGAGTTTGTAGAATTTTTAAAATTGGATGATTTAATAGGTTTATTAGAAATAAGGTCAGATAATTTTTCATTTATGTCTAAATTGGAAAGATCAACCTCAATAATTTCTAGAGAGGTCTTGGGTTCATGTGGGTTTATTTCATCAAATTTTACATGTACATATTCTTCTACACACTTGGTTTTTTATTAAATACTCTATATACATAACTAGATATTGAATAGCCTGTAATGATTTATTCATAACGTTTGGATGAAAATTTATCACGATTTTCCTTTATATTAAGGATATAAACTTTGAAACAAAAAACTTTGAATTAACTAACTTTTGGTTTCCTATTATTCCGTAGCTCATAAGGGGTTCTCTTATGAGTTGGTCTGATTAAGAATCTATTAATTATATAACAAGATGTGTTGACAGCTTCTACCCAAAAATATATTGGTATGTAAAATTTATAAATCATAGTCTGATATATCTCTTTAAAGGTTCTATTTCTT
The DNA here is from genome assembly GCA_963277665.1 of Viscum album. NCBI lineage: Eukaryota > Viridiplantae > Streptophyta > Magnoliopsida > Santalales > Viscaceae > Viscum > Viscum album. Next base: position 327,986,127 of record OY728144.1, on the reverse strand, counting down.
ATTTCTACAACAGCATTATGTTAGGGTGTCTAAGGAGCATAGAAGTTGTGACTATATCCACTATGTGAGTAGAAAGATTCAAACTCTTGGTTTGCAAACTCATGACCATGGTTACTTATTAAGGTTTTAATTATAATTTTACTTAGGTTCTCTATTTTTTTATTATACTTAATTAAGTAAGAGTAAGCATAACTTTTGTGAGCAGGAAATAAAGTCCAAGTATATATAGAAAATTTATCTACTAAACATAGACATAGTGCTTTCCATTAATACTTGAAACCATAGATGGTCTAAAAACATCCATGTGAACCAACTCCAGAGGTTGAGAAGTTGAAACTTAATTAATTGGTTTTAAAGATATTTTATGTTGTTTCTCTTTTGATAAGGATTATAGACATTGTCTTTTGGAAATTCAAGTTTGGGTAGATCCTCAACTAGCCATTTTCTTGTAATCTCCCTAAGTGAGTGAATATTAAAATTTCATAATCTCTTATGTTAGAGCCAAGACTCTTTATGAAAGTAACCTAATCATGAAACATTTTGAGAAACTAAGGAGTCGATGTTTACAACATAAACATTTTCACTTCTAAGAGCAGTAAATACAAACTCATTTCTAGAATTAAAGACATTGTAGGCATTATTTTCAAATTTAGCATTAAAAACATCATCACACAACTAAGATATATATAGAATATTTTAATTTAATTCATCAACAAAAAAGTACTTTGGAGATTAAAACTAAATTTGAGTTACTAATTTATCCAATTCCAATTATTTTTCCTTTAGAATTGTCACCAAAGGTGAAATGACCACCATCAATCATTATCAGATTCTTGAAGCCTGAATAATCTCTAATAATGTGTCTTAAACATCCACTATCCAAGTACCATAGACTTCTATAGGATCTCTTCAAATAACTTTCTTACAAAATGATCAAACAAGATAATATGTTGGTACCTAGATTTGTTTGGGTCCAATAATATTAGTAATAAGTGCTTTGCAAACCCATAATTTCTTTATGGGTCTCCTATAACTGGTTTTTAAAGTATTTGAAAAATAATATTTATTTGGTCCATAAAAACTACACGTAGTAAAAGGTTGTCCAGTTTTAGAACCAGTCGAAAACAATTTAGTTATAGACATAAAAATTGTTTTTCAAGATTTGTTTACAAAATGATTTTTAACTATGTTCCTCTATTAAATTTGGTATCCTATACCAGTAGTATACCTATGAGCTGATTGTTTACCATGAATTTTAATATTAGTATTTTTTCCATTGTCAAAATTATCTAAGTCCTTTTTCAATTTCTCATTGGGTAATTTAAGATCATTGTTTTCTTTAAGAAGTTGAGAATTATTTTCCTTTTATATGGTAAGATCATATTTAACAGTAGTGGTAAGATCATGTTGTATCTTTAAAGATTTATATTTATCTTTCAATTCATTACATGTATCATAAAGCATTTAGAAATATTCAAACATTTCCTCATTAGTCCTATTTTTAATATCACATTCATCTCTAGAATAATATGAATTATGTATATGAGACTCAAGGGTTACCTCATATCTGTTTGTCATGAAAAACATGTTTTCCTTATCACCTTTATCATCATATGATGATTCTAACTCATTGGAGATATCCTTAGAAGCACACTAGGTGGCCTTTATTACCTTATTTTATCTTTTATCAATGTCCTCGTATTTCTTCTTATATTTTAACTTTGGAAAATGAGCCTTTACATTTCCTCTTATATTACATTCATAAAAAAATATTTCATTATATTTATCATTCCTTTTCCAATATTTTTCTTAGTTTCCCTTATTATCATATTTACCTTAGTAGCTGGCCTTTCTAAGAAACTTCTTTTTTCTATAAAATATTTTAAACCTTCTACGTATTTAGCCATTTCCTCATCACTATCTGATGGTGAATCTTCATCACTTGTAGTGTCAAAATGAGTTTGAATCCTTTACTGTTATTTATGTTTGGAAGTAGTTTATCTCCTTCAATAGAAAATTATTGATATCACAGGATTCACTAATTGATACTGAGGTTCCTCTCCATATTTCGGGTAAACATCTATGTAGCCACAGGATTAGTTATTGGGAATTTAGAGGATTTCCAAGAGTAAAAATTCTATCGACTATCTTATTGAGCCTGAGATATATATAAAAAATGGGTTCATCATTATTCATCTTAAAGTTATCAAAAATAATAGTATATGTATTCAGTCTCACTTCTTTTACATTAGTGGTTCCTTCGTGTGAAACAACTAAGGTATCCCAAATTTCATAGGTAGATTTACAAGAAGATATTCTATTAAATTTTTTATTCTCTAAAGCACAAAACAAGGAATTCATCAATTTATAATTATTATTGTAATAATTTTTTGCAGCATCACTCCATGTAATTCTTTGAGTGTCTGGTATATCATATTTATGTTCTATTACAATCCAAATATCAAACCCCATTCCTTCTAAGTGCATTTCCTTTTTAATTTTCCACTAGGCATAGTTTATTCCATTAAAGTGGGGAGGTACGTTGGTAGCACCACCTTCCTATATATTATCCATAATAAAAGATAAATTCTAGAATTTTAAAAATCTAATGATTTATAACTAATAGAAATATAGAGATCTTTAAAACAGAACTAAAATCACAGTTGAAAATATTTTCACAAGATTTCAGACACCCTCTAATACCAGATTTTGGTCAGTGTAGGACACTCAAGAGGGGTGAATTGAGTTCCTATAAAAAAAATTGGTAAAAACATTATTTGAATGAATCCACTAATTTAAAAATAAGACATCGTAGTTAATCAAAGTAGTAAATTTATAATAGTGTGACTGTTCAATTAATATCTCATAAGATTGATTATTTCTCAATTATAACAATATGGGATATTAATATATCTTTTGAAACTAATTTACTAAACCAAAATAGTTATAAATTCTATTCGAGACTAACTATCAAAGTGAAACATAGTTTTCTGACATATGAGTTAAAACAGAGCAAACAAAATTTGAAAACACAAGGGCTTAAAACAAGAGGTTCAGTCTCGATCTAAGAATTAGTCCTCTCTGTATGGTGATCACTTTCCACTAATATATATATATATATATATATATATTTGATCCACACCTTGTATCGGGATTTAAACAATAGTAAACAAACAATCCAGTTCACACAGGAAATATACTACAGCTCTACATGGGATAGAACATGTGTAAAAAGTTGTTTTTCTGAGGATATCTTGTATCATTCTGTTCAGTGCAAGGTATAGTTTCTATTTAATATGATGATGTACAAAATACTAGAAATGTAGTAAAAATGCACACAACTGAGAATGAAATAAAGAGATAGAGTTTACAAGAATTTATGTGTTATGAAATGAAGCTCTGGAGCACGCGAGCCTCATCCATGTTGATGATGACTCCTTAAGTGCATCAAGGCAACCCAAGATCAAATCCAGGTGGAGGTATATTTCGGGTACTATAGTAGGTATTGTAGAGGAAATGTAGTAGTATTGTAGGAGGTACTATTTTCCACCATATCAGCTAGGAATATTCCCCTGTTTTGGCCTTCGAGCCACCGATTTGTCCTCAAGTCTATTAAGGCTTTCAGGCCACCCATGACTTCAGGTCAGTAAGGCCTTCGGGCCACTAAAGGCCTTCGGGCCACCATAAGTGAAAACGAAAACCAGGCAAACTACAAGGAACAAGATCTATAAAGAGTATGAGCAAGGAGGATTCACCATAGAAGAAGATAAATGGATTGTAAGAATTAGAGGGTATGGAACCTGCCATCAGGACAAGCATGTGCATTTATAGGAAAGCCTAGAGAAACATCCATGCAATGGTGGAGAGCTGATTTCATGATGAATATGATAAAGAGGAGCACTTCTAAGTAGTTAGTCTGGTGTGTATGTAATATTTGAAGCCTACAAGAATTAAATTCCTCTAAAGCATATGATCCATGTAATACTTATGCCAATAGGTCTTATAAGGGTTCCACCTCACACATTCAAAGTTAGATTATAAAAATCAATAAAAAATTAAGGCCATTGTTCCATTAGAGGAAATGTAGCTCTGGAATCTTTGGATGTAGCATATGTGAAGCTCGAGTCCTCTTCTAAAAAAATTCACTGAAAACATAATGTCATGAAGCTTTGTGTTCTGGTTTTCTAGGAAGACGAATCTATATTCCTTGAGATCTGTTTTGTTTGAGGCATAGGTGTTGGAACTTTGGTGCATATAATTTTCTTCTTTGTGTTCTATCATTAAGAATGAGAATGCCTCATGTGTTCTTTTTCCTTTTTTGTAGGTTTTGTATGGGTGCTTGTGTGAGTCCTCTACTGTAGGTCTACGTGTATGTCTTTCAGCTTGCATGACTTTCTCTTTTATATTCTATAGCCTGAAAATAATCATGATTGGGGTAGGTTGTGTACCTCATTCTTCTAACATACCAATTAATATTGTCTAAAAATCATTAATTTAATCAATAGCATTAAAACACTCAAATATGACTGTTAGAGACAATTTTAAATAAAATAAAATTTAAACAGTCTCTCAGTGACTCCTCTGTCGGTGAGCCATTCTGTCAGTGAATCATTCTATCAATGATTCCTTCTGTTGGTATTAGTGACTCATTCTATTAGTGAGTCATTTTTTTAGTATCTCCCTGCATTGGTGACTCAATGTTTCAGTGAATCATTTTGTTTTTTCGATGATTCATTCCTTCTGTTGGGGTCTCATTTGTATTGTTGGTGAGTCTTCTATCGGTGAGTCGGTTTGTACTATCTATGAGACATTCCTTCTGTCGGCAAGACATTCCTTCTATCAGTATCTAAGTTTAACTGTTGGTGGGACATTTACTCTTTCAGTATTGGTGAGTTAATTTTATTTTTGGTGTTACATTTGTTCTATCAGTGTCAGTGACTCATACATAGCCAATTTTTATTGTTTTAAATGACTTATAACATGAATTTACATAGAATGTGTTAAATACATATATGATCATAGATAATCATAATTAAAGATATTTATACTTAAATTAACATGATTTAAATGATTGGACATGATTGGACATGATTTTTTATTATTAAAACCAAATAGGACCCAATAATCTCTTATGGGCCAAAAATTTATAATATTTTTAAATATATATAAATATGTATAATTATACTTAGACACACACACACACACACATATGTATATATATTTTTGTGTGTGTGTTGTGTATATGTATGAATGTATTTATTTATTTATAAACACACAAAAAATATATTTTATAAATGTATTTAAAACTGATCTTATAAATATATATTAATATATGAAGAATTATATAAATATATAAATACAACTATATATGTATATATATATTAATATATATTAATATACAAATAAATATATATTTATATATATATAATAATATAGAAAAATATAACTATATATATATATGTCATAAAATGGAGAACAAAGCAACATGAAGGAGTGTTAAAGTGTCCAGGCATGCAAGGGAGAGAGCTCGAGTTCAAATCTAGGGGAGGTACGGGCATGTGCGGGGGTTGATGAAGGGTGGTGCTAGCACTGTTAAAGGGTTGGGGTGGATGGGGTGTGCTTGGGTGTCTTGGGAAGGAATGTGGGGTGATTCATAGCATTTTTTAAGGGGTGTCAAGTGCTATAAAACCCCTTTGATTTGAAGAATGTTTTCTAGTGTTTTTTTATAAAAATTATCTAGGATTTTAAAGATGCACTGATAAAAGGCCCATTTTATCATCTCTTTTTTTAACACTGATTAAAGGGACCCCCTTTTAATAGCTCATCAATTATCAATTCTTTTTTAGCACAGATAAATGCCTTTTTAGCACTAATAAAACCCTATTTTTAGTATTGGTTTATCATTGCACCTACTCGAAATTAATTAGGTTGATCGATTGTACTGCAGCATCACACATATAATTATTTCTCCATATTTATCAATTATTTATTTTTAGCTGAATGTTTTTATGTATTACTTCATTACTAATTTGTAAACATTATATGTGGGATAATCACTGTTAAAAAATCCTTAGCGGTGTTATTGTACTATATACGGTAGTTTAATCCACCATTATATTGTTTATCGATAGATATCCAAACCGTCGTGCATTTCACAGTCGACAATCATTTAGTGGTAGTTTTATATAGTGTACCAAAACTTATTTTATGTATCATTTTTTAATTAATTAACAGTGATTCTATGTTAATTTAGAGGTGATTTTGGGTGCGGTGGAATAAATTAACATAACTACTACTAATTTATATTTCAACAATTTACCTATCTGACAATAACCATCGTTAGAAGAATTAATGACACTTAGGTTTAGCGGTGGTTATTAAAAACCACCGATAAACATATAAAATATTTTTTTCAATATTTTTAATAAAAAACAATATGAATAAAACAAACTAAATAATATGATATACTAAACCATAAATAACTCAGCATTCATCCATATATCCGTACATACACACATCAGTGACCATAAATACCAAATCACCACTCAACCATAAGCTCAGTTATCATATATATATATATATATGATAAATTATGTCCAACATCCACCAACCCATGACCAATATGTATATCCCACCACTTCCATTGAATCCAACTACCACCATATCTTAAATCAGCAAATGCGAAATCGACCACGTCATGTCATCAACTAAAACAAAAAAAATATATACAAATTAGATTTGAACAAAATAAATAAAAATATAAAAATATTCATTAATAATATGTATCTATACCATAAAAGCAATGACCCATCACAGTTGTGTTCTGAAGAGTTTCATGGATCATATCGATAATCCTTCTACATACTATTGGTATCTTTCACCTACATATAAACCAGAACATTTTAGAAAATAAATACAAAACATAATATGCATAAAATATATTCATAATTTCAAACATAACATTTTATATTTTTTTAACGATACAAATGAAATTCATTTTAACATAAAAATAATAATATATCATGCAAAACACTTTGAGAACATCAACTTACCTATTTAAGATATGACTCAACACTTGGGGCTTGAAAGAGAAAAATATAAAACAATCTAATAAATTTTTAAACCAAAATGCACTGTATTTGAAATTACTCAACAAATAAAATTAAATACATTGCTATGATAACATTTATTATTTTTCAAAAATAATTCACTGGTTGTTGTCTCATGAATTCATGTTAACATGTAGTCTTTTTCTATGGTTTTGACCATTAAATTCACATTTTAGTGATTTAAAATACTAAAAATGTGTTTAGGAATATATCGGGAAAATCATAACTTATATTGATGTGACATAAATTCCTACATTTTAAAAATCTCTCTACTATCATTTTCCTATGATTTCACAGTCATCCAACATCATTTTCTTATTTTTTACAACCATAAACATGTTTTTAGGGACATTAATATCTTTTGAAACTAATTATTGAGTCATTTTGACCACAAAACACATAAAATGGAATATTTTATTCTTTTAAATATCACAAATAATTCAAAAGTGGATGTCCCATGATTTCACTTCAATCTGAGTCTTTTTTCTATGGTTTTGATCATTACACACAAGATTTAGTGTCTTAAAACACTAAAAATGTGTTTACAGACATCCCACAAAAGTCATAATTTGAAATTATGTGAAAATAGTTCCTAAATTTCACAAGTAAATCTATTGTCATTATCATATGATTTCATGGTCATCTAATGTCTTTTTCTTGGTTTTTACCCCCAGACGCATGTTTTTAAAAACATTGTTATCATTTAAAACTTTTTATTGAGTCATTTTGAGGACACCAGAAATTAGATGAATGTGTTTTTTACTCATACATAAAAAAATAATTCAATGGTTGTTGTTCCATGATTTCATGGAAATTTTAGGTTGTTTTATCTTGTTTTAACTACTGCACACACATCTTAATGTTTTAAAACACTAAAAACATGGTTATGGACATCCTAGAAAAATCGTAACATAGATTGACATGACATTAGTTTGTATATTTTAAAAATAAATATTTGGTTTTTAGCCTAAGATTTCATATCCATACAACATTGTTTTCTTGGTTTTAACACTTGACACACATGTTTAAAGACATTGATATCTTTTAAAACTAATTATCAAGTCATTCTGAGTACACTGCTAGCCATATGAACGTGTTGTCTTCTTGTAAACATAAAAAATAATTCAATAGTGGTTTCCTTGTGATTTCACATCAATATGATATCTTTCCCTATGGTTTTAACCATTACATGCATGTTTTAGTGTTTTATAACACTAAAAACTTGTTTGAGGGCATCTCAAACAAATCGTATCCCATTTTGATTTAGTGTTGGTTCCGACATTTCCAAAATCAATCTATGGTCATTATCCTATGATTTAACTATCATATGACACTATTTTCTAATTTTTGACCCCATGACACATGTTTTCAAAGACATTGGTATCACTTAAAAGTGTTTACTGAGTCATTCTGAGCACATTGTATGTCAGATAGATGTGTGTTCTACTCGTACACATCAAAAATAATTCAACGATAATTTTACCATGATTTCACATCATTTTGAGGTCATATTAAATGGATTTTACCATGACACACATGTTTTAGAGTTTTTACATGCTAAAATTGTGTTAATGATCATCTTTAGAAAATTGTAACTCGAATTAATATGTTGTCAGTTCCTACATTTCAAAAATCAATCCATAACCATTTCTTCTGATTTCACTGTCATCTGGTGATTTTTTCTTGTTTTTGACTCCTTAGCCTATATTTTCATAGGCTTTTATATCTTTTAAATTTTAATATTGATTCATTCTGAGCACACCACACATCAGATATATTTTTTTTCTTCTCATACGCATCAAAAAATAATTCAAAGGTGATTTTCCCATCATTTCATGTCAGTGTGAGGTCATTTTCTATGGTTCTGACCATTGCACACACATTTTTGTGTTTTAAAACACAAGGTAAATATCATTGAATGTGTAAGTCCTACATAATAATTAAGAGATTAATGACTCGCAAACCATCATTTAATTTAATATTAAATAATTTCAAAATCATGTAATAAATGAAATTAAAACATCATAAACATACATAGATCTTTGTCAAACTCATGAACAATTATACATGCAATGAATAAACAAACTCAAATGACTAACATTCATTTCTTTATTCATTTTATTATTATTTATGATAAAAATGATTTCATTAATTAATTAATTATTTCTATTTCACCTAAATGATCATCCGCTTTTATTTGGGGATACCAATCATTAATTACATACATGTAAAATAAACAATAAAAACCAATAATTACATATTAATTAAAATAAATTAATTGAGAATTTAAATTTCTTTAAAACCATTTTTAAATTGCCAATCACACAATGGTGTTCCAATCAATAAAATATGGTATTAATACTAAAATTTTAAAATTTAATGTAATTTTAATTTTATCCATTAATGGGAGACTACATAGAGTGTATATCAAACAACATGGCATGTACCTCAGTTTTCCTATATCCTAGTCAAATGTCTGGGGCTTTGGCGTGTTAACTCATTCAGACTAAATGAAATGTACACAGTAGAAACACACCCTGTATCTACTTACTATATGCTAGGTTGGCCCAGTCAACACACAATGTATAATAAAAGCACCACATGTAATTATGCTACTACACATATTCCCTTTAACAATTCCAAAAAATGGTTTTAATAGTGCTAAAAACGCTGTTAATTTTAGCACTAATAAATCCCCCCTTTATCACCACCATTTTCAACATTGATAAAGACCCCTTTATTAGTGATTTAAATTGCACTGATAAAGGGAGTAATTTTTCACCACTCAAATTAATACTAATAAAAGCCTAGCTGGTTGAAATGTGTGGTTAAAATAATAACACTCCCAGTGAAAACCTATAATTTCAAACAATTTTATATACATTTCATTGACATCATCAATACAAAAATATCCTCCAATGTTATATAAAAAACACCTCTATATAAATTTCAAACAATGTTTTATAAAATTAGATTTACAATTATCCAACAAATAGTTAAAAAATTAATTTTTCATCTTTTGATGCTTGTGATCCCCTCTAAAAAATTTCTGGTCATGGTATTGTTTGGTCGGAATATACAAAGTAACACACAAGAGGAGGTGAATTGTGTCTTTTCAAATTTTTCCACAAATCTAGATTTTGATACCCTCTGTAATTTATGTGGATATGCATTGTTTTTATTCTGTATGAAAATACGCAGCAGATAAATAGAAATAATGAACATGACTTTTTATAGTGGTTTGGGGCATAATGATATGCTAGTTCACTCTATCAATCACACTCTCAGTGAGCTTGGAAAATTTCACTAGAATGGTCCTCTTATCATAAGACCAAGAATCCACAAATGACTCCATATAGTTTAAACCTTTACAAAAATACTAAAAACAAAGTCTTCTAGTTATTTAAAAGAGAACTGGTTATCCAAAACTTAGATCAAGAATCTTATACTCCACCACAAATGAGTACGATCAATTGAAACTCCAATAAATCAAAAGAGTTAGAATTGAAAGGTTTAGATTGTTCTTCATAGTTGAAACAACAAGAAACGATAAATTGATGTATCTTCTTCTTCCAAAAATAATTTCTCCAAGAATGAAATAGTCTGAAGTGATCCTTTTTAAAAAAAATATCTTCAATAAGGTAGCAACATAAACAGCAGTAGTAATCTTACAATAGCAAAATATTGAACATGTATATCCCCAAAGTGTATCTTCTTTCCGAATCAATCATTTTTTATAGAAAAAATATAAAAGATAAGTTCAATAATATAGTCACATATGTGAAAAACTTATCACACATATATTTGAAGAGATAATCTGAGAGTATATATTGAAAAAAACATTCTCTGGTATTCTAGATCTGAAAGAATAAATCGATTGGTCGAGGTAATTCAAATTCTGATAGACTGAGAATTGAAACATCCCTTAGAAATTGGGATGATTTTTTCCAATGAACACGGTTCTTTGAAATAATCAAAACAATCCTTGAATCTGTCTTTAATTCTGACTTGACCATTTCAGCAATCTTTATTTGAAAACACTGCTTGAAAAACTTCACCGTTGAAAACACAACGTAGGGTTGATATGTGTAGCGTAGGATTCCTTTACAATGTTTAGGGTTCCTTTGCATAGTGTAGGGTTCCTTTGTGTAGCACAGGGTTCCTTTTCCTAGTGTAGGGTTCCTCAACAAAACTTAGGGAAGATAATCCATATGTTTATCCTTGTCAACATAAAATCACAAACATAGAATTGATTAACCCTATATTCGAATGTTCCATACGTTTTCTATGATCATTAAATACCGACTTCAATATAGAATTGTTGATCTATATGTTTATGTTCTGAACATAAGGATATTGATCCAAATTCAAACTTTTTAGTGTAACGTATTGTTTTCCACAAATTGGGTATGAACAGTAAATCCAAACTTCAACATAGGGTTGCTAATACATACATTTATTTTCTAAATGTAAGGATGTTGATCAAAACACAAACTATTTAGTGTAACTTAGGTTTGATACCATATGCAAGAATTTCACTTCTCAACATAATGTAAGGTTGAAAATAGTGTTTACAGATTCCTTCCCAAAATGCTAAATTCTTTAAAATATAATATAAATTCTTGAATAATTCATTCAACAAGACATCATTAGAAAACAAAAAAGGGTATCTATGAATATCAAAATTATCATAAACTATAGAGTATTCTTTATATAATACATACCCAAAAATCTCCTCCTTTTCAATGATCACAAAACCCATAACATAATCTATAAAAAAATTTAAACTGGACGTAGGATTTGTTCATATACAAAAAAATATATTAAAGAAAATATTTTGATATTTTGATTCTGTGGTATTATTTAGATAAAGAGAAATAGATAATTGTAAATTAAGTATTTTATCTAATGAAATTTTTTGGTTTTAAAATATTATCCCTTCTCCCATTATAAATTTTCTCCCCCTTTTTGTGATATTAAATCGACGATTTTAATGAATAAATAACATAAACCACATTTTTTAATATAGCACTGAATTATTATTAATAGTTATAAATACTGGAATGGGTACAAAAATTAGGATTGGAAGTTTAAACATTGAACTAAAATAAACTAAATCTAATGATAAAAAAGAATAAAAAATCAAATTTAAATTAAAACAAATTCAATTTTTTAAAAAGTTTGAGTATAATCTGCAATTAATCAAAGACTCTTCAAAATGAAGGGATTTGGGTTGAGATGGTAGGGATAAGATTTTTCATTATGAGGAAGAGCTTGAACTGCACTGCAAATATCAAGAAGCTTTTGAAGAAGGATTTGGAAATGGTTGTTGAATACTTCTGACCATTTCTAAAGTAGATTTCTTGAATCATTTCAAATCTCCAAATTCTCAACCAGGTTGAATTTTATAAACTCATTCACATCTTTTTATGATGAAATGAAAGTTGTAAACTTGTCCTTGGCTTGATAAAGCACTGGTCCTAACCAGGATTCATTTGAAGTCAATTGACTAGTCAGATGACTCTGATTGTCCAACATAACATTTAAAGTAATATTATCACACTGAAGAGTGTGTATCCTATCATTAAAATCATCTAGTATGGAGGTAATATCATCAAACTTTTTGATCAGTTCTGCTAGTGTTTATTGAGAGTAGGTGTATTCTCTATTTTTTTAGAGACAGAAATTATATCTCTATCATCAACTTTAAATAATCAAACTCTGTCTTCTTGATAGACTCATCTTTTAATGAACAAAATTATCTATACATTGTGGTTATATGTTTTTTAAGATATCCAGTAGAAATTATATTTTCTTTGAATTCTCTTAAATGAATCTTTGGATATTCAAACCCTGAACTCGGTACTAAATTAGCCTTGTATTCATTAAACCTTTACTTCTCATATTCCAAATATTAAGCAAGAAATTATTTTTGGGCCTCTAATAGATTGATCTTTTTAAATAGGCATTAGCCTTAGAATATGAAGATTCAGGAGAATGCATTCTAGGGTCACCAATATCATCCATGTGATAAACTTAGATCAAGACTAAACTAGGCTCTTCATCCTCAGATAGTTTGTCTCTTAATTCAGAACTTCCAGCAACTTTAGAATCTAGAGAAACAAGAGATCTGGGATTAGGTACATCTTCCCTAATAAGTTCATGACTTTGAGATTCTTTCTCTACTTTCTCATCCATTGTATTCTCATGCTCACCTACAATATTCACTTAAACTATAGCCTTTGGAACATTGAATGAAATTATTCTTCTTTTTGGAATAAGATATTCTTATACCCTTGAAGTTCCTTCTTCTTTAGGCCACTTTCGAATAGATCCAACTAAAGGTGTCATAATTTTCTCTCCCTAACAATCTGCCAACAACCTATACTATTGTTCTACACCAACTGGAAAAAAAATTGTTGCATGAATTTCTCTAAACAAAACCATGATTCTTCACAATTCAAGAATTCAATGTGTTGATATAGTGACAAGATCTACCTAAAAACATCTTGATAATATTTCTTTCCCTTCTCAACAAAAAATAAATGATCCATCCATAGGGATAATATACCATCTTAGTATCCTCGTGGAATTAATGGTTTATATAAACTATCATAAATTAACAGAAATTAAACTTAACAATGATTAAAACAAAAAACATGATATACATTTCTAGGAAAAGGAATTTCTCAAGCTAAGCAGTCCTAGGAAAAATCCTATATTGAATAAACTTCAACAACACTTGGAGATTAGGAGAAAGTTCTTTTGACATTACCTTCTTGACAGTTATTATTCCAAACAAAGAAAACATAATATCCTCAGATGAATGAATTCCATTACCAATATTCCTTAAGTCAAATTGAAACTCCCCCTCATGGGGACAATAAATAATTTAATCCATTTAAATAGAGTACAAGGTAAACATGGCCTCATTAATCTTAGAGAAAATGATATATTCTTTGAATCAAAGACTAAATGATGAATTTTTACAAAATTCCTTTACTTCAATTTTTTATACCTTCGACATGTTTTCTTCTCCAAAATCATTAACAAAACCATGAAATCACATATCTTCCTTAAACAAAATATTTTTATAATCTAAATAGAAAAATTCAATTACCTTTCCCTACAACTCCTTGTGATTTTTTTCATGAAGAATAGATATTTTTTTCTTACTCAACATCTATGCATCTTCATGAGGTTTCCATCTCTAATGGTTTTGAGACTGAAGGGACTGAGTTTTTAGGGTTTTGGAAGAATAGAATCGAAATAATCTATATAAAATGAAAGGAAATATAGGAGGGAGAAAGAGATCAAGATAAGGACAATAATTTTCTCACGCCGATTGAGGATGTACTCATTATGTATTTAATTTTGAAAATAAAACTATAATAAAATCAAAATGAAATTCTTCTCAAAACATATTAAACCAAATCAAATTAAACAAATTAAATAAAGCTTATTAAAATAATAATAGAGAGACTAGAAATAAAATAATAAACAATAAATTAAATTCAGATATTCCTAACTCCCCCTTCATTAAATAAAAATTATCACTAGGAAGTGTTTTAGTTAAAATATCAGCTAATTGATATTTGGTATTAACAAATTCTAAATAAATATCCTTTTTAATGACATGATCTCTTAACAAATGATTCCTTATATAAATGTGCTTAGTCCTAGAATGACTTATAAACTTCTTAGAACTATTAATAGCACTAGTATTGTCATATAAAATAAGAATACAATTAAATTTTAGTCCAATGTCCAGTATAGTTTTTTTCATCAATAATACATGTGCACAAAAAATACCAGTAAATAATGACTTTGCTTTAGCAGTTGACAGAGAAAGTGAGTGTTGTTTCTTACTAGAACATGAAACTAAAGATTTTCCTAAAAAGTGACATGATCCTATGGTACTTTTTATATATAATCTATAACATCTAAAGGTGGCATTTGAATATGAAATAAATTTAAAATTATAATTTTTGGGGTAATGAAGAGATTGAAAATAGATCATTTTGAATATTTATAGATTCTTTTAACAGTAGTAAGATGAAACTCTTTCCGGTTTGATTGAAATCTATAACATAAACATATATAAAACATAATGTATGTCTTCTAGTAGTAAGATATAAAAAACCACAAATCATACCTTTATAAAACTTATTTTCAAATAGTTTTCTAGATTCATCCAAATCAAGTTTTGTATTGGTATATATAGGAGTTGTATATGGCTTAATATTTTTCAAGTCAAATCTTTTTCAATAAATCAATAATATACTTACTTTTATTTAACACATTTACATAATCTTTTTGACAAATTTTAAATCCTAAAAATAAATTTATTTCTCCCATCAAACTCATTTGAAATTATTTTTTCATTAAATTTGAAAAATCGTGAAAAATATTTTTATTTTTTGAACCAAAAATAACATCATGAACTTAAATTTGAACTATTAAAATATTAGAACATATGTTTTTATTAAAAAGTGTTGGATATTCTAATATAATTGTAAATACATTTTTCAAAATAAATGAACTTAATCTTTCATACCAAGTTCTAGGTTTTTGTTTAAAGATATTGAGAGAATTAGTAAGTTTAAAAACATAATTTAGTTTTTAAGGATTTTCAAAACAATGGGTTGTTCAATAAACACTTATACTATTAAATAACCATTTAAAAAGTTATACTTAACATCCATATGATATCATTTAAAATTCATATGAGATGCATATGCTAAAAATTTTCTAATGAATTTTAATCTAGATACTAGGGAAAAGGATTAATCATAATTTATACCATATTCTTAATTATATTCTTTAGCTACTAATCTGGATTTTGTTCAGGTTATGATCCCGTGTCCATCCTATTTATTTCTAAAGACCCATTTGGTTCCTATACCTAGATAATTGGTTTGTCTTTCTACAGGTTCCCAAACACAATTCCTTCTAAATTGATTCAGTTATTCCTTTATAGACTGCATGTAACTTTCATTGTATAAGGATTCCTCTATATTTTCAGGTTCTAATTGGGATAATAAGGAAAAAAAATAATCTCAGTTTCCTACATTTCTTCTAGTTCTAATTCATGTGTCTAGATATCCTATTACATTTTCAAAAGTATGGTTCTTTAGGGTTATATATTGTCTAGGAAAAAAACTTTCAAGTTCTTCAGTATCATCTTATTCTGAATAATATTGGATTTTATTAATATCATTTTTAAAATCATTTTTAAGGTTTTAAAGTCTCATGTTGTTAAAAGAGTCTGTGACTTCATTAGTTTGATATTTCTCTTTAATGAAAGGTTCAGTTTCATCAAACTTCGCATGAGAAGATTCTTCAAAAATCCTTGAATTTTTATTAGACAGTCTATAATATATTTTGGTTTTATAATATCCCAAAAATAATCCTTCATTAGATTTTGGATCGAACTTACAAACTTTTTCCTTAGTATTCAAGATGTACACCTTGCATCCAAAAACATTAAAGTACTATACTTTTGGTTTTATGTTATTCCAAAGATCATAAGGTGTCTTTTTGAAAATAGGAGTTATTAAAACTCTATTCATGATATAGCAGGCTGTGCTTATAGATTCTGCCCAAATACAGGTCAGAAGACTGTATTTATTCAGTATAGTCCTAGCCATTTCTTGAATAGTTCAATTTCTCCTTTCAACAATTCCATTTTTTTAGTTGATATTGGTATAGATAATGTGTGTTTCATACCTTGATTTGAGAAAAAAACTATTAAAATTCTTGATTCTAAAATTCTCCACCTTGATAAATTCTCAATGAAATTATTTAATGACCATTCTCAATTTGAACAATTTTACAAAAATAAATAAAAAAATAGTGATAACTTCTTTCTTTTGTTTTAGAAAATAAACCCATGTAAATCCAGTATAATCATCTAATAAAACATAATCATATAATTTACCATCAAAACTTTCTATCATTTATGGTCGAAATAAATTTATGTGGATAACTTATAAAGGTATAGATGTATCAATTTTGTGAATAGATTTGAAAGATGATTTGTGTTTCTTGCCAATTTGGAATGCATCATATAATTTGTCATTTTCAAGCTTAAGACTAGGAAAATTAGAAACTAACTCTTTCTAGGATAATTTATGTAAATCATAAACATTATAGTGTCTAAGTATTCTATTATAAATCCATGATTTATATTTCTCAGTAATTAAACAATTCACTTTTTATTTACATAAAGAATTTGAATCCAAAGTATAGACATTGCCAGTTCTTAGTGCACTAAATTTAAGAAACTTATCTTTTAACACAGAGAAGAAATGTAAGAGAAATAAACATAAAAATCATTATTTAAAAGTTGAGAGATGCTTATCAGATTGTGCTTTAGCAATTGAACATACAGTATTTTGTTGAATGATATAGTTTTTGGATCTCCAACATTTCCAAATCCAGTTATTTTTCCTTTGTCATTGTCACCAAAAGTGACTAATCCTCCATCCATTTAACTTAGTCTGTGAAAATTTTAAGATCTCCACTCATATTACTAGAACACCCACTATCCATATACCATATATTATTTTTTTCATGTGTATTTTTTACTAAAAAACCATTTAAATATATATCTATTTTGTTACCCATATTTTCTTAGGTCCATTAGTGTTATATAATAATGATATGGGAATCTAGATATAATTTTCTTTTACATAACTCATATAATTTTTTCATACAAACTTTTGGAAATACAAGCTAATTTAATTCCAATAATTTGAGTATTTTTTAAATAAAAATTATTTATGGCATGGCCTTTTGTCCCATAATGATAACAGGTTGCATTTTTATAATTGGTTATAAAATAGTTTTTATTAAATTTTGATTTCTCACCCTAAATTCTTATTCCATATCTTTCCATTTTAATGAAATTATTTACAAGAATTTCATCTAATATTTCTTCTCCCTTCGTAAAAAAATGAACAGCACTCTTATAGGATTCCACTTCATCCTATAATTCCTTGATTTTATTTTAATTATTGATAATGTTCGATACAGAGGAATTAAATTTTTTATGTAGCTCTAGATATTGTTTTACCATGGTATCTCTTTCACATAAAATATCATTATAAATATTGTTTAAAGACTAGTGATTTTTTTATTATAAAATCATTTTGAACTTCTAACATAGAACAACAAGCTGCTAGTTTATTTTTTGAGAAACTACTAGTTTCAGGATCATAAGAATAATAATTTTTTTCCTTTTCTTCTTCTTCATTGGCCATCAAAAACAGGTTGGAATTTAGATTTGATTTCTCATTATCTGAATCAAACATTGAAGGACTATCGGAGTCTTCAAAGACGCTCCATATTGCTTTCATTTCTCTTTTTTTATTTTGTTCTCATAATCATCGTTCTTATGATATCTTTGTTCTAGAATTTTCATTTCATTTTTCAGTTGAGGGAAATATTGTCTAATATGACCTAATTATTTTCATTAATAACATCAAACTTCTCATAGTTATTTGTCATCCTTCTTGAAGGACATTCTGAATAATGTTTTATTTTTATAGAAATTTTTTAGATTCTGTAAAGTTGATCCAATTCCATTTTGGAATCCGGGGAATCTGAATTTTTCTCCTATTTGACTTCTTTATTTAATCATCTACTTTGTTTTTGGGATGTCACTTTCAAAGTAGTATTTTCTTTATTTACTATAATATTTTTATATTTAGTTTCATCCTGAATTTCTACTTCCTACATCATCCGTGTCAAAATTAGTTCTTTCATTGTCATATCTTTGATAGGTGATGATTAACAAATAGCAGCAGATATGCCATTCCTTTTTTATGGTAGTACTCTAAGTATTTTCAAAGATTGATTAGCTTTTTTATGGGTTCTCCTAAGGATTTAGTATTGTTGATAATTTTTGTAAGCATTCCATTCATTTGTGTTATGGTTTCACTATCAAACATTCTAAATGTGTCAAATTTTATCTTAGTTAAAGCATGTATTATTTGTCTTACATTATTTATTCCTTCTTAAGAAAATACAATAGTTTATAACATTTCATAAGAAGTTGGAAATTGTGATACATGATTGAATTTATCTGTTCTTATATCATATTTGACTTCAGTTGTTGCTTCCCAAGTTTAGGATTTTTTAGGAATCTTATAAGGGGTAATAATTTTTTAGTAAACTCTGAATCCTAGATTCATTAGATAGATTATCATTTGAGATTTCCATCATCCATACATTTCACCAATAAAATCTAGAGCTCAAACCATTAACATTCCTTGTCTCTGGTCATTCATTTCCACCTTTTTATAGACCTTATACTATTCAAATTTCTATAGATTTATCCAAAATATCTCCTCTGATACCAATTTTTAGGTCGAAATATGAAACGTAACACACAAGAGGGGGGATTGTGTCTTTTAAAATTCTTCCACAATTTTGGCTTTTAAAACCCTTTATAATTTATGTGGATATACAGTTTTATTATTCTATATGAAAATATGTCGCAGATAAAAAAAAAGAGAATAAATTTTTATATTGCTTCAGGGAACAAATATCACCAAGTCCACTCTACCAATCACTCCCTCAGTGAGCTTAGAAAATTTCACTATAATGGACTTCTTATCACAAGAACAAGAATCCAAAACTGAGTACATGCAGTTGACACCATTACAAAAATTCTAAAAACAAAGCCTTCTGGTTCTTTAACAGAGAACCAGTTATCCATATCTTAGATAGATAAGCTGATACTTCACCACAACAGAGTACGAGCAGTTGAAACTTCAATAAATCAAAAGAGTTTTATTTGAAAGGATCATATTTTTCTACATAGTTTTCATAGAAAGAAAATGACAATTGATGGATCTTCTTATTCAGAAAACATTATCTTCATGAATGAAATAGTCTGAACCAATCCTTATTGCATAAAGATATTCAATAAGGGAGAAACTTAAACAGTAGTAATAATTATACTGTAGGAAAAGATTGAGCATTTATATCTCCAAAGTGTATCTTTTTTCAAAATCCATCATTTGTTACAGCAGTGCCATAAAAGTTAATTTCAATAATACAATCAAATATGTGAATCACTTATCACACATATATTTGAAGATATACTCTGAGATAATATATAGAACATAAAATTATCTTCTTTACTCTATATCCAAAAAAATCCCCTAATTGATCATGGTAATTAAAATTCAAATCAACTAGAGGAGTTATAATTTACCTTAAGAAACAAGAGTAATTTTTTATAAACATGGTTCATAGAAATAATAAAAATGATCCTTCAATCGTTCTTTAATTCTAACTTGATGGTTACAGTAATATCATATTAAAAACACAACTTGAAAAACTTCATCATTGAGAGAACAAAACATAGGGTTGATATGTGTATCATAGGGTACATTTTCATAGTGTTGGGTTCCATGGCCTATCGTTGGGTTACTTTGCATAGCATAGGTATGATAATCCCTTTTTTTATCCTTATCGGCACAAAATCACAAATGTAGAATTAATTAATCAAACATTCAAGATTTCCACATGTTGGGTATGAAAAATAAATCCAAACATCAACGCAGGGTTTCCGATCCATATGTTCATTTTCCAAACATAAGGTTGTTGGTACGAACACACATTGTTTAGCTTAATGTAGGGATGATACGATAAGCAAGTGTTTCACTACTTGGTATAAATTAGGGTTAAAAAAATGTTTCTAGATTCATTCTTGTAATTCTAAATTCCTTAAAACAAAATATAAATTTTTATAGAACTCACTCAACAAAACTTTATTAGAAAACAAACAATGCTATTTGTGAACATCAAAATCATCATAAATTATAGAGTATTGTAGAGACAATAAATTCCTAAGAGGTATCAGTTGCCAAAAAAATCATCTCAACCCCAGTAAAAGATTTCTCCCACATAAGAAAATGAATATTAAGTTAGTAATAATATAAAGAAATAAATTAAACATTAATATGAAAGTATAGATTAATAAAATGTCAATTTTTAATAAAAAAACACATTTGGAGTTATACCAGTCACACCATGCATTTTATTGAGTTGGTGTAGATTCTTACACATCAAAAATGTATTATGGATTGTTTTCCTAAAATATCAAAATAATGCGAATGTCTTTTCTCAGTTTTGAGTATATCACTTGTTCTTCTACTAAAATTAACATAAATTTTAAATAATGACACATTTGGATTTATATCGATCACACCATGAATCATATTGAGGTGCAGATGATTTCTACACATCACAAATGACTTATAGATCATTTTTCTAATGTATCAAAAAAGTCCAAATTCATTTTATCAGTTTTTAGTATTCCAGTTGTGATTTTTTACTAAAATGTCGTTTCGAACTCGAGACACGCATTCTGAGTCATTATGGTGCATCATGTATCAGTTTTAAATGATAATTCTTAATACACATCACAAATAAATTATTAATCACTCTACTAAATTATCAATACAATCAGAGTGTGTTTACTTATTTTTAATTCAGTGACATGTTTTTGAGATAAAATGTCAATTTTAAATTGATAACAGACACTTTTAGTCATATCATTCACACTATGTGTTGAATTGAGGTGTGGTTTATTCCTAAACAACAAAAATAATGTATCGATTATTTCCTAAATCATCACAAAAATCTGAATGCGTTTATCGGTTTTCAGTATGTCACTTGTTCATTTTTACTAAAATTAATGTCTATTTTAAATAAAAAGTCACACTTTGAGTCATACCGACCAAACCATGAATTATATTGAGGTGTTTTTAACTCTTACACATCCAAAATGACTCATGGGTCATTAACCTATATTATAAAAACAATAAAAATTTGTTTGTCTACTTTTTAGTATGTCACGTGTTCGTTTTACAAAAATTAATGTCAATTTTAAATAAAAAGAGGCACTTTGAGTTATACCAGCCCCACCATGCATAATATTGGAGTTAGTTTAATTCATAATCATCAAAAATAACATATATATTGTTTTTATAGAGTATCAAAACAATCCGAATGTGTTTTCTCAATTTTCAGTAAGTCAGTTGTGTTTTTTTACTAAAATAGCATTTCAGACTCGAAACATGCATTTTGAGTCACGATGATTGCATAATGCATCGGTTTAATATGAGACTACTTCATGCATGTAAAAAATGAATTATGAATTGTTTTCTTAAATTATAAAACCAATCAGAGTGTTTTTTCTTGGTTTTTAGTGATCGACACATTTTTAACTAAAATGCCAATTTTAAAATGATAATGGACACTTTTAGTCATACCGATAACATCATGAATCAGATTGAGGTTTTTTTGATTTCTATGTGTCACAAATGACTCAAGGATAATTTTTATAAAGTATAAAAATAATCTAAATGTTTTTTTTTCAAGTTTCAGTATGTCACTTTTTCTTTTTTACTTAAACTAATGTCAATTTAAAATAAAAAGACACACTTGGAGTCCTACCGGTCACACCATGTGTCGTATTAAGGTGAGATTAACACCTAAACATTAAAAATGAGTTATGGATCACTCTCCTAAATTATCAAAACAATATCAATTCATTTTATTGGTTTTTAGTGTGTTACTTTTTCTTTTTACTAAAATTAATGTCAATTTTAAATAAAAGGAGACACTTTGAGTTATACCGGTCACACCATGCATAATATTAATGTGAGGTTGATTCCTAAATGTCACAAATGACTTATAGATCATTTTCCTAAAGTATCAAAATAATGAGAAAGTTCTTAGTTGATTTTCAGTATTTCAGTTGTGTTTTTTTAACTGAAATTTCATTTCACACTGGAAACACGTATTTTGAGTCATACAAGTCGTATCATGTGTCGGTTAGAAGTGAGACTACTCCATACACATAAAAAATGACTTATGAATTTTGTTTCCTAAATTACCAAGACAATCAGATTGTATTTGTCTGTTTTTCAGTGAGTGATACGTTTTGAACTAAAATGTCAATTTTAAATTGATAACAGACTCTTTTAGTCATACCAGTCACACCGTGCATCAGATTGAGGTGTAGTTGATTCCTACGCATCACAAATGACTCACGGATTTTTTTACTAAAATATCAAAACAATATGAATGCGTTTTGTCAGTTTTGAAAATGTTATTTCTTCTTTTTACTTAAATTAATGTCAATTTTAAATAAAAATACACACTTAGAGTCATATCGGAAACAATGTGTGTCATATTGAGGTGTGGTTGACTTCTACGCATCAAAAATGACTCATGGATTTTTTTCCAAAATTATAGAAATAATCCAAATTCATTTTCCATTTTTTCCGTATGTCACTTGTCCTTTTACCAAAATTAATGTTTATTTCAAATAAAAAGAGATAATTTGAGTTATACTGGCCACACCATGAATAATATTGAAGTGATGTTGATTTCTACATAGAAAAAATGACTTATTGATCATTTTACTATAGTATCAAAATAATATGAATGTGTTTTCTTAGTTTTCAATATGTCATTTGTGTTTTTTTTCAAAAATGTCATTTCAAACTAAAAACATGTATTTTGAGTCATATTTATCGCATCATGTGTCATTTTTACATGAGACAATATCGTACACATTAAAAATGACTTATTAATTGTTTTACTAAATTTTAAAGACAGTCTGAGTGTGTTTTCTTGGTTTTCATTGACTGACACATTTTAAAATAAAATTTCAATTTTAAACCAATAAGAGACACTTTTATTCATACTGGTCACACCATGCATCAGATTGATGTGTGTTTGATTTCTACACATCACAAATAACTCATTGATCACTTCCTTAAATTATCAAAACAATCCAAATGCATTTTCAATATTTTCAATATGCCACTTATTCTTTTTTACTTAAATTAATGCCAATTTTAAATAAATTGGGACACTTTGAGTCATACCGGTCACACCATGCATCTTATTGAGGTGCAGTTAACTCTTACACATCAAAAAAATGGCACATGTATCATTTTCATAAATTATCAAAATAATCTGAATTTATTTTATTAGTTTTCAGTTTTTCACATTTTCTTTGTTCTAAAATAAATATTAATTTTAAATAAAAAGAGACACTTTGAGTTATATTGGTCACAATATGCATCATATTGAGGATTAGTAAATTCTTATATGTTAAAAATGACTTCTATATTGTTTTTCAAAATTATAAAAACAATCTTATTGTGTTTTCTTAGTTTCTAGTATTTTAATTGTGTTTTTTTTTACTAAAATGTCATTTTAAATTTAAAACACATATTTTGAGTCATACCGGTCACATCGTGCATCAATTTGATGTGAGACTACTACATACACACCACAAATGACTTATGAATCATTTTCCAAAATTATCAAGACAATTAGAGTGTTTTTAATTGGTTTTCAATGAGTGACACATTTTAAACTAAAATTTCAATTCTAAATTGATGACATACACTTTTAGTCATACCAATTACACTGTGCATCAGATAGATGTTTGGTTTATTCTGGCATTCCGGAAAAGACTCGTGGATTGTTATCCTAAAGTATCAAAATAATATGAATGTTTTTTCTTGGTTTTAAGTATGTCACTTTTTATTTTTACTTAAATTAGTTTCAATTTTAAATAAAAAGAGACACTTTGATTCATACCGGTCATGTCGTGTATTGGATTTAAATAAGACTAATTCCTATACATCATAAATGAATGAGGTGAGGCTGATTTCTATGTGTCCCAAAGTCTCAAAACAATCCTAACATTAAATTTTTCCATTCTTTCTATTTTCTTTATTTTTCGAACTGACAACAGTGCAGTGTCATCATTTATCACTTTCCTTCAAGTTCCCTCCACTACCTTTGAAGGAAGTTGATAAATGTCGACATTGCAGGGGTGGAAAGGTTTTGAGGGAGAATAAGTCTGTAAAATAATTTTTCTTCATGAGTGGTCAAACATTTAATTTAGATTATATTAATATAGTAGAGAACATATAATATTATGAGGAAAACCTAGTATATTAAAAAAAACTTTACCTTCTTGTTGAATTATGAGTTACAGCCTCAAAGTCCTAACTCTCACGGGAATGACAATCTTTGAAAAAACCACCCCAACTCAAATAAAGGAATCCATTTATATAAGATAACAATTCTAATGTTATTAATAAAAAAAGAAGTAAATTAAACATAAATATGAAATAATACACTTCATCTATGTAAGTAACATCTTCATGGTATTTTTGTACATTATTCCATCTGGTATGATGCCCATTCTTTTCTAAGAATATCTATATCATCTTGTTAATATGAGTCTTTTCAATAGTTATAGTATTATTGAAAAAATATAAATATACAAAGTATTAATAAATATTTTAAATTAAATAGTAATTATTTTATAATATACCCCTTTAGGGATGCTAGTTTATTCCTGGAATATGATCAATCTCATAAATTTACAAACATAACAACCAAAATATTTTCTGTCCTTGGAATGTTTTATAATCCCACTCCCATATTTGTCTAATGATGTCAAATTATAACATATACACATAACAAGGATTATTGTTCTTATTACCATAAACATGCCTCTCTTAATCAATAAGTTTAACTCCGCTATTTGTTATGGTATTGTATTCATCATATTAATTTATATAGAATGTATAACCATTAATTACATTAACATTTAAAGATAATACATACACACTTGGTCCTCCGTCTAGCCATCAATGTCCTTCTAAAATGGAATCTGTATCAGACTCCTTATAAATATGGTCCTGAAACCATCATATAAACTATTGATTATGTTCATGGGTATATGTGTTCTCCAGCCTCATGTCGTGTAACCTAGTTTTACTGGAAAAAGATTTGACACTACCTGATGGAATCTCTGGTCGTTCTTCATTTATTCTTAAACTTTTAAAAAATGAAACATTGAACGAATGTGATTGATATGTCGATAACATGTGACTTTAAATCAGGTTAAAGAATGAATATCATTAAATAGAAATCTATCCAAAATTTCAGATAGATCAAAAATAAAATAAATAATCATAAATTTAAACGAGACTACTCTCGTATCGATTGATGTTCTAGGGTGCAATGGAAGCTTACAAAGGTGGGTGATATATTAAATTCTTTTTTAATAATCATTACCCGAAACCATGTACGAAGATCTTTCACATCAAATTGATAATTAATTTATTTAATATTTGAAGAAATAAATACCCAGTATTAGAAAATTTCTTTATTGGTGAATGTTGATCATCTGAAAAGACCATTTTGGATAACCTCTATTTTCCTATGAGGATCCAAGGATATAATACCTCTATTGGAGATCCCCACATGCTCCTATGATATTCGAGAAACACCACTTAATCTATGAGTTCTAGCGTTGTGATTCGAATGTATTGTGTTGTTCATTCCTGGTTTCTCGTTCTTCTGTCCTGAGGAAATCTCTCTTGCACAACTCATTCTTGTGAGGGATAAAGAAAGAGGATTTGAGAGAAAATTCATTGTGCACAACAATTCTCTATTCTCAATTTTAGGATGCTCTACACAATATACATTACCTTATATTAATAGAATTATGATTTAAGTTAAAATATTATTTAAGTACAAATCGTCCATTAAATAAAATTTATTACCTTTAATAAACCTCATGCTACAACATAATAAATATATAATTATTATTTTGTGTTGTGTTCCAACTTGCACAATAAAAAATATTATATAATGGTATTGTGAATTAATATTTGTCATCATAATTGGTCGTGATCCAATCGAACTTCTCTAGAATTTATTGAACTACTAAATAAATATTTTATTCATAAATAAATATTTTATTCAGAGTTTAGGGAATAAATATTTATTAAAATATTAAATAAATAAATTAAATAATTTATTCACAATCTATCGATTAAATATTTATTTAATTTATTTGATCAATATAACTTGAATAAAATTATTCCTTGTACTTTGGAATATTATTTACTCTATCAATTAAACTCGAATATAATTTAATCGAGATCAAATGAATCACATAGTGTGTGAACCTCTAGGTTTCTTTCTCAGTGAAATTAGGTGGTATTTCCTAAACTCCAAGATTACTATCTAGAAACATGTCATGACCCTCAAGAGAAAGAACTTAATGTTGAAGCATCGAAAACCACATATGAACACTCACTATGTAACATAATCCATTTGTCACAATATCTCATCAAATAGGTTTCACATTTGTGTTACTAACCTATATACATGATATGTTATTCTTTGACTATCTGAAATAAACATGTCGTTACACCATGAACTTGAAATTTAATGTGATAGTTTTATTTTAATCAATTAGATGACATATTAGGTTCTATAAAGATTGAAGAGACAAATCCTTTCTCAACATATTTATTAATGACATGTCACTCATGACACACCCAACATATTCAACTTCTCCATGAACTGTTATCATCATCGTTTACGAAACACAAATAAGTATGCAAGTTTTAGAAATCATTAATAATAACAATAAAGTCTAAATACCATAATAAATGCTCGGAGATAAAAATATATGACAACATCAAAACATGAGAAATTATTACTGGTGGGTTTGTTATCATAATCTCTCGTCATGGAGATTACCATGTGTGAACTTCATGAGAAGAAACGACATCTACTTATGAGTACTCACACCTGAAAGTCTATGTACTATGTGTCCCTTCATACTACATTATCCAACCACTGAACATTATTTGAGAATATCATTATAGCACATCAAGGTTATCATCATAGCAGAGAACTGCTTTGACCTTATCAATGTGATGTATACTCTATGACATTATTACATTAATTCATAAATAAAAACACACATTATGTAATAATAAGTTTTATTAACATTCAATACATCGAATATACATGTAATCAAAGTAAAAACAGTTTTTCCTAGAACACCAACTCCAGCATCATGTTAGTTATACATATAACCAAAGTAAAAAAGTGGGTTTCCATGTCGAAAATATTTTTTAATAAAACTTTTTTTAAATTTCCATGTACTATTTTATATAGAGGAAATAAAAAGTGTATTTACAACATCATCTGTAATAATTTCAGTTAAAAACTAATGTTAAAAATACTTTTTCTACTAGTTTTAGTTTTTAGTATTTCAAAATCCATAGTAGTTGTGACATTCATATGAACATATCAGAGCACTCTATTACCCAAAATCTTTTAGAATTAAACTATTTTCATTATAATGAAGATCTGGGATGGAGAGTTACACTTCATCATAGTTCATGTGTGAGAGTTCCCAGGTATCATTTTAATATTTAAACTTTTATTTGATAAAACTAATGAGTTCTTTATGATCATTTAATGAACATTTGTTGTGGAAGACAACCCAAAACATAGACAGATGTATCTTCAATAAATGAACATGTAAATAATTAGTAACATGATATCTGTAAATTGTTTATAGTATCATCTATCTTCTTCGTTGGTAAAAGACAGTTTTTGATAGAGATCACTAAGAACCTTGAAAGAAATCACCCTATATATGAGGTGATACATTGGAAAATGGATTCATGATCATATCGTGAGGATACTAGAAATCTGAAAGGGTTCTACCACCTTCTCAAATGAGATAAATGGAGTTTTTAGAGGAATTAATTTTTTTAGAGTCTCACACACATTAATTGCACACACAATAGGAGAGGATCTTATCCTCATATATACCCAAATCTTGAGGCAAATTGTATTCCTACACCATATGTGTTTTTACTTTTGGGGTATAATTCATTAAACTTTTTCAATAAAGTTATTGTAAATATTTTAATCCATTAATAATGGATTATAACTAAGTAATAAACCATTCAGGAGAAATAAATTATATATATATATAATATTTATGCATTGATATGAAAAATATGTGCATCACATGTATATATTAAATGTACACTACATAGAATACTAGAATAATTCCCTTTAGTGACCGCCAAAATCAGTATCTAAAAGTCCATAGTGTTTGCTCTGTGACCGCTTTTGGCGGTCGTACTTTCTCTATCTGTGAAGCTCAATAGTGACAACCATTGGTGGAAGCTAAAACTCCACCATGAAAACACCCGGTTTCATGTGTGGTTTGTCGTCGATGAAAAAATGTGATGTAGGGGTGATGGGGAGAGACCCTAAAAGATTCGATCACAGACCATAGAAGGTCTATGATGGTCGGAGGGAAGTAGGTACAGCATCGAATGTTTTAAGGTGGTTGGAAAATGTTGTAGCAGTGATCTGAGGACCCCTTAGGTACAACGACAAACGTTAAGGTGTGTTTGAGGTCACCCAGGGAGCCGAGGGTCACGGCAGAGGTGGTTGGGAGTGGCGTTGATGTATGTAAATGGAAACTCATGAAGAAGATGATTAGAAGCGGGAAGAAACCCACCTGGTTTTTTAAGATATTATCAGGTGCCATTGGTGGTTTCAACTACCCACTTTAGCGACTGTCAGTGGTGGTTGATAATGATCTAAGGTGGAAGGGACTAGATTTATAATATTGATATAATATAATATATATATATATAGTCATATAATGAATCATATTCATGCATATTTTAGTACCCATCTAACTCTTTTGATGGAGGGGGTCGTGACGTCCATTATAATTTTTTAATAAATTTTATATCAAGAAATTCAAGGATAATTATTTTTTACGAATTTCAGTATAATTAGAGTTTTTCTATTTGATATATTATTGTAAGAGAGTTTGATATTATTTTGCAAGTTTCTATAAAAATTTTCAATATAATTCACCACAATAATTTTTTGTGAAATTATTAGTATAGTCATTTACTATAAATTTCTATTTGATTTTTTTATATAAATTAATCAATATTTTTTCCATTGAATTTTACATCAATTTTTTTGTGAAATTTTTATTCCTAATTAAAATTCATGATTTTAAAAAATATTTTTTAATGCATGAAAATAATATATAATTTTTATATCTTTTTTAAAAATATTTTTATCTGTGTTTTCATAAAAGAGTAATATTTGACTCAACTCAAAACCAATTCAATTAAATATATAAACTTTCCTTTAACCTATAAATATAGTTATTTATATGAATTAAAACATGAAAATTTTGAGATATTTAAAAACATTATTATTTTTTGAAAGATAATAAAAATATATAGAGTTTTTTTTCAAATGATTGGAAAATTATATTTTATTTAAACATTAATGTATTTTTTAATCTATAATGAATTATTCATTTTAATAATAAAAAAATACTGACACTAAAATATTTTTTTGAGACATATATTATTATTTATTTTTAAAATTGTATAACATTTTTTTATAAATAGAAAAGTATCATCTCTTAAAAAAAATTTAAAATATAATGAACCCATTTTTTATAGAAGTAATTGATACTTTAAAAAAAATATAAACCAACACTCAGTTTTTTATTTGTACAACTAATATTCCCTTCATTTATGATTTATTCCCTAGGTAAAAAATAGAGAAAATGGCATTAATGGACTAAAACAAAGAATGAATTATAAATATGAATTTGATCCTCCAATGTGTAAAGTAAACTAATATGCCCTCTCTCCTTCCAATCTTGAAAATACCTATTTTATTTATTATAAATTATAAAACAACAAGTACCTGCCAATGAATTCACACGATGATATAGTCTAATGTTCTAATGAATGAATAAATTCTCAATTAAAAAACACGATCCACTCGAAAAAAACACATGGCCTAAAAAACTATTCACTACTCAAATTAAATATGAAATTCACAACTTAATATTATAAACAATAATTATTGACCCAATATTGAATAAGATTCACTATAATAAATGACACAATACTCAAGAAAATACAATATGTACTTAATGGGAATCATGTAAATTATCCATTCCAATTTGGGATTTTTTTTGTTGGGGAAAAAATAATCTTTTATCATGTGTACAGTGGTGTTAATTCGACATCTCCATCAGAGGTTTTAGCATCCCAACATCCAATTTTACAATCTTTCATAAGAGGCACACATTTTTTATTGGGTTCCCTTCACATGTTCTCTTTCACACCTGATGCTGGTATGTGAAATTATAAAACTTCATCTCATAGTATATCTTCAAACACTAGCTTGAAATATTTGTATAGGGCAGTAAAGGAAGTTGTACATCTTCTTGAAATAAGGTTTTTGTAGAGGATAATCTCTTTAAGGAACTATAACCTGATAGGAATTTCTATAAGAAGAATAATGATACCCAAAAATCAATCCAAAAAAACTAAATTATGACTCATAGTAAACAATATTAAGAGATACTATGTATTGAAACAAAATAGATTGACCCAATGCCTAAAATTTAACCAGTGGTCAAGTCTTCCAGAACAATTACTTTCTCCAAAATTTACTGTTAGTTAACTTTATCGCCATGTATGGAGGATAGAAACCATGCATGAGTTTTGCTTATTATAAATATTTTGAAAATAGTTTTGTCTGGGACATACTATTTCAATAGATAAGGATATTTAATTATAAATCAGCATTAGTTATAAAAAAATTCAAATTTAAAATCATATATTTTTTTACCAGATGACAGATTCAATGTAATACAGGGTGAATGTTTACAAAATCATTGAAAATCAATAGATTTATCTCTAATTCTATGCAATATGATAGATAATTTAATTAGGACAACTATAACTATACAATAATTAAATATAAACTGAATGTTGGTGTCTCTGACTATAAGAGCATTACAAGTGAAAAAATTTCCAAAACATCTGGATCCGTGCATAGAAATTGGAAGGAAGACATTAATTCTGGTTGAACACATATAGAACCAGTATTCCTTATAGTAAACTCATAGTCCAAGAAAATATAGTTGAGATGATGACAACCCCCACTACGATTCTCTTGTAGATAAAGACATGAAAGGGAATATAGCGATACCTCTAACTCCCAAATGAATAATATAATAAGAAAATGATGTCTTAGAACTATATTGATATGTACAATTGATAATATAAATAATACACATATCATACCTCAATTTATCTATAGCATTACCTGATTATTTCTTTTCCTATTATATATCATCATACGGTCCCAGAAGATGGTTCCATGAGTTTTGAATAGGCTACTTATACCTGGTGGTGTGATTAGACTGAAACATTACCCAGTTATAGATCATATGGTACCCTAGATACAATGATTTATTTCTAATAGAGGTTCATCCACACTACTATTGTAGTGATAGTAATTTTCATAGTGGTATGGAATTTAGGATCCATATATTGTGTACATAAATTTGAATTTCATTTCCAATATCCCTAATATAATAATATATAGATAATATAAATATTGTGAAATGGTCGAATACACATTTTAAATGAAACTTTAACAAATGAAAATCATTAAATATAATGCTTTCAGTATACAGTGTTGATATGTTTTCAAAAATTACATGGTCTAGTTCTGAAATACATGAATTATAATTGATACATAGTACATTTAAGAGAATGTAATGACTTATACAAAATAAAATGTTCCAATTATCATGAAATCCCTCACAGCATGTCTATTCCAAGAATTTTTATATCTCTAAAATCAAGTCATAGTAAACCCTGTTTCTTTAAATGAATGAATGAAACTCTGAATTAATATTTACTACATTGAATATAATGAAAACATCAAATACTGGTACATAATATAACTCTAAAACTATACTCTAAATATGAAAACAATGAAGTTGTGTACAATGAAACTAATATAAAAACAATAATATATGGCTTAAATCCAATATTTTTGGAAGTGTTATTGAACCTATTTTTACAATATGTGTCTAATAAGGTTTAGTAGTAGTGACATATAACAACAATATACATTTCTCCTACATGTCATTATATATTCCTCACAATATGTAGTATTTTCATTTCATTAGTAAAACATATCCAACATAATTATCAAAAAATATGGTTATGTTCGTGCATATATTGATTTTCCCAGTAAAGAAGGAGAAACATGAAATACATGAAGGAGAAGAAAATATTTTCCAAAAACAAAAAAAACTGAACATATATGACTCTACGAATGTTGTGAAGAATTGATTTGATTTTATGGTAATGTAAAATCCAAAGATTAATAACCTAATTTAAGTTATTATTTATTCTGATAACATATAAAAAAATAAAAAATAATAATGACTTGTTATAGTATTACCATTCAAATCAGCAGAAAATATCAGTTTGTATTTTTAGTTTTATCTTTTAATTTATCCTTCATTTGGATATCCAGATTTTTTTACCTAGCTTGTTCTACCCATTATATCTGAAGATAATTGATGAATTTTCTCCAAAACAAATTCACTAACAAATTAATCTAGTAGGTTCTTCTATATGGAAAATATTGTTAAAATAAATCTTAGTTGGCGCTGCAACTGTAATCACAAACTAAAATAAAGGATTGGTAAAAAAACATCTATGGAAGATAATGCCAATATACATGAATTGTTGACAACTCAGTAGATGTTGTTACAACTCCTGAGTCAATGTTTTCACTATGTCTAAAAGATACAACACTCTGATGATACTACGATTGAACAATAAAAGAAATATTCCAATAAGGTGTGATTCACTTTCAGGGAAAATAAAATGAAGAGAATGGAAAATATTGTACCTGATTTTTTTCAATCCCTCTACTTACCCTTAAATAGTCACTTCTCTGATGATACTTTATAAAAATTATAGTAAGAGTAATACTTTTATGTTTATCAAAATAAATGTATTTTGGAATATAGAATATCCAGTACCTGATTGTCTGCAATGCTGCCATTGAAATTGCTGATGTATTTTTCATTATAACTAATGAAAATTACCTTGTATGTGTTTTCTTCTATTGAAAAGTGATGATTGTTAATATTGGAAGTTGATACCTAAATTTAAAATAGAAATGTTTTTTATTTTAAGACATTTAAATCATTAAGAAATTGTACTCATTGTCGTCCTAATTAAAAAATAGAAATAAATGTTTTTTTAAATAAAGAAAACATATTTTGTTTTCATATAATTAGGTCTATAGTTATACATGTATCAAAGAATATCTAAAATCTTACCTTTGTGGAGTTTTTATTGAAGACCAATGTTCTAAGGTATTGAGTACAAGACGGTAGTAATTCCAAACCAATTTTACCCAGCGAGTAGCATATATCAACTCATGGGTTTTCTTTACTACTGTGTTTTTTATTTCTCTTGTAAAACCAGAATAGTGAACCACAAATGGAATTGTAGTATAATGATGGGTAAATATATTACAGTAACATGTATTCTCTACTATGGAAGTACTTTTTCTCTTTTTGAAGAAATATTTTCTAAATTCAGAATGATAATACATGTGAAATAATCGTAAACTTTAAAAACTTAGTGTGTGTATATAAGAATACCTAAAAAATGTGTCGTAGGATTATTTTCAGCAATTATTATCAAAGGTCTTTCTGAATTGACATGAGTTGTTGTACTTGATATCTCTAGTTGTTGAGTAGAACTTATATTTAAATTACTATTGAATACCCAAAGCATGAATATTTCTATATAAATAAAAATAAATAATATAGCATGAGAACATTTTATAGAACACTTGTGCAAGAAAAATAAAATTGGTTTCTAGTAGTTGCAGTAGAAAAACAGTATCTGTTGTAAATGGAGTATGTAACAAATTACAATGAATGATAATAGAAAAATATTTAAAGGTGTGACACTTTCTTACTCTGATGAGTATCCAGGTGATGACTAAGTTAAAAAGTTTTCTTCAGTCATTAGAGATAGAATAAGTAATGAATAAATAGTTAAGTGTTCAATATAAGGGATATATAACCTAAATGGTGTTCAAAAGAATACATCGATGTCATCCTTACTAAAGGGGACATCATGTTCTACATTTCCTTCTTGTCTCTATTTTCTATCACTACATCTCTAAGATATTGTTGATAAAGTTTCACAGTCATGAGGCATTGTGAATTAAATAGAATATTACACTAATATTTTTTGGTATGTCATATTAAAATAAGTAATATAATTCAGTTTACTGTTATATTGTAATGGAACTAACCAATGGTACATAAAGTCAGAAATGC
Source organism: Viscum album (assembly GCA_963277665.1). Classification (NCBI taxonomy): domain Eukaryota; kingdom Viridiplantae; phylum Streptophyta; class Magnoliopsida; order Santalales; family Viscaceae; genus Viscum; species Viscum album. The sequence continues at coordinate 327,950,910 of OY728144.1, read as the reverse complement.
TATGCATGATCCTACTTTGGTGGTGCAAATTATTTGTAGTGCTTCACATGTTTTAGTAGAACAAAGGTAAGTATAGTTCATAGGTGAATTTCCAGTACATGTATAAAATTGTAATAAAGTAAACAAATGTATTAGAAAATTTAAAAGAAGCTATACTAATTTCAATTAAGTTTAAAACAATATGTCAACCTTTAATGATGCTTGTTCTAATAGATATTGGTGAATAAGTTCCACAGTCATGAGGCATTGTGAATTTAATAGTAGATTAATTTAATTACTTATTGGTATTTCGAAGTAATATATCCATTATATTTGAATTTATTTATAAATTCACACTGAACTCACCATGGGTAGATAAAGGTGACAGTGGTATGTGTGCTTCTCTATTTGAGTTCAAATTAATTTAAACTACTTAAAATGTTGTAATAGAAAAGAGTTGAGCACAGTCTGATGGTGAATTTCTTGTACATGTATAAACTTGTAAATTAGCAAGAAAATTTATAGAATCATTGGAAAAATTTAGAGTAACCATCTACCTTTTTTTAATTCTCTCATACATAGTCTCCTTTTCAACCTTGAATCTCTCAATGTTGAGATTGAATACATCTTTGTACTGTTTTCTTTTTGTTGAACTGTCAAGGTTTGGAGGGAAACCATAGTTTGTTTATGAGTGGGTAGATTTAATTAAATATATAATGGGAAGAAAAATGTGTATCTTGCTAACAATGTCTGGAAACATATTTTTTTTGTAATTACAATGACCATATTCTAAAGCGTGCAAGATAATGAATGAAAATTGTTTAGATGTTTGTTTCGGAATCATTAAAGTGGATATTAACTACAAAAGTTTGGAAACATGTTAGTTATTTTATATAACTAAAAAACCAGTATATGTGGTATTAAGAGGAAATTTATATTGTTTTACCTCTTATATATTTTGGATTGAATAGATTAGTGTACCGTTGATGCTCTCAGAAGTTGTTTCACTTGAATAAGACATCCTTGGGTGTGTAATTGGGAGACCAGTACATAGCACGGAAGATATTGTACCTAATATTAACACCCAATGTTTTATGTTGGAATAGATGCAAATAAGACATACTGGTTTTCTTGTTATAGTGAAAATTAGTCACTTTCACGAAGTGTATTTTAAATTTGTGTAGGTTGTTACTACATAAATCAACAGTAACATCTAACTCGAGGTACCTGGATTGGGATCTGAAGGTGATCGTGTTAATCAAATTCGAGAAAATGTAGGTGTTATTTTTTGGGAATAAAAAACATACCATGCGAGCCTTATTTGTGGAATATAGGGGTTTTTTATGAGTTTTGAAGAAAATAGCAGGTTGTGTAGGTGAGGATGATCATATGACAACTTTAATTAGGAGAATAAAATAGTGGGATCTAGAGGAGAGAAACTTCACACCGCTTGTTGTGGGAGTAGATGGCAGTGATCGTCATAGGCGATGAGTAATGGATGGCTGTATGTGGGTGTTGATGCAATGAGGTGGTGTTGGGGAGCAGCGGAGGTGAGTGGTACCTTAAACACACCAAAAACATGAGTAAACAGAGAAACAGAAGAATTTTAATGTGGTTCGGTCAGATGACTTACGTCCACGGGAGAAACATGGGGTGTTTTATTCTCTTCGTTCTCGTCAGATCATCACTCAAGGATTACAGATACACACACACCTTGGTTGATGGGATTCAAATCCCATTTAAATAGATGAATGAAAACCAGGTTGTTCTATGATGTTTGGGGGTGGTTCAACTACCCCATATTTGTCTCCTCCCATAACATGCTACTTCACTACGTCAGCTTCCAACCCTGGAAGACATTTCCAGCAGCTGCCTGGTTAATTGTCATCCAAGGACTTCCTCCCCAGCAAAAATCTACCCCATATTGGGAGTGGCCCCAACAAATCTCCCCCTCATGAACAATGTGGGTAGAATCTAGACCTGTAGTCTCCTTGCAGGTGTTGAAAAATTCATCAGCAAATAGAACACACATCTTCACACCAGATGATGGGACACTTCCATTTTCTTCAATCGAGCTCGGGCAGACTATGGTCCCCATCAAATGATACAACCCTTGGGACTCCTTCCATGTATGCTTTGTTACATCCCTGCATGAGACTTCCAACACTCCACCCGCTATGGAAATATTGAACCCTTTTGCATCGAGCCTACATAATGTTATCAAGTTCCGCCTCATCCTCGAAATGAATTTCACGTCAGCGAGTTTTCGAATTCCTCCATCAGGTGTCTTTAATTTCACCATCCCGACTCCCTGAACCTTTCATGTTGACCCATCACCAAGTCTCATGGAGTCTCACACCTGATGAAAATTATCAAATGTTCCTCTCATCACACATATGTGTTCCGAGCTCCCTAAATCCAGAACCCATATCTCTTCCTTTGGATTTTGTACCAGCTCGTTATTCCTGCTGATAATCCTATGATGTTCGCATCCTCCTCTTCAAATTTCTTCTTCCCTGCAACGTACCATTTGCACTCTCCATAATCACTTTTATAGTGACCCTTCTTCTCACACTAGGATCACATGATTTCTCTAGGATCATGTCCCCTTGACTTTGGCCGCCATTCTTTACCTTATGACTTCCGATGTATCTCCTCTCATGTTGATCATCTTGCATCGCCATGATTTTCTTTCCTGAATGTGTCGCAGTTCTTCAGAGTGCCTCCTAATCTTGAAGTGACGCCATCACCTTTTCCAACTTCAATGTCTCCTTCCCCATGAGCAATGCAGTCACAAGCCCATCAAATGAGCTTGGTAGGGATGATAAAAGCAAAAGTTCTTTATCTTCCTCTCCAACCTTCGCACTGAGTCCCAATAACTTGGTGTGGATTTTGGTGAATTCATTGGGGTGATCCAACAATTTTGTTCCCTCATCCATGGAAAACTGGTACCGTTCCTTCTTTAAGAACAATTTGTTGGTGAGCGAATTGTCCATATACCGTTGCCCCAACTTCTTCCATATCTCCTTCAGTAATGTCTCGTCCAACACTGAGTACTTTACCTCATTTTCTAGACATTGTCGAATTATGCTAATGACCCGCATCTCGAGCTCTTCCCAATTATCTTTACTAGTTGCCTTGGGATTTTCTCCGATCAATAGTCTGATCATGCCCTGCTGCACCAAAAGATATTTCATCGTGCTTTTCCACAACCTGAAATTGGTTCAACCATCAAACTTCTCGATCTCAAATCTTGGTAGTGCTCCACCACCCATCATCGTCGCCATCACAAAACGTGATCACCACCATCTATGATGCACCCCGCATAAAACCACCAGATATAGTTCTAATTTTAAAAACCTAACTTTACTGATGCGTCCGTAATGGTCTAAATAGTCAGAATCGACTCCTGTATTGCCGAAATCGGACACCAATTGACAGAGATGTGGTCAAAACACGTTCAATGGTCCAAATCACCCACTAACATGGTGCTGATGTGGCACATCGGAGTTCCTACCAGAATCTCACCGGAATTTTTCACCGGTAGCGTGAACAGTATCGTCTTCTCCGGCATGGGGGTACCGTTCACCCGTGGGTTTGACCAAACTTTGACCAGGCCTACCGGGCTCGTTTCAATTCTGTTTTCATCGCCACTTGTGTCGTTGGAATTGTTTTGCCATCCTCTTCACGGATATGGCCTTGAAAAATTTTTCTAACCATCTTCAATTTCCCAGCCACTAAAAAACTCATCATCCCCTCACCGGTTCACCTCCATTTGCTCCAACTCGCCTCTGATACCACTTTGTTGGGGCGCAGCGGAGGTGCGTGGTACCTCAAACACACACAAAAAAGAGTAAACGAAGCAACACAAAAAATTTAACGTGGTTTAGTTGGATGACCTACGTCCACAAGACAAACAGGGGGTGTTTTATTCTCTCTGTGCTTGTTGGCGCATCACTCAAGGATTATAGATACACACACACCTTGGTTCATGGGATTAAAATCCAATTTAAATTGATGAATCAAAACCAAGTTGTTCTTCGGTGGTTGGGTGTGGTTAATCTACCCCATATTTGTCTCCTCCCACCGCATGCTGCTTCACTTCATCGGCTGCCAACCCTGGAAGACATTTCTTGCAACCGCCTGGTTAGTTGTCGTCCAAGGACTTCCTCCCCTACAAAAATCCACCTCATATTGTGAGTAGCCCCCACAGGTGGAAACCTACATGAAGAGGATGGTCCGATGGGGTCTAGGAGGATGAAGATAAATGGGCATCAAGATGCAGGTTGCTCATGAGGTTTTTCGTGGGCTGCGATGGAGGCACGAAAACCATAATACGGAAGGAATTTCCAAGAAAGCACAGATGGAGGCACGAGAACCCTAATAGGGAGGGAAGATGAAGCGTGGGAGTATTGGGATCGCGGAGGGGGAAATTGTGATATTGGATGGAGGAGGTATTTCTTTAGGTGTCATTACCACTTAATTAGGTGACCCATAAGGTGAAGAAACCATCTTTGGTATATATAATTGATTCCAACACAAAACCACAACTTCCCCACCACCATCTTAATTGATTTTTTATTAAAAGACCATGAGATAGGAAGTGAAAAATATAAAGTGCCTTGTTGAAAGATACCTTTCTCTCTTGCCTTATATAATGTCATGTTTTACATGATCAAAACGTGTCTATAAATAATGAAGTGGTGTTGAAGAAATTTGTGGCCCACCAACTGGTGGCAGTGTCGATCGATGATGGTAGTTTATATCTACAGTTTTAATCAGAGGGGGTATTCACTGGGCAATGTGGCGAATTGTTGAACAATGGAGTAGCAATAATAGGGTATGGTTTATGTTTGGAGGGGATGAAGTATCGGATCATCATTAATTTGTGGGGGCGATTGGGGGAGGATGGATACATAAGGATGTTACGTGGGTCTGAGAAGTTGGAGGTCCTCTATGGCATCAAAATATAGGATTATTACCCTATAAAATGCTTCTCTCATAAAGATTACTCCCACCTCAATTATGAACTCTGAGTTTTCTACACATATATTGTTTTATTTTATTGTAACAATGTCTTGGCATGCATTTTTTATTGGGTTTTTGAAATCTATTTTTCTAAAATGGGGTAGGGTTATGATTATTTTTAAAAAGGGTCTCGAGAGGCATGAAACATGTTCATGAATATCCAATATCCAGGAAGCATGAACCCCATTCACACTTCCTGTGTGAATTGTATAAAGGAAGCATAAATGAGGTTCACGCTTACTACAAAATTTTTAATTAAAAATCATTAATAGTTATAAATACTGAATAAATATAAATAAATATTAATTTAAAAACAATAAATATGTATAAAATATCGTTATATATAAATAAATATTAATAGATGTTAATTAAATAATCAAAAATATTAATAACAGTGTTCATGCCCATTTTGATCAACTGGTGTGATTCTTGGTGCACTGGTCAATTTCCGGGGGTTTTATGGGTTTATAAATATATTTTGTATAAATAGGATAGGGTTATTCATTTTTTTAAAGGTCCCAAGAAGCATGAACCTCATTCATGATTCTTCCCTCATACAGATGCGTGAATAGGGTTCACGCTTCCTCTAGAAATTTTAATTAAAAAACCATCAATATTTATAAATACTAATTAAATATAAATACATATTAATTAGAAAATCATAAATATGTATAAAATATAAATACATATAAATACATATTAATCAAATAATGAAAAATATTAATAATAGTGTTCATGGTCATTTTGATCAATTGGTCTGATTCTTGGTGCACTGCTAAATCACCATTAGTGTTTGTTCGTCAATTTTTTCACCAGAGACATACATCAAAATTTCCTTTCAATTGAATATTTCAATATGTTAATATGTCCACTTTATGTTACAAAACATTCATTCCACTTCCCCTCCCATATATTAATAGGAAGTAAAAAGGTTCAAGGGAAAAGGGTATCAGTTCATACTTGAGAAATATGTCATCCATTATTTCACTCTAAGTCTACATGAGCCATACTCGGTCTAGAAAACAATAGGATTTGATTTAGGGAACAATGTTTTCCTATACCAACTTATCATGATACCACATGAAATTAGAACTCATGTACTTATCATCAAGGGTAATCTAATTTTATTTCATGATGGGGATATTAAATGAGGTATGAAACTTTTACTGGAACTATCAACAAAAAACTCATGCACTCACTTTAACAAATAGATCAAAAACATTCAAGAGAAATAAGAAGAATAATAGAACTTCAATCACATCCATACTTCACCTTTTATTATGTCATTTATTAATTCAATTATGAACTATTTTTATAGATTTTTTTAAAACAAAGGAATACATATTTAGAAAAATATACCACATTCAATAACACAATATTTTAGAACATTAAGCAATTATATTTGATTCTAATTTATATACTAATTCTAGAAATAATTTTATAATTCTTAACTTACCTCCCCTCAATGGAAACACTCATAAACATATTTATAATGTAATATCTCTTCAATAATGGTTTTCAATATTTTCCGTTATATAGAATGAACTTGAATTCATATTCAACTTATGACTGTTTAGATTTGAAAACTTATATAGCTTCACCAAGGATGATCTTCTTCAATACTCATTCATCAGGATACCAAAAAAATAATCAAACCATGACGATATATTCTTTATACATATTGTCTGGGATATGATAACACATTCTTAAAATTCAGAAATAAAAACCCACTTTCTTATTTGTATTTGAAATCCAATTCTGGAATCAGTCAAGGATGATAACTTCTTCGTATTTGTGATCAATAATTGATTGAACTCACTGATTCTCATGTTTTCCCCCTGAAAACTCAGTTTGCCAAAAATTCCTTACATCATAAGAATAGATAAATTAGACAATCATTAAGGAAATATGGTGGATCTTCCTTGCTTCTTAATGTGAATAGGAATGTTGAGTTTTTTCCTCAATGAAGCTGGTATAATTCCTCTAGTATTCATGATTGCACATCTAAACATCTGATTTATATTGGTGTAGAATGGATCTCTTCTCATTACATTATGATTTATGTGGAGATTGTTTTCCTCGGTAGCCATCATGAATGATTCAATCTTAACCCTCTTAAGAATTTCATCTTATTATGGAAGAATATAAAATCATTCTTTTTCATAATATCTATAATTTTATCACCTGATTGAGGTATTTTATCCTTAAAATCATCTAATCAATATTGTGTACCAGTATAAACTATGTCCTCTTATAAATTCTGAATTTGTATCCTCCCAAAATTGTCCTAATGAACATCTAATTCCATAGATCTCATAATGTGGTTTTTATTATCTTTAATCATAATCGCCTACTATTCACAAATATCCATTATTAATTTAAATTCTTCTTCATGCAACATATATTTTTAAAAATTATTCATGTTCAATGACCTTCTATGATTTTACATCCAATTTCAAATCATTGAGATCGATAATATTTTTCATGATTTCTTCAAGTTCACAAATCTTTTCATCCAGATTATTTTTGAATTCAAAATAATTAATATTGTTTATATTTATTGATGGATTTGAGAATATTATTTATTATACATATATAGGTAATCGTACAATGTGTTAATATTAATAGAGAATAGAAATTATTGATTTTGGTAGATAAATTGATAACAGTAAGACACTTATTAAAAAAAGAATAGAACTCTATAAATGATAATAGTTTGACACATACAACATGTATTGTAAATCTAATATCGACCTAATATATGACTATGGCGTGGATTCTCTTTTGTACCACAGTCAGGCATATACTGGATGAGTCCATGTTGTGTCTATCTATGTCTATGCTCTGGTGTACACTACTCTTGTATATCATCAGTAATGCAACCTCCACATCCTCCTATGTGACAGGCGGTGGATGTATAGTCTCACTGCTTTTACCCTGTCATTCCTCTAAGGATAATGAATGTTGGCTGGAACTCTCACCAACATATGAATAAGATGGTTCTTGTGCTATTTATTTCTACATAGTAGGGTGTAAAAAAGCATCCAACGCATTCCATTCAACATCTATATCTTCCTTTTTCGTGATTGGGAAGCTGGATGAGCATCTAACTGATCATGATGAATACCACCTCTTATGGAACATCATCATCCATAATAGGGCTATCACCCCCTGGTACATCAATATCAGGCTCATCATCCTTAGAGTCATGTGGTAGATCAAATAAAATTCCATGATAAGTCTCATCCATCTAAGGAATCAACTCTATCACAGCACTATGAAAATATGTCTGGTCAAATGCGCCTCCCTCTACTGAATTAGAGATGTGAAGTAGATGATTGATATGGGAATCCTTCAAAAAAATTCCTCTATTAAGTAATATAAATAAAATATATATATATAACAATAGAAGGAGGACTGAATACATAGTGATTAAATCCTCCTCTGTGTCATGTTAGAAATCTAACAGGGGATATGCAATACCCGGACACATAATCTAGATGATCCAATAACTCTATCAGTCTGATGTCACTCGACAATATGAAAATGAATCAATGTAAACATGCAGGATCTGGTATCAAGCATCTTCGCACAACACTTTGGAAGACTCTGGATGGTATCATCAGTATATGGCATCCATGTAATCTGAAATGAAAAATTAATAATCAATTAAAAAATGAAGATATGTATAATAAAGAATAAATATTTAATAATATATATAATAATCACTTACATAATCTAATCTAAGGATATCCAGCATAAGTTTGTAGGGGATTACATCGTGTCTGGAAGTATCTGAATGTGTATGTGCTTGAATCCATCTATATATAACATTGTTATAGTTGAATTTCATAATATAAATTTATATAATTAATCTATACATTAAAAAAGAAATAACATACCATCCTTTAATCAGAGCCTCTATATAACGACCCATACTTTACATACATTGTTAATACTTCAAAATTGAAGCACACTTATTACAACATATGACAAAACCACAAAGGACCGTATAGGTATAGTGTCTTTAGAAACTGGGAAACATAAACAACTGGTTCATAAATCTTCTACAGTGTCTCCCATTTATTTCATCATATCTAGGGTCCCTTTTAGCATATTCTACTTAATATCCATCTTCCTGGCCTGGGGAAAAGAAAACATACAAAAAAGGGTGAGCTCAAATGCTCAGCAAGGGAAAATAAAGGAAATAAAAATCATATAATATCTTTTTAAAAATCATAACCTGCAAAAGAGATCATAATATCTTAACATGGAATAAATCATAGAAGTGAAAATGAGATCCCCATAATCATAACATAAAACTTGAAACTTTGTGGCATGCACACATAATCATGGAAAATCATTTCTTGTTAGTCATGACTCATTGCCAAGACTATCTTAGCAGACAAATTCCATTTCTGAACCGAGTTCACTCCTCGTTTCAGTCCTGTATCACTGAACCAAAATAACCTTCCATTCCAGCCATGTCTATCTCATGAGATATAAATCTTTACCCAATGCATTGGAGGTAGATATAGGTCCCACCCATCTTATAATGAATCCTTTCTTATGTGTGCCACATAATCATAAATCATACATCATCGCATAACACATGTAAAAAAAATGGGATTCTTGAAAAATCATGACATCGTAAAACAAATCATATAAGGTAAATGAATTCATAAAAATAATTCATAAAAACATAATCAAATGAATGTAATAATAGGGATAAAAACAGAACCCTTTATTATCTCAGATGGAAAATAATTTTGATAAAACACTTGAACTCCATTCTTGAGGAAAATATCCTTTCTTCTTCAAAAACATTTTTCCTTTCTTAAAATGTCATACAACTTTAAACTAAATGAAGTTGATTAAAAATAAACTTGAAAACTTGTAAAGGAAGCTTCTTGGAAATAATGTTTTAAAAATCCATTCATGCCGTATAAGTTAAAAAAACATTCTTCGTACTTTTGTCGGAAAAGTCAAAAAGTACCTCGTACGAAAAACGACAAAAGATTACTTTCATATTCTTTAATAAAAATTCACCGAAGGGTAAAATAGGATTTAAAAAATTGTAGGTGATTGGAAATAATATTACATATTGAGGAAACATGGTTGTGGATGATAAAATACACCCCAGTAAATGCCAAAGTATAAACAATCTCGGATAAAAATGAGATTGTGATATTTCCCTTACCTTAGGTCCGATTTTCTTTGTACGTGTCCGAAGATCCTTTATAATGGTTTAAATAATGTTATTGACTTATTCCAGAATCATACATATTGATATGATATCATATATAGTCATATTATTAACTTCTTATTAGTAATATTTCATTGTTACTTGTTACTCGGGTCTTTATTGCCTCTTGTTCTTATGTGTGTTTTGCCGAATAAATTCTTATTATTATTTTAAGGTTATAGATACCTTATATCCAGAATGGTATTAGTGTAACATATATCATATTTATTCATTCAATTCATTTATATAATTACTATGTGATGATGATCATGTAGAACGAGTCGAATCACATCGTGGAGACGGTATTCCGTACGTACGCATGAGTGATGATATCGTTCCTATGATCGTGGAATTGTATTGGAGTATATGAATACTATTTCAGTATCAATATCACTTTATAATAATCATATATAGTTACTCATTACACCATTATACCCATCCTTGTAAGGTGATGGTGGAAAATAGATTACACCACGGCGTGGAGACGGTATTCCGTACGTACGCACGCGCGGTGATTTCATTTTTCCGTAGGATGGATAGAAGGTGAATTAGGGTTGTTTCATATTTATAATAACATATCAGTATGTAATTAATACTGATGTTATTACTTTATCATGAAACAACTAAAGAAGAAGAAGTTGAAGAAGAAAGAAATTGAAAAGATCGGTAATGGATATTACCTCTTCTTTGAAACGCCTCTTTGAATCCTCCACTTAGGGAACTAAGATTGGTCTTTGAAGAAGACCAGGACCTCTAGGATTATTCTAGGAAAGTGGATAAGGGATTTTGTCAGGGGTTGGCAGAGCTTGAGTGCTCAAATTGGTGTGAGGAGGAGGGGGAGGAGGTGCCCTTTTATAAGGGAGGAGAGGGGCACCTTAGGAATATCTCAAAATATTATTTTATATTAAAGTCAAAATCGGTTTATAATGGTTCCAAAGGGTCTTATTTCTAAGTTAAAGTGGGTATGGGTCTAAACCCTATCAACCAATAGGATTTAGACAAGTTTAGGTTATTATTTTAACCTTATCAATTATATTTAACTCTAAGTTAAATAATTTAACTTTTACCGTGTCTTTTTGTTTTCTAACACTATATGGTTAATACACTTAATATAACATGCCAAAAGAACCCCAAGTTGTTTATTATTAATATATATATCCTTATATAAGTCATTTGGCCGATCCTTAGATTTTTAAGAATAAAATAACAATTAATAATATTTTATTTTATTTAAAAACTAGTTTGTGTCAATTTTGACACTATTTGATATATGATTTTTGTGAAAGTCATAACAGAATTATATGTTCAAACCAAGTTGATTAAATCAACACTAATATATCATAGTAACCTAATAAATTAGTGGAATTCATAAAAAGTCTCAAATTACATTTATTTTGGCATTTATAACATCAATTATGTTAACATTTCCTTAAAAGGGTAATTACTGCATCATCGTTGTGTCATAAATAAATTAATTTATTTAAAGTCTAAAAATTATAAAAAAAATATCATTATGTAGGAAATCTTTTTAGATTTCTAATGAATATTTATAATCGAATTTATCTTATTTATAATCCCATATTAAAAATGGTTTAGTTATTAAACTTTGATTTTAACTATTTTAACTATTCATTAAATAAAATAATATTAAATGTCATAATCTAATCCAAGTGGAACTAAATGGTCATATTATATTCATAAGGTTGTTTATGGTCGAATTAAACTTATCCAATAGAATTAGGACATGTGTTAGGGTAAAGTAATATCATATTTACCCTTAGTTACCCTATTTACTATTAACCGCGGTAAAAAAAGTAAAAAGTTACTATTCACCAAAAAATTATTTTTACCTCATTGAACCACATTTTACTTACTAATATCAACCGTGTCAGTCGGATTTTTGAAATTCCATTCACAGAAGCGGTAAAATTAAATTTTATGCAAAATTCAGTTTTTAACCTACAACTTAGTGGTTTCACTATTCATCAAAAATTGAAAGTTTTCAGAAAAATACCAAAATTTCACCCTAGGATAATTTCGATATTCTGAATCCAAAAATGAAGTCCATTTTGAAAAATAAAATTTATAAAAATTGAAAAAGTGGTTATTACTATTCATAACGGCTAGTTTTAATAATATTTTAATATCATATCGTTGTTTAGTGAAACTCGGTATTTCGTACAACGCAAGCTATCGAGGAAGGTCACGATTTCGTGTAAAGCAAGCCAAGAAAGTGTTGTGTAGAAAAAGATTCCTTTGATGATTTATATAGCATAAAAGTCTCGGGTGTTACATTCTACCCCCCTTAAAAAGAATTTCGCCCTCGAAATTCGTCACTTTGTAACAAACAGATGAGGATACCTCTCCCTCATCATATCCTCAAGCTCCCAAGTAGCTTCTTCTAATTGGTGGTTCCTCCATAAAACTTTCACCAAGCGAGTGGTCTTGTTTCGTAGGACTTTTTCACTACGATCCAGAATCTCTATCGGTTGTTCTTCATAAGAACGATCTAGCTCCAGCGGTACAACTTCTGAGCTGAGTACATGTGAAGGACCAGGTATGTACTTTCTCAGGAGAGATACATGGAACACATCGTGAACTTGAGAGAGATTCGGTGGAAGCGCCAATCGGTAAGCTACCTTCCCAACACGATCCAGTATTTCGAAAGGACCGATATATCTAGGGATCAACTTCCCCTTCTTTCCAAATCTCATAACCCTCTTCCAGGGAGATATTCGTAAGAACACTTTATCACCCACTTCAAACTCTAGGTCTTTTCTTCGGTTGTCGGCATAACTTTTCTGTCGACTCTGAGATGCTCTTATGTGTTGTTGAATAGATCTGACATTTTCTGCCATTTCATCAACGAGATCAGGTCCTAATAGCTTTCTTTCCCCAACTTCATCCCAGCAAGTTGGAGTCCTACATTTCCTTCCATAGAGAGCTTCATAAGGAGCCATATGAATACTGGAGTGAAAGATATTATTATAAGAAAATTCCACCAAAGGTAGGTGTTGATCCCAACCTCCTTTGAAATCCATAGAGCAAGCTCTCAACATATCTTCTAGGGTTTGAATTGTTCTCTCAGACTGACCGTTTGTCTGAGGATGATAAGCAGTGCTGAAACTCAACTCTGTATCTAGAGTATGATGAAGACTTCTCCAGAACTTCGAGGTAAATCTCGGATCCTGATCAGATATAATATAAAGTGGTACTCCATGCAATCTTACCACTTCCATTACATATATCCTGGAAAGCTGATCTAGAGAGAAATCCTCTCTAATAGCAATGAAGTGTGCAGACTTTGTAAGACGATCAACTATGACCCAGATAGCATTATTGCCTTTGGATGTTTTAGGAAGCCTTGTGACAAAGTCCATAGTGATATTTTCCCATTTTCATTCGGGTATGGGCAATGGTTGTAACATCCCCTTAGACTTATGTCTCTCAGCTTTAACTTGTTGACAAACCAAGCATCGAGAGACATATTCAGCAACATCTCTTTTCATGCCATCCCACCAGAAGTACTCTTTTAGGTCCCTATACATCTTCGTGCTTCTAGGATGAATAGAGAGTGAAGAATTATGAGCCTCATCCAGCAGCTCATTCTTTAATTCGGGGATGGGAGAAACACAAACCCGATTCCTGAACTTTATTATCCCATCACAATCAAGGTTGAATTCAGGAACATTTCTCACCTTCTTTTGTAACTCGACATCTTCTTTCTGTGCCTCTTTAATCTTCACATGTATAGATTGTTGAACATTCATTTGAGAAAGATAAGATTTTTCCCCTTCCATTATAATTCCAAGATCCATCCTTGGTAAATCCATAAATATTGGATCTTTTGTGATTCTTATCATGGATAAACTCGCATGGTCTTGTTGACTTAATGCATCTTCCACCTTCTTTGCTTTCTTAGGGTGGTAATGGATTGAGCAGTCATAATCCTTAATCAGCTCCAACCATCTTCTTTGACACATATTCAGCTCCTTTTGTGTGAAAATATACTTTAAAATTTTATGATCAGTATAAATATCACACCTTTCACCATAAAGGTAATGCCTCCAAATCTTTAATGCAAAGATTACTGCAGCTAACTCCAAATCATGTGTTGGGTAATTTTACTCATGGATTTTCAACTGTCGTGAGGCATAAGCTATCACCATATCATTTTGCATAAGAACACACCCCAATCCCTTCTTGGATTCATCACTGTAGATCACAAACCTTTCTCCACTACAAGGCAGTGTGAGCACAGGTGCACTGGATAACCTTCTTTTCAACTCCTTGAAATTCTCTTCACATTCCTCTATCCAAACAAACTTAACTCCTTTCCGAGTCAACTTGGTGAGTGTATTAGATAATCGTGAAAAATATTTCACAAAACGTCGATAATATCCAGCCAAACCAAGAAAACTTCGGATCTCAGTTACTGTTATTGGTCTTGACCATCTTTCGATAACCTCTGTTTTTGCTGGATCCACAGATATCCCCTCTTTTGAGATTATGTGACCCAAAAATGCAACTTTTTGAAGCCAAAATTCACACTTGGTAAATTTGGCATAAAGCTTCTCCTTTCTCAGGGTCTTCAATATAATTCTCAAGTGATCTTCATGCTCTTCTGTGCTCTTTGAATAGACAAGAATATCGTCTATAAATACTACCACAAATTGATCAAGATTGTCTCTAAAGACTCTATTCATTAGATCCATAAAGATAGCAGGGGTATTAGTAAGACCAAATGGCATCACTATAAATTCATAGTGTCCATACCTTGTACGGAAAGCCGTCTTTGGTATATCCTCCCTTTTGACCCTTAATTGATGATACCCTGAATGAAGATCAATCTTGGAAAAAGTATTGAGCTCCGCGTAGTTGGTCAAATAAGTCATCAATGCATGGGAGAGGATATTTTTTCTGGATAGTGATCTTGTTAAGTTCTCGATAATCAATGCAGAGTCTCATTGATCCATCTTTCTTCTTAACAAATAGAACAGCTGCTCCCCAAGGTGACACACTAGGGCGTATGAATCCCTTATCAATATTCTCTTGGAGTTGCTTCTTCAATTCCTGCAACTCAATTGGGGCCATTCTATAAGGTGTCTTTGAAATAGGCAAAGCACCCGGTACGAGTTCTATTGAAAACTCAATTCACGATTTGGTGGAAGACCCGGTAATTCCTCCGGAAAGACATCATAAAAGTCTCGTACGATGGGAATATTATTAATCGCGAGTTTCTCACCAACCATTTGAGATAAATAACCTTCATTTAGTGGAATCAATACCCATAAAATGGAAGAAATTTCCACTGGAAGGTTATGTTCATCCTTGCATTGATAGACGATCATAGACTGATCTGGAATATGAAATGTGACTTCCCTTCTTTGGAAATTGATATGAGCTTCGTATAAAGAAATCCAAACCATGCCAAGAATCACATCGAATTCCACTAAAGGAAGGATCACCAGATTTGTAGGAAGCACTTTCCCACAAACATTGATCGGAGAAGAATTATAAACTTTTTATGCGATTGATGTGCCATTAGGTGTTGTCATAGCTAACTCAACATCTAATTGTTGAGGTAATACGGTGATACCCTTAGAAAATTCTTCTGAAATAAAAGAGTGGGTGGATCCAGAATCAAATAAAACATTTTCTACTTTAGAGTGGATGGTAAGTGTACCTTTCACCACTTTGTTATCGTACTCCACATCGCTGATAGAAATTTCATGTGACTTTCCTTTGTCTTTATCCTTAAGAGTTTGTTGACGTCGACCATCATCATCAACCCTTGGATTTGGGCATTGATTGGAATAATGCCCCATCTCCTTGCACTTGAAACATTGAAGTGTAGTAGGTTCAATCTGTGTATCCCTTCCTTTGTTGGCATCATTAGACATCTTCTTCCCATTCTCGCGGCATTCAAATGCCCGATGACCTTCCTTTCCACATTTGAAACATTTACTTGTCCCTTTAAGACAACTCCCTCCATGTTTCTTTCCACACTTTGAGCATAAGGGAAATCTCATCTTCTTTTCAGTGTGCTCTTTAGATTTTCCTTTGAATTCCATTTTCCTCTTCTTATCAAACCCATATGACTGATGGGTTACTCCAATCTCCATCTCGACTTTGAGAGCACATCGAATGATTTCCTCGTAGCTATTGAAGTCCCTTATGGCTAACGCCCTTCGAAGACTTGGTTTTAATCCACTAAAGAATCGATCGATTTTACTCTCAGGTTGGATAATAATACCAGAAGAGTACCATACAAGTCTTGTAAAAGTTTCTTCATAAGTACCAACAGATTCATCATCCCTTTGCTTCAGTTCAAGAAACTCTTTCTCCATCTTTGTTCAGAGAATACGAGGGAAGAACTTATTAAAAAATAAGTTCTTGAACTCGTCCCATTCCATGGACTCAATTTCATCCCTTTTCCTCGTATTCTTAATAAGAATCCACCATTGATCATCATCTCCTTCCAAACGATACACTGCTAGGATGACTTTATCATGTTCAGAACATTGAAGAACTGAAAATATCTTTTCAGTAGTACTAATCCATTGTTCAGCAACTAATGGATCAGTAGACCCGCTGAAAGAAGGTGGACACTGCCTCATGAAGGATTCAACAGAATGTTGCTCCTTCCATTGCTCGTTTGGAAGTCCTGCATGTTTCATAGCTTTTGAAAGTTGTGTGAGCATGGCTACAAGATTTTTCATTCCAGCTCCCATATCGTTTGGTTCCTCAGGGGGACAATCATTGCATTGCCCATCGCATTCCGCATTAACACGGTTCCTTCGGGTTCCGGCCATTGACTCAAACCAAGAAGAATAGTGTGAGAAACACTAATTATAATAGGAAAATCACATAATTCAAGAATAAAATTTTCACACTTAAGGTCTTATCCTAGCTTATTCATGGCCATTTCTAAAACACTAAGATTGTGTTCTATGCTTAGACTTATCCTTAGGGTTCTTACTAAGGCTTTCACATCCTAGTTTCCAAAGGTTGACTATACCTTTCCTCTGATACCAACTATAACGACCCATACTTTACATACATTGTTAATACTTCAATATTGAAGCACACTTATTACAACATATGACAAAACCACAAAGGACCGTATAGGTATAGTGTCTTTAGAAACTGGGAAACATAAACAACTGGTTCATAAATCTTCTACAGTGTCTCCCATTTATTTCATCATATCTAGGGTCCCTTTTAGCATATTCTACTTAATATCCATCTTCCTGACCTGGGGAAAAGAAAACATACAAAAAAGGGTGAGCTCAAATGCTCAGCAAAGGAAAATAAAGGAAATAAAAATCATATCATATCTTTTTGAAAATCGTAACCTACAAAAGAGATCATAATATCTTAACATGGAATAAATCATAGAAGTGAAAATGAGATCCCCATAATCATAACATAAAACTTGAAACTTTGTGGAATGCACACATAATCAAGGAAAATCATTTCTTGTTAGTCATGACTCATTTCCATGACTATCTTAGCGGACAAAGTCCATTTGTGAACCGATTTCACTCCTCGTTTCAGTCCTGTATAACTGAACCGAAATAACCTTCTGTTCCAGCTATGTCTATCTCATGAGATATAAATCTTTACCCAATGCATTGGAGGGAGATATAGGTCCCACCCATCTTATAATGAATCCTTTCTTATGTGTGCCACATAATCATAAATCATACATCATCGCATAACACATGTTACAAAAATGGGATTCTTGAAACATCATGACATCATAAAAAAAATCATATAAGGTAAATGACTTCATAAAAATAATTCCCTCAAAACATAATCAAATCAATGTAATAATAGGGATAAAAACAGAACCCTTTATTATCTTAGATGGAAAATAATTTTGATAAAACACTTGAACTCCATTCTTGAGGAAAATATCCTTTCTTCTTCAAAAACATTTTTCCTTTCTTAACATGTCATAAAACTTTAAACTAAAAGAATTTGATTAAAAATAAACTTGTAAACTTGTAAAGGAAGCTTCTTGGAAATAATGTTTTAAAAATCCATTCATGCCGTATAAGTTAAAAAAACATTCTTCGTACTTTTGTCAGAAAAGTCAAAAAGTACCTCGTACGAAAAATGATAAAAGATTCCTTTCATATTCTTTAATAAAAACTCACCGAAGGGTAAAATAGGATTTAAACAATTTTAGGTGATTGTAAATAATATTACATATTGAGGAAACATGGTTGTGGATGATAAAATACACCCCAGTAAATGCCAAAGTATAAACAATCTCGGATAAAAATGAGATTGTGATATTTCCCTTACCTTAGGTCCGATTTGCTTTGTACGTGTCCGAATCTCCTGTATAATGGTTTAAATAATGTTATTTACTTATTCCAGAATCATAAATATTGATATGATATCATATATGGTCATATTCGTAGCTTCTTATTAGTAATATTTCATTGTTACTTGTTACTCGAGTCTTTATTGCCTTTTGTTCTTATGCGTGTTTCGACGAATAAATTCTTATTCTTCTTTTAAGGTTATAGATACCTTATATCCAGAATGGTATTAGTGTAACATATATCATATTTATTCATTCAATTCATTTATATAATTACTATTTAATGATGATCATGTAGAACGAGTTGCATCACATCGTGGAGACGGTATTCCGTACGTACGCACGAGTGATGATATCATTCCTATGATCGTGGAATTGTATTGGAGTATATGAATACTATTTCAGTATCAATATCACTTCATAATAATCAAATATAGTTACTCATTACACCATTATACCCATCCTTGTAAGGTGATGGTGGAAAATAGATTACACCACGGCGTGGAGACGGTATTCCGTACGTACGCACGCGTGGTGATTTCATTTTTCCGTGGGATGGATAGAAGGTGAATTAGGGTTGTTTCATTTTTATAATAACATATCAGTATGTAAGTAATACTTATGTTATTACTTTATCATGAAACAACTAAAGAAGAAGAAGTTGAAGAGAAAGAAATTGAAAAGATCGGTAATGGATATTACCTCTTCTTTGAAACGCCTCTTTGAATCATCCACTTAGGGAACTAAGATTGGTCTTTGAAGAAGACCAGGACCTCTAGGATTATTCTAGGGAAGTGGAGAAGGGATTTTGGCAGGGGTTGTCCGAGCTTGAGTGCTCAAATTGGTGTGAGGAGGAGGGGGAGGAGGTGCCTTTTTATAAGGGATGAGAGGGGCACCTTAGGAATATCTCAAAATATTATTTTATATTAAAGTCAAAATCGGTTTATAATGGTTCCAAAGGGTCTTATTTCTAAGGTAAAGTGGGGATGGGTCTCAATCCTATCAACCAATAGGATTTAGACAAGTTTAGGTTATTATTTTAACCTTATCAATTAGATTTAACTCTAAGTTAAATAATTTAACTTTTACCGTGTCTTTTTGTTTTCTTACACTATATGGTTAATACACTTACTATAACATGACAAACGAACCCCAAGTTGTTTAATATTAATATATATATCCTTATCTAGTCATTTGGCCGAACCTTATATTTTTAGGAATAAAATAACAATTAATAATATAATATTTGATTTAAAAACTATTTTGTGTCAATTTTGACACTATTTGATATATGTTTTTTTTTGAAAGTCATAACAGAATTATATGTTCAAACCAAGTTGATTAAATCAACACTAATATATCATAGTAACCTATAAAATTAGTGTAATTCGTAAAAAGTCTCAAATTACATTTATTTGGGCATTTATAACATCAATTATGTTAAACTTTCTTTAAAAGAGTAATTACTGCATCATTGTTGTGTCATAAATAAATTAATTTATTTAAAGTCTAAAAATTATAAATAAAATATCATTATGTAGGAAATCGTTTTATATTTCTAATGAATATTTATAATCGAATTTATCTTATGTATAAGGCCATATTAAAAATGTTTTAGTTATTAAACTTTGATTTTAACTATTTTAACTATTCATTAAATAAAATAATATTAAATGTCATAATCTAATCCAAGTGGACCTAAATGGTCATATTATATTCATAAGGTTGTTTTTGGTCGAATTACACTTATCCAATAGAATTAGGACATGTGTTAGGGTAATAGTAATATCATATTTATCCTTAGTTACCCTATTTACTATTAACCGCGGTAAAAAAAGTAAAAAGTTACTATTCACCAAAAAATTATTTTTATCTCATTGAACCACATTTTACTTACTGATATCAACCGTGTCAGTCGGATTTTCGAAATTCCATTCACAGATGCGGTAAAATTAAGTTTTATGCAAAATTCAGTTTTTAACCTACCACTTAGTGGTTGCACTATTCATCAAAAATTGAAAGTTTTCAGAAATATACCAAAATTTCACCCTAGGCTAATTTTGAGATTCTGAATCCAAAAATGAAGTCCATTTTGAAAAATAAAATTTATAAAATTTCAAAAAGTGGTTATTACTATTCATAACGGCTAGTTTTAATAATATTTTAATAGCATATCGTTGTTTAGTGAAACTAGGTATTGCGTACAATGCAAGCTATCGAGGAAGGTCGCGATTTTGTGTAAAGCAAGCCAAGAAAGTGTTGTGTAGAAAAAGATTCCTTTGATGATTTATATAACCTAAAAGTCTCAGGTGTTACACTCTACTACAATGTCTGTAGGAAATAGTGCACGAGAAAGTGGAGCTAAGTGCGGAATCTGATCCCATACCCAAATTTATATTAGAAAAACACACTTGTGATCTACATATTATCGATTTAACAAGAATTGGATAGTACACTCTATGTATACGAAAGACAAGAAGACCCCCAACTATATCAGACTGCCTAGTCCAAATCCTCCAAAAAAGGTAAATACATCAGATGAACAAATTTAGTGGAGTGATCAAGGACAAGAACAACCTCAAAATATAAGCACGTGAAAATCACGGCATGGTGATCTCGTCAGTATCCTCTACTAGATGTGTGGAGTGATGGTCTGACCAATGCAAGCATAATCTACCACCAATGACTAATCTACCATAGTCCTAGAGCTTTATGCCCAAAAATATATAAACAAGCTCAAATCAATCAGCTCCGACTTGTCCTATCATATCTACATCGTCAATAGGGAAGGCCAACAAAATGGAAACATCATGTAGTGTAATATTCATCTCCCACTTAGTACAATGGAATGTATGTGACTCTGGCCTCTATCTCTCTATGAGCGCAGCAATTATTTGATAGTCGACAAAGGTGAAGTTCCACATTGCTACACCATAGAACCCAATGCAAGGAAGACAAGGGATAGTAGTGGGTGGTGGTGTGGAATGATGGAAATTATGAGATATATGTACACTGAAAGGAGTCACATGACGTCCCTAAAAAACTAGTCCTGAAACATGAGTAGCCTGGGATGTGAGCAATGAAGGCCCTTTCATCTAAAAATTATATCATCATTACATTTTTTATAGTGAATTCAATAAAAATTATAATTTTTTTAAAAAAACTACTAAAATAAAAATAAGGAAGAAAAATATATGTGGGTGTTGTTATTGGTTTAGTTTATAAATTTCTTGTTTTATCGATCTCCAATGATTTATAATTTATTCTAATTTTTTAATATAAATTAGTAGTGATAAGAAACCTACATTTAACATGTGGATGCATGATATATTCATTTTCATTGTATGTATAATTTTTCAATAATTATGGTATCCAAAATTCCTTTCATATATAATCCAAAAATGGAACAAACAAAAATTGAAACATGTCAGAAATAGAGCAAGTCATAAATAAAATGATTCAGAACTGAAACGTCCACATATGAAATAAAATATACACATTCATGATAAAATACACATACTAAATAAATGATGATTGGATGTGGAGCTTGTAAGGGTTGGTGTCCTGAGAACCAACTGTTTTGTACTTTTATTACATGAATGTTCACTTATTATATATTGTTCATTGATTCTGCATGACTATAATGTAATAATGTCCTAGAATTTTTGATTCATTGATAAGGTCATGGAATATCCCCTCTGTGATGAGAACCCTGAAATACTATAACAATATTCTTAAATAATATTCTACAGTTGGATCACATACTATGATAGGACACATAGTATACAGACCGTCATGTGTGAGTACTCGTAAGAAGACAAGACTCTCTCTCATGGAGTTCGCACTTGGTAATCTCCAAGATGGGAGATTATGAGAACAGACTCGCCAGTTGCAATTCCTCATGTCTCGGTGTCATCAGACATTCCTATCTACGAGCATGTGTAATGGTACATAGACTGGAAGACTATCATTAACTCATGTCATGACTCATGCACTTAGATTTACAGATGAAAACTGTCACGTAGACAGTTGGCGGGAAGTAGGGTATGTTGGGTGTGTCACGAGTGACATGTTGTTAATGGATAAGTCGAGGAAGTATTTTCCCCTTCCATTTAAGAAGTTGATATCTCATCCCTTTTATTGAAATATAACTGTCGCATTAAATTCCATGGCCAGGGTGTGAACGACGAGTTTATTTCAGGTAGTCAAAGAACAACGGATCAAGCATATAGGTTTATGACACTTCCATGAAACCTTCTTGATGAGATATCGAGAAAAAGGGATTAAATTACATAGTAAGCATTCATATAAGGTGATATGTCAATGCTACATCAACTTCTTTCTCTTGGGTGCCTTGACCTGTTTCTAGACAGTAATCTTAGACTTTAGGCAAGCCCGCCTAATGCCAACGAGAAAGAGGCCTAGAGGGTCACACACTAAGTGTATTAAACTATCTCAAGTAGAATAAAAATTATTCCTATACGTGGTTTAATAATTATTCAAGGAAGACTAGATCATTTTAATGATTGGAGGAAGAAGGAAATGAAAAACAAGATATACACGCCGTGTATTAAAGATTACACGTCGTGTAGTTTTTCAGGGAAAACAAGTACATTCCGTGTATTAATTATTACACGACGTGTAGTATTCTTTATGGAAAGGAAATTAATAAATGAAAACAAGATACACATGTCGTGTACATTGAATGTACACGTAGTGTAGTTTTCAATGAAAAGAAAGTACACTCCGTGTAGTTTTTCCAGTCAGGATTTTGAGGATATAATAAATTTTTAAATGATATTTATTATAATTAGCCTGGGAACATGTCAAGGAATTAATTATTCGACATGAGGATTTAAATAAGAGTCAATGAAATAAAAAAAATGCATAACGTGTTTATTTATTGTCATAACACTACAACATCAAACCTGAATATAAATATCCTCACAACCCCATCACTTTTCTGACACACAAGAGAATCGTTGTGCACAACAACTCTGGAGAATTATTTCAAGGACGAAAAAACATCTTCCTCCAAGAATCCTCTCAAGACCGAGAGAGATCCTCTTCAATCGGATCAATACGATCTAAGGTAGAAAATGCAAGCAATGGTTTCTCCATGATAGCACCCGGATACTCCTTTGGCGACATCCCGAGATACGAGGTACACGTGTGGATCATGGCTAGAGGAAGTCTACACTTGGCTTCTACGACGCAACGATGAATCACATCAGAACGTGATCAAGAAAATCAACGAATTAAGAACACCAAAAATTTATTTCTTTTCAATTGATTAAATTAATTATAATCTACCTATAATGATCCAAATTTGTGGTTCCCGGACTTTCCTTTTCTTTTTCCATTTCTGTGATTCGATCCGTGGAGACTGGCGTTTATCGTCGTATTGATCCTAGATTGATCATTGTTAATGAAAAAATCCATGTGGGCACATCCACCCATGCACTTCCGCTGCACCCGGAACCTTCAAATGGTATTAGAGTGAGGTTACAACGTTGATTATAGTTATTTAATTTTCGTTGATAATTTATGCATTTATATTTGATTCAATTAGAAATAAATCGTTCTATAAATCTGAATAAACGATATCTGTTCTTCCTCCTTTGTTTCTCGATTCACTTCACAGAAATGACCTTTTAATTTTAATTTAGATTAAAATAATAACGAGGAACTCATCCAGAGGAGTCGCTCTTTCTTCCTGTACAACATGGGATTACACGGCGTGTAATTAAAACTACACGCCCTGTACTTAGGTTCAATGAACCAGCACTGGTCCGCCAAACCATGCCGTGTGAATTGAATATGCCTATGTATTAATCACGCCATGTTGACCAGAACTTATTGGCGCGTGGAAATCGAAATACAAGGCTTTTATGTTGGAGCAACATGTCGTGTAGTCCATTCCGGCCCATGTGAAACTGTGTACAAGGATAAGCCGCGTACCGCGTACATGAGATTGCCAGGATGGTTACCGCGTAACAATAAACTACACGCCGTGTATGATTTATCTACATGCCATGTACTCCAAAATTTCCAAAGTACAGAAAACACGCCAAACCCCCAGCGTGTACATTGGATAAAGAGTGAAAAGAAATACACACCGTGTAATTATAAACTACAAGTCATGTACTTTCCAGAAATGGAATTTTACCAAGTTTCTTCCAATGTACAAAGACATGTACAAGGAATATGGATGAGAAGAATCTCAAGGAAATTCAGAAATGAATTTAAGATAAAGAATTGATTAATTATAAGATCATAATTAATTGAATTCGAGTGAGACTTATCTTAAATGAAAGAACGATTAAAAGAATTTGAATTCTAAATTTGCGTAAATGTTGTTGCATGCTATGGATGATCATGAGAAAGACCAAAGACCCTTTCTATTTGTATGGTATCATTTAAATTTATTTAATTTAAATTTTTTGGCCTGCGAGCCTTATTCTAATATAATGTAGGGCTTGCATGCCCATGGTTTTTTAATGTAAACCCATGTAATAGAGGATCCCCCAAGCCAAAGGAGACGGTTAAAATACCGAAGCCGAGGTGAAACCGATGCAATAATATACAAAGGTGGAAAGGTGGGAGCTACAAAACATGGACCACCAGGTTCAAGGTGTTTTTCCCTAGGTCAGGGTTAGATAATCAAACCCGCTAGATAATCTAACCAATACAAGCTCATGATAATGTCATCTTATTTTATTTCTCTCTAAATTTCATGGTTTATTTTTTATGTTTGTGTTGTCATGATCACATAGTTAATAAAATGAACAAGCATGTCAGGATGGAATAAAATAAAAACTGGACTATGCGTAAACATTATCAGAACATGGTTAATCACTTAAGAAAGAATCACTTAATATTAACAAGCATGTGATAATGAAAATCTACGCATAAAGGATTAAAATCCCTCAATACCATATTAAGTCAGAATTAGCCTTCCGTTTCCTGATTAAGGGCAAGACTCAATAAAACTATATCATTAACCAACCCTTGTTGGGACACTTACTTTTATAAATAAATCCCTTATGAAAGGTTTCGGGTTGACTAAACCATATTGCATCAAAAGGAGTATCCCTTGCTAGACTTGATGTAATATTGGAGGCAAGAGTTGAGGAAATCCATGTCAGGATTTCAGGATTGGGGAGTCCACTCAACAGATCAAGAAACTGTAAGCTCACAGTTGGAAAAGACCTGCCTACCTAAATACCTTCAAATAGCTTGACCAACCCTTGTTGGGGTTATGCGAAGGGGAATATGGATCCTTACCACTAGAATGTCAAAGAAACTGGACATTCTGAGTTCAATGGTGAGGGCCATTAGGACTTGATAAAATAGTGGGAGACTTAATAAAATTTATTATTTCTCATAAAATGTAATCAAGAAAGTACTGATAAATCTTATCTTTTAATTTGTAGAATCAAAATGACAAACACATCAACCACATTTTCTCTGTGATCAATTCTGAATAAAGACAACATCCTCACTGGCAGCAACTTTCAAGAATGGTTTAAGCGCCTCTGGGTTATCCTACGCCATGAACGAAAGTTTTCTGTGCTAGAGTCCTAACTTCCTTATTCCCCTACCCCAGGGGCGAGTTATGAAGATTTCCTATTCTATGATCAACATTTGAATGATGCACTTGACGTTCAATGTTTGATGCTATCATCAATGTCTATTGAGCTCATGAAGTCTCATGAAGACATGGATGCCTATAGCATTCTCGAGCACCTCCGTGGTCTACACCAAGAGTGAGCAAGATAGGAAAGGTTTGAGATCTCCAAGGTTCTATTTTAAAGAAAGCCTGGAGAGGGTTCCCTAGCTGGGCCTCATGTAGTCAAGATCATTGGATACATTGAGAGCTTAGAGGTTCTAGGGTTTAAAATACCTGAAGAACTGGGTACCGATCTCATTCTCGCATCACTCCCTCAGAGCTTCTCAAACATTGTTGTGAACTTCAACATGAACAACATTGAGAAGTCTCTTTCTGATCTTCTTATCCTTATTCTCCAAGTGGACAATGACATGAAGCGTGAAAATCCTTCTATCCTCATGGTGAATAAACAGAAAGGGAAGGTGAAGAGATTTCAGCCCAAATCTTATTCAAGGCCTTCCAATAAAAGGAAGATCAAAGGGGAGGTAAAGGAAAATGATGTTGTTTGTTTCGCATGTGGAAAGAAGGGCCACAGGAAGAAAAACTGCACCCAGCCAAAGAAGCAAGGGGAAGCTTCAGGTGCATTTGTTATTGAATGAAATCTATCTATTTCTACTAATTGGGTATTAGATACTGCTTGTGGTGCTCAAATATGTATCCAAATATAGTAACCAAGTATATTCAGGAAAATAGATTGAGGGGAGGTAGATCTACGAGAAGACAACAGAGCCAGACTTGTTGTTGTAGCTGTCGGGGACTACCACCACACATTGCCTACGGGGATGGTCTTGGTTTTGAAAGGATGTTATTATATACCCTCTATAACCAAAAACATTATTTCAGTATCCCGATTAGATACTGATGGATTCATCTACAAGTTTGGAAGTGGATGTTGCTATTTTTATAACGATAGCATTTGTTTTGGTAGGGCACATTTATATAATGGCCTTTATGTGTTAGACTACACAAACCAAGTAATGGAAATCAATAACAATGTTAATTCACATGACTCATACCACACCCAACTTTGGCATCATCGGCTACGTCATGTAAATGAAAAAAGTTTGAAAAAATTACATCAAGATGGGTATTTAGATTCTTTCTAACTAAAACCACTTGGTGTATGTCATGTGTGTCTACAAGGCAAAATGACCAAAGCCCCATTTAGTGGGAAATGTGAAAGACCTAAAGAGCTTCTAGAATTAGTTTACACAGATGTGTGTGGACCATTTTCATTTGAAGCAAGGGGTGGGTTCTCGTACTTCATAACTTTTACTAATGATTTCAGTAGATATGGATATATCTACTTAATGAGGTATAAGTTAGAATATTTTGATCGGTTCAAAGAATACAAGAATGAATTTGAGAACCATATTGTTAAGAATGTTAAGAAACTCCACTCAGAAAGAGGAGGAGAATATCTTAATCAGGACTTCATTTATTTCTTACGGGAGTTTTGGATTCTATCTCAACTCACTCCTCCTTACACACCGCAGTGTAATGGTGTAAGGGAAAGGAGAAACCGCACCCTGTTGGACATGGTGAAATCAATGATGAGTCATGCCAGTCTTCCATTATCCTTTTGGGGATATTCATTACAAACAGAAGCGCAAATACTAAACCAAGTACCAACTAAATCGATAAATTGTATTCCATATGAGTTATGGAGTGGACGCAAAGCCATGTTATCGAATTTACATGTGTGGGGTAGAGAAGCATTTGTTAAGGCCTCTTGAGGTAACAAACATGCACCCCAAGGCACAAAGTGTATCTTTATAGGATATCCCAAGGAAACAAGAGGATATTATCTATACAACCCCTCATATAAAAAGGTTACAGTGGAAAGACATGCCATATTCCTTGAGAGGGAGCACATTTCCAAAAGAGATTGTGAGAGCGAGACAGAGTTCGATGAAGTCGAGGATCAAGATACACATGAGTTTGTACAAGAACGGATTCCACAAATCCCCATGGAAGAACAATATGTTCCAGAGACACAAGAATTGTGTAGGAGCATGAGAGAGGTGAGAGAACTAGAACAATATGGTTTTCTTGTCACCGAGGATGGTGATCAATATTGTTTGACAATGATGATCCTCTTACCTACAAGGAATCAGTTGAAGGCATAGACTTTTCCAAGTGGCAAGAAGCCATGAATTCTGAAATGGATTCCATGTACCAAAACCAAGTCTGGATTTTGGTAGATCCTCTAGTTGATGTAAAGCCTATTGGTAATAAATGGGTATTAAAGAAGAAACTGGACATGGAGGGGAAATTCAGCACCTATAAGGCACGACTGGTTGCAAAAGATTTTAGACTACATCAAGGAATCGACTATGATGAAAAATTTTCACCAGTTTCAATGGTGAAATCCATCAGAATCCTATTGGCCATTGCTGCTTACCATGACATTGAAATTTGGAAAATTGATTTCAAAACAGAATTCCTTAACGGGAACCTCTAGGAAGATGTCTACATGACACAACCTGAAGTGTGTGTGACTCCAAAGGATTCCAACAAGGTATGCAAGTTGCAAAAATCCATTTATAGATTAAACCAATCATCAAGGTCATGGAACATTCGTTTTGATGAATCTGTAATAGAATTTGGCTTTGTTAAGAATGAATGTGAGCCTTGTATCTACCAGAGGTTTAGTGGAAGTGCGGTCATTTTACTAATAGTATATGTTGATGACATATTAATAATTGGAAATGAAGTACCTATATTACAGTTAGTTAAGGCATGGTTTCATAAATGCTTCTCCATGAAAGACTTGGGTGAGGTAGCATATATTCTTGGGATCAAGATCCATTGTGATAGATCCAATAGAATGCTGGGCCTGAGTCAAAGTACATACATTGACAAGATACTGAAGAGATTCAGTATAGAACAGTCCAAGAGGGGATTGTTGCCAGTGGCATATGGAATTCATCTTTCCAAGAAAATGTGTCCTCAAAAACATGAGGAAAGAAAGAGAATGGAAAGGATCCCTTATGCATCCGTGATTGGGTCAGTCATGTATGCTATGCTATGTACGCGGCAAGATGTTGCTTATGCATTAAGTGCGGTTGGCAGATATCAAGCTGATCTAGGAGACCGCCATTGGATGGCAGTCAAGACTATCCTTAAGTATCTGAGGCGTACTAAGGATATGTTCTTAGTTTATGGAGGAAATGAGAAACTAGTCATTAGAGGACATGTAGAAGCTAGTTTCCAGACTGATCAAGATGACATGAAGTCACAGACTGGATACATCTTCAGTTTAAATGGAGGTGCAGTGAGCTGGAAGAGAACAAAGCAAAGTGTGGTGGATGATTCTACAGTAGAGTCCGAGTATATCACAGCTTCTAAGGTAGCTAAATGAGCAGTATGGATGAGAATATTTTTCCAAGAGATGGATGTAGTACCGAGCAGTAAATATCTTATCACACTCGATTGTGATAATACTGCAGTGGTGGCACTTGGTAAAGAGCCAAGGTCACATCAGCGTAAAAAGCACATACTTCAGAAGTATCATCTCTTGAGGGATTTTTCTCATAGAGTTGAAGTTGTAGTGAGTAGTATTTCCATGGAAGACAACGTGGTGAACCCCTTGACTAAAGCCTTGACTTAGCAAAAATATGATCATCATGTGAGGTCTAGCGGACTAAAATTCATAGCAGTTGGCTCTAGTCCAAGTGGGTGTTTGTAAGGGTTGGTGTCTTGAGAACCAACTGTTTTGTAATTTGATTACCTGAATGTTCACATATTATATATTTTTCATTGATTCTGCATGACTATAATATAATAATGTCCTAGAATATTTGTTGCATTGATAAGGACATGGCAGATCCCCGTTGTGATGAGAACCTTGAAATTCTATAACAATATTCTTAAATAAAGTTCTACGGTTGGATGACATACTATGATAGGACACATAGTATACTGACCGTCATGTGCGATTACTCATAAGAAGACGAGGCTCTCTCTCATGGAGTTCTCACTTTGTAATCTCCAAGATGGGAGATTATGAGAACAGACCTGCCATTAGCAATTCCGCATGTCTTGGTGTTATTGGACATTGCTATCTACGAGCGTCTATAATGGTCCTTAGACTGGAATATTATCATTAACTCATGTCATGACTCGCGCACATAAATTTACTGACAAAAACCGTCACGCAGATAGTTGGTGGGAAGTAGGGTATGTTGGGTGCGTCACGAGTGACATGCTGTTAATGGATAAGTCAAGGAAGGATTTGTCCCTTCCATTTATGGAAGTTGATATCTCGGCCCTTTTATTGAAATATAACTCTCGCATTAAATTCAATGTCCATGGTGTGAATGAAGAGTTTATTTCAGGTAGTCAAAAAATGATGGATCAAGCATATAGGTTTATGACACTACCATGAAACCAGTTTGATGAGATATCGAGACAAAGGGATTAAATTACACAGAAAGCGTTTGTATGAGTTGATACATCAATGTGGTATTAACTTCTTTCTCTTGGGTGCCTTGACCCATTGCTAGACAGTAATCTTAGACTTTAGGCAATCCCGCCTAATGCCAACGAGAAAGAGGCCTCGAGGGTCACACACTAAGTGTATTCAAGTATCTCAAGTAGAATAAAGATTATTCCCGTACATGGTTTAATAATTATTCAAGGAACCCTAGATCATTTTAATGATTGGAGGAAGAAGGAAATGAAAAACAAGATATACACGTCGTGTATTAAAGATTACACGTTGTGTAGTTTTTCATGGAAAACAAGTACATGCCGTCTATTAATTATTACACGCCGTGTAGTTTTCTTTATGGAATGGAAATGAATAAATGAAAACAAGATAAACACACCGTGTACATTGAATGTACATGCAGTGTAGTTTTCAATGAAAAACAAGTACACGATGTGTATATATTAATGAACGCCGTGTAGTTTTTATAGTCAGGATTTTGAGGATATAATATTTTTTTAAATGATATTTATTATAATCAGCGTGGGCGCATGTCAATGAATTAATTATTGGACATGGGGTTTTAAATAAGAGTCAATAAAATAAATAAAATGTGTAACGTGTTTATTTATTGTCATAACTATGCAACCTCAAACCTAATTATAAATATCCTCACAACCCCAACACTTTTCCGACATGCAAGAGAATCGTTGTGCACAACAACTCTGGTGAATTCTTTCAAGGATGAAAGAACCTCTTCCTCCAAGAATTCTCTCAAGACGGAGAGAGATCCTCTTCCATCGGATCAAGAAGATTTAATGTGGACAATGTAAGCAAAGGTTTCTACATGCTAGCACCTGAAGAATCCTTTGGCGATGTCCCATGATACGAGGTACACGTGTGGATCACCGCTAGAGGAAGTCTAAGCTTGGATTCTGTGACGCAATAATGAATCACATCGTAACGTGATCAAGAACATCAACGAAGAAAGTACAACCAAATGGTATTTATTTCCAATTGATTAAATTAATTATAATCAACCTATAATGATCCAACTTTGTGGTTCCATGACTTTCCTTTTCTTTGTCCATTTCTGGGATTCGATCCATGGAGACTGGCGTTTATCATCATATTGATCCCAAATTGATCATTGTTAATGAAAAAAATCCAAGTGGGCACATCCACCCACGCGCTTCCGCTGTGCCCGGAACCTTCAGAGCTTTATCCTACCACTTGGGGACATCTCTTACGAGTATGTCCTTCTATATGAAAAACACTGCATTGTAGTCCCCCTCCTCATTATGGAGGCCAATGGATCTCATTTTTTATTTGAGTATACTTTGGTGTTCCTCAGGGGAGAAACCTGGTCGTATAAATCCAAAAATAAAAAAAATGACATAAATTGAAAAAAAAACATAAATGAAAACAAAACCAAGTTACAAAACCTAGAAATCTCAGAGACGATAGTCGGCTGGTCAATAAGCAATGTGATAGATTGAATGTCTCCAATATCCATCCAAAATGCACTATAATAGTCAAACAAAGTGCTTATGTGATACACGGGTTCAACATAGGGCCCCTATGATATATTTACCAAATAAAAATCTACCATAACATGTTCACATGGATATCTTAATGCCTGAAAGTTACGGCGATCAAAGTACCTGTTATCCAACATGACCACAAGCACTCGACCATTGGTGCATGTAGCCCAGCCATAGCACTTTGTTACATGAAATATCTATTTTTCCCTATAAATGGTGGGAACACTCTATATTAATGACTCATTGAGTATAAAATCAATTTCACTTTGGAAATTTTGAGTAAAGCGCATTCCATTTTCCATCCACTGATATGACTTTTTGGACCTGTTAATAAAGTAGTGCTCCCATCTATAAATTTATCTGGCACAAAACCTATGACCATGAGTTTTGACACACCCTTAAGGACCCAATTTATTCACTCCACTATATTAGTGGTCATATGGACATATCTTTTTTCACCATCATATGCTAATTACCATTTTTTCCTTGGAAATATACATCATATATTCATACACATCTTCATTAGCCCTTCGAATCTCCTCAAGATGTTGATCAAACCTTTCATGTTGGGGATCATATGTCGAAACCATAAGAGAATAATGTATTAAAAATATATTAAATTTTCCTTAAAAAAGTATTTTTAGAAAAACATGTCCAACTTGAGGATTTCCATCTTTTTAAGTAATCTCTGAAATGCTTATGTGTGTTACTTGCAATATGTCTAATGGCATGAATGTGTATAAATGCCAAAAACCATCTCAAGAATTAAAAATTCTCCTTTTCAACAATAGAGAATGAAAGTGGTAGAGGAGAATGATTACCATCTTGTGTGGAATAAATGAGTAGAAAAACTGTATACTTTCCAAAAGAGAAAGTTCCATTGGCTAGAATGAATTTTTTAAAACAGGAAAAAGTAGTGATGCACTGCCCGAATGCCTAAAAGATCCTATTGAACTTCACCTTTGATCGATAAACTTGGTGAATGGGGGACACATACTCAACAACATCCAAATGATAAATAATATAATTGTTTATAGACAACAATTCCATAAGTTGTGGAAACATTACCTAAGATTCATCCCAATCACTATACACTTTTAGAGTTTCCTTCTGTTTTTCATTATAAGCATCGGTGTAGGATATATTATAG
This sequence comes from Viscum album, assembly GCA_963277665.1. Lineage (NCBI taxonomy): Eukaryota > Viridiplantae > Streptophyta > Magnoliopsida > Santalales > Viscaceae > Viscum > Viscum album. The sequence goes on along the minus strand of OY728144.1, from coordinate 327,917,522 downwards.
TTAAAAAATCATTGAATTATTTCATGAACAAGGAAAATTGAGAGATCTTGACATGTCCGTATCATCTCAATAATAACAGTAGATATAAACTCTGCATTAAGTGAAGAGTGATCATGAAACAATCTTGGATGCATAAAAGAGTGCAGGACTTCTAATTTGGTTATCATCAAACATGAAAAAATATCATATATTTCACTTAATTGAAATTTATATTCTAGCACATATTTTTACATCAAATTAGATATTTTTTATTCTTCAACTCATCAACCAAAAATGTTAAATTTTTCTCTATGTGGTATTGTTTTATCACATTTTTCATGACAAGTTTAATTTCAAACCCATGCCTAAAAAATATGGCATTGTCATTTGATGCATATTTATTCTCTATAATACCAAGGAATTTAGAATTCGGTGTAATGTCATCCCAATAAAAATATTTTTCAAGCAACATTCCCTCAACTAAGGAACTAAATACTAAATATTATTACCACTAACTGGTGGATGTCATGGATGTTTATCTCTCATAAGAACCTTAGAAAGTCCCTCACATCACACTATCATGGATTCTTGTCTCTCATATGAACCTCATAATATTTATTCTCTACATCACCCTCACCCACATCATCTTTTTATGCCTCATAAAATACCTCTTCCACAGATAAACTTTCACTCATTTTATCAGTACTATACAAAGAGATTTCCCTTATATTTCCTTAAAAATTCCAATCATTTTATTAATAATTTGGTTTCATCACAGGATTCATATGAGGAGGAGGCAATGAATAATTGTTTTGTGAAGGACCAACTTCTACAGATCTCACAAAACATGGTTCTGTAGTAATTGGTTGCACCGCATCAATATCACAAATCTCCACATTAAATTCCATCATACTATTACTAAATTATTGCCTAAATTAAACAGATTAATCCATCCAATCCTCATCATCGACCAGAGAGTACTCGGTGTGCCATAAAAATTTAGGATATTGAATATTTCAATATTTTATTGAAGTAATTGATCAATTAGACCTCATTTTTAACCAACTATGAATCTTATTGAGAACATCATCTAATGTCATACATCCATGAAGATTTTCTACTCTTTCAGGTTAAATATTATAGCTAAAACCCTAATCTATATAAAATACCTCACCGTTGCAATATATTTTCAAATACATGATTACCTAGAAAAAATAATTAATTAAATATTAAATACTACATGAAAATTTTATATTATTTAAATTTTTTATGATTGAATAATCGACTAGATCTTTAGACTTTTTCTAGGGATTGGTTTATAACTATTGAGGTATAGTGATAGTGATATTATTACCAATGAAAATATAATAATAAATTATATATTTTTATCCCACATCATCAAATGTTTTATAAATTTTAATTACTTATGAATAAATAACCATGACATGATCTTGAGACTTATTGTGGCTGAGGGTGATGTGGGGAATGAACCTTATGAGGATTCTTTGAGTGACAGGATTCCACGGAAGAGTGATTTGGGGAAAGAACCTTATGAGGTGCTCATAATACATAGACATCCATGGAACCCACTCAGCGATTGGGACTCCCATAAAGCCTAATCAATCTACGGAGGAAGCATGATTCAACCATCTGTTCATCCAATGGCCTGAAGGCCTTTAATTTTTATTGATTTTTGATAATCCACCTTTCAAGGGGTGAGGTGGAACACTTACAAGGCCTGTAGGTGTAAGTATTACATGATTCGACCACATTGTGTGTTTTTTATAGAGCTTGTATTTAAATCCGCATGCATTGACAATTTTGTTTTGTCCACTATAGAATTGAGTTTTGATCTTACTATAATGTATGAGAAATTACCTTTGTTTTTCAATATTTTTTATACAATTGGACATGTCAATGAGACACGTCGCAAAGATATTTTCTACTATTTAAATAATTTGAAGGGGCATGACTCATCTAATTATAGGTAGAAGGGATCCTATGGGCATAAAAGTTTTGTTGGTGTAGAGGTACATGCTACCTCAAATCTTTTCAGTTTTATGGGAGTTGAAAGGGAGGACACTGATGGAATTTGTCAACCGATTTAGGAGAATAAGCTGAGTGTAATGGAATCTAGTGAAGAAAGAGCTTCTGAGGTTGTCTTGGATGCATAGGGGAAGGGCCACAAAACATGGGATGATGTAGTGAAGGAGGCTTCTGATGTCTAATGTATCAATACAACAATTTCTGAGGGTAAAATTCTTGTAGAAGAATTTGTAGATACTCAATTGAGTTAGGAGCATCAAGGTTTCATAAAGGAAAACAAAGGCCCGATGTTGAAACTTTATGGAGAGGTAAATCTAGGAAGCAATATGCTACTGGAATTATTTTCAACGCAACTAAAGGACCTGACATTATGACACAAGCTACTGTATCATGTGATTCTATTAAGTCCCAGGACCCTCACAATTCCTTTTCTCTGATTAATGTCTCATTGGAGGGGGGATCTCACCCTATGAGATATGAGGAAGTGGACAAGGGGGTATCATATTATAGAGAAGTCCTCTGCCATGGTTGATGCTAAAAGTTTTCAGTATTCGAAGGATAGGGTGAAAGGGTCTACATTTGACACAATTTTGACTCCACCAAACTCTGATAAAATATTTTGTCTACTTGACTTCTTAAAAATATTGATTATATAAATTTCAAACATATTTTAAATGTTAAAACTTAATAACAAACACGAATACATATTATTCATATAAATTAACAACATATTGAAAAAATTACATGTATAGTAGATAAATAAATATATATAATTAATGACTATAAAAATATTTAATATATTTTTAACATTATTTATGAATATGTAATAGTAAATGAATAAATTATATAAATTAAAAAATATATTAAAAAGTGAATTTGTAAGTCTTACACATACATGTACACATGAGAGGCATACATATGTACACTTGCAAATCTAAACACACACACATACACACATACACATATATAGAAATAGTTATACATGTACATATATTTTAAATTTTTTGATATCATTATAAATGAATTAAATCAATATATTCATTTATATATTATATAATTGTTTAAATAAAATATTAATAAATTATATTTATTTTAATTATATACATATTTTTTAATTAATGAATATAAATAAACTATTAAAAATTTCGACAAATATAAATTTGATAATTTTTTATATATAAAATTATAAAAATAATATTAATTTTTAATTAAAAGTTATATAAATCATATTTATATATTATATTTACATATATATACTTATTTTAATATAAATATTATTTAAAAATATATATGTATATATAAATATATAAATTAAATTACTCATTATGACCTTTATCAGCACTCGAAAGAAGTGCTGATAATGGTGTCACTTTTATCAACACTAAAAAAACATTGATAATTACGGGACTTTTATTAGTGCTATAAGAAAACACAGAAAAAGGGTACCTTTTTATAAATGATTTTTTCGCATTAATAATGGTAACTTTACTAGTTCTTTGAATGAGCACTAATAAAATTTCCTCCCTTTATTAGTGTTGAGTCAAAAGTTCTCTTTTTTACTTCTATATCTTGTTTTGGAAATCACAAATGTCTTTTACTATGCTGATCGTACTGACCATGTTGATCGTACTGACCATACTGATTGTACTGACCATACCGATCGTACTGACCATGATGATCATACTGATCATGGTGATCGTACTAACCATACAGATCGTATTGACCATGTTGATCGTACTGACTATGCCAATCGTACTGACTATGCCAATCGTACTGACCATGCTGATCGTACTGACTATAATTTTCGTACTAACTCTGGAAATTTTATTGACTCTGTTAATCGTACTAAGTCTACTCACTTTGTATCGTTTCAAAACATTACACAGTAATACTTATAATACTCATACTTTCATTACCTTATTTTTTGGTACTTAGTCAAAAACACATGTTTCATATTAATCGTAATCATGTTTATCATCTTCATATATCTTTTGTTTTAACCAAAACTATGTGGTGGAGATATTAATAAACTAATCAAAAAGATGTCGTGTTTTCTGTTTCAATATGACCGTTATAATTCCAGGTGTCCAAGTCCCTCCGAGTTTTTCAGAGAAATATGACCATTGGAGGCAATATGATCGTTGGAAACCAAGGCCTATAAATAAGAGGTCATTTGAAGACAAGAAGATAAGTATGTGTGTATTAGACTGATCATTTTGTGCTATCAAGTTCTTGAGAGAGATACTGTGACTTCACTCTTACTCCATGAGAAAGCCTTGAAACTACAAAATGTGAACAGCTCATTCTTAGTTTTTGTATTTCTATAAGTTCTTTGTCTGTGATTTGTGCGACCAATCCTCATATCAAGGGCTTTCATGTGATTGAAAGACATAGGTTCCGATTACCTACAAAATCGAGGTCTACCGGGGATAGGCAGACATACGAACTGATCATTGTATCGAGGGTTGTCGGGGATAGGCAGACATATGTACCGATCATTATATCGAGGGCTTACCAAGGTGGTGGTAAGACAGACCTTTTATCCTAGGGAAAAGGATAACCCTTCTCTTTGTGTTAAAATAATTTTAATACTTTTTACATTTCCAATTTCAATAGTATTAGAAAGGAAATTGTTTTGTTTCCTTTTCTATTTCATATACATTTGTAATTGTTCCAATTACACTTATACTATTGCATTTTATATTGTTATATTCTATATGCTTTATGATATAATCTCCCACTTTTTTATTACTATGATTATTGTATTCATCTTGAATACAATTGCTTTACTTTTCTTACAGTATTACACTGTATCATAGCTTTATGTCCAATACAATTGTGGTTGTTTGTTTTTGTTGTGAATTGTATTTGTTTAAGATCATTTAAACTAATTTCCTGAGTGTTTTAACACAAAGTTTTTAAACCTACAATTCACCCCCCTATTGTATTGTTCAATATAATATACATATACATCTACATATTCGATCCAACAATTGGTATCAGAGGATGTTTCCACTGATTTGTACTACTAGCTCTTTTCCTTCCAAATTTCTGTTTCAATTATTTACTACACTAACGTGTGGAGTGGAAAATATTTTGTTTCATTGGATGACAGGAATGAATATTGGGTAAATTGACAACCTAAATCCTTCTAGACCACTAATCTTTGATGGGAATGATTATGAGTACTAGAGAGATCAAATGAATACATTTATGATCAATAGTGGTGTAGACAATTTTATTATGCTTACTGGAGGTTAAAAAATTCCTGACAAGGAAGTCCGTACTTTCAGTAACCAAGAGAAGCAATGATATCAACTGAATTACAAGGTACGCAATACTTTATTATGTTCTATGACTAGTAATATATATAGCCAGATATCTTCTTGTGAAGAAGACAACTGTATTTGGAAGAAATTGGAAGTCACTCATTTTGGTACATCTAAGGTTATAGAAACAAGAAGAGCAATGCATCGACCAGAGTATCATGGATTTGTTTATCCTTATGGAGAGGAAGTGTGTAAAGTGCAAAAAAGATTTATAAAAATTTTCAACAATTTACAATATATGGGAGAAAAAGTTCTTGTACTGACCATGCTGATCGTACTGACCATACTGATCGTACTGACCAAGCTGATCGTACTGACCATGCCAACTGTACTGACCATGCCAGTCGTATTGACCATGCTGATCGTACTGACTATAATTTTCGTACTGAATCTGGAAAATATATTGTCTCTGTTAATCGTACTAAGTCTACTCACTTTGTATCGTTTCAAAATATTACACAGTAATACTTATAATACTCATACTTTCATTACCTGCTTTTTTTGGTACTTAGTCAAAAACACATGTTTCATATTAATCGTACTCTAGTTTATCGTCTTCATATATCTTTTGTTTTAACCAAGACAATGTCGTGGAGTTAGTAACAAACTAATCAAAACGATGTCATGTTTTCTATTTCAATATGACCTTTATAATGCCAGGTGTCCAAGTCCCTCTGAGTTTTTCGGAGAAATATGACCGTTGGAGGCAATATGACCGTTCGAACCTGAGGCCTATAAATAAGAGGTCATTTGAAGACAAGAAGATAAGTATGCATGTATGAGACTGATCATTTTGTGTTATCAAGTTCTAGAGATAGATACTGTGACTTCTCTCCTGCTCTGTGTGAAATCCTTGAAACTACAAAACATGAATGGCTTGTTCTTATTTTTTGTATTTCTATAAGTGCTTTGTTTGGGCTTTGTGCGACCGATCATCGTATCGAGGGCTTTCAAGTGATTGAAAGATAGAGGTGTCGATTACCTACAAAATCGAGGGCTGTCGGGGATAGGTAGATAGACGAACCGATCATCGTATCGGGGGCTGCCGGGGATAGGCAGATAGACATACAGATCATCGTATCAAGGGCTTACCAAGGTGGTGGTAAGACAGACCTTTTATCCTAGGGAAAAAGATAACACTTCTCTTTGGGTTAAAAGAATTGTAATACTTTTTACATTTCCGCTGCCAATTATATTAGAAAGGAAATTATTTTGATTCCTTTTCTATTTCATATACATTTGTAATTTTTCCAATTAAACTTATACTATTACATTTTATATTGTTAGATTCTATACGCTTTATGATAGAATCTCACACTTTTTTATTACTCTGATTATTGTATTCATCTTGAATACAATTACTTTACATTTCTTATAGTATTACATTGTATCATACCTTTATATCCAATACAATTGTGGTTGTTTGTTTTTGTTGTGAATTGTATTAGTTTAAGATCATTTAAACTAATTTCTTGAGTGTTTTAACAAAAAAAAATTTAACCTGCAATTCACCCCCCCCCTCTTGTCTTGTTCCATATAATATACATATACATCTACATATTCGATCCAACAATTAGTGATTCTTATTTATCATTGTTTAAGATCGACGCTAGATAAATCATTATCATTCAATGAAATTTTACTTTTAGTAATGTCATTTATGATCAAATAAATGGTTATGATTACACCTAATCGAAATCAATTATGATGATTGATGGGGATGCACCATCACACATACAATTATTTCTCCATATTTATCCATTATTTATTTTTTAGATACAATTTTTTGTGTATTAATTCATTATCGATTGGTAAACGTTAGATGTGGGATAATCACTACAAAAAATAAATCCTCGGTGTTGGGTTTTTTGCTATACGTGGTGGTTTAAACCACCACTATATTGTGAACAATGGTTCTTTAAATCGCTGCATATTTCATGGTTGAAAATAATTTAACGGCATTTTTTTTAGTGTAGCGGTGGTTATTTTATGTGTCGTTTTTTAAGTACTTAGTAGCGATTCTATATTAGTTTGGAGGCGGTTTGGGGGGTGATGGAGGAAATTAACATAATTTTTGTTAAATTATTTAGTGGAAGTTTACCTAACATGAAACAAAATATAATGGAATCTACCATAACTACCTCTAGAATAATTTGTTGCAGTTATGTTTAGTGGTGGTTATTAAAAAACATCGTTAAACAGATCATATAATTCATTTCCAAGCTATTTAATCAAAAATAATATGCATATAAAAAACTAAATAATACAATAAACTAAACTATAAATAACTCACTATACATCCATATATCTATACATCACACATCCATGCATCCATGTATCCACACATCCATAGTCATAAATGTTAAACCAGCGGTCTATATGAAACTGAGTCATCATACATGAAATTGGCCACATATTGTCACTAATTAAAACAAAAAAAAATTTAAAATCGGAATTGAACATAATAAATATGAATTACAGAATAGTCATTGATAATATGTACCCAAACCATAAAATTATGATCCATCACAACTTCCTTATAAATAGTTTCATCGATAAGAATGGTAAACCTATTTCCTACTTTTGGTATATGTCTCCTATAATACAAACCAGAATATTTTAGAAATGAAATACAAAACATAATGTGCACAAAATATATTTTTAATTTTGAACTTAACATTTGTTATTTTGTTAATTAAACAAATGACATTAATTTTAACATAAAAAATAGTATACCACCAAAAAAACTTTGAAAACATCATCTTACCTATTTAATATATGATTCAATACTTGGAGCTCAAAAGAGAAAAGTTTATAAAAATCTAATAAATTTTTAAACTGATGTGTGTTGTGCTAAAAATTACTCAATAAAAAAATTGATATGAAATTATTTCTTACATTTAAAAAATAATTAAATGGTGTTTTTTATGGATTCACATAAATATGAGGTTATTTACTATGGTTTTATCTTTTACATGCATGTTTTAGTGTTTTAAAACACTAAAAACTTGTTTATGGAAATCCTGGGAAAACCATAACTTAGATTGATGTGTCGTCAGTTAATACATTTCCAAAAAAAATCAACAAATATTTTATTATAATTCTACAATTATCAAATATCATTTTCTTAGTTTTTACCCATGGATTCATGTTTTAAAAGACTTTAATGTCTTTTAAAACTGACTATTGAGTCATTTATAGCACATCTCACATCATATGGATGTGTTTTCTACTCATTCAAGTCAAAAATAATTCAATAGTGGTTGTACTATGATTTCACATAAATTTGAAGTCATTTTCTATGCTTTTCATTCTTATATGCGCATTTTAGTGTTTTAAAACACTAAAAATGTGTTCACAAGCATCCAAGGAAAACTCTAACTTGGATTAATGTGGACATGGTTCCTAAAACTCAAAAATAAATATACTATAATTATCCTATGACCTCATGTCCATATGAAACCATTTTCTTGGTTTTAACCCCATGATGCATGTTTTTAATGACTTTGATATCTTTTGAAACTACTTATTGAGTAATTCTAAGCACAACACACGTCATATGGAAGTTTTTAATGCTTATGCACATCGAAAATGATTCAACAATGGTTTTCTACTGAATTTGTATAAAAATGAGGTTTTTTATGCTATTTTTATTGTTACACGCACATCTTAGTATTCTAAAACACTAAAATCATATTTATGGAAAACCTGGGAAAATCATAACTCTGATTGACATGACAGCAGTCCATGTATTTCAAAAATCACTCTATGGTTATATTCCAATGATGTCATGGCCATTCTATATCATTCTCTGGGGTTTTAAACACCAACATATGTTTTTAAATACTTTGATATCTTCTAAACTGATTATTGAGTCATTCCAAAAACATTTCACATAAGATGAATGTGTTAACCACTCATACACATCAAAAAGAATTTAATATTGGTTATTTCAAGATTTCACATCAACATGAGATATTTTATATGGTTTCGGAAATTAAATTCCCATTTTAGTGTTTTAAAACACTATAAATTCATTTATAGAAATCATGGACAAATCTTAAAAGTAATTGATGTGAAGTAGGTTCCTACATTTCAAAAAACAATCCATAATTATTTTTCTATGATTTCACAACCATTCGATGTTTTTTATTGGTTTTGGCCCCATGACGCACATTTTTAATGACTTTGGTATCACTTAAAATGATTATTGAGTCATTATGATGCACCACATGTCAGATGGGTATGTTTTCTATGAGTAAACATCACAAAGAATTCAATGATAGTTTTTCCATGATTTTACATCAATTTGTAGTTTTTTTATGGTTTCGACTAGTACAAACATGTTTTAGTATTTTAAAACACTAAAATTATTTTATGGAAATCTTGGGAAATCCATGGTAATTTTACTATGATTTCATGGCCATCTGATTCCTTTTTCTTGGTTTTGACTCACATACGCATGTTTTTAAATATATTGATATCTTTAAAATAGATTATTGAGTCATTCTGAGAACACCACATATCGGATGAACATTTTGAATTCTCATACACATAAACAAAAATTAAATAGAGGTTTTATCATGATTTCAAGGCAATATGAGTTTATTTTTTATGGTTTGGACTGTTAGATGCATGTTTTGGTGTTTTAAAACACTAAAAACACCTTTATGGGCATCCTAGAAAAACTTTAACTCAGATTGATGTGGTGTCAGTTCCAGTATTTCAAAAATCAATATATGGTCATTTTACTATGATTTCACATCCACCTGAAGTTTGTTTCTTGGTTTTGACCCCCTAACACACATTTTTAAGGACTATGGTATCTTTTAAAAGTGACTTTTGAGTCAGTCTGAGCACACTACATGTCAAATGGATGTGTTGTATAAAAATAAACATAAAAAATAATTCATAGGTGGTTTTACCAAGATTTGAAAACAATATAAGGTAATTTTATATGGTTTTGACTATCACACGCATGATTTGGTGTTTTAAAACACTAAAAACACGTTTACGGGTATCCTAGGAAAACTGTAACTTAGATTGACATGATATTAGTTCCTATATTTAAAAAATTAATATAAAGTAATTTTCTTATGATTTAATTATTAGATGACATAGTTTTCTTGTTTTTTATCTCTTGATGCACATTTTGAAAGACTTTGGTATCCTTTAAAAGTGATTATTGAGTTATTTCAACCACACCACATGTCGAATGGATGTTTTTTCCACTCATAAAAATCAAAAACAATTCAAATATGGTTTTACCTAGATTTAAAATCCATATGAATTTTTTTATGGTTTTGATCATTAAATGCACGTTTTAGTGTTTTAAAACACTAAAAACACGTTTATGGGCATCCTGGGAAAAATGTTGCTCAGATTAATGTGGATTTAGTTCCTATATTTCAAAAATAAATCTATAGTCATTTTTCTATGATTCCATGTCCATCTGATCATGTTTTCTTGGTTTTGACCCCCAGATGCATGTTTTCAAATACTTTGGTATCTTTTAAAAGTGATTATTGAGTCATTTCGAGCAAACAACACATCAAAAGGATAGTTTTCTACTCATACACATCCAAAAAAACTAAATAGTGGTTTTACAATGACATTATGTAAATATGAGGTTGTTTTATATGTTTTTTTTCCATTACACACATATTTTATTTTTTTTAAACTCTAAAAATGAATTTACTGGCATCCCAAACAAATCGTGAGTAAAATTTAAGTGGTTTTAGTTCTTATATTTTAAAAATAAATTTATAGTCATTGTCTTATAATTTCAAAACGATTCGATGATGGTTGTTTTGTTTTTACCCTATGATGCATGTTTTTAATGAAATTGTTATCTTTTAAAACTGATTATTAAAACATTCTTAGAACACCGCACATCAGATGGGTGCATTTTCTACTCATAAATGTGAAAATAATTCAATGGTGGTTTTCTCATAATTCACATCAATATGAAATAATTTTTTATGATTTTGACCATAACACATGTTTTAGTGTTTTAAGAAACTAAAAACTTATCTACAGGCATCCCAAGAAAACTGTAACTCAGATTGTCATGACATTAGTACCCAAATTTCCAAAATCAATCTAAATTCAATTTACTATGATTTCAAGGCCACCCAACATTGTTTTCATGGGTTTTACTCCATGGTTCTTGTTTTTAAAGACATCAATATCTTTTAAAATTGATTATTGAGTCATTATGATCACAATACACATCAAATTGGTGTGCTGTATAATCACACAACATTATAAATTTCAATTATTTTGTATCCGAGATAAATTCATGGGGTTGTAGTGTGTATCAAAAATGAACTGCATGGAATGTATAAGCTAATTACACGTTGTAAATCACTCTTTTAGTGTGTCTATACAACCCACTGAAGTGATCATTGTGTCCTTCATATACAGGAGTACTGAGCATATACTCCAGCTACACATTGCGTGTTTTTGAAGTTGTGTGTCTGTATAACTCTCCAAAAAGATCGATGTGTATTTCGGATGTGAGAAATAATGAATTGCATGCCATGTATGATGGCTACATGTTATATACTTCATTAATTATCCAGAGGCACATACGTATTCCACACACAACGAGAGAGGATCTCGTCCTTTTATATGTCCAAACCTTGATGTGTCCCATATTCATATCGCATTTCTAATTGTTAGGTTATAATTCATTAAATGTTTTTAAAGAATTTAATGTAAATCTTTTAACCTATTTATAATGGATTATAAATAATGAATAAACTATTAAGGAGAAATAATATATATTTATATATGGGCATGTGTACATGCATCTTATGCATGTACATTTTTGTTCACATCTAACATTTTAGAGGGAGGGGGTCGTGACATCCATTATAAAATTTAAATAAATTTTATATTATAAAATTCAAGCTGAATTATTTTGTATGAATTTTAGTACAATATCAATTTTCCCATTTGATCTGTGTTTGTGGAAAAGTTTCATTTTATTTTGTATTTTTCTTTAAAATTTTTCATTATAATTCACCACAGTAATTTTTTTAGTGAAATTTTCATTGTAGTTATCCGATGTAATTTTTTAGTAGCTTTCTTAATAGAAATTAATCTCTTTTTTTCTTGTAATTTTAAACAGATTTGTTCTATAAAAATTCAATTCCTAATAAATTTTGATGTTTTTTAAAAAATATTTTTTAATGTATAAATAAAAAAATATATAATTTTATATCTTTCATAAAATTTAATTTTATTTGTGTTTGAATCAAAAAATAATATTTGAATCAATTCAAAACCAATTCAATTAAAAATATTATTTCTTTATCCCATTAAAAAACTATTTTTTATAAATTTAAAATTAAAAAAATTGTATTTAAAAACATTATTAGTCTTTTATATTTTAGAAAAAAATCAATTTTTTTTTCAAATGATTATAAAATTATATTTTATTTAAAAAAATATTAATTTTTTAAGCCATAAAAATTATTTTTTAAAAACATCGAAAATATTGAAACTCAAATAATTTTTTTGGAAACATAGATTATTATTTATATTTTAAATGGAATAACATTTTTTTTATAAATATAAAAATATCATCTCATTTTAGAAAGAATATTTTTTTTAAATATAGTGAAACCATTATTTATCGAAGTAATTAAAGATTTTTTTAATGTATAACATAACTCAGTTTTTTATTTAGACAAAAAATATTCCCTTTATGTATGATTTACTCCCTAAGTAAAAAATAGAGAAAATGATATCAAAGGACTAAAACATAGAGTTTTTTATAAATAGATCCACAAAAAATGGGTCCCAATTAATTATTAATTTTGGATTTGATCCTCTAATCTCATTCATCTAAATTGATTTTACTCCAAGTCCATACCTCGTTACTTTTATAAAATAACTAGTACTCACTTGTGTGTTTGTACTTTGATGTCATCTAATCCTATAAAAATGATCCACTAATCAACTAAAAGACATGATCTAATGCACAAATAAAGTACATTTTCCAATGATATAAAACAATTCCACTAGTAAAATTAAATACCTCATGAATTTCTCAAACAGATTACATGACCCATTTTTCAAAAACATGTATCACAATTGATATTTAGTACAAGTATAATAAACTAATAAGTGAGACAAAATAAAATGATACAATGCTCCAAAATATGCCACTTCTTCTCTGTTCCATGATGATGTATTTTTAAAGAATCAAGTTATAATAAACTTTGTTATATATTATGCAAGATCGAATACCAACAGTAATCCTAACAGCGTTGAATATATTGAAAACTTAAATTAGTTGTACAGAATCTAGCAATAAAATTGGTCTACAAATATGTAGAGAGTTAATTGAGTATAAAGAATAAAGGATAATGCCATTAGATCTTTGTAATGAATCTTACAAATCAATATATTCCAACATAATCAAGCATTTCTATAGATAACAATTGAAAAAATTAGAAATATAAAGTATAAAAATTAGGATTCTTACTAATGAAATATGACAATAACAATTTATGCAAGACATGCCAGATTTATTCAACTGTTATGTACATGTTATGAACATTATACATGAAGGAAAGCATCCAAAAAATGGTCCACCATTGGGAGGGAAGATTACGTAATTGTAACTTGATCCAAGTTAAGATCTCAACCTTCCACATGCATTATAACTACCCCAATATGACTGATGTTATCCCATGATCTATATACATTCACATCCTACTCTCCTATAAGAACATACTCCTATCCCTTGTGAGATTTAAAGGACAGTCACCTTCTTTAGTACTAATTTGAGATGAAAAGAATATATTTAAATACATACTGAAGATGACATATAAGCTCATTATATTAAGAATAAGGAAGTACAAAAATTATCATAGTCTGCAACCATTGTGGTTTCATATGGGAACCTATAAACAAAATCCAACCATTTAAAATGATATGTATTTGGAACCATCATCCCTAGGAAAAATTCAACACTAAAACCCTCCCCAAATATAACTCAAGAAGAAATAAAATAATAGGATTATTTTATATCATAAAATGAAGTATAAAGACTCAAAGAAATCAAAATTGTACCTATGATGGTCAAAGTAAATTGTGCTCTATTTATTGAAAACTTATCCAAACATATATCCTTCCAACATCACATTTATGGCCCACACCACAGGATCCTTATATTTATTGTGTAACTGAACTTGAGTGACTCTTTATCTACTAAAATCCCAAATATCCTCATCTATATCTATATCTTGAGATCCTATTTAAAGAACTTTTGTCAGTATAATGTCTCCTTAACCAATCCATGGAGGAATTTGGCATCCCTGTCGTAACATCCTAGGTAAATAATGAATATGAAATTTTCATATTTATTGATATTGGTGAATTAAATATTAATTTTAATTTCAAGGGGATTTAATTTCTAATAGCGTACTCAACACACAACAATGAGTTTCATTGAAATCTTATGTTGCAGACAAATTTAGGTTATACCGAAAAATAATATAATAATATTATTATTTTAAATGGTAGTTAACACCTATCCATTGTACTGATATATGATAAAACATGTTTGTTAAATTTTTTTACTTTTATCCAATAAGTGTTAGAGTCTTAAAATAAGAATGAATCTGAATTTAAGCATGAAATACTCCCATATTCTTTAAAAGGTCGATTTACCGCCTTTTGATAGTGAACCCCTTTTAAATCTAGTTTTTTTTAAATTTTATATGTTTCATTTGAAAAACTAAACTTCTTATTTTGAATAGGGATATAAAAATTTACTTTGGGTAAATTTTTGGTATTTTTCTAATAAAGTTCATTTTTTAATGAATAGTGAAAAACACTGCATTTTCAATCAAAACAGTCTTCCCATTTGATTTATTTATATGGTTATATTATCATTTTAAATGATTTTAAAGTGTAATTGGATTTTATTTTTACAATTTAATCCATTTTTTTCATTGAAAGTAATTTCACTTTGAAATTGGACATAAACACATGTCAATATTTTTGTAGTTTTTACTTCTTAAAAACATGCTTTCTAGTTTTGACAACATAAATTAATTTTAAATTAATTAATGAAACTATTATGTTTGTAATTTGGTAAAATATACATAATTTATGAATTATGAATATCAAAATTATCTTTAGGTAAAGTTTTGGTATTTTTTAGAAAAATTTCAATTTTTTGATGAATAGTGAAAAACACTTCATAGTAGTTAAAACGGACGTTTCATTTAAATGAAATTTTACCGCTTCTGTGAATTGAATTTCAACAATCTGACATACATGGTTGTCATCAGAATGTAAAATCTGTTTCAATCTGATCAAAATATTTTTTTGTGAATAGTAACTTTTGATTTTTATTTACCGCAGTTAAAGTTAAATAGGGTAATTCAAGGTAAAAATAATATTATAAAAATATAAAATTACCTTAACACTTGTTCTAACCTTATTAGATGAGTCGTGGATGACCAATACAATCCTTGGGTAGAACTTTTGGCCTTTGGAAGCCACTTGGGTAAGATAATTACATTAATAATTTTTTATTTAAAGTAGAAATAAAAATATCATAAACATGTATTTTTTCCTAAAATAATTTTAATGGGGTTTATATAATTGTTATCTTTGACTATAAATAGTAATTATAAAGATAAAAAATTTCCTATATCATGGTATTTTATTTATAATTTTTACACATCAAATAAATAAACTTATTTATTACATAATGATTATGTCATGATTATGTCATTAATGAATGTTTTAAATAAATGAGATTATAAATATTTAATTAAAATTTTTTTGAAACTTTTCATGCCATACACGAATTTTAGAGATGTGTATTAATTTTAATCATTGAATTAGTGAATTATTTTTTAAATAATCAAGTAGGATTGTATTTTTTTTAAAGTCATTATATGAATAGTATAAAAATTTACATAAATGAGTTTTTAAATAAATAACTATTTTATTAAATGATAAAATAGTCCAAAAAACATAACATTGGGCCAAATGACATATATGATGTAAATATTTTTATTAATGATCCATTTTGGGTCTCTTGAATTTTATATTTACTATATTAACCATGTTGTATGAATATAAAATAAGATACTGTAAAGACCCGTAAAATTCAATGGAAATTTTTTTTTCTTAATTTGCTTTGGGATTTTACAAGAACACAGTTTCTAACGGCACTTGATTCTGATGCCTGGTGTGCCCGGAATCAATTTCCGATGTTTAGGTCGAGTACGTTCAGTGAACGAACGAGCGGGTTTCCTAACATTTGAACCGGTGCTCGGAATTGAAATCTGAGGGCACCGATGAAACCGTAGTATCGGTAATTGCTTAAGAAGACACTTTCTGGAGTTGCGTTTTCTCGGAAGGAGTTGTTTAAAAAAAGTAAGGGATAAAAATATAATTGTTTTACAATTATATTTTCATTTCTTGTTAAGTGGATTAAGTGTTGTGTCACAACACTTTATCCCTCCCTTATGTAGTTATAACCTGTGTAAGGGAGTTAGGGGTGGGACCCACTTGTAGTTAACTACCTATGAGAGGATTAAAGGTGAGGTGGGGCCCACACGAACCCCACCCCTTCACATTCCTTAAACCTCCTCTAACTCCCCCATTAAGTGGGTGATCTCTCATCTTCCATAACTCACTCCAACCCCCCTTGTGACACATCCTCTCATTAATGATGCCAACTCTACTTCATTTAATTTTGACAAGCTCAAGATTAATTAATTTAAGTTAATTCAACATTTGAAATGTTTTGAAAATGCATGAGATGGGTAATAAAATAAGAAGAGTCTTATTTTATTAGGGGTTGGATGGTTGTGTGGGGAAGGGGAGGAGATAGAAGTTCATCTTCCACGTTGAAGAACATGAAGAACGGTTCTTCTCTGACGAAGAACATTGACCCTTTGACTTAGAAGACTCGGCGACCCGGATTCTTCCGTCTTCATCTTCCTCCATGACACGGGAGAAGCCGCCGACCACAGTGATCATCACCAATGACAACGTACCTTCCTTTTTCATCATAGCAACAAGTTAAGAGACTTCGTTTCCTCCTCGTACGCACCCCGACGTCCACGGAATCTACGTCCGACCCCGTGACGCTGTTCTCTGCAACACCCGATGTGCGACGTCAAATAACCAAGTAGGGGTTTGGTTTAATTTAATTTATGTGGATTATATCCTCGGCCTTTGTTTATTTTTGTTGATAATCGTTTGAGCCGCCTGTTATCGTAATAATGGGAGGAGGTCGGACCGCACGAACACGGCCGACCATCCTCCCCCTTTTGTTGGTTGTACTCGTTGCGGGATGAGAAAAGTCAGCGCGGTGCAACGGCAACGCATGGAAAAATGAAGAATGGGAAAAGAAGCCTCGCGCCATCGCGTCGCGCCGTTGCGGCGAATCGGAGGCTCCGCAGATTGTTTAATTGACGGCAGATCGACGAGCGTTGACAGAATGGGCCGCAGAGGTGGTTTGATGATTCTGCAGTAAAGTGCGAGACCCGAGGTGAACGTCGGCGCAGTCGGATTTGAAAACGGACCACCGAAGAAACTCCGGTGGCCTGTGGAAATCACCGACCATGCGGGACGCCGGCGTGGCTGCGGATCCGGCGGACTCACCCTGTGCGAAATAAGCTGGTCACTAGGGTTAATGGTTGGAGGCGCTGCATGTGGTTGGAGCGTGAGAAGATTGAAGAAGAAATGGAAGATTGGAGAGATAAAAGTCTAAATAAAATAAATTAAAATTTAAAGGAAAATAAGGAATCTGATGAATAGGTGATGCGCACAAAATTTGAATATGGATTTATGCGTGGATTTTGGGTGTGATATTTTGAGGGATTAATTTAAATTAAAAATAATAATAATATAATAATTTTATTATTATCTTTTGTTGGGAAAACCGTATTTTGACGGTATCTTCTTCGTGCGACCTCAGTTTCATGAACCATTAGTGGCAGTGCGACCCTGGCTTCGAGAAGGAATTTATGAGTCCAATATTGGATATATTTTTCGGGTTTTTTGGTTCAGGTTGTGACAAATTGGTATCAGAGGAGTCGGTTCTACCGCAGGACTTATAACTCTGATATTTTCTTTTCTATGAAGCAATAGTGTTAAGGGTACCGAGTGTGGTATTCAGTTCAGGGAGTCCATTGTTGGTGTGGCGGCCGACGTATACGTACACCAGGACCCTGACTACTGATTTCTGACTTTGTGCAAGAAAACACTGATTGCGTGTGTGTTTCCAAATGTTTTAAAGTCAGCTCAAACCAGGTCAGATCGCCAGGTATAAATCGTTAACCGTGTCGCATCTGTTTAGGATGTCTCCACATAGAAAGTCAGTTGGAGTTCCGAGAGAGTACTCGATGACGGCTCACCGAGCGATGAGGCTCTGGTTCATGGCCCTTTTTACTATGTTGGCACCCTCGGGTGGTGTACCAGTAGCACCACCACCTATTCGACAGCAGATGCCACCGGTCATACTAGCGAACTGTGCACGCTAGCAGAGCACGTTGCACGAGTTCCAGCAGTAGAGGCCTCCTAGGATACGAGGCGAGGCAGATTCCCAGACAGCAGAGCTCTGGCTGGAGGCGATTTCTAGAGTATTCCACCTAGCTGAGACATCAATGGAGTGGATGGTGGACTTGGCTAATAGGTTTTTCCTAGGAATGACCATGAGGATGGTCCGTATAGTGATGAGGCTTTGGTGCGTGGACCGATACCTGAGATAGTGCCTTCGGGTAGTGTGTCAGCTATACATCACTACCTGTTGGTCAACAGTTACAACCGGCGGTACCGATAGGTGACACATGTAGGCTTACTGCCTTATACGTGTTCCAACATCAGATACCCTCATGTTCTGAGGCGAACCTGACTCATAGACGGCTGACGACTGGCTTGAGGAGGTGGCAGAGAGCTTTCTAGAGCTTATACAGCTTCGGCAGGATGACGTGTCGGTACCTAAGAATTCATCGTGGCGTACCGAACATTCCGGGTACTCGATGAATATGTTTCGATCAGTGCTATAGAGCTCGGACCTCTGAGCGTGGTTTGTTTAAGGACATTCGAGCCAACACCTTTTTCTTCTATGAAATCCTTCTCACGTTAGGGTGCTAGGGAGAACCTTGAGGTTGAATGTTTTTTGGCTGAATGAATACAGCTATAGAATGTTAGAAGTTGGAAGGCAGCGAGCTGGTACCAGTCTCAGAGACTTGGGCGTGCGAATGTTTTAAGAAGAAGAAATACTAATGACAGATAAATCTGCAGAGCAGTAGATGTGGAGGCAGATCTAGGAGAGCATCATGAGGTGGTGTACATTTCAACATGTTACAACCACCCGCCTTTGTTATCCCCTCCAAGCACAGGGAGCTGGAGGGCAGGGGAAACGAGTAGCTGCATGCAGTTAAGGAGTGCGATCTAAAGGGCTCTAAGGATGATTCTAAGTGCGGACTTTGTCTTCTAATAGATTTTGTAGCCACAGACATCGATACGAATCATCCCTTCCTTCCATGAATCTAGTCCCAGACCTAGAGTTTCCAGTTAAGCCATTGACTTGACCCTCACGTCTGGAGATACCTTTGGGAGAAGACTCGATAGTCACACATACACCGACGGTGTGATCTGACCCTTGAGGTGAGAGTCTCAGTTGGGACCTCTTGGTGGCAGCGTCGAGGCCTTACGACGTTAGTTTGAGTATGGATTGGGCAATCACTATTCATACTCAAATTAACGGTATTAGGAAAACGTCGGGATGGGTTTTCCTTGGTTGGAAAAAAGGAAACCCCGGGTAGCACAGGTTAAACTCATGCATTGGAGGGTGCAACCAATAATTCTTGGGTCGGCCAACCTTACCCTCATGGCAGCAAGAGTTTTGAGTTTCAGTTCTAATCAGGAAAGGGATACCTCTAGAGTTCGAGGATGGCGACCATGTTCTTATACGGGTCTCACCTCGACGAGGTTTACAGAGATGTAGCCGAGGCAGTGAGATATCTCCGAGGTTCAATGGACCATTCTAGGTCCCCAGCTGGGTAGGCGGGGTGGTTTACCGCTTCACCTTTCCACCTCAGTTGCACAGGGTTCATGAAATCTTCCACGTACCTCGGCTAAGGAGATACGTGCATGATCCTTCACACATCATCGACCTCAGGGAGTTGGACGTCGATGACAGAGTGACATGAACGGAGGTTCCAGATGAAATTGAGGTTCGACAGGAGCGGGTCCTACATGAACGGTCGATTCCTTAGCTGCTCTTTCACTGGCAGCACGGGAACCTCCAGGAGGAAGGCTTAGATGCGTGCTCAGTAGAACTTTTGTTTCCCTAGTTTGTGTTATAGCTTTATGGGGACGTAAATCCCTAAGGTGGGAGTAATGTAAAGACCCGTAAAATACAAGTAAATTTTTTTTTCTTAATTTTCTTTGGATTTTACAAGAATGCAGTTTCTGACGGCACTTGATTCCGATGCCCGGTGTTCCCGGAATCAATTTCCGAAGTTTATCTCGGGTACGTTCAGTGAACGAACGAGCAGGTTTTCCTAACTTTTGAACCGGTGCTCGAAATTGAAATCTGAGGGCACTGATGAAACCACAGTGCTGGTAATTTCTTATGAAGACCCTTTCTAGAGTTGTGTTTTCTCGGGAGGAGTTGTTTAAAAAAACTGAGGGATAAAAATATAATTTTTTTACAATTATATTTTCATTTCTTCTTAAGTGGATTAAGTGTTGTGTCACTGTAGAGACCCGAAGCCTGACTTACATGTCCATTACATTACTTTTGAGGAATACTTAGTACATAACAAAAAAAACAAACACACAAGGATCGTAATAGTTTAGTGTCTTTGGAAACTCGGAACATAATCTTCTAATCGTGGTGAAATATCTTCAACATCTCCCATAAAGATCTTTTTTTTATACCTAAAACATTTCTTTATATCCTGAGGAAAAGAAAACATAAAAGGATGAGCTCAAATGCTCAGTAAGGGTAAAAAAAAGAAATATCCATCACATCATATACATAAGAACATAGCTTTTGGATATCTTAACCTGCAAAAGAGCTCATAATATCATAACCTGGGATAAATCATGGCAGTAAAATGTAATCATATTATCATAACTTAAAACATGAAACATTGTGGCATACACACATAATCATAGAGAATCATTTCTTGTTAGTCAAGACTCATTGCCAAGACTATCTTAGTGGACAAAGTCCCTTTCTGAATCGAGTAACCCTCGTTTCAGTCCTGTTTCACTGAACCGGTATAACCTACCATTTCAGCCATGTCTATCTCAAGAGATATAAAATCTTTACCCAATGCATTGGAGGTAGATATAGGTCCCACCCATCTTATAATGAATCCTTTCTTATGTGTGCCACATAATCATAAACCATACATCATAGCGTAACCCATGCAATAAAAATGGGATTCTTAAACAACATGACATCATAAAACAATTCATATAAGATAAAGGAATTCATAAAAATATTTCCATCACAACATAATCAAACCAATGTAATAATAGGGATAAAAACAGAACCCTATATTATCTTAGATGGAAAATAATTTTGATAAAACATTTGAACTCCATTCTTGAGGAAAATATCCTTTCTACTTCAAAAACATTTTTCATTTCATAACATGTCATACAATTTTAAACTAAAAGAAGTTGATTAAAAATAAACTTGAATAATTGTAAAGGAATCTTCTTGGAAATAATGTTTTAGAAATCCATTCATTCCGTATATGTTAAAAAAACATTCTTTGTACTTTTGTCGGAAAAGTCAAAAAGCACCTCGTATGAAAAACGTCAAAAGATTCCTTTCATATTTTTTACTAAAAACTCACCAAATGGTAAAATTGGATTTAAACTATTGTAAGTGGATGGAAACAATATTACATATTTATGGAACATGGATGTGGATGATAAAATACACCCCAGTAAATACCAAAGTAAAAACAATCTCGGATAAAAATGAGATTGTGATATTTTCCCTTACCTTAGGTCCGATTTACTTCGTATGTGTCCGAACCTCCTGTATAATTATTTAAATAATGTCATTGACTTATTAAAGAATCATATTCATTGTTATGATATCATATATGGTTCAATTATGACATTATATTACCCGTTCTTTTGTAAATTCCATGTTAAAGAAGCGTTTTGGGTAAAATCGTTTCATTTATCGTAGGTGTTTTGACTTGTTGTTCTTGACATTATTATTACTTATATCATGATTTAATTACTTCCAGAATATAAAATATGATTTATATATCATATATATATATATATAATAGATTGATAAATGAAATGAAAAACACCGTTCATGGAGACGGTAGTCCGTACGTACGCTTGAACGCTGTTTTCCTTTCCTTATTGTCTTGAATGGAAGTAAGTAGATTACATACATATATATATATATACATAAATCCAGTAGCTTTATAATGTCATATATTTCATTATTATTTCTTATATATACTTTATAATCATTCTTAAATGGTTAACATGGAGAATGAATCTCATCACGTCGTGGAGACGGTAGTCCGTACGTACGCACGAGCGATGATATCGTTCCCATGGTCATGGAATTGTGTTGAAGTGTATGTAGACTATTTCAGTATCAATATCACTTTATAATAATCATATATAGTTACTCATTACACCATTATACCCATCCTATTAAGGTGGTGGTGGAAAATAGATTACACCACGGCGTGGAGACGGTATTCCGTACGTACGCACGCGCGGTGATTTCATTTTTCCGTAGGATGGATAGAAGGTGAATTATGGTTGTTTCATATTTATAATAACATATCAGTATGTAAGTAATACTGATGTTATTACTTTTTCATGAAACAACTAAAGAAGAAGAAGTTGAAGAAGAAAGACATTGAAAAGATCAGTAATGGATATTACCTCTTCTTTGAAACGCCTCTTTGAATCCTCCACTTAGGGAACTAAGATTGGTCTTTGAAGAAGACCAGGACCTCTAGGATTATTCTATGGAAGTGGAGAAGGTATTTTGGCAGGGTTTGGCCATGCTTGAAGGCTCAAATTGGTGTCAGGAGGAGGGGGAGGAGGTACCCTTTTATAAGGGAGGAGAGGGGCACCTTAGGAATGTCTCAAAATATTATTTTATATTAAAGTCAAAATCGGTTTATAATGGTTCCAAAGGGTCTTATTTCGAAACTAAAGTGGGGATGGGTCGAAATACTATCATCCAATAGGATTTAGACAAGTTTAGGGTATTATTGTAACCTTATCCATTAGATTTAACTCTAAGTTAAATAATTTAACTTTTACCGTGTCTTTTTGTTTTCTTACACTATATGGTTAATAAACTTACTATAACATAACAAACAAACCCCAAATTTTTTATTATTAATATATATATATCCTTATCTAAGTCATTTTTCCGAACCTTAGATTTTTAGGAATAAAATAACAATTAATAATATAATATTTGATTTAAAAACTATTTTGTGTCAATTTTGACACTATTTGATATATGATTTTTGTGAAAGTAATAACAAAATTATATGTTCGAACCAAGTTGATTAAATCAACAATAATATGTCATAGTAACCTAGAAAATTATTAGAATTCATAAAAAGTATTAAATTACATTTATTTTGGAATTTATAATATCAATTATGTCAATATTTCATTAATAAGATAATTACTGCATCATCTTTGTGTCATAAATAAATTAAATTATTTGTTGTCTAAAAATTACAAAGAAAATACCATCATGTAGGAAATCGTTTTATCTTTCTAATGAATATTTACAATCGAATTTATCTTATGTACAACCCTATATTAAAAATGTTTTAGTAAATCAACATTGATTTTAACTCTTTTAACTCTTCTTTGAATTATATAATAATAAATGTCCTAATCTAATCCAAGTGGGCCTAAATGGTCATATTGTATTCCCAAGCTTGTTTTTGGTCGAATTACACTTGTCCAATAGAATTAGGACATGTGTTAGGGTAATATTAATATCATTTTTACCCTTAATTACCCTATTTACTTTTAACCGTGGTAAATAAAAGTAAAAAGTTACTATTCACCAAAAATTATTTTCATCTAATTGAACCACATTTTACTTACTGACATCAACTGTGTCTCTCGGTTTTTTGAAATTTCATTCACAGAAGCGGTAAAATTAAGTTTTATGAAAAATTCAGTTTTTAACCTACCACTTAGTGGTTTCACTATTCATCAAAAATTGAAAGTTTTCAGAAAAATGCCAAAATTTCATCCTAAGCTATATTTCATATTCTGAATTCAAAAATGAAGTCTATTTTACCAAATTCATAACATAGAAATTTCATTAATTAATTTTATAATTAAATCCCACTGTTAAAACAAATAGCGTGTTTTTAAGAAACAATATCTATCAAAAGATTGACACTTGATTATGTCTGGTTTAAATGTGAAATTACATCCAATGACCAACATTGTATTAAATTGTAAAAATATATTCTAAATATACTTTAAAACAACTCAAATTAATAATTTATCACTATTAATTATTTTGATTAAAAAAGTTGTTTTTAATTATAATTTAGTAATTTTCACTATTCATCAGAATATGAAAGTTATCCGAAAAGTGCCAAAATTTCACCTTAGGCTAAATTCGATACTCCGAATCCAAAAATGAAGTCCATTTTGAGAGATAAAATTTCTATAATTTTAAAAAGTGGTTATTACTATTCATAACGGCTAGTTATAATAATATTTTAATAGCATATCGTTGTTTAGTTAAACTCGGTATTGCGTACTCCACACGCTATCGAGGAAGGTCGCGATTGCATGTAATGCAAGGCAAGTCAAGGATGCGTGTTGTGAAAGCTCCTTTTGGTGTAGCGTACAACACAAGACATTAGTGAAATAAAAAAGAATATTTTTCAAAAAATCTCGGGCTGTTACATTCTACCCCCCTTAAAATGAATTTCGCCCTCGAAATTCGTCGGGGTTATAAATGGTTTACTATTCGAAAGTTTCTTTAATAGAAATCCACATCATAAAAAGGAATACCAAAACTAATATTTAAAGACAAAAGTATGAAACGTAACGGTTACCCAAATAAACTAATCACTGGGTTTCCACATAGGTGAAAATACGGATATGGAAAAGAAATCTAACCATCATGTTCTAATGGAGAGTGGTAGAGAACATGGCTATGGAAAATCTAGCAATCACAAATCCATAAATTTGTGACGATCTAAGGTACCATTTGATTAATCAGATATAAGAGCACTAGGACAACATTTTTGGTTTTCAAGATCATTTACCTAAAGTTGAATAATTTGAATTAGAATAATTACTTACTTTATTTTGGTACAATCTCACTGTTGTTCATGCCTTGAACAATTTACACTTCATCTCTTAAATAAATGAAGTTGAATTTGTTATTCGTGAAGTGTCAGCAGATCATGTGATAGAATGACGGGTCATTCCATCTGTCTCAAACAAAAGGTTAGCAAAAATTATATACATAAGTCGATCTATAGTGAGATTAATCACATATGGTTCCTAAAATGGACTTATACTTCATATATCATACTGCTTAATATAATAAAACTAGTTTCTACTAAACAGGGACTTCCTGTAGGCTAGTGGTAGGCGATAAAGGCCAGTCGCACTTCGGTTGTGGGTTCGATTCCCACAGCCTTGTCTGAAGCGATGGGCTGTCGCCCATCCTGCAGGTTGACCTTTTTCTAAAACTACATTACTATAACATCCCATCAATAATATCGAAAAAAAACTTCTATCCTTAAACAATACTCACTTATGTCCAACATAATCCATTTCAATCTTTAGGCTTATCCATAATACTGCAGTCCACTCTCATAACATAGTGAAAACGATTACCAGAGATTTAATACCATTGCTGATCCCCATATATCATAAGATATGTTTTGTTGGTCACATTCCAAACATTCAAAGTCCTTAATCATGTATTCTCTTGAATACCTTAGTGAAAACATGAATGCAGTTTAAAGTTAACACTTTCCACATACCAAAATCCTCAAAATTCTATATACTCAAACCATGATATCACTTAGTCCTTATATCAATCATGAGCTCATGAATACTATTAAACATTTCATTTTCTCGTTTTCCCTTCATTATGCGCATATCATCTTATTTCCAAAAAAAATATCTCAAACACTTTGAATACCACATCAATAAATATTGCAATGATACAACATTATTTTGGAATCCCATTACATAAACACTTAATCATTCCATCGCATCGTTGTCATATTCAACATTGTCAATAGTGATCGCATGTGACTTCCCTTTTTCATTTGCCTTCAGTGGTTTCTCATGTTGATCATCACTAACCCTTGGATTAGGGCATTTATTAGCATAATGCCCCATTTCCTTGCACTTGAAGCATTGAAGTGTTGGTGGTGCGTTATCTGCAGTGTTTTCTTTATTCACATCATTAGAAACCCTTTTTCCATTACTTCGACACTCAGCTGCTCGATGACCTTCTTTTCCACACTTAAAACATTTTCTAGTCCCTTTAAGACAATCTCCACAATGCTTCTTTCCACACTTTCTGCATAAGGAAACATTCATCTTCTTTTCACCATTATTCTGAGATTTCTCCTTGAACTCCATCTTTCGTTTCTTGTCAAAACCATGAGATGGATATGTAACACCAACTTCCATTTCTACCTTGATAGCACAACGAACAATTTCTTCACAGCTACTGAAGTCTCTTATAGCTAATGCCCTTCGAATACTTGGTTTTAAGCCACTGAAAATCGATCAACTTTACTTTCAGGTTGGATGATAATGCCAGATGCATACCTTGCAAGTCTTGTAAAATTCGCTTCGTATATACCAACAGATTCATCATCCTTTTTCTTTAGTTCAAGAAACTCCTTCTCCATCTTTGTTCGGAGAATACGAGGGAAGTACTTATTGAAGAATAAGTTCTTGAACTCGTCCCATTCCATAGACTCAATTTCATCCCTTTGCCTCGTATTCTTAATAAGATTCCACCATTGATCAGCATCTCCTTCCAAATGATACACTGCTAGGATGACTTTATCATGTTCAGAACATTGAAGAACTGAAAATATCTTTTTAGTAGTACTAATCCATTGTTCAGCAACTAATGGATCAGTAGACCCACTGAAAGAAGGTGGACGCTGCCTCATGAAGGATTCAATAGAATTTTGCTCCTTCCTTTGCTCGTTTGGAAGTCCTACATGATTCATAGCTTGAGAAAGTTGTGTGAGCATGGCTACAAGATTTTTCATTCCAGCTCCCATATCGTTTGGTTGATCAGGGGGACAATCATTGCATTTCCCATCGCATTCTGCATTAACACGGTTCCTTCGGGTTCCAGCCATTGACTAAAACCAAGATGAATAGTGTGAGAAACACTAATTATAATAGGAAAACCACATAATTCAAGAATAAAATTTTCATGCTTAAGGTCTTATCCTAGGTTATTCAAGTCCATTTCTAAAACACTAAGATTGTGTTCTATGCTTAGACTTATCCTTAGGGTTCTTACTAAGGCTTTCACATCCTAGTTTCCAAAGGTTGACTATACCTTTCCTCTGATACCAACTATAGAGACCCGAAGCCTGACTTACATGTCCATTACATTACTTTTGTGGAATACTTAGTACATAACAAAAAAAAACAAACACACAAGGATCGTAATAGTTTAGTGTCTTTGGAAACTCGGAACGTAATCTTCTAATCGTGGTGAAAGATCTTCAACATCTCCCATAAAGATCTTTTTTTTATACCTAAAACATTTATTTATATCCTGAGGAAAATAAAACATAAAAGGGTGAGCTCAAATGCTCATTAAGGGTAAAAAAAAGAAATATCCATCACATCATATACATAAGAACATAGCTTTTGGAAATCTTAACCTGTAAAAGAGCTCATAATATCATAACCCGGGATAAATCATGGCAGTAAAATGTAATCATAATAATCATAACTTAAAACATGAAACTTTGTGGAATACACACATAATCATAGAGAATCATTTCTTGTTAGTCAAGACTCATTTCCAAGACTATCTTAGTGGACAAAGTCCCTTTCTGAATCAAGTAACCCTCGTTTCAGTCCTGTTTCACTGAACCGGTATAACCTACCATTTCAGCCATGTCTATCTCATGAGATATAAAATCTTTACTCAATGCATTGGAGGGAGATATAGGTCCCACCCATCTTATAATGAATCCTTTCTTATGTGTGCCGCATAATCATAAACCATACATCATAGCGTAACCCATGCAATAAAAATGGGATTCTTAAATAACATGACATCATAAAACAATTCATATAAGATAAAGGAATTCATAAAAATATTTCAATCACAACATAATCAAACCAATGTAATAATAGGGATAAAAACAGAACCCTATATTATCTTAGATGGAAAATAATTTTGATAAAACATTTGAACTCCATTCTTGAGGAAAATATCCTTTCTACTTCAAAAACATTTTTCCTTTCATAACATGTCATACAATGTTAAACTAAAAGAAGTTGATTAAAAATAAACTTGAATACTTGTAAAGGAAGCTTCTTGGAAATAATGTTTTAGAAATCCATTCATGCCGTATAAGTTAAAAAAACAATCTTTGTACTTTTTTCGGAAAAGTCAAAAAGCACCTCGTATGAAAAACGTCAAAATATTCCTTTCATATTTTTTACTAAAAACTCACCGAAGGGTAAAATTGGATTTAAACAATTGTAAGTGGATGGAAACAATATTACATATTTATGGAACATGGATGTGGATGATAAAATACACCCTAGTAAATGCCAAAGTAAAAACAATCTCAGATAAAAATGAGATTGTGATATTTTCTCTTACCTTAGGTTCGATTTTCTTCGTATGTGTCTGAACCTCCTGTATAATTATTTAAATAATGTCATTGACTTATTACAGAATCATATTCATTGTTATGATATCATATATGGTTCAATTATGACATTATATTACCCGTTCTTTTGTAAATTCCATGTTAAAGAAGCGTTTTGGGTAAAATCGTTTCATTTATCGTAGGTGTTTTGACTTGTTGTTCTTGACATTATTATTACTTATATCATGATTTAATTACTTCTAGAATATAAAATATGATTTATATATAATATATATATATATATAATAGATAGATAAATGAAATGAAAAACACCATTCATGGAGACGGTAGTCCGTACGTACGCATGAACGATGTTTTCCTTTCCTTATTGTCTTGAATGGAAGTAAGTAGATGACATACATATATATATATATACATAAATCCAGTAGCTTTATAATTTCATATATTTCATTATTATTTCTTATATATACTTTATAATCATTCTTAAATGGTTAACATGGAGAATGAATCTCATCGCGTCGTGGAGACGGTAGTCCGTACGTACGCACGAGCGATGATATCGTTCCCATGGTCGTGGAGTTGTGTTGAAGTGTATGTAGACTATTTCAGTATCAATATCACTTTATAATAATCATATATAGTTACTCATTACACCATTATACCCATCCTATTAAGGTGGTGGTGGAAAATAGATTACACCATGGCGTGGAGACGGTATTCCGTACGTACGCACGCGCGGTGATTTCATTTTTCCGTAGGATGGATAGAAGGTGAATTATGGTTGTTTCATATTTATAATAACATATCAGTATGTAAGTAATACTGATGTTATTACTTTTTCATGAAACAACTAAAGAAGAAGAAGTTGAAGAAGAAAGACATTGAAAAGATCGGTAATGGATATTACCTCTTCTTTGAAACGCCTCTTTGAATCCTCCACTTAGGGAACTAAGATTGGTCTTTGAAGAAGACCAGGACCTCTAGGATTATTCTAGGGAAGTGGAGAAGGGATTTTGGCAGGGTTTGGCCGAGCTTGAAGGCTCAAATTGGTGTGAGGAGGAGGGGGAGGAGGTACCCTTTTATAAGGGAGGAGAGGGGCACCTTAGGAATATCTTAAAATATTATTTTATATTAAAGTCAAAATCGGTTTATAATGGTTCCAAAGGGTCTTATTTCGAAGCTAAAGTGTGTAAGGGTCGCAACACTATCATCCAATAGGATTTAGACAAGTTTAGGGTATTATTTTAACCTTATCAATTAGATTTAACTCTAAGTTAAATAATTTAACTTTTACCGTGTCTTTTTGTTTTCTTACACTATATGGTTAATAAAATTACTATAACATGCCACAAAAACCCCAAATTGTTTATAATTAATATATATAGCCTTATATAAGTCATTTGGCTGAACCTTAGATTTTTAGGAATAAAATAACAATTAATAATATAATATTTGATTTAAAAACTATTTTGTGTCAATTTTGACACTATTTGATATATGATTTTTTTGAAAGTCATAACAGAATTATATGTTCGAACCAAGTTTATTAAATCAACAATAATATGTCATAGTAACCTAGAAAATTAGTGGAATGCATAAAAAGTATTAAATTACATTTATTTTGGAATTTATAATATCAATTATGTCAATATTTCATTAATAAGATAATTACTGCATCATCTTTTTGTCATAAATAAATTAAGTTATTTGATGTCTAAAAATTACAAATAAAATACCATAATTTAGGAAATCGTCTTAGCTTTCTAATGAATATTTACAATATAATTTATCTTATGCACAACCCTATATTAAAAATGTTTTAGTAAATAAACTTTGATTTTAACTCTTTTAACTCTTCTTTGAATTAAATAATAATAAATGTCCTAATCTAATCCAAGTGGGCCTAAATGGTCATATTTTATTCCCAAGCTTGTTTTTGGTCGAATTACACTTGTCCAATAGAATTAGGACATGTGTTAGGGTAATATTAATATCATTTTTACCCTTAATTACCCTATTTACTTTTAACCGTGGTAAATAAAAGTAAAAAGTTATTATTCACCAAAAATTATTTTCATCTCATTGAACCACATTTTACTTACTGAAATCAACCGTGTCTCTCGGATTTTTGAAATTTCATTCACAGAAGTGGTAAAATTAAGTTTTATGAAAAATTCAGTTTTTAACCTACCACTTAGTGGTTTCACTATTCATCAAAAATTGAAAGTTTTCAGAAAAATGCCAAAATTTTATCCTAAGCTATATTTCATATTCTGAATTCAAAAATGAAGTCTATTTTACAAAATTCATAACATATAAATTTCATTAATTAATTTTATAATTAAATCCCGCTGTTAAAACAAATAGCGTGTTTTTAAGAAACAATATCTATCAAAAGATTGACACTTGATTATGTCTGGTTTAAATTTGAAATTACATCCAATGACCAACATTGTATTAAATTGTAAAAATATATTCTAAATATACTTTAAGACAACTCAAATTAAGAATTTATCACTATTAATTATTTTGATTAAAAAAGTTTTTTTTAATTATAATTTAGTAATTTTCACTATTCATCAGAATATGAAAGTTATCCGAAAAGTGCCAAAATTTCACCTTAGGCTAAATTCGATACTCCGAATCCAAAAATGAAGTCCATTTTGAGAGATAAAATTTCTATAATTTTAAAAAGTGGTTATTACTATTCATAACGGCTAGTTATAATAATATTTTAATAGCATATCGTTGTTTAGTGAAACTCGGTATTGCGTACTACACACGCTATCGAGGAAGGTCGTGATTGCGTGTAATGAAAGGCAACTCAAGGATGCGTGTTGTGCAAGCTCCTTTTGGTGTAGCGTACAACACAAGACATTAGTGAAATAAAAAAGAATATTTTTCATAAAATCTCGTGCTGTTACAGTCACAACACTTTATCCCTCTCTTATGTAGTTATAACCTATGTAAGGGAGTTAGGTTAACTACCTATGAGAGGATTAAAGGTGAGGTGGGGCCCACATAAACCCCACCCCTTCACATTCCTTAAACCTCCTCTAACTCCCCCATTAAGTGGGTGATATCTCATCTTCCATAACTCACTCCAACCCCCCTTGTGACACATCCTCTCATTAATGATCCCAACTCTACTTCATTTAATTTTGACAAGCTCAATTTTAATTAAGTTAAGTTAATTCAACATTTGAAATGTTTTGAAAATGCATGAGATGGGTAATAAAATAAGAAGAGTCTTATTTTATTAGGGGTTGGATGGTTGTGTGGGGAAGGGGAGGAGATAGAAGTTCATCTTCCACGTTGAATAACATGAAGAACGGTTCTTCTCCGATGAAGAACATTGACCCTTTCAATTAGAAGACTCGGCGACCCGGATTCTTCTGTCTTCATCTTCCTCCATGACAAGGTAGAAGTCGCCGACCGCAGTGATCATCGCCAACGACAACGTACCTTCCTTCTTCACCAAAGCAACAAGTGAGGAGACATCGTTTCCTCCTTGGATGCACCCCGATGTCCACAGAATCTACGCTTGACCCTGTGTCTCCGTTCTCTGTAACACCTGACGTGCGACGTCAAATATCCAAGTAGGGGTTTGGTTTAATTTAATTTATGTGGATTCTATCCTCAGTCGTTGTTTATTTTTTTTTTGATAATCGTTTAAGCCGCCTGTTATCGTAATAACAGGAGGAGATCGGACCACACAAACACGGCCGACTATCCTCCCCCTTTTGTTGGTTGTACTCGTTGCGGCATGAGCAAAGGCGGCGCGGTGCAACGGCACCGCGTGGTAACAATGAAGAACAGGCGAAGAGGTGTCGCGCCGTCGCGTCGCGCCGTTGCGGCGATTCGAAGGCTCCATAGATTGTTTAATTGACGACGGATCGACGGGAATTGACGGAATGGGCCGCAAAGGTGGTTTGATTATTCTGTAGTAAAGTTAGAGACTCGAGGTGAACACCGGCGCAGTTGAATTTGAAAACAGACCACTGGAGCAACTCCGGTGGCCCGCGAAAATCACTGGCGGCGCGGGACGGCGGCGTGGCGGTGGTTCTGACGGATTCACCCTGTGTGAAATAAGATGGTCGCTAGGGTTACTGGTTGGAGGTGCTGCATGTGGTTGGAGCGTGGGAAGATTGAAGAAGAAATGGAAGATTGGAGAGAGAAAAGACTAAAGAAATTAAATTAAAATTTAAAGGAAAAAAAAGGAATCCAATGAATGGGTGATGCGCACAAAATTTGAATATGGATTTATGCATGGATTTTGGGTGTGATATGTTGAGGGATTAATTTAAATTAAAAATCATAAGAATATAATAATGTTATTATTATCTTTTGTTGGGAAAACTATATTTTGATGGTATCTTCTTCGTCCGACCTCAGTTTCACGAACTGTTAGTGGCAGTGCAACCCTGGCTTTGAGTCAGAATTTATGAGTCCAATATTGGATATCTCTTTCGGGTTTTTTGGTTCGTGTCGTGACAAATTGATACCAATTTGTCACGACCCGGCCTCGGGGCCCGTGTCGTGACTACCCCAAGCCCGCCTTCCATAGGACAGGGGCTGGAGACTAGCACCAAAGGCATAAATCCCGATAACTGGGAAGGAATTTCCTTTATAAAAGTAAACAAAACACCACAGAGTACAAGCGGAAGTAAAAAAATAAGTAAAACTGAAACAAGTTGTGATGAAAGTAAAGGGGTCGGAAATACAAGCCCAACTGTAAAGTACAAGGAAAAAAGATAATATAGCCGAAAGGTGACAAGAAGCTCCTGGATCGTCCACCAAAGATCCTACCTGAAGGGTAGGTACAGATAGAGAAGATCTTGGATCGTCCACCATGGATCCTACCTGAAGGGTAGGTACAGATAGCCTCCACAACGCTCTCGCCCGTCAACCTCCTCCGGGTGTCGTCTCGTCGTGACGTCCACCACCAGATATTGTCTCGTCGTGAGGTCCTCCTCCGGGTACCGTCCAGTCCTCGAACACTTGGCCTCTGACTGCGCTGCCCGTCGTCTGCAACAAAGGTCTTAGGTTAGTGAGCAGTACCTCGGAGTCATGAAAGGACCACTATACACTCCAAAGATGGGACTCTTCACCAGTTATGGTAAAAACTCAAAATGCTCGTACTTAATAGATTTAATATTATTATTAAATCTTTGACCCGCCATAACTCATGCGTGCAACGTCTGATTGACTCGCCGTCAGCGGCGACGTGACTCTGTCTTTAAAACGGTCAATTCAAGTCTAATTTTTGATACTAAATTCTGGTTCGTGTCTCGGGCCCATGAAACACCGAATAATATTATTATTATTATTATTACGGGATCTTGTATCAGACATATCTCTCTCATACGGTGTCGGAATGACGAACCGTCTGCAATGTTGCGACCCTGGAATTACGATGGATGTTTCAAGACTAATTTTGGATATTTAAGTCGATTTTGAGGTGAGGGCCCCACGAGGCCCGGTTCACGCATGATGCGGTGAAATGCAACTTTTTCACCAGCTATCCATTTGGGAACAATGGGTAGTCCATCTCGTGTGTTTTTCTGTATGGATCGCAATAGTGTGACCGGTTTGGTTAACCGGTGTCATTTGAAGTACGCCTGGGTTGGATCGAACATGAATCCAACCGGGCCCCCGGAGCGGGAACGCTTATAACTTGAGATCCAGACGTCCGATTGACGTTTTGTAGATTTTGTTGGATTCCTCTTGATGAGACAGAACTTTTGGCATACTTCTCCTGAGATTTGGATGCAGTTGGATAGTGGCTGGGTTGGATTGTACACGAAATCCAACCAGGCTCCTGGAATGGAAAAGCTGATAACTTTCAGACCAGACGTCTGTTTGACGAACCGTCAGCGCCGTTGGTGATCACGTTGAGAAACAGTCCCTATGATTATACCCTGTGAGAGTTTGGGGTATAGTAGAGATACAGCCAGGTTGTTTCGCACATGAAACCAACCGGGCCCCTAGGATGAAAAGGCTAATAACTCACAGACTGTGCGTCTGATTGACGCGCCGTCTGTTGCGTTGAGACCCCTATGATGAGGCGGCCCTTTGAGATACTTCTTCGTGGGACTTTGAGATACTTGGAGTATCGACCTATAACTCATGGAGCGGACCCTCCTGGAGATGAGAGTTCAGAGTACGGAGACCGTGTAACCTG
Organism: Viscum album; assembly: GCA_963277665.1. Classification (NCBI taxonomy): domain Eukaryota; kingdom Viridiplantae; phylum Streptophyta; class Magnoliopsida; order Santalales; family Viscaceae; genus Viscum; species Viscum album. Next base: position 327,882,081 of record OY728144.1, on the reverse strand, counting down.
CTAAGACCTGACGACTTCTTGACCGACTCAACTTGGAGTGAGTCGACTAGCCCAGTGGACGGAGCACAACTTTGTTGGGTGCAGACCCATGGCGGATGGAGCACTACCTGTGTGACAGTGCAGACCCCCAGTACTCATCTGTAGAGTACCTCTACAGGTTATTAGGGGGTGTGAACTACTGTGTTTCGGTGGCATACCTCGGCGGGAAGCACTACTGTGTTTCGGGGGCTGGCCCGTGGTACTCGACAGGAGGAGTACCACAGCAGTCTTAGGTTAGTGAGCAGTACCTCGGAGTCGTGACACGACCAGTGTACACTCCAGAGACGGGGCTCTTCAGCAATTACGGTTTTGATAATGAAAATCCTGGTTTGAGCTGAGTCTATGACCTTGTGTTTAACTCATGATTGAGATGGGTCACTTAATAACTTTGGTATATGTATGGGAATATACCTTGGTAGTGGTTATCTATTGATTTCATAATCTTTAGGTTTCCTCATGATTGAGATGGGCTACTTGATAACTTAGGTATATGTATGGGCATATACCTAAGTAGAGTTTAACTATTGAGATCTTTATTTGTGGTTATCCTTGTTGGATTTAGTGAGACCTTGAGGGTCTCGGGGTCCCTAATGAGTATCGTTATACTCACCCATTCACAGTCTATGCTCGCACCTCGTTGTGTTGGTTGCAGACGACGGGCAGCACTGACAGAGGTCGAGTGTTCGAGGACTGGACGGTACCCGGAGGTGGATCTCACGACGAGTCAGTATCCTGAGGTGGACTTCACAATGTGACGATACTCGGAAGAGGTTGATGGGAGAGAGCATTGTGGAGGCTATCTGTACCTACCCTTCAGGTAGGATCCGTGGTGGACGATCCAGGAGCTGTGCTATCTGTAACTACCCTTCAGGTAGGATCCGAGATGGATGACCCAGGAGCTGCTTCTATTCTTCTATCTATTTGTCTTTTTTGTTATATTTCCTTTCAGTTGTAGCTGTACTTTTCAGTTGGGTTTGTCTTCTGGCCGTTTTTACTTTTCACCACTTTCTTTTGTACTTATTGTTTTACTTCCGCTTGTACTTTGTGGTGTTTTGTTTACTTTTATAAAGGAAATTCCTTACCAGTTAATGGGATTTATGCCTTTAGTGCTAGTCGCCAGCCCCTGGCCTATGGAAGGCGGGCTTGGGGTAGTCACGGCACGGGACCCGAGGTCGTGTCGTGACAGATATGGTAAAAGTTATATTAGTTAAAAAAGGGTTAAATAAAAAATATATGGACTAAAAAATATACAAAACCTATCCAATTCTTATTGGATGATTTTATTTCGAATTATAGTTATCTTATATTTTAATTTAATGAGTTGTGGACCTTTTGAAACCAAAAATAATTTTATAATAAAATAATACTTTCAAAGTTTCCTAAAGAGCCCCTCCTCCCTCTTATAAAAGGACAGCACCTCTAACCCATTAAACACACCTATCGAGTCCCTTGGGTCATAAAACCTCTACCCAAATAAGCTACCAACATCTGTTTATTCCTTCTAGAAGCCTTCCACTACACAGAAGGCAATTCAAGAGAGTGCTTTGGCTCAAATCAAAAGAAGTTACCTGATTTGAGGTATCATCTTCTCTCAAGTTATTTTCTATTATTTTCCTTCTCCTCTCCCTATGATCTTCTTTTTCTTTGTTTAAATAACAACACCAGTTTCCTCAATATACTAGGTTGTTTTATTATAATCATTTTTTACTACACTTACACACACCTTCATCTAATGGATACGAACATATTGTTTCTCTGTACGGTGAACTACTGCCTCACAAAACGAGCATTGTTAGATTTTACCCTAACACATATCATGGTGGAAATTATGATATAAATTTAATTATATATGATACTTATGATATTTATTTTATCTCCATGCTTCTGTAAAACTCATTTAGAACATACCTTTATGTTTCTCCATGAATGGTGCATTTCATCTTCATATATCCAAATGATATGGACTATTATAAATTCATATATACTAGATATATATGATATCTAAATCATTAATATCATTCTGGAGATATTGGAATTTTGACCACATGGGAAATTTGTAATTATAACAATTTCATTTTTTACTCAAGATCTGAACATCGACAAAATGTCCGATATGAACTCAAATAATTAACTAATTGTTATAGCAAGGTAATAAGTGATATAAAAGGAATGGTAAACATTATAAAATTTCTTAAGAAATTAGAAATTAACTAAAGTTTATTATTAATTAAGAAAAAGTAACATACAAGACAATTCATACTTAAGGTAAGGGGTTTTCATCTCACTTTTTATTCCCGTGAGATTCATGTTATATTTGCCACTATTTTCTTTTGTGTGGTGTATGTACTTCCCATTATTGTATTAATTGTGTAATATAATTTAATTTATGGGTATTTACATCTTAATTGTATGTTTTTTCATTCATGTGGTGTATGTTTTGTAAGATACAAAATCGGTCAGGAAACCTTTCACCCTCCTCTTTTAGTTAAAGACTTCATTTATGTTATATATTTTAATTTACATTATCTTATGTGGGTATATGTTCTTATATATACTTATTTCTGTAAATACTATGTCCATGTGATTAGATACTCTTTTCACTCTCATCATCTCATTTTCGTAATTTTTAAGCGATGTCGTTAGGCTGCCAAATTTTTGTAAGGGAACTTCTTAACCCAATTTTTATTCTTTGGGATAATCTTCTACTTATTGATTATGTCATTACATGATTATGTTAGAAATGCGTTTTTATATCCTATATTGTACTTATACTTTATTTATGTGTACTTATAGTGAATACACAAAATCGATCTATTTTACTTACCAAATTATCTTTTTAAGGGAACCATTGACCCTCCCCTTCTATTCAAAGACTTATTTTTATGTTAGGTCTTCTTAATTTCCATTTTATTATATTAGGATATTTTCTTCTATATCCTTATTTCTGTAAATTTTATTTCCATGAGATGGGATACCCTTTTCTATCTCATCATCTCATTTTATAAATTTTAAAGTGATGTCGTTAGGCTACAAAATTTTTGTAAGGGGACCTCTTAACCTAATTTCAATTGTTTGGGTTAAAAATATACTTCTTGATTATTTCTTGCTATTAATATGTTTGAATGACCTATGATTGTTTTACAATTAATATCCACTAATATTTGGTGTATTTATATTTTTCACACATAATTATGTCATTGCTTTATCCATAATATAATGGTACAGTCTTTATAAAGGACTTAGTCTCAATCTCTTTTCATTGAGGCCTATTTTGATTTATACAAGACTTATTTTTATATTGTGTATATAACCCTATTAATTTTAATTTCATTCAAAGGGAATATTTTTTTATTTATATCATTTTACTAAATGAAAAAGGGAATGTTTCTTTTTAACGTATGTGGTGACAACAAACTTTTCGCCTCCATGAGAATTATTTCATATTTGGATTACTCTACAATCTATGGTGTTTTTTTAAGGAACAGTAAATAAAAAATACTATTTTTATGTATTTTGGTATTTAAAATGGTTTTGAGAATGGATTTATTATGTCTGAATATTTAAATGATATATTGTTATTGTAATGTGGAAATTGTATCTTCCATTTATGCTTGTGTTATGTGTTATGATTATGTTATGGTTCTTGGGAATTTTTTTCGTATAAGGTTGGTTCCATGATAAACCTAGGGTGGGTGAGCATGAGATATCTCTCCAATGCATTGGGTAATGTGACAGAGGAAAACATTAATGTTTCTTTTAAGAGATTTAGGGAATATACTGTGATGGGTATTCCAAATGTAACTCCCTATGTAGATGTGAAATCTACAATGCAAGTATGTTATGGATTCCACAAGTTAACTTTATGATTTATTATTTCTATGTTTTTTTAATAAATCTTATGATTTCATTAATTTGTAAGTATTTATGGACTAATGTTTCTTTCCTTGTATTATAACCCTTACTGAGATTTTTATGGTCATCCAAAGTTTTTTAAATGTTTTTCACATGGTATAAGGAAGGTTAAGGGAATGGAAGAATTCAAGAAGATTCATATCAATAAAATAATTATTTTTTTATTTAAGGAGTTTAATTATTGTGAAAAAATGGATAGAGTAAAAGTTTCTACTTTTTAATCTTTTGAGATGTAATGTAATAGTTATGGCCTAATTATCTAAAACATTAAACTTGAAAATATCCTCAATGTGAATTTTTAATTTAACACAAGGATGAGTAATGGTCTAAGGTTGGGGCCTTATAGTTGGTATCAAAGGTCATTTTAGATATCATTAGAGGTTAGGGTGTTATTTAAGAATAAGTTACATAACTATAATGGTTAGAATATTAGAAAAAATCATATTTTTTAGATAAATTGAATGAGTTTAAGATAACATGAATACGTTTGTCTTTGTGTTTACCCTCCTCATAAGATATTATATGATGATTTTACTGATATACTCACACTAACCTTTTTGGGTTTAGTAAATAGCTGGATCTAGAAGGAACCAAAGTAATAATGGATGTGAAGGAAACTGTGGTGGTTTTCTTAATAAGAAACCGAATGAAATTTGAGCTGAAATGAGACCTCTTGTGGTTTTTTTCTCAACCAACTATCTAGAGTCATGATTAACCACATGAACCTTGGTGATTTTTATAAGTCATCATATATGAAAGGAATTAATCTCAATGGGAGTTTTGGTAATAAACATAAAGTTAAGTATATTAAAAAACTTATGTGTCAAGGATGAGTAAAGAAACGCCTAGGAAAATGCTTCAAAGGGACGGGAAGATACTATAGGTGTGGTAATGAAGGTTATAAATCAACAACCTGACATAGAAAAAGGAAGTGTCTAGTTGACTCTAGGAAACAGAAAGAAGTTATATACGAAGGATCAATTGAATTTTTTAAATGTGTTTTGCATAGTAATTATACAAATAGATATCCTACGAAGAAGGTTCGTAAATGGGATCAGCAGGATGGTACAAATGTTTGTTTACCAATTCCTAATGTAATTACAATTGAAGATGGGGAAACTAAAAATGACCTATTAAAGGTATAGATTATTTCTTCACTCATATTTTGAAAGAAATTAAATCTTAGGACATTATGTATGAGTTTTTTGTATGAAATAATTATAAAATAATAAGATATAAAAAACATGGATAAAGGATCATGAAGAGTTTTTGATAATTAAGATGTCTACATTTTAGTAATTGAATAGTTATGTTGGATATATGGATGATGATATGTTTAAATGTATTAATGGTAGGATTTATTTTCAATACATTTTCTAGTATGTGTAAACCTAAAGTCTGATATGTGAAAATGTTATTCAAGGAAGAATTATATTTTCTTTTTGGGATATAGGTATAAAGAACCACTTGTGTTTATATGATCCTTGAATTTGAGGTAATGATAGGTTATTCCTTTTTGGGATGAAAATGAGTGGTATGAGATAAAATTTATGGTTAAAATATGTTATGAGGAATTTTTCACAGTTTTTTGAATGTTATAAAATTATATAGTTTTTGAAAAATGACAAAATACATACCATGTGATAGCCCATCGCATTGGACAAAGCTACGGGATTTAAACCCACAACCAAGGTGCGATTATGATTTATTTCCTACCACTAGACTATATGATGTCCCTGGTTAGTATGACTAATTAATTTTAATTAAATGATTTTATAGATCAAGAATAAGTTCATTTTAGGAACTTATGTTTTATCAAATACATATACTTATAATAGAAAATTGATTTTTTGATTAAGTTATAAAGTTTATTTTGGAAGATGTTCTCTCTTTTTGGGAACACTATATGCCTAAGGAAAATATAATACTGTGGTATTTCATTTGTGGAGTAATGGTTGAAATTTTATTTTGTAATAATATGTTTTTTTATTATGGAAATATGGTAATTTGGGTTATTTATGGAAATGATTAACCTATCATAGAGAATATGTGATTAGGTTAATTACACGTCAGTATGAGACTTTAAGAGTATTCGATGTTATTTAGAGATAAATGTTAAGATATACTATGTAATAATATGTGATTAAATTCTTCTGAGTTTTCGGTTTCAATCTTGGTTTGGATTATATTGAAGAATTTTAAGCACATTTGTGTATCAAATGGTCTTTCTTGAACTTTGGGTACTGTTTTTCGAATTTTGGAGATTAAGAGTAATGTTTATTTTTATAAAGGATTATTCTTTTTGGGGATTATCAGATCTTTTACTAATCATTTTGGTTTTGGTTAATGTCTAAAGACATGGGAAACATATGGTTCATATTATTTGGATTATGTTATTCTCTAGAAGTGTATTCTATCACTTTAGGTGTGACCAAGTAATCTTGAATACTCATTGTTTTGAGAAAAGATGAGTTTGAGGTTGAAATTTATTAATGGATGAAACTCTACTTGAAAAGTATGTATGTTTTCCTATGACCTTAGTCTAGGTAGTAATTAAAATTTTCAACACTATAAAAAATATCTTCAAGAAAAAATGTTATATTCTTTCTTTTATCAACATAATTTTACCCAACCACAAATTTATGGTATTGTAATGGTAGACTTTCTGTGATTAGGTTCACTATCACTTTCTATTAGTCTATGAGATTTAGTTTTTATTCTATATCCATGTTTTTTAAGAAGTTGGTTCCTTAGTCAAAAGACCAAGGCACAATTTATTTAATATTAAAGAATGGAGTTGCATGAGTCTAATAGATGGGAGTTTCTTACAATCATTGTTATACAAATGATAAAATTCAGGAGTCATGGTATCAGACCATGTTAATTCATGGTTGATTCCTTTGTTGGAAAGAGCTTTTTCAGTCATGTTCACCTCCTGAAACACATGCGTGACAATGTAGTTGGTATCCCGAAGCATATCAAGACATATCATCCAGCATGTGGTAAGAAGCCAAGCGATATGACCTTTTTACTTCTCTTTATTTATTTTAATGTGATAGTTTTATGGACACTTTTCCTGATGTGGGACTTTAAATGAAGTTTCTGAGCCCAATTTTAAAATTGCGAGGATGGAATTTCCAAAATGGGGAAGGATGTAACATCCCACATAAATAATGAATATAAAATTTTCAAATTTAATAATATTTTTGAATTAAATATTAATTTTACATTCAATGGGATGCTATGTATGATAGCTTACTCAACAAGAAAAAATGGGTTTCTTTGAAATCCTATATTGCTTACAACTTTGACTTATAACAAAAAGTAATATATTATTATTATTATTTTAAATGGTAGTTAATGCCTAAACATTTTATTGGTGGTAATTAACATAACTAATTACAATTTGATGACACATGACTGTTAATTTTTTTTCTTTTATCCAATAAGTCTTAGAGGCTTAAAATAAAAATGAATCCTATTTTAAGAATGAAATACTCTAATATTCTTTAAAATGTGGTTTTACCACCTTTTGATGGTGATCCCCTTTTAAATATATTTTTTTCACTTTTATATGTTTCATTTAAAAAAATAAACTTCTTCTTTAGAAGAGGGATATCAAAATTTAATTGGGGTAAATTTTTCGTACTTTTCTAATAAAGGTCATTTTTTAATGAATGGTGAATAATACTGCATTTTTAGTCAACACTGTCTTTTCAAATAATTTAACTTTATGGTTAGATTATATTTTTAAATGGTTTTAAAGTGAAATTAGATTATATTTTTACCATTTTAACCAAATTTGGTCATTGAAATAAATTTAAATTCAAAATTGGACATAAACACATGTCAATATTTCTGTAGTTTTTACTTCTTAAAAACATGCTTTCTAGTTTTTGTAATTCCCTGACCCTAGAATCTTGGAGCTAGTGCATTATTTTAATACATTGGCATGATTACAAGGAATCAAGTCCTGAAGGACCAATCAGTTCAGTATTCATGGAAAATAGATTACATACATGAACGTTAAATTACACATTCAATCATAAAACACAACATAAATAATCCATTGAGAATTACATTATTACCCTAGCTTAACCCTACGTGTCAAACATAATACACTTCTTAGATTCTTGGGAAACTGAAACATAAGAAAGGGGTGAGCACAAGTTCTCAGTAAGGGGAAATAATTTAGCAGAAGCTATAAACTTTTAAGGAAAGATGTGTAATAAAAACAACATCATTTTACACATAAACTTTAACCTAATATGGAGAAAATAAATCAAACATTACCATATAAAAATTCACATGGATATTCTACTAGTTGAATAATCACATGTAATAATTAATTTCATAAAGAGGGAATTCCCTAATGCCAGACATCATTACAACGTAGTCAAGGCCTCGTGCCAAGACTATAAATAAACTTTTTGTCATGACCTTGTTCTAAGACACTAGTTTGTCTCACGAGACCTAAAGATGCATCAAGGAGCTATAGCGGGTTTCACCCATGACTTACTAAGTCCACTGTATTTTTTATATAAAAATGTTGAAACATATCATAAACATTCATTTTAAAACTAGAAAAATAAATGCCAATACTTCAACCATAAACCATGAAGGGTATAAAAATAACACATCCACTGTTAAAAATATCATAACTCATTAAATATAATATGTAATATTGTATTATAATAAATAAACCTTAATTAAGAATACTATCTAGTAAAGGATGCTGACATAGCTGGAAATGATCAATAAAACTTTTTGAGAGAAATATCCATTTTTGTGAAATCATTTAAAAGTCACAAATTTATAAAGCAAGTAATTTAAAAGAGGTTTTTGAATCAAAGTGTCCCCACCCCTTTGAATCTTCTGAAAGGAATTAACATTTTAAAACAATTATGTCACTATAAATAAATTCTTAAACCCAATTTGAAAACATGGACATTAATTAAAAATATTTAAAAGAATAAATATTTAAAACATTTAAAATGATGTTTTAGATAAATATTGCCATAAAAGAATATTTTTGATAAAGTATTTTATGAAACATGGACATGGATAATAAATATTTCCCAAAAAATACTTACATGTAAACAATCTCGGATAATAATGAGATGGAAGAATTAACCATTACCTTGCACTTTCCTTAGGTCGAGGGTACGTTTAAAATTCGGTATAATGACCATAGTATGTTATTTAATTATACCAAAACCATATTAATATTTATTATATCATACATTATATATTTTTGACTTTATACTACCCATTTAATAAGGATTTGTATGTTAAATTAACATTTTAGGTAATAATCGCTTTCTTTATAATACGTGTTTTGACTTGTTATTCTTGATCATATCATTTAGATCAGGATTTAAATACTTACAGAATATAAAACATGATTTATAAATAATATATATTAATAATATAAAAAAATTTATAATACATAGAGATATGAAATCGAAAAAACTGTTTACGAAGACGGTAGGACGTACGTACGCTTAAACATTGTTTCTATTTTCAGATCGTATTGAACGGAAGTAAGTGAATAATATATATATAAGTAAATAAAAACATATATATATATATCCAGTAAAATTATTATTTCATATATTACATACTTATTAACAATATATGTTTTTATAATCATCATAGAATGGTGAACCTATAAATGAATCTCATTGTGTCGTGGAGACGGTAAGTTGTACGTACACACGAGCGAGGATATCATTTCCTTAATGATTAAAAGGTATAGAATTGGATGGTATATTAATTCTACTGAAACATTATCATGTTATTTTCATTATTTATATACATATTACTCATCATTATATCCAACCAAATAACATAGTGTTGAATAAAAAATTACACCACGGCGTGGAGACGGTAAGTCATGCGTATGCATGCATTGTGACATTACCATTCATAGGATGTATAGGATAATTAATATGGTTGTAACATAATTATAATAACATAATTTTATGTAGAAGTTACTTGAGTTATTATTTTAGTATGGAAATAACAAATAAATAGAAAGTGGAAGAAGAAAATAACTTCGAAAGAGGTGATAAAATAATTACCTCTTCTCCGGGTGTTTCCTTTTGAATTGAATAAAAGGGATCCATATGTTGGATTTATTATAAAGGGGATGACTCTAAGTTGATGTGAGGGAAGTTGGGAAGAGATTTGGGCAGGTTTTGGCCAAGAAAAATGGCTTTGGAGGTGTGGATTTAAGATAAGGGGAAGTTCTCTTTTATAAGAGGGGTGAGGGGAACCTTAGGAAATGCTTGAAATATTATTTTATTATACAATCATATTAAGTTTATAATGGATACAAATGAATTTTTTTATAGAGTTAGGTGGCTATGGGTCGAAATAATCTCAACCAAATTTTTTTAGACAATCTTAGGTTACCATATTAACTTTATGTTCTAGATTTAACTCTTAGTTAAATAGTTTAACATTTATCATGTCTCCTTGTGTATTTATATTATATGGTTAATAAACTTAATATAAAATTCCATTAAAACCCCAATTGGATCATTAATGACATATCTATTATTATATAATTCCTTGTGTTGTACCTTAGTTTTTTGGACTATTATATATTTTAATAATATAGTATTTGTTTTAAAAACTCTTTTATCTCAATTTTGACACAATTTAGTATTTTATTTTTTTTAAAGTTATAAAAACTTTATCACTTCGAAAAAAATTTATTTAATCAACACTAACATATCATATTAACCAAAAAAAGTATTGGAATGCATCAAAACATTAAAATTTTATTTATTTTAAGATTTATAATATCATTTATTTGATTCTTTTATTAATAATGTAATTACTGCATCATCATAGTGTCATAAATTAATTTAATTATATAATGTCTAAAAGTTATAAATAAAATACCATGATGGAGAAAATATTTTTAACTTTCTCAATAATATTTATAGTTGAATTTATCTTATGTATAACCCTATATTAAAAATGGTTTAGTTATTAAGCTTTGAATTTTACACTTTTAACTCTTCCTTATATAAAATAATAACAAATGTCCTAATCTAATTCAAGTGGACCAAAAGGATCATATTTTATTCCTGAGGTTTGTTTTCGTCGAAATACAATTATCCAATATAATTAGGAGATGGTTAGGGTAATTATAATATCATTTTTAGCTTTAATTACCTTATTTACTTTTAACCTTGGTAAATAAAATTCAAAAGCTATTATTCACGAAAAATTATTTTCATCTTATTGAAAAAAAATTTACTTAATGATGTCAACGGTGTGTCTCATATTTTTGAAATTCATTTCATTGAAGCTGTAAAATTATGTTTTATGAAAATTTTTAAATGAGCCTAGGAGGTGGGTAAAAGACCTTAAAAAGATCAATAAAATTTTGTACATCTAATTTTATTATAAAATGACTCCAATTAATTAATTTTAACTTATATTGGTATTATATATCTATTTTGACTTAAAAATTAAATAAAATAAATAAATATTTAAATAAAAATTCAGTTTTATACAACAACGTAGTGTTTTTCACTATTCATTATAAATAGAATGTTTTCAGAAAAAAATAACAAAACTTCACCCTAAGATAATTATTATATTATTAATTAATAAATAAATTCTATTTTACCAATTTTAAAACAAATCAATTCCATTAATTAATTTAAAATTAATTCTAATTTTCAAAACCAAAAAGTGGGTTTTTAAAAAGTAAAAACTATCAAATGATTGACATGTGTTTATGTCAAATTTAAATGTGAAATTACTTATAATGACCTAAATTTTATTAAATTATAAAAATATAATATAATTATACTTCCAAACCATTAAAATTCATAATTAAACACTATAAATTATTACAATTAAAAAAGTTGTTTTCAATTAAAATTTATTATTTTTCATAATTCATCAAAATATAAAAGTTATCAGAAAAGCACCAAATAAATTATCCAGACTAAATTTTTATGTCCTACTTATAAAGAACAATTTAATTTCATTAAATTGAATATATAAAAGTTTCAAATATTTGTTTTAAAATGGGTTCTCCATTAAAAGGTGGTAAAATTACATTTTTTGAAAAATACTTCTTTTATCAGAAAAAAAAATAATTTGTTATTATATCATGTCTAATAAACACATAATATAGATTCTAAAATTATATGAAGTATATAAAATTCAAATTTTAGTTAATACTATTCATAACCACTTTTGAACGGCTAGTTTGGTAAGTTGTGGTGTGCTCGAACTCAGTGTTACGTGTAGCACAAGTTATTGAATTACTTTAAAGATATATCATACTATGAAATATTGGGGTGTTACATTCTCCCCCCTTCTATAAATTGCATCCTTGAAATTTGAAATTGTTCTTTGAAAATAAAAGGTCAAAAATAGAAAATTAACTTTTTGGAAAACCCACATCGGAAATTGGGTTAATAAAATTTATTCCTAATAAAGGGAAAAGAAAATTAAAAAGTCACCACCAAATTATGATCTCTATTAGAAGAAAATTGGTGGAAATTAAAGACACATAATTGGATGAAAAACATAAATATTTATAGGGGTGATTGAGGTCATTAATCACAAAAAAGTATAAAATTGAGGGCCTTAAAGCCATCAATCGATGATGATTTAAAATATCATCGGTTCAAAAAAACATAAGTTATTAAGTTAACACATTTTTTATTTTAAGATATCTTCCCTAAAGTTTCAGAATTAATTTATTCATAGAATAATAGGAAAAAAATATACTTGACAAGTAGAGTTTCATCCTTAAACTAATTCTTACCACAAACTCATCTTTCACTCGAAAAGATAATAGAATTCAAAAATATTATATTTATCCTAATCGTATAAGTTTCCAAAAATAATGAATTTATAATTAATTTTTTAGACTATTTAAAAAAATACATTATACAAACCAGGACATCACATAGGCCAGTGGTAGGTGATGCACCTTTTTCGCCCTTCGGTTGCTGGTTCAAGTCTCGTGGACTTGTCGAAGGCGATGGATTGGCACCTGACCTCCAGGTTGTCCTTTTTATAACAATCCAAAATAATATTAAGAAATAATTTAACCTTAAAAATAGTATCCAATGTCAAAATTAATCAATTCCAACCTCTAGACTTATCCAAAATACTTTTTTCCAAACTCACATTCATAAATTTATAAGGAAGGTAATCACAATAATGTTCTTATTTTCTACATAATAACATGTGAATACCATCACCATGTATTCTTTTAATACATGATAACACCCTGAATTATCATAAACCATATTTATTACATTCATTCTCCCTTATTCCTTATAGAATACTGGAAATAATCCTTATATCCAAAAAATTTCTAAAGTCCAACAATAATAAAATAAAAAACAATTAATTAGTTTCAAAGTAGTCAAGAATATCGAATATAATTTATCCAAATTAATCATATCTTATTCCCAAATTACTACCTCAATATCATAACTATATGATGTTTTATCTTTCCTTCTACCATGTATTTTCCAAAAAAAATTAACTTGTTATTGAGTCACTTTTCTTAGAACCATATAATCTCCAATCCTTAATGAAATAGTACTGCAGTACAATTCTTATATATTTGTATAATTAATTTAACCAGTACATTGTTTATACAACACTCAAATAATTATTTAATAACAACATAATAACACTAGTAATTCCTCTTAATCTATGTTAGTATCATAACTTTATTATTATCCAATATCATCATTTGGGGAATACTCTGATGATTTGGACATTGATTCACGTAGTGTCCCAACTCCTTAAAAATGAATAATTTTACATTTGAAACCTTTTTATTACCCTTTCAATCACTTACTTGGTGCCCTTTTTCTGTACACTTATAACAAACTCTCAATCCCTTCTAGAATTTACCAAAGTGATTATTTCCATAATTATAATATATGGGAAAATCCCTCTTTCCCATATTTCCTTTATCCATATTTCTCTCTACCATCCTTTTCTTCTCTTGCTTCCCTTGAAAGCCAGAGGACATAGAGAATTATTTACCTATCTTATTAATACCTTATACTATTTCTTCATATGATAAGAATATGTGAGAGACAATTTTCCTTACAAATGTTGGCTTAATACCATGAAAGATATGATCATTATTACTCCTTGGATCATGAATATTACTGGATTTCTCATTCCTTCTACTGGGAACTATTTCTAAAAAATGGAATACACTAGGTTAGTTTATGGATCACAATGCATAATTCCAAATTGTAAAATTGATAACGCAAATTGAAAATATTATGCATATAATCTATAATCATAAAAAAATGTTTTCTTTGAGGAAATATTTATTTCTAAATCCTTTGTAATGAATTATAAATAAAATGTGAATTATCCTAAGCATATCCCCTGGGAGTGTCATAAACAAGAGTGCATCAAGGCACATTGTTGTGTACCAGGATACTACGGGTCAAGCCCGAAACTCCTTATCAATGTTTTCACTCCTAAGTACATCTGTGCCAGAGCTTCCACTACCTTCTCGTATCTATAAAGGGATGTATTTCTTGGAAAATACACAAAATCTCTACATTACCAAAATTCTAGGAAGTTCTTCTATACTAATCCTAAAATTCTATATTAGGGTAATGTTATCTAATCAGAGTTTATCTAAATCTAGTTTCCATGGTTTGTGCTAAACTACCTATGATACCAACTGTAATGCCCCAACCCCAGAAGACCAGAGCCGGTGCATTATTTTAATACATTAGCATGATTATAAGAAATCAAGTCCTGAAGGAACAATCAGTTTTGTAGTCTTGGAAAATAGATTACATACATAAATGTTACACTACACATTAAAACATAAAACACAAAATAAATAATTCATTGATAATTCTATTATTCCCCTAGATTAACCTTGCATGTCAAACATAATACACTTCTTGGAATCCTAGGAAAACAAATCATAAGAATGGGATGAGATCATATGCTCATTAAGGGTAAATAATTTAGCAGAAGCTATAAAATTTTAAGGATAGATGTGTAATAAAAACAACAGCCTTTTAAACAAAAACTTGAACATAATATGGAGAAAATAAATCAAACATTACCATATAAACATTCACATGGATATTCTACTAGTCGAATAATCACATGTAATAATTAATTTCATAATAATGGAATGCCTACCGTCAGACATCATTTCCACATAGTCAAGGCCTCGTTCCAAGACTAAAAATAAATTTTTTGTCAAGGCCTTGAGCCAAGACACTAGTTGGTCACATGAGACCTACCGATGCATCGAGGAGCTATATCAGGCTCCACCCGTCACTTTCTACTCCCACTGTATTCCTCATACAAAAATATTGAAACATATTATAAACATTCATATTTAAACCAGCATACGAAATCCAAATACTTGAACCATAAACCATGAAGGGTATAAAAATAGAACATCCACAGTCAAACATTTCATAACTCATTAAATACAATATGGATTATTTTTTTATAATAAATCAACCTTAATCAAGAATAATATTCAGTAAAGGATGCGGAAATAGTTGAAAATGATCAGTAAAACTTTTCGACATAGATATCCCTTTTTTCCAAATAATTTAGAAGTCAGAAAATATAATGTAAGTCACTTAAAAGATATTTTTGAATTAAATTTCACCATACCACTTTGAATCTTTTTAAATGAATTAACATTTTAAAATAATTATATCCATAAAAATCAATCCTTAAAACTATTTTGAAAATATGGACATTAATGAGAATGATTTAGAAGAATAAATATTTAAAACATTTAAAATGATGTTTTAGTTAATTAGTACCTTATAAGAATACATTTGAAAAATTATTTTATGAAACATAGACATGGATGATAAATATTTCCTAGAAAATACTTACACATGAACAATCTCGTATAATAATGAGATTGAGGATTTAACCCTTACCTTTCACTTTCCTTGAGTCCAGGGTAAGTTTAACCTCCAGTATAATGACCATAGTATGTTATTAAATTATAAAATAACCATATTCATATTTATTATATCATACATGATTCATTTATGACCTTATACTACCCATTTAATAATGATTTCCATGTTAAATTAACATTTCGGATAATAATCGCTTTCTTTATCGTACATGTTTTAACTTGTTATTCTTGATCATATCATTTAGATCATGATTTAAATACATCCAAAATATAAAACATGATTTATATATAATATATATTTAGAATATAAATATGTATAATTGATTGATACATGAAATGGAAAACACCGTTTATGGAGACGGTGGGCCATATGTATGCATAAACATTGTTTCCATATTCATATCATATTAAATGGGAGTAAGTGAATATGATATATTTAAGTATGTATATATATATATATATTCAGTACCATTATTATTTCATACATTAAATACTTATCAATAATATATATTTTTATAATTATTGTTGAATGGTGAACCTGGAAATGAATCTCATCACGTCATTGAGATGGTAAGTCATACGTACACACGAGTGAGGATATCATTTACTTAATGATTAAAAATTTTGGAATTGGATGATATGTTAATTGTACACAAACATTATCATGTTATTTTCATTATTTATATACATATTACTCATCATTATATCCATCCAAATAACATAGTGTTGAATAAAAAATTATACCACGACGTGGGGATGGTAATTCGTACATATGCACGCATGGTCACATTATCATTCATAGGATGGATAGGATAATGAATATGGTTGAACCATATTTATAATAATATCAAATTATGTAGAAGGTACTAGAGTTATTATTTTTGTGTGGAAATAACAAAGAAATAGAAAGTGGAAGAAGAAAATAACTTTGAAAGTGGTTATAAAATAATTGCCTATTCTTCAGGTGCTTCCTTCTGATTGGAACAAAATGGATCCTTTGGTTGGATTTATTCTTAGAGGAAGTCCTTTAGGTTTAAGTGAGGTAAGTTTGGAGGAGATTTGGGTAGGTTTTGGTACATCCAAATGGATTTGGATGTGTGAATTTGAGAGAAGGGGAAGTGCCCTTTTATAAGAGGGGTGAGGGGCACCTTAGACAAAACATGAAATATTATTTTATTATACAATAATATTTGGTTTATAATGGCTCAAAATAAATCTATTTAGAGACTTATGAGGTTATGGGTAGAAATAATCTCAACCAAGAGGTTTTATACAAGTTTAGATTACCATATTAACCATATCTTTTATATTTAAATCTTAGTAAAATAGTTTAACATTCACCATTTCTCCTTGTATTTTTATATTATATGGTTAATAAACTTACTATAATATTCCTAGAGAATACCAAGTGGTTCAGTAGTGAAATATCTATTATTATATAAGTCCTTTTTCCAAAACTTAGATATTTAATACTATTATATAACTTAATAATATAGTATTTGTTTTAAAAACTCATTTATGTCAATTTTGAAACTATTTAGTATTTGATTTTTTTAAGTCATATCAACTTTATCACTTCAATAAAAATTTATTTAATAAACACTAACATGTCATATTAAGATAGAAAATTATTTTAATGCATCAAAACTTCCAAATTAAATTTATTTTAATATTTATAATATCATTTATTTGATTCTTTTACTAATAAGGTAATCACTGCGTCATCATTGTGTCATAAATAAATTTAATTATTTGTTGTCAAAAATTTATAAATAAAATACCATTATGTATAAATTCATTTTATCTTTCTAATAAATGTTTATATTCGAATTTATATTATGTATAAACCTACATTAAAAATGTTTTAGTTATTAAACTTGGAATTTTTCACTTTTAACTCCTCTTTAAATAAAATTATAATAAATGTCCTAATCTTATCCATGTATTCCAAAAGGATCATATTTTATTCCTAATATTGGTTTTAGTCAAAATACACTTATCCAATAGAATTAGGACATGTGTTATGGTAATTATAATATCATTTTTACCTTTAATTACATTATTTACTTTTAATCATGGTAAATAAAAGTCAAAAGTTTCTATTCACCAAAAAATATTTTCATCTTATTGAACCAAATTGTACATACTGATGTTAATATTGTCTCTTGGATTTTTGAAATACAATTCATAGAAGTGGTAAAATTATTTTTTATGCAATTTTTCAAATGTGACTACATCTGGGTAAAAGACGTTAAAAAGTTCAATAAAATTTTATACATCTAATTTTTTTATAAAATGATTCCAATGAATTACATTAAACATTTATAGGTATTATATATCAATTTTGACTTCAAATAAATTTAAATAAAATAAATAATTATTTAAATAAATAGTTGGTTTTAAACAATGACGTAGTTCTTTTCACTATTCATCAAAAATTAAATGTTTTCAGAAAAATACAAAAAATTCACCCTAATCTAATTTTGATCTTAAAAATTCAAAAATTAATTCTATTTTTCCAAATTAAAAACATATAATTTTCATTAATTAATTTAAAATTAATTCCCGTTGTCATAACCAAAAAGTGGGTTTTTAAAAAGTAAAAATTATCAAAAGATTGGCATGTGTTTATGTCAAATTTAAATGTGAAATTACTTATAATGACCTGAATTTTATTGAATGATAAATATATAATATAATTATACTTTAAAATCATTTAAATGCATAATTCAACACAATAAATTATTTTGATTAAAAAAGTTTTTTTCAATTAAAATTTTGAATTTTTCATTATTCATCAAAATATAAATGTTATCATAAAAGTAGAAAATATTTATCCAAATTAAATTTTTATGTCCCTCTTATAAAGAACAATTTATTTTCCTTAAATTGAATATATATGAGTGTCAAATATTTGTTTTAAAAAAGTTTTTCCATAAAAAAGATGTAAAATTGCATTTTTTAAAAAATACTTCTTTTTTCTAAAAAAATTAATTTGTTCTTATATTATGTCTAAGAAACACATAATATGGATTATAAAATTAAATGGAGTGTATAAAATTTAAAATTAAGTTAATATTATTCATAACCACTTTTTGAACGGCTGGTTTGGTAAGTCGTGGTGCGCTCGAACTCAGTGTTGCGTGTAGCACAAGTTATTGAATTACTTTGAAGATATTATGTACTATAAAATATTAAGGTGTTATGAAAATGGAAATTAATTTTAAATTAATTAATGAAACTATTATGTATTGAATCTGGTAAAATCAACATAATTGTTTGAATTCAGAATATCCAAATTATATTTAAGTGAATTTTTGGTATTTTTCTAAAAATGGTCAATTTTTTATGAATAGTGTAAAACACTACATAGTAGTTAAAAATCGAATTTTTCATTTAAATGAAATTTTACCACTCTTGTGAATTTAATTTCATAAATCTGACATATATGGTCATTATCAGTAAGTAAAATTTGGTTCAATAGGATTAAAATATTTTTTGGTGAATAGTAACTTTTGATTTTTATTTACCGTGGTTAAAGATAAATATGGTAATTCAAGAAATAAATAATATTATAATAAAATATAATTACCTTAACACTTGTCTTAACCTTATTGGATAAGTCATGTATGACCAATAAAATCCTTGGGAAGAACTTTTGGACTTTGGAAGCCACTTGGGTAAGATAATTACATTAATAACTTTTTATTTAAAGTAAAAATATAAATATCAAAAACATGCATTATTTTTCTAAAATAATTTTAATGTGGGGTTATACAATTGATATATTTGACAATAAATAGTCATTAGAAATCTAAAAATATTTCCTACATCATGGTATTTTATTTATAATTTTTAGACATCAAATAAATAAATTTATGTATGGCACAATGATTATGTAATGATTACCTCATTAATGAATGTTTTAAATAAATGAGATTATAAATATTAAAATAAATTTATTTTTAAACTTTTAATGCCATACAAGAATTTTAGAGATGAGTTTGACTTGTTATATTTTAATTAATGAAGGTTTTTTGAAATAATCAAGTTGATTTTGATTTTGTTAAAATCATGATATGAATAGTATAAAAATTGACATAAATGAGTTTTTAAATCAATCAATATTTTACTAAATGATAAAATAGTCCTAAAAATATATTATTCATAACAATGACATATATTATGTTACAAATGTCATTAATGGTCCATTATGGGTCGCTTGTCATTTTATAGTAACTATATTAACCATATAGTATGAATATACAAGAAGACATAGTAAAAGTTAAATTTGTTATCAAAGGGTTAAAAAAGATAAGGATTAAAAAATATCCTAAACATATCTATTTATTAATTGGATGATTATATTTAGAACTATATTCATCTTATATTTGAATTTAATGTGTTTTTGGCCTTTTGAAACCAAAAAATAATTCTATAATAAAATAATAATTTTAATCTTTCCTAAAGAGCCCATCCTCCCTCTTATAAAAGGACATCATTGCTAACCCATTACTCACAACTATCAACCCCCTTTTATCATCCAAACACTATCCAAATAAACTCCCAACATCCCTCTCTTCCTCCTAGATGCCTTTTCTTAGGCATAAGGAAATTCCAGAGAGCCCTTTGGCTCAAATCAAAAGAAGTTACCCGATTTGAGGTAACATCTTCTCTCTAGTTCTTTTTTTATTTTCCTTATTCACTCCCTATGATCTTCTTATTCGTTTTTTACAAAAAACACTATTATTCTCAATATACAAGGTTTTTTTATGATAAGGATTCTAACTACAATTACACACATTTCTATCTAATGGATATGAACATACTGTTTCTGTGTACGGCGAACTGCTATCTCATGAAACGATGATTGTTCGATTTTACCTTACCACCTATCATGGTGGAAATTATGATATCACTTTAATTATATACAATATTAATGATATTTATTTTATCTCTATGCTTCTGTAATTATAATATATAACATACCTTTATGCTTTTCATGTTGTACAAATATGATAATTTCATTTGAGGAAGTGTGGACTACCGCCCCCTAAAAGTGATATGACTCGTTCATGACATACATGGAATGTATAAAGGATGGTGTTAATGAACATATGTAACATATATAAAATATTATATTATACTATAATAATAATATATTTATTTATCATTTGGTTTTCATTCCCTTAAAAATTAAAAAAAATGAAATGAAAGTAGTGTGCATGCGTACGTACGACTTACCATATCCATGAACAGTGCATTTCAATTTCATATATTAAAATGATATGGACTATTATAGATACATATATACTGGATATATATTATACATATTATTTATATTATATATATTATATATAAATCATGAATATCATTTTGGAGATAATGGAATTTTGAGCACATGGACAATTTGTAATTATAACAAGTTCATTTTTTACTCAAGTTCTGAACATCAACAAAATGTCCGATATAAACTAAAATAATTAACTAATTATTACAGAAAGGTAATAAGTTATATAAAAGGAATAATAAAATTTAAAAATGGTCTTGATAAAGTATAAATTATCATAAGTTTTTTATTTAGGAAAAACAAGTAACACACATGACATGTCAGACATGAGGTATGGGGTTTTCATCGAACTTTTTATTCCTGTGAGATTCATGATATATTTTCCAATATTTCCTTTTTCGTGGTGTATTTACTGACCATTATTGTAAAAATATTTTAATATACTTTAATTTATGGTTATTTACATCTTGATTTTATGATCCTTCTTTCATGTGGTGTATGTTTCGTAAGTTACCAAATCAGTATGGGAACCTTTCACCCTCCTCTTTTAGTTAAAGACTTATTTTATGTTATTTTTTTAATTTATATTATCTTATGTTGGGATATGTTATTATATATCCTTATTTTTTTGAATATTATTTCCAAGTGATGAGATACTCATTTCGCTCTCATCAACACGTTTTCAGAATTTTTATGTGATGCCATTTAGCTGCCAAATTTTTATAAGGGAACTTTTAAAACCAATTACCATTCTTTGGTTTGATCTTCTACTTATTGATTACGACTTTTATGGTTACATAAGAAATGAATTTTTATATGCTAGCTTTTATTTATACTTTATTTATGTGTACTTATAATGAATCCACATAATCAATCTATTTTATTTACAAAATGATCTTTGTAAGGGAACCTTTCACCATCCAATTCTAGTCAAAGACCACTTTTTATGTTTTGTCTTTTAAATTTCCATTTTATTATGTTGGGATATGTTCTTATATATCTTTATTTCTGTACATTTTTTGTCCACGTGATTATAGACCATTTTCCCTCTCATAAACTCATTTTAGAAATTTTAAAGTGACGTCGTTAGGCTGCCAAATATTTGTAAGGGAACTTCATAACCCAATTTCAATTATTTGGGTTAAACTTACACTTCTTGATTATTTCATGCTATGAATATGTGTGAATTTCCTTTGATTGTTTCATACTTAATATCCACATATATTGGGTGTATTTATATTCTTTACACATAATCATTTCATTGATTTATCCTTAATCTAATGGTATAATCTTTGAAAGGGACTCTATCTCAATCTATTTTCATTAAGGAATATTTTTATTTATACATGACTTCCTTTTATACAGTGTAAAAACCCCTTTGAATTTTAATTTCATTCAAAGGGAATATTTTTTCTATGTAGTGTTTTAATAAATAAAAAAAATTTAATGTTTCCTTTTAATGTACGCGGTGACAATAACCTTTCCTCCACTGCGAGTATTTTTTGATATTTGGATTCCTCTAGAAGTCATTGTGTTTTTCTTAAGGTAAAGCAAATACCATATAATATTCTTATGTATTTAAGCATTGAAAATGGTTTTGAAAATGGATTGATTATGTCAATATATTGAAATGATATATTTGGTTTGTAATATAGAAATTTTATCTTTCCTTTATGCTCGGGTTATTTGTTATGATTTTGTTATGGTTCTTGGGAGTTGTATATGTATACAGGTGGTTCTGTGATAAACCTAGGGTGGGTGAGCCTGAGATAGCTCTCCAATGCATTGGGTAATGTGACAGAGGTAAAAATTAATTTTTCTCATAAGATATTTAGGAAATATACTATGATGGGTATTTAAAATGTAACTCCCTATGTAGTTGTGAAAGCTACAATGTAAGTATGTTATGGATGCCACAAGTTACCTTTATGATTTATGATTTCTATGTGTTATTCATAAATATTATGATTTCATTGATTTGTATATATAGATGGACTAATTTCTTCTTTCCTTGTCTTAAAACCTTTACTGATATTTTTATGCTCATCCCGTGTTTTTTGAAATATTTTTCACAGGGTATAATGAAGGTTAAGGGAATGGAATAATTCAAGAAGATTTATATCAAGAAAATAATTCTTGTTTTATTTAAGGAGTTTAATTGTTGTGAATAAAATGGATAGAGTAAAATTTTCTACTTTGTAATATTTTAAGATTTAATATAATCATTGCAACCTAATTCACTAAAACTCTAAATAGAAAAGATCCTCAATGTGAATTATTAATTTAACTCAAGGTTAAGTAATTTTCTAAGGCCGGGGCCTTAAACATGTCCCTCTTAAAAAATATATGGAGCATAATAAACAAATAAATTTGAAAAGGAAAACATGGAATATATTATGGAGCAGACAATAGTTCCCATAGATAAAGGAGTCAACACATATGACTCCCGAAAAAATCTCAAAAATTAACAGAACATATGTCAAAAGATGTGAACTAAACATATGTGAACAGATGTGAATAGAACATATGTGATCATCTCTAGAAAACATCTTGTACATAACATACGTGAACAGATGTAATGTATATTCCACGCTAGAGTCTCATTCACAAAATATGGTAAACATATTCAAATAACTATTATATAAACTACATAGAATAATACCCTTCATGCTGTCAAATTTTTTTTAGAAAACAAATATAAAAATAAATGAAAGAATCAAATTATAGTATTACTTTGCAATTTCAGCAAAAAAAACTAGTCATTCTATTCGATGTTACTACCCTAGGTCATCGTGTCTGAGGGATCATAACCCATCATTAATATTGATAATATTTAAAGCATAAATTAGTGGTATAAAATATTTCAATAAAAGTGTATTAAATACGGAGATAGTTAAAATAGTAGAAAACGTAAATTATAATCACATTGTAACTTTGTACTAAATCTTCAACTTCAAGATCATCTTACACATTCAACAATATATGTACATAAAAATTGAAAAAAAATTGAAATATAATGTATAAAAATTATAATTAATACTAATACAACACTGAATAATCCATGTACATAAATAAAATATGTATTAAATAATTTTTTAATCCATATGAAAATAATTTTAGATGAATCAAGAAAGAAATTATTAAAGAAAAAACCTCAAGGACTCAGTTAGTGATGCACTTTAGAATCCCCCCTATGCAGCACTTGACTATCCGCTTGAGTTAACTTCAGATTATCTCCCAACTCTCTAATATGTTTATTTGATCAATTCTAGGCTTCCAAGTTGTTAGTAGAACAAAAATGGAGATACCCTCAAAATTAATTGTACCTATAAATAAATGGAAGAGGGATGGGATAATATGATAAGATAAAATTAAAAGAACTAAATAAAAATAAATTTATTAAAATTTCCTTAGCTTGTGAACTTGAAATATTATTAATGTACCACCAACTCTAGGATTCATTCTAGAAAATAATTAGCTTTAATGATTATTTTGAAATTAATAGTGACAAATAAAATCATTGAAGCACAAATATGATGTTTAAAAACATCAAGCATAAAAATATAACAAAAACCAGATAATCTGGAAATAGAACAATAACCTTAATTCCTTCAATTTCACTATTTTAATATACCGACAATAAATAAAATGTGAGTGTGCATTTGAAATTATCTATCATTGAGATTGAATTAAAATTAAAATGGATTATTCATTGATAAAAACATATTCAATCATCAGTTTTAAATAGCTGTGATGATTAAAGTATGAAAATTCTATAGGAGCTAGAGAGCTGAACTCTTCTGATTCATTGTTTTTGGGAAGCAGAACCTATTAAACAAAGTAGATACTAGTAATGAGTGGTTTTTAATTATGACCCCTTTCTCTACTTCTAAGCTTTATAAAAATGTAATTAAACACATGCCAAATTAATAAAGTTTGTGATATGAAGATCTCAATCAACTTGGAAAAAGCAGTAACTAATAAAGATCCCCTTATATAGTGTAAAATGCTACCAAATTATATATCACGTCCAGATTTTTGGCCCCTTGTATAGTTTTTATAAAGAATTAATACTTGAGTACCACTAAATGGTTGTTGCAACTACAGCCAAGAAAAGATAATATTGTTTGTGATAATTATCCAAACCAAGTGTATAAGGCTCCTTGGCAGCTAAATTTTTTCCAACACAACTCTCAAGAATAATGAAGCATGATGGCATTAGGGACAAGGTTCATTGGGATATCATATGAGATCAGCACAAAAGATATAAAATAAAGCTACCTTTATAACCTTGGTTTCATCAAAACAATAATGTACTACTAAAACCTGAAAAGTCATATTTATTTACATGTTATTATTCCACGTATGTTATTATCAAATGTATAAAAAAAATAAAGTTATATGGGAAATAATTCCTCCAAGTGAAACCAAAATCACATTTATGAGACAATATCATAAATTTAAAAAACCTTGTGTGTTCTAGGAACTCAAATACACAACCCATTTAAAGGTTATCTCAAAGAAGAGAAAACCCCTGTAAATATCAATGAAGAGAATACAGGATGCATGAAACCTATGGTTTGGTAAACTAGAAATAGAAATATCATGTCATTTTTAAATTTTAATCAATAAAGATAGATAATTACATCACAATGTTTCAATTCATTTTAAGAAATAATGAAGTAAAAATACTCTTGGATGTGGTATGTGTTCACAAATATAACATACCATCACAGTCATCATTTCCAACTATCTGATGAGCATTAGAATTTTCTAAATTTCAATTTTCTAGGGTAAACAAAATATATTGTAGTAGTTGATAGATAGAATATAGTAGGATTTGGAACAATATTATACACCAATAAAGAGTCTATATAGCAGGAGTTTAACGATAGCAGGAGTTGAAATATAGTATATAACAGGAGCTCAAACAATATTAATTTGTTGGGGTAAACTGTATAAGAAAACAAACAATATTAAGCTCAATTAAAGATGGTATATACCATGAAGGAATGATGGGAAATAATATATATGGGATCTTAAAAAATTTATTTGTAATTTTTTTAATATGAAATAACATAGAAAAAAATGAAATTGTGTTTAATAAAATTGAAAATGTAATAAAACCCTAATAATGTGAGAAACAATTATTAAAAATAATATTAGTGATAAACACAATAGTTGTAACAAATATACATTTTAAAAAGTACTCTGCATGCCTAATTCCCAGAAGATGCAATAATAGTGAGAAAATTACAGAAAACACTATTTATAAATAATATTAAGACTAGTAATTGATAACCATTAATATTGAAATACGCGATTTGGAAGTTGGATTAACACATTAATAATAAGAATAAATATGATTGAATGCATGTTTTTTACTGAATGGATGTTTTGTGTTGTGCCTTCCCGTATCCTCTCAGTTTATAGACTCAAAATATCCTTTGAAGGTAGGCTTTAGACTTGTCATGGATAACCAGTCCATTGTGTGTGTGATCAATGCATGCATAATTGTGGAGCTGGCCAAATTTTTCATGGATGATCCAACACAAATAAATGAATAAATAAATGTGAAAATAAAAGTTTCACTTTAACATAATCCATGAAAATAGAAACTGAAAGACAATTTTCCTATCCAAATGGGTCCCAAGAGATTAAAATTAGTGAAACATACCATCATGCAGGAAAAGATCCCTAGAATACCATACATGTAACCTAGATAGAAATAATGCCATTCATTCATGACATTAAACACATTCAAATATCCAGTCATACATGAGCTTAAAACAATTCCATGAGCACAGAGTTACATATCCAATAAACACAAAAAGTAAAAAAAATAAATCACAGTTTTATAAAAAGCATTACCTCTAATACTTTTTTGCCTCTAAAGATGAGTTCTCAATCAAGAATGTCATGCTTCAAGGCATTGAAAAGATCAAATAAACTGTCACAATATTTCTAATGTTTTAAAAATCAGTTCATTTTTTGATTAAATGATAAACAAAAGAAATGTCATTAAACCGAAGTAGGAGAGGATCAGAATCATGAGGTGGTATAAAGTGGGGGATATGATACTAACCTCAATCCATATGAGAAGTAAATGGAATTCGAGAGTGTGAGGGGTAGGGATTGGATAGATAGAGAGTGGTGGTAGACAGTGGAGGAGTACCTGGTCAAAGATGAAATGAAAATCAGAGGTGCGGGAACCATTGGAGGAGATGAAGGGAATCACGAGCATAAACCCAAGTAGGAGAGGATCTGAATCATGAGGATGGAGGAGATAGTTTGTAGTAACTGTAGTATAATTGGAGTGAAATCATAGTGTAACCCTGTAATAGAGGGATACAAAGAGACCACATGAGATGAATTGTGATTTTTGGATCGAGGAATTAAATTTTTTGGGTGCCATGGAATCACAGCTACGTGACCCCTATGAAGAAGTCACCCAACTTAGTATATATAGTTGATATAAATATTCTTTTTTTTATTTTTTAAAACTAGGTTCAAATCCTCCTTAACATATGGTTTTATTTTTAAATAAAATATCACTTTTATTGACAATGCCCACTCACTTTTTGATATTTCAAATAATTATTTTCTTTTTTCCAAATTTTAAAACAATTCTAACATGAAATCATGAGGTCCCCACCTTCATCTTAGTTGATTTTTTTAATTAAAAAACCAAGAGATAGATAGAGAGAAAAATATAAAATCTTTTTTTAAGATACCTTTATCTCTTACCATATATAAGGGCATGTTTTACATGATTAAAATATGTAAGCCTCTCCCCCTCAACATAAAGACAACAAAAAAAGACTATATTCCACCTTCTATCTCCCAATCCATCAAGAATAAACAAAATCCATCTACCCATAAAAGGGCATGTTTGACATGTACAACAATCTTCCATTAATATCACATTATCACATATCTACTCTACAATGGAGGAGCTGATGGCCTTCCTCTTCTTCTGTGTTCTTACAACGGATCTCTGGCAGGGCGAGGCCTAGGACTTCGGGGATGAGGACTTAGCATCAAAGGAGGGCCTCTGGGGTTTGTATGAGTGATGGATAATCCACCACTACCCCCCATTAGTGGACAGATACGAGAACGAGAATATCTACAGGTTCAACATTTTTAATTCCAATGTGAATCACATCCATGAGGTGAATCGGCAGGGGAGACCCTACAAGTTTAATCTCAACTAGTTTATTGACCTAAATGATGAACTCTGGGTTTTCTACACCGCTAGATTATAGTATTTATTGTAACCATGTCTTGGCATGTTTCTATTTGTATTTTTGTACTATTAGTGCTATATTTATAAATTAGGTGTGTTATTATTGTTAAGTCTCTCTCATTATAGATTAATTTTTTAAAACAATTAGGATTTTTATTTTAGAAAGAAAGAAAAATTTTATCTTCTTGAAATAATAAAATATATTAACAGTTAATTATTCTCTACATTTGACATGACCCATCCTTATGAAATGGTGGTGATACCTCTAAAATGGACTAATGGTTAATTATTCCCTCCCCTCATGGTCCTTCAAATTGTATAAAAATTTTCTTTCAAATACAATGAAATGGCAGTGATCCCTCTAAAATGGTTATAATAGAAACATTGATGGTTTTACATTTAGATTTTGGTCATTGTTATTGATATAATTTGAGTAACTCAATCATACAGCCTCAAGTC
Source organism: Viscum album (assembly GCA_963277665.1). NCBI lineage: Eukaryota > Viridiplantae > Streptophyta > Magnoliopsida > Santalales > Viscaceae > Viscum > Viscum album. The sequence goes on along the minus strand of OY728144.1, from coordinate 327,853,200 downwards.
AGTAGTATCTTTTATTCTCTAAAAATTTATTTTCAAATACAATGATACTTTTTTCATTATATAATGGTAATGAACCCTCCAAAATTATAAAAACTATAGTAAATTGTCTATCTATTAGGGTGATAAATAAGAATTTTTAAATAATAAAATAAAATTATACTTTTAGTAATGTCATTTTTGATCAAATCAATGGTTATTATTACAATAATTATGATGATCGATGGTGATGCATGGTCACACATATAATTATTTATCCATATTTATCTATTATTTATTTTTTAAATAAAATTTTTCTTGTATTAATTTATTCCCAATTTTTAAATGTGAGATACTGACTATAAAAAACAAATCCTTAGTGGTGTTTTTTACTATATGAAGCATTTAAATTTACATTATATTGTTTAGAGGTGATTATTTAAACCACCACATATTTCATGATCAGTAATCATTTAGCGACAGTTCTTATAGTGTAGCAGTAGTTATTTTATGTGTCATTTTTAAGCATTTAGAGGCGGTTCTAAATTAATTTGGAGGTAGTTTTGGGGGGTGATGGAGGAAATTAGCATAACCACTGCTAATTTATTTAGTGAAAAATTACCTATCTGCTGGAAAAATATAATGGAATCCACCATAATTGTTATTAAAATAATTAATAATGGTTATATTTAGTAGTGGTTATTAAAACTCACATCTAATCATATCAATTTTTTTTCAAACTATTTAATAAAAAATAATATGCATATAGTAAACTCAATCATATGAAAAAATAAACCATAAATAACTCATCATACATCCATACATCCATATATCATACATCCATACACCTACACATCCATATTCATAAATAAAAAATCATCAATCAACCACAAGAACAATAATGATACATATAGAGAGAGAGATAAAACACCACTATAGTTTTGAGTTTATTCAGCACTATCAAAAAGCAGCGATAAAAGTTATCTTTATCACCGCTCAAAAAAGCGCAGAAAAAAGGTATCTTTTATCGTCACTAAAAAAAAGTGCACATAAAATAATGCATTTATTAGTGCAATTTCTAGTGCTAATAAAGGGTACCTTTAATCATTGCTAAAAAAATAACTCATTAAATAACAACTTTATCATCTCATTTTCTATCACTGATAAATTTAATATTTATCAGTGCTAGTTAATGTGATGATAAAACTAATGCATGAGTGCCAAATCAAAAATGCAGACGGTTGGATGCGTTTTTTTATCAGTCTTCACCATCACAACATCAAAAGCCTATTGTGATGGTGGACTCTTGCATACCCTCTCCACACACACCTAAATGGGTTTGTGCCTACATGCACTGGCCTATATGGACCTTCTCCCCCTCTCTACTCTCTTTCTTCCATTCTCCATGGGCCCCTTCAAGCATCGGCCCACCTTCTTCTTATCATTGTCTTCGTCAATAGGCCTTCCTTGAGGTCTAGTTGTGTTACAAATTTTTTTTGATAATTAAATTCTTATTTCATATTTAAAAATCTATATCGATATATATGAATATATTAAATATGAATATATATATATATATAGAATCTGTTTGTTTTTAATTTTTATTTATTTAATATTTTTAAAATTTTATTTGTTTTTAATATTTATTTATATTTATTCATTTTTTATAAATAAATTCCTATTCCATTTATAGAAATATATATTAACATACTAACTATTAATATATAAAAAAATATATTGATATATATAAAAATGAATTGATATATACAAAATATTGATATGTGTTAACATATATAAATTAATATTGAAAAATATTAATAAATAGTATATTAATTATTTATTAAATTTAAAGGCTCCTGCTTGGAATCCAGAAGATCCCAAGTTCACCCCCTATTGGGCATAGGTACTATTATAGTACTATGTTGGCGATGACCTAGACGATGACATAGACCGACGGTGACGTAGACATGATGTAGACAGATGGTGGTGTAGGCATGACACAGGCAGGATAATACAAACATGACACTGCACTGGGCTTTCAGGCCATATAATGAGCTTCATGTCCATTGGACCTACTGGCCATGTACTAAATAAATAAGGCTTGATTGGTGGGTTATCCTCTTAAAAAGGTTATAACCTGCCTTTACGGCTTGTGTGTGGGATGTGTGGGTGTGTTTGAATGTAATTATACCCCCAAAAACCTAATATACATATTATTTAATTGAAAATTAATAAATTAAAAAATATTATATTTATAATTAAATAAGTAATAAATTTTTTATAATTAATAAAAAAGAATAAATTTATTAAATACATTATATACTGATTAAATAATTAGTATACTATTTATTATAGAATATATATATATATATTAAATTTATTCATTTTTATTAATAATAATTTCATAAGAAAAATATTAATTCTTTTAACATTTAATATTTTTAATACAGTTTTAATTTACATAATTGATATATATTCATTTTTATTAAAACATATATTCATACGGGTTCATGAGATGGATCGGGCCAATCCTTAAATTATTTATCATTAAATTTTTTAAATTTAATATATATATATATATATATTAATAAATAGTATATTAATTATATATTTATATAAATAATTAAATCATCAATAAACTATTTATAATTAATAAAAATGAATAAAATTATTGTTGTTCCCAAGTAGGATCAAGACCACTCAGAGAGAGGGGTTGAATATGGGGTTCCTTTTTCTTTTATAAGAAAGTTTTTTAACTCCATTAAAAATATGTTCTTAACCTCTAAAACTTGTTAAAGTTACGATCCACTCAATTATAACTCACAACCTCTCCTTTTGTATGAAACAAATATAAAGGGAAGGCAACACATGATATTTACAAGGTTCGGTGAAAAGACCTACTTCTTTCCATGTTGGATAGTCCCACCAACATGGTTTTTTTACTATATTCTTTTGAGAATAAAAAGACACAAGTAAAGAAAAATCATACAATTACAATATCAACTTTCCTACTATAGTTGGTTATACCCACCAACTATCCTTTCTGGTATTCACTTCCCACAAACAAGCCTTTTCAGTAACTGGTAAGTATCCACAATCACAAGCTTCACTTTTCTTTTTCTTTTCTGATCCACTTCATAAATTCTTCACTTGCAACACAAGTAAGATGAATCAGACTTTATCTGTGTACAATATTTAATAACGTCAACAATTCTCTAATGAACATGTTGGTCTTGAAACTTCTTCTAGAACCTTAGTCTGAAAATCTTCCTTAGAATAGTAAATCCTATATTCCTAGTCTAGACACCTCAGTACGATGGTCTCCATTCGATGGTCAGTTCGGTCCGATTCTCCATCTTGTCTTCCTTTTTCAATTGAGTTAGAACTCAATTGGAAACTCAGAATTCTGCGTCTGATGGAACTTGGTCTAATGACCCTTGATACAATGATCTCGCTCTGATGGTCTCAATCTAATGAAACATTGTTAGATGGATCCTTCTCGGATGATCATATTGAACGTCAATCTGATGATCGTCCCCAACATCAACCTAAAACACAAATTCTTCTTGGATACACAATACCTATTCCACAATTTCTGGAGCTCGAGTGTTTGAACAATTCAGAGTATGTTTTACAAATGAACTCAGCTCTCCTTTTATAGGGACCTCAAAAGTGGTTTAATTAGGGTTCTGAAAACCATTCCCACTTAAAAAAATTTCCAAATATTTAAACCCCTTTAAATCTCATATCTCTCTTTGACTCCTTCATCACCTTTTCAAATCTTCAAATCTCTTTGATTTTCTGATATCTCTTTCATTTTTTAAATGATTTAAACTTATTTAAAAAATTGAGTATTATTTTGATTCTCTTATTGCAGTCTTCGTCATTATGATGAATACTACTATGAAACAATAGATTCCTCATTGCATTGCTCCACATCCATTGAAATTAAAATATTCTCATTCTAATTTATCCATTACAATTATTTATTATGATAAATAAATATAAAAATAACACATTATGATGACCTCTTGTGAAGACTAAGAGTCTTCACTTCTTCTTGAGAAACAATTAATACATTTGTTATTTTTCTCAAGACTCAATTATAAGAGAAAAAAGAATGACCTTTTTTCTTGATCCAATTGAAATACATTTTAACCTTAATTAAACATTCTGACAATGATAAAACTATGCATCCGATGTAAAAAGAATACCAAAAATATGAATTGGTGTCATAATCCATTATGATGGATCGATGGTATACTGTGTCTGATGGACTGGTACCAACAACTTCTACTTTAGAAAAAAAAATTCTTTTCTAATTACGATACACCAAGTCATCCTGAATTCAAACAACTCTAAATAAAGTGATCACATATCGATAAACTTGAGACAGTAATGTTTTTTACATCAACAAACTTTCTTCCTCCACAAACTATTTATTATAGAATGAATTTTTAATGACTTTCAAAATGTTAAAGATTAGCTTTAGAATTATATGACTTACAATAGAAATTATTGTAACTTACCATTCTTCCAGAAACATCTTTCTTTCCTACTCTTCCTAAATACAATTATCCTAAATACCATTGGTCTAAATATTATTGGAAGAGCCTATTTTCTTCCAATAAATCATTAATATGATTTCCATCACTTCTTCAACCATTTATTTCATTAAGAATGCATCTAAAGTATCTTAGACAAGTTATTAATTTTTTGAATTACAAAATAATGAAAGAATCATCAGCTTTACATCAGGGTCAGGCAGACCCCAATCAGGTTGTTATTACAATCAACACTATCATTCAAGACTCAATATGATTTCTAGTGTCTTTGAATCTATATGATTTCCAGCATCTTTCAATAGAAATCCCAATATGATAAATCATATTCAATGACTCACGCCAATGGGATAAGTCTAATTCATCAATACAATTTCATGTGTCTTATAACCAGAAACTTATCTTTTTCTTATCTTCAAACATATATAAACTATTGAAACCAAATTCAACCAAAACTCAATTGGGAGCCAAAAATCTCTCCCTTTGTGTTTTTTCTCAAAACCCACTTCAATACCAACATTTTCTTTTCCCACATTTTATTCTCTATGTATTCTTTTCTTTTTTCCTCTCTATATATTATCACTCCCTGTTAATATATTCTCTCCCCATTATTGAAAATAAAATTCAAAGGGGTAACCATGGAAAGTTTCTTTCCTTATTGAAAAAATTGTCTCATATCAAAATTTTGGAACCATTCATCTAAAAAATATAAAATTATTCATTATGAGAACACAAGTATCACATGAGTTTCTTAACAAAGTGCCTTTAACTAAACTACTCTAAGTCTTCTTGGGAGAACCCAATGTAGAAAACTAGAGTGTATTATCAAGGATGTCTATTATATCTATAAAAAACATTCATGTAATACCTTAACATATTTCCTTCAACATTTTCATTTATGGGGAAATCTTGAAAAGAATTTATTAAAGATAAAAGTAACCAACACCCATCTCAAAAAACATACCATAAAATTAAGGTGTATAAACACAACTTTCAAAAACCTATATTTTGTAACCTTGTTACTTTATTTTGAAAGAATAGTAAGAGACTCAATAACATCATCTTTCTAACTTTAATTCCTTCAATTACAGGCATGTATGTAAAAATACAAATATTTTTGGAATAAGGAGGAACCATAGTTGTTTCTTATAAGCATATTTCAGAATAAGAGTCCACTCTTAGCCTTGCATTTTTCTTCTTCTTCTTGAATTTTCATTGGATGTATTTTCATCATTATGTTCATCTTTATTATATGTTTTAACGTGTTTCTCTTCAACTGCGGACTCTTCTGATAAGGATGTCAACTTCTTTTCCCCTTTAGGAACCTTTTGGTTTTAGTGAGTTTGTAACAAATCTTTCATTCTTTCCTCTTGTTTCAGTAGGATAGTTAAAAACTTTTATTAACATAACCTTCTTTCTCACAACTCTTGCATCTTTTCTGAATTATAAAATCACAATCTATTGATATCTTTTTATCAATTTTCCTCAAATATTCATAAAAAAATTTCTTTCCCTTTGATTCATCTGATTTTAATGTTCTTTCTAGCTTCTAATCAATGTAAACTTGTTCTAACCAAATAACTAATCACTCTTTCATTTAGGACTCAGTATGTTCACTTTTCTCAACTTTCTTAGCATACTCATCTTTATTCATCTTTTGAATTTACTTTTTTTGTTCCACAAAAATTTGAGGAACATTTTTATCTTATTTTCTCATCATAGAACTCTTTGATTCATACATGTTTCCTATTAGAGACATGTTAAACCAGCAGGAGTAAGTTCTGTGTCTGAAAACTCCACAACACCAACGGTGACACCAGAATCTTGATTTTTTTAAATGATAGTAAAAGTGTTCATAACATTGTTATTATTTTTTATTCAAAAATCATTGTACAATTTTTTCAGGAGGATACTTTCTAGAGAAACTCATATATTTATTGGTGAATGATTTTTTCACATGAACCTAATTTTGTAAACCTTTCTTTTCACCTTCTTTATAGGTTTCACCTTTAACAAAAACTACCTTGGTGAAGTTTTATATCATATTTATTATATAAATTTGTGTTGTAAGAAACATTGATTGTGTTTCAAAAAAAATTTCTTCTTTTAAATCCAACTTACTTTTTAAAACATCTATGATTTTTTCAAATTCAGTTACCTTCAACTTGTTCTGTTTACTTTCTTCAACAAGTATAGATTATAACTTCTTGATATTCTCATTTCCATCTAACATTTCTTCATAACATTTTATTTTTCTTTAAATCTATCCATTCTCAAAAGTTGTGCCTTCAAAATCTTTCTTAAATTTCCTTATTTCTCTATTGAGTTGAGTATTTTTTTCATGTACATTATCTAAATTATTTTTAAGAATAAATTTCAATTATGTCATCTCTTTATCATTGTGATAACTTCCTGAAGAATAAATTCCATTTATAACTTGAGAAATAAATTTTAGTTGATGATCAGATTCATTATAATATGAGAAATCATTCTTCTTTCTTCTTCTCAAATAACGTTTCTTCTTTTTTCATAAGGAAATATTTCCCTATGTTTTATCCATTTTTTTCGAGGTTTCTTATCATCATCTTTGTACTCGTATTCTTCAATTTTCTTCCTAGTACAATTCAATGTTAAAAGTCCTTTCTCTTCACAATTTCAACATTTTATAGTTTTACTTTTCCATTTTCCCTCGTTGCCTTTCTTCGAAATAAGGGCAAAATTTCTGAATATGATTTGTCCGATGAACCTTTATATGATAATATCACTCTAATGGGATCACTCTAATGGAATTGTTCTGATGGAACTTAGTCAGATTGATCTTGCTCAGATGATCATATTAAATTTCAATCCAATGATCTTCCACAGCTTCAACCTAGAACTCAATGTCTAGTTTGATAATCAATACATGTTCCAAAATTTTTGGATCTCATGCATTTGAATAGTTCGAGTCAGTTTTACAAATGAATTAAACTCTCCTTTTATAGGGACATCAAGTAGTTTAGGAGGGGTACTAAAGACCATTCCTGATTAACCAAATTTTCTAGTTCTTTAAATTCCCTTAAATATCATATCTCTCTTTGAATAATTCGATTACTTTTTTGAATCTTAAAATTTTTTATTTTTGGATCTCTCTTTTACTTTTTCATTGCTTCATAATTCATAAAAAACTATAATCTAATTTTGAGTCTCTCATTAAGATCTAACTCATTTTGATGAAGACTATTGCGAAACAATAGATTCTTCATTACATTTTTTTACATCAATTTAAAGACAAATTTTTCATTCTGATATCATTATTACAATTCTTAATTACGATGAATACATATGAAGATGACCCATTATTATGAATCCATTATGATCGATTAATGTCATGTCGCATCTGATGGATCGGTTCTAACAACTTTGAATTAAGAAACTACTTTTATTTTCTGATTACAATGCACCAAGTCATTTAGATTTCTAATATCTTCGAATGTAACGATCCCATACTGATCAACTTGAGACTATGAATTTTTTTCATCATCAAAATTTATACTTCCAAAAACTCTTGATTTTATCCTGACTTCCTCATGACTTTGAAAACGTTGAATATTAGTTTTAGCATTGTTTGACTTATAATGGAAAGTATTGTAACTTCCCATTCTTCTAGCAACATATTTATTTCAAAATCATCCTAAATATGATTATTTTGAATATTATAGGCCTTCATATGATTGTAAGAGCCTTTTTTACTTCCAATCATATGCTCTATATGATTTTCAGCACTTTTTCTCCCTCCTTTTTTCATCAAGATTTCAACGCAAGTTTCTCAAACAACTTATGAATTTTTTGAATTCCAAATAGAAAATCATTATTGGATTCACATCAATGTCAGGAAGAATCCAATAATGTTTTCATTATGATAAAAACTTTATTTCTAGACTCAATATGATTTCTAGAAGCTTTGACTCAATATAGTTTCCAGTAGCTTTCACCAGAAATCCCTATACATGAAATAATATTCTATGACAAATGTCGATGGGATGAGTTTGATTCCTCAATACGATTTCCTGGGTTTGAAAACTAAAAACTTTTCCTTTTTTATATTCAAACATATATCAACTATTTACAAAAAATACAACCAAAACTCAATTAGGTTCCAACAATATCCCCCTTTGTGTTTTTTTTCAATACCCGCTTCAATATTGATATTTTCTTTTCCCATTTTTTATTCTCCATGTCTTCTTTTCTTTTCTCTCCCTATTCCTTATCTATCCCCCATAATATATTCTCTCCCCTTTATTTATAATTGAAAATTTTTTGGGATAAATTTCTTTCAAAAAGTTTATTATTTGTTAATAACTAATCTTTCTGTATAAAAATGTTTTTATTATTCAAAAATTGAACCCAGTCCATTGTAATGATCATTTGTAAGAAATTTGAATTTTTTTAAAGAATTGGATCCATATGCATCAGATTCAGATACATTGTAATGAATATTCATTGGACTCGGATATTTTTTGAAAGATAGATGTTACTATTTAAAAAGTTGTATTGTTGCTGAGGATGTTTGAAAGAAGATTCTGAAGTCAAGAGATAGAAAGTTTTCATACTTTATAAAACCAAATTAGACGACGATTTTTCTGATTATGGAGTTTTCAAAAATCATGAAAACTATCATGATAAAATATTTTAAATAAATTTAGGAATTATAATGGTTATATCAATTCCATAAATCAAGAAAAAAAATCCAAAGAGTAATATTTGAGGAGGTTTGAAGCTTTTCAATGTTTCTTAGTGGAGTTATCATCAGATACACTTAAACATAATGAGAAATTCATCATAATAGGGAGTCCATCATTATAAAATATCCATCGGAGGAATAATATTTAATAAAGAATAATAATGGTGATGTTTGGATAATTTCAAAGTTACAAAGTGGAAAATTCCATCGCTATGGAAAAATCATCATAATGATATTTCCATCGTAATGGGAAAATCCATCATAATGGGGATTCCAACATAATGAGATGAGAAGGAAAGAGAATTTTTAATGAGTTGAGAATGAAATAGAATTTATAATCACTGAGAAGGATAAATAATTTTTAATCACTAAGAAGGATACAGAATTCGTAATGAACTGATAAGGAAAAAATCGTAATGAGACGAGAAGGAAAAAATACATAATTACAGAGGATTCAAAAATTGTAATCACTAAGAAGGAAACTAAATTTTTAATGAGTTGAGAAGGAAACAAGATTATTAATCCATGATAAGGATACATAATTCATAATCCTTGAAAATGAAACAAAATTTTTAATGAGATGATAAGGAAATACAATTCATAATCACTGATAAGGATACATAATTTGTAATCATTGAGAAAGAAATAGAATTTTTAATGAGATGAGAAGGAAACAGATTCAAAATGAGCTTAGAAAGAAACATATTTTAAATGATCTGATTTTTTAAAATACTCAAAAATAAGATTCTAGAAGTTTTATGAAGAGTTGAGGAGGTAAAAACGTGGAATTAAATTTTGCATAAATCTTGGAGAAATATAAATTGGATTGAAGAAGTAAAAGTTAAATATTAAATTTGAGTGGTCTTTAAAGATTTTGAAATTTTAGGAAGCAGGGAAGGTTTACAAGTTTCCTAAGTTTGTTTTCTAATTCATCTATAAAAAATTTCTCAGATCATTAATTCAATATTAAATTTTCATACAGGAAGAAAAGGTTTAGCGCTAAAGAAATCATGTGAAATTCAATTCAAACCAGATATCTCATGAGGAGGATCAGATAGATAAATGTTGTTTTACCATTTTGATAATTTTAGTAGAGTTTGAGTATTGAAAATTAATAATGGTTTCATCATATTGAGTCCATTGTATTGAGAAAATAGGATCCAAACTCATCGTGTTGATATAATATGATCTAGACTCATTGATCGAGAGAATCGGATCCAGACTATTCGTATGGAGAGAATCAAATCAAGAATCACTATATTGATAGACTTAGATCCAGACTCATGGGATTGATAAAATTGGATCCAACCAAATCAGACTAAGGATTCGAACTGAGCAATTGTGAATTAGTTTCAAAAAGGTATTTATTCTTTTATTTGGCTCAACGTTTTTAAAAAAACATTTTAAACTGATGAGAGTCATTATAATCATTCACTTCTTCATAATAGTGGATTTTCATAGACCCACAGGAGAGGCTATGACAAGGATGTATGTCCTCACACTGTGGCTGAACCTTGTAAATTTTTAGTGATTTACTTTATTTCGTACTTTTTCATACATGATAATTTACTAAAATCTGATAAGGAAATAAATCTTGACAGCTTGTAGGGGTTAATTATTGAAAAGTATTGAAACATATTAAAAGTAACCAAATGATTCACCCCCCCTCCCAGTTATTATTCTAATCCTTTGGAAATTCAATTGGTATGAGAGGGAAGGTTCTCTTTTTGAATCCTTATCATGGATAATATCAATTATCTCAATAGTTGAAGAATTCCTCCATTTTATGGAAACATTATCATGGATGAAAAAATAGGATGATTCCTTATCTCATATATCTTGGTCAAGAATTTTTTGATGCTGCTACTATTGGTTTTCCACCTATTGAGAAAGAAGCTCTTATTAAGATTGAAAATAAGATAAATATAGAATTTCATAGAAAGGTTTTAAATGAAATACTTATATCCTTATCAGAGAATTATTATTATAATTTGATGGTTCTTAAAACTTAAAAAACTATATAGGATAAACTGGAAAGTGTTTTCGAAGAGAATACTAATGTTAAGGAAGAAAAGCTACAAATATGGCATAGTAAGTATGAAGATATAAGAAAGAGAGATAAAGAAACAATTAATAAATATATCACCATAGTAAATGAAATGTTTTGCAAAATTAGAGGATTCAGATATTTCTTCAAAGATTCTATAATTTTGAAGAAGCTTATGAGAGACTTTATGGACATGTTTGATTCTAAAATTTCCGCTTTGGAAGATAAATATAATTTATCTCTTGACGAATTACATAAATTTATTTTTTCTTGTTAAATGAGGAAAGAAACAATGTTTAAAAATAATATTAGATGTGAAATGACTTTTTAATCTATGAGAAAGATGAAAAATCCAAGATTTTGAAGAAGTTAATCCTTGTGAGTTTGAAGATAAATATGATAATGAGTTGAATGAAAATATCATGTATCTTATATCCAATAACTATTGAAGAGTAATATAAAAGTATGGAGGTAAAAGTTCTCTCAAATGTTTTGAGTGTGGTGGAATCAGACACCTTTCTATGAATTTTTCTAAGAACAAAGTTGAGAATATCAAGATGATTCTGATGAAAACCCTCAATTGAAGAAGAGTAATAAAAATAATAAATAAGAAAATTCATCCAAAAAACACAAGAATAAGTTTACTGGAACCAAAATAAGTATTTTGAGTAAGAAATTTTAATTATACTCAAATAATAAAAATTATTCTAAAGATGAATTTTCAGAAAAAAAATCAGAACCTTTGTTTGAAAAGTTGAGAAAAAAAAGATTCCTCAGAGAGAGAAGAAGGTGGTGAAGAATATTATAAGTATCAGCTCAGAACAGAACACATTTCATGTCTTGATAAAAAAACTCTTATAAAATAAGTTATAGTAATGAATAAATATTGTAAAAATTATTTTTATTGAAGAAAATATTTAATCAAGAAGGAGTTAGAATTCATTGAGGAGATTTTAAGTTACAAACTTAGGATTTCTATATAGGGAATCATGGTTGAAGATATTAGTAAGAAGCTGGAATCTAAGGAAGAAGAAGTTAACAATTTTTAATAAAATAATAGTGAGTCCAAAATAACCTGAGGAATATGAATGAAAACTTCAAAAAAGATTTAGAAGTAAAATATGATACTTATAAAGATGTTGAGAAGGCTTAATATGAGAATCGGGTGAAATCTTCTCTTCCCAAAAATAATGTTTCATATGATTATTTTAACATTTCAGGTTCCAAGTTATTGAGAAATCTTGGGTGGAGAAAGGATGTGAGAAAACTATCAAATATATAAAATTATATAACTCAAAGAAAAGAAAATATGGTCCACGTCTAAATTATTTTAGAGATGAAATAAGTTACCAACCTCAATAATGTTTCAAAAGAGAAAGATCTTATTTCAATAGAAAATCAAGATTTTATGGTTATTATTGCTGTTTTTGAATCTATTGGAACAAATTTTATAATTTTTGGCACAAATTATTTTTACCAGGAATAAGTTTTAAAAATAGTTGAAGAAATATGGAAAGTGGAATGAGCAATTTTTTCTAACTTACTAAATTTTGAACAAGGGAATTCTCAAGATGTTAGAAACTTTCCAATAAGAAATAAATTTAAATGTCTAGAAGATTCTTGTGGAAGATTTGATAAGGTTGTTCATCATGATAGAAAATGTATGACACTCCTTCTAGAATAAGTTTCTTATAATTGAAAAGAAAAGGATGTTGAAAATAATAATATAGGGGAACGATATTTTGTTGTTGAGACAGTGTTGAAAGAAAGTCAAAAAGAAAAAACCATGGATACATGATAGTGGATTTTCTTCACATGTTAAAGGTGATATAAAAATATTGAAACATGCTTAAATTCATTTAGAGGGAGAGATACCTTTGGTAATGATAGATCCTTAAACATCATAGGAATTGGAATGGCCGAGATTCAAGTTGAAAAGTTGAAATCTAAGGAATTTGTTTTGTTGATGGGCTAAAACATAACTTACTTAGTGTAAGTCAACTTTTTGATGAAGGAAAAGAAGTTTTTTTTAGAAAATATTTTTTTATCATTAAAAGTTTGTGATATGGAAAAGTTATTACAAAATGAGAAAGAACTAGTGGGAATCTCTTTCAAATAGGAGAATTCAATAAATCCTATTACTTGAGTGATAAATACAAAAACAAAGTGTGGCACCAAAGCCTGGTCTACCTTGGTAAAAATAATTAATAAACATTCTAAAGTTAATGATGTTTGAAATTTATATAATTAAAATGATGAGATGAAGATTTTTGTATTACTTACTAGAAAATAAAGATAACTAAGAGAATTTATAAGATAATTGAGATTCAATCTACTAGACCTATAATGCTTATTTATTCTAACTTATGTGGGCTAATGAGACATCAATCTAAAAAAAGATTTATACATTATCACTTTTATTTATGATTTCAATGGGATGACAATCATCATGTTTATGAAGAATAAGTCAGAGGCTATGGAAATGTTTAATTTTTTAAAAAAAATAAGTTGAGAAAGAAATGAGGCTTATATAAAGAAGTTGAGAACAGATAATGGTACTGAATTAACAAGAAATTATTTTGAAGCATGTATGAGAAAACATGGTATCAAACATCAGTAGAGAGATCCCTATACTCTACAAAAAATAGATTAGCAGAAATAAATAATAGAAGATTAGTGGGAAAAGGGAATAAGTATGTTAGCAGAATAAAAACTTTCAAAGTTATATTGGAGATAAGTTGTTAGTACTAGTGTACATTTTCCAAAAAAAATCATGTTGAGACTGAAAGATAACATGACTCCTTATGAAATGTGGTATAACAAAAAACCTTCATTGAAATAGTTTAATGTTTTTTGAAGTCCATGTTTTCCCAAAATAAAAAATTTGGATTTGGAAAATCTTGATGTGAAATATGAGGAATGAACTTTTATGGGTTATTCACCAAATGTAAGAAGTTAAAAATTTTGGAAAAAACTTTTACAAACGTTAGTGGACTCATATTATGTTAAGGTAATTAAAAATAAAAGTTCCTTAACAAAAGTTATTGAGAAAGATAAGGAGTATAAAATAGAGATTCCCAACAATTGCGAAAGTAAGTCAAAAAATCATAATCATGATTTAAGAAATTCATGTGATGATTAAAGTTTAGCTTAGGAAAAAATGTGAAATTTAATTTCTTTCAAAAAAATTAATCTGAAATCATTATTGGGAATCAGAAGTCCATGTTTCTTACCGGAAGGAAATTGAGATCAGAAAATTGGACTTCACAAACCTCAAAAGTTGAAATGGAATCAGTTTCATAGGCTATTCAACACAAAGAATGGGCAGATTCTATGAATGTGGAGTTGGATCATATTGGGAAGAATGAAACATGGGAACTTGTTTCATAGCCATCAAATGTTATTGAAGCCAAGTGGGTTTACAAAAATAAGTTAAAATAATATAGATAAGTTTCAATAAACAAAGTTAGGCTTTTTTTAAAGGCTATGCATAGGTGGAGGGTGTGGATTTTGAAAAAACATTTCCCTAGTTGAAAGATTAAAAACTATTATAATGTTTCTTCCAGTGGTTGCACATCAGAAGTAAAAAGTTTATTAGATTGATGTAAAGTCATCTTTTTTAAATAGTTATATTGAGGAATAAGTTTACATTGAATGACCTTGCGGTTTTCTACTTGATGAGGATGGAAAAAATTAAACTGAAGAAAGCTTTGTATGGGATGAAACAATCTCTACGTTCTTGGAATTCAAAACATAATAATTGTTTGAGAATGTTGAATTTTTCTAAAGGAAATGTTGATAGAAACATATATGTGAAATATGAAGACTCTAAAGCTCTAATTTTAATTGTTTATGTGGATGATAAAATTTTTTTGGGGGGATAGAGAAGATGTTTGTAAAAAAATTAATGAAGAACTAAAGAAGATTTTGAAATTTCAATGTTGGGATAATTCAATTTCTTCCTTAGATTAAAAGTTCAAAAAAAGGAAAATACATTTTATTATCTCAAGAATAGTATGCTGGAGAATTGTTTAAGAAGTTTAGGATATAATTATCCAAAGAATTTTCAACTCCTATTTCAGTTAGAATAAAGTTGATTAAAGATGAATCTGGAAAAAGTGTGAATCTGAAATATTTTTGAAAGCTGATAAGAAGTCTATTTTACCTTATAGCCTCATAGACTAATATTTTTTATGTTATTATTTTGTGTGTCATGTATCAAATTAATATAAAATA
This sequence comes from Viscum album, assembly GCA_963277665.1. Taxonomy (NCBI): domain Eukaryota; kingdom Viridiplantae; phylum Streptophyta; class Magnoliopsida; order Santalales; family Viscaceae; genus Viscum; species Viscum album. Next base: position 327,837,656 of record OY728144.1, on the reverse strand, counting down.
ATCACATATGTTGGTAGAAAAAAATGTTGAGATATGTCAAAGGAACAACTTCACATGGGTTGTTATCCAAAAGAAATTGTGAGATGAAGTTTCATAGTTATATTAATACCGATTGGGCTGAAAATTGTAATGATAGAAAATAAACATCAGGAGGAACATTTTTCTTGGGTGAATGTTTTGTGATTTTTAATAGTAAGAAACAAATTTTAGTAATATTGAGCACAGCTAAATTCAAATATTTCATAGCTACTTAGGCTTGTACTCAAATTTTATGGATTAACTTTTAACTGGAAGATTTGAAAGTAAAAGTTTCTAAACCATTTAAGAAACTTAGTGATAATAAAAGTTCAATTTATCTTTCCAAAAATCATGTCCAACATTAAAGATAAAAACACATTGATATAAATTTTCACTTTATAAAATATAAAGTTGTTTATGGATATGTTTTATTGGAAAACATTTCAATAAAGTATCATATTTCTGATATCTTTACAAAAATTTTGAGGAATTGAGTCTACAACTTCATGTTCAGCCTCCACCCATGACTTCCTAAACCTCATAAAGAAAATCACCCACCATTATTTATATTAAGTTTATAAGGAGAGAGAAAGTAAAAACTTTTTACTTTGAAATAAGTTTTTACTTATCTTTATTAAATGAATATGAATTTGTGGTTATCATAAAATAGGGTATAGAAAAATAAAAGTGAGTGAGGAAAATATAAAATTAAGGGAGAATTTTTCTTTACATGGATGAAAAATTTTCCTTCCACTGTGGGATGAAATTTTTTCAAAAACATTACTTTATCCAGTAGTGTAGTTTCAGAACACTCCCTTTTGGGAAAGGTTGTGTTCTGATAAAAGTCCAAAAAATGTGACTTGTTTACAAAATATGAGTTATAAAAAATTATGAGAGTTTTAAAGGTTGTTAATGAGGGTTTTTAAAAAATACAATGGTGGATATTAAATAACATTTGGGATAAATTTTATTAACAATGTTTTTTTATTTCTTGGAAACTTACCTTTTGTATTAGAATGTTTTTTTTATTTAATAATAGGACCCAATCCATCGTAATGAGCTTCTGTAAGAAATTCTAAAGTTCCTGAAAGAATTATACCCATTTTCATTATATATAAATCCATAATAATGAAGATTAATCTAACTCTATGATTATTATAAAGTCAGATATTGTTGTTTGAAGAAGTCATATTTTTCTTGAAGAGTTTTGAAAGAAGATTAGGAAGTAATGAGTTTGAAAGCTTTCATAGTTTTTAAAACCAAATCAGACGATGATTTATTGGTTTTGTATTTCTCAAATATCATGAAAACTGTCATGATAAAATATTTTTAAGAAATGGATGAATTATAATGGTTGTATAATTTCTAGAAATCAAGGAAAAAGTTTTCCAATGAGTAATAGTTGAGGAGGTTTAAAGCTTGTCAATGTTTCTGAGTGGAGTTATCATAAAATACACTTGATCATAATGAGGAATCCATTGTAATGGGGATTCAATCATTATAAAATATCTATTGGAGGTAAAATCTTTAATAAATAATAATAATGGTAAAGTTTGAAGAATTTCAATGTTGCAGAGTAGATAATTCCATAGTTATGGAAAAATCATCGCAATGGGAAATCCATCATAATAGAGATTCCATTTTAATGAGTTGATAAGGAAACAGAATACGTAATGAGATGAGAAAGAAATAAATTCATAATCACTGAGAATGATAAAAAATTCATAATCACTTAGAAGTAAACATAATTAGTAATTAGCTGAGAAGTAAAAAAATTAAGAATCACTAAGAAGGATACAAAACTATTAATTGGTGAGAAGGAAAAAAATTCATAATGATTTGAGAAGGAAACAAAATTCATAATCACTAATAATTATATAGAATTTGTAATCATTGAGAAGGAAATAGAATTTATAATGTGAAATTCGTAATCACTGAGAAGGATACAAAATTCATAATCACTGAGAAGGAAACAAAATTCACAATGAGATAAGAAGAAAACAAAATTCATAATCACTAAGAAGGATACAGAATTCCTAATCACTAAGAAAGAAATAAAATTCATAATGACCAGATAAAGAAATAGAATTCTTAATCACTGATAAGGATACAAAATTCATAATCACTAGGATTGAAAAATAATTCATAATGATCTGAGAAGGAAACAAAATTTTTAATCACTGATATGGATAAAAAAAATTAATAACTAAGAAAGAAATAGAATCTGTAATGAGTTGATAAGTAAAAAAATCATTACCACTGAGAAGGATTTATAATTTTTAATCACTGAGAAGGAAACAAAATTCATAATGAGATGAGAAGAAAATAGAATTTTTAATCACTGAGAAGGATACAAAATTCATAATCACTGTGAATTAAACTAGATTTTTAATGAGATGATAAGGAAACATACTTGTAATGAGCTTAGAAGGAAAAAATTTTAAATGATCTGATTACAAAGAATACTCAAAAATAATATTCCAGAAGTTTTACGAAGAGTTTAAGAGGTAAAAACATGATATTCAATTTTTAATAAATCTCGTAGAAATATAAAGAGGATTTAAGAAGTCAAAGTTCAATTTTAAATATGAGTTATCTTTGGAGATTTTGAAATTTGAGGAAGTGGGGAAGCTTTTTAGTATCTATATTTTTTTTCAGTCACCTATAAAAACTTTCTTAGATCATTCATTCATTATTAACTTTTCACGCAAGTGGAAAAGGTGGAGTGCTGAAGAAATCAATTGAAAGTCATTTAAAACTAGAGATCTTTAGAGGAGGTTCAGATAGGTGAATGTTTGTTTACTAGTTTAAGAACTTGAGCAGAGTTTGAGTTTTGTAGATTGAGAATGGGTTCATTTTATTGAGTCCATCGTATTGATAGAATTGGATCTAGACTCATTTTATTTTGAGAATCAGATCCAGAAGAATATTATTTATAGAATCGAATACACACTCGTCGTATAGAGATAATCAAATCTAGAACCATAATATTGATTGAATCAGATCCAAACTCATTATATTGAGATATTCAGATCCAGACTAATCAGATTGAGAAAATCAAATCCAGTGAAATCGGACCGAGGATTTAGATTGAGCAATTGCGGAATAGTTTCAACAAAGTATTTATTCTTTTTTTTGGATCAATTTTCTTATAAGAAAATATTGTAAACTTATTGGAGTTAGTATAATCATTCTTATTAGGATATATAAGGTGTCTAATGGGATTTGACACAAGTTTTATACACTTCTTCATAATAGTGGATTTCCATAGACCCACATGAGTGGCTATAGCAAGGATATAGGTTCTCACACTGAGGTTGAACCTTGAAAATATTATGTGTTTTACTTTCTTTCCTAATTTTTCATGAATGAATATTTACTAAAAGTTGATAAGGAAATAAATCTTAATAGGTTTTAAAGGTGAAGTATTGAAAAGTGTTGAAACTTATAAAAAGTGAACAGTTTATTCAACTCCCCCCTTCTTAGTTGTAATTCGATCCTTTGGAACTTAAAAAATAAAATTCAAATGGATCATCATGACAAGTTTAATTTCTTATTGATAAACAATCTCATTTAAAATTTTTGAAACTTTTCATCTCAAAAACATAAAATTCATCTTTAGGAGAAGATAAATATCACATGAGCTTCTTGACAAAGAGCCATTAACTAAAAAACTCTAAGTCTACATGGGTGACCAGCTGTAGAAAACAAGAGTTTAAAATCAATTTTATCAATGTTATCCCCGACACATATTTCATGAAATACCATAAAATTTTTCATTTTTTGGGAAATCATCAAAAATTATTTTTTTAAGATAAAAGTAACATTCATCCTTCTCAACAAACATATCAAAAAGTTTTGGTATATAAACACAACTTCCAAAAACTCATATTATGTAACCTTGTTTATTTATTTTTCATGAATAGTAAGATAATAAATAACATAATCTTATTTACTTAAACTCCTTCAATTCCCGGTAAGTTATTATAAATACAAATATTTTTGGAATAAGGAGAAACCTCAATTGTTTCTTAGAAGCATCTTTCATACAGAGAGTCCTCTCTCACCCTTTCCTTTTCCTTTTTCTTCATGGATTTTTCATTGGATGTATTTTATTCCTTATATTCATCATTATCATATTTTTTAATAAATTTCTCTTCATCTGTATACTCTTATAATAAATATGTAAACATGATCTACTTGAGCATTTTCTTTCTGAGGAGTGAGTACTCTATTAATCTTAAGAACTTTGACCCAAAAATTGAAAAGGTTCTAACCAAACATATAAAAATAAAAATAAAAAATAACCACATCAAATTTTAAAAATAACACTCAAATGGTTAATTATAATGTTGAGAAACCCCTGAAGGATATGGTTGTTAAAGACTTTTATAACTTAGCTCTTGTGATTCATTATCCTACTATGAGTAATAATTTTGACTTAAAACCGAAAATGATTCAACTTCTTCCTAAATTCAATGGTTAAATAGGGTAGGATCCTCACATCCACGTGAAGAAATTCCATGTTATTTTTTCCATAATAAAATTGCATGGTGTAGATGATGAACAAGTCAAACATAATTCTATTCCATTTTTCCTAAAACTTTTGTGAAATCTTGTCTCTATTACATACCCTTACATTCAACATCAATTTTCAAGATTGATTAATTATCCCAATTGTTTTATTTTTTTCTCATTCTCTTTGATATATCCTTCACATTAGAGTTTCTCATGGATCTACTTTGGAAGGTGTGTTCTATAGATGTGTATGTTTAGTAAATCTTTATTCTCCCCTTGGAATATGTTCTTCCTCCTTTAAATTCAATAATCATCATCAAATTTCAAGCTTCATTATCTGGTATTCAGCATTTTCCAATTCTCTTAACCAATCGGGATAGTTGGAAATCAGAATGCACAAGTCAGGTTACTGTTATTAACTCTATATTGTTCAATATGTGGATCTATTGAAATTGTGAACAATATACCTTTTCTTGGATATGTGTTCTATAATTTTTAAGGGAAATTTTTGTAATAAAGTTTCGTATTTTTAATGTGTGGGTTACTTTTAAACCATTATTTTAGTTATCATAAAATTTACAACTATTTCATATTGTATCTCATTTATTGTAGTGAAAATTTCGTTTGTAAAAATTTTAACATCCACTCAATTTATATTATTCTCTTAAAATAAATATATCTTTGTTTTATTTCAAATATTTACTTTAATTTTTTTAAATGTTCACCATATAATTTTTAGTTACATATTCCCTCCCTAATTAATGTATGCAATTGAATTACTAAATGACTATAGAGTACTATAGGTTACTACCATTGTGTTTGGTTTTTGAAACTAAAAGAAACATCATAATATCTATTGTGTATTTAAATGTAATCATCAAAATATTTAAAGTAATGTTTGAAAACAACTATAAAAAAAGCTTAACATTTATCAATTATGATAACATTTAGAAAAACACTTTTTCGATAAACAATATGGGAATGGTTATATGGAGCTATCCTAAATGAAGACTACTCAAAGCACATTTTAATAAGTGTTTTGAAACACAAATCAAAGGTTTTATAAAATATTCTACCTTACAACATTTACTATTGTAACTAATAAATTAATTAATATAAGTTTTTTCCTACTGTTTTTTTTGGAGGACTGTAACGCCCCAAACCTAGTTACCCAAGATTTGCTTCATGGTTACATTACATTGGCATGCTCACAAGATATCATGTCTCGAAAGACCGATTAGTTTAGTATCCTTATAAGTACTAGATATATACATAAGTTTTACATTACATCAGGAAATAAAAAAACAACAACATTATGTCCCCTTTTAACACACACATATCCTTGGTCTATCCCTATAGGTTAATCATAATATACTTCTTCACATCCTGGGAAAAATAAAACATAATAAAGTAGTGAGATCATATGCTTAGTATGGATAAACAAATATTGCATAAATTATCATGAATAAGCATAAATAATTAAGGCAATGTATAAGACTAAATCGAAATCCTCTTAAATTTAAATTTCATCATAATATGGAAAAGATAAATCAAATAATGTCATTTAATTATTCACATAGATATTCTAACAGACGAATAATCATATTAAATATCAATAGCTAATTTCATAATGATTGAATGCATAATGTTGGAAATTATAACCACAGAGTCAAGGCCACGTACCAAGACTACAGATAATATTTTGTCAAGGCTTTGTTCTAAGATGCTAGTTTGTCTCATGAGACCTACCGATGCATCGAGGAGCTATATCGGGCTCCACCTGTCACTTACTAAGTCCAATTCATTCTTTATATGAAAAGGTTGAAACATAACATAAACATTAGTATTAAAACTAGCATACAATATTTTAATACATTAATCATAAACCATGAATGGAATAAAAATAACACATCCACAGTCAAAAATATCACAAAACCTTCAATAAAATATGGAATATTTTATCATAGTAAATCAACTTCAAACAAGTGTAAAATCCATCAAAGGATGTTAACATAGATGAAATAAAAACTATTTGATAGAAATATCTCTATTTATTTTGAAATAATTTAAAAGTCATGTAATTATAAAAGAAAACATTTATGTTGAAAATATTCTTATAATCATGTAAGGGAATCTTTTAAGGTTTTACAATAGTAGAAAATAGCCGCATCTACCGTATAAGTTAAAAAAATTTCTTATCATAATTTTTCAAAAAGGTCATAAAGTACCTTGTTTGGAAAATGACAAAAATTTACTTTTGAAACATTTTATAAAAATTAAAATAAGGGCATAAATGAATGTAACCCATATACTATGAAATAGTAAAAAAATCTGAAATACATTATTAAGAAACATAGATGTGGATGATAAAGAAGTCTCAGTATATACTTACATATAAATAACCTATGATAAATAAAGAGATTGTAAAATTAACACTTACCTTGTAAATTTCATTGGTAGAGGGTATATTAATCTTATGTATAATAGTTAAATCATTTTTATTAAATTATACAAGAACCACATACATAAATATGATATCATATATGATCTTCTAATATTGATTTTTTAATAATATATTTGTAGTATCATTGTTTCGGGTGTTGACTGATTCATTTTCCTTTATATATTTTTTTACGTAAGTAATGTTAGTTATGTATAGTATGTATTTGATTCATATCAAGAATGAAATTAAGTTATTAAACATTTTTTAAATAATAGAATTAAAATTATTCTTGAATGGTTATAATGGGAAATGAATATTTTCACGTTCGGGGAGACGGTAATCTGTACATATGCACGAGTGACAATACCATTCTATTAATGGTGAAATAGTTTGTAATTGGATGGTATATCATATATGCATAATCATAAACATGTTATATTTATTAATTACATCAATTATACTCATTATTATACCCATCCAAAAAATGAATTGTTGAATAACAAACTACCCCACGATGTGGAGATGGTAAGTCATACCTACGCATGTATGGTAACTTTATCATTTATAGGGTTGATAGAATAATGAATATTATTGTACCATATTTATAATAATATCACAGTATGTATAAGGTATTGGAGTTATTATTTTGGTATGGAAACTATAAGGGTTGGTGTCCTGAGAACCAACTGTTTTGTAGTTTGATTAAATAAATGTTCACTTATTATATATTGTTCATTGTTCTTTATGACTATAATATAGTAATGTCCTGGAATATTTGTTGCATTGATAAGGTCATGGAAGATCCCCACTATGATGAGAACCTTTAAATTAAATAACAATATTCTTAAATAAATTTCTACGTTTGGATGACATACTATGATAGGACTCATAGTATACATACCTTCATGTGTGAGTATTCGTAAGAAGAAGAGACTCTCTCTCATAGAGTTCGCACTTGGTAATCTACAAGATAGGAGATTATGAGAACTGACCCACCAGTATCAATTCTGTGTGTCTTGGTGTCATCATACATTGCTATCTTACGAGTGTGTGTAATGGTCCTTAGACTGGAAGATTATCATTAACTCATGTCATGACTCGCGCACTTAGATTTACTAACGAAAACTGTCACGCAGACAGTTGGCGGGATGTAGGGTACGTTTGGTGCGTCATAAGTGACATGTTGTTAATGGATAATTTGAGAAAGAATTTGTCCCTTCCATTTATGGAAGTTGATATCTCAGCCCTTTGATTGAAATAGAACTTTCGCATTAAATTCCATGGCCATTGTGTGAATGAAGAGTTTATTTCAGGTAGTCAAAGATCGACGGATCAAGCATATAGGTTTATGACATTTCCATGAAACCTGTTTAATGAGATATCGAGACAAAGGGATTAAATTACACAGTAAGTGTTCGTATGAGGTGATACGTCATTGCAGCGTCAACTTCATTCTCTTGGGTGCCTTGACCCGTTGCTAGACAGTAATCTTGGACTTTAGGGAAGCTCGCCTAATGCCAATGAGAAAGAATCCTAGAGGGTCACACACTAAGTGTATTCAAGTATCTCAAGTAGAATAAATATTATTCCCCTACGTGGTTTAATAATTATTCAAGGAATCCTAAATCATTTTAATGATGGAGGAAGAAGGAAATGAAAAACAAGATATACACGCCATGTATTAAAGATTACACGCCATGTAGTTTTTCATGGAAAAAAAATACATGCCGTTTATTAATAATTACATGTCGTGTAGTTTTATTTATGGAAAGGAAATTAATAAATGAAAATAAGATATACAGGCCGTGTACATTTAATGTACACGCCGTGTAGTTTTCTATGAAAAACAAGTACACACTGTGTAGTTTTTCCAGTTGGGATTTTAAGGATATAATATTGTTTTAAATGATATTTATTATAATCAGCATGGGCGCATGTCAAGGAATTAATTATTCGACATGGAGGTTTTAAATAAGAGTCAATGAAATAAATAAAACGTGTAACGCGTTTATTTATTGTCATAACTCTAAAACCTCAAACCTGATTATAAATATCCTCACAACCCAAACTCTTTTCCGACACACAAGAGAATCATTTTGCACAACAACTCTCGATAATTCTTTCAAGACTGAAATGACCTCTTCCTCTAAGAATGCTCTCAATATTGAGAGAGATCCTCTTCCATCGGATCAAGACGATCTAAGGCAGACAATGCAAGAAAATGTTTCTCCACGCTAGCACCCGGACACTCCTTTGGTGACGTACCGAGATACGAGGTACTTGTGTGGATCACTGCTAGAGGAAGTCTGCACTTGGCTTATGCGATGAAATGATGAATCACATCGGAACGTGATCAAGAACATCAATGAAGAAAGAAAACCCAAAATGTATTTCTTTTCAGTAGATTAATTTAATTACAATCAACCTGTAATTATCCAACTTTGTGGTTCCGGGACTTTTCTTTTCTTTTTCAATTTATCTGATTCGATCCATGGAGACTGGCGTTTATCGTCATATTGATCCCGGATTGATCATTTCTAATGAAAAAAATCCAAGTGGGCACATCCACTCAGGCGCTTCCGTTGCGCGTGGAACCTTCAAATGGTATCAGAGCAAGGTTACATCATTGATTATAGTTATTTAATTTTCATTGATAATTTACACATTTATATTTGATTCAATTCGAAATAAATCATTCCATAAATCTGAATAAACGAGATATGTTCTTCCTCTTTCGTTTCTCGATTAACATCACATAAATTTCCTTTTAATTTTAATTTTGATTAAAATAAAAATGAGGAACTCATACGGAGGAGTTGCGCTTTCTGTCTGTACAACACGGGATTACACGGCGTGTAATTAAAACTACACGTCGTGTACTTAGGTTCAACGAACTAGTACTGGTCCTCCTAACCATGCCTTTTGAATTGAATATGCCTAAGTATTAATCACGCCATGTTGAACAGAACTGTTCGGTGTGTGGAAATCAGAATACATGGCGTTCATGTTGGAGGAATAGGTGGTGTATTCCATTCTGGCCCAGGTGAAACCATGTACATGGATAAGCTGTGTACCACGTACACGGGATGGCCAGGCTGGTTACCGCGTAACAAGTAAGTACACACTATGTATGATTTATCTACACACCGTGTACTCCAAAATTTCCAAAGTACAGAAAACACGCCAAAGCCCCCGGGGTGTACTTTGGATAAAGAGTGAAAATAAATACACGCCGTGTAATTATAAACTACACGCCGTGTACTTTCCAGAATTGGAATTTCACCAAGTCTCCACCAATTTACAAAGACCCGTACAAGGAATATGGATGAGAGTAATCTCAAGGAAATTCAGAAATGAATTTAAGATAAATAATTGATTAATTATAAGATCATAATTAATTGAATTCGAGTTCTACTTATCTTAAATGAAATAATGATTAAAAGAATTTGACTTCTAAATTTGCGTAAATGTCGTTGCATGCTATGGATGATCATGATCTAGACCAAAGACCCTTTGTATGTGTATGGTTTCATTTAAATTTATTTAATTTAAACTTATTGTCATGTGAGCCTTCTTCCAATAAAATGTAGGGCATGCATGCCCATGGTTTCTTTAATGTAAACCCATGTAATGGAGGATCTCTCAAGCCAGAGGAGGCGGTTCAAATACTGAAACTGAGGTGAAACCGATGCAAGAAGATACAAAGGTGGACAGGTGGGAACTGCAAAACACAAACCAACATGTTCAAGGTGTTTTTCCCTAGGTCAGGGATATCTTATCAAAACCTCTAGATAATCTAACCAATAGAAGATCATGATCATGCCATCTTATTTTATTTCTGTCTAAATTGCATGGTTTATTTATTATGTATGTGTTCTCATGATCACATAGTTAATAAAATGAACAATCATGCAAATATAGAATAAAATAAAAACTGGACTATGCGTAAACATTATCAGAACATGGTTAATCACTTAAGCAAGCATCACTTAATATTAACAAGAATGCGATAATGAAAAACTACGCATAAAGGATTAAAATCCTTCAATACCATATTAAGTCAGAATTAGCCTTATGTTACCTGATTAAGGGAAAGACTCAATAAAACTATGTGTTTGACCACCCCTTGTTGGGACACTTACTTTTATAAATGAATCCCTTATGAAAGGTTTCGGGTTGACTTAACCATATTACATCAAGAGAAGTAGCCCTTTCTAGACTTGATGTAATATTGGAGGCAAGAGTTGAGGAAATACATGTAAGGATTTCAGGATTGGGGAGTCCACTCAACAGATCAATGAACTGTAAGCTCACAGTTGGCAAAGACTTGCCTACCTAAATACCTTCAAATAGCTTGACCAACCCTTTTTGGGGTTATGCGAAGGGGAATATGGATCCTTGCCACTAGAATTTCAAAGAAACTGGAAATTCCGAGTTCAATGGTGAGGTCCATTAGGACTTGATAAAATAGTGGGAGACTTAATAAAATTTATTATTTCTCATAAAAAGTAATCAATAAAGTACTGATAAATCTGCTCTTTTAATTTGTAGATACAAAATGACAAACACATCAACCACATTTTCTCTGAGATCAATTCTGGATAAAGACAACATCCTTATTGGAAGTAACTTTCAGGAATGGTTCAGGAGCCTTTGGGTTATCCAATGCCATGAACAAAAGTTTTACATTATGGAGTCCTCACTTCCTGATTCCCCTGCCCCAGGGGCGAGTGATGAAGATTTCCTAGTCTATGATCAACATTTGAACGATGCACTTGATGTTCAATGTTTGATGTTATCATCAATGTCTAGTGAGCTCATGAAGTCTCATGAAGACATGGATACCTATAGAATGCTCGAACACCTCCGTGGTCTATACCAGGAGAGATCAATATAGGAAAGGTTTGAGATCTCCAAGGATCTATTTCAGAGCATGCTTAGAGAGGGTTCCCCAGCTTGGCCTCATTTAGTCAAGCTCATTTGCTACATTGAGCGCTAGTAGGTTCTAGGGATTAAACTCCCTGAGGAACTGGGTACCGATCTGGTTCTCACATTACTCCCCCAGATATTCTCAAACATTGTTGTGAACATCAACATGAACAACATTGAGAAGTCACTGTATGATCTTCTTATCCTTATTCGCCAAGTGGACAATGACATGAAGCGTGAAAAGCCTTCTATCCTCATGGTGAATAAAAAGAAAGGGAAGGAAAAGAGCTTTAAGCCCAAAGATTCTTTAAGTCCTTCCAAGAAAAGAAATATCAAAGGGGAGGCAAAGGAATAGGATGTTGTTTGTTTCGCATGTGGCAAGAAGGGCCACTGGAAGAAAAAATGCACCCATCCAAGGAAGCAAGGGGAAGCCTCAGGTGCATTTGTTATCAAATGAAATCTATATGTTTCTACTAATTGGGTATTAGATACTACTTATGGTGCTCACATCTATATCCAAATATAGGAACCAAGTAGATTTAGGAAGATTGATCGAGGAGAGGTAGATCTACGAGCAGCTAACGGAACCAGACACACTGTTGTAGCTGTCGGGGACTACCACCTCACATTGCCTACGGGGATGGTCTTGGATTTGAAAGGATGTTATTACATACCCTCTATAACAAAAAACATTATTTCAGAATCCAGATTAGATACTGATGGATTCATCTTTAAGTTTGGAAGTGGATGTTGCTATTTTTATAAAGATAGCATTTGTTTTGGTAGGGCACATTTATATAACGGACTTTATGTATTAGACTACACAAAACAAGTAATGGCAATCGATAACAAAGTTAATTCACATGACTAATACCACACCAAACATTGGCATCACCGCCTAGGTCATGTCAATGAGAAACGTTTGACAAAATTACATCAAGATGGGTATTTAGATTCTTTCGAACTAAACCCAATTGGTGTATTTCATGCGTATCTACAAGGAAAAATGACCAAATCCCCATTTAGTGGGAAAGGTGAAAGAGATAAAGAGATTTTAGAATTAGTTCACACAAATTTGTGTGGACCATTTCCAGTGGAATCAAGGGGTGGGTTCTCGTACTTCATAACTTTTATTTATGATTTTAGTAGATATGGATATATCTACTTAATGTGGTATAAGTCAGATTTTTTTGATCGGTTCAAAGAATACAAGAATGAAGTTGAGAACCAGCTTGGTAAGAAGATTAAGAAACTCTGCTGAGACAGAGGAGGAGAATATCTTAATCAGGACTTCATTGATTTCTTACGGGAGTTTGGGATTCTATCACAACTCACTCCTCCTAACACACCGCAGTGGACTGGTGTAAGTGAAAGGAGGAACCTCACCCTATTGGAAATGGTGAGATCAATGATGATTCATGCGAGTCTTCCATTAACCTTTTGGGGATATACATTACAAACAGCAGCGCACATACTAAACCAAGTACCAACTAAATCAATAAATGGTATTCCATATGATTTATGGAGTGGACGCAAAGCCATGTTATCGAATTTACATGTGTGGGGTAGCGAAGAATTTCTTAAGGCCTCTTCAGGTAACAAACTTGCACCCTGAGGCATAAAGTGTATCTTTATAAGATATCCCAAGGAAACAAGGGGATATTACCTATACAGTCCCTCAGACAAAAAGGATATAGTGGCAAGACACGCCTTATTCTTTGAGAGGGAGCACATCTCCAAAAGTGATAGTGGGATCAAGATAGACTTCGATGAAGTCGAGGCTCAAGATACAAAGGAGTTAGTATAAGAACAGATTCCAGAAAGCCCCGTGGAATAACAATCTGTTCCAGAGACACAAGAACTATGTAGGATCACGAGAGAGGTGAGAGAACCAGAACGATATGGTTTTCTTGTCACCGAGGATGGTGACGCATTATTGGTTGACAATGATGATCCTATTACCTACAAGGAAGCAGTTGAAGGCCCAGACGTTCCCAAGTGGCAAGAATCCATGAATTCTGAAATGGATTCTATGTACCAAAACCAATTCTGGATTTTGGTAGATCCTATAGTTGATGTAAAGCCTATTGGTAATAAATGGGTATTCCAGAAGAAATTGTACATGGAGGGGCAATTCAGCACCTATAAGGCATGACTGGTTGAAAAAGGTTTTAGACAGCATCAAGGAATTGACTATGATGAAATTTTTTCACCGGTTACGATGTTGAAATCCATCAGAATCCTATTGGCCATTTCCGCTTACCGTGACTTTGAAATTTTGAAAATGGATTTCAAAACATCATTCCTTAATGGGAACCTCTAAGAAGATGTCTACATGACCCAACATGAAGGGTTTATGACTCCAAAGGATGCCAACAAGGTATGCCAGTTGCATAAATATATTTATAAATTAAATCAAGCATCAAGGTCATGGAACATTCATTTTGATGAAGCTGTAACGGAATTTGACTTTTTTAATAACGAATGTGAGCCTTGTTTCTACAAGAGATTTAGTGGAAGTTCAGTCATTTTCCTAATAGCATATGTGGATGACATATTACAAATTGGAAATGAAGTACTTGTCTTACAGTCAGTTAAGGCATGGTCGCATAAATGCTTCTTCATGAAAGACTTGGGTGAGGCAGTATATATTCTTGGGATCAAGATCCGTCGTGATAGATCCAAGGGAATGTTGGGCCTGAGTCAAAGTTCATACATTGACAAGATACTGAAGATATTCAGTATGGAACAGTCCAAGAGGGGATTGTTTCCAGTGTCACATGGTATTCATCGTTCCAAGAAAATGTGTCTTCGGACACATGAGGAAAGAAAGAGAATGGAAAGGATCCCTTACGCATCTGTTATTGGGTCAGTCATGTATGTTATGCTATGTATGAGACTAGATGTTGCTTACGCATTAAGTTTTGTAGGTAGATATCAAGCTGATCCAGGAGACTTCCATTGGATGGCAGTCAAGACTATCCTTAAGTATCTAAGGCGTACTAAGGATATGTTCCTGGTTTATGGAGGAGATGAGGACCTGGTCATCAGAGGACATGTAGATGCTAGTTTCCAGACTGATCAAGATGACATGAAGTCACAGACTGGATACGTCTTCAGTTTGAATGGAGGTACAGTGAGCTGGAAGAGCTCAGAGAAAAGTGTGGTGGCAGATTCTACAGTGGAGTCTGAGTATATCGCGGCTTCTGAGGCAGCTAAAGAAGCAGTATGGATGCGAATCTTCGTCCAAGAGCTGGATGTAGTACTGATCAGTAAAGATCCTATCACACTATTGTGATAATACTGCAGTGGTGGCACTTTCTATAGATCCAAGGTCACATCAGCGGAAAAAGCACATACTTTAGAAGTATCATCTCTTGAGGGATTTTTCTTAGAGAGGTGAAGTTGCAGTGAGCAGTATTTCCACAGAAGAAAATGAGGCGGACCCCTTGACTAAAGCCTTAACTCAGCAGAAACATGATCATCATGTGAGTTCTAGCAGACTAAAAGTCATAGGCAGTTGGATCTAGTCTAAGTGGGAGTTTGTAAGGTTTGGTGTCTTGAGAACTAAATATTTTGTACTTTGATTACATGAATGTTCACTTATTATATATTTTTTATTGTTCTGCATGACTATAATATAATAATGTCCTGGAATATTTGTTGCATTGATAGAGTCATGGCAGATCCCCGCTATGATGAGAACCTTGGAATTCTATACCAATATTCTTAAATTAAGTTCTACAGTTGGATGACATACTATGATAGGACACATAGTATACGGACCGTCATGTGCGAGTATTCGTAAGAAGATGAGACTCTCTCTCATGGATTTCGCACTTGGTAATCTCCAAGATAGGAGATTATGAGAACAGACCCGCCAGTAGAAATTCCGTGTGTCTTGGTGTCATCGGACATTGTTATCTATAAGCATGTGTAATGGTCCTTAGACTAGAATATTATCATTAACTCAAGTCATGACTTGCGCACTTATATTTACTGACGAAAACCGTCACGCAGACAGTTGGAGGGAAGTAGGGTACGTTCGGTGCGCCACGAGTGACATGTTGTTAATGGATAAGTTGAGGAAGGATTTGTCCCTTCCAATTATGGAAGTTTATATCTCGGCCCTTTGATTGAAATAGAACTGTCGCATTAAATTCCATGTCCATGGTGTGAACGACGAGTTTATTTTAGGTAGTCAAAGAATGACGGATCAAGCATATAGGTTTATGACACTACCATGAAACAAGATTCATGAGATATTGAGACAAAGGGATTAAATTACACAGTAAGCGTTCATATGCGGTGATACATCAATTCGTCATCAACTTCTTTCTCTTGGGTGCCTTGACCCATTTCTAGACAGTAATCTTGGACTTTAGGCAAGCTCGCCTAATGCTAATGAGAAATAGGCCTAGAGGGTCACACACTAAGTGTATTCAAGTATCTCAAGTAGAATAAAGATTATTCTCGTACGTGGTTTAATAATTATTCAAGGAAGACTATATCGTTTTAATGATGGAGGAAGAAGGAAATGAAAAACAAGATATACATGCCATGTATTAAAGATTACACACCATGTAGTTTTTCATGTAAAATAAGTACACGTCATATATTAATAATTACACATCATGTAGTTTTCTTTATGGAAAGGAAATGAATAAATTAAAAAAAGATATACATGTCATGTACATTGAATGTACACGACGTGTAGTTTTCAATGGAAAAAAAGTACACACCATGTTTTTATTAATACACACCGTGTAGTTTTTCTAGTCAGGGTGTTGATGATATAATATTGTTTTAAATGATATTTGTTATAATCAGCGTGGGTGCATGTCAAGGAATTAATTATTCAACATGGAGGTTTTAAATAACAGTCAATGAAATAAATAAAACACGTAACATGTTTATTTATTATCATAACCCTACAACCTCAAACCTGATTATAAATATCCTCACAACCCAAACTCTTTTCCAACACACAAGAGAATCATTGTGCATAACAACTCTGGAGAATTCTTTCAAGGCTGAAAGAACATATTCCTCCAAGAATGCTCTCAAGACTATGGGAGATCCTCTTACATTGGATCAATATGATATAAGGCGGACAACGCAAGCAAAGGTTTCTCCACACTAGCACCCGGAGACTCCTTTGGCGACGTCCCGAGATACGAGGTACACGTATGGATCACTGCTAGAGGAAGTATACACTTGGCTTCTGTGAAGCAATGAAGAATCACATCGGAACGTGATCAAGAACATTAACGAAGAAATAACACCCAAAAGTTATTTCTTTTCAATGGATTAAATTAATTCTAATCAACCTGTAACGATCCAACTTTGTGTTTCTGGGACTTTCATTTTCTTTTTCCATTTCTCTTATTTGATACGTGGAGACTCGCGTTTATCGTCGTATTGATCCTTGATTGATCATTGTTAATGACAAAAATCCAACTAGGCGCATCCACCCACACACTTCCACTACGCCCGGAACCTTCAAACAACAAATAAAGAGGAAGTGGAAGAAGAAAAAAACTGTGAAAGAGGTGATGAAATTATTACATCTTCTTCGGGTGCTTCCTTTTGATTTGAATAAAAGAGATCCTTAGTTTTCCTTTCTGATAAAAGTATGGCCTTTATTTTTAATTGAGTGTAGTTGGGAGGATATTTGAGGAGGGTTTGGCCGAGCCAAATGGTTTTGGAGGTGTGGAATTAAGATAAGGGGAAGTACCCTTTTATAAGAGAGGAGAGGGTCACTTTAGGAAAATCATAAAATATTAATTTATTATACAACCATATTCGGTTTATAATGGCTCCAAAAGGAATTATTTCGAGTATAAGGTAGGTTTGGTTAAAAAACCTCTCAACCAATAGGTTTTAGATTGTTTTAGGTCACCATATTGACCTTATCTTTTATATTTTACTCATAGTTAAATTGTTTAACTTTTACCATGTATTCTTGTATTATTATAATAAATGGTTAATAAACATACTATAAAAAACCAAGAGAATCCAAAGTGGTTCATTATTGACATATATAACCTTATAAAAGTCCTTTTGTCGAACCTTAGATTTTCATAAATTTTATATTAATTAATAATATAGTATTTGTTTTAAAAACTCATTTATGTCAATTTTGACACTATTTATTATTTGGTTTTTGTGAAACTAAACAAAACTTGATTACTTCGAAAAAAAATTAAATCAATAAAAACATGTCATATTAACCTATAAAATTAGTGGAATGCATGAAAAGTCTCAATTTTCATTTATTTGGATATTTATAATATCAATTATTTTAATCTTTCATTAATAAGGTAATTACTACACCATCATTGTGTCATAAATAAATTTAATTATTTAATGTATAAAATTATAAATAAAATACCATTATATAGGAATTATTTTTATATTTCTAGTGAATATTTATAGTCTAATTTATCTTTTGTATAACCCTATATTAAAAAAAATTAGTTATGAAAATTTGAATTTAACACTTTTAACTCTTCTTTAAATAAATTAATAATAAATGTCTTAATCTAATACAAGTTGATCAAAGAGGATAATATTTTATTTATAAGGTTGATTTTGGTCGAAATATACTTATCCAATAGAATTAGGACATGTGTTAGGGTAATTATAATATCATTTTTACCTTTAATTACCTTATTTACTTTTAACTCTGGTAAATAAAATTCAAAAGTTACTATTCACCTAAAATTGTTTTCATCAATTGAACCACATTTTACTTACTGATGTCAACTTTGTATCTAATATTTTTGAAATTCAATTCACAGAAGTGGTAAAATAATTTTTTATGTAAATTTTCTAACGTGCCTAGAAGGTTGGTTTAAGACGTTAAAAATTTCAATAAAATTTTATACATCAAATTTTATTATAAAATGACTCCAATTAATTAAATTTAACTAATATAGGTATTATGTATCTATTTTTTCATAAAATAAATTTAAATAAAATAAATAATTATTTAAATAAAAAGTTAGTTTTAAACAATAACGCATTGTTTTCCACTATTCATCAAAAAATGAAAGTTTTTAGAAAAATACCAAAAATTCACCCTAAGCTAATTTTTGTATTCCAAATCCAAAAATTAATTCCACTTTGAAAAATAAAATTTACAAAATTTAAAAAAGTGGTTATTACTATTCATAATAGCTATTTTGATTGGTCTTGGTGTGCTAGATCTCAAAGTTGCATACAACGCAAGCTATTATATTATTCAAAGAGAAGCATATAGTGAAAGCTTAGGGTGTTACATTCTTCACTCCTTCAAATAATTTCATCCTCAAGATTTCTATAATATTACTATATAAAAAATATTTGGGTGTTTCTTCATCATAAGTTCCTCAAGTTTCCACGTTGCGTCTTCCATTTTATTGTTTCTCCAATGAACTTTTACCAGACGAGTCATCCGGTTTCTCAACACTTGTTCTCTGGTATCAAGAATCTTGAAAGGATCTTCACAATAGGATGGATCGGGTTCCAGTTCTATTTCTACAAAGGTGAGTACATGCGTTGGTTCAGGCATGTATTTTCTCAATAGTGATATGTAGAACACATCATGAACTTTGTAGATACTTGGAGGCATTGTCAAATGGTTAGCTAAAACTCCAATTCATTCTAAAATTTCAAAAGGTCTGATGTACCTGGGGCTTAATTTACCTTTCTTACTGAATCGTATAACACCCTTCCATATAGATACCTTCAAGAAAACATGATCTCCAATTTGAAATTAAAAATCCTTCTTTCAGTTATCAACATATCTCTTTTGCCTAATTGGAGCTACTTTGATGTGGGTTTGGGTAATCTTCACATTTTCCATTGTTTCCTCAACATGTTTTGGGTCAACGAGTTTTCTTTCACCAACATCATCCCAACAAGATGATGTGTGACATATCTTTTCATATAATGCTTCATATGGTGCCATCAAAATACTTGAATGGAAGTTATTATTATAAATAAATTATACCAGAGGTAAATACTGATCCCACATACCCTAAAAGTAAAGTGAGAAAGATCTCAACATGTATTCTAAGGTTTGAATAGTTGGTTTTGATTGTCCATCAGTTTGAGGGTGGTAGGCAATGCTCAAATTAAGTTCAGTATCCCGGGCCTTCTAAATAATTTTCTATAATTCTGATTTAAAATGGGGATCACGATTATAAAAAATCAATAAGGGTACTCCATAAAGTCTTAAAACATAATTAATATATAGTCTTGTTAAAAGTCCAAGTGGTAAATCTTCTCTTACACTAAGAAAATGTGCTAA
The DNA here is from genome assembly GCA_963277665.1 of Viscum album. Taxonomy (NCBI): domain Eukaryota; kingdom Viridiplantae; phylum Streptophyta; class Magnoliopsida; order Santalales; family Viscaceae; genus Viscum; species Viscum album. Next base: position 327,817,452 of record OY728144.1, on the reverse strand, counting down.
CTTGGTAAGACGATCAACAATGAACCATATTGAATCATTCCTTCTAGAATTCTATGGTATCCCTATGACAAATTCCAGCGTAATATCATCCCATTTCCACTAAGGTATGGAAAGATGTTTCATGAATCCTTTAGAATGTTGTCTTCTATCCTTCACCTGTTGATAAACTATACATCTTAACACATAATTATAAATCTCCCTCTTCATGTTGTCCCACCAAAAATGTTCCTTAAAATCTCTATATATCTTAGTGCTACCAGGGTGTATAGAAAATTTGAGCTATGAGCATCATCCAACAATTCCATTTTTATATTAGGTGTGTTAGGAACACAAATTCTCTTCCCAAATTTCAAAATTCCATCTTCATATACGAAATCAATGAATATCCCATCATTCAGATATTTAATTATCTTTTTAAACTCGTTATCATCATCCTGAGAAGTTTTTATCCTTTCTAGTAAAGATGGTTTGGAAACCATTTGATTAAGTGTTGATGTTTCACCTTCCATAATTATTCCCATATCTATATTTACTATATCCATGAACATAGGATCCCTTTCCAACTCTCATCTTGTTCAAAAATCCATGATTCTTTCTGGTCAAAGCATCTGCTGCCTTATTTTCCTTCCCCCGGGTGATAGTGTATAGTGAAATCATAATCATTGAGTAGTTCAACCCATCTTAGTTGCCTAATGTTGAGTTCTTTCTATGAGAAAATATTCTTAAAACTCTTTTGATCGGTATATATCTCACATTTTTCACCATAGAGATAGTGTCTATCTATCTTTAAAGAAAATATTACAGTTTTTAACTTAATATCATGAGTGTGATAGTTTTGTTCATGAATTTTTAGCTGTCTTGATGCATAGGCAATAACTCTATCCTTTTGCATAGGAACACAACCAATTCCTTTATTTGAAGCATCAGTATAAATAACAAACCAATCATTCATTGATGGTATATTCAATATAGGAGTATTGACTAATATTTTCTTCAATTATTCAAAACATTATTCACAATCTTTTGTCCAAAAATATTTAACCCATTTCTATGTGATCTTGGTTAATGGGTTATCCAATCGGGAAAAATTCTAGACGAAATGTCGATAATAACCTACTAAACAAAGAAAACTATGAACCTCATTTATGCTCATCAGTTCTGGAAATTCTTGTATTTCTCTTATCTTAGAAGTGTCAACAGAGATTCTATACTTAGAGATAATATGGCCAAGAAAAGAAATCTCTTGAAGCCAGAATTCACACTTGCTAAAATTCCCATATAATTTATTTCTTCTAAGAGTCATTAGAATAGTGCGCAAGTTATTTTCATGATCTTTCATAGATTTTAGATTATACCAAGATATCATAAATAATTACCACTACAAAGTCATCAAGATATTCCTTGATAACTCTCTTCATTAGGTCCATGAAGATAGAGGGTTCATTAGTCAATCCAAAATGCATTATTGTAAACTCATAATTCCCATACCTGTTACTAAATGTTGTCTTTGGAATTTATTCCTTCTTCACACATAGCTGATGAAATCCAGATCAAAGGTCAATCTTTGAAAAATATTGAGCTCCATGAAGTTGATCGAATAAATCATCAATGTGAAGTATGGGATACTTTTTCTTTATTGTTATAGAACTGATCTCCCTGTAGTCAATGAAAAAACTCATAGATCCATCTTTCTTCTTAACAAAAAGAATACGGGCCCCCCATAGAGAAACACTGGGGAGAATAAATCCTTTATTACTCAATTTCACTACTTGTTTCTTTAGTTCCACTAATTCCATAGTGGACATTCTATAAGTGGTCTTCGATATGGGCCTTGAACCAGGAATTAAATCAATGGAAAACACAATTTCTCATTCTGGATTATGTCTAGGTAAATATTTTTGAAACACATCAACATATTATTGCACAATAGATATGTCCTCTATTTGAACATTCCTTTACTCACTCATAGTTATTTCACTCTCTTCTACCCCAATAAATGAATTTAGTAGAGCTATTGGGGGTGGTCTAGATAAGAATCAGATGGTGATGTTTCTTCTCAAAAGATAAGGTACTATTTATCATCATAAAAAATTGTAACCTCCTTCTTCATGCAATAAATTTTAACACCATGGTCTGAAAGACAATCTATACCGACGATTATATCAAATTAAATCATGGGTATGATGATGAGATCAACTGATACAGAATATATATATGACCTAATTGGAACTGATTTACAAAACTTTATTGCAATGATACTTTCCTTAGGAGTTTTTACTGACAAATACCTTGTTAAATCAAGTTGTATATATATAATTTTCTTAGAAAAATTGGAAGATATGAAACAATTCGATGATCCAGAATCAAATAAAGCATTGGATAAATTTGAGGAAACCATTAAATTACCTCCCACTGTGTCATTCAGAGATTCAACCTCAGCAGTAGTGATCTCATAAGATTTCCCTCACTCCCTTTTCCTTTTATAAGGTAAGTTTCCTTAGAGCATAGGACATTCATTTTCATAATTCCCCATTTCTCTACAATTGTAGCATTCAACATTGTTAGCCTTTTTCTTTCCCTTGCAATCACAAGCTTGGTCGTATTTTTCTCCACACTTGTAACAAACTCTCATTCCCTTCAGAAAAGTACCGAGGTGTTCCTTCCCACATTTACTACAAGATAGAAATTCAAATTTTCCCTTCTTCCTCTTATTTCCATTTCTAGAGTGTTCAAAAGGTCTCTTATTCTCTTTCTTTGTTTTTAAGTCATAAGACTTAGACAATTCCTTTTCTGTCTTCATATCACCTGATAAAATATCTTCATATGATGAGAAGGATTATGAGACTAATGCTCGATGGAGAAATGGTTTTAAACCATCAAATAATTTATCAACCTTACTCCTTGGGTTACTTATAAATTTTTTTGCACGCCTTACTAACCTTGTAACGTTATCCTCATACTTTGTAACATTTTTATCCTTCTTTTGCCTCAGACTCAGAAATTGACTTTCTGTATCCTCTCGATAGACATGAGGAAATTATTTCTCTAAGAAAAGAACTTTATGCTCCCTCTATTCCATATTTTATACTTCTTTATCCACCTTTTTTTTGAATTAATGACCACCATTAATCTGCATCTTATGTAATGTGATAAACTATCATGACAACTTTTTCCCTTTATCTACTCCCCAAGGCATGAAATATTTTCTCTAAGGAACTTATCCATTTATCATATATAAATGGATTTGTAGTCCCATTGAATTTTGGTGGTTGTTTCCTCATGAAGCGATCTAACATTGATCCTCTACGTTGTGGACTAGGGTAATTCATATGGGTATAGTTATTATTCATAACCAGAGTGAGTTTTCCCAATATGGTTATAAGATGTTTAACACCAGTTGCATCATAAGATCCACTATAATTATCTTGAGTATGAGGAAAATCCCTACATGTATTATTTGCGTTGATATAGTTTCCATTCCTTCCACTAGGTTCCATTTCTTAACGATGGAATACACTAGATTAGTTTATGAATCGCAATACATAGTTCCAAACTAGTAAAAAACCTAACATAAATTGAAACGTTTATGCATATAATCCATAATCATAAAAAATGTTTTCTTTGAGGAGGTATTTGCACATAAATTCTTCATAATGGTTTGTAAAAAAATTGAATTATCCTAAGAATATCCCCCAGGAGTGTCGTAACCAAGATTGCAGTAAGGCCTATTGTCATGTACCAGGATACCCCGGGTCATGCTCGAAACTCCTTTTCAGAGTTTTCACCCCTAGTTACATATTTGATAGAGTCGCCTCTACCTACTCATATCCATACAGGGATGTATTTATTTGAAAATTCACAAAGTCTCTACATTACCAAAATTCAAGAAAGTTCTTCTATACTAATCCTCAAATTCTATCTTAGGGTAATGTTCTCTGATTAGAGTTTTTCTAAATCTTGCATACAAGGTTTGTACTAAACTTCCAATGATAACAACTGTAATATCCCAACCCTAGTCACCCAGAGTTTGTGCATTATTACATAAAATTGGAATGATAATAAGATATCATTCTCTGAAGACTGATTAGGTTAGTAGCCTTGGAAGTACTAGATACATACATAAGTTTAACATTATATCATAAAATAAAAAATCAAAAAAAATTGTGTCCCCTTTGAACACACCCATATCCTTGGCCTATCCCTGTATAATAATCATAATATAATTCTTCACATCCTAGGAAAAATAAAACAAAATAAATGGGTGAGATGAGATGCTCAGTAAGGATAACAATATGGCGAAAACTATCATAAATAAGCATAAAAATTTAAGGAAATGTATAAGACTTAACAAAAAGCCTTATAAATTTAAACGTAAGCATAATATAGAAAAGATAAATCAAATAATTTCATTTACTTATTTACATTGATATTATACTAGTCAAATAATCACATGTAATATTAATAGCTAATTTCATAATGATGGAATGCATAATTTCAGACATCAGAACCACATTGTCAAGGCCTTGTGCCAAGACTACAAATAAGATTTTGTCAAGGCCTTCTTCCAAGACACTATTTTGTCTCATGAGACCCACCAATGCATCGAGGAGCTATAGTGAGCTCAACCCATCACATACTAAGTCTAATTCATTCCTCATGTGAATAGGTTGAAACGTAACATAAACATTCATATTAAAACTAGCATACGAAATGTTAATAATTTAACTATAAACCATTAATGGTATAAAAATCACACATTCATAGTAAAACATATCATAAAACCTTCAATACAATATGAAATACTCTATCATAAAAATCAAATTCAAACAGGTGTAAAATCCATCAAAGGATGTTGACATAGATTAAATCAAAATTATTTGACAGAAATATCTCTTTCTATTTTGAAATCATTTAAAAGTAATGTAATTATAAAAGAAAACATTTATTTTGAAAATATTCTTATAATATTGTAAGTGAATCTTTGAAGGTTTTATAATCGTGGAAAATAGTTTCACCTACTGTATTAGTAAAAAAACATTTTTACCTTAATTTTTCGAAAAGGTGACAAAGTACCTTGTTTGGAAAACGACAGAAAGATTCCTTTCAAAACATTTTATAAAATGTAAAAAAAGGTTATAAATGAATTTAACCCATATTCTAGGAAATAGTAAAAAAATATTTTGAAATACATTATTAATTAACACAAATGTGGATGATAAAGAAGTTTGAGTAGATACTTACATATAAACAACCTCAGATAAATAAAGAGATTGTAAAATTAACCCTTACCTTGTACTTTTCCATGGTTGAGGGTACATTAAACTCCTATATAATACTTAAATATTTGTTATTAAATTATACAGTAACCACATACAAAAATATGATATCATATATGATCTTCTAATATTTCTTTGTTAATAATATTTTAGAAGTATCATTGTTGCGGGTGTTGACTGATTCCTTTTCATTTATGTGTTTTGTTACGTAAGTCATGTTTGTTATGGATAGAATGTATTTGATTAATATACAGAATTATATTAAGTCCATAAACATTATTTTTATTCATAAAATTAAAATTATTCTTGAATATTTATAATGGGGAATGAATCTTATCATGTTTGTGTAGATGGTTATTTGTACATACGCGCGAGCAGCAATACCATTATATTGATGGTGAAATAATATGTAATTGGATATTATATCATATATAATAAATCATTAACATGGTATATTTATTATTTACATAAATTATACTCATTATTATATCCATCCAAATAATTAAGTGTTGAATAAAAAACTACACCACAACATGGAGATAGTAAGTCGTATGTACGCACGTATGGTGACTTTGTCATTCATAGGATAGATAGAATAATTAAAAATGGTTGTACCATATTTATAATAACATCACATTATGTAGAAGGTACTGGAGTAATTATTTTTTTATGGAAACAAAAAAATAAAGAGGAATTGGATGAAGAAATGAACTTTGAAAGGGGTGATGAAATTATTACCTCTTGTTCGGGTGCTACATTTTGATTAGAATAAAAGGGCTCCTTAGGATGGATTTATGATCAAAGTAAGGGATCTTGGTTGAATTGAGGGTATTTTGGAGGATATTTGAGAAGGTTTTGGCTAAGACAAATGGCTTTGGAGGTGTGAAACTAAGAAAAGGGGAAGTACCCGTTTATAAGAGAGGTGAGGGTCACTTTAGGAAAATCTTGAAATATTAATTTATTATACAATAATATTCGGTTTATAATGGCTCCAAAAGGATTTATTTAAAGGATAAGGTGGGTATGGGTCGAGAAAATCTCTAATAATAGGTTTTAGATAGGTTTAGGTCACAATATTAACCTTATCTTTCAGATTTAACTTTTAGTTAAATAGTTTAACTTTTACCATGTATGCTTGTATTATTATAATAAATGGTTAATAAAATTACTATAAATACACAAAATAACCCCAAGTGGTTAATTATTTAAGTATATACCATTATCTAAGTCCTTTGGCTGAACCTTATATTTTTAGAAATATTATATCAATTAATAATATAGTATTTGTTTTAAAAACTCATTTCTGTCAATTTTGACAATATTTAGTATTTGGTTTTTGTGAAAGTAAAAAAATGTGATTACTTCGAAAAACATAAATTAAATAAATCCCAACATGTCTTACTACCCTATAAAATTATTTTAATTCATCAAAAGTCTCAATTTACAATTATTTGTATATTTATATTATCAATTATTGTAATCTTTCGTTAACAAGGTAATTACTACATCATCATTGTGTCTTAAATAAATTTATTTATTTAACGTCTAAATATTATAAATAAAATACCATTTAATAGGAAATATTTTTATATTTCTAATTAATATTTATTATAGAATTTATCTTATGTATAACCCTATATTAAAAATGTTTTATTTATGAAATTTTGAATTTAACACTTTTAACTCTTCTTTAAATAAAATAAAAATAAATGCTCTAATCTAATCCAAAATATATTTATTCAATAGAATTAGGACATGTTTTAGGGTTATTATAATATCATTTTTACCTTTAATTACCCTATTTACTTTTAACTGTGGTAAATAAAATTCAAAAGTTACTATTTACCAAAAAAATTATTTTCATCTTATTGAACCAAATTTTACATACTGATGTCAACCATGTCTCTCAGATTTTTGAAACTAAATTCAGAAAAGATGTAAAATTATGTTTTATGAAAATTTGCTAATGTGCCTAGAAGGTGGGTAAAAGATGTTAAAAAATTCAATAAAACTTTATACATCAAATTTTATTGTAAAATAATTCCAATGAATTGAATTGAACTAATATAGATATTATATATATATTTTTACTTAAAATAAATTTAAATAAAATAAATAATTATTTAAATAAAATGTCGGTTTAAAACAATAACGTTGTTTTTTTCACTATTCAACAAAAAATGAAAGTTTTCAGAGAAACCAAAAAATAACCCTAAGATAATTTTGATATTCCGCATCCAAAAATGATTTCCATTTTGAAAAATTAAAATTTATAAAATTTCAAAAAGTGGTTATTACTATTCATAATAACTAGTTTGATTGATTGTGGTTTGCTAGAACTTGAAGTTGGGTACAACGCAGCCTATTGTACTATTCAAAGAAAAGTATACCGTGGAATTTTGGGGTGTTATAAGGAACCATTATGTATTTGAGATACTAAAAAACATTTACAGAGACAATGACTATAGAGAATTTTTGTGCAAGATAATTCTTCTTATATGAGTAGTTTCATGTGGATGAAAGTGACGGAATAGAAATTGGATAGATGATAAAAAAAATTCCCTCTTTTGACTCTTCAAGAGTATGCATTAAGCATGGAGGTTATAGAAATGGAAATAAAAAATAATCTACAGTTATATAATGGTATGTTCTAGTGTAAATTATTTCCTTAAATATTGATTCCTTAAATCATTTTTGAATTTCTATAGAGCTTTCCATGAAATTAATGTTGATGTTTTGTAAAACCAATCATCAAGGGGTAGTCATGATTTTAATTACTTTATGCATAAGGCTTCACTTGGAGGAATAATAGTATGCAATCTTTATGTGTTTTAATATTCCTTAATTTACATATTATGAAATCAACCATCACTTTCCAATAATAAGAGGTTTGTTTCTTACAAAACCTATAACTTCTTTTTAAAATATATTAAACTTTGATCCCCAATTTATTTAAGTACAAGAACTGTAACGACTTAAACTTTTTAATTATATTTGTTTCCAAATTTTCTGTGTTATTTTATTTTATAATGAACAAAACTATTTATATTAATTAATAAAGTGGGAATAATTAAAATGTGACCATTGGGTTTTGACTATTATATGACCATTGGTCAATATGACTGTTGGAAACTTTAATCATAACATTATGTTTTTATAAATATGGTTATCTTGGTCAATTAATACAGAAAGAATATTGAATGGCCTCATCTATTAGACTCGATCCATATGAATCCCATCTTTTGAAGCTTGGGAAAGAGGTAGCATCACTGCCCTTTTCTCTGGACCAAGTCCAAGCTGAACTTCAACGTATGAAGCTTGAATGAAATCACCTAAGGGAGAAGTTCAAGCTGATAATAATCACCACTCAGGAAATGTTTTCCGAGCCACCCCAAGATTCTATCAACATAGCACACCTTAAACTTAGTTCATATGCTGGTGTTATAAGGGGCTATGTAACGAGACCTTAGCTGTTTTGTGTAATCTTGTTATATAAATAAAATTTTTATTTCTTCTTATGGAAAGGTTTGTGGATTTCAAATATTCAGATAAATATAGGATGTGTATTTAGGAGAGAAGGGGTATTTTAAAATATTTTTGTATTCATTAAATAATTAATAATGTTATATGATTTTCAAAAAATGGTCTTCTACAGTTGTGATCAGTGATAAATTTAGAGTCTAATAAGATAAACTTGGTTGTTAGTTAATAGTGAAGTAGGAATAGTAACATACCCATATGAATAGTAATTAATAGTAATGAATAGTAATTTGAAAAAAAAATATAGAAACTTCACCCATGAATGTATAAATACATTTTAGACATCTTAAAAGTGAAAAATGATCATAGTTTATGTTTTGGTATTTTTGAATGCCATAAATATTTTATTTAAAATTTTATAATTAATTTAATAATTTAAAATGGAAATGTATTTTCATAAAATTTAATCATAAATTGTTACTTTATTGTCTTATGGTTATATGATAATTTTATGGGACCTTGATTACTTTTTTAAGGTGTTACAAAATCAGTTATAGTTTTAAAGTTGTATTTTCGGAATAAATAAAGATTTTATTTAAAAATTAAATTAAAAATATTTAGAAAATTATTTTCATGAAATTATCTTTATTTTTTATGTTAGAGCATTGATATTAGGTTAGGGTGAATTTTTTGGTTTTTTTCTGAAATAGTTGAATTTTCAGTTAATAGTAAAAATGCAGTTTTGAGTTTCAGTTGTTTAATGACATCATTGATGATGTAATAATGATGTAAGATTTTTCGTACACTTATGAATAGTGAGATATGCTATGAGGTGTCCCAAGTGGCCAATACCATGGGCAAATACTATGGTAAAGCCCAGGGTTTTTCCAATACCACTGATGAGGTGTCCCTTGGAAATTAATAATTTATTCACTCACATTCCCTATAAATACCAATCCATTTCACTCAATAATTTCATTCCAAAATCATCCTCAAAGAAATTCTGGTCTCCTTAAATCCCAAGGAGTCCTCCCAAGGTTCCCTCAATCCTCACAAGGTTCCGACCTTCAAGCCTTCGAAGTTACTCTTAAATGTAAGGGATCATTTCACCCTTCTCTTTTTAAGTCATGACTTCCTTTATGTTGTGTCTTATATTTTCCATATAATTATGTTGAGGGAATGTTATTATATGTTATTATTACTCTCCATTTTATTTCCAAATGATTAGAGACCCTTTCTTCTCTCATCAATTTGTTTTCTGAATTTTTAAGTGATGTCGTTAAGCTGCCGAATTTCTCGTAAAAGAAACTACATCTTCTCTTTTCTTTCATGTTTCATTTTCATGTGGTGTGTCATTAAAATATCCATACCATGATCTTATTCAGTACCCATACTTTATTATTAATTATTTATGAGTGGGTGAACCTTGTCCCTTCTCTTTCCAATGTTTTCTAAAACCATGTTATATAGTCGTTATGCTCCAGAAATTTGGTCTCAAAATTTCTATCTTTTTCTCTCAAGAAATTCCCTTGTTTATTTATGTGAATACCTAGACCTATTTATTTTCAATGTGTGTTTAAAATTATATAAATATTATATATTTCATTCTATAATTGACATACATATAACCCTCACTCTCTTTAAATGGGTTATAAATGACTTAATGACCAAGTTTTTAAGAACTTTTAATACGTCATGATTTTAAAATGAGACCAATTTCTATTATTCTCTATGGGTTATTTATGAAATGTTTGATTATGATCTATGTGGATCACATGAAAATAAATAAATACTAGGGTTTCACCCTGATAGCGCTCCAATGCAATGGGTAAAGAAATAATCTCTAGAGATGTCAAGTTTCACGATACCTTGATGAATAACCTTGGTAATTGTTATGACACCTTGGTGATAAACCTTGGTGATATGTTCATGAATGACTAAATGAAATGTTTTAGACACATATAAAAGTCATTATTCAAGTTATTTTCATTATTATATGCCTATACTTCCATTTCTAACGTCCTTATGTTTTTATTCAAGTTCTTATTGATGTCACAAGTAAATTGATTCCCTTGTTTACCCTTACTCGGCCTTCTGCTCACCCTTTTCTTTGATGAATGTCTCCATGATATGAGATGAAGTAATTATACTTAGTATGAACTTATGATGAATACTTACACGTGTATTAGAAGTATTTTATATGTTGTTTTTCATGTTAAATGAATCTAATTTCCGAGACACTAGACATTAAAGATCCTCTTTTTGTAAAATGTAATGAAAAGTTATGTAATAAAAAGGTGGGATTCCATAGTTGTTATCAGAGGATACATTAGTTATTTATGGAAATTAGGATATGGAAACATTAGGAAGACCCCTATAGAAAAGTTTAAATATAGGAAAACTTCCTAGTATTTTGGTGACTATTAAGTAAGTGGTTTATCAAGAAAATACATCCCTATCTGGATACGAGCAGGTAGAGGCGGCTCTGGAACAAATGTACATAGGGGTAAAACATGAAAACACCAATTTGATCTAGACTCGAATGGGAACTGGTGCATGACAAAAGTCATTGCTTCACTCTTGGTTAGGACACTCCTGGGGGATATGTTTGGTAAATCATAAGTTTTTTATGAATCATTATGAAGGATTTATATAGAAATATAATTGTTTAAAGAAGTTTTAAGTCATAAATCATTTATAGTTAAAAGATTAATAAATGAAATAAGTTTCTCATTAAGGTTTTATTCTTTTAGAAAAGGAGGGAAATAGGAGGAATTGTGCAAATGGTGACCACAATGGACTATGCGCTGACGGTCCTCCAATGGAAGCTGGAATTGAAACATTCATGTGAATGATGAACCAACTGACTCAAGTTATGGGAAATAACATGAATAAAGCTGAGAGAACAATCTCACCATGAATGAAACAACATTCTGTTGAGTCCTTTATGAGCCAACGACCACCAACCTTCACTGGATCGACTGATCCATTGATTGCTGAAGAGTGAATCAGCTCTATAGAGAAGATCTTTTCTATTCTCCGCTATTCAGAGAAAGAGAAGGTCACCCTGGATGTCTATCTCTTAGAAGGAGAAGATTATTAGTGGTGGTAGTTGATTAAAAACATGAGGCAAAGATTGGAGGTTGAAGATTTGGAGTGGGAAGAGTTCATAGGGATGTTCTTCAGTAGTTATTTCCCTCGTTTAATGAGAACAAGAATGGAGAAGGAGTTTCTCGAGCTGAAGAAAAAGGAGAACAAATATTTTGGAAGCTATGAGATGAACTTCAGCCTACTTTCATGATATACCACTAGCTTTTTCATGGATCCAAATGGTAATTTTGAGAGATTCTTCAGTGGACTGAGACATCATCTACGGAAGAATCTAGCGAACCGAGACTATTCCAATTATGAGGAGATCGTGGAAATTACGATGAAGGTCGAACTGGAGTTTGGTGAGATGCAATGGTCTCATAAATCAAGCAAACAAATAGATTGATGAATACTTTCTTAGGGAGGAGCTTTCATCATGGAAGAGGAGGCAATAAAGTGCAACGTCCCGTGTGTAATAAATTTTGGAAGGAGCATTCGGAGAACTGCCTGCTCGGGAGCGGGAAATGATACAAGTGTGGAGGAGATGGCCATATTGTGAAGAATTATCATAGTGAGGTAAAACCTCAACTTCCAAACACAGATGATAAGGGGAAGGTGGTACAGGCCCTACCTGATGTCCAATTCTTTATGTGTGGAAAACTTGGGCACTTTACCAATCACTGTCCAAATCCGTGGGTAGTGGAGGGGAACCACCATCAGCCTCAGCAAAGTCCAGGCAATAAATTTGTGATTTTTCTATCATGAAATCTGAAGTAGAAGATTCAAATGATGTGGTTGCAGGTACTCTTGTTGTTCTCTCAAAGTTAGAAAGTACTTTTTCTTATTTTGGTTCTACGCATTCCTTTATTTCCTCCCAGTTTGCAAAGAATTTATAATCATCCCCTAACTTTCTAAAAGTAGAGTTATCAATCAAGAATCTTGGTGGGATTATCCAAGAATCATCAGTTTTTATAAACACTAGTTTTTACTTTTGTGAGAAAAATCTTATCGCAAATATAGTAGTCATTCCCATGCTATAATTCGACATTATACTAGGGATGGACTAGCTCTCAAAGTATAATGCTAAGATCAAATACAGAAGTAAGGAAATTTCAGTAGTCTTGAATGGAAAACCTATAGTTATTTTCCAAGGAGAGAAATCTCAACCTGATCTTTCTCTAGAAGAACCTCCTATATCCTTCTTTATGGAATTGATCGGTGAAGAAGAATAAGTAAATGAGAGATTGAGGATAGAAAATGTACCCATAGTTTAGGAATACATTGATGTATTTCTTGAGGAGTTTCCTAGACCTCCCCTAGAAAGAGAGGTAGAGTTCTCAATTTAACTCATACTTGGATCTCATCCAAAATCAATGACCCCATATAGGATGGAAAATGTGGAGCTGGAGGAATTAAAGAAACAGATCCAAGATCTTTTGGAGAAGGGGTTTATCTGACAGAGTGTGTCTCCTTGGGGAGAACCTCTTCTCTTTGTGAAAAAGAAGGATGGATCGATGTGACTATGCATTGATTACAGAGAACTGAACGGAATCACAAAAAATAACAAATACCCTCTTCCAAGAATTGATGACTTATTTGACCAACTTCATGGGGCTCAATTCTTCTCTAAGATTGATCTTCGATCTGTTTATCATCAATTGATGGTGAAGAACGAATATATTCCAAAAACTGCCTTCTGTTCAACATATTAGCATTATGAGTTTTTTTTTATGCCTTTTGGACTGACTAATGAACCTATTATTTTTATGGATTTGATGAATATAGTCTTTAAGGACTACCTTGATAACTTTGTGGTAGTTTTTATTGATGATATTATGATATATTCTAAAAGTCGTAAGGAGCATGATGATCAGCTAAGGGTTGTTGTGAAAACTCTATGAAAGGAGATACGTTTTGGAAAGTTCAGTAAATGTGAATTCTGGTTACAACAAGTTGCTTTCTTGGGGCACATTGTTACCAATGAAGGAATCACAGTTGACCCTGTAAAGACAAAAGTTGTAGAGGAGTGGCCTCAGCCTACAATAATAACTAAGATTCATAGTTTCCTTGGATTAGCGGGATATTATAAGAGGTTTGGGAAAAACATTTCATGACTTTCTAATCCGTTAACCAAGTTAACTCGAAAAGGTTTCATTTTCATATGGACAAAGGAGTGTGAGGAAAGTTTTCAAGAGGTGAAGAAGAGATTGGTTACTGCACTCGTGTTAACTCTACCCTCAAGTGTAGAAGAATTTGTTATTTTTAGTGATGCATCTCTAAAAGGGCTTGGGTGCGTCTTTATGTAAAATGAAAATGTCATTTCTTATACATCTCCACAGTTGAAGACTCAGGAGAAAAAGTATCCTACGAATGATTTAGAGCTAGTTGCGGTCGTTTTTTCTCTGAAGATATGGAGGCACTATCTTTATGGGGAGAAATGTGATATATACATAGACCATCAAAATTTTAAGTATATTTTCACACAAAAGGAATAGAACTTGAGACAAAGAATATTTTTAGAACTCTTTAAAGACTGTGATTGTTCAATTCATTATCATCCTGGAAGAGAAAAAAAAGTCGTTGATGCATTAAGTAGGAAAGACCTAGTTGGTCTTTCTATGATGAGGATTGAAAAATATCCTTTGATCGATGACCTAGTAAATCTGGAAATGGTAATTATAAGGGAAGGGACTTCATCAACCCTAACCCAAATGATTTATCAACCGTCATTAATAGAGAAGATCAAGAAAGCTCAGAAAGAAGATCCTTTGTTACGGAAGATGTTTGAGGCTATAAAGAATGGGAAGTTTCCTGAGTTCAATACTGATCAAGAAGGTGTACTGATATTTCATACAAGACATTGTGTTCCATCTATTCCGGAAATAAAGAAGGAGCTTATGGATAAAGCTCATAGCTCTACTTTATCTATACATCCTGGTAGTACGAAAATGTATAGGGACCTTCATGATCACTATTGGTGGGATAATAAGAAAAGGTAGATTGCTGACTACACTTCAAGTTTCCTGGTATGTCAGAAAGTGAAAGAAGAGTGAAAACTTCCTAAAGGCGTATTTCATCAACTACCCATACCAGCATGGAAGTGGGAAAATATAACTATGGACTTCCTCACTAGTCTCCTGAGAACCTCAAAAGGAAATAATGTGATATGGGTTATTGTGGGCCGTCTCACCAAGACTGCCAATTTTCTCTCTATTCAGGGAGATTTCTCTCTTGATCAACTTTCCAGGATTTACATGAAGGAAGTGTTATGGCTGTATAGAGTTCCACTTTCTATAATATCTGATCGTTATCCAAGATTCACATAAAAATTCTGGAGAATTATTCAACAAGCTCTAAGCACTGGATTGAATTTCAGTACGGTCTATCACCCACAAACTGATGGCCAATCTGAAAGGACCATTCAAACACTCGAGGACATGCTGAGAACTTGCTCAATGAAATTTAAAGGTGGATGGTATCAACAACCCTCTTTTGTTGAGTTCTCTTACAACAACAGATTCCATTCGAGCATTCAAATGGAACCCTATGAAGCTCTATATGGTAAGTGATGTAGAACTCCTACTTCTTGGTATTAATCTGGTGAGATAAATCTTATTGGGTCTGATCTTGTACAAGAGATGACAGAAAAGGTCCATGCCATCCAACAACACATTAAGGCTGCTCAGATTCAGCAAAAGAGCTATGCTGACAACCGTCGAAGGGAATTTGAGTTTGATGTCGGTGAAAAATTCTTTTTTCATATTTCACCTTGGAAGAGAGTCATGAGGTTTGGGAAGAAATGGACGCTCATCCCTAGGTACATTGGCCCTTATGAAATCCTTGATCGTGTGGGAGAAGTGGCCTATCGACTTGTACTTACTCCAAGTCTAGCCCAAGTTCATTATATCTTCCACATATCCCTCTTGAGGAAGCACATACCTGACCCTTCACATGTACAAAATCCATAGGTGGTACAACTGGAACATGACCTCTCTTATGAGGAGCAGCCAGTGGAGATCTTGAATCGTAGAGACAAGGTTCTATGCAACAACACTACCCACCTTGTTATAGTGTTGTGGAGTAACCACAAATGTGAAGAAGCCATGTGGGAACTAGAGGAGTCCATGAGACAGAACTACCCACACCTTTTCCCATTAGAGGGAACGAGATAAAATTTTGAGGATGAAATTTTTTAAGGGGGAAGAATGTAATGACCCGAACATTTTAATTATATTTGTTTCCTAATTTCGTGTGTTATTTTATTTTATAATGACCAAAACTATTTCCATTAATTAATGAAGTGGGCATAATTAAAATGAGACCGTTGGGTTTCGACTATTATATGACCATTGGTCAATATGACCGTTGTAAACTATAATCTTAACATTGTGTTTTCATAAATATGGTTATCTTGGTAATATAGGAAGAATATTTAATGGCCTCATCCAGTATAATTGAGCTGTAAGAATCCCATCTTTCGGAGCTTGGGATGGAGGTAGCGTCATTGGTCTTTACTCTAGACCAAGCTCAAGCCGAACTTCAACGTATGAACCTTGAACAAAATCTCTTAAGGGAGAAGTTCAAGATGATAGAAATCACCACTTGGGCAATGTTGTCCGAGCCACCCCAAGATTCTATCACCATAGAATACCTTACACATAGGTCTTGTGCTGGAATTATAAGGGGCTATGTAAAGAGACCTTAGCTTCTTTTTGTAATCCTTTTATATAAATAAAATTGTTATTTCTTCTTATGGAAAATTTTGTGAATTTAAAATATTCGGATAAATATTGTATGTGTATTTAGGAAAAAGAGGGTATTTTAAAATATTTTTTTATTCATTAAATAATTAATAATGTGAAATGATTTTCAAAAAATGGTCTTCTATAGTTGTGATCAGTGATAAATTTAGAGTCTAATAAAATCAACATGGTTTTTAGTGAATACTAAAGTAGGAATAGTAACATACCCATATGAATTTTAGGGTTTTTTCTGAAATAGTTGAATTTTCAGTGAATACTAAAAATGCAGTTTTGAGTTTCGGGTATTTAATGACATCATTGATAATGTAATAATGATGTATGATTTCTGGTCGACTTATGAATAGTGAGATATTCTATGAGGTTTCCCAAGTGGTCAATACCATGGGAAAATACCATGGGCAAGCTCATGGTTTTTCCAATACCACCGATGAGGTGTCCCTTGGAAATTAATAATTTATTCACTCACTTTCCCTATACATAACAAGCCATTTACCTCATTCATTTCATTCCAAAATCATCATCAATTAATTTCTGGTCTTCTTACCTCCCAAGGAGTCCTCAAAGGTTCCCTCAGGCCTCCCAAGGTCCCAACCTTCAAGCTTTCGAAGTTACTCTTCAAGGTAAGGGATCCTTTCACCGTCCTCTTTTTTAAGTCATGACTTCCTTTATGTTGTATCTTATATTTTCCATCTCTTTATGTTGACAGAATGTTATTATATGTTCTTATTACTATTCATTTTATGTCCAAATTATGAGAGACCCTTTTTTCTCTCATCAATTTTTTTTCTAAATTTTTAAGTGACGCTGTTAGGCTGCTAAATTTCTCGTAAAAGAAACTGCATCTTCTCTTTTCTTTCATGTTTCCTTTTTATGTGGTGTGCAATAAAAATATAAATACCATGATCTTATTCAGTACCCATACTGTATGATAAATTATTTATGAGTAGATGAACCTTGTACCTTCTCTTTTCAATGTTTTCTAAAACCATGTTATATAGCCGTTATGCTGTAGAAATTTCATCTCAAAATTTCTATTTTTTTCTCTCAAGAAATTCCCTAGTTTATTTATGTGAATACCTAGACCTATTACATTTATATGGGGATTTATTATTATATAAAGATGATATATTTTATTCTGGAATTGATATACATATAACCCTCACTCCCTTTTAATGGGATATAAATGACTTAATGATCAAGTTTTTAAGAACTTTTAAAACGTCATTATTTTGAAATGAAACCCATCTCTTTTATTCACTATGGGTTATTTATGAAACGTTTGATTATGATATATGTGGATCACATGAAAACAAATACATATTAATGGTTTTCCCTGATAGAAATCCAATTCATTTGGTAATGAATTAATCTCTAGAGATGACAAGTTTCATGATACCTTAGTGAATAACCTTGGTAATTTTTATGACACCTCGAAGATAAACCTTGGTGATATGTTCATGAATGTATAAATGAAATGTTGTAGCCACATATAAAAGTTATGATTCAAGTTATTTTCATTATGATATGCCTATACATCCATTTCTCATGTCCTTATGTTTTTAATCAAGTTCTTATTGATTTCAAAAGTAAACTGATTCCGTTATTTACCGTTACTGGGACTTCTGCTCACCCTTTTCATTGATGTATGTCTCCAGGATATGAGATGCAGTAATAGTACTTAGGATAAACTTATAAAAATGACTTAAAAGTGGATTAGAAGAATGTTTTATGTTGTTTTTCATGTTTTATGTTCCTGATTTTCGAGACACTAGACTATAAAGATCCTCTATTTTAAAAATGTAATGGAAAGTTATGTAATAAAAAGGGAGGATGTCATAGTTGGTATCAGAGGATAGTTTAGTTATTTATGGAAATTAGGATATTAAAACTTTAGTAATAACCCTATAGAAAATTTTAAATATAGGAAAACTTCCTGGTATTTTGTTGAGTATTAAGTAAGTGGTTTATCATGAAAATACATCCTTGTCTAGATATGAGCAGGTAGAGGTCGCTCTGGCACAGATATACATAGAGGTAAAACCCGAAAACATCGCTTTGAGCTAGACTCGAACGGGAACCGGTGCATGACAAAGGGCCTTGGTTCACTCTTGGTTACGACACTCCCGGGGTAAATGTTTGGTTAATCATAAGATTTTTATGAATTATTATGAAGGATTTATAGAGAAATGTAATTGTTTAGAGAAGTTTTAAGTCATAAATACTTTATAGTTAAAAGATTGATAAATTAAATAATTTTCTCATTATGGTTTTATTCTTTTAGAAATGGCGGGAAATAGGAGGAACCGTTCAAATGGTGACCGCAATGGACCATGCACTGACGGCCCTCCGATGGAAGCTGGAATGGAAACATTCATGCGAATGGTGAACCAACTACTCAAGTTATGGGAAATCACTTGAATCAAGCTGAGAGATCGATCTTGACGCGAAGGGAACAACATTATGTTGAGTATTTTATGCACCAACGACCACCAACCTTCAGTGGATCGACTGACCAATTAACTGCTGAACAGTGGATCAGCTCTATAGAGAAGATCTTTTCTGTGCTCCGCTGTTCAGAGCAAGAGAAGGTCACCCTGGCTGTCTATTGCTTAAGAGGAGAAGCTGATCAGTGGTGGGAGCTAATTAAAAACACAAGGAAAAGATTGGAGGTTGAATCTTTTAAGTGGGAAGAGTTCAGAGGGATCTTCATCAGTAATTATTTCCCTCGTTCAATGAGAATAAGAATGGAGAAGGAGTTTCTCGAGCTGAAGCAGAAGGAGAACGGATCTGTCAGAAGCTATGAGATGAACTTCACCGACTTTCACGATATACCTCTAGCTTTATCATGGATCCAAATGGTTCGTTTGATAGATTATTCGGTGGACTGAGACCGTATCCACGAAAGAATCTAGCCAACCGAGACTATGATAGCTATGAAGAGATCGTACGAAGTACGATGAAGGTTGAACTAGAGTTTGGTGAGACGCAATGGTCTCATAAATCAAGCGACAAAAAGAGATCTATAGAGCCCAGCTTAGGAAGAATATTTGATCAAAGAAGATAAGGAAAGAAATTTCAACATCCCATGTGTAATAAATGTTGGAAGAAGCATTCGGGGAACTACCTGCTCAGGAGCGCGGAATGCTACAAGTGTGGAAGAGATTTCCATATTGTGAGGATTTTTCGTAGTTAGATGAAACCTCAACTTCCAAACATAGGAGACAAGGTGAAGATTGTGTAGGTCCTACCTGATGTCCAGGGCTTTAAGTGTGGAAAACTTAGGCACTTTTCCGATCCCTGTCCAAATCTGAGGGCAGTGGAGGGGAACCACCATCAACCTCAGTAAAGGCCATGGGAGCAAGGTTGTGCTTCTTCTATCACGACAGCTGAAGTTGAAGCTCCAAATGATGCGGTTGAAGGTACTCTTGTTGTTCTCTCAAAATTAGCAAGTAATTTGTTTGATTCTGGTTCAACTAATTCCTTTATTTCCTCCAACTTTGCAAAAAAAATAGAATCAACCCCCAACTTGTTAAAAGTAGACTTATTAGTCAAGACTCCTAGTGGGACTTTCCAAGCATCATTAGTGTCTAGAAACTCTAGTATTTACTTTGGTGAGGACAATATTATTGAAAATCTAGTATTCATTTCCATGCTGGAATTCGACATTATACTAGGGATGGACTGGATCTCAAAGTATAATGATAAGATCAAATGCAGAAGTAAGAAAATATCAGTAGTCTTAAATGGAAAACCTACAGTTATATTCCAAGGAGAGATATCTCAACCTGATCTTTGCCTATAAGAACCACTTATATTCTTCTTTATGGAATTGATTGGTGAAGAAGAAGAAGGAAATGAGAGTTTGAGGATAGAAAATGTACCCATCGTTTAGGAATACATTGACGTATTTCCTGAGGTGTTGCCTGGACCTACCCCAGAAAGAGAGGTAGAGTTTTCTATTGAACTCATACCTGGATTTCATCAAATATCAAAGACCCCGCATAGGATGGAAAATGTGGAGCTAGAGGAATTAAAGAGACAACTCCAAGATATTTTAGAGAAAGGGTTTATCCGATCGAGTGTGTCTCTTTAGGGATCACCTATTCTCTTTGTGAAGAAGAAGGATAGATCGATGCGGATATGCATTGATTATAGGGAACTGAACAGAATCACAGTAAAGAACAAATACCCTCTTCAAAGAATTGATGAATTATTTGACCAACTTCATGGGGATCAATTATTCTCTAAGATTGATCTTCGATCTGGTTATCATCAATTGAGGGTGAAGAAAGAAGATATTCCAAAAACTACCTTCCGATCAAGATATGGGAATTATTATTTTGTTGTTATGCATTTTGGACTAACTAATACACCTTCTATTTTTATGGATTTGATGAATAGAGTCTTTAAGGACAACCCTGATAACTTTGTGGTAGTTTTTATTAATGATATTCTGATATATTCCAAAATACGTAAGGAGCATGAGGATCATCTAAGGGTTATTTAGAAAAATCTATGGAATGAGAGACTTTTTGTAAAGTTTAGTAAATGTGAATTCGGGTTACAACAAGTTGCTTTCTTGGGGCACATTGTTACCAATGAAGGAATCACAATTGAACCTGTAAAGACAAAATTTGTAGAGGAGTGGCCTCACCCTACAATAATAACTGATATTCGTAGTTTCCTTAGATTAACGGAATATTATAGGAGGTTTGTGAAAAACCTTTCACAACTTTATAATCCATTAACCAAGTTAACTCGAAAAGGGTTCAAGTTCATCTGGACAAAAAAGTGTGAGGAAAGTTTCCAAGAGCTGAAGAATAGATTGGTAACTGCACCTATGTTAACTCTACCCTCAAGTGGAGAATAATTGGTTATTTTTAGTGATGCATCTCTGAAAGGGCTTGGGTGCGTCTTCATGCAAAATGACAAGGTCATTGATTATGCATCTCAACAGTTGAAGAATCATGAAAAAAAATATCCTACGCATGATCTGGAGCTGGCTGTGGTTGTTTTTGATCTGAAGATATAGAGGTACTATCTTTATGGGGAGATATGTGATATATACGCAGACCATCAAAGTTTGAAGTATATTTTCACACAAAATTAATTTAACATGAGAGAAAGGAGATGGTTGGAACTCCTTAAAGACTATGATTGTTCAATTCATTGTCATCCCAGAAGAGAAAACAAAGTCTCTGATGAATTAAGAAAGAAACGCCCCGTTGTTCTTTCCATGATGACGATTCAAAAATATCCTTTGATCAATAACCTAGTAAATCTGGACATGGGAATTATAAAGAAAGGGACATCATCAACCCTAACCCAAATGATTTCTCAATCGTCTTTACTAGAGAAGATCAAGAAATCTCAGAAATAAGATCCTTTGTTACAGAAGAAGTTTGAGGCTATAAAGGAGTGGATGTTTCCTGAGTTCAATACTGATGAAGGTGTACTAAAATTTCATACAAGACTATGTGTTCCATCTATTCTGAAAATAAAGAAGGAGCTGATGGATGAAGCTCATAGCTCTACTTTCTCTATACATCCTGGTAGCACGAAAATGTATAGGGTCCTTCGTGATCACTATTGGTGGGATAATATGAAAAGGTAGATTGTTGACTACACTTCAAGGTGCCTAGTATGTTAGCAAGTTAAGGCAGAGTGACAACTTCCTAAAGGGGTATTGCAACCACTACCCATACCAGCATGGAAGTGGGAAAATATCACTATGGACTTTATCACTGGTCTCCCAGGAACTTCAAAAGGAAATAATGCGATATGGGTTATTGTGAACCGTCTCACCAATACTGCCCATTTTGTCTCTATTCTGGAAGATTTATCTCTTGATCAACTTGTGAGGATTTACATGAATGAAGTGATAAGGCTATATGTAGTTCCAATTTCTATCATATCTGATCGTGATACAAGATTCACATCAAAATTCTAGAGAAGTATTCAACAAGATCTGAACACTGAATTGAATTTCAGTACAGCCTATCACCCCCAAACTGATGGCTAGTCTGAAAGGACTATTCAAACACTCGAGGACATGATGAGAACATTCTCAATGGAATTTAAAGGTGGATGGGATCAACATCCCTCTTTAGTTGAGTTCTATTACAACAAAATCTTCCACTCAAGCATTCAAATGGCACCCTATGAAGCTCTATATGGGAAGTGATGTAGAACTCCTACTTTTTGGGATTAAGCTGGTGAGAGAAATCTTCTTGGGCCTGATCTTGTGCAAGAGATTACAGAAAAGGTCCATGTCATCAAACAACACATTAAGGATACTCAGAGTCGGCAAAAGAGCTATACCTAAAACCATCGAAGGGACTTGGAGTTTGATGTTGGTGAACAATTCTTTCTTAAACTTTCACCTTGGAAGAGAGTCATGAGGTTTGGGAAGAAAGGGAAGCTCAGCCCTAGGTACATTTTCCCCTATGAAATCATTAATCATGTGGGAGCAATGGCCTATGGGATTGCACTTCCTCTAAATCTAGCCCAGGTTCATGATCTCTTCCACGTATCCCTCTTGAGGAAGTACATACCTAACCCTTCACATGTACTAAATCCAGAGGTGGTACAACTGGGACATGACCTCTCTTATGAGGAGAAGTCGGTGGAGATCTTAGATCGTAGAGACAAGGTTCTGCACAACAAGACTACCCACCTTGTTAAGGTGTTGTGGAGGAACCACAAATGTGAAGAATCCACGTGGGAATTGGAGGATTCCATGAGACAGAAGTACCCACACCTTTTCCCATTAGAGGGTATGAGATAAAATTTCAGGGATGAAATCTTTTAAGGGGGGAAGAATGTAACGACCTGAACTTTTTAATTATATTTGTTTCCTAATTTTGTGTGTTATTTTATTTTATAATGAACAAAACTATTTCCATTAATTAATGAAGTGGGATTAATTAAAATGACATCATTTGGTTTCGGCTGTTATATGACCGTTGGTCAATATGATCGTTGGAAACTATAATCTTAACGTTGTATTTTTATAAATACGATTATCTTGGTTAATTAGTACATAAAGAAGATTGAATGATCTCATCTGGTAGACATGATCCATATGAAGCCCATCATTCGGAGCTTGGGAAGGAGGTCGCATCATTGGGATTTTCTCTGGACCAAGCATAATCCAAACTTCAACGTATCAAGCTTGAACAGAATCACCTAAGGGAGAACATCAAGCTAATAGAAATCACCACTCGGGCAATGTTTCCCGAGCCACCCCAAGATTCTATCACTATAGCACACCTTCCACTTAGGTCCTATTCTAGTGTTATAAAGGGCTATGTAATGAGACCTTAGCTGCTTTCTGTAATCCTGCTATATAAATAAAATTTTTATTTCTTCTTATGGAAAAGTTTGTGAATTTCAAATATTCGGAAAAATATAGGATGTGTATTTATGAAAAAGGGAGTATTTTAAAGTATTTTTTTATTCATTAAATAATTAATAATGTGAGATGATTTTCAAAAAAATGGTCTTCTACAGTTGTGATTAGTGAGAAATTTAAAGTCTAATAAGATCAACTTGGTTTTTAGTGAATAGTAAAGTAGGAATAGTAACATACTCATATGAATAGTAATGAATAGTAATTTGACAAAAAAAATATGAACTTCACCCATGAATGTATAAATACATTTTAGACATCTTAAAAGTGAAAAAACGATCATAGTTTAAGTTTTTGCATTTTTGTATGCCATAAATATTTTATTTACAATTTTATAATTAATTTAATAATTTAAAATGGAAATTTATTTTCATTAAATTTAATCATAAATTGTTACTTTATTGTCTTATGGTTATATGATAATTTTATGGGACCTTGATTACTTATTTAAGGTGTTACAAAATGAGTTATAGTTTTAAAGTTGTATTTTTAGAATAAATAATTATTTTATTTAAAAATTAAATTAAAAATATTTATAAAATTATTTTCCTGAAATGGAATTTATTTTTTATTTCAGAGCACTAATATTAGGTTACGGTGAATTTTTTTGGTTTTTTCTGAAACAGTTGAATTTTCAGTGAATAGTAAAAATGCGATTTTGAGTTTCGGGTGGTTAATGACATCATTAATGATTTAATAATGATGTAAGTTTTCTATTAGACTTATGAATAGTGAAATATTCTATGAGGTTTCTCAAGTGGCCAATACCATGGGAAAATACCATGGGAAAGCCCATGGTTTTTCCAATACAGCCGATGAGGTGTCCCTTGGAAATTAATAATTTATTCACTCACTTTCCCTATAAATACCAAGCCATTTACCTCATTAGTTTCATTCCAAAATCATCCTCAACAAATTTCTGGTCTGCATACATCCCAAGGAGCCTCCCAAGGTTCCCTTAAGACTCCCAAGGTCTTGATATTCAATCTTTCAAAGTTACTCTTCAAGGTAAGGGATCATTTCACCCACCTCTTTTTAAGTCATGACTTCCTTTATGTTGTGTATTATATTTTCCATCTATTTATGTTGAGGAAATATTATTATATGTTCTTATTACTGTCCATTTTATGTCCAAATGATGATAGACCCTTTCTTCTCTCATCAATTTGTTTTTTTAATTTTTAAGTGACGTCGTTAGGCTGCCAAATTTCTCGTAAAAGAAACTGCATCTTCTATTTTCTTTCATGTTTCCTTTTCATGTGGTGTGTCATTAAAATATCCACATCATGATCTTATTAAGTGACCATACTGTAATATGAGTTATTTATGAGTGTATGACACTTTTCCTCTCTCTTTTCAATGTTTTCTAAAACCATGTTATATAGTCGTTATGCTGCATAAATTTCGTCTCAAAATTTCTATCTTTTTCTCTCAAGAAATTACCTAGTTTATTTGTGTGAATACTCATACCTATTTCGTCTATATGGGTGTTAATAATTATATAAAGATGATATATTTTATTCTTTAATTTAAATACATAAAACCCTCACTCCCTTTCCATGGTTTATATATAACTTAATGATCAAGTTTTTAAGAAATTTTAAAACGTCATGATTTTGAAATGAAACCCATTTCTTTAATTCTCTATGGGTTATTAATGAAATGTTTGATTATGATATATGTGGATCACATGAAAATAAATACATATTAAGGGTGTTACCTGATATTGGTCCAATGCATTGGGTAAAGAATTAATCTCTAGAGATGATAAGTTTCACAATACCTTGGTGAATAACCTTGGTAATTTTTATGACACCTCGGGGATAAATCTTTGTGATATGTTCATGAATGTATAAATAAAATTTTGTAGCCAAATATACATGTTATGATTCAATTTCTTTTCATTATGATATGCCTATACTTCCATTTCTCATGTCCTTATTCTTTTATTCAAGTTCTTATTGATGTCACAAGTAAACCGATTCACTTGTTTACCCTTACTGGGCCTTCTGCTCACCGTTTTCTTTGATGTATGTCTTCAAGATATGAGATGTGGTAATTGTACTTAGGATGAACTTATGATGAACATAATAATTTATTATGTTGTTTTTCATGTATTAGGTTCCTGATTTCTCAGACAAAAGACTTTAAAGATCCTCTATTTGTAAAATGTAATGAAAAGTTATGTAATAAAAAGGCGGGATGCCATAAGAACATATTATTTGGGTATCTTATAAGTAAATTTAATTAAGGTATTATATGAGATAAATTTTAAATTTTCATCTTTATTATTCTATTTGAATTTTATTAAATGATCATGTTTTCTTTTTTTAATAGATTTAGTTTCTAAACTCTTTATTCTTCATCTTCTGATGATGCTAATGATTTCAAATTCTAGAACATCATTCTAATTCATGGATTTCATAGAATAAATAGTGTTTATCATGAAAAAAAAACAAGTTCCATCGATTTGGTATTCCATGATTTCTATGATTCAGTTGATTCACATGAATATCATTCTATTGGAGTTTGATGGAAAACTTTTTAGAAATTGTTGTTTGAGTTCAAAATTATCAATTACCTTATAATATGAAATATAATGTTCTGGTCCTATTTTTTACGTACAAAGTTAAAAAATGAATGGTGTTCCTGTCAATTCCCTGGGATTCTCTCTCCAACAATCTTCACCAGGGTTCTTCAGGTTAGCCACCATAAATGTCTCACATTCTCATCCTTCGGGAAATATTTCATTTTTCAATCATTGATTACCGTAATAGTTTTCACTATCACAATTACCTATTACTATTTAATTAATCATATTTTCTAGGTTTTTTAGACCTATTTATATTTGTAAAAAATTTATGCTATCTATATTATAGTACTTATCATTGAAATTATATCCTTTTTGAAATTTAGACTTTAGCAAACATTGAGATGAATGGATAGAAATCATTGGAAAATTTTCACCCGAACAGTTGTGCAGACGGTTTCAAGCATACAAGTCTTTGGACAAAAGATAGATATTGGAAGGTAGTTTGGTAGGATTTATCAGTTTCAAACTCACCCTAGGTAAACACATGGGGTATTGGGGCATTAGAAGATAGATCCCTATAGGAGGTCCTTCAACAAGTATGGATTCTCTTATAATGGTTCATGTGGTTTCTCCCCAATCTCTTTCACTCATGATTATGGGATTTCCATAAAATTATTCAACACTGAGATAATTTTTCTATAAAATTTCATTAATTCAATGGTATTACTTTCATATGCACAGTTAAAATTTTCAATATTTCTTATTAATAATAAATCTTTAAAAAATCTATACACTTTTTAGAGTTTATCAATATTTATATTTCAATAGACTATTACTTTTACCTCATTTCAATCTTATTTTCACCAGTTTGTCAAGAATATATTCAAACATTATATACATCATGGAATTATAGTATGCATTTATTCTACTTATAGTTTAGTATTCCACCCATTTCTACATTAACAAATTTTATAGTGTTATGCATATAGTATGGATAAATTATTTGAAATCACATAAACATGTATGCATACTTTATGAATACACTAATTTAATTTATATACTCATGTGCACATAAAATGCACATATATAGTTATATAGAATGATTCCAACTACACATATCATCACCAACCTTCACTCTATTTTCATTTGTCAGGAGCACCCCACTCATTTCATTTCTTCTTCAAATATTCTCTCACTCCCCCAACATGTGACACAGATTCCATAGATCATCACCAAAAAAAGTTTAGCATGTGTTTGAAAAATTTAATTAAATGATCATGTCGTGAAAATGCACGTGTTTGCACTACCACAAAAACGAGGTTTCACAGCGCCACCCTTTAACAATGCTAAAAAACACTGATAAAAGGGATACCTTTGTCAGGGTTAAAAAAATGTTGATAAAGGTACCCATTTATCAGCGTATTTTTAGTGTTGTTAAAGGCACCCCCTTTATCATCGTTTTTTTAGTAGCACTGATAATGGGGAGGTTTTTATCAATGATTTTTTTACTAGCACTGATAATGGGTATATTTCAAAAAGAAATTATATTTCATTAAAAATAATATATTGATATATAAATATATAAATATAATTATATTAATATAATTATAATATATATTTTTTAAATATGTTTTAGATAAGTATAAATAGACATTTACATTTAATATATTAGATATCTAGTGAAAATGGATTATAAAATATTTTAAAAAATATTATTAATTAATAATTTAAATTATCATCGAGTAATAATCATTTAATAAAAATTTGAAGACACAAAAAATTAGAAAATTAAAAAAATATCTAAAATAAATAATTAAACATATTTACATGTAAATTATATTTCTCAATATATAAGCCTTATGATATCCATTTTATTTAAAATACAAATATATTAATATTTATATACCTATATAATGTGTGTGTGTGTGTGTCTGTATTTATACATATGAATATATAAAATATGTAAATATATAAAAATATGTATGATTATACTTACAGATACACATATATAATATATATATATATATATGTGCATGTATGTTTTATATATGTATGTATTTAATTATTTATTTATAAACACACACAAAACATATTTTATAAATGTGTTTAAAACTAATCTTATTAATATACGAGTAAATATATGTATAAAAAATATAAAAATATAAATAGTTATAAATATATATTAATATATGAATACAGATATATATATATATATATATATATATATATATATATATATACTAGGAAGAAGGGAGGTGTGAGCAGCGTGAAGGATCAGGGAAAGTGAGGGAGATGTTGGGAATTTTCAATGGTGGCTGCATTGGAGGGGATAAAATACATCAGAACAAATAAAATTGTGTCATTGTAGGAGCAGAAATTGATCGGCTGCGACACCCATGAGAACAGGGGTTGTGGTGGGGGACTGATGGATGTGGATTTTGAGTTTATCCACAAAAACGACGGCATCACCTCAGAGAGAAGCTACCCCTACAAGGCCAAGGATGGGACCAGAAAGTCTTCAAAGGATAGAGTCTAGACACTTATTATATAACTGATACGATGATGGTAATGGAGTTGTTTCGGATGAAATGCGGAAGAAGTATCTGGTGGTGAGGATTGATGGACATCAGAACGTGCATGCTGTTGGGGAGAAGCAGAGGTGTGTGGTACCTCAAACACACAAAAAAGGGAGTAAACGGAGCAACATAAGGATTTAACTTGGTTCGGTGAGTTTCCTACATCCACAAGAGACACATGGGGTGTTTTATTCTCTTTGTTCTTGTCAGAGGATCACTCCAGGATTACATATACACACACACCTTACCCAGATTACACACGTTACACCACATACAAACATGGGATTACATCCCATTAAATAGACGAAAACAAACCACCATGTCCAAGGGTTGGTGGGTAGTTCATCTACCTATAGAGTCCTCCTTGCTGTTTTCTCACCCACCTTGACCACACACCAAAGGAGACTCCTTCTCCTTGCCGGTAGAGACTTCATCCGCTAAAAAATGCCACCCCATATTGAGAGTGGCCCCCACAAATCTCCCCCTCAAAACTAATTTGGGGTAGAAGTTTGACCTTCAATCTCCTTACAGGTGCTGAAAACATCATCAGCAAATCGAACATGCTTCTTCACGCCAGACAACATGGAACTTCCATCATCTTCACTCGAGCTTGGGCTGACTGCGGTCTCCATCAAATTATAAAACCCTTGGGACTCCTTCCCAGTAAACATCACTACATCCACACGTGAGACTTCCAACACTCCACCTTCTATAGAAATCTTGAACCCTTTTTCATTGATCCTACTTAATGATATCAAGTTCTTCCACATCCTCGGAAAAAAAATCACGTTATCCAGTTTACGAGCTCCTCCATCGGGTGTCTTCAATTTCACCATCCCGAATCCTCGAACCTCGCATTTTGACCCATCAAAAAGTCTTACCAAGTCCCACACCTAATGAAAAGTATCAAATGTACCTCTCGTTGTACATATGTGTGCAGAGTTCCCCGAATCCAGAACCCATCCGTCTTCCATTGGATTTTGTGCCCACTTGTTCTTCCTTCTCAGTAAACGACATTCCCGCTTCATGTGCCCGTACCTTTTGCAGTAATGACACTGCACTTCTTCCCGATCAACTCTCTCATCTGAGTTCATTATTCCCATTGTCACGCGGATTTTGTCATCTTCTGATAATCCTGTGATGTTTACATCCTCCTCTTCAACTTTCTTCTTCCCAGAAACGTACTGTTTTCACTCTCCACAATCACTTTAATAGTGACCCTTTTTCTCACACCAGAAACACGTGATTTCACTCGGATCACGTCCTCTTGATTTTGGCCACCATTCTTTACCTTCTGACTTCTGATGTCGGCTTCTCTCATGCTGATCATCTCGGATCACCATGATTTGCTCGCCTGAATGTGTCGTGGGTCTTTGAAATGCTTCCAAATATTGAAGTGATTACATCACATCGTCCAACTTCAATGTCTCCATCCTCATAAGAAATGCAGTCACAAGCCCATCAAATGAGTTTGGTAGTGATGAAAAAAGAAAAATTGATTTGTCTTCCTCTTCAACCTTCACACTAAGCCCCAATAATTGTGTGAGGATTTTGTTGAATTCATTGGTGTGATCCAACAAATTAGTTCCTTCTTCCATGAGCAACTGGTACAGTTTCTTCTTCAGGAATAATTTGTTGGTGAGCAACTTTTCCATATGTCATTGGTCCAACTTATTCCAGATCTCTTTCGGTGATGTCTCATCCAACATCGAGTATTTTACCAGATTCGCAAGACATAGTTGAATTGTGCTCACGACCCACATCTCGAGCTCTTCACAATTATATTTACTGGTTACATCGGGCTTTTCTCCGATCAACGGTCTAATCATTCCATACTGCACCAAAACATATATCACCGTGCTTTTCCACAAGATGAAATTGTTTTGACCATCGAACTTCTCGATATCAAATCTTGGTAGTGCTCCACCACCCGTCATCAACGTCGTTGCAAAACGCGATCACCACCATCGATGTCGCACCCTTATTAAGACACCTGATGGAGTGAGAATTTTGAAAAAATATTTGTATGGATGCGTCCAGAATGGTCAAAATATTAAGAATCGACACCTGAATCACCAAAATCAGACACCAATTGACCGAGTTATGTTCAAAACATGATCAACGGTCCAGATCGCCCGATGACGTAGTGGTGGAATGGCACGCCAGAGTTCCTGCTAGAATCTCACCCGAATTGTTGCTAGCGGTGTGAACAGTTCCGTCTTCTCCGGCACAGGGGTACTGTTCACCCATGAGTTTGACCAAATTTAGACTGATCCTACCAGGATCGTTTCAAATCTATTGTCATCATCGCTTGCACCGTTGGAATCATTTCATCATCCTCTTCATGGATCTAGCCTCGGAAAAACTTTCTGACCAATTTCAATTTTCCAGCTACCGGAAAAATCATCTTCGTCTCACCGGTTCAACTCTGTTCGCTCTGACTCGCCTCTTATGCCACTTGTTGGGGAGAAGCGGAGGTGCGTGGTACCTCAAAAACACAAAAACCAGAGTAAACAGAAAAACGTAAGGATTTAACGTGGTTCAGTGAGTTGCCTACGTCCACGGGAGAAACATGGGTGTTTTATTCTCTCCATTCTCGTCGAAGGATCATTCAAGGATTACAGATACACACACAACTTACACTGATTACACACATTACACCACATACAAACATGGGATTACATCCCATTAAATAGACAAAAACAAACCACCATGTCCAAGGGTTGGTGGGTAGTTCATCTACCCATGGAGTCCTCCCTGCCGGTTGCTCACCCACCTTGACCGCCCACCAAAGGAGACTCCTCCATGCCGGCAGAGACATCATCCACTGAAAAATTTTACCCCATATATGGAGTGGCCCCCACACCTGCAAACGATGAAGTGGTATTGAAGAAAGTCACGTCCCACCAACCGATCGTGGTGACGATCGATGATGCCAGTTCGAATCTACAGTTCTACTCCGAGGGGGTGTTCACGGGGCATTGTGGTGAAGAGATGAACCACGGGGTAGCGATCGTAGGGTATGGTGTAGGGTTGGAGGGTAGGAAGTATTGGATGATAAAGAATTCATGGGGAGCCAATTGGGTGAGGAGGTATACATGAGGATGTTGTGTGTGTATGAGAAAGTCATAGGGCCTATGTGGGATCGCTATGGAGGCTTCTTACCCTATCAAACTCCACTCTCATGAAGACAACTCCCACCTCAATGATGAACTCTGAGTTTTCTACAATGCTAGATTGTTGTATTTTATTGTAACCATGGTTTGGAATGCTTCAATTTGTATTTGTGTATGGTTAGTGCTATACTTATGGATTTTTTTAAACAATTATGGTAGTCGTTTGAGAAAAAAATTATATCCTCTTGAAATAATAAAATATATTAATAGTTAATTCTTCTCTAAATTCAACATATCAATCATTAATATTACCTCCCACGATTGTTCTTTAAATTTTCTACAAATTTAATTTAAATTGCTGTATTTTAGTTATGGATCATTATCTCATGTATTTGTTCAGTTTTCAGTATGTCATTTTTTTTACTAGAATTTCATTTTAAACTAAAAACATGAATGTCATTTTAAACTCAAAACATGCACTTTGATTCATACTTATCACATCACGTGTCTGTTTGACTTGAGATAGATTATAACACGTCGCAAATATCTTATGAATCATCACTATAAATTATCAAGATTATCTAAGAATGTTTTCTTGGTTTTCATTGAGTGATATACAATTTGAACTAAAATGTTAATTTTAAACTAATAACAAACACTTTGAGTCATATTGGACACACTGCATCAGATTGAAGTATGGATGATTCCTACACGTTATAAATGAATTATGGATTGTTCTCTTAAAGTATTAAAGAAATATCAAAATCACCCTATCCCCTTTTAACATCACTCATCCAGCCTCCTCTCCCCCCTTCAAAAATTCTAGCACTACTACATATATTCCCTTTAACAATGAACAAAATGACTTTTTACAATGCTAAAAAAGCACAATTAATTGCAGTGATGATAGGGGGTCCTCTTTATCCACACCAAAAAAAGCACTAATAAAGGACCCCTTTACCAGTGCTTTAAATTGCGTTGATAAATATGACCCTTTATCAACACTCAAAATAGCACTAATAAAGGCCTTTCTCATTGAAATGTGCTCTTAATATAACAGCACACCCAACAAAAACATGAAAAACCCTATAATTTCAAATGATACTATATACAATTAATGCCAAACCAGTAATACAGAAATGTCCATACATGGTATATACAAAAAACAATACTATATACATTTAAAACAATGTTTTATATAATTATATATACAATTATCCAACAAAAATTTAAAAACAATAATGTTTCATCTTTTGACGCTCATGATCCCCTCTCAAAAATGTCCGCCCATGGAATCAATTGCCAAATAAATCATCTAACCAGAGAAAAAGATTCCACCTATATATGAAAACAAACATTATGTTAGAAATACTATAAAAAAAATAAATTAAACATTAATAAAATTTCAATATTTAAATAAAAGACATGTTTGGAGTTATATCGGTCACATCGTGCATTCTATTGAGGTGGATTTGATTCCTAGACACCACAAATGAGTTATAGATCATTTTCCTAAAATATAAAAAAAATGAATGTGTTTACTCTATTTTGAGTATACCAATTGTTTTTTTACTAAAATTAATTCCAATTTTAAATAATGACACATTTGCAGTTATACTGGCCACACAGTGCATCATATTGAGATACGATTGATTCCTACACATCACAAATTATATATAGATCATTTTCCTAGTATAACAACCCTTATATTTATTACATATTTAAACATGATTTATTACATAAAATTGCACACAATACAACCCAGAAGATGGTGAGATTTAATGTATTTGGGGATTAGGAACATTACATAACAATGTAAAACCTAAAATACAACATCTTTATTGAAAAATTCTATTACATGACCACAAAATTCCTTCGTACTTAACACTACATGGGATAAAATGAGGACATACATAAGAAAAGGGTGAGCTATAAAGCCCAATAAGGGAATAAACATGGCGTAACATGAGGAAGACAGTACATGTTATCCAATAGGAATATCAATGGAGCATAAAAGGAACATGAATATAAAGGCATGATAAAGCATGATAATCATAACATGAAAATGTGGAAAAAACTTAAAACAATGCATCATAAAAAAAGGAATCAGGTAAACCCCTATCCAAATAGGGTGGAAAAAAATTCCCATAAGGGAATCAGGTAAACCCCTATCCCAAAATAACGTATCATGATACTAAACATTACCCAATTCATTGGAGCGCAATCAGGGAACACCCTTCGTAATCATTTCAATCTCATGCTTAAGGGTTTAACATAGATCATATAACATGGATACATTCAATATAATCGTTTATTCCACGATTAAGGAATGTAGAATACATACATGTAAGCACTCAATCAACAAGTATATGTGCATAAAGGTGAATAACCTTGATAGAGGAATGAATATGGTATTCACTACATGATGATTTTGGCATGGAAAATCGTGGTTTAATTTCAACAGCATAACGACGTCGTATGGAATTTCATAAAATGGTTTGATGAGAGAGAAATGGGTCTCTCATCATTTATACATGAAATAAATAGTAAGGGTATCATGGAACATAACATCCCAACATATTAAATGGAATTTAAGATGAAAAAATTAAAATAAGTGTTTTAATGGGAATGAGGAGAGATAAATCACTTACGGAATATTGGCACGGTAATAGGTGTATATAAAGAATCATGAATGGATTAATAAGACTGTAAGGAAACACTAATTGTTTATAAATAAAATGGAAAGTAAATGGATTATTTATGAACATATCCCAATATATTCAAATTGAAATTTAAATGCGTATCATAAAAAGAGTGATTGATAAAAGAGGAAAGTGAAAGATCCCTTACGGATTTTCGGTATATTAACATGTGGGATTAAAGGATAATAGGGGAGATTAATGGGATTTAAAGGAAGATACAATCATTTATATATCAAATTGA
This sequence comes from Viscum album, assembly GCA_963277665.1. NCBI lineage: Eukaryota > Viridiplantae > Streptophyta > Magnoliopsida > Santalales > Viscaceae > Viscum > Viscum album. The sequence continues at coordinate 327,782,264 of OY728144.1, read as the reverse complement.
AAGTAAGGAAGTATATAAGAACATATTTCAAGTTAATAAAATTAAAATTAAAATTCATTACATAAAATTGTTGTTTGAAGAAAAAAGAGCGAGGGAGACCCCTTACTTGGATGTGTGATTCCAAAGGATTAAGGGATTCTTAAGAGCTTGAGGAACCTTGTGAGGACAATAGGAAGTAGGGGGTAGAGGGTGGTAGAGATTAAAAGAGTTTTAGTGAAGAGAAATGGAATCTTGTGTGATTTTATATAGGAAAAGAGGGAGATCTTTTTATTATTTTGGTTTTGGACACCTCATAATAAAGTATTCAAAACCATAAACCATCCCACGGTTTTTCCCATGTTTTTTTGAAAATGGGAGTAGTATATATTATTTAAAAAGTATAAGGAATTATGATATTAAAATATTTCCCATGCTTATGTTTAGGTGAGTCATACTTTCAAGGAAATGATTTTAAAATCTTAAAATACATATTATGTTTTGAAGGATTCACTATGGCTTTATAAAATAAATCAAATAAACATAAAATTAAATTATTTTAAAACAAAAAATATATTTGGATTAATATCCATTTTATAGTATTTATTACATTATTATTGGGTCATTGTGATGTAATAAAACACACCGTATATTTATAAGGTATTTATTTTTTACCCAAAAATTCGACTATCTTAAAAAATTGTGAAAAAAATAATTGTAAGATAATTTCAATGTTCTAATTCCAAAAATATTATTAATTTTATCTAAAATTTTTTCCAAATATGTGAATTTTCACTTTTAAAATAAAAACAGACATTTATTGAAAATTGACAATTTTGACAAAAACAGTTTTTAAACCTTAATAAAAATTACTTTTGACTTCATAAAAAATATATTATCATTTATATTTAATAAAATTAATTTAATAATAATATTTTATTATAATATTATTTATTTTAAAAATCCATTAATTCATTAAAAATAGATTTCTTAATTGAATTTGAACATTAACTAAAATATTATTTAATCTTTGAAAATCATTTACAAAGTAACAATAATAAAATGAAAGTATATTAATTATTATATACAAAAATAATGTAAACAGTTATAATTATAGGTTAATGTTACATATCCTTTTATTACACCAGCATACTCCCTAAGAGTGTGTGATGGTTGGGATTTCATGGGGTTGTTCAGTGAACATGGTTTGGGCCGTGATCTTGATGATCTGGAAATTATCCCATAAACAGTTTTGTTCATACATGAGTTGTTGGATCTATGCATGACATTGGTCAAGGGAAAACCCCATAAATGACATCTCCCTTAGAATCTCTGATCAATGGGATTCATAGGGAATTATCCAACTAGTTGAGGCCATCACTTCCTTTGTCTGTGCCAAAAGGATTTGTTAAATCCCTATATTTATACTAGTCATGTGATCACTGGTCAACGACTATATTATAAATGGTAATGATACTTAATGATAATTTAAATCCAATGAGGTATAATAAAAAAATAAGTTCATGTGTCTTCTATATCCATAAGATATTTAATTAAATCAAAAAGGATAATTTTATTCTTAACAGTTTGGGTCGTTACAACCTTCCCCCCTTAAGAAATTTCACCCTCAAAATTTCCTTTTCCAACACTAAAAAAATGGAGGAAACTCTGCTTCATCACCTCCTCTAGTTCCCATATTTATTCTTAAAACTTGTGTTTTTTCCACAACACTTTGATGAGGGAGTTCTAGTTGATACATTTGTCGAGTCTAGTATGTAATTTCTTAGGAGCAATGCATGGAATACATTGTGTACTTGAGATAGATTTGGTGGGACTTCTAGTTGATAGGTCACTGATCTGATGCAATCAAGGATATAAAAAGGGCCAATGTACCTTGGAATAAGCTTTCTTATCTTCCCAAATATCACCACTCTATTCCAGGAATATATATGTATGAATACCATGTCTCCTACATTGAACTCTAGGTCACGTCGATGATTGTCAGAATAACACTTTTGTCAACTCTATGAATCTTTGATGTGCAGCTGTATGGTCTTAACCATCTCTGCCATTTCTTCAACCATTTCCAAACCTAAAATTTTTCATTCCCCAACTTCATCCCAATATTCTAGTGTTCTACAATTCTTCCCATAAATGGCTTCATATGGGGCCATTTGGATGCTCGAATAGAAACTATTGTTGTAAAGGAAATTCACCAAAGGAATCTATTGGCCCCATCCTCCTTTGAAGTCCATTTTTCATGCTCTCAATATATCCTCAAGTGTTTGGATAGTCCGCTCATATTGGACATTCATTTTAGGGTGATAAGCGATACTAAAATTCATCTCAGTGTTTAAATCATGCTGAAGACTTTTCTAAAACTTATAGGTGAATCTTGGATCTCGATCAGACACAATGGATATTGATACTCCATATGGTCTTCACACTTCTCTGATATATATCTATTCCAATTAATCCTGTGAGAAATCCTCTCGAATCCCAATGAAGTGTGCGGTATTTTGTAAGATGATCTATAATAACCCAGATAGAATTGTTTCCTTTGGATGTCTTCGGAAGTTCAGTGACAAATTCCATGGTGATGCTTTTCCATTTCCATGTTAGTATGGGTAATGGTTGCATAATCCCCTTAGATGTCTATCTTTAAGCCTTCGCTTTCTGAAATACCAGACACTTTGATGTATATTATGTGATCTCCTTCTTCATGTTATCCCACCAATAGTGCATTTGAATATCTAGATACATCATTGTGTTTCCTAAGTGAATGGAGAAATTATCACTATGTGTATCATCTAAAAGTTATTTCTTTAACTTTGGATTTGATGGAACATGTATCCTCGACCCAAATCTCACAATTCATTTTTTATTAACACTAAATATGAGGATTTCCCTTTTATGATATTTTTCACTTTCTTCTGAATTCCCCCATCATATTTTATAGCATCATTTAACCTTTCCAAAATATACAGTTGAGAAGTCATTTGTGAAAGTATTGATGATGTTTCCATTTTTATGATTCACATGTCCATCTTAATCAAATCCAAGAAGATTGGATCCTTTTCAATTCTCATCAATGATAGAATTGTTGGGTCCTTTCTACTTAGAGCATCTGCTACCTTGTTCGCTTTCCCATGATGTTAGCGGATTTAGCAGTCATAATCCTTGATAAGATCTAACCATCTTTATTGGTACATATTCAGATCTTTCTATGTGAATGTATAATTGACACTTTTTTGATCCGTATATATTTCACACTTCTCCCCAAAGAGATAATACCGCTATATTTTCAATTCCAAGATCATATCTACCAATTCAATATCATTCATGGGATAGTTTTTCTCATGAATTTTTAATTGCCTTGAGGCATAGGCAATGAATTTTTCATTTTTCTTCAACACACATCCCAATCCCTTCTTTGAAGCATCGCTAAAGATTATTAAAATCTCCCAACATGTGTGTAGTTTTAGCATAGGGGCCATGATAATACTCATTTTCAATTCCATGAAGATTTATTCACATTGATCATTCTAATAAAACTTCACTCTCCTCTGAGTTAGCTTGGTAATAGGGTTTTACAATTGTGAGAAATTTCTCACAAATCGGTTATAATATCCAGCTAATTCAAGGAAGCTATAGATATATGTCACAGATGTTGTCCTTGGTCATCCCTCAATTTCCTTTTTCTTGGAAGGACCCATAAACATTTCATTGTTCGTGATGATTTTCCCCAAGAATGATACTTCCTTCAACCAGATATCACACTTTCTATACTTTATATAGAGATTCTCCTTTCGTAAGCTCTTTAGCACAATTCTTAGATAATCCTCGTGCTCCTCCTTGGTTTTAGAGTATATTATAATTTTTTCTATAAAGACTACCAAATATTTGTTGAGGTAATCCTTAAAGAATTTATTCATCAAGTCAATGAAGATTTCTGGAGCATTAGTGAGTCTAAATATCATCATTATGAACTCATAATACATGTACCTTTTATGAAAAAGAAGCCTTGGGGATATTCCCCTTCATCACCCTTACTTGGAAATATCAGGACGACAGATCCACCTTGGAGAAGTATTATCCTCCTCATATCTAATAGAACAATTCACCAATTCTTGGAAAATGATATTTTTTTCTTTATAGTGATTTTGTTGAGATCGTGATAATCAATGTAAAGATTCATTTACCCATCCTCCTTCTTGACGAAGAGAACGGGTGCACCCCATGGTGAAACACTTGGGCATATAAACCCTTTATCCAGATTCTCCTATAGTTTCTTCTTTAGTTCATTAAGTTCCAAAAAAACCATTATATATAGAGTCTTGGATATTAGAAATTCCCCAGGTAAAAGATCAATCAAGAATTTGACATCTCTTCTAGGAGGAAGGCCAAACAATTCTTCAGGTAACACATCAGCGAATTCCATCACAATAGGAATGTTTTTTAGGATAGTTCTGTCCTTAGACTGAATCATCTGAGAAAGATACCCATACTCATAAGGCAGTAATATCCATGATTGGGATGATGGTGTTGAGGAAGATTCATCCTCTTCCCTGCACTTGTATATAATCTATAAGAGTTGGTGACCTAGAACCAACTGGTTGTACTTTGATTACATGAAAATTTAATATATTTAAATACTAAATATATTATTATATAATTTTCATTATTCTTAATGAATATGATATAACAATGTCCTAGAGTATTTGTTGCATTGATAAGGTCATGGCAGTTCCCCATTATGATGAGAACCTTGAAATGCTATAACAATATTCTTAAATATAGTTCTACTATTGGATGACATACTATAACAAGACACATAGCATGCAGACTGTTAGGTGTGAGTAATCATAAGCAGATGAGACTTCCTCTCATTAATTTTTCACTTGGTAATCTTTAAGACTATATATTATGAGAACAAACCCACTAGTAGAAATTCCGCATGTTTTTGTGTCATCAGATATTTCTATCTGCGAGCATGTGTAATGATCCTTAGACTTTAAGATTATCATTAATATGTGTCATGACCTACGCACTTTGATTTACTGACAAAAATTGTCATGCAGGCTATTGGCAGGAAGTAGGGTACGTTGGGTGCGTCACAAGTGGCACATTATTAATCGATAAGTCGATGAAGGATTTGTCTCTTATATTTATGTATGTTGATATCTTAGACCTTTTATTGAAATAGAACCGTCACACAAAATTCCATGGCCATGGTGTAAAGATGAGTTTATTTTAGGTATTCAAAGAACGATGTATCAAATATAAAGGTTGATGACACTATCATGAAACCTACTTGATGAGATATTGAGAAAAAGGGATCATATTACACAGTGAGCGTTCATAAGTGGTTGTCATTGTTATGAATTTACGTTCTTTCTCTTGGGTGCCTTGACCTATTGCTAGATAGTACTCTTGGAATTGAGGCAAGCCCACATAATTACAATGAGAAAGAATCCTAAAGGGTCACCCACTATGTTTTTTTTTGGTTGGTCTCAGTTAAATTCTATTGGAATTTAATTAATGAAATAAATATTATTCTCAAGACCGTGGAATAATTTTATTCAAGTTAATATGATCATATAAATTAAATAAAATGTATTTATTTATTTTATTGAATATTTAATAAATATTTTTTTAATAGTTTCTAAATAAAATATTTATTTAGGAGATTAAATTATTTATTTATTTATTCGGGTGTTCAATAAATGGAAGTGGAGTTCGAGTGGACCAAGCCAGTCCGGTAGTAAAATAAATATTTGAAAGATGGTAAATAATTAATAGTTGGAACAAGTTAAAATAATAATGATGCTGCTATTATTTAGTGACGTGGAATTTTATTCATAATTCCATTTTGTGCAAGTTGGAACACCATAAATAATGATTTGGTATTGTTATTATGAGCATGGGTTTTCTCTAAGTTCAAGAATATATTTAGTTTTTGTTATGAAAATAAATATTGTAACTAAATTTCCATGCATATAAATAGACAAGTACATCTATTGTTCCATTACGAACATAACACATGCTTGGTGAATTGAGAATTGTTGAGCTAAACAATTTCTTTCTCGATTCCTCTTCCCACCCCTCTCAAGAACGAGAGACGTTCTTCATGGCTGAAGAACAAGAGATCAAGAACGAATGACACAAGACACTCGTTTCACTGTTCTAGCACTCGTAGAAAAAGCGATGTCAATCTAAGGCCACCAATGAATGTGTGGATCCCCGCTAGAGGGATTCTAGTTTGGATCCTTACAAGCACAACGAGATAATACAAAAGGGTAATTCTAAATGATCAACATCATCCACGAAGAAAATACCGAAGATCCAGGTATTCTTTTTCTTTATTAAATTAATTAAATTAATTATACACATGATGTGCAATATCCTCTCTAAAGGTTTCGGGCCTCTTACTTCTTTATCTAAATCATTGATTCTATTCTGTGGAGACTGGAATTCATCATCATATTGATCTCAGAATGATCATTAATCATGGTAAAAATTAACTTTGGGTCTCTTCCTTACCATGATTTTGTTCTGCCCAGAACCATCAAGTGGTATCAGACTGGTTACATCACAGTTTATAATTATTTAAATATTTCGTTGATGACTTACGGATTTAATAATTTAGTTGTTCCAATCCAAGTTAATCATTATAAAAATCTGAATCTCGAGATCTATTCCTCCCCTTTCATTTCTCATCCACCTTATAGAAATGTTATTTTCTTTTAATTTTGTTTAAAATAAAATAGCGGATCTCATCTAGAGCTTCCAAATCTTCCTGGTCATACAATACCAGAACACACGGCATGTATTCCAAAATAAACGTTGTGTAGTTCCTTCAGGTTAGGGTTGGACCGTGTACCCCATATATAGCTTGCCCAGCTGGAAACTGTGTAACTTGGATACTACATGGAGTGTGCCCCACTGAACACACTGTGTACTCCAAATATTTCTGAAGTACATCTACACACCATTTCCTCGGGTGTGTACTTCAGATGGATGATGAATGATAGTACATGCTGTGTAGTCGGAAATAAACGTTGTGTACTCGTCCAAATTATGCAGATTTATTAAAATTTATTATTATATTATACAAACACTAGACACGTGTACTGTAGTGTGGGCATAAAGCTGAGGCACAACACATGATGGGAGTTTTATATATATGTGTTTAATTTAACATATGTGTAATGTTCATTTATACTCATTGGGTAGTTATGAATGGGAATTCACTGGGATTTCTCCAAGGTACAAGTTACGTAAAAAGATAATTTTAAATGAATTTATTTGTTTAAAATTATGATGGATGAGAATCTGAAGAAAATTCAGAATAGTTTTTAAGATAAAAGGATTGATTAATTATAGATGATAATTAATTGATTCAATCATGATTTATCTTAAACAATAATGATTAAAGAATTGAATGCGAGTTTTATTTATGCATAAATATCATTTCATGTATGGATGATCATGAGCTAGACCAAGACCTTTGTATGTAGATGGTTTCTTTTAATTTATTTATTTAAATTAAATTTTTTGTTTTTCAAGCCTTCTCCTCATTAATATGTAGGGAATGCATGCCCAAGGATTATTTTATGTAAAACCCTTTTTTTACCCCTTTCCTACACGTGAGTTTAAAAAAAGGCATATGTAATGGATGGAACTCCCAAGCTAGTGGAGGAAATTAATACAGGATCTGAGACAAAAACAATATTAGGAGATACATAGGTGGACAGGTGGAAAGTTATAAATATGAACCCAAAAGGATTAAGATGTTTCTCCCCTAGGTCAGGGTTATTTTATCAACTTCTAGATAAACTAACCATTAGAAAAGCTTATGAACATGCCCTTTATTTTATTTCTATCATTTTCATGTTTTATCATTATGGATGTGTTTTCCTGATAACATAATTAATGAATTAAACAAGAATGCAAGATGCAACTAAAATAAACTATACTTATGCGTAAATATTATCAAGACATGGTTAATCACTTAAGTATGTTCCACTTAATATTAACAAGTATGTGATAATGATAAAAATCAATTCATGCTTAAGAGATAAAAATATCTCAAATAAAATATTAAGTCATACAAAGCCTTCCATTACTTGATTAAGGTAAAAACTCAACAAAACTATGTGTTTGACTAACCCTTGTTGGGACACTTACTTTTATACAGGAAACCCTTATGAATGTTTTTGGGTTTATTTAACCATATTACATCAAGAGGAGTATAAATTTCTAGACTCGGTGTAATATTGGAGGCAAGAGTTGAGGAATTCCAAAAGTAGTGATTTTAGGATTGGGGAGTCCACTCAACAGATCAAGGAGCTGCAAGCCAATAGTTAGCAAAAACCTGCCTACCTAAATACCTTCTAATAATTTGACCAACCCTTTTGGGGTTATGTGAGTGGGAATATGGATCCTTTCCACTAAAATGTCATGGAAAATGGACATTCCAAGTTCAATGGAGAGGGCCATTGAGACTTGATAAAATAGTGGGACACTTAATAAAATTTATTATTTTTCATAAAATGTAATCAAGAAAGTACTAATGATCTGCACATTTAATTGTAGAATACAAATGACAAGCTCGTCAACCACACTATCCCTACAATAAATTATGGATAAAGACAACATCCTCGCTGGTAGTAACTTCCGAGAATAGTTTAGACACCATTGGGTTATCCTACTACTGGAACGGAAGTCTTATGTGTTGGAGTCAGCATTACCTGATCCGCCTGCCAAAGACACGAGTGATGAGGATTTCCTGGTCTATGAGAAACATGTGAACGATGCAGTTGATGTTCAATGTTTGATGTTGTCATTAATGTCTATTGAGATCATGGAGTCTCATGAAAACATGGATGCTTATAGGATGCTTGAGAACCTCTGTGGCCATTACTAGGAGAGAGAAAGACAAGAAAGGTTTGAGATCTCTATGGAACTCTTTTAGTGTAAGCATGGAGAAAGTACCCCAGATGGGCCTCATGTAGTCAAGATCATTAGCTACATTGAGCAGCTAGAGGTTATAGGGTTTAAACGCCCCAAAGAACAAGGAAACGATCTCATTCTCGCATCACTCCCTCAAATATTCTCTAACTTTGTTGTCAATTTCAATATGAACAACATTGAGAAATATCTATTTGATCTTCTTATCCTCATTCTCCAAGTACGCAAAGATATGAACTGTGAAAAGACTTTTGTCCTTATGGTGAATAAGAGGAAAGGGAAGGCGAAGAGATTTCAGCCCAATGATTCTTCATGGCCTTCCAAGATAAGTAAGATCATAGGGGAGGCAAAGTAACATGAGGCTATTTGTTTCACATGTGGAAATAAGGTCCACTGGAAGAAGAATTGCACCCAGCATAAGAATAAAGGGGAAGCTTCAGGTGAATTTGTTATCGAATGCAATATATATGTTTCTACAAATTAGGTATTAGATAAAGATTTTGGTTCTCACAAATGTATTCAAATATAGGAACCAGGTAGATTCAGGAAGATTGACCAAGGGGGGGTAGATCTACGAGCAGCCAATAGAGCCATAATTGTTTCTATAGCTGTCGGGGACTACCACCTCACATTGCCAACTAGGATGATCTTCGTGTTAAAGATTTGTTATTATGTTCCTTATGTTACTAAAAACATTATTTATGTATCCATATTAGATACATATGGATTTTTTTTCATGTTTGGAAATAATTGTTTCTTCTTTTACAAAGATTGCATTTGTTTTGGTAGGGCACATTTATACAACTATCTTTATGTGTTGGATTACAAAAACTAAGTAATGAAAATCAATAACAAAGATACTTCACATGACTCATACCAATCCAAACATTGGAATCACCGGATAGGTCATGTAAATGATAAATTCTTAACAATGTTACATCAAGATGAATATTTAGGTTCTTTCAAACTAAAACCACTTGGAATATGTCATGCATGTTTACAAGGAAAAATGACCAAAGCCCCATTTAGTGGGAAAGGTGAAAGGGATAAAGAACTTCTTGAATCGATTCATATGGATGTGTGTGGACCATTTCCAGTTGAATCAAGGGGAGGGTACTCATACTTCATAAATGTTACTGATGATTTTAGTAGATATGGATATATCTACTTAATAAAGTATAAGTCGGATTATTTTGATAAGTTCAAAGAATACAAGAATGAAGTTGAAAATTAGCTTGGTAAAATTATTATGAAACTCCACTCAGACTGAGGTAGATAATATCTTAATCATGACTTCATTGATTACTTATGGGAGTTTGGGATCCTATCCCAACTCACTCCTCCATACACGCCCCAATGGAATGGTGTGAGCGAAAGGATGAATCGCACCCTATTGGAAATGGTGAGATCAATGATGAGTAATGAAAGTATTCTATTATGATTTTGGGGATATGCATTACAAAAAGTGGGACACATACTAAATCAAGTACTAACTAAATAGATAAATAGTATTCCATACAAGTTATAGAGTGTAAAGAAAGCCATATTATCGAATTTACATGTGTGGGGAAGGGATGTGTTTGTTAAGGCCTCTTCAGGTAAAAAACTTGCACCCCGAGAAACAAATTGTACCATTATAGGATACCCCAAGGAAACAAGGGGATATTACTTACAAACCCCCTCAGAAAAAAGTGTTATAGTATAAAGACAATCCATATTCCTTGAGAGGGATTAAATCTCCAAAATAGATAGTAGGAGTGAGATAGACTTAGCAGAAGTTGAGGCTCAAGGTACACAAGAGTTGGTATAGAAACAGAATCCACAAAGCCCCATGGAAGAAATAATTGTTCCAGAGACACAAGAGCTGTGTAGGAGTACAAGGCAGGTTAGAGAACCGAAATGGTACAGTTTTCTAGTTACCAAGGATAGTGACTCATTATTAGTTGATAATAACGATCCTCTAAATTACAAAGAAGTAGTTGGTGGCATAGATGTTACCAAGTGGAAAGAATCCAGGAATTCTGAAATGGATTCCATGTACCAAAACCAAGTATGTATTTTGGTATATCCTCCAGATGATGTAAATGTTGTTGGTTGCAAATGGGTATTCAAGAAGAAACTGGACATGGAAGGAAAATTCAACACCTATAAGGCACGACTAGTTGCAAAAGGGTTCAAACAACATCAAGGCATTGACTACGATGAAACCTTCTCACCAGTTGCAATGCTGAAATCCATCAGAATTCTATTGTCCATTGCTGCTTACCATGACTTTGAGATTTGGAAAATGGATGTCAAAACAACCTTCCTTAACGGGAACCTTTATAAAGATATCTACATGACACGACCTAAGGGTTTTATGACAATAAAGGATTCCAATAAGTTATGAAAGTTTTAGAAATTCATTTATGGATTAAAGAAATAATCCAGGTCATGGAACATTCATTTTGATGAATCCATAATGAAATTTAGTTTTAAAAAGTATTAATTTGAGCCTTGTGTCTAAAAATGATTTAGTGGGAGTGCAGTCATTTTCTTAATAGTATATGTTGATGACATATTACATAATGGAAACTAGATACCAGTCTTACAATCTGTTAAGGCATGGTTGAATCAATGCTTATCCATGAAGGACTTGGGAAAGGAAACATATATTCTTTCGATAAATATCTATCGTGGTAGATCCAAGAGATTTTTGGGCCTAAGTCAAATTACATACATTGATAAGATACAGAAGATATTCAGTATAGAAAAATCCAAGAGGGTATTGTTACCAGCATCACATGGAATTAATCTTTCCAAGAAAAATCTGTCCTCAGAAACATGATGAAAGAAAGATAACGAAAAGGACTCCATATGCATCAGCGATTGTGTCAATCATGTATGCCATGTTATTTACTAGATTGGATGTCACCAATTCATTGAGTGTAGTGGGTAGATATAAAGATGACCCAGGTGACCACCATTGGATAATAGTCAAGACTATCCTAAAGTATCTGAGGCATACTAAGGATATGTTCCTGGTTTATGGAGGAGATGAGAAACTAGTCATCAAAGGATATGCAGATTCTAGTTTCAAGACTGATCAAGATTACATGATGTCACAACACTTTGAATGGAGGTGCAGTGAGATGGAAGAGATCAAAGAAGAGTGTGGTCACAGATTCTATAGTAGAGTCCAAGTATATCACTGCTTCTGAGGTATCTAAAGAAGTAGTTTGGAGGCGAAGATTCTTCCTAGAGTTGGATGTGATACCTAGCAGTAAAGATCCCATCACACTATACTGTGATTATACTGCAGTAGTGGCTCTCGTAAAAGATCCAAGGTCACATCAATGGATGAAATGCATAATTTGGAAGTATTATCTCATGAGGGATTTTTCTCAGAGAGGTGAAGCTGGGGTGAGAATTATTTCCACATAAGACAACATGGTAGACCCCTTGACTAAATCCTTGACTTAACATAAACATCATCACCATGTGAGGTCTAGCGAACTGAAAGTCATAGGAAGTTGTCTCATGTCCAAGTGGGAGTTTGTAAGAGTTGGTGTCCTGGAACCAACTATTTGTATTTTGATTACATGGACATTTAATGTATTTAAATATTAAAAATCTTACTACATATTGTTCATTGTTCTTCATGACTATAATATAATAATATCCTAGAGTATTTGTTGCATTTATAAGGTCATTTTAGTTCCCCGCTATGATTAGAACCTTGAAATGCAATAATAATATTATAAAATATAGTTCTACGGTTGTATGAAATAATATGATGGGACACATAGCAAGCAGACCGCTAGGTGTGAGTACTCAAAAGTAGATGAGACTTCCTCTCATGAAGTTTTCACTTGGTAATCTCTAAGACTGGAGATTATGAGAACAGACCTGTCAGTCGGAATTCCATATGTTTTGGTGTCATTGGATATTTCTATCTGAGATCATGTGTAATGATCCTTAAACTTTAATATTATTAATAATACATGTCACGAATCGCACACTATGATTTACTGACGAAAAAAGTCACGCAAACAGTTGGCGGGAAGTCGGGTATGTTGGATTCGTCATGAGTGGCATATTATTGATGGATAAGTCGAGGAAGGATTTGTCCATTCCATTTATGGAAGTTGATATCTCGTCCCCTTGATTTAAATAGAACTTTCGTGCAAAATTTAATGGAAATGGTGTAACAAGAAGTATATTTCAAGTCATCAAAGAACGACGTATCAAGTATAAAGGATGATGACACTATCATGAAACCTGCTTGATGAGATATTGAGACAAAGGGATTATATTACATAGTGAGTGTTTGAATGTGGATGTTGTTTTTATGACTTTATGTTCTTTATCTTGGGTACCTTCACCCATTTATAGACAGTACTCTTTGAATTTTGGCAAGGCCGCATAATTCCAATGAAGAAGAATCCTAGAGGGTCACACACTAAGTGTTTTTTGTGGTCTCAGTTAAATTCTATTTGAATTTAATTAATGAAATAAATATTATTATCAAGACCATGGAATAATTTTATTTAAGTTAAGATGATTTCATAAATTAAATAAAAATGTTTTATTTATTTTATTGAACATTTAATAAATATTTATTTATTAGTTTGTAAATAAAATATTTATTTAAGATAATAATTTATTTATTTATTTATTTAGGTGTTCAATAAATGGAAGTGGAGTTCAAGAGAACCAAGGTTGGTCCGGTAGTAAAATAATTATTTGTAAGATGGTAAATAATTATTAGTTGGCACAAGTTAAAATAATAATGACGCTGCTATTATTTTGTGACATAGAATTTTATTCATAATTCCCTTTTTTGCAAGTTGGAACACCATAAATAATGACGTTGTATTATTATTATAAGCATGGGTTTTATCTAAGTTCATGAATTTATTTAATTTTTGTTATACAATTAAATATTTTAACCAAAGTTCCATGCATATAAATAGACAAGTACGTCTATTGTGCCATTGCGAACACACCACATGCTTGGTGAATTGAGAATTGTTGAGAAAAATAATTTCTCTCTTGAATACTCTTCTCGTCCCTCTCATGAACAAGATTCATTCTTTAAGGTTGAAGAACAATTGATCAAGAATGACTGACAAAATAAAATCACTTCGTCGTGCTAGCACTCGGAGATCAAGTAGTGTCGATCAGAGGCCATTAGAGCACGTGTGGATCACCACTAAAGGGGTTTTTGTTTGGATCCTTACATGCGAAACCAGATAATCAGGAAGGGTAATTATGAATGATCAACATAATCAAAGAAGAAAATACTGAAGATTCAGGTATTTCATTTCTTTATGAAATTAATTAAATTAATTATAAACATGATGTTCCAGATCATCTTTAAAAGTTTCGGGCGGCTTCCTTCTTTATCCAAATATTTGATTCTATTTCATGGACACTGGAATTCATTGTCGTATTGATCCTGAAATGATCATTGATCATGGTAAAAATTAAGGTTGGGTCCCATCCCAACCATGCTTCTGCTACGCCCAGAACCTTCATAATCGGGGGTCAATTCTCTATATGGAGACTGACTTTCATCTCGCAGAAATTTATGTTGGCTCTATATAAGGAAAGCCAATCAATGCACAAGAATTACATCAAATTCCACCAAGGTAATTTTAAACATGTTTTATGGTAATTTCAATCAACAAATGGTGATATGGGGGGAGTTATATTCAGGGGATGCAATAATTTCCTCATCTTCCATCTTCACTGACATCTCTACTTCAATTCTTTGTGGTGGTGTTTGGATTTTTCTACTAAAATTTCAAGATATAAAAGAATGTGTAGAACTATGGATGATAACCCTACATTTAATCTTTTTATTATGGTTTTAAATAATCCTATATAGACATAGGTATGAGTACTTTTACACTTTTTAACACATAAATTAGAAACAAATGACATTAAATGGATAACTTATAAATTACATTTATTTCCTTAACTTATGAGTTTCTAGTCTTCAGTGTATGTTATCCATGATCTAATTCCTAAAATATATTCTTATGGGAATTTTTTTGTTCCCCTAATAAGGGTTTGTAATGAACTTAAGAATTTACTAAATCATATCCCCCAAGAGTGCCAAACCAGGAGTGTAGCAAGGCTCATTATTGTGCACTAGTTCCAGTTCGAGTCTAGCTCAAAGTGGTGTTTTGGGGTTTTACCCCAAAATACATATGTTCCATAGCCACATCCACATGTTCATATCCATACAGGGATGTATTTTTTTTGATAAACCACATAATATATACTCACCCAAAATCTATGGATGTTTTTCTTATAATTAGTCTTATCTCTATGGGTTTTTACTAGGGTTTTCTAATACTAAACCCAAAAATAACTAAACATATACTATGATACCAACTATAACAACCCTGATATTTATTACACATTTAAACATGATTTATTACATAAAATTGCACACAATAAAATCCAAAATATCGATATTTTTAGTGTCTTTGGGGATTAGGAACATTACATAACAACATGAAACATAAAATACAACATCTTTATTGAAAACTTCTTTTACATGACCACAACATTCCTTTGTACTTGACACTACATGGGATAACAAGAGAACATACATAAGAAAAGGGTGACCTATAAAGCCTAGTACGGGAATAAACATGGCATAACATGAGGAAGACAATACATGTTAAACAATAAAAATATCAATGGATCATAAAAGGAATATGAATATAAAGGCTTTATAAAGCATGATAATCACAACATGAAAATGTGGCAACAACTTGAAACAGTGCATCATAAGCAAAAAGAAATCAAGTAAACACTTATACCAACATGGTGAACAAAATTACCCTAATGGAATTAGGTAAACCTCTATCCCAAAATGACATATCATGATACTAAACATTACCCAATTCATTGGAGCGCTATCAGGGCACACCCTTCATAATCATTTCAATCTCATTCTTATGTGTGCCACATAGATCATATAACATGGATTCATTCAGCATCATAATTTATTCCATGATCAAGGAATATAACATAAAAACATTTATGTCCTAAATAAACAAATATATGTGCATAAAGTTGAATACCCTTGATAGAGGAATGAGTATGGTATTCACTACACGATGATTTTGGCATGGAAAATCATAGTGCAATATCTGCCGCATAACGACATCATGTGGAATTTTATAAAATGGGTTGATGAGAGAGAAAGGGGTCTCTAATAATTTATACATGAAATGAATAGTAAGGGGATCATGGAACATAATATCCCAATATATGAAATGTAATTTAATATGCATGATATAAAAGAAGTTCTTTACTTGGAATGAGGAGAGAGAAATCCCTTATGGAATCTCGACATGGTAACAGGTGTATATAAAGGATCATGAATAGATTAATGAGAGTGGAAGGGAGATCTAATTATTTATAAATAATAAGAATAGTAATAGGATTGTTTATTAAAATATCCCAATAAATGAAAATTGAAATTAAAAGGCATATCAAAAAATGAGTGCTTGATAAAAGAGGAAAGTGAAAGATCCCTTACAGAATTTCAGCATAGTAATGAGTGGGCTTAAAGGATCATAAGGGGGATTAATGGGAGAAAAAGGAATATCCCATAATTTATACATCAAATGAATACTAAGGAGGTATGGAAGAACATATCTCAAATCAAGCAAATTGAAATTAAAAGGCATTACATAAAAGAGGTTCTTGAAGAAAAAGGAGAGAGGGAGATCCCTTACATGGATGTGTGACTCCAAAGGCTTGGGAGGGAATTCATGGGATCTTGGGTCACCTTGGGAGGACTCTAAGGAGAGGTGGTAGAGTCTGGTCTAGATTCAAATATTTTTAGTGAAGAAAAATGGAATCTTGGGTGAGTTTATGTGGGAAAGGAGGGGGATTTCTTTATTATTTTGGTTTTGGACACCTCAAAAAAATATTCAAAACCACAAATAATCCTATTGTTTTTCCCATGGTTTATAAAAAATGGGAGTGGTATACATTATTTTATAAGGATAATGTCCTAATATATTAAATTATTTCCCTTTATTAGGTGGAGGTGAGTCATACTTTCAAGGAAATGATTTTACAATTTTAAAATATAATATATGTTTTGGAGGATTCACTAAGGATCTATAAAATAAAATAAATTAAATAAAAATTAATTAATTTTATGTTAAAAATATATATTTTTCTGAATATAACTTTTATAGTATTTATTATATCATTATTAGGCCATTATGATGTTATAAAATACACTGTATATTTATATGGTATTTAAGTTTTACCCGAAAAATGAATGTCTAAGAAAATTATGAAAAAATTGCTGTTGGATAAATTGAACATCCTGATTCCAAAAATAATATTAATTTTATCAATATAATTTTCTAAATATTTTAATTTTCACTTTTAAAATAAAAACCAAAATTTATGGAAAATTGGTAGGTTTTTACAAAAATAGTTTTTAAACCTTTATAAAAATTACTTTTGAAATCATAAAAATTATAAGATCATTTATATTTAGTAAGAATAATTTAATAATAATACTTCATTAGAATATTATTTATCTTAAAAATCCATTAATTTATTAAAAATATATTTCCTTATTGAATTTGAATATTAACTAAAAATACTATTTGTGTTTTAAAAAACATTTACAAAGTAACAATAATAGAATAAAAGTATATTAATTATTCTATACAATAATAATGTACATAATAATAATGATAGGGTCTTGTTACATATCCCTTTGTTACACCATCATACTCCCTAAGAGGATGGTTTGTGATGGTGGGGCTTTCATGGGGTCATTCAGTTAACATGGTTTGGGTTGTGATCACAATGAGTTTGAACTTCTCCCATAAATGGTTTCAATCGAGCTTAAATTGTTGGATATCAGCTTAAGATTGGTCTTGGGGAAAGCCCAAAAATGATATCTCCCTCATAATATCTGATAAATGGGATTCATAGGGAACAATCCTACTAGCTAAGGCCATCACACCCTTTTTTTGTTCGAAAAGGATATGTTAAAACCCTATATTTATACTAGTCATGTGATCATTGTTCAACTACAATATTGTCAACGGTAATGATACTTAACAGTCATAAAAATAAAATTGGATATAATAAACAAAATAATTTCATGTGTCTTGTATATCCATAAGAAATTTAATTAAATAAGAAAAGGGGAATTTTTTCATAATGGTTTGCCTCCTTACACCTAGAGTATCAAAACAATCCGAATATGTTTTCTCTGTTTTCAATATGTCAGTTGTGTTTTTCTACAAAAATGTCATTTGAAACTGAAAACATGCATTATGAGTCATACTGGTCACATCGTGCATCGGTTTGATGTGAGAATACATCATACACATCACAAATGAATTATGAATCATTTTCCTAAATTATCAAGACAATTGGAGTCTGTTTACTTGGTTTTCAGTGAGTGGCATGTTTTGAACTAAAAGGATATTTTTGAACTGATAACAGACACTTTTAGTCATATCATTCACACCATTTGTCAGATTGAGGTGGGGTTAATTCCTACATTTCAAAAAGGACCAATGGATCATTTTCTAAAGTACCAAAACAATCTGAATGTGTTTACTCAGCTTTTAGTATGTCACTTGTTTTTACTTAAATTAATATCAATTTTAAATAAAGAGACAATTTGAATGATACCAACCACATTGTGAATCTAATTGAGATGAAACTGATTCCTATGCCTCAAAAATAAGTTATTTTATGTTATTCTAAAATATTAAAATAATTTTATGCATTTGGTCGGTTTTCAGTATGTCACTTGTTGTTTTTACTAAAATTAATGTCAATTTTAAATATTAAGAGACACTTTGAGTTATACCAGCGACACCATTCATCATATTGAGGTGAGTCTGATTCTTACACATCACAAATGACTTATAGATCATTTTTATAAAGTATCAAAATAATATGAATTTGTTTGCATGGTTTTGAGTATGTCGGTTTTGTTTTTTTACTAAAATGTCATTTCAAACTGGAAACACGTATTATGAGTCATATTGGTTGCATCATGTGTCAGTCTGATATGAGGCTAATTCATACACATCAAAAATGACTTATAAATCATTTTTATAAATTATCAAGACAATCAGAGTGTGTTTTCTTGGTTCTTAGTGAGTGAAACATTTTGAACTAAAAAATCAATTTTTAACTGATAATAGAGACTTCTAGTCATACCGGCCACACTGTGTATCAGATTGAGGTTTGGTTGATTTTTACAGGTCCGGAATGACTCATGGATCATTTTAATAATGTATAAAAATAATTTTAATGCATTTTCTTGATTTTTATTATGTCACTTGTTCTTCTTAATTAAATTAATGTCGAGTTTAAATAAAAAGATACATTTGGAGTTATACCGAAACATAGTGTATCTTATTGAGGTGGGGTTGTTTCCTATAAATCAAAAACGGCTCATGGACAATTTTTCTAAAATATAAAAACAATACAAATGCATTTTCTGAGTTTTGAGTATGTCACTTTTTCTTTTTACTTAAATTGATGTCAATTTTAAATAAAAGGAGACACTTCGAGTGATACCAACCACACCATGCATCATATTGAGGTGAAACGGATTCCTACTTGTCAAAAATGACTTATATACCATTTTCCTAAACTATAAAAATAATCCAAATATGTTTTCTTGGGTTTAAGCAAGTTACTTGTTGGTTTACTTAAATTAAAATCAATTTTAAATAAAAAGTGACACTTTTAATGATATTGGCCACACCATGCATCGTATTGAGGTTAAGATGATCCATACACATCATAAATGACTTATAAATTCTCTTATTAAAGTATAAAAAACAATCTAAAGGCGTTTTAGTGTTTTTTAGTATACCAATTGTGATTTTTTACTAAAATGTCACTTAAAACTAGAATCATGCATTATGAGCCATATTGGTCGCATCGTGCATCGGTTTGACATTATACTGCTTCATACATGTCAAAAATGACTTATGAATCATTGTCCTAAATTATCAAGGAAATCAGATCATGTTTTCTTTGTTTTTAGTGAGTGTCATGTTTTGAACTAAAATATAAATTTTAAACTAATAATGTATTCTTTAAATCATACTGGTCACACCATGCATCATATTGAGGTGTGGTTTATTCATAAAGGTCACAAATGACTCATGGATCATTTTCTTAAAGTATCAAAACAATACAAATGTTTTTTATTGGTTTTTAGTATGTCACTTGTTCTTTATACTTAAATTAAAGTCAATTTTAAATAAAAAGATACACTTTGAGTCATACAGGTTACATCGTGCATCGTATTGAGGTATGGATGACTCCTACATGTCAAAAATGACTCATGGATAATTTTCCTAAAATATCAAAATAGTCTGAATGATTTCGGTTAGTTTTCAGTATATCACTTGTTGTTTTTACTTAAATTGAAGTCAATTTTAAATAAAAAGGGGCACTTTGAGTGATACTGGCCACACAGTGCATTGTAATAAGGTGAGACTAGTTCTTACACATCAAAAATTACTTAAAGATAATTATAAAAAAATATCAAAACAATAAAAATGTGTTTTATCAGTTTTTTAGTATTCTAGTTGTGTTTTTTTTACTAAAATGTCATTTCAAACTGGAAATGCCCATTATGAGTCATATTGATCACATCGTGCATCAGTTTGATGTGAGACTGCTTCATACACATCACAAATGACTTATGAATAATTGTCCTAAATTATCAGGGAAATCATAGTGTGTTTTATTATTTTTTAGTGAGTGAAACATGTTGAACTAAGATGTCAATTTTAAACTAATAATGGACACTTTTAGTCATACTGGTCACACCATGTGTTTTCTTGGTTTTCATGCAACATGGGGTTTCCTCTTCCACCTGAAAGGAATGAGTTATATCTTTTATGGCTTATTGAATATAGTTGAAAGGAAAATATGACTTTCCAAAATATATATATAGAAAACTAAATAATTATTATAAAAAATTATAGCAAAATTACATTACAAATAATAGATAAAATGATGAAAAATTAGTTAATTATATAAAAAGACACACTTTGAGTCATACAGACCACATTGTGTGTTATTGTGCTTTCCATTTTATTTCTTTGTTTAAATAGAAACACTGAATTTATCATCATTTATCACTTTTCATCAGGTTTCCTTCACTGCCTTTGAAGGAAAGTGATAAATGCCGACAATTCAGGGGTGATAAGGTTTTGAGGGAGAATAAGTCTATGGAATACATTATTTTCATGAATATTCAAACATTTAATTTAGATTATGTTAATGTATTAGAGAAAAATAATATTATGAGGAAAAATATATTATATTAAAAAAACATTACCTTTTCATTGAATTTTGAGTTTCACCCTTGAAGTACAATATCTCACAAGCATGATCAGTTCTGAACATACTGTCCTAACTTGAACAAAGGAATCCACCTATATAGGAAAATAATTATTTTGTGAGTAATAATAAAAATAACTAAATTAAACATAAATAAGAAACAATACACTACTTTTATAGAAATCACATCTTCATTCTATTTGTGTACATTCTTTCATCAGGTATGTCGCCTATTCATTTCTGAGGACATCTATATCATCTTGTGAATTTGAGTCTTTTCGAAAGTTATATTAGTACTAGAAAAATGAAAATAAACAAAGTATTAATAAATATTTCAGATGAAATGGTAATTATCTTCAAAAAAACCTCTTCAGGGATGCTAGTTTGTTCATGGAATATGATCTCTCTCATAAATTTACAAACATAATAACCCCAATCGTTTCCATTGGTTTGTTTTGGACACTGTATAAACATTGAGGATAATAAGTAATTTTTTTATATGTGTGTTTCTATTTTCAAATATTGTTATATATACCCTGATACTTGTCAAATTTTAGTACTTTTCTTCTTTCGTATCCTTATCCCCTGGCCTCATTCCTTGTTTTTCACAATATTAATGCACTGCCCTGTCATAACAGAATCCTCATTAAAAGATAATATAAATTATGAAACATTATGTTTAGTTATAAAAAATTTGATGTAGTGTATTAAAAATTGAAAAATCCCATCATGTGTGGATGGTTTGTTGGATATTCATGCATTCAATCTAGGAAATAAATCATTAGAGTATCCAAATTTATCGCAATAAGCATCCAATGCTACCTAAAAACAGAAAAGGGAATAAATAATGAAAGAAATGAAAATTTATTTTATATGATTAAATTTTAGATTTTTACCCCTACATTGTTGGTATTAAATAGAGTATGTCATCTAAAATTTTTCATTCAAACAATTTGATCAAACCTACCAATTTTTCATCCTATTTATTGGTATCTATTTTTGGTTGTCCTTTAGAGGTGATGTGAGGAATAATGAGTCCAAAAAAATTATGGGAAAATTCCTTCAATTGTTTTTAATTTATAAGATTTCCAAAAATATGAAATGTATTTAGTCCTAATTAACATAGTATATCACCTTTTGGAAAATCAAATCATGAAAACGGACCTCATGTATACTTTTACAACTGAGACACCTACCCAATCATAGTTGAGGATTTCACTTACACTCTCAACACCAATGAAGTCTTGATATTTCTCTCTATACATATTTTATTCAAAACCAAATATGTGATTACAACCATATTTTAACTTTGTATCCACATGAACCTTCAATGCTAGTAAATGAGGATATAGAACGGGTGGGGTAATGATGCTTTTAGTAGATCTTTTCGATTAGTTATTCAATATTTTAAATTATTTTGAGTCAGTCTTTCATTTTATCCCCTTCCCTTTGTTTTTCTGTATTAACATTCATTGGTTCAGACCATTTTTCATTAATTATTAAAGTTTAATCTTGAAAAATAAATTAGAAATGAATACCTCCTTGTCGGCATGTTTTTTACAATATTTTATGTCTATGCAATGAATTTTCCAACAACTTTTTCAACTGTATGAATATCTTTCTCTTGAATTAGAATAGGTATCTTGGTGCTTGGCTCATGGTATATGATAATCAACAGTCAAAAATGACCTACTAGAAGTGGTATGTTGTATAGCATGTCATTTTGGATATTGAACATCATATCCATTGCTACAAGGCGATGGGTGGGTGTTGATATATATAAATCACAATCATTATAACCTTGTAGAATATTAGTATAGGAAAGGTATCAATTTCTATTTGTTACACATTTCATAGAAACATTTATTAGAACATTTCTTACTTTGGCTAAAACATCTCTTTGAGGGTAATGACTCACTCCATAGCTGGTGGGGGGGATCCCCACATGGTGGTTGTTCTTGAGTTTCTTCTTCTCTTTACCTCCCACATAAATGTTTCCATAATCTCTCTCTTCCATTGTAATTGTTATTCAAGGATATCCATTCTTTCTCTCATATATTTTATTAATTCACTTTTATCCTCCTCTTGTTTTTTTTCTCAAAATGTATCTAGGGTGTCACCCCAAAACTCTAAACTCTAACGTGATCATACTATTCTGGACGCTTTAAGACCACCGATAGTTTTTGTTCATATGGTATAGGTTTTGTTGATTTCTATGACTATTTTGGATAGAAAATATATAAAAACAAGTTATCATTGTTATTTAAAAGTGATTTAATGGAAAAAAATTATTATGTAATACTTACACATTTTCCCACAATTTTTGTGTATTTTCATCTATTAGTATCCAATATTTATTTACAAATGCCTCCTTCCATAACACATGGTTCGGGATGGAAGTGTCTTTAGATTTGTAGTTATCAATCTACATATAAACAGAGAAACATAATTATAATGTTGTTTCATGTCACATAAAATTACTATGGTAGATTTAAAATACATACCAATTTTTATCAAGTGAAGTGTACCCCATCCTTGCTTTACGGTGGGAGTAGGGTAGTTTTTTTGTTCATTCCTTATATCCAAAATTTAATTGTTGTTTCATAAATAAAAAAATTTCAATCAAAGTGATGAATACACATATCATCAAACAACATATTACTAGCCATAATTTATCTAAAAAGACACATTAGCGGGATGACCAGTAAATGCATCCCACACTTCATAGTTTATCAGGTGTGCATAGATAAGCAGTGGGTGTGGGTTTATTTTTCCTTTAGCATCATTAGTATGATGTCTAGTTATAATTGTGAAAAATATTCTATGAATACTTCTATAACTAATTAATACTTATTTTTTATGGGAGCCATATACTTTAGATGCACTATGTAATGGATGGTAAACAGCAATCCAATGCTTCATTATTTTATTTTTTAGTAAAATATGAAATGATATCATAGTTTTACCATGATCTCTTCCCACATCAGTTTTTGAATACTAGAAACAAAACTGTTCCACGAGTCTACATCAATCAGAATGTGTTTCCAAGTGATGATTCCAATGTAACTACTGAACATGGCCTTTTTGGGGTCAACATGCTAACCCCACACATTTCATCTGACTTCATATTTGATGGCTCTGACTTTCAACTTAATGATTTTTTATAACACCATATAACTATGATGGTCCTATTTTTTATGTGTCATTGATCCTTCATCTTCTACCATTTCCTCATAATCAACATCACCAATATTTTCCTTTGGAGTAGTAGAATCAACATGTGCAGATAGCCATTGTACCTATTCATTAAGGGAAGTAACAGGTTAAGAAATCTATTGTTCTTTGGGAATGGAAGCACTAGCACGTGTAGATAGTTTTTCCTATGCATTTCAAACAACAATAGGTTGAAAGACCTGTTTTGCATTGGTGTTGTAAGCACCAGCACAAGAAAAGGGTCGATGTTCCTCTGCACTGCGAGCAACAACAGGTTGAGAGACCTATTGTTCCTCATGATTGAGAGCACTAGCACGTACGGAAGTAATTACCTAAAAAATTAGTTTAACATTTAATATAGAGTACATAAATGTAGAAACAAATGAATAATAACATGAGGTAACATGAAGTATATTACCAAAAATATATAATCTGACTATTGAACTCTCCTTTTTAAAAGGCTGAAGGGATTTGACCCCTCTATTGACTATCCAAATCCCTTCATTGTGGTCTTCTCTAACATAAAAAATTCCTTCTATATTGGGACCACTATGAAATGATTATGATATCCCAATGAAAGGGTCATCCTTAATTGAATTTTCATCTATCCCTTTAATGGTTTTGGTTAATAACAGAAAAATTAACAACTTTTAGTCCTATGATCTAGACCATAAAATACATATATTGCATGTGATTCCATTACAAATGTTTCATCTTTGTACCCTTTTCGATTAAAATAAACTTTTATGAATCCCAATTCATCTATTTTAACATCAATCCTGTTATCAACCAACTTGCATTGAAAAATAATCTCTTTGAATGTTGTATAATCCCACTCCCATATTTGTTTTATGATGCAAAAGTATGAAATATTTGAGTAAATTAGATTTATGTCCTTAGTACGAGAAATATGCATCATTTTAGCCATAAGTGTAAGTCCACTATTTTTTATGGTACTATCTTCATCATGATAATTTTTATAGAATTTATAACCATTAATTACATAATGATTGTAAGATAATACATACACACTTGGTCCACCATCTGGCCATCTAAGTCGTTCTAAAATTTAATTCATACTTTCATATGAATCTGTAAAAATATGGTCCTGAAACCATCCTATAAACTATTTATTATGATTATTTGATATCTATATTTCATCCCTTGATGGATTAAAATGCCTAAAAATTATATTATGGGTTTCAACATATGAGGAAACCTCTAAACTATTATGAAAAACATAAAGGTGGGACAACTCCCAATCTGTAATATTGACTGTGAAAACATCTCTTCCAGAAATTCCTTCACCCACAAGCTACCCAATGTGATGAGATTTTGGTAGACCAAGGATTTCCACATTAGATAGGTATTCGGTATAGAATTCAATGGCTTCTTCAACAATATATCACTTCACAATACAACCCTCTAGATGACATTGATTTTTTGACATACCCTTTCAAAAATATTCATATACCATTCAATGGGGTACATCCATCTATAGTGTACGTGACCACATAGTCAAATCTCACTCACTAAGTGAACCATCGAAGGAACCATCATATCAAAGAATGTTGGTGGGAAGAACATTTTCAATTCACATTATATAAAGACAACTTCTATTTCCATATTTGGAAATTTCACTAGGTCTATAACATTGTTGCATATAGCTTTAAATATGAAATAGAGTTTGGTTAATGTATAATGTGAATTCTTGGAAAAAATGCAACGTAAATCTATAAGCATTATATTTTTCATCAAAACATGGAATATTTTTTATTTTAGACCCTTTAAATTTGAATTGGTCATTGACACAATTCTCTTGATATTCTATGAATACCCCTCAAGAACCTTTACATCATTTAAGAAGTTGAAAAATTGATATCTCTCCTGCCTGGAAAGAGTGAAAGAAGCTGGAGTAAGAAAAGTTAATTTTTCACCTTTCACTAGCACCAAATCTTCTAATATTCTCATGTAAATCATGTCCAACATAGATTTAATTCCATTATTTATTTTTCTGTGTACATTTAGAAACATGTAGATGACACTATCACATACATTTTTTTCAACATGCATAACATCATGTCCACATATTTTACTTTATCAAATAGTTGATCACCTGTTTGTAAAGATGATGTTCTACCTTTTTTGGAACTTCCATCGAATGATGTCATCCAAGTTTGGTTTTTATGACATTGGGGTAGAAATATGTGATGTCATAGAAACATTATTTTTTATGAATGTTTCAATATAATTTACTATTCACCTTTTTCAAAAATGGGACACCCTTGAGTACCTTTAATTCTATATCCTGAAATAAAATTCATAAGTTGGAAAGATATTTATCATCCCATAAAACATGGCTCTCAACATGAAATCTTCATTTCTGTAAGAATCATACAACCTAACACCTGAATCATAAAATAATTTCAAATCATAGATCATTAGAGACAAATAAACATCAATATCATTACCTGGTTATTTTGGTCCTAATATAAGCATAGGTAACATGATGAATTTCATGTTTCATGCATAACCACAATGACAAGTTGTAATTTACCAACATAACTGAACATGTACTGTGAGTACTGATTTGAAAACCAAAAGGATTCACTCCATCTGTAGATAACATAAGATGTAGTTTCCCAACTCATTTCAAAATTTAGGATACTCATGATCAATTCTATTCCACTGAGGAGAGTCTACTAGTTAACGAGGTTTCCCAAATTTAATTCTTGTAACTATGTGCCATGTCAATTGCCTAGCACTCGCCACACTTCCATATAGGCTCATAAACCTTGGGATGATTGGAAAGTACCATAAAAAATTCATAGGAATGGATTTATATTTCTTGTATTGAGATGTTACACATATTGGGAATTCAGTAAGTTATTAGTGGTCCTTCTTAAATAGTATACATTCATTCGGGCATGTGTGTATTCTTTTAGATATCATACCCATCGAGCAAAGCATTCGTTTTTCATCATATGTTCGGGTCACGAGATCATTACCTTCTAGTATCTTGTAATTAAAGATAGAAAGTAGTTTCATAAAAGTGGCATCACTCCATATGTTTCCTACTTTCAAATTATATAGCTTTGGTACAGATGCTAATATTATAAATTTAGTGTAACTAGTATACAATGGCATCTTTGCACAACTCTTTAACTTCTCAAACAATTTTTTGCAATCATGAAGTTCATCTTCAACTATCCTTAAATTTCCTTAATATTATATTCATCATCACTCATGTTTTTAATCAAATCCTCAATACAGTCTTCTTAATTTTCCACACTTGAAATCATATCAGATGATCCATAAA
Organism: Viscum album; assembly: GCA_963277665.1. Lineage (NCBI taxonomy): Eukaryota > Viridiplantae > Streptophyta > Magnoliopsida > Santalales > Viscaceae > Viscum > Viscum album. The sequence continues at coordinate 327,754,417 of OY728144.1, read as the reverse complement.
ACACAGTGTTATCCCAGCCACTAGCTTCATTCTCTTTTCCTCATGTTTATTCTAATATTCATAACTCTGATATATTCCATGATAGATAAAGTGTTATTCTAACTCCAATGGACTAATTTTTCTGGAATAAAAACAATGAAAACACAGAAAAGGATTTGAGAAGGGTCATATACATGATCTTTTTCAAACTTGATAAACTCTTCCACTCCATATTCATACTCTTTTGTCAGATTATTGGAATCCATCCATTCTTTATTAATATCCATCATATTTTATTCAGTAATATTAATATTTAACAAAATAAAAACACAAATTATTGATATACAAATTAACCAAGGCTAAAAAAAGTTATATTCTTTAAGTCTCTTTAAATATTTATCTCCAATATACACTTTCTAGAACCAAGGTCCTTCATTTGGGATCTTCTAGATAAATCAACATTCAGATTTTCTAGACTTTCCTTTATTGGGCCAACTAAGATAATTCACCCCCATAAAGAAGTAAAATGAAAAAATATCATCCTGATACACCTTCATTTATTATAGAAATAAACCATCAATGGAAACCAAGTTGAGAACCAACTGAATTATTATATGATTTATATTAGAATAGAAAATCTAATTTAAATCTAATCCTTCTAATTATTTAAATACATTTACAACTAAAGACACATTTCACTATTTTATATCATCCACCTTATCCTTTAGATGACAAATCTAATTTTACTATAGATCCCTCTTTCCTAGTTCCAATTCAATTATCTTAAATGTATCAAAATTGTAGATGGAATTCAATTATTCTTTCATTTTTTACTCACAATACAATGATTCCAAAAGTCGGCCTATGTTGAATCCTAAGAAAATAGAAACCCTTCTCGTTTCAAGTCCTATTTTCTTTTCATGTCTTTCAGGTTCCTTTTTATTATGTTGGGGTATGATCAATATATCTATAATACTGATCTTTTATGTTCATATGATGAGAGACCCTATTTGATCTCATCAACTCATTTTTTTGAAGTTTAAGTGACGACGTTAGGCTACCGAATTTTTAAGGGATTCCTTCACCCTTCTCATTTCAAGTCCTATTTTCTTGTCAGGTCTTTCAAGTTCCTTTTTATTATTTTGGGGTATGATATCTATATCTATCATAATTATATTTTATGTTCATATGATGAGATTCCCTATTTGATCTCGTAAATTCATTTTTTTTATGTTTAAGTGACGTTGTTAGGCTGCTGAATTTTTAAGGGATTCCTTCACCCTTCTAATTTTCAAGTTCTGTTTTTTTTGTCAAGTATTTCAGGTTACTTTTTATTATGTTGGGGAATGATCTCTATATATATCATACTGATCTTTTATGTTCATATAATGAGAGACCCTATTTTATCTCATTAATTATTATTATTATTTTGAAGTTTAAGTGATTCCATTAGGCTGTTGAATTTTTATAAGAGAAATATTATTTTTGTCTTCCTTTCATGTTATTTATTTCAAATGGTATGTCCTTAAAATTTCATCACCATGTTCATATATTCTTTATATTCTGTCCCTATACTATTTTATGGTTCATTTATGAGTTGGTGACCCGTGTCCCCTCTCTTTTTAATGTTTTCTAAAACCCTGTAACATAGCCGTTATGCTGCAGAATTTTCATCTCAAAATACCTCTCTCTTTTTATCAAATTATTAATTTTATTAAGTTAATACTCAAATATATTTCTTATATAAGAGTATTCACATATATATCAAAATGTTCTATTTTAAATTCTGGGATTTACATACAGGAAATCCACTTTCCTTTTTCATGGGTTTAAAGTGACATAAAGATCATGTCTTTAAAGTAGTTTTTAAAATGTGATGACTATGAAATGAAACCCATTTCTTTTATGCTATACGGGTTGCTTATGAAATGATTGATGATGATATATGTGGATCACATGATAATAAAGGAAAATTTAAGGGTGTTCCCTGATAGCTCTCCAATTCATTGGATAAAGACTTAATCTCTAGAGATGACCATTTTTGACTGATACCTTGGTGAATAAATTTGTTAATTTTTAATGACACCTTGGGGATGGACCTTGGTGAAATGCAAATTATTGTCTATGTTTAATGTTGAATCCACATCTTCAAGTTATGAAACACGTTATTTTCTTATGATATTCCTCATGATATCTTTCTCATGCCTTAAAGTTATTTTTCATGACTTTTGATGTATCTCAAGTTCTCATGTAAAATGTTTCCCTTGTTTCCCTTACTGGGCATTTTTATCACCCTTTCCTTGGATGTATGCTTCGAGGTTATGAGATGTTGTAATGAACTTGGGATGAAGAAATGAATAATCCTTTCAAGTGTTTAAGAAGAATGTTTTTTTTCTCATGTAATAAGTTCCTGGTTTCCAAGACACTAAATATAAAAGATCCTCGGTTTTGTATAATGTAGTGAAATTTTATGTGATAAAAAGGCGGGATGTTATAGTTGTTGTCAAAGTATGGTTTAGTTATTTCTGTAAATTAGGATATGAAAATTCTAGGAAGAACCCTATAGAAAAGTTTAAATATAGCAAATCTTCCTGGTATTTTGTTGAGTATTGAGTGAGGGGTTGCCAAGAAAATACATCCCTATTTGGATACGACCAGGTAGAGGTGGATCTGGCACAGATGTACACAGGGGTAAAACCCGAAAACACCTCTTTGAGCTAGACTCAAATGGGAACAAGTACACGACAACGATCCTTGCTTCACTCTTGGTTACGACACTCACAGGGGATATGCTTTGGTAAATTTATAAGCTTAGTATGAACAAATATTAAAGGGACAAAGAAAAAATAAAATAAAGATTCACATAAGAATTTATGATCATGAATAACCAATATTAAAACCTAGGGGATCACAAGTTAAGGTATACTTTTCTTCTACGAGCTTGTCCTTCTATACTTTAAGTTTCCTTTTCTTGATTATTGTATAAGTATTTAAGCCCCCTCATTATACTTTCTTTTCTTAGTTAATGGCGGGAAATGGACGAATACGTCCCAAAAACCACTGTGATAGGAAATGTGATGATTGCCCTATTAATATAATAGAGATGATTAGGGGATTAAAAGATGATTATTATTTTGGAAGACATTCACTATTTTGGGAACCCTATTTGGTCGAGGTAAATAGATTACTACGGTATTTTCTTTGAGGTGTAAAGGTTTACATATATTTCGAAGAATCGATGAATTTAAGGTGGACTTATAGTAATTTAGGTTACTTATGGAAATGATTAACCTATCTTGGGGAAAATTTGTTTAGGTGAGATACTTTTGTTATAAGATGTTAGGAGTGGTTGATGTTGTTTGGAGATGAATGATAAAGTTTATCTTTGAAGACTATGTTATAAAATCCTTCTTGTATTTGGGTTTCAATCTTAGTTTGGTTTACTTTGAGGAATTTTAAGGATAGTTATTTATGGAATGGTCTATGATGAACTTTGGGTAGTACTGAGGAATTTTGAAGATTTAAAGAATTTTCCCTTCCTATGGGATTCTTTCTTTTTAAAGAGTTTTTTTATCTTACCATTTTTATTTTTGGGATAATGTTTAAAGATAAAATAAATAGATAGTTAATCTTTCGTGGATTATGTGATTCTATAGAAGATGATTCGTATTTCTTTGATGAGACAAGTGGTTTTGAATGCTCATCATTTAAAGAAAAGATTAGTCTTGGTAGAAACTTATTAAAGTATGAAACTCTACTTGAGGGTAGGTATATTTCCCTATGTTTTATTATATGTAGTAAATGAATTCCTCAATACTATGAAAAGGAATGAAAAACAAAAACATTTTCTGTTAAGGTTTCCTACTGGGAAATCAAATACCATTTAACGCATCATAATTTTGTGTTTTTCTTGTTGTTAACTTTCTCCTAATCATGTTTTCTATCACTCTCCCTCAGAACGAGACCCTTTGTTTTCTCCTCCATGTCCATGTTTTCTTACATGGAATCCTAGTATGGGTTAACTCGGGTGACCTTTTTTCCTTTCATTCTTTAATTTAAAGTAATAGTGTTACTGACTCTTTTTCCGATGTGGGACCATCAATGAAATTTCCAATCCCGATTTTTAAAAATTCTGAGGATGCAATTTCTTAAGGGGGGAAGATTTTAACAACCCGAAATTTTGAATAAATATTGTTTCCTAATTTTTTGTGTTATTTTATACTCAACAAAACTGTTTCATTTGATAACATGAGTATAATTAAAATGAGACTGTTGGGTTTTGACTATTATATGACCGTTAGTCAGTATGACTGTTGGAAACCGAATGTTGCGACTATTGTCCCTAAATACAAGTGATCTTGGTTAATTAATATAGAAAGAATATTTGATGGCATCATCTAGTGGTCTTGGACCGATCGAAGCCCATCTAATAGAACTTGGGAAGGAGGTAGCACCATTGGGCTTTGCTCTGGACCAAACCCAAGCCGAACTTCATCGTGTAAAGCTAGAACGGAATCGCCTTCACGAGGAGTTCAAACTGATAGAAATTACTACTCGTGCAATGTTGGTCGTGCCACCCCAAGATTCTATCACCCTAGCACACCTTACTCTTAGGTCTTATGCTGGTGTTATAAGGGTCTATGTAACGAGACCATAAATGCCTTGTGTAATCCTTTGTTATAAATAAAATTGTGTTCTCTTCTTATGGTGAAGTTTTTGAATTTTCAAATATCTGAATAAATAGAGTATGCATATTTTTTATGAATTTTAGAAAAATTATATTTTAAAAATGTTTATGTAAACCATAAATAATTAAAAATGTGTTATGATTTTCAAAAAATGGTCTTCTACAATTTTGTTCAGTATGAAATTTAGAATCTAATAAGATCAACTTAATTTTTGATTAATAGTAAATTATGAATAGTGATTTTATGCTTAAGATTAGTAATGTCACCAAATAGATTAGTAATCTCACTTAAAGAAAGTATTAATATAATCTAGGCACCTTGACTAAGTAATGAGATTCAATAAAATAGGTAAATAACTGTTTCAGAAATTATTAGTCAAGTATTAGTTTTTTCAGGTGAATAGTGTTTTTTAATTAAAAGTTAAATTAAAAATATTTAGAAAATTATTTTTATAAAATGGATTTCATTTTTGTACTCAGAGCGTCGATATTATGTTAAGGTAATTTTTGGGGATTTTTTGGAAAAAAATGAATTTTCGGTGAATAGTGTATTTATTTCAAAATTAAATTAAAAATATTTAGAAAGTTATTTTTATAAAATATAGTTCATTTTTGAAATCAGAGCATTGATATTTGGTTCAGGTGAAATTTTCGGATTTTTCTGAGAAAGTTGAATTTTCAGTGAATAGTAAAAATACAGTTTTAGGGTTTCGTTATGTTTAATGACATCGTAACTATGTCATGATGATTTCATGAGATATTTTAAGGGTTGGACGACCAAAGGTGATGATTTATTGTATGGGGGACCCATGTGGCCTAACTCCATGGTAAATACCATGGGAGAACCCATGGTTTTGAGAAAACCACTTGTGAGGTGTCCCTTGGCCATTAATACCGTGTCCCCTCATATTACCTATAAATACCCACCCTTTCCTCCTTTAATTTTTACTCCCAACTCTCCCCCAACAAATATCTGGTCTCATTACCTCCCAAGTATTCCTCTCAAGGTGCCCTAAAGCCCTCAAGGTCCCAACCTTTGAGTTTTAAGAGTTACGTTTTAAGGTAAGGTATCCGACCTCTCTCTTTCTTTTCAAGTAATATCTTTTATGTCAATTCTTTTATGCTCCATGTTCTTATGTTGGAGGATGTTATCTTATATTCCTCTTACTTCCATTTTAATTTTCATATGATTAGAGGACCTCTCTTACTCTCATCATTTCGTTTTATGAATGTTTAAGTGACGTCGTTAGGCTGTCGAAATTTTTGTAACGGATTCTTTCACCCTTCACATTTTCAAGTTCTATTTTCTTGTCAGGTCTTTCAAATTTCTTTTTATTATGTCGTGGTATGATCTATATATCTATCATACTGATATTTTATTTTCATATTATGAGAGACCCTATTTGATCTCGTCAGTTCATTTTTTTGAAGTTTAAGTGACACTGTTAGGCTGCCGAATTTTTAAGGGATTCCTTCACCCTTCTCACTTCAAGTCTTGTTTTCTTGTCAAGTATTTCAAGTTCCTTTTTATTATGTTGGGGTATGATATCTATATCTATCATACTTATATTTTATGTTAATATTATGAGAGACCCTATTTAATCTCATCAATTCATTTTTTTGATGTTTAAGTGACGCCGTTAGGCTGCCGAATTTTTAAGGGATTCCTTCACCCTTCTCATTTCAAGTCCTATTTTCTTATCAAGTCTTTCAAGTTCCTTTTTATTATTTTGGGGTATGATCTCTATATATATTATACTGATCTTTTATTTTCATATGATGAGAGACCCTATTTGATCTTGTCAATTCATTTTTTTGTTTTGAATTTTAAGTGACACCGTTAGGCTACCGAATTTTTAAGAGATTCCTTCACCCTTCTCATTTTCAAGTTATATTTTATTTTCAAGTCTTTCAAGTTCCTTTTTATTATGTTGGGGTATGATCTCTATATCTATCATACTTATATTTTATGTTCATATTATGAGATACCCTATTTTATCTCGTCAATTCATTTTTTTTATGTTTAAGTGACGCCATTAGGCTGCCGAATTTTCATAAGACAAATCTTATTTTTTCCTTCCTTTCATGTTCTTCATTTCAAATGGTATGTCCTGAAAATTTCATTACCATGTTCATATATCCTTTATATTATGCCCCTCTACTATTTTATGTATCATTTTTGAGTCGGTGACCCATGTCCCCTCTCTTTTCAATGTTTTCTAAAACTCGGTCACATAGCCGTTATGCTGGAGAATTTTCATCTCAAAATACCTCTCTCTTTTTATCAAATTATTTTATTTTATTAAGTGTTACAGGGGTATTCACTTATATATAAAAATGTTATATTTTAAATTATGGTATTTACATACACGAAATCTTCTTTCCTTTTTCGTGGGTTTAAAATGACATAAAGATCACGTCTTTAAAGAAGTTTTTAGAATGTGATGACTATGAAATGAAACCCATTTCTTTTATGCTATATGGGTTGTTTATGAAATGATTGATAATTATTTATGTGGCTCACATGATAATAAAGGAAAATTTAAGGGTGCACCCTGATAGTGTTCCAATGCATTGGGTAAAGACTTAATCTCTAGAGATGACCATTTTTGACTGATACCTTGGTGAATAACCTTGGTAATTTTTAATGACACCTTGGGGATGGACCTTGGTGAAGCGGAAATGATTTTCTATGTTTAATGTTTTACCCACATCTTCAAGTTATGAAACACTTTATTTTTATTATGATGTGCCTCATGATCTCTTTCACATGCCTTAAAGTTATTTTTCAAGACTTTTGATGTATCTCAATTTCTCATGTAAAATGTTTCCCTTGTTTTCCTTACTGGGCCTTTTTCTAACCCTTTCCTTTGATGTATGCTCCTAGGTTATGATATGCTGTAATGAACTTAGGATGAACAAATGAAGAATCCTTTCAAGTGTTTAAGAAGAATTTTTTGTTCTCATGTAATAAGTTTATGGTTTCCAAGACATTAAACCTTAAATATCCTCGTTTTTGTATAATGTAATGAAAGTTTTTGTGATAAAAAGGCAGGATGTTATAGTTGGTATCATAGGATGGTTTGGTTATTTGTGGAAACTAGGATATGAAAACTCTAGGAATAGCCCTATAGAAAAGTTTAAATATAGGAAATCTTCCTGGTATTTTGGTGAGTATTGAGGAAGGGGTTGCCAAGAAAATGCATCCTTGTCTGGATACGAGAAGGTAGAGGTGGCTTTGGTACAGATGTACATAGGGGTAAAACCCGAAAACACAGCATTGATCAAGACTCGAACGGGAACTGGTACATGACAACAGGCTTTGCTGCACTCTTGGTTACGACACTCCCGAGGGATATGATTTGGTAAATTCATAAGCATAGTATGAACCATTATTAAAGGGACAAAGATAAAATAAAATAAATATTTACATAAGAATTGATGATCATGGTTAACCTAGACTGGAACCTAGGGGATCACAAGTTAGGGTATACTTTTCTTCTATGATTTTTTCCTTCTATGCTTTAAGTTTCCTTTTCATGATTATTGGTTAAGTATTTAAGCCCCCTAATTATAATTTCTTTTCTTAGTTAATGGTGGGAAATGGAAGAACATGGCCCAACAAACAATGTGATAGGAAATGTGATGATTTCCATATTAATATAATAGAGATGATTAGGGGATTAAAAGATGATTATTATTTTGGAAGTCATTCACTATTTTGGGAACCTAATTTGATCGAGGTAAATATATTACTATGGTATTTTCTTTGAGGAGTAAAGGTTGACTCATATTTCAAAGAATAGATTAATTTAATGTGGACTTATAGTAATTTAGGTTACTTATGTAAATGATTAACCTATCTTGGGGAAAATATGTTTAGGTTAGCTACTTTTATTATAAGATGTTAGTAGTGGTTGATGTTGTTTGGAGATGAACGATAAAGTTTATCTTTGAAGACTATGTTATCAAATCCTTCTTGTATTTGGGTTTCAATCTTAGTTTGGTTTATTTTGAGGAATTTTAAGGACAGTTATTTATAGAATATTCTATGATGAACTTTGGGTAGTACCGAGGAATTTTGAAGATTTAAAGAAGTTTCCCTTCCTATGGGATTCTTTATTCTTGAAGAGTTGTTTTATCTTACACTTTCTGTTTTTGGGATATTGTTTAAAGATAAAAGAAATATATAGTTAATATTTTTTGGATTATGTGATTCTATAGAAGATGATTCTTGTGCTTTGATGAGACCAAGTAGTTTTGAATTCTCATCGTTTGGAGATAAGATTAGTCTTTGTAGAAACTTTTTAAAGGATGAAACTCTACTTGAGGGTAGGTATATTTCCCAATGTTTTATTCTATATAGTAAATTAATTCCTCAAAACTATGAAAAGGAATATAAAACAAAAACGTTTTCTGTTAATGTTTCCTACTGGGAAATAAAATACCATTTAACCCATCATAAGTTTGTGATTTTCTTGTTGTTAACTTTATCCTAATCATGTTTTCTATCACTCTCCCTCAGAATGTGACCCCTTGTTTTCTCCTCCATGTCCATCTTTTCCTATATGGAATCCTAGTATGGGTTAAATTGGGTGACCTTTTTACCTCCCTTTCTTTAATTTAAAGTAATAGTGTTACTGAATCTTTTTCCGATGTGGGACTTTCAATGAAATTTCCAATCCTGATTTTTAAAAATTCTGAGGATGCAATTTCTTAAGGGGGGAAGATTGTAACGACCCGAAATTTTTAATAAATATTGTTTCCAAATTTTTTGTGTTATTTTATACTCAACAAAACGATTTCATTTGATAATAAGAGTATAATTAAATTGAGACTGTTGGGTTTTGACAATTATATGACCGTTAGTCAGTATGACCGTTGGAAACCGAATGTTGAGACTACTGTCTCTAAATACAAGTGATCTTTGTTAATTAATATAGAAAGAATATTTTATGGCCTCATCCAGTAGTCTTGGACCGATCGAATCCCATATAACAGAACTTGGGGAGGAGGTACAACCATTGGGATTTTCTCTGGACCAAACCCAGGCCAAACTTCATCGTGTCAATCTAGAAGGGAATCGCCTTCGCGAGAAGTTCAAACTGATAGAAATTACTACTCGTGCAATGTTGGTTGAGCCACCCCAAGATTCTATCACCCTAGAACACCTTACTCTTAGGTCATATGTTGGTGTTATAAGGGGTTATGTAACGATACCATAAATGCCTTGTGTAATCCTTTGTTATAAATAAAATTGTGTTCTCTTCTTATGGTGAAGTTTGTGAATTTTCAATTGTTCGGATAAATATAGTATGCATATTTTTGATGAATTTTAGAAAAAGTATATTTTAAAAATGTTTATTTAAACCTTAAATAATTAAAAATGTGTTATGATTTTCAAAAAATGGTCTTCTAAAATTTTGTTCAGTACGAAATTTAGAATCTAATAAGATCAACTTAATTTTTGATGAATAGTAAATTATGAATAGTGCTTTTATGCTTAGGATTAGTAATGTGACCAAATGGATTAGTAATCTCACTTAAAGAAAGTATTAATATAATCTAGGTACCTTAATTAAGTAATGAGATTCAATAAAATAGGTAAATAACTGTTTTAGAAATTATTAGTCAAGTATTAGTTTTTTCGGGTGAATAGTACTTTTAATTAAAATTTAAATTAAAATTATTAAGAAAATTATTTTTGTAAAATGGATTTCATTTTTGAACTCAGAGCGTCGATATTATGTTAAGGTAATTTTTGGGGATTTTTCTAAAAAAAATGAATTTTTGGTGAATAGTGTATTTATTTAAAAATTAAATTAAAAATATTTAAAAAATTATTTTTATAAAAAGGAGTTCATTTTTGAAATCAGAGCATTGATATTTGGTTCCGGTGAAATTTTGGGATTTTTCTAAGAAAGCTGGTTTTTCAGTGAATAGTAAAAATACAGTTTTAGGGTTTCAGTATGTTTAATGACATCATAACTATGTAATGATGATGTCATGAGATATTTTGAGGTTCGTCCTACCAAAGGTGATGAATTATTTTATTGGGGCCCATGTTTCCTAACTCCATGGGAAATACCATGGGTGAACCCATGGTTTTGAGAAAACCACTTGTGAGGTGTCCCTTGGCCGTTAATGCCTTGTCCCCTCACATTCCCTATAAATACCTACCCTTTCCTCCTTTAGTTTTCACTCCCAACTCTCCACCAACAAATCTCTGGTCCCATTTCCTCCCAAGGAGTCCTCTCAAGGTGCCCCCAATTCCTCAAGGTCCCAACCTTTGAGTTTTAAGAGTTACGTTTTAAAGTAAGGGATCCGACCTCTCTCTTTCTTTTCAAGTAATCTCTTTTATGTCATTTCTTTTATGATCCATGTTCTTATGTTAGAGGAAGTTCTTTTATATTCCTCTTAATTACCTTTTCATATTCATATGATGATATATCTCCTCTTACTCTCATTATTTAGTTTTATGAATGTTTAAGTGACGCCGTTAGGCTGCCGAACTTTTTGTAACTGATTCTTTCACCCTTTTCATTTTCAAGTTCTATTTTCTTGTCAAGTCTATCAAGTTCCTTTTTATTATGTTGGGGTATGATCTCTATATCTATCATACTTATCTTTTATGTTCATATTATGTGAGACCCTATTTGATCTCGTCAATTCATTTTTTTGAAGTTTAAGTGACGTAATTAGGCTGCCGAATTTTTAAGGGATTCCTTCACCCTTCTAATTTCAAGTCCTATTTTCTTGTCAGGTCTTTCAAATTTTTTTATTATGTTGGGGTATTATCTCTATATCTATCATACTGATATTTTATGTTCATATGATTAGAGACCCTATGTGATCTCATCAATTCATTTTTTTGATGTTTAAGTGACGCTGTTAGACTGCCGAATTTTTAAGGGATTCCTTCACCCTTCTCATTTCAAGTCCTATTTTCTTATCAAGTCTTTCAAGTTCTTTTTATTATGTTGGGGTATGATCTCTATATCTATAATACTGATCTTTTATGTTCATATTATGAGATACCCTATTTGATATCGTCAATTCATTTTTTTTTTGAATTTTAAGTGACGTCGTTAGGCTGCCGAATGTTTAAGGGATTCCTACACCCTTCTCATTTTCAAGTTCTATTTTTTTGGCAAGTCCTTAAAGTTCCTTTTTATTATGTTTGGGTATGATCTATATATCTATTATACTGATCTTTTATGTTTATATGATGATAGACCCTATTTGATCTCATCAAATCATTTTTTTTTTGAAGTTTAAGTGACGTCATTAGGCTGCCAAATTTTCATAAGAGAAATCTTATTTTTTTCTTCCTTTCATGTTCTTCATTTCAAATGTTATTTCCTTAAAATTTCATCACCATGTTCATATATCCTTTATATTCTGTCCCTCTACAATTTTATGGATCATTTATGAGTTGGTGACCCATGTCCCCTCTCTTTTCAATGTTTTCTAAAACCCTGTAACATAGCTGTTATGCTACAGAATTTTCATCTCAAAATACATCTCTCTTTTTATCAAATTATTTTATTTTATTAAGTGTATAATCAAATATCTTAATTATACAGGTTTATTCACATATATATAAAAATGTTCTATTTTAAATTCTGGGAAATACATACATGAAATCCGGTTTCCTTTTTCGTGGGTTTAAAGTGACATAAAGATCACCTCTTTAAAGAAGTTTTTAAAATGTGATGAATATGAAATGAAACCCATTTCTTTTATGCTATATGGTTCGTTTATGAAATTATTTATGATGATATATGTGGATCACATGATAATAAAGGAAAATTTAAGGGTGCGCAAGGATAGCGCTCCAATGCATTGGGTAAAGACTCAATTTCTAAAGATGACCATTTTTTACTGATACCTTGGTGAATAAACTTGGAAATTTTTAATGACACCTTGGGGATGAACCATGGTGAAACGGTAATGATTTTCTATGTTTAATGTTGTAGCCACATCTTGAAGTTATGAAAGACGTTATTTTTATTATGAAGTGCCTCATGATCTCTTTCTCATGCCTTAAAGTTATTTTTCATGACTTTTGATGTATCTCACATTCTCATGTAAAATGTTTCCCTTGTTTCCCTTACTCGGACTTTTTCTCGCCCTTTCCTTTGATGTATGCTCCCCGTTTATGAGATGCTATAATGAACTTAGGATGAACAAATGAATAATCCTTTCAAGTATATAAGAAGAATGTTTTTTTCTCATGTAATAAGTTCCTAGTTTCCAAGACATTAAAACATAATGATCCTCGGTTTTTTATAATGTAATGAAAGTTTATGTGATAAAAAGGCGGGATGTTATAGTTGGTATGAAAGGATGGTTTAGTTATTTGTGGAAATTAGGATATGAAAACTCTAGGAAAAACCCTATAGAAAAGTTTAAATATAGGAAATCTTCCTGGTATTTTGGTGAGTATTGAGTAAGGGGTTGCCAAGAAAATACATCCCTATCTGGATACGAGCAGGTAGAGGTGGCTCTGGCATAGATGTACATAGGGGTAAAATCCGAAAACACCTCTTTGAGCTAGACTCGAACGGGAACTGTTACACGATAACGGGTCTTGCTGCACTCTTGGTTACGACACTCCCAGGGGATATTCTTTGGTAAATTCATAAGCTTAGTATGAACCATTATTAAAGGGACAAAGATAAAGTAAAATAAAGATTCACATAAGAATTTATGATCATGGATAACCTAGATTCGAACCTAGGGGATCACAAGTTAGGGTATACTTTTCATCTACAAGTTTTTCCTTCTATTCTTTAAGTTTCCTTTTCGTGATTATTGGCTAAGTATTTAAGCCCCCTAATTATACTTTCTTTTCTTAGTTAATGGCGGTAAATGGAATAACATGTCCCTACAACCAATGTGATAGGAAATGTGATGATTTCCACATTAATATAATAGAGATGATTAGGGGATTAAAAGATGATTATTATTTTGGAAGACATTCACAATTTTGGGAACCCTATTTGATCAAGGTAAATATATTACTATGGTATTTTCTTTGAGGAGTAAAGGTTGACTTATATTTCCAAGAATTGGTGAATTTAAGGTGGAATTATAGTAATTTAGGTTACTTATGGAAATGATTAACCTATCTTGGGGAAAATATGTTTAGGTCAGGTACTTTTGTTATAAGATGTTAGGAGTGGTTGATGTTGTTTGGAGATGAACGATAAAGTTTATCTTGGAAGGCTATGTTATCAAAACTTTCTTGTATTTGGGTTTCAATCATAGTTTGGTTTATTTTGAGGAATTTTAAGGAAAGTTATTTATGGAATGTTCTATGATGAACTTTGGTTAGTACCGAGGAATTTTGAAGATTTAAAGAAGTTTCCCTTCTTATGGGATTATTTCTTTTTGAAGAGTTGTTTTATCTTACTCTTTCTGTTTTTGGGATAATGTTTAAAGATAAAAGAAATAGATAGTTAATATTTTGTGGATTATGTGATTCTATAGAAGATGATTCTTGTGCTTTGATGATACCAAGTAGTTTTTAATGTACATCATTTGGAGAAAAGATTAGTCTTCGTAGAAACATATTAAAGGATGAAACTCTACTTGAGGGTTGGTATATTTCCCTCTGTTTTATTCTATGTAGTAAAAAAATTCCTCAAAACTATGAAAAGGAATGTAAAAAACGTTGCATGTTAACATTTCCTACTGGGAAATCAAATATCGTTTAACCCATCATAATTTTGTGATTTTCTTGTTGTTAACTTTCTCCTAATCATGTTTTCTATCACTCTCCCTCAGAACGTGACCCTTTGTTTTCTCCTCCATGTCCATGTTTTCCTACATGGAATCCTTGTATGGGTTAACTCGGGTGACCTTTTTACTTCCCTTTATTTATTTTAAAGTAATAGTATTACTTACTATTTTTTCGATTGGGACTTTCAATGAAATCTACAATCCGGATTTTTAAAATTTGCGAGTAAGCAATTTCGTAAGGGGGGACGACTATAACGACCCGAAATTTTGAATAAATATTGTTTCCTAATTTTGTGTGTTATTTTATACTCAATAAAACTGTTTCACTTGATAACATGAGTATAATTAAAATGAGACTGTTGGGTTTTGACTATTATATGACTGTTAGTTAGTATGATGGTTGGAAACTGAATTTTGCGACTATTGTCTCTAAATACAAGTGATCTTGGTTAATTAATATTGAAATAAGATTCGATGGCCTCATCCAATAGTCTTGGACCTATCGAATCCCATCTTACAGAACTTCGGAAGGAGGTAGCACCACTGGGCTTTGTTCTGGGCCAAACCCAAGTCGAGCTTCATCGTGTGAAGTTAGAACAGAATCGCTTTCCCGAGAAGTTCAAACTGATAGAAATTACTACTCGTACAATGTTGGTCGAGCCACCACAAGATTCTATCACCCTAGCACACCTTACTATTAGGTCCTATGTTGGTTTTATAAGGGGATATATTACGAGACCATAATTGCCTTGTGTAATCCTTTTTTATAAATAAAATTCTATTCTCTTCTTATGGTGAAGTTTGTGAATTTTCAAATGTCCGGATAAATATATTATGCATATTTTTTATGAATTTTAGAAAAAGTGTATTTTAAAAATGTTTATGTAAACCTTAAATAATTAAAAATGTGTTATGATTTTTAAAAAATGGTCTTCTACAATTTTGTTCAGTACGAAATATAGAATATAATAAGATCAACTTAATTTTTGATGAATAGTAAATTATGAATAATGCTTTTATGCTTAGGATTAGTAATTTGACCAAATGGATTAGTAAACTCACTTAAATAAGTTATTAATATAATCTAGGCACCTTGATTAAGTAATGAGATTCAATAAAATAGGTAAACAACTGTTTCAGAAATTATTAGTCAAGTATTAGTTTTTTCGGGTGAATGGTGTTTTTTAATTAAAAATTAAATTAAAAATATTTAGAAAATTATTTTTATAAAGTGGATTTCATTTTTGAACTCAGAGTGTCGATATTATGTTAAGGTAAGTTTTGGGAATTTTTCTGAAAAAAATGAATTTTCAGTGAATAGTGTATTTATTTAAAACTTAAATTATAAATATTTAGAAAATTATTTTTATAAATTGGAGTTCATTTTTGAAATCAGAGTATTGATATTTGGTTCGGGTGAAATTTTGGGATTTTTCTGAGAAAGTTGAATTTTCAGTGAATAGTAAAAATACAGTTTTAGTGTTTCTGTATGTTTAATGACATCATAAATCTGTCATGATGTTTTCATGAGATATTTTAAGGGTTGGACAATAAAAGGTGATGAATTATTTTATGGGGGCCCCATTTTGCATAACTCCATGGTAAATACCATGGGAGAGCCCATGGTTTTGAGAAAACCACTTGTGAGGTGTCCCTTGGCCAATAATCCCTTGTCCCCTCACATTCCCTATAAATACCCACCCTTTACTCCTTTATTTTTCACTCCAAACTCTCCCCCAAAGAATCTCTGGTCCCAATACTTTCCTAGGAGTCCTCTCAAGGTGTCCCCAATCCCTCAAGGTCCCAACCTTTGAGTTTTAAGTGTTACGTTTTAAGGTAAGGGATCTGACCTCTCTCTTTCTTTTCAAGTAATTTCTTTTATGTCAATTCTTTTATGCTCCATGTTTTTTTGTTGGAGGATGTTATTTTATATTCCTCTAACTGCACTTTTCATTTTCATATGATTAGAGGTCCCCTCTTACTCTCATCATTTCGTTTTATAAATGTTTAAGTGACGCCGTTAGGCTGCCGAAATTTTTGTAACAGATTCTTTCACCCTTCTCATTTTTAAGTTCTATTTTCTTGTCAAGTCATTCAAGTTATTTTTTATTATGTTGGGGTATGATATCTATATCTATAATACTGATCTTTTATGTTCATATGATGAGAGACCCTCTTTTATCTCTTCAATTCATTTTTTTGAAGTTTAAGTGACGCTGTTAGGCTGCCAAATTTTTAAGGGATTCCTTCACCCTTCTCATTTCAAGTCCTATTTTCTTGTCAAGTATTTCAGGTTCATTTTTATTATGTTGAGGTATGATCTCTATATCTATCATACAGATCTTTTATGTTCATATGATTAGAGACCCTATTTCATCTCGTCAATTCATTTTTTTGAAGTTTAAGTG
This sequence comes from Viscum album, assembly GCA_963277665.1. Taxonomy (NCBI): domain Eukaryota; kingdom Viridiplantae; phylum Streptophyta; class Magnoliopsida; order Santalales; family Viscaceae; genus Viscum; species Viscum album. The sequence continues at coordinate 327,737,596 of OY728144.1, read as the reverse complement.
ACGCCGTTAGGCAGCCGAATTTTTAACGGATTCCTTCACCCTTCTCATTTCAAGTCCTATTTTCTTGTCAATTATTTCAAGTTCCTTTTTATTATGTTGTGGTATAATATATATATGTATTATACTGATATTTTATGTTCATATGATGAGATACCCTATTTGATCTCGTCAATTCATTTTTTTTTGATGTTTAAGTGACGCCGTTAGGCTGCCGAATTTTTAAGAGATTCCTTCACCCATCTCATTTTCAAGTTCTATTTTATTGTCAAGTCTTTCAAGTTTCTTTTTATTATGTTGGGGTATGATCTTTATATCTATCATAATGATATTTTATATTCATATTCTGAGAGACCCTATTTGATCTCATAAATTCATTTTTTTTATGTTTAAGTGATGCCATTAGGCTGCTGAATTTTCATAAAAGAAATCTTATTTTTGTCTTCCTTTCATGTTCTTCATTTCAAATGTTATGTCCTTAAAATTTCATCACCATGTTAATATATCCTTTATATTATGTCCCTCTACTGTTTTATAGATCATTTATGAGTTCGTGACCTATGTCCCCTCTCTTTTCAATGTTTTCTAAAACCTTGTAACATAGACGTTATGTTGCAGAATTTTCGTCTCAAAATACCTCTATCTTTTTATCAAATTATTTTATTTTATTAAGTGAATACACAAATATATTTCTTATACAGTGGTATTCACATATATATCAAAATGTTATATTTTAAATTCTGGGATTTACATACACAAAATCCACTTTCCTTTTTCGTGGGATTAAAGTGACATAAAGATCACCTCTTTAAATGAGTTTTTAAAATGTGATGACTATGAAATGAAACCCATTTATTTTAGGCTATATGGGTTCTTTATGAAATGATTGATGATGATATATGTGTATCACATGATAATAAACTCAAATTTAAGGGTGCGACCTGATAGCGCTCCAATGCATTGGGTAAGGACTTAATCTCTAGAGATGACCATTTATGACTGATAACTTGGTGAATAACCTTGGTAATTTTTTATGACAGCTTGGGGATGGACCTTGGTGAAACGGAAATGATTTTATATGTTTAATTTTGTAGCCACATCACCACGTTCTGAAACATGTTATTTTTATTATGATATGCCTCATGATCTCTTTCTCATTCCTTAAAGTTACTTTACATGACTTTTGATGTATCTCAAGTTCTCATGTAAAATGTTTCCCTTGTCTCCATTACTGGGCCTTTTGCTCACCCTTTCCTTTGATGTATGCTCCCAGGTTATGACATGCTTTAATGAACTTAGGATGAACAAATGAAGAACCCTTTCAAGTGTTTTAAAATAATGTTTTTTTTCTCATGTAATAAGTTCCTCGTTTCCAAGACATTAAACCTTAAAGATCCTTAGTTTTGTATAATGTAATGAAAGTTTATGTGATAAAAAGGTAGGATGTTATAGTTGGTATGAGAGGATGGTTTAGTTATTTGTGGAAACTAGGATATGAAAACTCTAGGATGAACCATATAGAAAAGTTTAAATATAGTAAATCTTCCGGAAATTTTGGTGAGTATTGAGTAAGGGGTTGCCAAGAAAATACATCTCTGTCTGGATATGAACAGGTAGAGGTGGCTTTGGCACAGATGTACATAGGGGTAAAAACCAAAAACACCACTTTGAGCAAGAATCGAACGGGAACTGGTACACGACAACGGGCCTTGCTGCACTCTTGGTTACGACACTCTCGGGGGATATGCTATGGTAAATTCATAAGCATACTATGAACCATTATTAAAGGGATAAAGATAAAATAAAATAAAGATTCACATAAGAATTTATGATCATGGATAACCTAGATTTGAACCTTGGGGATCACATGTTAGGGTATACTTTTCTTCTATGAGTTTTTTCTTCTATGCTTTAAGTTTCCTTTTCATGATTATTGGCTATGTATTTAAGCCCCCAAATTATACTTTCTTTTCTTAGTTAATGGCGGGAAATGGAAGAACATGTCCCAACAACCAATGTGATAGAAAATGTGATGATTTCTCTATTAATATAATAAATATGATTATAGGATTAAAAGATGATTATTATTTTCGAAAACATTCACTATTTTGGGAACCCTATTTGATCAAGGTAAATAGATTACTACGGTATTTTCTTTGAGGAGTAAAGGTTGACTTATATTTCGAATAATCAATTAATTTAAGGTGGACTTATAGTAATTTAGGTTACTTATGGAAATGATTTACCTATCTTGGGGATAATATGTTTAGGTTAGATACTTTTGTTATAAGATGTTAGGAGTTCTTGATGTTGTTTGGAGATGAACAATAAAGTTTATCTTGGAAGACTATGTTATCAAATCCTTATTGTATTTGGGTTTCAATCTTAGTTTGGTTTATTTTGAGGAATTTTAAGGACAGTTATTTATGGAATAGTCTATGATGAACTTTGGGTAGTACCGAGGAATTTGGAAGATTTAATGAAGTTTCTCTTCCTATGGGATTCTTTCTTCTTGAAGATTTGTTTTATCTTACACTTTTTGGTTTTGCGATATTGTTTAAAGGTAAAAGAAATATATATTTAATCCTTTGTGGATTATGAGATTCTGCATAAGATGATTCTTGTTCTTTTATGAGACCATATAGTTTTGAATGCTCATCGTTTGGAGAAAAGATTAGTCCTGGTAGAAACTTATTATAGGATGAAACTCTACTTGAGGGTAGGTATATTTCCTTGTGTTTCATTCTATGTAGTAAATAAATTCCTCAAAACTATTAAAAGGAACGTAAAATAAAAACATTTTCTGTTAACATTTCTTCCTGGGAAATAAAATACCGTTTAACCCATCATAATTTTGTGATTTTATTGTTGTTAACTTTCTCCTAATCATGTTTTCTATCACTCTCCCTCAGAACGTGACCCTTTGTTTTCTCCTCCATGTCCTTGTTCTCCTACATGGAATCCTAGTATGGGTTAACTCGGGTACCTTTTTACTTCCCTTTCTTTATTTTAAAGTAATAGTGTTACTGACTCTTTTTTCGATGTGGGACTTTCAATGAAATTTCCAATCCGGATTTTTAAAAATTGTGAGGATGCAATTTCTTAAGGGGGGAAGATTGTAATGACCTGAAATTTTGAATAAATATTTTTTCCTAATTTTTTGTTTTATTTTATACTCAATAAAACTGTTTCATTTGATAACATGAGTATAATTAAAATGATACTCTTGGGTTTTGACTATTATATGACTGTTAGTCAGTATGACCGTTGAAACTGAATGTTGCGACTATTGTCTCTAAATACAAGTGATCTTGGTTAATTAATATAGAAAGAAGATTTGATGGCCTCATCCAATATTCTTGGACCGATCGAAGCCCATCTAACAGAACTTGGGAAGGAGGTAGCACCTCTGGGCTTGGCTCCAGACCAAACCCAAGTCGAGCTTCATCGTATGAAGCTAGAACGGAATTTCCTTCGCGAGAAGTTCAAACTGATAGAAATTACTACTCGTGTAATGTTGGCCAAGCCACCCCAAGAATATATCACCCTAGCACACCTTACTCTTAGGTCCTATGCTGGTGTTATAAGGGGCTATGTAACGAGACCATAACTGCCTTGTGTAATCCTTTATTATAAATAAAATTGTGTTCTCTTCTTATGGTGAAGTTTGTGAATTTTTAAATATCCGGATAAATATAGTATGCATATTTTTGATTAATTTTAGAAAAAAGTATATTTTAAAAATGTTAATTTAAACCTTAAATAATTAAAAATGTGTTATGATTTTCAAAAAATGGTCTTCTGAAATTTTGTTCAGTACGAAATTTAGAATCTAATAAGATCAACTTAATTTTTGATGAATAGTAAATTATGAATAGTGCTTTTATGCTTAGGATTAGAAATGTGACCAAATTTATCAGTAATCTCACTTAAAAAAAGTATTAATATAATCTAGGGACCTTGATTAAGTAATGAGATTCAATAAAATAGGGAAATAACTGTTTTAGAAATTATTAGTCAAGTTTTAGTTTGTTCAGTTGAATAGTGTTTTTTAAATAAAAGTTAAATTAAAAATATTTATAAAATAATTTTTATAAAATGGATTTCATTTTTGAAATCAGAGCGTCGATATTATGTTCATGTAATTTTTGGGGATTTTTCTGAAAAAAATGAATTTTCGGTGAATAGTGTATTTATTTAAAAATTAAATTAAAAATATTTAGAAAATTATTTTTATAAAAAGGATTTAATTTTTGAAATAAGAGCATTGATATTTGGTTCACATGAAATTTGGGGATTTTTCTGAGAAAGTTGATTTTTCAGTGAATAGTAAAAATACAGTTTTAGGGTTTCAGTATGTTTAATGACATCATAACTGTGTCATGATGATGTCATGAGATATTTTAAGGGTTGGCTGACCAAAGGTGATTAATTATTGTATGGGGGCCCTATGTGTCCTAACTCCATGGGAAATACCATGGGAGAGCCCATGGTTTTGAGAAAACCACTTGTGTGGTGTCCCTTGGCCATTAATGCCTTGTCCCCTCACATTCCCTGTAACTTTCCCCCCTTTCCTCCATTAGTTTTCACTCCCAACCCTCCTCCAATGAATCTCTAGCCTCATTACCTCTCAATGAGTCCTCTCAAGGTTCCTCCAAGCCCTCAATGTCCCAAACTTTGAGTTTTAAGAATTACGTTTTAAGGTAAGGGATCCAACCTCTTTCTTTCTTTTTAAGTAATCTCTTTTATGTCATTTATTTTATGCTCCATGTTCATATGTTGGAGGATGTTCTTTTATATTCCTATTACTTCCCTTTTCATGTTCATCTGATGATATATTCCCTCTTACTCTCATCATTTATTTTTATGAATTTTTAAGTGACGTCGTTAGGCTGCCGAAAGTTTTTTAACAGATTCTTTCACCCTTCTCATTTTCAAGTTCTATTTTCTTTTCAAGTCTTTAAAGTTCCTTTTTATTATTTTGGGGTATGATCTATATATCTATTATACTAATCTTTTATTTTCATATTATGAGAGACCCTATTTGATCTAATCAACTCATTTTTTTGAAATTTAAGTGACGTCGTTAGGCTGCCGAATTTTTAAGGGATTCCTTCACCCTTCTCATTTCAAGTCCTATTTTCTTGTCAACTATTTCAAATTCATTTTTATTATGTTGGGTTATGATATCTATATCTATCATAATGATATTTTATGTTCATATGATGAGAGACCCTATTTGATCTCGTCAATTCATTTTTTTTTGAAGTTTAAGTGACGACGTTAGGCTGCTGAATGTTTAAGGGATTCCTTCACCCTTCTCATTTCAAGTCCTATTTTCTTGTCAAGTATTTCAAGTTAATTTTTATTATGTTGGGGTCTGATATCTATATCTATCATACTTATCTTTTATGATCATATCATGAGAGACCCTATTTGATCTCTTTGATTCATTTTTTTTTTACATTTAAGTGACCCCGTTAGGCTGCCGAATTTTTTAGGGATTCCTTCACCCTTCTCATTTTCAAGTTCTATTTTCTTGTCAAGTCTTTCAAGTGCCTTTTTATTATGTTGGGATATGATATCTATATCTACCATACTGATATTTTATGTTCATATGATGAGAGACCCTATTTTATCTTGTCTATTCATTTTTTTTGAAGTTTAAGTGACGCCATTAGGCTACCGAATTTTCATAAGAGAAATCTTATTTTTGTCTTACTTTCATGTTCTTTATTTCAAATTTTATGTCCTTAACATTTCATCACCATGTTCATATATCATTTATATTCTGTCCCTATACTGTTTTATGGATCATTTATGAGTTGGTGACCAATTTCCCCTCTCTTTTCAATGTTTTCTAAAACCCTTTAACATAGTCGTTATGTTGCAGAATTTTCTTCTCAAAATACCTCTCTCTTTTTATCAAATTATTTTATTTTATTAAGTTAATACTCAAAGTTCTTTCTTATACATGGGTATTCACATATATATCAAAATGTTCTATTTTAAATTTTGGGATTTACATACACGAAATCCGCTTTTCTTTTTCTTGGGTTTAATGTGACATAAAGATCACGTCTTTAAAGTAGTTTTTAAAATGTGATGACTATGAAATGAAACCCATTTATTTTATGTTATATGGTTTGTTTATGAAATTATTTATGATGATATATGTGCCTCACATGATAATAAATGAAAATTCAAGGGTGCGCCCTGATAGCGCTCCAATTCATTGGGAAAACACTTAATCTCTAGAGATGACCATTTTTGACGGATACCTTGGTGAATAACCTGGGTAATTTTTAATGACACCTTGGAGATGGACCTTGGTGAAACGGAAATGATTGTCTATGTTTAATTTTGTAGCCACATATTCAAGTTATGAAACACGTTATTTTTATTATGATGTGCCTCATGATCTCTTTCTCATGCCTTAAAGTTATTTTTCATGACTTTCGATGTATCTCAAGTTCTCATGTAAAATGTTTCCCATGTTTCCCTTACAGGGCCTTTTTCTCACCCTTTCCTTTGATGTATGCTCCCAGGTTATGAGATGCTATAATTAACATAGGATAAAAAAATTAAGAATCCTTTCAAGTGTTTAAGAAGAATGTTTTTTTTTCACATGTAATAAGTTCCTAGTTTCCTAGACAATAAAACTTAATGATCATAGGTTTTGTATAATGTAATGAAAGTTTATGTGATAAAACAGCAGGATTTTATAGTTGGTATCAAATGATGTTTTAGTTATTTGTGGAAATTAGGATATGAAAACTCTAAGAATAACCCTATAGAAAAGTTTAAATATAGGAAATCTTCTTGGTATTTTGGTGAGTATTGAGTAAGGGGTTGCCAGACAAATACATCCCTGTCTCGATACAAGCAGGTAGAGGTGGCTTTGGCACAGATGTACATAGGGGTAAAACCCAAAAACACCGCATTGAGCTAGACTTGAATGGGAACTGGTACACGACAATGGTCCTTGTTGCACTCTTGGTTACGACACTCCCAAGGGATATGCTTTGGTAAATTCATAAGCTTATTATGAACCATTATTAAAGGGACAAAGATAAAATAAAATAAAGATTCACATAAGAATTTATGATCATGGATAACCAAGATTGGAACCTAGGGGATCACAAGTTAGGGTATACGTTTCTTCTACGAGTTTTTCTTTCTATTATTTAAGTTTCCTTTTCATGATTATTGGCTAAGTATTTAAGCCCCCTAATTATACTTTCTTTTCTAAGTTAATGGAAGGAAATGGAAGAACATGTCCCAACAACCAATGTGATAGGAGATGTGATGATTTCCCTATTAATATAATAGAGATGATTAGGGGATTAAAAGATTATTATTATTTTAGAATACATTCACTATTTTGGGAACCCTATTTGATCGAGGTAAATAGATTACTATGGTATTTTCTCTGAGGAGTAATGGTTGACTTATATTTAGAAGAATTGATGAATTTAAGGTGGACTTATTGTAATTTAGGTCACTTATGGAAATTATTAACCTATATTGGGGAAAATATGTTTAGGCCAGCTACTTTTGTTATAAGATGTTAGAAGTGGTTGATTTTTTTTGGAGTTGAACGATAAAGTTTATCTTGGAAGACTATGTTATCAAATCCTTCTTGTATTTGGGGTTCAATCTTAGTTTGGTTTATTTTGAGGAATTTTAAGGAAAGTTATTTATGGAATGGTCTATGATGAAATTTGGTTAGTACTGTGGAATTTCGATGATTTAAAGAAGTTTCCCTTCCTATGGGATAATTTATTTTTGAAGAGTTGTTTTATCTTACGCTTTCTGTTTTTGGAATAATGTTTAAAGATAAAATAAATAGATAGTTAATCTTTTGTGGATTATGTGATTCTATAAAAGATGATTCATGTGCATTGATGAGACCAAGTAGTTTTGAATGTTCATCATTTGTAGAAAAGATTAGTCTTGGTAAAAACTTATTAAAGGATGAAACTCTACTTGAGGGTAGGTATATTTCCCTCTATTTTATTCTATATAGTAAATAAATTCCTCAAAACTATGAAAAGGAATGTAAAAAAACGTTTCCTGTTAACATTTTTTACTAGGAAATCAAATATTATTTAACCCATCATAAGTTTGTGATTTTCTTGTTGTTAACTTTCTCCTAATCATTTTTTCTATCACTCTCCCTCATAACGTGACCCATTGTTTTCTCCTCCATGTTCATGTTTTCCTACATGTAATCCTAGTATGGGTTAACTAGGGTGACCTTTTTACTTTCCTTTCTTTATTTTAAAGTAATAGTGTTACTGATTATTTTTTCGATGTGGGACTTTCAATGAAATTTCCAATCCGGATTTTAAAAAGTTGTGAGGACACAATTTCTCAACGGGGGAAGATTGTAACGACCCGAAATTTTGAATAAATATTGTTTCCTAATTTTGTGTGTTATTTTATACTCAATAAAACTGTTTCATTTGATAACATGAGTACAATTAAAATGAGACTGTTGGGTTTTGACTATTATATGACCGTTAGTCAGTATGACTGTTGGAAATCGAATATTGCGACTATTGTCTCTAAATACAAGTGATCTTGGTTAATTTATATAGAAAAAAAATTGATGGCATCATCCAGTAGTCTTGGACCGATCGAAACCCATCTAACAGAACTTGGGAAGGAGGTAGCACCACTGGACTTTGTTCTGGGCCAAACCCCAGTCGAGCTTCATTGTGTGAAGCTAGAATGGAATCGCCTTCCCGAGAAGTTCAAACTGAAAGAAATTACTACTTGTGCAATGTTGGCCGAGCCACCCCATGATTCTATCACCCAAGCACACCTTACTCTTAGGTCCTATAGTAGTGTTATAAGGGGCTATGTAACGATACTATAATTGCCATGTGTAATCCTTTGTTATAAATAAAATTGTGTTCTCTTCTTAAGGTGAAGTTTGTGAATTTTCAAATGTATGGATAAATATAGTATGCATATTTTTGATGAATTTTAGAAAAATTATATTTTAAAAATGTTTATGTAAACCTTAAATAATTAAAAATGTGTTATGATTTTAAAAAAATGGTCTCCTACAATTTTGTTCAATACGAAATTTAGAATATAATAAGATCAACTTAATTTTTGATGAATAGTAAATTATGAATACTGCTTTTATGCTTAGGATTAGTAATGTGACCAAATGGATTAGTAATATCACTTAAAGAAAGTATTAATATAATCTAGGAACCTTGATTAAGTAATGAGATTCAATAAAATAGGTAAATAACTGTTTCAGAAATTATTAGTCAAGTATTAGTTTTTTCGAGTGAATAGTGTTTTTTAAATAAAATTAAATTAAAAATATTTAGAAAATTATTTTTATAAATTGGATTTCATTTTTGAAAGCAGAGCGTCGATATTATGTTAAGGTATTTTTTGGGGATTTTTCTGAAAAAAATGAATTTTCAGTGAATAGTGTATTTATTTAAAAATTAAATTAAAAATATTTAGAAAATTATTTTTATAAAATGGATTTCATTTTTGAAATCAGAGAATTGATATTTGGTTTAGGTGAATTTTTTGGATTTTTCTGAGAAAGTTGAATTTTCAGTGAATAGTATAAATACAGTTTTAGGGTTTCTGTATGTTTAATGACATCATAACTGTATCATGATGATTTCATGAGATATTTTAAGTTTTTTCTGACCAAAGGTGATGCATTATTGTATGGAGGGTCCCATGTGGCCTAACTCAATGGGAAATACCATGGGAGAGCCCATGGTTTTGAGAAAACCACTTGTGAGGTGTCCCTTGGCCATTAATGACTAGTCCCCTCACATTCCCTATAAATACCCACCATTTCCTCCTTTATTATTCACTCCCAACTCTCCCCCAACGTAGCTCTCGTCTCATTACCTCCCAAGGAGTCCTCTCAAGGTTCCCCTAAGCCCTCAAGGTCCCAACCTTTGAGTTTTAAGAGTTACGTTTTAAGGTACGGGATCCGACCTCTCTCTTTCTTTTCAAGTAATCTCTTTTATGTCATTTCTTTTATGCTCCATGTTCTTAAGTTGGAGGATGTTCTTTTATATTCCTATTACATCCCTTTTAATGTTCATATGATGAGATATCCCCTCTTACTCTCATCATTTCGTTTTATTAATGTTTAAGTGACGTCGTTAGGCTGCCGAAATTTTTGTAACGGATTCTTTCACCCTTCACATTTTAAAGTTCTATTTTCTTGTCAAGTCTTTCAAGTTCCTTTTTATTATGTTTGGGTATGATATATATATCTATCATACTGATATTTTATTTTCATATGATGAGAGACCCTATTTGATCTCGTCAATTCATTTTTTTGAAGTTTAAGTGACGTTGTCAGGCTGCCGAATATTTAAGGGATTCCTTCACCCTTCTCATTTCGAGTCCTATTTTCTTGTCAAGACTTTCATGTTCCTTTTTATTATACTATGGTATGATCTATATATCTATCATACTGATCTTTTATGTTCATATTATGAGATACCCTCTTTGATCTCATCAATTCCTTTTTTTGAAGTTTAAGTGACGTCGTTAGGCTGCCGAATGTTTAAGGGATTCCTACACCCTTCTCATTTTCAAGTTCTATTTTTTTGTCAAGTCCTTAAAGTTCCTTTTTATTATGTTGGGGTATGATCTATATATCTATTATACTGATCTTTTATGTTTATATGATGATATACCCTATTTTATCTCATCAAATCATTTTTTTTTTAGTTTAAGTGACGTCATTAGGCTGCCAAATTTTCATAAGAGAAATCTTATTTTTTTCTTCCTTTCATGTTCTTCATTTCAAATGGTATCTCCTAAAAATTTCATCACCATGTTCATATATCCTTTATATTCTGTCCCTTTACTGTTTTATAGATCATTTATGAGTTGGTGACCCATGTCCCCTCTCTTTTCAATGTTTTCTAAAACCCTATAACATAGCCGTTATGTTGCAGAATTTTCGTCTCAAAATACCTCTCTCTTTTTATCAAATTATATTATTTTATTAAGTGAATACACAAATATATTTCATATATAGTGGTATTCACATATATATCAAAATGTTATATTTTAAATTCTGGGATTTACATACACAAAATCCGCTTTCCTTTTTCGTGGGTTTAAAGTGACATAAAGATCATGTCTTTAAATGAGTTTTTAAAATTTGATGACTATGAAATGAAACCCATTTCTTTTATCCTATATAGGTTGTTTATGAAATTATTGATGATGATATATGTGTATCACATGATAATAAACGCAAATTTAAGGGTGAGACCTGATAGCGCTCCAATGCATTGGGTAAGGACTTAATCTATAGAGATGACCATTTATGACTGATAACTTGGTGAATAACCTTGGTAATTTTTTATGACAACTTGGGGATGGACCTTGGTGAAACGGAAATGATTTTCTATTTTTAATGTTGTAGCCACATCATCAAGTTATGAAACGCGTTATTTTTATTATGATATGCCTCATGATCTCTTTCTCATTCCCTAAATTTACTTTACATGACTTTTGATGTGTCTCAAGTTCTCATGTAAAATGTTTCCCTTGTTTCCATTACTGGGCCTTTTGATCACCCTTTCCTTTGATGTATGCTCCCAGGTTATGAGATTCTTTAATGAACTTAGGATGAACAAATGAAGAACCCTTTCAAGTGTTTAAAAATAATATTTTTTTCTCATGTAATAAGTTCCTGGTTTCCAAGACACTAAACCTTAAAGATCCTCGGTTTTGTATAATGTAATGAAAGTGTATGTGATAAAAAGGAGGGATGTTATAGTTTCAATCAAAGGATGATTTAGTTATTTGTGAAAATTAGGATATGAAAACTCTAGGAAGAACCCTAGAGAAAAGTTTAAATATAGGAAATCTTCTAGGTATTTTGGGGAGTATTGAGTATGGGGTTGCCAAGAAAATACATCACTGTCTGGATACGAGCAGGTAGAGGTGGCTCTGGCACAGATGTACATAGGGGTAAAACCCGAAAACACCGCGTTGATCTAGACTCAAACGGGAACTGGTACATGACAACGGGCCTTGCTGCACTCTTGGTTAAGACACTCCCGGGGGATATGCTTTGGTAAATTCATAAGCTTAGTATGAACCATTATTAAAGGGATGAAGATAAAATAAAAAAATATTCACATAAAAATTTATGATCATCGATAACCTAGATTGGATCCTAGGGGATAACAATTTAGGGTATACTTTTCTTCTATGAGTTTGTCCTTCTATGATTTAAGTTTCCTTTTTATGATTATTGGATAAGTATTTAAGCAACCTAATTATACTTTCTTTTCTTAGTTAATGGAGGGAAATGGAAGAACATATCCCAAAAACCAATGTGATAGGAAATGTGATGATTGCTCTATTAATATAAAAGAGATGATTAGGGGATTAAAAGATGATTATTATTTTGGAATACATTACTATTTTGGGAACCCTAATTGATCGAGGTAAATAGATTATTATGGTATTTTCTTTGAGGAGTAAAGGTTGTATTATATTTCGAAGAATCGATGAATTTAAGGTGGACTTATAGTAATTTAAGTTACTTATGGAAATCATTAACCTATGTTGGAGAAAATATGTTTAGGTTAGATACTTTTTTTATAAGATGTTAGGAGTGGTTGATGTTGTTTTGAGATGAACGATAAAGTTTATCTTGGAAGACTATGTTATCAAATCCTTCTTGTATTTGGGTTTCAATCTTAGTTTATTTTGAGGAATTTTAAGGAAAGTTATTTATGGAATGGTCTATGATGAACTTTGGGTAGTACCGAGGAGTTTTGAAGATTTAAAGAAATTTCCCTTCCAATGGGATTCTTTCTTTTTGAATAGTTGTTTTATCTTACCCTTTCTGTTTTTGGGATAATTTTTAAAGATAAAAGAAATAGATAGTTAATCTTTTGTGGATTATGTGATTCTATAGAAGATGATTCTTGTGCTTTGATGAGACCATGTAGTTTTTAATTCTCATAGTTTGGAGAAAAGATTAGTCTTGGTAGAAACTTATTAAAGGATGAAACTCTACTTGAGGGTAGGTATATTTCCCTGTCTTTTATTCTATGTAGTAAATGAATTCCTCAAAACTATGAAATGGAATGTAAGACAAAAACATTGTCTGTTAACGTTTCCTACTGGGAAATAAAATACCGTTTAACCCATCATAAGTTTGTGATTTTCTTGTTGTTAACTTTCTCCAAATCATATTTTCTATCACTCTCCCTCAGAACGTAACCCATTGTTTTCTCCTCCATGTCCATGTTTTCCTACATGGAATCCTAGTATGGGTTAACTCGGGTGACCTTTTTTACTTCCCTTTATTTATTTTAAAGTAATAGTGTTTCTGACTATTTTTCGGATGTTGTAGTTTCAATGAAATTTCAAATCCTGATTTTTAAAAATTGCGAGGAAGCAATTTCTTAAGGGGGGAAGATTGTAATGACCAGAAATTTTGAATAAATATTGTTTCCCAATTTTGTGTGTAATTTTATACTCAATAAAACTATTTCATTTGATAACATGAGTATAATTAAAATGATACTATTGGGTTTTGACTATTATATGACCGTTAGTCAGTATGACCATTGGAAACCGAATGTTGTGACTATTGTCTCTAAATACAAGTGATATTTGTTAATTAATATAGAAAGAAGATTTGATGGCCTCATCCAGTAATCTTGGACCGATCGAAGCCCATCTAACAGAACTTGGGAAGGAGGTAGCACCATTGGGATTTGCTCTGGACCAATCCTAAGCCGAACTTCATCGTGTGAAGCTAGAACGGAATCGCCTTCGCGAGAAGTTCAAACTGAAAGAAATTACTACTCGTGCAATGTTGGCCAAGCCACCCCAAGATTCTATCACATTAGCACACCTTACTCTTAGGTCTTATGTTGGTGTTATAAGGGGCTATGTAACGAGACCATAACTGCCTTGTGTAATCCTTTGTTAGAAATAAAATTGTGTTCTCTTCTTATAGTGATGTTTGTGAATTTTCAAATGTCCGGATAAATATAGTATGCATATTTTTGTTGAATTTTATAAAAAGTATATTTTAAAAAATTTTATGTAAGCCTTAAATAATTAAAAATGTGTTATGATTTTCAAAAAATGGTCTTCTAGAATTTTGTTCAGTACGAAATTTAGAATCCAATAAGATCAACTTAATTTTTGATGAATAGTAAATTATGAATAGTGCTGTTCTGCTTAAGATTAGTAATGTGACCAAATGGATCAGTAATCTCACTTAAAAAAGTAAGAATATAATCTAGGCACCTTGATTAAGTAATGAGATTCAACAAAATAGGCAAATAACTGTTTCAAAAATTTTTAGTCAATTATTAGTTTTTTCGAGTGAATAGTGTTTTTTAATTGAAAATTAAATTAAAAATATTTAGATAATTATATTTAAAAATGGATTTCATTTTTGAACTCAGAGCGTCGATATTATGTTCAGGTAATTTTTGTGGATTTTTCTGGAAAAAAAAGAATTTTTGGTGAATAGTGTACTTATTTAAAAATTAAATTAAATATATTTAGAAAATTATTTTAATAAAAAGGAGTTCATTATTGAAATCAGAGAATTGATAATTGGTTCAGGTGAAATTTCGGGATTTTTCTGAGAAAGTTGATTTTTCAGAGAATAGTAAAAATACAGTTTTAGGGTTTCGGTATGTTTAATGACATCATAATTGTGTAATGATGATGTCATGAGATATTTTAAGGGTTGTCTGACCAAAGGTGATGAATTATTGTATAGGGGCCCCATGTGGCCTAACTCCATGGGAAATACCATGGGAGAGCCCATGGTTTTGAGAAAACCACTTGTGAGGTGTCCCTTGGCCATTAATGCCTTGTCCCCTCACATTCCCAATAAATACCCACCCTTTCCTCCATTATTTTTCACTCCCAACTCTCCTAAAATGAATCTCTAGTCTCATTACCTCTCAAGGAGTCCTCTCAAGGTTCCTCCAATCCCTCAAGGTCCCAACCTTTGAGTTTTAAGAATTGCGTTTTAAGGTAATTGATCTGACCTCTCTCTTTCTTTTCAAGTAATCTCTTTTATGTCATTTCTTTTATGCTCCTTGTTCATATGTTGGAGGATGTTCTTTAATATTCCTCTTACTACCCTTTTAATTTTCATATGAAGAGATATTCCCTCTTACTCTCATCATTTCATTTTATGAATGTTTAAGTGACATTGTTAGGCTGCCGAAATTTTTGTAACAGATTCTTTCACCCTTCTCATTTTCAAGTTATATTTTCTTGTCAAGTATTTGAAGTTCCTTTTTATTATTTTGGGGTATGATATATATATCTATTATACTGATCTTTTATGTTCATATGATGACAGACACTATTTGATCTCGTCAATTCATTTTTTTGATGTTTAAGTGACGCTGTTAGGCTGCCGAATTTTTAAGGGATTCCTTCACCCTTCTCATTTCAAGTGCTATTTTCTTGTCAAGTCTTTCAAATTAATTTTTATTATGTTGGGGTATGATCTATATATCTATTATACTGATATTTTATTTTCATATGATGAGATACCCTATTTGATCTCGTCAATTCATTTTTTTGATGTTTAAGTGACGCCGTTAAGCTGCCGAATTTTTAAGGGATTCCTTCACCCTTCTCATTTCAAGTCCTATTTTCTTGTCAAGTCTTTCAAGCTCATTTTTATTATGTTTGGATATGATCTATATATCTATCATACTTATATTTTATGTTCATATGATGAGAGAGCCTATTTTATCTCTTCAATTCATTTTTTTTGAAGTTTAAGTGACGTCGTTAGGCTGCCGAATTTTTAAGGGATTCTTTCACCCTTCCCATTTTCAAGTTCTATTTTCTTGTCAAGTCTTTCAAATTACTTTTTATTATGTTGGGGTATGATCTCTATATCTATCATACTGATATTTTATGTTCATATGATTAGATTCCCTATTTGATCTTGTCAATTCATTTTTTTTGAAGTTTAAGTGACGCCATTAGGCTCCCGAATTTTCATAAGAGAAATCTTATTTTTTTCTTCCTTTAATGTTCTTTATTTCAAATGGTATGTCCTTAAAATTTCATCGCCATGTTCATATATCCTTTATATTATTTCCCTATACTGTTTTATGGATCATTTATGAGTTGGTTACAAATGTCCCCTCTCTTTTCAATGTTTTCTAAAACCCTGTAACATAGCTGTTATGCAGCAGAATTTTCGTCTCAAAATACCTCTCTCTTTTTATCAAATTATTTTATTTTATTAATTGAATACTCAAATATATTTCTTATACAGGGGTATTCACATATATATCAAAATATTCTATTTTAAATTCTGGGATTTACATACACGAAATCCTCTTTCCTTTTTCGTGGGTTTAAAGTGACATAAAGATCACGTCTTTAAAGCAGTTTTTAAAATGTGATGACTATGAAATGAAACCCATTTCTTTTATGTTATATGGTTTTTTTATGAAAATATTGATGATGATCTATGTGTCTCTCATGATAATAAAGTAAAATTTAAGGGTGTACCCTGATAGTGCTCCAATGCATTGGGTAAATACTTAATCTCTAGAGATGACCATTTTTGACTGATACCTTGGTGAATAACCTTGGTAATTTTTAATGACACCTTGGGGATGGACCATGGTGAAACCAAAATTATTGTCTATGTTTAATGTTGTAGCCACATCTTCAAGTTATGAAACATGTTATTTTGATTATGATACGCCTCATGATCTCTTTCTCATGCCTTAAAGTTATTTTTCAGGACTTTTGATGTATTTCATGTTCTCATGTAAAATGTTTCTCTTATTTCCCTTACTAGGCCTTTTTCTCAACCTTTCCTTTGATTTATACTCCCAGGTTATGAGATTCTGTAATGAACTTAGGATAAACAAATGAATAATCCTTTCAAGTGTTTAAGAAGAATTTTTTTTCTCATGTAATAAGTTCTTGGTTTCCAAGACACTAAACCTTAAAGATCCTCAGTTTTGTATAATGTAATGAAAGTTTATGTGATTAAAAGGCGGAATGTTATAGTTGGTATCAAAGGATGGGTTAGTTATTTCTGGAAATTAGGATATGAAAACTCTATAAATAGCCCTATAGAAAATTTTAAATATAGGAAATCTTCTTGGTATTTTGGTGATTATTGAGTAAGCGGTTGCCAAGGAAATACATCCCTGTCTGGATATGAGCAGGTAGAGGTGGCTCTGGCACAGATGTACATAGGGGTAAAACCTGAAAACACCACTTTGAGATAGACTCAAATGGGAACTGGTACACGACAACGGGCCTTGCTGCACTCTTGGTTACGACACTCACGGGGGATATGCTTTGGTAAATTCATAAGCTTAGTATGAACCATTATTAAAAGGACAAAGATAAAATAAAATAAATATTCACATAAGAATTTATGATCATGGATAACCTAGATTAGAACCTAGGGGATCACAAGTTAGGGTATACTTTTCTACTCCTAGTTTGTCCTTCTATGCTTTAATTTTCCTTTTCATGATTATTGGCTAAGTATTTAATCCCCCTAATTATACTTTCTTTTCTTAGTTTATGGAGGGAAATGGAATAACATGTCCCAACAACCAATGTGATTGGAAATGTGATGATTGCCCTATTAACATAAAAGAGATGATTAGGGGATTAAAAGATGATTATTATTTTCGATGACATTCACTATTTTGGGAACCCTATTTGATCGAGGTAAATAGATTACTACGGTATTTTCTTTGAGGAGTAAAGGTTGACTTATATTTTGAAGAATCGATGAATTTAAGGTGGAATTATAGTAATTTGGGTTACTTATGGAAATGATTAACCTATATTGGGGAAAATGTGTTTAGGTTAGCTACTTTTGTTATAAGATATTAGGAGTTTTTTGTGTTGTTTGGAGATGAATGACAAAGTTTATCTTGGAAGACTATGTTTTCAAATCCTTCTTGTTTTTGGGTTTCAATCTTAGTATAGCTTGTTTTGAGGAATTTTAAGGATAGTTACTTATGGAATGGTCTATGATGAACTTTGGGCAGTACCGAGGAATTTTGAAGATTTAAAGAAGTTTCACTTCCTATGGGATTATTTCTTTTTGAAGAGTTGTTTTATCTTACCCTTTCTATTTTTGGGATAATGTTTAAAGATAAAATAAATAGATAGTTAATCTTTTGTGGATTGTGTGATTCTATAGAAGATGATTCTGGTGCTTTGATGAGACCAAGTAGTTTTGAATGCTCATTATTTGGAGAAAAGATTAGTCTTTGTAGAAACTTATTAAAGGATTAAACTCTAGTTTAGGGTAGGTATATTTCCTTGTGTTTTATTCAATGTACTAAATGAATTCCTCAAAACTGTGAAAAGGAATGTAAAACAAAAACGTTGTCTGTTAACACTTCCTACTGGGAAATCAAATACTGCTTAACCAATCATAAGTTTGTGATTTTCTTCTTCTTAACTTTCTCCTAATCATGTTTTCTATCACTCTCCCTCAGAACATGACCCTTTGTTTTCTCCTCCATGTCCATGTTTTCCTACATGGAATCCTAGTATGGGTTAACTCGGGTGACCTTTTTACTTCCCTTTATTTATTTTAAAGTAATAGTGTTACTGACTCTTTTTCCGATGAGGGACATTCAATAAAATTTACAATTCTCATTTTTAAAAATTGCAAGGACGCAATTTCTTAAGGGGGGAAGATTGTAACGACCCGAAATTTTGAATAAATATTGTTTTCTAATTTTTTGTGTTATTTTGTACTCAATAAAACTGTTTCATTTGATAGCATGAGTATAATTAAAATGAGACTGCTGGGATTTGACTATTATATGACTGTTAGTCAGTATGACTGTTAGAAACAGAATGTTGCGACTATTGTCTCTAAATACAAGTGATCTTGGTTAATTAATATAGAAAGAAGATTCGATGGCCTCATCCAGTAGTCTTGGACTGATCGAAGTCCATCTAATAGAACTTGGGAAGGAGGTAGCACCACTGGGCTTTGCTCTGGACCAAACCCAAGCTGAACTTCATCATGTGAAGCTAGAATGGAATCGCCTTCGCGAGAAGTTCAAACTGATAGAAATTACTACTCGTGCAATTTTGGTCGAGCCACCCCAAGATTCTATTACCCTAGCACACCTTACTCTTAGGTCCTAAGCTGGTGTTATAAGGGGTTATGTAACGAGACCATAACTGCCTTGTGTAATCCTTTGTTATAAATAAAATTGTGTTCTCTTCTTATGGTGAAGTTTGTGAATTTTCAAATGTCTAGATAAATATAGTGTGCATATTTTAAAAATGTTTATGTAACCCTTAAATAATTAAAAATGTGTTATTATTTTCAAAAAATGGTCTTCTACAATTTTGTTCAGTATGAAATTTAGAATCTAATAAGATCAACTTAATTTTTGATGAATAGGAAATTATGAATAGTGATTTCATGCTTAGGATTAGTAATGTGACCAAATGGATTAGTAATATCACTTAAAGAAAGTATTAATATAATCTAGGCACCTTGATTAAGTAATGAGATTCAATAAAATAGGTAAATAACTGTTTCAGAAAATATTAGACAAGTATTTGTTTTTTTGGGTGAATAGTGTTTTTTAATTAAAAATTAAATTAAAAATATTTAGAAAATTATTTTCATAAAATGGATTTCATTTTTGAACTCAGTGTGTCGATATTATTTTAAGGTAATTTTTGGGGATTTTTCTGAAAAAAATGAATTTTTGGTGAATAGTGTATTTATTTAAAAATTAAATTAAAAATATTTAGAAAATTATTTTTATAAGACGGAGTTAATTTTTGAAATGAGAGCATTGATATTTGGTTCAGGTGAGATTTTGGGATTTTTCTGAGAAAGTTGAATTTTCAGTGAATAGTAAAAATACAGTTTTAGGGTTTCGGTATGTTTAATGACATCATAATTGTGTCATGATGATGTCATGAGATATTTTAAGGGTTTTCTGACCAAATGTGATGAATTATTGTATGGAGGGCCCCATGTGGCCTAACTCAATGGGAAATACCATGGGAGAGCCCATGGTTTTGAGAAAACCACTTGTGAGGTGTCCCTTGGCCATTAATGCCTTGTCCCCTCACATTCCCTATAAATACCCACCCTTTCCTCCTTTAGTTTTCACTCCCAACTCTCCCCCAACGTAGCTATGGTCTCATTACCTCCCAAGGAGTCCTCTCAAGGTGCCCCTAATCCCTCAAGGTCACAACCATTAAGTTTTAAGAGTTACGTTTTATGGTAAGGGATCCGACCTCCCTCTTTCTTTTCAAGTAATCTCTTTTATGTCATTTCTTTTATGTCATTTCTTTTATGATCCATGTTATTATGTTGAAGGATGTTCTTTTATATTACTATTACTTCCCATTTCATGTTCATATGATGAGAGATCCCCTCTTACTCTCATCATTTCGGTTTATGAATGTTTAAGTGACGTTGTTAGGCTGCCGAAATTTTTGTAACGGATTCTTTCACCCTTCTCATTTTCAAGTTCTATTTTCTCGTCAAGTATTTCCAGTTCCTTTTTATTATGTTGGGTTATGATCTATATATCTATAATAATGATATTTTATGTTCATATGATGAGAGACCCTATTTGATCTCGTCAATTCATTTTTTTAATGTTTAAGTGACGCTTTTATGCCGCCGAATTTTTAAGGGATTCCTTCACCCTTCTTATTTCAAGTCCTATTTTCTTATCAAGTCTTTGAAGTTCCTCTTTATTATGTTGGGTTATGATCTCTATATATATCATAATTATCTTTTATTTTCATATGATGAGAGACCCTATTTGATCTTATCAATTCCTTTTTTTGAAGTTTAAGTGATGCCGTTAGGCTGTCGAATTTTTAAGGGATTCCTTCACCCTTCTCATTTCAACTACTATTTTCTTGTCAAGTATTTCAAGTTATTTTTTATTATGTTGGGGTATGATATCTATATCTATCATACAAATCTTTTATTTTCATATTATGAGAGACCCTATTTTATCTCACCAATTCATTTTTTTTAAGTTTAAGTGACTCCGTTAGGCTGCCAAATTTTTTAGGGATTCCTTTACCCTTCTCATTTTCAAGTTCTATTTTCTTGTCAAGTATTTCAAGTTCCTTTTTATTATATTGGGGTATTATCTCTATATCAATCATATTGATCTTTTATTTTCATATGATTAGAGACCCTATTTGATCTCTTCAATTCATTTTTTTTAAGTTTATGTGACGCCATTAGGTTGGCGAATTTTCATAAGAGAAATCTTATTTTTTTCCTTCCTTTCATGTTCTTCATTTCAAATGGTATATCCTTAAAATTTCATCACCATGTTAATATATCCTTTATATTATATCCCTATACTATTTTATAGATCATTTATTTGTTGGTGACCCCTGTCCCCTCTCTTTTCAATGTTTTCTAAAACCCTCTAACATAGCCGTTATGCTGCAGAATTTTCGTCTCAAAATACCTCTCTCTTTTTATCAAATTATTTTATTTTATTAAGTGAATACTCAAATATATTTCTTATACCGGGGTATTCACATATATATCAAAATGTTATATTTTAAATTCTTGGATTTACATACACAAAATCTGCGTTCCTTTTTCATGGGTTTAAAGTGACATAAAGATCACGTCTTTAAAGCAGTTTCTAAAATGTGATGACTATGAAATGAAACCCATTTTTTTATTCTATATGGGTTGTTTATGAAATGACTGATGATTATATATGTGTATCACATGATAATAAAGGCAAATTTAAGGGTGAGACCTGATAGCGCTCCAATGCATTGGGTAAGGACTTAATCTCTAGAGATGACCATTTATGACTGATACCTTGGTGAATAACCTTGGTAATTTTTTATGAAACCTTGGGGATGGACCTTGGTGAAATGGAAGTTATTGTCTATGTTTAATGTTGTAGCCACATCTTCAAGTTATGAAACACATTATTTTTATTATGATATGCCTCATTATCTCTTTCTCATGCCTAAAAGTTATTTTCAGAACTTTTGATGTATCTCAAGTTCTCATGTAAAATGTTTCCCTTATTTCCCTTACTGGGCCTTTTTCTAACCCTTTACTTTGATGTATTCTCTCAGGTTATGAGATGCTGTAATGAACTTAGGATGAACAAATGAAGAATCCTTTCAATTGTTTAGAAAAATGTTTTTTTTCTCATGTAATAAGTTCCTGGTTTCCAAGACACTAAACCTTGAAGATCCTCAGTTTTGTATAATGTAATGAAAGTTTATGTGATAAAAAGGTAGGATGTTATAGTTGGTATCAAAGGATGGTTTAGTCATTTGTGAAAATTAGGTTATGAAAACTCTAGGAAGAGCCCTAGAGAAAAGTTTAAATATAGGAAATCTTCCTGGTATTTTGGGGAGTATTGAGTAAGGGGTCGCCAAGAAAATACATCACTGTCTGGATACGAGCAGGTAGAGGTGGCTCTGGAACAGATGTACATAGGGGTAAAACCCAAAAACACCGCTTTGAGCTAGACTCAAATAGGAACTGGTACACGACAATGGGCCTTACTGCACTCTTGGTTATGACACTGCCGGGGGATATGCTTTGTTAAATTCATAAGCTTAGTATGAACCATTATTAAAGGGATAAAGATAAAATATAAAAATATTCACATAAGAATTTATGATCATGGATAACCTAGATTGGAACCTAGGGGATAACAAGTTAGGGTATACTTTTCTTCTATGAGTTTTTTCTTCTATGCTTTAAGTTTCCTTTTTATGATTATTGGCTAAGTATTTAATCCCCCTAATTATACTTTCTTTTCTTAGTTAATGGAGGGAAATGGAAGAACATGTCCCAAAAACCAATGTGATAGGAAATGTGATGATTTCCCTATTAATATAATAGAGATGATTAGGGGATTAAAAGATGATTATTACTTTGGAATACATTCACTATTATGGGAACCCAATTTGATCGAGGTAAATAGATTACAGCGGTATTTTCTTTGAGGAGCAATGGTTGACTTATATTTCGAAGAATCGGTGAATTTAAGGTGAACTTATAGTAATTTAGGTTACTATGTAAATGATTAACTTGTCTTGGGGAAAATATGTTTAGGTTAGCTACTTTTGTTATAAGATGTTAGGAGTGGTGATGTGGTTTGGAGATGAATGATAAAGTTTATGTTGGAAGACTATGTTATCAAATCCTTCTTGTATTTGGGTTTCAAACTCAGTTTGGTTTATTTTGAGGAATTTTAAGGACAGTTATTAATGGAATGGTCTATGATGAACTTTGGGTAGTACCGAGGAATTTTGAAGATTTAAAGAAGTTTCCCTTCCTATGGGATTCTTTCTTTTTGAAGAGTTGTTTTATCTTACCCTTTCTGTTTTTGGGATGATGTTTAAAGATAAAATAAATAGATAGTTAATCTTTTGTGGACTATGTGATTCTATAGAAGATGATTCTTGTTCTTTGATGAGACCAAGTAGTTCTGAATGCTCATCGTTTGGGGAAAAGATTAATCTTGGTAAAAACTTATTAAAGGATGAAACTCTACTTGAGGGTTGGTATATTTCCCTGTGTTTTATTCTATGTAGTAAATGAATTCCTCAAAACTATGAAAAGGAATGCAAAACAAAAACATTGTCTGTTAACGTTTCCTACTGGGAAGTAAAATACTGTTTAACCCATCATAAGATTGTGATTTTCTTGTTGTTAACTTTCTCCTAATCATGTTTTCTATCACTCTCCCTCAGAACGTGACCCATTGTTTTCTCCTCCATGTCCATGTTTTCCTACATGGAATCCTTGTATGGGTTAACTCGGGTGACCTTTTTTACTTACCTATCTTTATTTTAAAGTAATAGTGTTATTGGCTCTTTTTCCGATGTGGGAATTTCAATGAAATTTCAAATCCTGATTTTTTAAAATTGTGAGGAAGCAATTTCTTAAGGGGGAAAGATTGTAACGACCCGGAATTTTTAATAAATATTGTTTCCTAATTTTGTGTGTTATTTTATACTCAATAAAACTGTTTTATTTGATAACATGAGTATAATTAAAATGATACTATTGGGTTTTGACTATTATATGACCGTTAGTCAGTATGACCGTTGGAAACCGAATGTTGCGACTATTGTCTCAAAATACAAGTGATCTTGGTTAATTAATATAGAAAGAAGATTTGATAGCCTCATCCAGTAGTCTTAGACCGACCGAAGCCCATCTAAAAGAACTTGGGAAGGAGGTAGCACCACTGGGCTTTGCTCTGGACCAATCCCAAGCCGAACTTCATCGTGTGAAGCTAGAACGGAATCACCGTCGCGAGAAGTTCAAACTGATAGAAATTACTACTCGTGCAATGTTGGCCAAGACACCCCAAGATTCTATCACCCTAGCACACCTTACTCTTAGGTCCTATGCTGGTGTTATAAGGGGCTATGTAACGAGACCATAACTACCTTGTGTAATCCTTTGTTATAAATAAAATTGTGTTCTCTTCTTATGGTGAAGTTTGTGAATTTTCAAATGTCCGGATAAATATAGTATGCATATTTTTGATGAATTTTAGAAAAAGTATATTTTAAAAAAATTTATGTAAACCTTAAATAATTAAAAATGTGTTATGATTTTTAAAAAATGGTCTTCTACAATTTTTTTCAGTACAAAATTTAGAATCTAATAAGATCAACTTAATTTTTGATGAATAGTAAATTATGAATACTGCTTTTATGCTTAGGATTAATAATGTGACCAAATGGATTAGTAATCTTACTTAAAGAAAGTATTAATATAATCTAGGCACCTTGATTAAGTAATGAGATTCAATAAAATAGGTAAATAACTGTTTCAAAAATTATTAGTCAAGTATTAGTTTTTTAGAGTGAATAGTTTTTTTAATTGAAAATTAAATTAAAAATATTTAGAAAATTATTTTTATAAAAGGGACTTCATTTTTGAACTCGTAGCGTCGATATTATTTTAAGGTGATTTTTGGGGATTTTTCTGAAAAAATGAATTTTCGGTGAATTGTGTATTTATTTAAAAATTAAATTAAAAATATTAAGAAAATTATTTTTATAAAATGGAGTTCACTTTTGAAATCAGAGCATTGATATTTGGTTCAGGTGAAATTTTGGGATTTTTCTGAGAAAGTTGAATTTTCACTGAATAGTAAAAATACAGTTTTAGGGTTTTGGTATGTTTAATGACATCATAATTGTGTCATGATGATGTCATAAGATATTTTTAGGGTTGGCCGACCATGTAACACCTCAAGATTCCACGGTACGTTTCCCTTTGAATAATGCAATGGTGTGCATTGTACGCAACTTCGAGATTTTAACACACCACAATCAATCAAACTAGCCGTTATGAATAGTAATACCTACTTTTTGAAATTTTATAAATTCTATCTCTCAAAATGGACCTCATTTTTTGATTCTAAATATCAAAATTATCCTAGGGTGAAATTTTGGTACTTTTCGGACAACTTTCATATTTTGATGAATAGTGAAAATTACTAAATTTTAATTAAAAACAACTTTTTTTAATCAAAATAATTATTAGTGATAAATTATGAATTTGAGTGGTTTTAAAGTATATTTAGAATATATTTTTACCATTTAATACAATTTGGGTCATTGAACATAATTTCACATTTAAACCAGACATAAACAAGTGCCAATCTTTTGATAGTTATTATCTCTTAAAAACACGCTTTTTGTTTTAACAACGGGAATTAATTTTAAATTTATTTCTGCTACTTCTGTGTTTTGAATTTAGAAAAATGGATTCCATATTTGGAATCATGATATTCAAATTGTGTAAATAGGTAACTTTTATTTTCAGACATTTTGGATAATTACTTCGGTAAATATTTTATTTACCATGGTTAAAGGGTAAATCCGGTAAACAAGGGTTAAAAAATAATATTATAATAATACTAAATTACCCTAAAACGTGTCTTAACCCTATTGGTTAATAAATGGTCAATCATGGGTATCTTTGGGTCGATTTTGGGACCCCATGGATCCACTTGTAAGTGATAATGACACTTTATTTTAATTAAGTTAAAATAAATACAAAAATGACACAAGCATATATCTTTTAGAAAAACAATTGTTAGATAAGGTTATATATGTTTAATTTTAGACTATAAATATTCATTAGAAATATAAAAAGGATTTACTACATAATTCTATTTTATTTATAATTTTTAGACATTAAATAAGTTAATTTATTCATGACACATTGGTGATGCAGTAATTACCATAATAGTGAAAATTTAGAATAATTGATATTATAAATACCCAAATAAATATAATTTGAGACTTTTGTTGAATTATAATAATTTTCTAGGTTACTATGACATATTAGGATTTATTTAATTAACTTTCTTCGAAGTAATCATTCTGTTATGTGTTTCACAAAAATCAACTATTGAATAGTGTCAAAATTGACATAAAAGGGTTTTTAAAACAAATATTATATTATTAGTTGATATTAAATTCCTAAAAATATAAGGTTCGGCCAAGAGACTTATCTCATGATATTTATATCATTAATTAACCACTTGGGGGTCTCTTGGATGTATATAGTATGTTTATTAACTATATAATATAAAAATACAAAGTGACATGGTAAATGTCAAACTACTTAACTAAGATTTAAAACTAAAAGATAAGGTTAATATAGTGACACAAACCTCTCTAAATTATATTGTATGAATGGTTTTCGACCTATCCCCACCATAACCATTGAATAATCAACTTTTTATCCATTATAAACCGAATATGAATTTATTATAAATTAATATTTCTAGATTTTCCAAAGGTTCCCCTCACCCCTCTTATAAAAGGGCACTCCTCCTTCTCATTTCTTCACACCTTAAAAGCCTTTTGGTTCGGAGAAACCCTACCCAAATACTCTCTCAAATTCCCTCACTACAACCTAGAGGCCTTAGTTTGATCATAAAGCCAACCTAAGGATCCCTTTTGATCAAATCAATAGGAAGAACCCGAAGAAGAGGTAATGTTTTCACCACCCCTTTTCAAGTTGCTTTCTTCTTCCACTTCTTCTTTATTTGTTATTACCATTATAAAATAATAACCCCAGTATAATATATATACATTGATGTTATTATAAATATTTTAAAACCATATTCAGTATTCTATCCATCCATTGAATAACATGTCACCATACGTGCGTACGTACGGCTTACCGTCTCCACGTCGTGGTGTAATTGTTATTCAATTTATTATTATTTGGATGGGTATAATAATGATGTATAACTCATGTAAATAATAAATATAAAATGATAATGATTCTGTATATATGATATACCATCCAATTATATATTATTTTAATATCAAAAGAATGATATTGTCGCTCGTGCGTACGTACGGACTACTGTCTCCACGAACGCGATGAGATTCATTCTCCATCGTATCCATTCAAGTAAAATTATAATTTTATGATTTAAAAATAGTATCTAAGGACTTGATATCATTCAGGATATGAATAATATACATCCCATTAATAATGAATATGGCTCACATAACAAAGAATATAAAGTAAAATGAACCCGTTTACACTCGAAATGACGATAATTCTAAGATATTATTAACAAATCAATGTTAAAAGATCATATATCATATCATATTAAATTAAATTATTCTTGTATAATTCAATAACAATTATTTCTCCATTATACAGGAGGTTAACCTACCGTCGACCAAGGAAAAATTACAAAGTAAGGGATTTTCTTATCTCACTTTCAATTCTGTGAGATTTCCATTGTTCGCCACTAAATTATTGAAAGTGGTGTATTGTGTACTTCCATTTGATATATATTACCATGATTCTATTTATATTAATTTTATTATTTAAATAATTTGGTGGTTATTAACTTTTGTCCATACAACTCAGTTGATTAACGTGGTAAGGAGTTTCTTATCTAACTCTTAATTTCGTGAGAATTCCATTGTTCACCACTTATTTATTGCATGTGGTGTATGTGTACTTCCCATGATTGTATTAACTGTGTAATATAAGTTAATTTATGGGTATTTACATCATCATTTTATTATCCTTATTTCATGGGTGCATGTTTCATAAGTTACCAAATGGATAAGGGAATTTGAAATTTCAATTTCCAATTATTCGGCTTTACGCAAACTTCATTGATTATTTTACTCCGAGATTATGTGTGGAATTACTATTCATTTTCTTATGTCATATTTTCCACTCCCCTTTCTGTGGATATACTTTTGATACACATAATCAATCCATTTATAAATTCTCAAGTGATCGGTATGAACTTGATAAGAGTAATTTTAACTCAATCTCCATTTGTTGAGTTAAATATCCAATTCATTGGTGTTGTTTTTACAAGAATATGTGTGAATGTCATCTGATTTATTTACACTAAATATCCAATCATATTGAGTGTATTTATATTTTTCACACATAATTATGTCGTTGATTTATCCTTAACCTAAGGATACAGCCTTTATGAGAGATTTCATCTCAATTTAAATTCCATTGATACTTATTTGTTGTTATACACCAAATCACTTTTATGTGGTGTATATAATGTACTTTGACATAGTATATCATGAATCCATTTATTTTCATGATATTAAAAAGTTTTTATTACCCCAATTATTTGTATTCAAGTGTCGCTCTTTTGGTTAGAATCTCTAACTAAAATACCATTTTTAAATATTTTAATGACTTATTCTTCTAAATCTTTCTCATTAATGTACATGTTTTAAAAAATCGTTTTAAGGATTTATTTATATGGACATTAAAGTTTTAAAATTAAAACTCCTTTTAAAAGTTTCAAAGTGGTATGGGACACTTTTATTAAAAAATCTATTTTTAAATGGCTTCTTGACAAATAGTGTGACTTTTAAATGTTTTCAAGAAAAGGGGGATATTTCTCTCAAATAGTTTTGATGATTATTTTCATCTATGTCAACATCCTTCATTATTATTGATTGAGGTTAATGTGATACAATACAATCTTCCATATTGTATCGAATGATTTATGTTTGACTGTGGATGTGCTATTTTTATACCATTCATGGTTTGTGGTAAAAGTATTGACATTCCGTATGCTAGTTTTAATACGAATGTTTATGTTATGTTTAAACCTGTTCATATAAGGAATGCATTGGACTTAATAAGTGACGGGTGGAGCCTGCTATAGCTCCTCGATGCATCGGTAGGTCTCATGAGACAAACTAGTGTCTTGGCACAAGGCCTTGGCAAAATCTTATTTGTAGTCTTGGCACGAGGCCTTGGCTATGTGGTTATGATATTCTGGAATTATGCATTCCATCATTATGAAAGTGGTTATTGATATTGCATGTGATTATTCGATTAGTAGAATATCCATGTGAATGAGTAAATGGCATTATTTCATTTTATTTTTTCCATACTATATTGAAGTTCAAGTTTAAAAGGCTTTTGTTTTAGTTATACATTGCCTTAAATGTTTATTCTTATTTATAAAAGTTTCCGCTATATTGTTATCCTTACTGGGCATTTGAGCTCACCCCTTTTCTATGTTTTATTTTTCCCAGGAAGTGAAGAAGTAAATTATGAATGACCTGCAGGGACATTATGAGGGGATAATAGTGTGGATTATGGAGACAATATGTTGTTTTAGTAGTTTTTCACTTCATGATGTAATGTAAAACTTTATGAATGTATCTAGTGCTTCCAAGGCTACTAAACCAATCGGTCTTTCGAGATTTGATCTTTCTTGTGATCATTCCAATGTTAAGTAATAATGCACCGACTCTGGGTAACTGGGGTCGGGGCGTTACAGTTGGTATCAGAGGAAGTTTAGTAAAAACTGTGGAAGCTAGATTTAGATAAACTCGGATTAGAGCATGTAGACCTAAGATGAACTTTGAGGATTAGTATAGAAGAACTTCCTAGAATTTTGGTATTGTATAGATTTTGTGAGTTTTCTGAGCAATACATCCCTATCTGGATACGAGCAGGTAGAGGCGGCTCTGGCACAGATGTACCTAGGGGTAAAACCCGAAAACTCCTCTTTGAGCTAGTCTCAAACGGGAACTGGTGCACGACAACGGGCCTTGTTGCACTCTTGGTTACGACACTCCCGGGGGATATGCTTAGGATAATTTACATTTTCTTTACAAACTGATTTCAGTAATATATATATAAGATGAGAGTAAATGACCTTGGTTAATCCTAATATGTTTCAAATTGAGAATATGGTGACATGTTAATCTCTAACTGATTTTACCACTATTGTTACTCACACAATGCTTTCTAGTATTAGTTAATGGATGGATTCCAAGTAAGTCATAGTGACTTTGAGAATGATTTACAAAGTGGGAATGGTGGTGGAAATGAGCAACAAAATGGAATGTTGATAGGCGTAAAAGATATCGTCTTTATGCCAAATCAGTTTTCCAAAAATATGATCAACAACATATATATTAACCAAATCCTAGACTCCACAAGGAAGAGAAAGGTGATGAATGATAAGAGCTCCAGCAATGGAGACCATGGAGAAAAGAACCCTCAATTTTCATCATGTAGGAAATGTGGAAGGAGACACCCAGGAAAGTGTCTCAATGGGACAACGAAATGCTTTATGTGTGGGAAGGAAGGACATAAAGTGAAGAAGTGCCGAAGAAAAATGAAGAGTACTATGGAAGAAGATAAAAATGGCCCCAAGAGTCCATTTACAGTCATTTCCCATAAATGTAGGGGACCTGGACATTACCCAAGTGAATGTCCTATTCTATAGGATATTTTCTTGGTGAAAGAAGAAGCTATGTGGAAATAAATGGTTTGAGAAATGTTTAAAAAGTATTAGAGCTCCTTGTTGATGGGTTTACTTTGGAATAATTTTCTCTTGTATTTGTAACCTCGCAGTTTGCCATGTGAGAATGATATTTGAGGAAGAATTC
Source organism: Viscum album (assembly GCA_963277665.1). Classification (NCBI taxonomy): domain Eukaryota; kingdom Viridiplantae; phylum Streptophyta; class Magnoliopsida; order Santalales; family Viscaceae; genus Viscum; species Viscum album. The sequence continues at coordinate 327,706,618 of OY728144.1, read as the reverse complement.
TCTCTTCTCTTGTGGATATAGGTATAAATAACTATTTGGTTTTATATGATCATTGGGGTTTGAGAGAATTATAAGTTATTATAATTTGGGATGAAAATGCAAGGTATGATATAACATTTGTGGTTAAATTATGTTATTTTGAAGAATTTATCTGATTTTGGTAATATTATAAAATATAGTTTTTGAAAAAGGACAACACGTAGACCGTGTGACAACCCGTTGCGTCGGACAAAGCTGTGAGAATTGAACCCACAACCAAAGTTAAATTGGGATTTATCGCCTACCACAGGACTACGTGAAGTCCCTGGTTAGTGTGACTATTTTTTTAGTTAAATGATTTTATTGATCAATAATAAGTTGATTTGGGTTCTTATGTCTTATCAAATTAATACCCTTGGTATAGGAAAATAGAATACAATGGGGTTTCATTTGTAGAGTAATGGTAGATTTTTATCTACGTTTTTTATTGTGGATTTATAGTGATTTGGGTTATTTAAGGAAATGATTAACCTATAACAGAGAATATGTGATGATGTTAATTACTTTTAAGTATGTGACTTTAAGAGTATTTGATGTCATTTGGAGATAAAATTTAACATGGGAGACTACATAATCAAATTCTTCTATGTTTTGGGTTTCAATATTAGTTTGGATTATATTGAAGGATTTTAAGGACAATTGATTATTGAATGGTATTTATTTAACTTTGGGGTATTGTTGGTTTAATTTTAGAAATTAAGATTAGTGCATATTTATCTCAAGGCATATCCTTTTGGGGGATCATTAGATCTTTCACTAACCATTTTGGTTTTGATTAATCTTCAAAGACAATGTAAATATATAGTTTATCCTGGATGGATCATGTGATTCTATAGAAGTTTATTCTAGCTCTTCCAGTGTGACTAAGTATTCTTGAATACTCATCGTTTAAAAAAATTGAGTTAGTGGTGGAAATTTAATAAAGAATGAAACTCTACTTAAAAAGTAACTATATCTCTTAATGTTATTAGTCAATATCATAAATGAATTCCTCGTCCTTATGTAATGTAACTTAAAACAAAAAAAAATTGTCTTTTTACTTTCCTACTAGGAGACTAATGGTCGTTTGTCCCAACAAAAGTTTGTGGTTTTCTTATTGTTAACTTTCTCCTGATCATGATTTCTATCCCACTCCATCATAACTTGACACATATTTTACCATCCAAATCCATGTTTTCCTACATGGAATCCGAGTATGGGTTATCTTGGATTACCTGTATACCTCTCTTTCTTTCTTTTAAAGTGATAGTTTTATTGACTCTTTTTCTGATGTGGGATTTCCATTATATTCCCAAGCACAATTTTAAAAATTTTGAGGACGTAATTTATTTAATGAGGGGAGAATGTAACACCCCAAGCTTCCACGGTACGTTTCCCTTCGAATAATGCAATGGCGTGTATTGTATGCAACTTCGAGATTTTAACACACCACAACCAATCAAACTAGCCGTTATGAATAGTAATACCTATTTTTTGAAATTTTCTAAATTCTATCTCTCAAAATGGACTTCATTTTTGGATTCGTAATATTGAAATTAGCCTAGGGTGAAATTTTGGTACTTTTCGGATAACTTTCATATTTTGATGAATAGTGAAAATTACTAAATTTTAATTAAAAAAAACTTTTTTTAATCAAAATAATTAATAGTGATAAATTATGAATTTGAGTGGTTTTAAAGTATATTTAGAATATAGTTTTACCATGTAATACAATTTGGGTCATTGAACATAATTTCACATTTAAACCAGACATAAACAAGTGTCAATCTTTTGATAGGTATTATCTCTTAAAAACACGCTTTTTGTTTTAACAACGGGAATTAATTTTAAATTAATTTCAGCCACTTCTGTGTTTTGAATTTAGAAAAATGGATTCCATATTTGGAATCAGGATGTTCAAATTGTTTAAATATGTAACTTTTATTTTTAGACATTTTGGATAATTACTTCGGTAAATATTTTATTTACCATGGTTAAAGGGTAAATCCGGTAAACAAGGGTTAAAAAATAATATTATAATAATACTAAATTACCCTAAAACGTGTCTTAACCCTATTGGTTAATACATGGTCGATCATGGGTATCTTTGGGTCGATTTTGGGACCCCATGGATCCACTTGTAAGTGATAATGACACTTTATTTTAATTAAGTTAAAATAAATACAAAAATGACATAGGCATATATCTTTTAGAAAAACAATTGTTACATAGGGTTATATATGTTTTATTTTAGACTATAAATATTAATTAGAAATATAAAACGATTTCCTACATAATTATATTTTATTTATAATTTTTAGACATTAAATAAGTTAATTTATTTATGACACAATGGTGATGCAGTAATTACCATAATAGTGAAAAATTAGAATAATTGATATTATAAATACAAAAATAAATATTATTTGACACTTTTGTTGAATTAAACTAATTTTCTAGGTAACTATGACATATTATGATTGATGTAATTAACTATTTTCTAAGTAATAATTCTGTTATGTGTTTCACAAAAATCAACTATTGAATAGTGTCAAAATTGACATAAAAGAGTTTTTAAAACAAATATTATATTATTAATTGATATTAAATTCCTAAAAATCTATGGTTCGGCCAAGAGACTTATATCATGATATTTATATCATTAATGGACCACTTGGGGGTCTCTTGGATGTATATAGTAAGTTTATTAACTATATAATATAAAAATACAAAGTGACATGGTAAATGTCAAACTAATTAACTAAGAGTTAAAACTAAATGATAAGGTTAATATAGTGACACAAACCTGTCTAAATTCTATTGGATGAATGTTTTTCGACCTATCCCCACCATAACCTTTGAATAATCAACTTTGGAGCCATTATAAACCGAATATGAATTTATTATAAATTAATATTTCTAGCTTTTCCAAAGGTACCCCTCACCCCTCTTATAAAAGGGAACTCATCCTTCTCATTTCTTCACACCTTCAAAGCCTTTTGGTTCGGCCAACACCCTCCCAAATACTCGCAAAACTTCCCTCACTACAACCTAGAGGCCTTAGTTTGATCAGAAAGCCAACCTAAGGATCCCTTTTGGTCAAATCAAAAGGAAGAACCCGAAGAAGAGGTAATGTTTTCACCACCCCTTTTCAAGTTCCTTTCTTCTTCCACTTCTTCTTTCTTTGTTATTACCATTATAAAATAATAACTCCAGTATAATATATATAATGTAATGTTATTATAAATATGGTACTACTATATTCAGTATTCTATCCATCCATTGAATAACATGTCACCATACGTGCGTACGTAAGGCTTACCGTCTCCACGTCATGGTGTAATTGTTATTCAATTTATTATTATTTGGATGGGTATAATAATGATGTGTAACTCATGTAAATAATAAATATAACATGATAATTATTCTGTATAATTGATATATCATCCAATTATATATTATTTTAATATCAAAAGAATGATATTGTCGCTCGTGCGTACGTACGGACTACCGTCTCCACGAACGTGATGAGATTCATTCTTCATCGTATACATTCAAGTATAATTATAATTTGATGATTTAAAAATAGTATCTATTTACTTGATATCATTATGGATATGAATAATATACATCCCATTAATAATGAATATGGATCACGTAACAAAGAATATAAAGTAAAATGAACCCGCTAACGCCCGAAATGACGATAATTCTAAGATATTATTAACAAATCAAAGTTAAAAGATCATATATGATATAATATTAAAATAAATGATTCTTGTATAATTTAATAACAATTATTTCACCATTATACAGGAGGTTAACCTACCGTCGACCAAGGAAAAAGTACAAAAGTAAGGGATTTTCTTATCTCACTTTCAATTCCGTGAGATTTCCATTGTTCGCCACTAAATTATAGAAAGTGGTGTATTGTGTACTTCCATTTGATATATATTATCAGTATTCTCTTTATATTCATGTTATTCTGTAAATAATTTTTTGGTTATTAACTTTTGGCCATATGACTCAGTTGATTAACGTGGTAAGGAGTTTCTTATCTCACTCTTAATTCCGTGAGAATTCCATGTTCACCACTTATTTATTGCATGTGGTGTATGTGTACTGCTCATGATTGTATTCATTGTGTAATATACTTTAATTTATGGGTATTTAAATCATCATTGTATGATCCTTATTTCATGGGTGCATGTTTCATAAGTTACCAAATGGATAAGGGAATTTGAAATTTCAATTTCCAATTATTCGGCTTTACGCAAACTTCATTGATTATTTTACTCCGAGATTATGTGTGGAATTACTATTCATTTTCTTATGTCATATTTTCCACTCCCCTTTCTGTGTATATACTTTTTATACACATAATCACTCCATTGATAAATTCTCAAGTGATCGGTATGAACTTGATAAGAGTAATTTTAACTCAATCTCCATTTGTTGAGTTAAATATCCAATTCATTGGTGTTGTTTTTACAAGAATATGTGTGAATTTAATCTGATTGATTTACACTAAATATACAATCATATTGATTGTATTTATATTTTTTACACATAATTATGCCATTGATTTATCCTTAACCTAAGGATACGGCCTTTATGAGAGATTTCATCTCAATTTAAATTCCATTGATACTTCTTTGTTGTTATACACCAAATCACTTTTATGTGGTGTATAAAATTTAATTTTACATAGTATATCATGAATCCCTTTATTCTAATGATATTACAAAGTTTTGATTACCCCAATTATTTGTATTCAAGTGTCGCTCTTTTGGTTAGAATCTCTAACTAAAATACCATTTTTAAATATTTTAAAGACTTATTCTTCTAAATCTTTCTCATTAATGTCCATGTTTTAAAAAATGGTTTTAAGGATTTATTTATATGGACATTAAAGTTTTAAAATTAAAACTTCTTTTGAAAGTTTCAAATTGGTATGGGACACTTTGATTCAAAAATCTATTTTTAAATGGCTTCTTGACAAATAGTGTGACTTTTAAATGTTTTCATGAAAAGGGGGATATTTCCCTCAAATAGTTTTGATGATTATTTTCATCTCTGTCAACATCCTTCATTATTCTTGATTGAGGTTAATGTGATACAATAAAATCTTCCATTTTGTATCGAATGAGTTATGTTTGACTGTGGATGTGCTATTTTTATACCATTCATGGTTTGTGGTAAAAGTATTGACATTTTGTATGCTAGTTTTAATATGAATGTTTTTGTTATGTTTAAACCTATTCATATGAGGAATGCATTGGACTTAATAAGTGACGGGTGGAGCCCGCTATAGCTCCTCGATGCATCAGTAGGTATCATGAGACAAACTAGTGTCTTGGCAAAAGGCCTTGGAAAAATCTCATTTGTAGTCTTGGCACGGGGCCTTGGCTATGTGGTTATGATAGTCTGGAATTATGCATTCCATCATTATGAAAGTGGTTATTGATATTGCATGTGATTATTCGATTAGTACAATATCCATGTGAATAAGTAAATGGCATTATTTCATTTTATTTTTTCCATACTATGTTGAAGTTCAAGTTTAAAAGGCTTTTGTTTTAGTTATACATTCCCTTAAATGTTTATTCTTATTTATAAAAGTTTCCGCTATATTGTTATCCTTACTGGGCATTTGAGCTCACCCCTTTTCTATGTTTTATTTTTTCCAGGAAGTGAAGAAGTAAATTATGAATGACCTGCAGGGATATTATGAGGGGATCATAGTGTGGATTATGGAGACAATATGTTGTTGTAGTAGTTTTTCAATTCATGATGTAATGTAAAACTTTATGAATATATCTAGTGCTTCCAAGGATACTAAACCAATCGGTCTTTCGAGATTTGATCTTTCTTTTGATCATGCCAATGTTAAGTAATAATGCACCGACTCTGGGTAACTGGGGTCGGGGCGTTACAGTTGGTATCAGAAAAAGTTTAGTACAAACTTTGGAATCTCGATTTAGATAAACTCTGATTAGAGCACGTAGACCTAAGATGAACTTTGAGGATTAGTATAGAATAACTTCCTAGAATTTTTGTATTGTAGAGATTTTGTGAGTTTTCCGAGCAATAAATCCTTGTCTGGATACGAGCAGGTAGAGGCGGCTCTGGCACAGATGTACCTAGGGGTAAAACCAGAAAACACCGCTTTGAGCTAGACTCAAACGGGAACTGGTGCACGACAACGGGCCTTGCTACACTCTTGGTTACAACACTCCTGGGGGATATTCTTAGGATAATTTACATTTTCTTTACAACACGATTTAAGTAATATATATATAAGATGAGAGTAAATGACCTTGGTTAATCCTAATATGTTTCAAATTGAGAATATGGTGACATGTTAATCTCTAAATGATTTTACGACTATTGTTACTCACACAATGCTTTCTGGTTTTAGTCAATGGCTAGATTCCAATGAATTCATAGTGACTTTGAGAATGATGTACAAGGTGGGAATGGTGGGGGCAATGAGCAACAAAATGGAATGTTGATAGGCGTAAAAGATATCGTCTTTATGCCAAATCAGTTTTCCAAAAATATGATCAACAACATATATATTAACCAAATCCCAGACTCAACAAGGAAGAGAAAGGTGATTAATGATAAGAGCTCCAGCAATGGAGACCATGGAGAAAAGAACCCTCAATTTTCATCATGCAGGAAATGTGGAAGGAGACACCTATGAAAGTGTCTCAATGGGACAACGAAATTCTTTACGTGCGGGAAGGAAGGACATAAAGTGGAGACTTGCCGAAGAAAAATTAAGAGTACTATGGAAAAAGATAAAAATGGTCCCAAGAGTCCATTTATAGTCATTTTCTGTAAATGTAGGGGACCTGGACATTACCCGAGTGAATTTCCTATTATAGGATATTTTCTTGGTCAAATAAGAAGCTATGTGGAAATAAATGGTTGGAGAAATGTTTAAAAAGTATTAGCGCCCCTTGTTGATGGGTTTACTTTTGAATAATTTTCTCTTGTATTTGTAACCCCACAGTTTGCCATGTGAGAATGATATTTGAGGAAGAATTGTCTCTTCTCTTGTGGATATAGGTATAAATAACCATTTGGTTTTATATGATCATTTGGGTTTGAGAGAATTATAAGTTATTATAATTTGGGATGAAAATACAAGGTATGATATAACATTTGTGGTTAAATTATGTTATTTTGAAGAATTTATCTCATTTTGGTAATATTATAAAATATAGTTTTTGTAAAAGGACAACACGTAGACCGTGTGACAACCCGTCGTGTCGGAAAAATCTGTGGGAATCGAATCCACAACCAAAGTGCGATTGGGATTTATCACCTACCACTGGACTACGTGAAGTCCCTGGTTAGTGTGACTATTTGTTTTTAGTTAAATGATTTTATTGATCAATAATAAGTTGATTTGGGTTCTTATGTCTTATCAAATGAATACCCTTGGTATAGGAAAATGATTTGGTGATTAAGTGATAAATGTTATTTTGGAAGATGTTCGCTTTGTTGGAAACACTATATGCCCAAGGAAAATAGAATACAATGGGGTTTCATTTGTAGAGTAATGGTAGATTTTTATCTACCTTTTTTATTGTGGATTTATAGTGATTAGGGTTATTTATGGAAATTATTAACCTATAACAGAGAATATGTGATGATGTTAATTACTTTTAAGTATGTGACTTTAAGAGTATTTGATGTCATTTGGAGATACAATTTAACATGGGAGACTACATAATCAAATTCTTATATGTTTTGGGTTTCAATATTAGTTTGGATTATATTGAAGGATTTTAAGTACAACTGATTATTGAATGGTATTTATTTAACTTTGGGGTATTGTTGGTTTAATTTTAGAAATTAAGATTAGTGCATATTTATCTCAAGGAATATCCTTTTGGGGGATCATTAGATCTTTCACTAACCATTTTGGTTTTGATTAATCTTTAAAGACAATGTAAATATATAGTTTATCCTGCATGGATCATGTGATTCTATAGAAGTTTATTCTAGCTCTTTCAGTGTGACCAAGTCTTCTTGAATACTCATCGTTTAAAAAAAATTCAGTTAGTGGTGGAAATTTATTAAAGAATGAAACTCTACTTAAAAAGTAAGTATATCTCTTAATGTTCTTAGTCAATATCATAAATGAATTCCTCTTCCTTATGTAATGTAACTTAAAACAAAAACAAATGTTGTCCGTTTATTTTCCTACTAGGAGGCTAATGGTCGTTTGTCCAAACACAAGTTTGTGGTTTTCTTATTGTTAACTTTCTCCTAATAATTATTTCTATCCCTCTCCATCAAAACTTGACACTTAGTTTATCATCCATATCCATGTTTTCCTACATGGAATCCGAGTATCGGTTATCTTGGATGACCTTTATACCTCTCTTTCTTTCTTTTAAAGTGATAGTTTTATTGAATCTTTTTCCGATGTGGGACTTTCCATTATATTCCCAAGCACAATTTTAAAAATTTAGAGGACGCAATTTATTGAAGGAGGGTAGAATGTAACACCTCAAGCTTCCATGGTATGTTTCCCTTTGAATAATGCAATGGCGTGCATTGTACGCAACTTCGAGATTTTAACACACCACAACCAATCAAACTAGCCGTTATGAATAGTAATACCTACATTTTGAAATTTTAAAAATTCTATCTCTAAAAATGGACTTCATTTTTGGATTCGGAATATTGAAATTATAAGGGTGAAATTTTGGTACTTTTCGGATAACTTTCATATTTTGATGAGTTGTGAAAATTACTAAATTTTAATTAAAAACAACTTTTTTTAATCAAAATAATTATTAGTGATAAATTATGAATTTTAGTGGTTTTAAAGTATATTTAGAATATATTTTTACCATGTAATACAATGTGGGTCATTGAACATAATTTCACATTTAAACCAGACATAAACAAGTGCCAATCTTTTGATAGTTATTATCTCTTAAAAACACGCTTTTTGTTTTAACAACAGAAATTAATTTTAAATTAATTTCTACCACTTCTGTGTTTTGAATTTAGAAAAATGGATTCCATATTTGGAATCAGGATTTTCAAATTGTGTAAATAGGTAACTTTTATTTTTAGACATTTTGGATAATTACTTCGGTAAATATTTTATTTACCATGGTTAAAGGGTAAATCCGGTAAACAAGGGTTAAAAAATAATATTATAATAATACTAAATTTCCCTAAAACGTGTCTTAACCCTATTGTTTAATACATGGTCGACTATGGGTATCTTTGGGTCGATTTTGGGACCCCATGGATCCACCTGTAAGTGATAATGACACTTTATTTTAATTAAGTTAAAATAAATACAAAAATGACACAAGCATATATCTTTTAGAAAAACAATTGTTACATAGGGTTATATATGTTGCCTTTTAGACTATAAATATTCATTATAAATCTAAAACGATTTCCTATATAATTATATTTTATTTATAATTTTTAGACATTAAATAAGTTAATTTATTTATGACACAATGGTGATGCAGTAATTACCATAATAGTGAAAATTAGAATAATGGATATTATAAATACCCAAATAAATATAATTTTAGACTTTTGTTGAATTACACTAATTTTATAGGTTACTATGACATATTAGGATTCACTTAATTAACTTTTTTCAAAGTAATCATTCTGTTATGTGTTTCACAAAAATCAACTATTGAATAGTGTCAAAATTGACATAAAAGATATTTTAAAACAAATATTATATTATTAATTGATATTAAAATCCTAAAAATCTAAGGTTCGTCCAAGAGACTTATATCATGATATTTATATCATTAATGGACCACTTGGGGGTCTCTTGGATTTATATGGTAAGTTTATTAACTATATTATATAAAAATACAAAGTGACATGGTAAATGTCAAACTAATTAACTAAGAGTTAAAACTAAAAGATAAGGTTAATATAGTGACCCAAACCAGTCTAAATTCTATTGTCTGAATGGTTTTCGATCTATCCCCACCTTAACCTTTGAATAATCAACTTTGGAGAAATTATAAACCGAATATGAATTTATTATAAATTAATATTTCTAGCTTTTCCAAAGGTGCCCCTCACCCCTCTTATAAAAGGGCACTCCTCCTTCTCATTTCTTCACACCTTCAATGCCTTTTGGTTCGGCCAAACCCTGCCCAAATACTCTCTCAACTTCCCTAAATACAACCTAGAGGCCTTAGTTTGATCAGAATGCCAACCTAAGGATCCCTTTTGATCAAATCAAAAGGAAGAACCCGAAGAAGAGGTAATGTTTTCACCACCCCTTTTCAAGTTCCTTTCTTCTTCCACTTCTTCTTTCTTTGTTCTTAACATTATAAAATAATAACTCCAGTATCATATATATACTATGATGTTATTATAAATATGGTACAACCATATTCAGTATTCTATCCATCCATTGAATAACATGTCACCATACGTGCGTACGTACGGCTTACCGTCTCCACGTCGTTGTGTAATTGTTATTCAATTTATTATTATTTGGATGGGTATAATAATGATGTGTAACTCATGTAAATAATAAATATAACATGATAATGATTCTTTATATATGATATACCATCCAATTATATATTATTTTAATATCAAAAGAATGATATTGTCGCTCGTGCGTACATACGGACTACCGTCTCCACGAACGCGATGAGATTCATTCTCCATCGTATCCATTCAAGTATAATTATAATTTGTTGATTTAAAAATAGTATCTAAGGACTTGATATCATTCTGGATATGAATAATATACATTCCATTAATAATGAATATGGCTCACATAACAAAGAATATAAAGTAAAATGAACCCGTTAACACCCGAAATGACGATAATTCTAAGATATTATTAACAAATCAATGTTAAAAGATCATATATGATATCATATTAAAGTAAATTATTCTTGTATAATTCAATAACAATTATTTCACCATTATACAAGAGGTTAACCTACCGTTGACCAAGGAAAAGGTACAAAGTAAGGTATTTTCTTATCTCACTTTCAATTCCGTGAGATTTCCAATGTTCGTCACTAAATTATTGAAAGTGGTGTATTGTGTACTTCCATTTGATATATATTATCATGATTCTATTTATATTAATGTTATTTTGTAAATCATTTGGTGGTTATTAACTTTTTTCCATACGACTCAGTTGATTAACGTGGTAAGGAGTTTCTTATCTCACTCTTAATTTCGTGAGAATTCCATTGTTCACCACTTATTTATTGCATGTGGTGTATGTGTACTGCCCATGATTGTATTCATTGTGTAATATACTTTAATTTATGGGTATTTACATCATCATTGTATGATACTTATTTCATGGGTGAATGTTTCATAAGTTACCAAATGGATAAGGGAATTTGAAATTTCAATTTCCAATTATTCGACTTTACGCAAACTTCATTGATTATTTTACTCCGAGATTTTGTGTGGAATTACTATTAATTTTATTATGTCATATTTTCCACTCACCTTTCTGTGGATATAATTTTGATACACATAATCACTCCATTGATAAATTCTCAAGTGATCGGTATGAACTTGATAAGAATAATTTTAACTCAATCTCCATTTGTTGAGTTAAATATCCAATTCATTGGTGTTGTTTTTACAAGAATATGTGTGAATGTCATCTGATTGATTTACACTAAATATCCAATCATATTGAGTGTATTTATATTTTTCACACATAATTATGTCGTTGATTTATCCTTAACCTAATGGTATGGCCTTTATGAGATATTTCATCTCAATTTAAATTCCATTGATACTTCTTTTTTGTTATACACCAAATCACTTTTATGGGGTGTATATAATGTACTTTGACATAGTATATCATGAATACCTTTATTCTCATGATATTACAAAGTTTTGATTACCCCAATTATTTGTATTCAAGTGTCACTCTTTTGGTTAGAATCTCTAACTAAAATACCATTTTTAAATATTTTAAAGACTTATTCTTCTAAATCTTTCTCATTAATGTCCATGTTTTAAAAAATGGTTTTAAGGATTTATTTATATGTACATTAAAGTTTTAAAATTAAAAATCCTTTTAAAAGTTTCAAAGTGGTATGGGACACTTTGATTCAAAAATCTATTTTTAAATGGCTTCTTGACAAATAGTGTGACTTTTAAATGTTTTCAAGAAAAGGGGGATATTTCTCTCAAATAGTTTTGATGATTATTTTCATCTATGTCAACATCCTTCATTATTCTTGATTGAGGTTAATGTGATATAATACAATCTTCCATATTGTATCGAATGAGTTATGTTTGAATGTGGATGTGCTATTTTTATACCATTCATGGTTTGTGGTAAAAGTATTGACATTTCATATGCTAGTTTTAATATGAATGTTTATGTAATGTTTAAACCTGTTCATATGAGGAATGCATTGGACTTAATAAGTGACGGGTGGGGCCCGCTATAGCTCCTCGATGAATCGGTAGGTCTCATGAGACAAACTAGTGTCTTGGAACAAGGCCTTGGAAAAATATTATTTGTAGTCTTGGCACAAGGCCTTGGCTACGTGGTTATGATAGTCTGGCATTATGCATTCCATCATTATGAAAGTGGTTATTGATATTTCATGTGATTATTTGATTAGTAGAATATCCATGTGAATAAGTAAATGGAATTATTTCATTTTATTTTTGCCATACTATGTTGAAGTTCAAGTTTAAAAGGCTTTTGTTTTAGTTATACATTGCCTTAAATGTTTATTCTTATTTATAAAAGTTTACACTGTATTGTTATCCTTACTGGGCATTTGAGCTCACCCCTTTTCTATGTTTTATTTTTCCCAGGAAGTGAAGAAGTAAATTATGAATGACCTGCAGGGATATTATAAGGGGATAATAGTGTGGATTAAGGAGACAATATGTTGTTGTAGTAGTTTTTCACTTCATGATGTAATGTAAAACTTTATGAATATATCTAGTGCTTCCAAGGCTACTAAACCAATCGGTCTTTCGAGATTTGATCTTTCTTGTGATCATACCAATGTTAAGTAATAATGCACCGACTCTGGGTAATTGGGGTCGGGGCGTTACAGACCAAAGGTGATGAATTATTGTATGGGGGGACCCATGTGGCCTAACTCCATGGGAAATACCATGGGAGAGCCCATGGTATTGAGAAAACAACTTCTGAGGTGTCCCTTGGCCATTAATGCCTTGTCCCCTCACATTCCCTATAAATACCCACCCTTTCCTCCTTTAGTTTTCCCTCCCAACTCTCCCCCAACTAAGCTCTAGTCTCATTACCTCCCAAGAAGTCTTTCAAGGTGCCCCCAAGACCTCAAAACATGAACTTTGAGTAATATCGGTTGCATCGTGTGTCCGATTGAGGTGAAGATGATTCCTACACAACAAAAATGTCTTATGGATTATTTTCTTAAAGTATCAAAACAATCCTAATGTGTTTTCTCAGTTTTGGTCACATCACTTGTTTTTTTACTAAAATTTCATATTAAATTGAAAACACATACTTTGAGTCATACCGATCACATAATGTGTCGGTTTGATGTGAGACTATTTCCTACACATCCGAAATGGTTTAAAAATAATTTTCTTAACTTATCAAGACAATGTGATCATGTTTTCTTGGTTTTTAAAGAGTGACACACATTTTGAACTAAAGTGTAAATTTTAAAATGACAACGTACATTTTGAGTCATATCAAACACATTGTATATTGTATTGAGGTTTGACTGATTGTTACACATCACAAATTACCCATGGATCATTTTCTAAAGTATCAAAACAATAATATATAATTTTCTTGGTTTTGATTATGTCACTTGTGGTTTTCTTGAAAATTTCATTTACACACTTTGAGTAATATCAATCACAGCATGAGTCAGATTGAGGTGTTATTGATTCCTACACATCAAAAATGGATTATGGATCATTTTACTTATGTATAAAAATAATCAAAATGTATTTTCTTGATTTTTTTATGTCACTTTTTTTTACTAAAATGTCATTTTAAACTGAAAACATGTACTTTGGGTTATACTAGTCACATCGTGTGTCATTGTAGGATGAGTATAATTCTTACACATCGAAAATGACTTATCAGTAATAGTCCAAGATTATTAAAATAATATGAGTGAATTTTATTATTTTTTAGTGATTGACACATGTTTTAAACTAAAATGTCAACTTCAAACTCATAATGAACATATTGAGTCATATCGGATACATTGTGTATTAGATTCAGGTGTGTTTGATTCCTACACCTAAAAAATGACTTACGGATCATTTTTATAAAGTATCAAAATGGTATTAATATTATTTCTCAGTTTTGAGTTTTTCACTTGTGGTTTTTACTAAAATATCGTTTTAAATTGAAAACACACACTTCGAGTAATACTGGTCACACCGTGAGTCAGATTGAGGTACGACTTATTCCAACATATCATAAATGAATTATAAATAATTTTTCTAAAGTATCATAACAATATAAATGTGTTTACTTAGTTTTGATTATATAACTTGCTTTTTACTAAAATTTCATTATAAACTCAAAACATTCACATTATGTCATACTGGTCACATTGTTTTCCAATTTTATGTGAGACTGATTTCTACACATCAAAAAATACTTATGAATCTTTTTATTAAATTATAAATATTTTCTGAGCAAGTTTGATTGGTTTTTAGTTACTGACACACGTTTTAAAATAAAATTTCAATTTCAAACTGATAACAGATACTTTGAGTCATACCGAGCACATTGTATATCATATTCAGGTTCATATGATTCTTACATGTCCCAAATGACTTATGGATCATTTTCCCAAAGTATCCAATCAATTTGAATGTGTTTTCTCAGTTTTTAGTCTCTTACTTGTGGTTTTTTAGTAAAATATCATTTTAATCTAAAAACACACACTTTGGGTCATTTAAATCACACCATGAATTGAATTGATGTGTGGATAATTCCTACACGTTACAAATAACTTATGGATCATTTCACTAAAGTATCAAAAAAATATGAATCTATTTTCTCAATTTTGAGTATGTCACTTTTTTTTACAAAAAAATGTTATTTTAAACTAAAAACACACACTTTGATTAATTCCACTCACATCATGTGTCGGTTTGAAGAGATACTGATTTATACATGTCACAAATGAATTATGCATCATTTTCTCAAAGTATCAAGACAATTTGAGCATGCTTTCTCAGTTTTCAGTGGGTGACATGAGTTTTTAATTAAATTTTCAATTTTAAACTGACAACGGACACTTTGAGTCATAAAAGGAACACCATGTATTTGATTGATGTGCAACTAATTCCTACAAGTCATAAAATTACGTATGTATCATTTTCATAAAGTATCAAAACAATCACAATGCATTATTATAGTAACCCAAAATTTTAACAATGAAAATCCTCTTCTTATAATTTTTTATATAGTATAAATAACATAAAATCACATTAATAACACAATAAGAACTTTATAAATTAATAATTAATAAATTAATAAGTATTTCTTTAAGTTAAGGAACCTATTCGGGTGAAATAGTAACTTGACCTTTGGAATAGTATTGTGATCTTAATGAATAGTAAACTAGCCAATATAATTATAACCTTACCTATGAAAGTATAAATAATATTTTTATAGCTGATAAATAAAATTGTGATATAATTATATCATATTTTAAGTAAACAAATTTTTTAAAAATTATTAATTAACTGTTGATATTTTATAAGTCATAAATATTCAATTACAATTTTATGGTTAATTTTATAATTTAAAAGAAAATTTATTTTTATAAAATGAATTAATAAATTAATATTTTTTGTCTTGTGAGTTTCACAGAATTTTATGAGACCTTATTTAATTTTTCAAAGTGTAATAAAATTAGTTTTAATTTTAAAATCTATATTTTTCTAGTAAATGATGATTTTAATTAAAAATTAAATTTCTAATATTTATAAAATTGTTTTTATAAAATGGACTTCATTTTTTAATTCTACACAGTGAAAAACGGTTTGGATAAAATTTTTTTATTTTTCTAAAATACTTGAATTTTTGTGAATAGTAAAATATGGTAATTTATGGTATATATACATTATAAGTTAAATATAATATTATTTGAGACATATCTGATTTAATAACTATAATCTCAAACTTCCCTTAATTATTTTAATATATTTAGTGATAATGCTTAAACTATTCATAGTCTTGAGGCAAAATAATAAACTAATGAATAAAATAATAAGAAAACACCCCTCTCCTCTACTGTAAATACCACCCCTCACCACCTCTTATCCTCACACCTTCCAAGCTATGATACTTGTCCAAATTCTTCCCAATACTATTCAAAAACCCCTTCCCCATGTCTATGAGCTCTTAATCTCATCAAAAACCAAAACCTTTTCCCAAATGAGGTTCTCAAGGAGGAGAAATTCCATAGGAAAATTTCTGTTCCATTTCTTTAAATTTATTTTCAAGTTCTTTTATTTTATTAATATATTCTCACATAACCTCATCCAAATGACATGATAACTCCAGTTATTTACATATACTATAATTTTATTATGATAATGGAAAATTCAATTATCAAACCCCTACTCCCTTCCCATTTTTTTAGAATGAAAATGTCGTCCATGAGGTGTTGATTTATCACCTTCGTGGATGAAAAGTTTTCATTTTCCTTTATCTTCTTCAAAGATGGTCTTAAAAAATTATAATTTTTTAATAATATTTTAAAATATATTTTATAACCCTTTTTATTTCATGTAACTAACATATATACATAATACTAAATGATAAAACAAAACCAATTCATTGTGATCGAAAAACCGCTAAAATTAATCTAAATGACTATCATTAACATGTTATATAATTATTCATCCTCATATCTAGAAAAAAATAATATAAAAGACCAATTACACTTATTAGTTTTTATTAACTACATATAATTTCAATTCTGTAGAATTATACCCATTCTAGATGAATTTTCATACTCATATACAAGCAAACCGATCATGAAAACTAAGAAAACGAACACTCCCAAATGATGAAATTGAACATTATAACTAATAAAAAAGGTCATAAATGACTTAATAAAATTATAAAAAATAAATTTCATGTATTATAGGGTCTGTAATTGTTAATTAATTAATTTAATTTTATTATTCAGGACATTAAGATCAAGTGCAGAATCATTTCTAACATAAGTTAAGTGATCCTTTCCAAACATCCATATTTCCTTCAGGTTATGTTTTCTCTCTATTTACCCAATGTAAATCTTCATTATTTTTACTTACTTATTGTAATTTCCATTTATATGTTCAAACCACATGTATTCTGATCATATCATCCTTCTTTGATGGGGTAATATATGTTTTAATAAGGTTCCCTTCTCAAATATTTCTGAAAAGAAAAACTGACTCGAGGGAATATCATGATTTCTTACCAATATTCAAGTGAACTAAATAATATGTTTTAATAAAAAATTATTATTCTAAAATAACTCATTTTATCATGAAAATATATGTTGGTTCATTTTTGGTTTTATACAAAAAAATACACCTTTTCCGTTTTAAATAATCTTTAATATTTTCCTTAAACCGCACTAAAATGTTTAATTTATAAAGATTATTAAAAACTATTTTTACATGTATTATCTTTAGTTTTATAGATACACTAGAATTTTCACATAAAATTACATGATATTAAGCATAATTATACATCAGATTATAATCCATGGATCGTGATGTCTTGTGTCTTTGAAGAATAGGCACATAAAACAAAAAAACATGGGACTAAAAAAACACTTATTTATTTAATCTCTAAATTGAGATCCTAACTTCCATTTTACTAAAACATATTCATAGGGTACCCTAGTGAACACATGAACAAAGGTATTATCTAAATAGCTCTGTAAGGGAATAACCATAAGAACAAAGCATTATCACAAGGAATAGAAGACATGATATGATGATATAAAAAGGCATGTAACATATGGAACCCTACCATATAAACATGGATTAATATAAACATGGAGTCATAGAAATTTGGAATCAATGTAAAACATGACTTTAGTATGAGTCATGGCTAACCTCCAAGATCATTTCACGTAGTAGCACAAGCCAAGGCTAACCACCAAGACCGTCGTACATAACATCTCATGAGACTCAACATTACCCAATGCATTGGAGCACTATCTGGGTGCATGCATATTAACTTTTCATGAATATTGTTTCCACAAAAATAATCATACATAATCAATATTACAAAATCATAAGGTTTACCCATGGAAAGAATTGGGGACCACAATCGTGTCACAAATCATAACAAATGGTTGTATCATAAAAATGTCCACGAAAGAAAGGAACTAAAATATACATGGACATTCATAATGGAAAATAGGCAAGTATCATGGTAAGTAATTTCAAGTATAAGTGACCACATATAAGAAACTTATTCAATAAGTTTTAGCATAAAAACATTTTTGAGTGGTTTTAAGGAAAATACTATAGAGCCTTTAATATAGAAAAGGGAACAATCCTTTATAAAAAACCAGAAGTGAACCAGGAAGGTTTTCACAAAAAAAAGACTTATTTTATAAATACAATGGTGTCTTAAAATATAATATAGAGTGCACTTGAAATTGGGTAAGAATTCGGGATGTTCCCTCAAAACAGAACTGCTTATTATGAAATATTGAGGAGGGAATCACTTAAAAACATGTATATCCCCAAAAGATAATGATGAAAGGGTCTTTATTGATGAATTTAGTACATGTAAACAGAATTTATAAGATTTACATAAAAAGATAAGATAACATCATTTTGGTGAAAAGAATGATAAGGCAACCCGAAGGAATAAAGGAGGTTCGGGTATAATCCCTTATGAAATATCGACATTGTATCGTGTGTACTTAAGATGGACTAATGAGAGGGAATGGAGTTTAAATTCCTTTAAAACTAATGAGGATGGTTTGGGGGAGGTTTTTAATTATACCCCACCACTAGTAATTACACATAAAAGGTCATAACAAAGAGGAAAATCTAGAAAAAAAGTGAAATAGAGAGGATCCCTTACCATAAGTCCAATGGTATTCTCCACTTGATATCAATAACCTAAATTGTAAAATTAGGCTCATTAATTAATAATTACAGAACACATTATATATTTATAATATTTAGTATAATCTTTTTATATTCATTTATAACCATTTTGATTGGCTATGAGGTTCAATTTCATTTTGCAGGTCCATTTGCTTAATTGGTTTTAATGATCGGTTCACTTATATTCATGTTTTGATAAACATGTATGATGAATGTGGTTGTCCATAAATGAATATATATTTTATTATTGATCATCAAGAAGGTTACATGGTTGAAAATTTAATTTGGTTACATGGAGTGAAGTCTAATCAATATATAAAACTTTAGTGATAACCTTTTGGGTTAATTGGCAGTTTTTGGCCACAATGAACATGTTTTGATTTATAAATCAAAACCTTGTGTCCAAAAGGATTATGAAACCATAAATGATACATAATAAAAATAATATGGTCTATTTCAACCATGATAATGGTTTCATGAGAAGAATTGAATATGGTAAAGGAAATTGAAAACCCAACGTCCTTGAATGTGGTAAATTAACACATATCGGATGGTGTCTTTACTACTAAAATAAAATAAGGGTAAAGAAGAGATGATAATAAATTGTTACATTATCATAAAAAATTATAGTACGTATAAGTTACTGGAGTTTTCATAACATTTTTATGAGGAGAGGTAAGGATAGAAATGTAAACAAAAGAAAATGAAAAGAAAGTTAAAGATTTGAAAAGATAAATTTACCTCTTGAATCAATCTTCCTTGATAGCCTCTTAAGGGAAGAGGATTTGGTCTTTTTAGGAGAACAAGGGATTTTCTACGTGGGGTGAGATTGGGGAGAGATTTTAGAATAATATAGGGAAATAACAAGGCTTATGATGATTATGAGAAGAGGTAAGGAGGGGTGGTATTTATAGTGAAGGAGAGGAGGGTTTTCTTAATATTTTAATCATTAGTTTATTAAATTTTCATAAGGAAAGAAATAGTAATGATTCTTGTTACCAAAAATAGTAATATGTGCATGTGATTTCAAAATAATGTCCATTTACATCATTCATTACTAATGCATGATGCAGAAATTTAGGTTTTAGCATTTATTGTTAATTATCATATTTTACTATTCATAAAAAATCAAGTATATTAGAAAAATAAAAAAAATTCACCCTTACCATTTTTCTATGTGTAGAATCCAAAAATAAAATCCATTTTTCAAAAATAATTTTCTAAACTTTATTAATTTAATATTTAATTAAAATCACAATTTACTTAAAAAAATACAAAATTTAAAACTAATTTTATAATGCTTTCAAAAATTACATAAGGTCTTATAAAATTATCTTAAAACTAGAAGACATAAAATTATTAATTTATGAATACCTTTTAAGAAAATACATTTTCTTTTAAATTAATTAATTAACTGTAATTAATTATTTATGACTTACAAAAATACCATTAATTTTATTATGGTCATATTATCCCTTATAAGATGCCTAAATATTATTTATACATTGAAGGGTGAGCTTGCTATTATTTTTGTCAATTTACTATTAATAAGGGTCATATTAGTATTCATAATGGTAGGTTACTATTTACAAAAAAAATTAAGATTTTTTTTCTGAACTCAACACATGTTACTGATTGCAACAATGTATATCAGATTTTTGAAATTCAAAACACAGAAGTGTCAAAGTTATGTTTAAAGGACACGTAGAACTTAGTAGTTCATTGTGTTATAATTTCATGTGATTAGATGACATAATTATAAGAAGGTAATTTCCATTGATAAACATTGATTCATTACATTCTTCCCCGTTATGAAATTTCTCCCTTGAATTATTTTTTACATTCTATGCCATAAATCGATGCGGGTAATTTTTCTTTATTTCCTCCTCCAGTTCCCATGTTTCCTCTTCATACTTATAGTTCTGCCATAGTACTTTCACCAAGTGAGTAGGCTTGTTATGTGTAACTTTATCTCTACAATCTAAGATCTTCCCTGGCTTCTCCTCATATGAAATATCATCCTCCAACTGTACTACCTTTGAAGAGAGTACATGTGAATGATCTGGTATATACTTCAATAAGAGGGATACAAGAAAGACATTGTGTACTTTGGACGTGGTAGGTGGAAGTGTCAGTCGATAGGCCACAAATCCAACTCGATCAAGGATCTCAAAGGGTTCGATGTACCTGGGACTTAACATTCCTTTCTTCCCAAACCTCATGACCCTCTTCCATGGAGATATGCGTAGAAATACCATGTCTCCAACTTTGAACTCAATGTCTCATCAATGATTGTCTTCATAACTCTTCTTTAGACTTTGGGCTACCTTGATGTTATGCTAAATGGTTTTCACCATCTCCACCATTTCATCAACCATTTCAGGTCCTAGCAGCTTATGGTCACCGACTTTATCCCAACACACTGGTGTTCTACACCTTTTCCCATAAAGGGATCCATATGGTGCCATTCAGATGCTCAAGTGGAAACTTTTGTTTTAGGTGAATTTAACATATGGAGGATTTTGGTATCACCCTCCTTTGAAGTTTATATAACATTCTCTCATCATATCTTCCAATGTATTAAAAGTTCACTCAGATTGGCCACGATTTTAAGGATGACAGGTCGTACTGAAGTTTAGTTCAGGGCTTATAGCTTGTTGGAGACTTTTCCAGAACTTTGAGGTGAATCTCGGATCATGATTGGATACAATAGATAGTGGTACTCCATGCATCCTTACCACTTATTTGATGTAAATACATGTAAGTTTATCCAATGATAAGTTCTCTCAAATTTTGATAAAGTGAGTTGTCTTCGTAAGATGAACCACAATGACACATATAGCATTGTTTCCTTTGGACATCCTTGGAATTTGAGTGACAAAGTCCATGGTGATGTTCTCCCACTACCATATTGGTATGGGGAGTGGTTTCATCATCCCCTTAAACTTATGTCTTTCAACCATCACTTTTTGACATGCCAGGAACTTTGATGTATGCTCAGCAATCTCCTTCTTCATATTGTCCAACCAAAAGTTCTCTGAGAGATCTCGATACATCTTTTTTCTCCTTGGGTGGATATAGAAGGTTAAGCTATGTGAGTTATTCAGAATATCCTTCTTTATCTTTATATTGGATGGTACACATAATCATTACCCAAATATTACAACTTCATCCTTGTCAATTTTGAAATCGGAGGATTTCCCATTTTTGATAGCTTCCACCCTTTTCTATATTTTGACATATTTTCTTTACGCATCCTTTATTTTATCCATGATGGATGGTTGAGTAATCATTTAAGAAATGATTGATTATGTTCCTCCCTTAATTATTCCCATTTCCATCCTCATCAAATCTAAGAATATCGAATCCTTTTTAATTCTCATCATTGATAATTATTCATGATCCTTTCTACTTAGAGCATATGCCACCTTATTTTCCTTACCAGGATGGTAGTGGATTGGGTAGTCATAATACTTAATGACCTCTATACATATTCACTGGTGAATATTAAGATATTTTTTTGTGAATATATATTTCAGACTCTTGTGGTTTGTATATATCTCACACTTATCCCCGTAGAGATAATGCTGCCAGATTTTTAATGCAAAGATCACTGCCGCCAACTCTAGATCATGTGTAGGATAGTTTTACTCATGTATTTTCAACTGCCTTGAGGCATAGTCTATCAATTTATGATTTTTCATCAGCACACCCTAATCTCTTCTTTGAAGCATCACTATACACCACAAAGAGTTCTCAACTTGTTTGGAGTGTGAGTATTGGTGATGTGATAAGACTCTTTTTTAAATCCTTGAAATAGTATTCACATTCCAGAGTCCATAAAAACATTACTCCCTTATGTGTCAACTTGTTCATTGGGTTTCACAGTCATGAAATGTTCTTCACAAATCATCGATAATACGCAGATAGACCCAAAAAGTTGTGTATCTCCATTACAGATGTTGGCCTAGGCCACTCTTTAATCTCCTTTGCCCTGGAGGGGTCCACAGATATCCCTTTTTTAGTGATAACATGCCCCAAGAATGATACTTCCTCCATCCTAAACTCACATTTACTATACTTTGCATACAGGTTCTCCCTTCGCAAATTCTTTAGCACAATATTCAAATTCTCCTCATGTTTCTCCTGACTCTTGGAGTATATTAGAATATCATCAATAAAGACTACCACAAATTTGTCTAGGTAATATCTAAAGACTATATTCAATAAATCCATGAAAATTTCTAGAGCATTAGTGAGTCCTAAAGGGAATTACTATGAACTCATAGTGTCCATACCTCATTCGAAAGGTAGTCTTGGGAATATCTTCCTTCCTCACCTTTAATTGGTGATATCCTGACCGAAGGTCCACCTTTGAGAAATAACTAGCCCCACAAAACTGATCAAACAATTCATCTATCTGAGATGGAGGATAATTGTTATTTATCATGATTTTATTAAGCTCACGATAATCAATGCATAGGCATATTGAACCATACTTCTTATTGAAGATGAGGATTGGTTCTCTCCATGGTGAAGCACTCGGGCATATAAAACCATTATCCAGATTCTCCTGTAGCTTCTTCATTAACTCTTCCAGCTCTATGATGGACATTCTATAAGGTGTCTTTGATATAGATAGAGATCATGTAATATGTTCAATTGAGAACTCAACCTCTCGATCAGGAGGAAGACTAGGAAACTCTTTATGGAATAAATCAGTGTAATCCCTCACGATGGGTATGTCTTCAAGCATGATTGTCTCCTTTGTCTCAATCATTTGATCTAGATATGCTTTATCATAAGGCAGTAATATCCACACTTGAGACAATGATTCTAATGGAGATTCAACTTCCTCATTACACTTGAAAATAATTGGAGGATGCTTCGGGATGTGAATAGTGATCTCACATTCTTGACAGTTAATGTTGGATTTGTATAAAGATATATAATCCAAGCCTAAGATAACATCAAACCCCCACTAAAGGAAGTATGATGATATTTTATGGGAGGTTCGGTCCACAAACATTTATTGGGGAAGAGTTTTAAACCATGTATGTAATAATTTCCTCTTTCTTTGTTTTCATAGATAACATATCCTCCAAATTTTGAGGTGGTGTTTGAATAGTTCTATAAAAGTTTAAAGATATGAAATAATGTGTAGAACCAAAATCAAATAGTATGTTCACTATTCTTGAATGCATAACTAGCGTAGCTATCACCACATCATTTTCCAGCTCCACCTCAGTAGTATTGATCAAATAATCCCTTCCTTGTTTCCCTGGAGGTTATTGTTGATTTCCTTTGACAACCCTTGGCTTAGGGAAATTTTTTGCATAATGCCCATGTTCCTTGCAGTTGTAACACTACACTATAGGATTAGTGTTGATCTGAACCTTTCTTTATTCTTGTACATTAATAGGATTCTTCATATACTATCATCAGTTTTTATCCAGATGTCCCAACTTTACACATTTGAATCAATTCTTGGTTCCCTTTAGACAGATCTCAATGTGCTTCTTCCCACAAATTTTACAAGTGGGATAGTGACGCTTCTTTCCATTATGGGATTTGTTTTTTGGAAAACCCAAGTTGCTCTCCATTTTCTACTTCTTTTCACTGGCCCCCCAAGACCACTGAAATTATCCAATCTCCATTTCAAATGTGAGGGCACAACGAAAAATCTCCTCATAACTATCAAAGTATTGAATCGCCAATTCTTTTTGTATACTCAGCTTAATTCTGCTAAAGAAGATATCCACCTTAATTATGGTTTTTATGAAAAATCCAGAGGTATACCTTACAATCCCTATAAAGTTTTCTCCATACGCCCCGATGGACTCATCTTCTTAATGCTTGCGTCTAAGGAACTCTATTTCCATATTGAGATAGCGGGTTCAGGGAAAATATTTATTGAAAGCCATTCTATTTAATTCTCCCCAATACATGGATTCAATTTCATCCTGGGCCTTCATTTTCCTGATCAGTGTCCACCACTAATCAGATTCCCCATCAAAATGATAGACCTCCAATATGACTTTCTCTTCTTCTGAGCATTGGAGGTCAGAGAATATCTATTCAATAGAGTTAATCCATTGTTCTGCGATGAGGGGATCAGATGATCCACTACACATGGGAAGCATTTTCCGCATAAAATATTCAACGACAACTTGTTCTTTCCTTAGAAGAGAATGGTTTTAAACATGATTCAAGATATTATTCATAACTTAAGCCAGCTGATCAAGTGTCGTCATGAATTTTTGAGCCTTTATTCCCATCATATCAGGCATATCATTAGGGAAATATTCACAGTGCCTATCACAATGGTTGTTATAATGTGTTCTTCTATTTCCCACCATTAACTAAGAAAAATAACGTACAATTAGAGGGTGTGAATACTTAACTATTGAGAATAAAAAGGAAACCTTGAACATAAAAGGATAAAATTATAAAGTAGAAGTATATCCTAACTTGTGATTCCTAATGTTTAAATCTAGGTTATCCTTGATCTATTTATTAACTTATATTCTTATGGGATTTTCCCCTTAATAATGGTTTGTACTAAGATCATTAATTTACCAAATCATATCCCCTAGGAGTGTCGAACCAAGAGTGTAGAAAGTCCCATTGTAATGTACTAGGATACCCCAGTTCAGGCTGAAAAATCCTTGTTAGAGTTTTCACTCTTAGGTACATCTGTGTCAAATCCACATCTACCTATTTGTATCTAGACATGGATGTATTTTATTGATAAACCACTTACTCTATACTTATAAAAATTTAGGGATGTTTTCTTATAATTCTTCTCATCCTTAAGGTTCTTACTAAAGTGATCTATTCCTAATCTCCAAAAATAACTAGATCTTCCTCTGATACCAACTATAGTAACCCTAGTCTTTCACATAACATTGCATGATTTTAAGCATAACTATACATCAGAGTACAAGCCAAGGATCGTGAAGTCCAGTGTCTTTGAAGACTATGTGCATAAAACTAATAACATGGGACTAAAAAACTTATTTATTTAATCTCCAAATTGATCTCCTAACTTCTATTGTGCTCAAACATCTACGTAGGGTACCCTGGGGAACACATTAACAAAGGGATGAGCTAAATATACCAATAAGGGAATAACCATAAGAACAAACCATTAACACAATGAATAGAAGGCATGACATGATGATATAAAAAGGAATTTAACATATGGATCCTTAACATATAAACATGGAATCATATAAACATGGAGTCATAGAAATGTGTCAGAAACATAAAACATGACTTTAGTATAAGTCTAGCCAAACCACCAATATAGTTTCATATAGTAGCTCAATCCAAGGTTAACCGCCAAGACCATCACACATAACATCTCACGAGTCTTAACATTACCCAATTAATTGGAGCATTGTATGGGCACACCCATATTAAATTTTCATGAATATTTTTTTCCAAATAAATCATTGTACATAATCAATCTTACATAATCATAAGGGTTACCCGTGGAAATAATTGGGTACCACAATCATGTCATAAAGCATAAAAAATGGTCGTATCATAAAAGTGTCCATGAAAGAAAGAACTAAAATATACATAGAGATGCATAAGGTAAAATAGTCGTGTATCATGGTAAGTGATGTAAAGTAGAAGTTACCACATGTAAGAAAAGTATTCAAGAATTTTTAGCATACAAACATTTTTGAGCAGTTTTAAGGAAAATACTATAGAGCCTTTAAAATAAAAAGGGGAACGATCCTTTATAAAGAAAAAGAATTTAACCAAGAAGGTTTACACAATAAAAGACTTATTTTATAAAGAAAATTGTGTACTATTAAATAATATATAGTTCACTTGAAATATAGTAAGAATTCGGGATGTTCCATCAAAACAAGTTTACTTATCGGAAAGTATTGAGGAGGGAATCACTTAAAAACATGTATATCCCCAAAATAGAATTATGAAAGGGTCTTGATAGATTAATTTAGTAAATTTACACATTATTTATAATATATAAATAAAAATATAAGACAATTTTATTTCAGTAAAAAGAAATATAAGGCAACCCAAAGGAATAAAGGAGGTTTGGGTTGAATCCCTTATGGAATATCGTCATGGAATCGTTTGTACTTAAGATGGATTAGTGAGAGATAAAGTGTTTTCTTATAATTTAAACATAATTATGAAAGTATTTATAAGGTTCTTAATCATACCCCATTACTAGGAATTACACATAAAATGGAATAACATAGAGGGAAATCTTGAATAAAAGTGAAATAGAGAGGATCCCTTACCTTATGTCTGATGGTGTTCTACACTTCATATCAATGACCTGAATAGTAAAATTAGGTTCATTAATTAATAATTACATAAACCATTATATATTTATAATTTTTATTATAATTTTTTTAAGTTCATTTATAACCATTTTGATTGGTTATGAGGTTCAATTTCATTGTACGGGTCTGTTTTCTTACTTGGTTTTAAGGATCAGTTCACTTATATTCATGTTCGGATAAACATGTATGATGAAAGTGGTTGACCAGAATTTAAGTTATATTTTATTATTTAACATCCATAAGGTTACAAGTTTGAAAATTTATTTTGTTTACATGGAGTTAAGTCGGGTCATTATATAAAACTTTAGTGATAACCTTTTGGGTCAATTGGTGGTTTTTGGCAATAATGAACATGTTTTGTTTTACAAATCAAAACCATGTGTCCAAAAGGATTACAGAACCATAAATGAGACATAATAAAAATATTATTGTTTTTTTTAACCATGAAAATGGTTTTATGACCAGAATTAATGAAGTTAATGTAAATTGAAAACCCATCATCCTTGAATGTGGTAAATTAACACATCTCGGATGGCATCTTTACTAATAAAATAAAATAAGGGTAAAAGAGAGATGACAATAACTTATTAAATTATCATAAAAAAATTCTATTAAATTTATAGTTCTAGAGTTTTCATAAAATTTGGATGAGGATATGTATGTATTGAAAAGTAAACAAAAGAACTTGAAAAGAAAGTAAAAGAATTGAAAAAGGAATTTACCTCTTGAATCAATCTTCCTTGAGAGCCTCTTAAGGGGAGAGGATTTGGTCTTTTTAGGAGACCAAGGGATATTGTACGTGGGGATGGTTCTTGAGGATATATTTGGGTAGAATTCAGGGAATGAACAAGTCTTGATAGGAGTGACAAGAATAGGTAAGGTGGGGTGGTATTTATAATGGAGGAGAGGAGGGTTTTCTTAATATGTTAATCATTAGTTTATTATTTTTCAGTAAGACAAGAAATAATAATGATTATTGTAAAAACAATCAGTAATATGTGCATTTTAGTTCCAACCAATGGCCATTTACATCATCCATGACTCAAGCATGATGCATAAATTCAGGTTTTAGCGTTTATTGTGAATTATTGTATTTTACTATTCATAAAAAATTCAAGTATTTTAGAAAAATCCTAAAAAATCACTCTAACAATTTTTGGGAATTTAGAATCCAAAAATGAATTCCATTTTTCAAAAATAATTTTTTAAATATGATTAATTTGATATTTAATTAAAATCATAATTTACAAGAAAAAATACATATTTTAAAACTATAACTGATTTTATAATGATTTCAAAAATTAAATATGGTCTTAAAAAATTATCTTAATATTAGAAGAAATAAAATTATTAATTTATGAACACCTTTTAGGAAAATAAATTTTATTTTAAATTAATTAATTAATTGTAATTAACTATTTATGACTTACAAAAATACCATTAATTTTACTATGGTCATATTATCACTTATAAGATGCCTAATTATTATTTATACATTCAAGGTTGAGTTTATTATTATTTTGGTATATTTACTATTCATAAGGGTTATATTACTATTCATAAGGGTAGGTTAATATTCATAAGGGTAGGTTGTTATTCACCAAAAATTAAGTCTCTCTTATTGGGCTCCAAACATCTTACTGATCGCAACCGTGTATGTCATATTTTCAAAATTCAAAACACAGAAGTGTCAAAATTATGTTTAAAGGATACATAGCACTTATTAGTTCATTATGTTTAATTTCACTAGATTATATGACATAATTATAATAAGTAAATTTCCATTGATAAAACATTGGGTCGTTACAAGTTTGACATAACTTATCATGATATATGCCTATTTTCCCTTATGAATGTCCATGTATTATTTAAATAATTTATTTCATGGACACCATTATGATATTCCAATATGTTATTCATTTTGAAAAGATTATGACACCAAATTATTTCAATGGGTAAACCTTATGTTTATGTTTGATTCATAACATATGATTATTTATGTTGCAAAAAATTTCATGAAAATTTTATGATGGGTGTTCCTAGATAAAACTAAAATGCATTGGGTACTGATTAGTCTCATGTGACATCATGTGAAACGATCATGGTGGTTAGACTCGACTCATGCTTCATGTGTAGTGGTCTTAGTGGTTATCCTTGACTCGTGCTCCTTCATGTACAATGAGCCTTGACTCATGCTAAAGTAATGTTTTATATTGCTTCAACATTAATATGATTCCATGATTATGTGGTCACATGATCTATATATTATGATTTCATATGTTTAATCATGTTTCATTATCTTTTATGTCATTATGTTTTCCTTATAATCCATGTGCTAAGCTTTATTTTAATTTTTATTTCTTTATAGGAAATTTAAGCTCGTCCCTTTATTCATTTATTCCCCCATTTTATACTATGCAGGTGTAAGGGCTCAAAGGATGTTTAGAGATATTTATGAAGATTAAATAAAAGATATTCTTATTTGGGAATCATGATGTTTAATTATGTAGCTAATCACCATGAAACTATACTTTAAGATATTTTTCTTGTAATTTAATGTTTAATTATGCTTAAAATCACATAATAATATGTATAAAAGGCTAGGGTTTCTATAGTTGGTATTAGAGGATGGTCTAGTTACTTTTGGAGGCTATAAATATATCACTTTAGTAAGAACCCTAGGGATAAGACTAAGTATAAGGAAAAATCCCTAAATTTTGGTAATTATAGAGTAGCGGTTTATCAAGAAAATACATCCCTATCTAGATACTACAAGTGAGCATGGTTTTGGAACATATGTACCTAAGAGTTAAAACTACAACAAGGTGTTTTGGGCCTGACTCGGGGTAACCTGGTACACAAAAATGGGCCTTACTATGCACCTAGTTTGACACTCCAAGGTAATATTCTTTGGTAAAGTCATAAGCTCATTATGAACCATTATTAAGGGAACATAAAAATACCCATAAGAATATAAGTTATGAAATTGACCACAAATAACCTAGTTTGAAACCTAGGGAATCACAAGTTAGGATATAATTTTCTATTACAAGTTTATCCCTTTATATTCAAAGTTTCATTTTATTATTCTTATTACCTAAGTATTAAATCCCCATAATTGTACTTTATTTTTCTTAGATAATGGCTTTTGAGAGAAGATCTCTTTCCAACAATCATTTTGATTGTAAATGTGATGATTTCCCTAATGATATTCCAAATATGATGGAAATTAGTGCTTAAAACATCATGAAATTACTTGAAAAACTAGGTCAAGTTATGAATAATAACTTAAATCATGTGGAACACCCTCCTCATAAGAGAGATAATGTTTTCATCAAATCCTTCATTCAGAAAAGGCCTCCCATGTTTAGTGGATATTTGGATCCTCTCCTTGAATAATAGTGGATTAACTCTATTGAAAAGATATTCTATGTACTCCAGTGCTCAGAATAAGATAAATTTTTGCTGACAGTCTATTGTTTTGATGGGGAAGCTGATTAGTGGTGGAAATTGAAAAAAAACATGAAGTACAAGGAGTAAATTGATTCCATAAAATGAGATGATTTCATGAAAATATTTTTCAATAAATATTTTCCCAAACCCTCCGTCCTAAAATGGGAAGGTAATTCGTCAGAATGAATCAGAAGAAAGATGAGAATATCAGGGTGTGTGAGGAAAACTTCACAAGTCTTACAAGATATACCTATGGATTTTTGATGAACACCATAAACAAGGTGGGTGACTTATTTAGCAGAATAAATACAAATCTAAAAAAAGAATCGGTGATTTGAGATTTTGATAGATATTAAGAGATTATTCATTCTGCCCTTAAGGATAAAATGAAGATTGAAGACTCTCAGTGGTCTCATTGGTCCAATGCGAAAAATAGGAAAATAGAGCTTATTATGGGTGGATCAGTATATAAATCCCATGATGGATAGAAAATCCAATATCCCACATGTCAAAATTGTGGGAAGAAGCATCTTAGGATCAATCTAAAGGGAACCAGGAAATGCTTCAAATGTGGAAGAATGGGGCATCTGGATAATTACTACTATAGGGATATAAATAATCCCAATAATGTGGAAGAATAAGGGGAGGATAAGATCAAAAATAATCCTATAGTATAGTGTTACAACTGCAAGAAACATGGGCATTGTGAGAACCATTTCCCTAAGCCAAGGGTTGTTGGAGGCAGTCAACAACAACAACCTCCAAGGTAGTAATGAATAGAATATGTTATCACTACTACTGAAGTGGAGACCGAAAATGATGTGGAGACAAGTATGCTGATTGTTCATTAAATAATAATGAACATACTATTTTATTTTTTTTCTACACATTCTTTCATATCTTGAAAGTTTAGTAGAACTATTCAAACACTATCTCAAAATTTGGAGGTTGAGTTATCTATGAGAATAGAAAATGGGGAAATTATTGCATCCAAAGTATATAAATCCTCCCTGATTAATTTTTTTGGATTGAACCTCACACCAAATATTGTTATAATCTATTTTTTAGAGTTTGATGCTATTTCATGCATGGATTGGATATCTTTATACAAATCCAACATAGTCTTTCAGAAAAGGGAGATCACTCTTCACTTCCTGAAGCTTCCTACAATTATATAAAAGTGTAATAAGATGGATTAATCTACTTTAGAATGATTACCTCATGTTTGGATATTAATTCCTTATGATAATGAAAATTTAGCTCAAATGATTGAGATAAGAAGATAATAATGCTTGAAGACACGCCTATTGTGAGTGACTATGCCGATGTGTTCTATAAAGAGTTGCATTTTCTTCCTCCTAATTGAGAGGTTGAGTTATCAATTAAACTTATTCCTGGGTCTCTAGATATATCAAAGAAACATTATAGAATATCCACCGTTGAGCTGGAAGAATATAAGAAGCAGTTGTAGGAGAATCTGGACAAGGGTTTTATACACCCGAGTGTTTCACCATGGTGTGCATCGGTCCTATTTTTCAAGAATAAGGATGAATAAATATGCATCTAAATTTATTATCATGATATCAATTAAATCATGATAAAAACAAGAATCCCCTACCATATATATATGAATTTTTTGATTATCTATGTGGAGCTAGTTATTTCTCTAAGGTGGACCTTCAGTCAGGATCTCACCAATTAAAGGTGAGGAATGAAAATATTAACAAGAATACCTTTTGAAAAAGGTATGGACACTATTAGTTCATATTTACTACCTTCAGACTCACTAATACTCCAACAGTTTTCATGGATTTAATTAATAGATTCTTTAGAGATTACCTTGAAAAATTTGTGGTAGTCTTTATTGATGATATTCTAATATACTCCAAGAGAAAGGAGGAGAATGAGGAGTATTTTAATACTATGTTAAAGACTTTATAATAGGAGAAAATTTATACAAAGTATAGTAAATGTGAGTTTTGGATGAAGAAAGTATCATTATTGGGGCATATTATCACTAGTAAATGAATATTTGTGGATGCTTCCAAGACAAAGGCAATTGAAGAGTGTCCCATGCCAACATCTATAATAGAGATTCATAGTTCCCTTGGTCTATTAAGGTATTACCAACAATTTGTGAAGAACTTCTCATGATTTTCAAACCCACTAACCAAGCTGACTTAGATGGGAGAAAATTTTGTCTGGACTAATGAATGTGAAGACTTCCTTAAATAGTTGATGAAGAGGCTTATCACTACACCAATTCTCAAACTACCAACAAGTGGGGAAATATTTATAGTATACAGTGATTTCTAAAAAATGGGATTAGGCTATGTACTAATGAAAAATTATAAAGTAATATCCTATGCCTCAAAGTAGATGAAAATTCATGAGAAAAACTATCCTATGCATGATCTAAAGTTGACAACTATAATCATTGCATTGAAAATCTGGCGGCATTATCTATAAGGGGAGAAGTGTGAAATATATATTGATCACAAGAGTATGAAATATATATTTTCACATATGGAGCTTAATATGCACCAATGAAGGTGGTTAGAGATCATCAAAGATTAAGACGTCTCAATCCTTTGCAATACCAATAAGGAAAATAATGTGGAAAATTCTCTAAGTAGAAAGGATCATGCATCTTTATTAATTATGATAATTGAGAAGAATCCGATCTTATTAGATTTTCAAAGGATATACATGTTAATCATTGAGGAAGGGATATCATCAATCCTTTCTCAAATGATTTATCAACCATACCTTATGGAGAAAATAAAGGATTCTCAAAAGAATGATTTGGAAATCCAGAAGAAGCTGGAAGCTATGAGAAAGGGAAAATCCTCAGAGATTAAAATTGATGAGAAATGAGTTGTAAGATTTGGGTCACAACTATGTGTACCATCTAATCCAGAGATAAAAAATGAGCTTCTAAATGAAACATATAGCTAAAAATTCTATATTCACCTATGGAGCATAAAGATGCACGGACATCTTATAGAGAACTATTTGTGGGAAAATATGAAGAAGGAGATCACTGATTATACATCAAAGTTCCTATCATGTCAGCAGTTAAAGGCTGAAAGGCAAAAGACTAAGGGGATGATGTAACAATTACCCATACCAACATGGAAATGGGAAAACATCACAATGGACTTTGTCACTGGACCTCCAAATAAATCCATAGGGAACAATTCTATATGGGTGGATGTGGATCCTCTTATAAAGATTACTCACTTTATCACAATTCAAGAGGACTTATCACTAGATCAACTTACACGGATATACATCAAAGAAGTGGTAAGGCTGCATGGAGTACCACTATCAATTGTATCTGGTCGAGATCCAATATTTACCTCCAAAATCTGGAAAAGTATCCAACATTCTCTAAGAACTGATCTGAAATTCAGTATAGCCTATCATCTTAAAACTAATGAACAGTATGAGTGGACTATCTATACACTGGAAGATATGATGAGGGCATGTTCTATGGACTTAAAAGGAGGATGGGACCAACATTTTTCACTAGTTGAATTCTCCTATATGTAAAAATGACTTATGAATTATTTTCCTAAATTATCAAGACAACCCGAGCATGTAGGCTCAGTTTTTGGTGAGTGGCATCTGTTTTGAATAAAATGTCAATTTTAAAATAATAATGGACACTTTGAGTCATACTAGGTACATTGTGTATCAGATTGAGTTTTTCATGATTCATAAACATAAGAAATGATCTATATATCTTTTGACTAAAGTATTGAAACAATTCTAATTTGTTTTCATAGTTTTTAGTATTTCTCATTTGGTTTTTAGTAAAATGTAATTTTAAACTTAAAACACACACTTTGAGTAATATTAGTCACACCATGGTTCAGATAGAGGTGAGGCTTATTCTTATTCATAATAAATTAATTATGAATCATTTTCCTAAAGTATTAAAACAATCTAAATGTGTTTTCTCAATTTTGAGTATGTAACTTTTTTTACTAAAATTTCATTTTAAAATGAAAAGATGCATTGTGTGTCATACTAGTAACATCATGCATCAATTGGATGTGATAATGACTCATACACATCCAAAATGACTTAAGAATCATTTCTAAAAATTATAAAGACAATATGAGAACATTTCATAGGTTTTTAATGAGTGACATACATTTTTAACTAAAATATCAATTGTAAACTGATAACAGACACTTTCAGTCAGGCTGGGCACATTGTTTATCAGATTGAGGTGTAGATTATTATTAGATCTCAAAAATGACTTATCTATAATTATCCAAAAGTATTGAAACAATATGAATGTGTTTGGTTAGTTTTTTGAGTATGTCATTTATGGTTTTTACTAAAATGTCATTCTAAACTAAAAAAACAAACTTTGAGTCATACTGGACACATTGTGCATATAATTTATGTATAATTTATTCCTACATATAAAAAATGACTTATGGATCATTTTCATAAATTATCAAGAAAATCCAAAAACAATTCCCAGTTTTGTGTATTTCACTTATTTTTTTACTAAAATGTCATTTTAAGATGAAAACACACACTTTGAGTCATACTGGTCACATTGTATGTTGGTTTTAAGTGATATTAATTCATACATGTCACAAATAATTTTTTAATTGTTTTACTAAAGTATGAAGAAAATACAAGAATGGTTTATCGGTTTCCAGTGAGTGACAAAAAAATTTAACTAAATTGTCAAGTTTAAACTAATAACAGACATTTGGAGTCATTTTGGGAAAAATTTATATCAAATTGATATGTGGTTGATTACTACACATTATAAACAAATTATGGATCATTTTTCTAAATTATTGAAATAATTTGATTTTTTTCTCAATTTTGAGTATGTGACATGAGTTTTCAAATAAAATGTCAATTTTAAACTGAAAACACACACTTTAAGACATATCAGACACACTGTGTATCAGATTGGGGTGTGGTTGATTCCTACATCTAAAAATTGACTTATGAATCATTTTTTTAAAGTATCATATAAAAAATATATGGAAATTAACTAAAAAAATTATATACAATAATGATAAAATAAATTAAATAAGTAGTATGAAGTAACCTCTTCATGATGCCTTTATAAGTTCTGACACCAGTTATGTTGCCCGTTAATTTCTAAAAAAAACTATTTCCTCTTGTGAATATGAGTACTATTGAAAATACTATTAGTAATAGAAAAATATAAATAAAAATTATTAATAAATATTTTAAATTAAATTGTAATTATCTTTGAAAATACCTCTTTATGGATGCTATTTTTCCGATGGTATATGATATCTTTCATAATTTTTAAAATATAATAACCACAATCTTTATCATTGGTTTGTTTCAAAAACTAAAAATATATTTAATAAATAAGTAATTCTTTTAAATATGTTCTGATAGTGAAATATTGTTATATATACCCTAATACTTGTCACCTTGTAGAAGTATATAGACTCTTTGTGCTCATGGATTGTCCTCATTATATGATTTTGATGATATTTAAACACCACCCTGTCATAGCATAATTTTTAATAAAATATAATATAAAATATATAACTTTACGTTTAGTTCTAAAACATTGCATTTATTGTATTATAAATTGATAAATGTCATCATGTGTGGTTGGTTTTTTTGGGTATCCATGCATTGAATCCGAGGAAAAAAATCTATGGGGTGTCCAAATTGACGGAAATGAGTAACCAGTGATGGATAAAAGAAGGAATAAGTAATGAAATTAATGATGATATAATTTTTATGATTAAACTATAGATGTTTTACCCCTACATCATGGGTATTAAAAATATTATGTCATCTGTAAGTTTTATTTCAAACATTGTGTGCAGTTTTTCCACTATTTCATGATATTTCTTTGTTTATAATGTGAATCCTTTTTTAGAAGTGATGTAAGGACTAATGAGTTGAAATTTATATACAAAGGGTTTCCCTTAAAATATTATTGATATATATGCCTGCAAAAAATTGTGAACAATATTCAGTTGTAATTAACATCATAGATCAATTATTGGACAAAAAAATCATGAAAACACACCTCATGCATACATTTACAATTGAGACTCCTAGAAATTAATGTATAATGATTTCATTTGAATTATAAAGAAAAATATGGTCTATAATGTACTCTTCATACCTCTTTTCTTCAAAATCAATTATGGTCCTATCACCACTTGCTAACATTGTATCTGCTTGAACCTTAATGTTAGTAAATGTTGATATTTAATAGGCGGGGTAAAGGTACTTTGTGAAGATATTATCAATCGGTTGGTTGATCCTTTATAACATTTTGATTCAACCTTCAATTTCACCCCTTCATTTTGTCTTTCTATAATAACTTTAATCAGTTCAATCATTTTTTCATTAATTTTTAAAGGTTTTCATAAAAAAATAAATTGTAAATGAATACCTCCTTGTAGACTTATTTTTTACAAGATATAAAGGCCACACTATGAAAGTTACAATATCATTCTTGGTCATAAAAATATACACATCATCAAGTGGAACAAGTAGCTCAGTGCTCGGATCCTGAGCTACATGAATCCCCACTCTCACATGACTTCTTTGATGTTTTTTTTGTGTAAAATATCTACTTGTATATTATACAAGGTACCCCTCACAACAAGGTGATGGGTGGGTTTTGATAGATATAAATCACAATAATTTTCACCCTATAGAATATTAGTACATGAAAGGTATTAATGTCTACTTGATTCAAATTTCATAGGAACAATTGTGACAATATTTATTACCTCTTCTAAGACCAATCTTTGAGGGTGATGGCTCGCCTAAAAGATGGTTGGGGTGGTATCTTCACATAGTTCTTGTTCTTATGTTGTTTCTTCTCTTTGATTCCTTCCCATAACATTTTATAACAACTCTAAATACCAATTAATTTTTTCTTCTAGAGAATATAATCATTCTTGAAACTCTTCCATTTTCTTATATTTATCCCCATGTTCACTTATTTTCTCAAAATATGTTCGAGATGACACCCCAAAACCCACACTTATGATTAGACCATAATTTTCTATCCATTTCAAGGACACAAATATTAGTTTTTCATCGGTTACAGCTAATGATGATTCTTGAGTCTAAATAGGATAAAAAGAATATAGGAAAATAAGTAATCATTATTATGTAATACTGATTTAAGAATTTTTTATTAAGTCATACATACACATCGCTACTACAAATACGGATTTTATAAGCGCTAAAAATGGTCTTTAACAGCGCTAGAAAAGTACTGTTAATTCCAGCAAAAATAAAGGGGGGTCCCCTTTATCAGTGCTCTAAAAAGTGATGATAAAGACCCCTTTTATCAGTGTTAAAAAAAAGCGCTGATAAAAGGGGTCTTTTATCAGTGCTAAAACAAAGCGCTGATAAAAGGGACCCTTATCAGCGCTTTGTTTTAGCACTAATAAAAGACCCCTTTATTAGTGCTTCCTTTATCAGAGCTTTCTTTTTAGCACTGATAAAGGACCCATTTTATCAGTGATTTTTAAAAGCGCTGATAAAAGTTAAAAAAATAAAAAAATAAAGAAAAAATTAAAAAAAATTAAAAAAATTAAAAAAATACTGTCAATCGAGGGGGGGATTTTATAGCGCTTAAACACCCCCTTTTACAGTACTTTCCTGCCCCCCTACAGCGCCCCACGCACCCCATCCACCCTTTATCAGTGCTTTCTCCCATATTCCCTCATGCGCGCGTGCCCCTGCCTCCACCAGGATTTGAACTCGAGACCTCCCCCATTCGCGCCTAAGCCCTTACCACTCCTCTATTTTGATTTGTTTTCCATTTCATTATATCTCTATATATATTTATTTATTTAGTTATATTTATTCGTATAGTAATATATATTTATATTAATATATATTTATATTAATATATATATAGTTATATTAATATATATATAGTTATATTAATATATATATATAGTTATATTAATATATATCTCTATTTATATATATATATAGTTATATTTATTTGTATAGTAATATATATATAGTTATATTAATATATATATAGTTATATTAATATTTTTTTTATATTAATATATATCTCTATTTATATATATATATATTTAGTTATATTTATTCAGATAGTAATATATATTTATATTAATATATATATATATATATAGTTATATTAATATATATAGTTATAGTTATATTAATATATATATTTATAGTGATATTAATATATATATTTATAGTAATATTAATATATATATGTAGTTATATTAATATATATATAGTTAGATTAATATATACATATACTTAGATTAATATATAGGTATATAAATATTCATATATTTGTATTTTAAATAAAATTGATATTATTTATTATTAAGATAAATCTAATATATTTTATATGTAAATATATTTTATTATTTATATTTATATGATTAAAGTTTTATGTGTGAATATATAAAAAATATTTATATATTGTTATATATTTGATTATAAATAGCAGTGCATTATAAAAGACAATGAAATTTCAAAAACATAATATTCATATGAATGTAGTACCTTGTAATAAATTCAGTCCCCACCGAAAAAAATCCAATAATACCCCCTTAAAAGAGGCTGAAAATCCAAAAAATGTTAAAAAATCGGGGTACCCAGACTAAAAACTCAGTTTTGGAGGCCTTATGGGCCTTTTGGACTTGAAAAAACCATTTTAGGGGTCCCCCTGGGTCACAATGACATAGATCTCATTACAGGCTTCGATTTGATATGTGGTAGAGCTCAAACGGACACCCGGATCAAACGTTATGGCTGTTTGAAGTTCGAGTTGCGTTTTCAACATGTTTTGGATCTTTTTTTAATTTTTTTTATTTCTTTAGTCTTCAAATTGTTATAGTGACATCCCAATGAAAGTTTCATCCTTAATTTAATTTACATATAACCCTTCAATGTTTTTGGTTGATAATAAAACAATTTAACACCTAGTTTTTAGGATTTGGAACATAAAATACTTGTACTCCCTATAATGCTATTATAAATGGTTTATCTTTGTACCCTTCCATACTGAAATCCACTTTCATGAATCCAAATTCATTTATTTTTAAACGTACTCCTATTATCATCCCACATGAATTATAAAATAGGCACCTGGAATGTTGTACAATCCAATTCCCATATTTTTTTAATGATTCCAAGATATAACATATTTTCATAAATTAAGTTTTTATCCATGGTGCCAGATACATTCATTGATTCAACAACAAGTGTAACTCCACTATTTTTTGTGGTACTGTCTTCATCATGTTAATTTTTATAGAACATATAACCATTAATTAGATACCCATTATATTATAATACATGGAAACTTGGTCCTCTGTTTATCCATTGAAGTCTTTCTGAAATTGAACCCAGATTTTTAGATGACTATGTAAAAATATGGTTATGAAACCATCCTATAAACTTTTTATTACATGTATTTGATATCCATATTTCATCCCTTGATGGATTCAAATCCCTAATAATTTATTTTTGGGTTTCAACATATGTGTAAACCTCTAAACCATTATGCAAAATGTAAATTTGGGCCTACTACCGATCTATAATAGTAATTGCGACAACATCTATTCCAAAAATTACTTCACCCACAAGATGCATGATGTGATAATATTTCAATAGACCAATTCTTTCCGCATTAGATAGGTAGTCGGTACATAATTCAACAACTTCCTCAACAACATATCGATCTATAAAACAACCTTCTGGATGGCTTTGATTTTTGACGTACCCTTTCAAAATATTCGTATACTGTTTAATGGGTACATCCATCTATAATATATAGGACCATATAGTCAAATATCTCTTACCGAGTGAACCATTATATTAAGGAATTCGGATGGGAAGAACATTTACAAATCATATAATATTAAAACTATATCCTTTTCCATAGTTAGCTATTTCGTTGGGTCTATTACTTTTCTCCATATAGCTATGAAAAAAACAAATATTGGTTAATGTATAATGACCATTCTTGGAAAAAATGAAACATAAAGATACAACCATTATATCTTGCATCAAAACATGAAAGCCATGTAATTTCGGACCCCTTAACTTTGAATCCCTTATTGACATGATATTCATGATATTTGATAAATACTGCTCTGGAACCTTTACATCATTCAAGAAGTAGCAAAACTCATATCTCTCTTTCTAGGAAATAGTGTAAGTAGTTTAAGGAAGAAAAGTCCAATTTTTACTCTTCACTGACGTAAAATATTCCCATATTCTCATGTCAATCATGTCTGACATAGCATTAATTCTATCATTTTTTCAGGTTCATTTAGTAACATACCAATGTCACTATCACATACATTTTTTTCAACATGCATAACATCCAAAAAATTCTTGACGTACAAACAATTCCAGTATGGTAATTAAAAAAACTGATCTCTTTTTCCAGCCAGTTTTTATATGGTTTTTTCAAAAATGGTTTACCAAAATAAGTGTCCATATCTTTTACTTTCTCAAATAGTTGATCACTTATTAGTGGAGATGGTGTTTTATGTTCTTCTAAACTCCCATTGAATTATTCCATCCAAGATAAATACTTATGTCTGAGGGGTATAAATTTGTGATATCTTTGAAATGAAATCTTATATGAATGTTTTAACCTAATTTATTGTGTACCTTATTTAAAAATGGGACAACCTTGTGTTTATTTAATGTTATATCCCAACAAATTTATATAAGAAGAAGATTTATTTATCATCCCATACAACATAGCCCTCAACATTAAATTTTTATTTCTATAATCATCTTATAACATAATGATTGTTCCCACAATAATTTCAAATCTTCGATAAATGGATCCAAATAAACATCAATATCATTAATCATGTTTTTTGGTCCTGATATAAGTAGATATGATGTTATTTAATTTCGTTTCATGCTTAATCATGGTGGAAAGTTATAATTTACCAACATATTAAGCCATGTACTATGAGTGCTGCTTTAAAAACCAAAATGATTCACTCCATTCGTAAATAGTGAAAGGAAAGGATTTCTTTGATTGTTTCCAAATTCGTGATACTTGGGATAAATTCTCTTCCACTAAGGAGTGTCTATCAGGTGATGAAGTTACTCATCTTTATTTCTTATATCTTCATGCCACGCCAATTGTCTTGCAGACTGCTCACTTCTATATGGGCTTCTAAACCTTATAATGATTGTAAAGTACCATAAAAATTTTGTATGACCCAATTCATCATTCTTGTATGGAGAATCACCACATTTTGGGAATTTTTATGTGATTTTTGGTCCTTGTGAAACCTTATATAGTAATTTGGACATTCATGTGTTCTTTCAGAGATCATACCCATTGAATGTGGAATTCATTTATTTTCATATGTTCAGTATGAAAAATATTTATCTTATGGGATAATATCATTCAAGAGATAAATTAATTCAGTAAAAATGGAATCAATCCATCTGTATCTATATTTTTAAAAATGGAGTTTCAGTATGGATAAATATTTTGTATATTTAGTATAAACAGTATACAATGACATCTTTTCACAACTCTATAACTTCTCAAACAATTTTGGACATTCATGAAGTTCATATTCAACTGTCATTGTCATTTCCTCAATACAATATCTATCATATTTCACACCTATAATCACATTCTCTATATTGTCTTCATCATTTTCCACACTTTTAATCATATTAGTTGATCCGTAAAATGCAGTTGTATCCTAGTCAATAAATGCATTAAATTTTTTCAATTTTTTGGTCCAACATTTAACTTCAATCTATTTCATGATAGATCAAGTGTTCTTTCAACTCCTTTGTACTAATTAGTCTTGAATAACAATAGCATAAACATGGACAAAATAATTAAGAAGGGTTGTATGTGTTATCTTTTGAAAACTTGATGAACTCTTTCACCCTATCCTCATACCGATTTTTCATACGATTAGAATCCATCTATCTTCGATTCATTTACATAATATTTGATTTAGTAATATTAATATTTAACAAAATAAATAAATACATAAAAAATTATTATTCTAACCCATAAAAGTCCATTATTAAATAATCATTTAATTAAACTCTTGAATTTAAATAAAATGAACTAGAAATATCTAGATGGGGTTCCCATGTTCCATTATCATTTCAGACAATTCACATTTTATCAAAGGGTCCTTTCAACAACCCATGCCAAGAAATTAAATTAATTAAACACCACATGAAACTTTAAAACGTTGCATTTCTTAAATCAAAGTCAAAAAACTAAACAACCTAAGATTATTAAAAAAACATCGCTATCATCACAGAATGGATTTAAAAAATTAAACAACCTTTTATAAAACATGACATGAAAGTAAAAAAAAACTAGGGAATTTTAATTTGAAAGAACTACCAATTTTAAAAATACCATTTACAGAATCCCATTTTTAAGAACAAAATTTAAAAACAAAGTTCAAGATATGAAATAATGTATCTATATTTATCTTTATGTACTATTCATTTAATTCCTTCATTCACAATAAATGAAAAAAAAACATCACTTCTTCGACTTGGAAAAGTACTTTATAAACCAATTATCATTTTCATGAACTACAAAATCCTTTGAGCCTAAATCAAGAACCGTTAAATGACTTCAAGTACCATTAATTATTAGATAATGAAGAAAAATATCAAGATGATAAATGTGTGTTAAATACTCATCATGTAGTGTAGCGTGGTGGAGTTCATAAATAGTGAAGGAGTCAAGAATCACAATTCTCATTGTGTTGGATTAGTTTTGTTATCTACATTTTAAATGGGGTAATTCCATATATTATATCGAAATAGTAGTACTACATTGGTGGTGATGTAATTTGTGTTGGTTTGAAATGTAATATAAACTTCTGAAAGCATGCAAGCAATTGATGCCACTCATGTTCTAGTTATATCATAATGTCAATTTTTTTCATACATGATAATTCACTCTGCATCTAGAATCCATGTGCATAACCCATGTGCTCATGTCATATCACATGTGTAAAATATATAACAAATTGGTATCCATAAAAAATATATCTAATAAAAATGTTAAAAAATATTAAACAATATTAAAAAGGTATAAAAACATAACAATTTCATAATAAGATAAAATTATTAAGAACAAACTTAAAATAAAAAAATAAAGAATATAAATAAATAGTGTGTATAAGTATCAAAAGTATCATAAAATAATTTTTATTAATCTCCTTAAATGTAAAAAACAGGAATAAATCATGAAAATTAAATTAATCCCATTTAATAATTCATATAAAAATTACAAACAAAACATAAGATATTAAACTGAGAGGGGTTCTTCTACCTGATAATGGATGAAAATGGGTAGAATTGTTTGATTTTAATACATGGGAGCTAGATGGATACTTGGAACATGGATCTAATTACAATTTTTTCACTGAAAAAAACACCACCAACTAATTATTTGTAGTCACCACCTTAAATGACAAGTGGG
Source organism: Viscum album (assembly GCA_963277665.1). Classification (NCBI taxonomy): domain Eukaryota; kingdom Viridiplantae; phylum Streptophyta; class Magnoliopsida; order Santalales; family Viscaceae; genus Viscum; species Viscum album. The sequence goes on along the minus strand of OY728144.1, from coordinate 327,662,182 downwards.
CGGTGTTTTTGAAGTGTACATATAAGATCTTAATGCAATAAAAGTGACAAATAATAATGAATGTGTGAAAATTAATGTGAAGGTGAGGGGAGGGTGAACTAACAATGGCTCGAGGTAAAAGAGATTGGGAGGAGAATCAGCTTTGAGCATTATGAATTATATATATATATATATGATCATCATAATATAATTATACTTATTAATAAATTTATATAAAAATAATCATTATAAAACAATCATAGAAAAACTATTATAAAAATATGTTTCATATGTAAATGGATAAGAAATGAAAATTTATGGTTACACCATAGCTAGAAAAGAAGACTTGGATGCTTGTGAAGAGGTTGCGGTAAAGATATTTAGGTTTTACCATGGATGAATAGGGGAGAAAAATTATTTTTATAGGAGTTGGGTATGTGACGTTGACATCGTGGAGTTGATCAAATCAACATATACAAGGGTTTTGGATGCTCGAGCGACTCTGTGATATGAGATACCAGTTTCACTATAATGGAGATCATTGCATGAGTCGGTCGTCCAAACTATTTGGAAAAATATACTTATAATTATATATTAAAAACCTAGATTATAGTATATGTTCATAATAACGTTGTTAAAGGAGTGGGAATGTTCGGGTGGTGGATAATTGTTGGTGCAAAAATATCACGTATGACAAGTATCAGTCACTCAAACTTTCACACTCCTTCTAAACATGTGAGATAGGTGATGTGACACTCAAATCCTTTTTGGAAAATTAAAAACACAAAAATAAAAACTAAAAATGTTCAAAACATTAACAAGTGATGTCAATTCATTCTAGAGAGAATGAGGGAGAGAGTGCAGCGGTGAGGGAGAGCAGCAACATGCGCGGTGATAAGGAAAGAGAGTGACGATGATTACGGCAGGGTGGGAGAGTAGCGATGATAGTGGTATGGAAGGAGAGCAGTGAAGACAGTGCATGGATATGAAGATAGTAAGGAGGGAGAGCAACAACGACAGAATACAACGGCAGGTAGGGAGAGCGGTGATGAGGGAACACAACGGCGAGCGAGGAAGAGTGGTAGTGAGGGAGGGAGAGCAGCAATGAGGGCTTCACTTCTATGAGAGTTTCAAAAGGTGCGATAGAATCTATCATTTGGGAATAAATTTATATTGCAGTAAAGGTTTTTTACCAGCACTTCTAAAAAATAACTGATAAAAAGGGTTTTTATTAGTACTAAAATAAAAAACAGTGATAAAATCTATCTTTATCAGTGCTATAATTATAGCACTGATAAAGATAGATTTTATCAGTGTTTTTCTAGGTCTAATAAACACATGTATTTATCAGCACTATAAAATCACTTATAAATATTTAATAACACAATTAATATAATTAACAAAATTCAATGTATATAATTAACAAAATTCAATGTATATAATTATAAATAAATATAATTATATATAAATATTCCTATAATTATAAATATATTTAAAGAATTATAAATCTGTATTATATATATAATTATAAATAAATATAAATAATAATAAATATAAATATATATAATTATAAATAAATAATTATTTATGTTGTTATAAATATATTAAAAGAATTGTAAATATGTATTTATAAATATAATTATAGTAATATATTTATAATTATAATTATAAATAAATATTTTTATATAATTATATATATTTATATACCAAAGTGGGTCCTGCTAGAAGACAAATCCTCTGACCATTTATTAAATTGAATAAAAGATAACAAGAACATGAGGAGTAGAATGAGAGAAAACAAGGTCATTCCCCCAAACATCAGAGAAACAACACATCAACCATCGCCATAATCATGATCTCAGTTATGTTTAGAGCCTTCAATATCACCAGATTCCTAATATGAATGTGTGGTCTATTGTATGAGAAGCATAATGTACTTCACCTTAAGCACCAACTGATCCGACGTGATCCTAGAAGATCTGGAAGAACCACCTCATTCATTCCCTTGAGTAACCTCCTCTCAACCTCATTTGCGACCATGACCCTTTGGGTGCCTACCCCTTCTCAAAGTGTAACATCACATTACATTTTCAGGTACTTTTGATGTTTCTAAGTACCTATGTTTTGGATTATTGACTTGGGAGAGTTGGGATAACTTTAAATGATGTTTTGAGGCAAAAGGGAAGTCGCACAGGTGGCACATGGGGTTGTCTAAACTGGGCAGCCAAACCGTGCATAGTTGGTCTTGGAGGTAGTAGCTTCTGCACGGGCAACACACGGTTTGTCTAACCGTACAGCCAAACCATACATAGAGTGTCTTCCGAGGTAGTTTCTAATGCATGGTTAGCGCACAATCTGTCTAACTATGCGGTCAAACCGTGCGACCACTTAAATGAGATCCTATAAAAGTGGATCTCACTCATTTTTTCCTCTAATTGCATTATTTTTTCTCCTAAGCGGCCCTAACTCGGGATTTTTCTTCTCCTAAGGTCAGAGAAGGTTCTCCCATCGTTCCAGAGGTGATACAAAGGCTTCTCTTGGTGAATCGAAGATGGATTCTTGAGGTATGTGATCATTCTTCATCATTTTTGATCGGTTTCTTAGATCTACTTCTCCTCTTCTCTCGGTTTCTTAGATATACACCCGTTATGGGTAGACCTAAGTGTGTGATGCCAAATTTGACGAGATTTGGTCTTGGTCTTTCTAGAAGAAGATATCTAATGTGGGTTTTTAGGGATTTAGATCTAGAGCTAGATCAACAACGTTGTGCCACCCAATTTTGGGGGTTTCTCGTTAGGCTATCTCTTGTTATTAAATCGAGGTAGGAGGTTCCGTCCCAACTTGCTAAATTGATTATCATTGTATTTTCTTTATTTATTTAAATTTTTGATTTAAATTCAATTTCTCAAATTTTCTTTCAATTAAATTGATAAAAACTCAATTCCAGTGAATTGAGATATTTGAAATGGTTTTGGCATAGAAATTTGGGAAAACCCCAATTCCATTGAATTGGGTATGTTTATGGAAATCGGATGATTTAAATTGTTCAATTTAAATTGTGGATTTGATGGAAATTATTTAAATTAAATTGTTTAATTTAATTGTGAAAATAAATTGTGTAATGATGGAATTGGTTTTGAATGGATTTCAAACTCATGAAAATGGCTTAAAATGATTTGATAGAAACCCATTGGTTTTATCTTGTGAAAAATGCATGTTTTGAATAAAACCTGTTTTGGTTTTAAATGGAATTAAATTGGCACTTTTGAAATGGAATAATGGGATTGATCGTATTTTAATCATTCTTAAAATAGTTCACCCATCATGTATGATCGCATGCAATCCTTAGGTAGTTTGTGAGTTATTTGGATATACTCTACTCTATGACAACGTTCTAAAACATACTTGCGGCGGGTCACATCCCCGATGGGTTGGTGACGAGTCCCCTTTGGCCAGTGTCATAGGGACGTGTGTATACACATTTTTCTGAGTTCACATAGAGAGTGTGGAATCCTATAACTGGTTAATACTATAGTACCTTTTGGCAGCAGACCATGTTGCTCGCTTGTATATTTATATTTGAGATATAAATGTATGCCAATTCTTATGAACTGTTTTACATGCCTGCTAAATTTATATAAACTATTTTATATAAATTTTTTATCTAAGCCATTTTTTTAGAAATATTCCATCCTTTTTAAAGCCTTTGTTTAAAATATTTATTTCCATCATTTGAAAATGTATAGCATATTTTGTTAGAATATGCTTTTGAATTTCCAAACCTGTTTATTTGAAAATTGAAAGCTTTTCTTTGGAAAATCTATATTTGGAATCTGTTGCGGAATCATTGGTGGTATCCTACTGGGCTTAGGCTCACACAGTACTTTTTCCTTCGGGTGTTTGTATATTTCCTTCTTCTAGGCTCGATAAAAGGGAAGGAATCTCTTGGAGGAGGATCCATTTGTTGATCTTCTCTCGGTGAATTGTGTCCTTTGGGACTTTGGAACTGTTTTTTCCCTTTTTAGTACTTGGTTTGTATTACTTTGGAATTTTTATGCCTCTTTTTTTTCTAGTACATTACTCCTAGTGGAGTTTCTTTTGTAATGCATACTTTTTTGTTTTATTTTGTTTCCGCATTATTGTAGAGAAATTGTTCCCACTTGCATGTAGTTTGATGTCAGGTGCTAGTCGCCAACCTATGGGGATCAGGAATGCCCTTCGGGCTATGTTAGGGTCAGCTCAGTTATCGGGTTACCTGGGTATCTAGGCTGGTTCATGACAAAATGGTATCAAAGGGAGGTTATGAATCTTGCCTTAATGATAGTATGCATTTGAGTATTCGTGTTGGGACTTAAAAGGTAGTTGTGATTGACTGTCGGGCCAGCTCTCACCACAATGAAACTTAAGTCACCAGGGTTGGTTAGGGAAATACGCCTTGTGGATTAATTCTAGTATTTTTCATATTTTGATTTGGATAGAGTGAAATCCAAATTTTGTTAATCCCTTCTATCAATAATAGTTTTCCTTGTTACTCAGTTTGAGTGTTACTCTTATGTCTTTTTATTTTCTGATGATTTGTAGCATCATGCCTCTGAAAATACGTGGGAATCAGATCCAAAAAGAGGCTACTGCTGAATCTCAGCAAGCGACTCATATTGTGGATCCGAGTCTGGTGGAGGTGATTGTTCGCACTATCCAAGCATTGGGATAGGAACCACCTCTAGTTTATGTTCAGGCTCCAGCTATAGATCCTCAGAGTGATATTATCTGAAGTCATTCTCAAGAGTTCCTACGCCAGAAGACACCAGTTTGCAAAGGCTCCACTGACCCTCAACATGCAGAGGAATGGTTGAGTAAGATTGAATATCTATTTGGGTTCTTGGAGACACCTGATATGATCAAGGTAAAGTGGGCTACCTTCGTGCTAGAGGGACTCAATAGGAGATGGTGGGACACGATGGTGACAGATGGAAAACATAAGGGTTTGGAGTGGAAAGACTTTAGGGTTCTTTTCACGAACCAGTTCTATCCAGAATCAATAGTGTTGGCCAAGGCTGTGGAGTTTTTAAAGCTTGATCAGGCCAAAAAAACTGTGACTGAGTTCTCAAAGTGCTTTTCTGAGTTGGTACAGTTTTCTCCTGAGATTGTATCTAATGATAAGATGAAGGCTCGACGATTCGAGTTGGGACTTCGATCAGATATTCTTTCTATGGTTTTCTTACTGAAGCTAACCACTTATGTTGATGTGCTGGATAGGTCCATGATGGTTGAGATAGACCTGGTAGGAAAGTCAAGGTTGAAGAAGGTTATTTTCCCTCCTAGTGGGAGTGTTGGTTCCTTTAATGGAAAATGGATGTGTGACATTTCTCATGGCAGTTCTCGACAAGAGAGTCATTACAGACCTCTGGTAGCAACGAGAGGGGCTTCTTTGACTTTCTATCAGTGTGGAAAGCCATGAAATTCTAAGAGGGTTTTCACTGAGGCACCCAAGAACTGTAGATCTTGCGGACGTTTAGGGAACTTATAGAGATTCTTCCATCACTTCTCTACTTCACATAGTAGAACGGCATCATCAGCACCTCCATAAACTATGGGGCAATCAAATGATTCAGGTATAAAAGGGTTCTAGCCACAGGAATCCAGAATGAAGCTTCTTCACGCAGTGGAAGAGTCGCCAGAGGTAGCTGATACAGGTCCTGCAACTGTGAGAGGTACCATTACTATAGCTTCATCTTTAGTGATAGTTCTTTTTTATACTGGTGAATCTCACTCTTTTATTTCAACCCATATTTTTAATTTTCTTAATGTACCTATGGATATTTTATCTTGTGCAATGGATATTACTACACCCCTTGGTACAATGAGAGAGAAGGGTCTCTATAGTCCTTCTTGTGTCTTCTCTCTATCAGATGTTGATCATGCTTGGAGTTTCTTGGTTCTCAACATGAAATCTTTTGACGTCATTTTTGGGATGTATTGGCTCATTGCCAATAAATCCCGGATCGATTGTTATCTTCGACGGGTCTACCTTACTACACCCAGTGGTGTGCCTCTTTTTTTCAAGGAGAATGGGACCCAAGATCAAGCCAAGATGGTCCCTCTTATCAAGGGTTGGGGAAAGTTATATCGGTGTTTTCTTTGGATATAGAGAGAGATTCAATGTGTGGTGATCTTCCTCCAGTCTTCACTAAGTTTTCCGACGTGTTTCCTTCTGACTTCTCTAGTTTTCCACCAGTAAGGGAGGTTGATTTTTCTTTTTACTTAATGTCTAGTACTCAACTGGTTTCTATTCCCTCTTACCGAATGGCTCTAGAAGAACTAAAGGAACTGAAGTCTTAGTTAGATGATATTATTGATAAATGATTTATATGCCCGAGTGTGTCACCTTGGGCAGCACCAGTTCTCTTCACCAAGAAGGCTGATGGTTCTCTTCACTTATGTGTTGATTATCAAAATCTAAATCGAGGTACAATAAACAAAAAATATCCATTACCATGAATTGATTATTTGTTTGATCAATTGAAATGGGAAATTTGGTTTCCAAAAATTGATTTTCGATCTGGTTACCATCAGTTGAGGATAAAAGAATCTAACATTCATAAGATCGCTTTTCGGAGTAGGTATGCCCATTATGAGTACCTTGTTATGCCCTTCGGCCTAGCAAATGATCCTGTGGTTTTCATGGCTTTAATGAACAAGGTTTTTCGTGTGTATCTAGATACATTTGTGGTAGTCTTTTTGGATGACATTCTTGTGTACTCCAAGTCTGAGGAGGATCATGTGAATCATCTGAGAACAGTTCTGAGTCTTCTAAGGAATCACTGACATTATGCCAAGTTTTCAAAGTGCGACTTCTAGATTCGGAAAGTGAAATTCTTGGGACATGTAATGTCAGAACAAGGAATATCAATTAATCCTGAGAAGTTAAAGTCTGTTATGACATGGGAACAACCGCTAAATGTTTTCGAGATTTGTAGCTTATTGGGCTTAGTAGGATATTATCGTTGGTTTGTTTAATACTTCTCAAAGTTAGATTCTCCAATGACTACCCTGAATCGAAAGGGAGTGAGGTTTTCCTGGAATGATAAATTTCAGAGTTCTTTTGTTGAGATAAAGTGTCTTTTGACTACTATGTCGGTGTTAACTCTTCCCAAGGCTAGGATAGGTTATGTGGTCTTCTATAATGCATCGGGTTGAGGTTTGGGATGTGTCCTCATGTAGGGTAATCGTGTTGTTGCCTTTGGGTCTCGTCGGCTTAAGACTCATGAGAAGAACTATCCTACCCATGACCCTGAACTTTTAGCTATAATTCACACACTTAAGTATTGGATGCATTAACTTTTTGGAGAAAGGTTTACTGTGTATTTAGACCACAAGAGCTTGAGCTATATCTTCTCTCAAAAAGATTTGAATCTTCGCCAAAGGCATTGGGTGGAGTACCTAAAATCTTTTGACTTTGAAATTTCCTATACCCCAGGGAAAGGAAATGTAGTTGCAGATGTGTTAAGAAGGAAATTTCCAACTCATATTTTGAAAGAATCTTCAGAAGAGTGGATTTTGATGTCTCGTTTTGCTCAGTTGCACGTCGGTGTTCAGTGGAAGGTGGATGAAGTTTCTTTAGCTAGTGTCCAATTGGCATCTACTCTTCTCGAGTTAATTTTTCAGGAAAAACAACTATATGATGAATTCCATAGAATTAGGGACTCTCTTTATGGTGGTGGAGAGACCGACACTCAGGGGTTGTTCTACAAAGAGGGTGTTCTGTGTTATCGAAGCTATTACGTTGTGCCGTTATCGGCAAGGAAGGATGTGATGGGGGTTGTAATAACTCTCAATGGGTTGTGTACCTAGGAACCAAAAAAATGTTCTATGACATTCGGTGGTTGTTTTGGTGGCCAAGTATGAGACGAGACATTTCTGAGTTTGTATCTTGTTGCTATAAATTCCAGCAGGTAAAAGCCGAGCACCAGAAACCTTTGGGTTTTCTTCAACCACTTCTAGTCCCTACATAGAAGTGGGATGAAATATCTATAGACTTGTGGTTGGGTTACCTCAAACCTAGAGGAAGAAGAACGCAATACGGGTTCTGATCGATAGGATGACCAAGTCGGATCACTTTATACCTATTTGGGATACAACCAAAGTTGAGGAGTTGGGAAATATCTATGTGAAAGAAATTGTTCGTTTGCACAGAGTTCTGTCTGCTATAGTCTCTGATAGGGATCCTCAGTTCACTTATCGCTTTTGGAGAGGCCTTCAAGAGGCACTAGGATCTCAGGTCCATTTAAGCACGACCTACCATCCACATTCAGATGTCCAGATAGAGAGAGCTATTTAGATCCTTGAGGATATGCTCCGCCCATGTGTTCTCAACTTTTGTGGGTTTTGGGGTGATCATCTGGGGATAGTTGAGTTTTCTTATAACAGAAGTTACCAGTATGCAATCAAAATGGCTCCTTTTGAGGCATTTTACGGTGTTCCTTGTAAATCTCCTCTATATTGGTCAGATATTGGTGAAAGATCCTTGGTAGGACTGAGTTTGGTTCAAGATATGATAACTAAGATTCAGTTGATTCGCCAGAGAATGTTGACAACACAGAGTCAGTACAAGTCATATGTTGATCGTCTCCATAAACCTTTAGAGTTCTCATTTGGTGACCAGGTGTTCTTGAAAGCTTCATCCCGATTAGGTCATCGACGGCTTTGGAGGCAAGGGGATCTTGCTCCTCGTTTTGTGGGACCTTTAGAGGTTGTTGGTCTTCTAGGGAATGTTGATTACCGTCTAGATCTACCACCACAGATGAAGTCGATACATAACGTGTTCCATGTATCGAAGATTCGAAAGTATCTCTCTGATCCATCTCATGTTTTGACCTGGAGTGATCTTGATATTGAACCATATTTATCTGTGACTGAACGACCAGTCAGGGTCGTTGATTCTGAGACCAAGGTACTTCGTGGGAGAATGATACCTCTGGTCTGTGTACTATGGCAACATGGTTATGATTCTCATGAGACATGGGAAATGGAGACACTAATGAGAGAGCAGTGGCCTCATCTTTTTGACATGGAGGCTTCTTCATAGGCTTTCTGGGGACAGAAAGATCTTATGGTGGGGAGGTTGTAACATCACTTTTTGGTTTCAGGTACTTTTGATGTTTCTAAGTACCTCTGTTTTGGAGTAGTGACTTAGAATAGTCGGTAGAACTTTAAATGACGTTTTGAGGCAAAGGGGAAGTCACACGGGCGGTGCACGAGTTGTCTATACCGTGCATCCAAACCGTGCGTAGTTTGTCTTGGAGGCAGTATCTTCCGCATGGGTGGCGCACGGTTTGTCTAACCGTGCGGACAAACCATGTACGGAGTGTCTGCTGAGGCAGTGGATAACGCACAGTTAGGGCACGGTCTGTCTAACTATGCGGGAAAACCATGCGACCACTTAAATGAGATCCTATAAAAGTGGATCTCACTCGTTTTTGCCTCTAAGTGCCTCTTTTTTTTCTCCTAAGCGGCCCTAACATTGGATTTTCTTCTCATAAGGTCATAGAATGTTATCCCATCGTTTTGGAGGTGATCCAAAGGCTTTTCTTGGTGAATCGAAGCCGGATTCTTGAGGTATGTGATCATTCTTCATTGTTCTTGATCAGTTTCTTAGATCTACTTAGATTTACTTCTCCTCTTCTCTCAGTTTCTTAGATTTAGGCCCGTTATGGGTAAAACTAAGTGTGTGATGCCAAATTTGATGAGATTTGGTCTTGGTCTTGCTAGAAGAAGAGATCTAATGTGGGTTTTTAGGGATTTAGATCCAGAGCTCAATCAACAACATTGTGCCGCTCGGTTTTTGGGGTTTCTCGTTGGGCTAACTCCCGTTATTAAATCATGGTAGGTGGTTCCGTCCCGACTTTCCAAATTGATTATCATTGTATTTTCTTGATTTATTTCAATTATTGATTTAAATTAAATTGCTCAAATTTTCTTTCAATTAAAGTGATAAAAACTCGATTCCAGTGAATTGAGATATTTGAAATGGTTTTGGAATAGAAATTTAGGAAAACCCCAATTCCATTGAATTGGGCATTTTTATGGAAATTGGATGATTTAAATTGTTCAATTTAAATTGTGGATTTTATGGAAATGATTTCAATTAAATTGTTGAATTTAATTGTGAAAATAAATTGTGTAATGATGGAATTGGTTTTGAATGGATTTCAAACTCATGAAATTGGATTAAAATGATTTGATAGAAACCCATTGGTTTTATCTCGTGAAAAAATCCATGTTTTGAATAAAACCTGTTTTGGTTTTAAATGGATTGAAATTGGAACTTTGGAAATGGAAGAATGGGATTGATCATATTTTAAGCATTCTTAAAATATTTCACCCATCATGTATGAGCGCATGCAAGCCTTAGGTAGTTAGTTAGTTTTTTGGATACACTCTATGCTACGACAACGTTCTAAAACATACTTGTGGCGGGTCACATCCCCGATGGGTTGGTGATGAGTCTCCTTTGGCCAGTGTCATAGGGACATGTGTATACACATTTTTCTGAGTTAACATAGAGAGTGTAGAATCCTATAACTGGTTAATACTATCGTACCTTTTGGAAGATGACCATGTTGCTCGCTTGATTATTTATATTTGAGATATAAATGTATGCCAATGCTTATGAACTACTTTACGTGCCTGCTGAATTTATATAAACTGTTTTATATAAATGTATTATTTAATCCATTGTTTTAGAAATATTCCATCATTTGTAAAGCCTTTGTTTAAAATATTTATTTCCATCATTTGAAAATGTATACCATATTTTGTTAGAATGTGATTCTGAATTGCCAAACCTGTTTATTTGAAAATTGAAAGCTTTTATTTGGATAATCTATATTTGGAATCTGTTACGGAATCTTTTGTGGTATTCTACTGGGCTTAGGCTCACACCCTACATTTTCCTTCGGGTGTTTGTAGATTTTCTTCTTCCAGGATCGAGCAAAATGAAGGAATCTCTTAGAGTAGGATCCAGCTGTTGATCTTATCTTGGTGAATTGTGTCCTTAGGGACTTTGTAACTGTTTTTCCCTTTTTAGTACCTAGGTTTTAGTACTTTAGGCTTTTTATGCCTCTTTGTTTTCTGGTACATTACTCCCAGTGGAGTTTCTTTTTAATGTATACTACTTTTTTTTGCTTCTACATTCTTGTTGAAAAACTGTTCCCACTAGCATGTAGTGTGATGTCAGGTGCTAGTCGCCGACCCCTGGAATCGGGAATGCCCTTCGGGCTATGTCAGGGCCGACTCAGTTATTGAGTTACCAGGGTATCTGGGCTGGTTCGTGGCACAAATTCTGTTGATGCACAATCACATCATGTTCACCCTTTTTAGTTGTAGCCATATCCTTATACCCAAGACTGACATCATCATTATGTGAATAAAGAACTTTAAAACTATAGACCTCATTGAAAATTCTCTATCCATTTTATGATTGAAAACTTTATGAGAATCATCTAGGAGACCAACTTTCCTTGAAATAATTTGAAACCCTTCATTATCCAAAATCGTCTTCCCTTTTCTTTGCACAACAGCTTCCCTATCAATAAGTTCCATCCTTTCTGACAGAGCAGATGCATTCATGACACTGGATTTTTGAATAATCTGGATTGGTCTCAGAGACTCATCACTTGCATTGAGCTCTTTATCATCAAAAATGTATGACCATAATTTCTTCCTATCAGAGCGTTGTGTAGGTGTTGCACTAGAATTAAGTTGGGATGACTCTATTCCTCTAGAATACTGAGTATTAGTTCCTAGAATGATGTTTTCTTTCACTCCATCAACTTCCAGCACAAACATCATCAACATTGCTCTGGTCACCAATAACTTGCTCATCTGCAAGGTCCTCATTTGTTTCTGGAAGGGTATTATCTTGAGAAACTTCATCAATAGTTTCCATCACTTCATCTATATTATTCTGGTTAATCACCATTGCTTCATTTGCAGTAGCATGATCACAAGAAACACCAACAAGTTTCTCTTCACCCAAACTAGGCTGAGATGACTTCAAGCCTTTCTTCACACAATGATTTTCATCATGCCCATGAGAAAAACACAAATCACAAACCATAAGTCTCATGCAACAATACCTTTAATGAACAATTACCCCACATTCTAGACCGAATTTTGGCAACCATTCATAGAAAATATTTAACTCAAACTTCTCATCATCAGTAGATAAGAAAACTCTATCAACCTCAGTTGAAATTAAATCAATTTCAACAAAAAACCTATAAAAATGACAATACCTTGAATCATATATTTCTTTATCCATCTTTATGGTTGACCCAAGCGATATTTCCACATCATGAAAGAGTCTTGGATGCCAAATCATCCAATGAAATCCATATGCCTGAACGCACACCTATGTAGAGAAACAACATGTATTGAAAGGATCAAAAAAATGATCTCATTCTTTAATGTGAAGATATCATGGGTTCAAGGAGACAGATCCAAATCCCCAAGCTTGAAATTTTAAATCCTCTAAGGTAAACAAGATGCAAAAGAATCTCTAACCCAGTGACACATAGTACCAATTAGAAAAGCCCCAAATTTTCACGAATCGATAAATCAACTCATCAATTTTCAAAGGAGAAGATCCCTAAGGAAAGAAAAGTCTAGAAATAATAGAATGCCTATGAGTGTCAATTTTCTCAAATACAATAGTTAGGTCCACCTTAACATGAGAAATAGAACCTTAACAATGAATGTTAAAAGTAGATGAACCTTTGAATAAAGAGAACAAACACTTTGCACCACACTCATCATCGTCGGTTGACTCACCGTGAGAAATTGAGGATGATCCTTCCCTGAAATTCCTATAAGCACCAAAACGGCCTTGCTTGAGAATGGAATCCTCCATTGAATGAAGATCGAAATCAGCATTGAGGGACTGTGGAAATCAGGCTGCAACATGTAATCATTGACCAGATTAGAAAAATCATTCGATTCACCAGAAGGAAAACAAAAATCGTTGGGGAGTGGAACTTGATTCACCAAATGACCACATCAGATGTTGAGAAATTGATCAAAATTCACCGGATCGGATGTTGACAAGGTCGATGAACCGGTCTGTATGAAAAATCATCGGAGGTTGACACCTGCAAGATCAAAGGCCCGAATCAACAACTTGACAAGTCAGTGAGGGGAACGATGACACGAAGAAACTTGGCAGCAACATGGTTTCACTAAAACCATAGGTTCCATGGCCCCCTTCACGAAGCTTGGTCCAATATCTCATCCTCATCTCTATATATTTATATAATTATATAAATTTATATAAGTATATATTTTTATATAATTAACTATATTTATAAAATTAAATATATTTATATTATTATATATATATATAAGAAATATATTTATTATTTAAATATATTTATTATAATTTTACAATTATTTAAATATATATATATATATGCATATTTAAAATTATATTTACAAATAAATATAGATGGATTGAGGATGGGTTTCGGGAGCACTCTCCATGGCGATTCTTCATGCAATCTCATGTTCTAGGGTTTTTGGCATCTGATGATGTTTCCTAGAGATCTTGAAATTGAGCTTCTTGTCTGGTGGGGATCTCATAAATCCTCCAATAATGTTGGAGGAAACATGGGTGTCTGACTCTTCTCATGGGTCTAGATGGGGTGATGCGGCATGCCTTTTTTATCTCGAGCAAGAATGGAGATTCCTAGAGAATCTTTAGAAGAGGTAACTCGACACATATTTGTTCTAATAAGGAGTTTATACTTGATAGGTTTAATCTTTGTGAATTCTTAGTTATCGCGAGAACAATTGAAACTTTGGGGATAAATCCTTAGAAGATTGAAGATCTGGAGTGCCAAATTTCTGAAGTTTGGGGATTCCGGGATTGGAAATGTATTTCCATAGGATGCAGGTATTTCCGTATTTTATTTCCGTTGGATAAATTGAAGCGGGAACCCTAGGGTATTGTACTAATTTCTCTTAACCCAGGTATGCTCTGCATTCAGGATTGGGATCCTCATTTTAATCCTTTCTCAATTCAAAAAATGAGGAATCAGGTTTGGTTTATTATCTATGGTTTGAATTGGATTTTGTGTCATCCACGGATCCTATTTGACATTTCCTTGGTGATTGAGAAAACAATCAAACTTGATCGAGCTATGGAGGAAGCACGATTCAGACACTTAATGAGTTTTTTGGCAGAGGTTGGCCTTAACTTCATGTGCATTGAAAATGTCGTATTTTCCACTCTTGAACTGAGTTTTGAGCTAACTATAAAGTATGAGAAATTACCTTTGTTTTTCAATATTTTCCAGACAACTGGACATATCAAGGAGACATATCGCAAAGAGATTTGCTATTTCGGCAATTTGAAGGGGCATGGATCATCTAGTTGTAGGTAGAAGGGAACCTCCAGGCCCAGGAGTTTTGTTGATGTGGAGGTACATGCGCCACTTATACTTGCGCGCCACACTTACGTGCCGCTTATACTTGTGCGCCACTTTTTTACTTGCGCGCCAATCTTTAACTTGAGAGCCATTTTATTTCCTTTGTCAAATTTTGACGTTATGATCTTGAAATATGACTTGTGCGCCACTTACACTTTCATGCTAATACTTGCCCGCCACTCTTAACTTGCTCGCCACTTTTGACTTCCGCACCATTTTCTTTCCTTTTCCAAAAACACTTATTTTCTCTCTCTATCCTTCATAAGGTTTTCATCACAAGTTCTCCAAACTTATGATATTTGTGAAATAAAAATCAGTAAAGCATCGTTATAATTTCCAAGTCCTTTACAAAGTGAATTGATTTAGCTTATTTGACAACAAAAGACAACACTCTATAACAGAAAACTTTTCTTACTTCCTTATCCGTCCAACTTGGTCCCAAAAATCTCCCCGTTTGGATTTTATTGTCAACCATGATTCATAAATCACTAAACGTTGTAACCTTAAGCAATGGATTAATTATCAGCAATTCTAAGCCTGCGTGAGCTAACTCACTGTAGGAAACAAAAATTATTGACATCCAAAACCATGTTGTCCAAAAACAGTGACTATGAAATCTCATTAGTGTACCTCCTCAGCCTTCTTCAGAACATCTTTCAAGATTCTACTTCAGCATTTTTTAACATCTTCAACTTTCCTGGAAAACAAAAAAAATTGTTTCCTACCACCACTCCAAAAAACAGTTAGAATAGTTCACACACATACATGTTGGATTCATAGCTTACCCACAACTCCCCCTTTATGCATGCATCTATAAGGATAGATTTATGAAACAATTCTCCCCCTTGACAACACTATCCAAAGGAAATATGAGAGTAGGGATAGAAACACGTACCTTAACCTTGATGAGAAGGAGGTTGGACACCCATGTTCAACCAAAATTTGGAAAATGGTTCTTCTGTTAAAGGTTTGGTGAATATATCAGCAACTTGGTCAGATGTAGGAACATACTCTATCCTTAATTCATTCTACTCCACTTGCTCATTGATGAAGTGGTACTTTATATCAATGTGTTTTGAATGAGAATGTTGTACTGAATTTCTTGTAAGATTGATTTCACTCTGATTATCACAACCCAAGAGCAATGGTAGCTTTACTTTAACAAGTAGATCTTATAACTGAGTCTTCATCCACATTAGTTGAGTTGATGCTTGAGTAGCAACAACATACTTGGCTTCAGCTATGCTAAGTGTTACTGAATTTTTTTTCTTGGTATGCCAACTAACACAACTTTTCCCCAGAAAGAAAACTCCACCAGATGTCGACCTTCGATCATCAACATTTCCTACCCAATCAGCATCAGAATACCCGAATAGATCAATATTTCCTGAGCCATCATACCTAATTCAAAAATTTGTTGTGCCTTTGATATATCTGAGAATTGTTTTCCAAAAATCAAATGTGATTCTTTAGGATCAATCTGAAATCCTACACATAAAGTGACAGAATAGGCGATGTCGGGTCTTGAGGCAGTCAAATACAACAGACTTCCAATCATCTTTCGAAACTCTTTCTGATCAACTTCCTTACCTTTTCCATCCTTAGACAACTTGGTTCCCACTGAAATCGGTGTGGAAATTAGTTTCAAATTTTCCATTCCAAACTTCTTCAGAAGTTCCTTAGCATAATTTCTTGAGACAGAAAAACATGATTCTTCTTCTGTGAAATTTATAGCCCAAGAAAGTACTTCATTTCTCCCAGAATGGACATCTCAAATAACTTCTTCATCTCCCCAGAAAATTTTTCACATGATCTTTCATCATTTCCAGCAAATATAATATCATCGACATAAACAATAACGATCAGTGAAAACTCCTGACATTCCTTGATATAGAGATTGCTTTCAACTCTCCCTTTCTTAAAGTTCATCTTTTTTAAGCAAGTATCTAATTTATAATACCATGCTCTTGGAGCCTATTTTATCCCATAAAAATCCTTCTTCAATCTACACACATAACTTTTATCCTTTCCAATAATAAATCCACAAGGTTGATCAATGTAAACATCCTCATCAAGGTCACCATTCAGGAATATAGATTTTACATCCATTTGAATGATTTTGTAACCTCGTTCTGCAGCAATAGCAAGAACGATTCCGATTGTTTCTAATATTTCCACCAGAGCAAAGGTTTCCTCAAAATCAATGCCTTCAATTTGTGAATACCCTTTGTAAACCAATCTTTATTTGTTTCTTATTACTTTACCATCTTCATTCAGCTTGTTCCAGAAAACCCACTTTGTACCAATAATGTTCTTGTTGTCCGGCTTGGGTACAAGTTCCCAAGTATCATTCTTCTCAATCCGATCAAGCTCTTAATTTATTGCATGAACCCATTCTGGATGCTCAAATGCTTCATTTACATCATTTGGTTATACTTTAGAATAAAGAGAAGTATGTGATATAGCATTCATTGTTCTTCTTGTTTGAATCCTATGATGTTTATCTCAAATAATATTCTGAGCCTCCACTTGTTTCCTGAAACTAGGACGAGTTATTCGAACTTCATACTCATCACTCGATATTTCTGAGTCGGATTCCTCTTAACCGGTGGGATTAACACAGTATATATCATTATCAGAATCATTAACAAAA
Organism: Viscum album; assembly: GCA_963277665.1. Taxonomy (NCBI): domain Eukaryota; kingdom Viridiplantae; phylum Streptophyta; class Magnoliopsida; order Santalales; family Viscaceae; genus Viscum; species Viscum album. The sequence goes on along the minus strand of OY728144.1, from coordinate 327,645,067 downwards.
GCTTCTCTATCCTTCTCAACTTCCACATCAACATATGACTTCTTTTCTTTCTCAACATTTTCAACAACTTTTACATCTGAAAAATTAATAATTCTTCCTATTTCTTTATTCAGACATCTATATCATATTCCTTCTGGAGAATTTCCATGAAAAATTACATCATCTCTTCTTTGCTCAAACTTTCCAAGGATTCCACCTTTTTTCTTTATAATGCATGGAATCCCAAATACTCTTAAATGTTTCAGACTTGGAGTTTTTTCATAGAACATTTCATGTGGAGTCATATCTGAGTTTGGACTATAGAAGCATTGGTTCTGAATATAAATAGCAGTTCTCATGGATTGCCTCTAATAATAATGAGAAAGACTATGTTCAAGTAACATAGTTCTCCCCATTTCCACCAGACTTTGATTCTTTCTTTCAGCAACCCCATTTTGTTGAGGTGTGTATGGTGAACTGAACTCATGCTGAATTCCATGTTTCTCAAGGTAACTTTAAAACTATACATTCTTATACTCACCACCATTATCAGTTCTCATCTTCTTCCCTGAATACTCACATTCCTTTTCTTCTTTCCTTCTGAAACTCTTAAAAAATTTCAGAGCATCTGACTTATGTCTCATGTACATAACACAAGCAATGCAAGTAAAGTCATCAATGAAAGTAATGAAGTAATTATCTCCATTTGTTGATTGCTTTCTCATTGGTCCACATATATCAGAATGTATAAGTTTCAAGGGTTGTTTTGAACGAATTTCAACTCTCTTATGAAAAGAGTTTGTAATATTCCCTTTTTCACAGATAGTGCAACACCAATCTCTTCTTCTTGATAAATCAGGCATATCTCGAACACTGTCTCACGTTGATAACTCACACATGTTTCTATGAGACATATGTCCCAAGATTTTATGTCATAACTGATTTTCATCCACCATTACCATGTAACAAGAATTTTGTACTTCACCAACATGGAACAAGTTTCCTTTTGTATGTTGGCCTCTTGTAACTATATTTCCATCATTCTCACATTTCACAACAAACCCATATTTTCTGAATATAACTTTGTTTCCCTCATCACAGAGCTGTGAAACACTCAAAAGATTATGTTTCAACCCATCAACATATAATTTTTTCTTAGATTTCATTTTTTCTTTTCCGATGATAGCTAATCAGACACCTTTGATTCTCAGAGATTCGCCATTTCCAAATTTAACAGTTCCTTCTTTGAAGTCTTTCACATTATTTGGAAACTTTAATTCTAATGTCATATGAGAAGAACACCCACTATCAAGAATCCATGGACGTTTTCCTTTTTTATATTTCAAATTAGTTTTGAAAACAATAGATTTTTGTTCTTCCTTTTCCTTCACTTTTTGTTGTGCTTCCTCCAATTTCCTAGCCAGGTTAATGTGTTCTGGTTAGACAACCATGCACTCTTTCTTTTTAGAATTATCAGACCTGTCCCTTTTAGCTTTTAAAAACTCTGGCTTTTGAGAATTATTAAGAATCTTTTGTTGCTCTGGTAACACACTAAGACATCCCTTGGCAATATGTCCAGGTTGATCACATCTTTCACAAATAGTTTCCAGTGGTTGGAACCTATTCTCAACTTTCACACCAATCTTCTCATATTTCTTCTGAATTTTATTTGGAGACTTTATATTTTGAAACGATTGAATCTCTCTCAATACTTGTCTTTCAAAACTTGTGGAATAATTATAATGTTGTTGGTTGAACCAACACATATTTTCCATGTGTCAGAATCCACCATAATACCAGCAATAACCATAGAAAGAATATTTGCCTCTGAAACTTATATACTGACCAGATTTGTGAACATGTTTCTCAATGACATTCTTAATAGAACTATGTTAACCATCAACCTTCATGTTTTCATTTGTAACTCCCTTTCTCATTTCATATTTACCAGCACCAGAAGTATTAGACATCTTTCTTGCCTTGTGATTTTTATGCACTTCTGATTTTTCACCATTGCTGAATTTGACCACATACAGATCTTTCCAGCCTTGTTCTTATCTGAACCAGTTCTGTATTTCATTTCTACCTTTGAAGGTAACTTTTGTGGATCCTCGTTTGGTTCATTCTTACCGGAACATTCGCCAACTTCTGAGATAGAATTTTTAAAACTGATATTAATTTCTTTATCTTTATAAAGTTTCTGTTGGACAAGTTCCAACTCTTATTCTTTTGCCTTCAACTTTACTTCAAGATGATCATTATTATTCTTTGTATTTTCGAGATAATTTTTCAAATCATCAATCTCTTTTTCCATCTTGATTTTCTCATCAGTAAAACTGTCTTGATTGTTTAATGTGGAATTTTTATTTATTAGCTTATTGTTTTTCTTCTCAATCCTTCTGATGTTCCTCAAGCATTCTTTCAACTCTTCTTTTAGAAGATATTCAAGTTGAGTTTCTTCTTCTTCTGAACTGTTGCTCTCGTACTCTTCATTATTTACTACAGAAATAAAGGTACTCTCTTTATATTTGTCAGCAAATAATTTCTCGAATTCATCCTCGCTATCTTCTTCATCTTCATCTTTAGATAAAAAGCTTCTTCTTTTTGATTTTAAGAACTTTTTATCCTTCCCCTTTGAAAAATATTTATCTTTGTTAGCTTGTTTCTTCCACAACCTTCTTGGCCTTCTGTTATCATCATCACTATCTTCTTCTTTATTATTTTGAGGACAGTTAGCCGCAAATTGGCCAACGGCTCCACACTAAATACATTTAAAGGAAAGTTTACCCTTGTATTTCCCTGTACCTCTTTTCACATTCCTAGAAAACAGGGATAAAATTTCATCAAAATTTTTATGCACCTCATCTTCAGAATCAGATTCACCAACATCATCTTTAATAAGAGTCTTCTTTGACTTATCTCACTTTGTAGCCTTGAATGACATTTCTCTATCAGCTTTTGTTTTTCCCTTCATAGTCTTCTCTCTTATCATATCATAAGTAATGAGAGTGATATGCAGATCATCCAAAGATAATGTTTCAGGTTCTCTATCTTATAATGAAGACACTTTAGCATCAAACTTGTCAGGAAGAATTCTCAAGTTCTTTTCGACAACTATATAATCCTCCAACGTTTCACCAAGACATCTGATTGTACTGAAAATATCATTTATCCTGGTAAAGAAATCAATAATAGATTAAGATTCTCCCATTTTCAAATCTTCATACTTCAGTCTCTAGATTTGTAGTTTAGCCTTCTTTACTTTTGTATTTCCTTCATAGATGTTCTTCAGTTTGTCACAGATTCCTTTGGTTGTAGCAACACCTTTCACTCTTAAAACTTCACTCTCATAAAGAGATGAGAGTAATGCATTTTTAGCTCTTCCATCATTCTCAAGGTTCTTATTATCGACAGGAGTAAGTGGAACCATGTCATCAATAACAGGAAATCCATCCGTTGTAGTTTCAAGAACTTCATATCCAAGATACATAAGTTATGGAATCATTTTGTCCTTCTAGATGTGATAGTTCATTCCATCAAAAATCAGAATCCCCTTACTGTTCATGCAATTTAGATTCTCCATCACAACTTCTATTAAACCACTTCAGCAAAGAATAAACGAAGGGAACCTGTCCCTCTAATACCAATTGAAGTTCCCAGTTAGAATCCAAGTATCACTGAGAGGGGGAGGGGGTGAATCAGTGATATCTTTTTCTTTTTATGTTTCCTGTTTTTTGAAACAACCTTCACCTCCTGTTAAAGAGTTTCTTCCCTAATGAACACACACAACCATAGGAACACAAGATTTACAAGGTTCACTACTCAACAAGAGTAGCTACGTCCTTGGTATGGTACGGAAACAATCTAGTACCACACAATCCACTAGAAAACAATCCTTTGATGTGGAATACAATGAGTAGGATACACCCTTACACTCGTGTAGCACTTTGAAAATAATCCAATAGTGTGTGTGCTCCCTCTTAGAGCAAATAGGGTAATGTAATGATTCTGTGAATCTTAATGAACTTTCACAAATCAAATATTTCAAAACAATTCTTCACTTTCCTACCCAGAAGCTGGTAAGAACCTCCTGGTGCAGACAGCTTGCACGCCACTCCCTACTTGCGTGTCTCCCTGCTTTTGTGCCACCTGCTTGTGCACCTCACTGCTTGCACGCCACCTTCTTGCACGCTTACTCAATACTTTCGCACCACCATTGATCACAACTCACAACTTGCGCTCCACCTTTGGCTTATACACAGTCCACTTCTTGAAAGCACCTCCGTGCCTCCGGCAACTTACGCGACAAGACATTCATGGCAAAACATGCACGGAAAAAATTGTGCGGAAAAACTTGTGCAGGAAAACTTGCATGGAAAAAATTGCACGGAAAAAATTGCACGACACCCTACTTGCGCGCCTTATAAATAACCCTCAGCTTGCGCGCCACTTCAGCTTGCGTGCCTCCCTCTGCTACTTGCGCGACCACAGCACCGTCTACTACTTGCACGCTCAGAGCTCAAATTTCCTCTTAAGTGTTGAGAATTGAAAATGAGGAGGCTAGTCGTCTATTTATAGGCATTTTGGTGACTTTCACACCACATACACTTGCGCTCCGTTCCTAATTGTGCACCGCTCCATCACTTGCACGCCACTCCATCACTTGCGCGCCCTTCCATCACTAGCGCAACACTTTCTTTTCTTTGTCATATTTTGATATGATGATGTTGGAATATGACTTGCGCACAACATACGCATTCACACCACTTATACTTGCGCGCTAAACTTTCACGCCACTTATACATGTGCGCCACTTTTTGACTTGCGCGTCAATCTTTAACTTGCATGCCATTTTATTTCCTTTGTCAAATTTTGATGTGATGATCTTAAAATATGACTTGTGCGCCACTTACACTTGTGTGCTAATACTTGCACGCCAATACTTGTACGCCAATCTTGACTTGAGTTCCACTTTTGAATTACGCTCCATTTTCTTTCCTTTTCCAAAAACACTTCTTTTCTCTCTCTATCCTTCATAAGGCTTTCTTCACAAGTTCTCTAAACTTATGATATTTGGGAAATAAAAATCAGCAAAGCATCGTCATAGTTTCCAATTCCTTTACAAAGTGAATTGATTTAGCTTATTTTACAACAAAAGACAACACTCTGTAACAGAAAACTTTTCTGGCTTCTTTATCCATCCAACTTGGTCCCAACAATTCCATGGACATCTGACACTTTTTGTTGGGTTTAACCCCCGATGCATGTTTTTAATGACATTGATATCTTTTAAAACTGATTATTGAGTCATTATGAGCACACCACACATCAGATGGATGTGTTTTCTACTTGTACACATCAAAAATAATTTAGTAGTAGTTTTCCCATGACCTCACATCAATATGATGTCATTTTATATTGTTTTGATTGTTACGCACACGTCTTAGTGTTTTTAAATAATAAAAAATGAATTTATGGGAATCCTGGGAAAATCATAACTTAGATTGACATGACAGTGGTTCGTATATTTCAAAAATAAATATATGGTCCTTTTCTGATGATTTCCTGGTCATTCGACATCATTTTCTTGGGTTTGACACCTAAACGCATGTTTTTAAAGACTTTGGTATTTTCTAAAATTGATTATTGAGTCATTATGAGAACATTTTATGTCATATGGATGTGTTTTCTAATCATAAATGTTGGTCGTCTCTAGTTTTAATAATCACAAATCATGTCCAATCATGTTCATTTGTGTCAAATCATGATTAGTTAAGTTCAAAAATGTTTAATTGTGTTTATCTATGTTCAATTATAAGTTTAATATATTTTGTTGATGTTTAAACTATATGTCATGTAAACGTAAAAAATGGCTAAGTATGAGTCACCGATTGTTAAGTCACAGAATAGCTCACCGAAACATAGAATACTGAGTCATCGATAGATAGAACAACTCACTAACAGACAAAATGACTCACCAAAAAACACAACAAATCACTGATAGATAGAAAAACTCGCTGAAAAACAAAAGGACACACCGAAAAATAGAATGAATAACTGACATAAAAAATGAGTCACTGACAGAATGAATAACTCACTGATAGATACAAGTTTGAGTCACTGATAGTATGAGTCACTGACAAAATAAGTCACTGATAGTATGTGACGCTGATGCACTGTCATACCGATGCATTGAGTCACCAATAGAAGGAGTCACTAACAGAAGGATTCATGGATAGAGTCCCTAATAGAAGGAGTCACTGATAGAAGGAATCACTTATAGAAGGAGTCACCGACAGAAAGAGTCACTGATAGAATGACCTACCATTCCATACTTATAAATTTTTATTACTCTTAAATTTAAAATTAATTCTAATTGTTATATTTATGAAACTCAATACTGCTTATTATATTAATGTCCCTTTCTATCTTTTACAGACATTGTCCGAGAATAGTACGAGGTATTAGGAATCCCTCATGTTAAGTATCATGCCTATTATTGACCTCTACAAAATATAACAATAAATCACTCAATAAAAAATAATATTAGATATATCAGGAGAACCTGAGAATTGAAAGAAGGTAAAAAACCCATAGAACACTCTTTCTAACCATGAAGAAGAAGGATTTGCTGAGAACCAATGTATCAACATTCTTGTAGCAACAAAACCTATTGAATAGAACCTTCAAAGCACATCTGATATTTTATTAGAACCCAGAACACAAAGCTTCCATGAAACTATTTTTTTTTGTTTCTGTTTTCAGAAGAGGACACCAGTACCACATCTGATTTACTCAAGGAGTTGAGAAGTATCAATAAAATCACTTAGAGAATTCTAAACCCTCTCTCATTATTTCTTCTCTAGTGTGTATAATTTTACTACTTCTCAAGAAGTGTGTGTTTTTTTAGTATAATCACACATTGTCTCCTATGATAACATAGAGGATACAAGATATCCTCACTCACTCGTATTTTTTCACCATTTTACACCCATGTACAACTGTGGAAGAGGTCATTGTGTGACCTAGTTTATTTCCCACGTATAACTGTGGTAGAGGTCCAGTTTGACTTGCATAATTTTTTATGCTATTGTGAACCGCGATCCAGGGTATGGATCATGTTTGTTAATATAAACATCTTGGTGGTAGGTGATAACCAAGTGTATAGTATTAAGTCTTTGGTTGAGACAGAATCTATTGTTTTTACTCCTCTATTTTTCCAAATTTTATTTTCTATACTTTTACAAATATTTTAGAAAACTGAATTTTACTTTGATAATTGATCTTAGATAGTGTTTATAATTTTTTTGATTTTGTAAATTTCTTTAAAAAGTTATATCAATATTTTAAACTACTATAACTAAGAATTAATCAATATTTCAAGAAATTAATTGAATAATCAAAACTCTTATGATTATGATACTTTGGTTAATTGGGCGGTTTGAATTTTAAAATTGGGGGACTTTTGAATAAATTCTTAAACATAATTTTTTATGGGAACTCAATTCACCACCCTCTTGAGTGTACTACTCTGACCAACATTTGGTATTAAAGTTTTTTTTTTATCTTTTATTTTCAAAGCTGTTTGAAATCATTTCAACTGTGATTTTAGTTATTTTTTAATGATATATAAATTTCTATTAGATCTAAATTTATATCTCTTTAAAATACTATTCTATATCATTTTTTATGGATAATAGATTGTAATATGATTCTACCAATAGACCTCCATTTTAAATGGAACTAACTATGCATAGTGTAAAATTAAGATGAAAATGCATTTAGAAAGTATGAGTTTTGAAATTTGGTCTTCAATTGTATATAAATATTAGATACCTACTACTGCCTGAAATAAATGGGATAAAAAAACTAAGAAAACTTATAGTAACAACTATAAAGGTATAATTCATTATATTATTCTTTAGGATATTAATAATTCAATAGGATTTATGCATGTAAAATGGCCTATAAAATTTGGGATACTCTAACTATTTCACATGAAGGAACCACTAATGTTAAAGAAATGAGACTTAAACATATACTATTAAATATGATAACTTCAAATTGAAGCTTGATGAACCTATCTATGACATGTATCTTGGGTTTAATGAAATTGTAAATACTATGATTTCTCTAGCTAAGGATGTTATTGCTAAGGAAAAAATCATGAGAATTCTAAGATGTCTACCAGAAAAATAGAGGGGAACCATAGTGTAATTATAGAATCTTGTGATATCAGTAAGTTTCTATTAAAGGAGATGATAGGTAAGCTGATGATGTATGAGTAATAATTAAATCTCAATAAAGAAGAGGATGATGAACCAAAGAGAAATTCAGTGGATTTCAAGACCACTGATTCTAAACACAAAGAAAATGAGAAGGCACAAAATCATTATGACAGTTCAAGCATTGAATAATCATTATCTGATAGTGATGAAGAAGTGGGTAAATTAGAGAGAAGGTTTTAAAAAAATACAGAAAGAAGTTCTTTAGGAATCCCACTTATAAAGGAAAGTATGACTACAAGGGAAACTTGAAAAAGGATTGGAAAAGTGTTCACAATTCAAATGAGATAGTCTATTATGAATGTAAGAGAAGAAGACATGTAAAGGATGAACATCCTAAGTTAAAGTATAAGAAGAAATATGAGGACAAGGATAAAAGGTATAATAAGGCAATGAACGACATTTGGAGTTCTTCTGATGATAGCTCCAGTGTGTTAGAGTCTTCACATGATGAGAAAGGTGACAAATCTAACATGTTCTTCATGACAAACACTTTTAAGGTTACCCTTGAATCTCCTGTAAAAAATTACTATTATTATGAAGATGAATCTGATACTAAAAACATGACCAATGAGGAAATGTTTGGGTACTATAAAATGCTTGGGGACACATACAATGAATTAAAAGATAAGTATAATTTTTGGAAGAAACAAAATTTTTTCACCTCTGCTGTTAAATTTGAGCTTACTATAGAGAAAAAAGAAAACTACTCAATTGCTTAAAGAAAATAATGAGCTTAAATTATCAAATGATAAATTTAAAGGGAACATATAAATTTTTAGCAATACCAAGAACACTCTCATCTAAATCCTTGGTAAATAGGTTGCACTAAAATATGATACTGGTATAGGTTATCTTCCAAGAAAAATAAACCCCTTTAAAAATAATTTAGTATCAAAATATGGAAAATTAGGCTTTGTACCTAGATTTTAAAAATCAGCTGCAAGTTTCAACAGTGGACAATCTTTTATTACTTCTAGATTTTCTAGACCAAATAGAGTTTATTTTTCCAATACTTTATAAACTATTTATAGGAAACTGATGAATTAATTATGGGTTCCCAAAGCATTAATTACTAATATTACTCGACCCAAGAAATTCTAGGTATCAAAATATTTTCTTTTTTGAATTGTCTTTATAGGAATCATTCTTAAAGATATATAATAAAATATTATGGTACTTTGAAAGTGGATGTTCAAGATACATGAAATGGGACTAATCTATATTCAAGAATCTTATAAATATTGATGGTGGTCATGTCACTTTTGTTGAAAATGCTAAAGGAAAAATAATTATCCTTTCTCAAATCGGTAACACCAATTCAATTTTAATTTCCAAATTATTTTCTGTTGATGGATTAAAGTACAATCTTCTCAGTATCACACAATTTTGTGATGATGTTTTCAATGTTAAATTTAAAAATAATGCATGTAATGTGTTTTATTCTAAAAATGAGTTAGTATTTATTGATTTTAGAAATGATAATGTTTATGCTATGAACATTAATTCTTTAGCTTCTCAAAATATTTCTTACTTAAGTGTATTTCATAAAGAATCTTGGATTTGGAATAGGAGATTAGGCCACTATATCACTCACTCACTTGGAAATCTTATAAAGAAAGGGTTAGTCAAGGATCTACCCAAACTATAATATCTAAACAATAAATTCTGCAATCGTTGTGAGAAGGGAAAGAAGCACAAAATATCTTTCAAACCAAAGAAAGAAGTTTCAAATTTTCATCCACTTGAGTTGGTTCACATGGATTTTTTTGGACCATCTATAGTTTCATGTCTTAATGGGAGTCATTACGTTTATTTTATTGTAGATGACTTCTCTAGGTATACTTGGATAATATTTTTATCTCACAAGAGTGATAATTCTTCTTACTTCACCATCTATGCTAAAAAAATAGAAAACCTTAGTGGTCTTAGAATTAAATCCTTAAGAAGTAACCATGTGTGTGAGTTTCAAAATCAAGAGTTTGAATATTTATTGCTCACAAAATGGCCATAGTCATAATTTATTTATTCCTAGGACACCCCAGTATAATGGAGTTGTAGAAAGAAGGAATATATCCTTAGAAAAAATATCATACAAAATGATTAATGAATATGATTTACCTATTTACTTCTTGGAAGAAGCTGTGAATACTTCTTGTTATATTATTAATAAAGTCTTAATCTGACTAGTTCATAGGAAAAATCCTTATGAGTTATGGAACAAAAAAAACCTAAAGCTATTTACTTCTAAGTCTTTGGTTGAAAAGTATATATTCTTAATAATAAGTAAAATCTTGACAAATTTTCATAAAAAAGTGATGAATGAATTTTTCTATGTTACTCAAACTCTAGTAAAGCCTATAGAGTTTTTTATAAAATAAAAAAATGTGTGGAAGAATCTGTGCATGTAAAATTTGATGAAATAGATCCACATGAATCTAAAACCCCTCTTGAAAATATTGAGGATAATTTGTCCAATGTGGATATTAATGCCAAATCTCTTGATCTTACTGTTAATAAATATGTAAAATCCTCTAGCTCTGGAAAATCTCCAGAATCTAAACATTGTGAACCTGAACCTAAAGATGAACCTGAAATAACCATTCCTTCCTTTTATAGATCTGTTAGAATCCTTAAGAATCATCCCTTAGATGTTGTAGTTAGAAACATAGATAAAGGAACAGATACTAGAGCTTCTCTTAGGAACCAGTTTGAACATTAACCCTTTTTATCGCAGCTTGAACCTAAAAACCTTAACGGTTCAATCAATGATTAATTTTGGGTGATTTCTATGAAAGAAGAGTTTAATCAGTTTGAAAGAAATAAAGTTTAGAAACAAGTGTATATACCTAAAGATACCATGACCAGAGGAACTAAATGGGTCTTTAGAAACAATGTATATGAAGTAGGAACCATTGTGAGAAATAAGGATAGATTGGTTTCACAAGGATATAGTCAAGAATAAGGTATTAACGATGAAAAAACCTTTCCACTATTTTCTAGACATGAAGCCATTAGAATTCTGCTAGCATATACAGCTCATCTAAATTTCAAACTATTCCAAATGGATGTAAAAGAATGCATTCCTAAATGAGTATATAGTTGAGGATGTTTTTGTTGAAAAACCCATGGTTTTACAAACCCTCATTTTCCAAATTATGTTTTTAAATTAACCAAGGATTTATACATTATAGAACAAGCTTCAGGAGCTTGGTATGATAGGCTAAGTACTTTTCTTATTTTGAAAGGTTTTACAAAATGTATAACTGATCCTACTCTCTTTATAAAAATAATTTCTAAATATTTTATAGTAGTTCAAATCTATGTTAATGATATTATTTTTTGATATACAAAGAATTATTTATGTATTGATTTTTCCTAAATGATGTAAAGTGAATCTGAAATGAGTTTAGTAGGAGAACTCAAATTCTTTCTTAGATTTCAAATTTTTCATAATAAAGAATGTATTATTTTAAATCAAAGTAAATATACTAAAGATATTTTAAAAAGTTTTGTCTTTGATAGTAAAAAATTAGTAATACTCCAATGAGTACTGCATATAATTTGGATCTAGATGAAAATGGTAAATCTATTGATCAAACCACTTATAGAGGAATGATTGGAAGTTTACTCTACTTGAATTCTAGTAGGCCTGACATTATGTTTAGTGTATGTATCTGTGCACTTTTTAAAGATAATCCTAAAGAGTCCCATTTAACTACTGTTAAAATAATTTTCATACACCTCAAGTATACTACCAATTTAGGATTGTTCTATCATAGAGAACAACCTTCTGATTTAGTTAGTTATTCAAATGCTGATGAAAAATCTATTTCATTGTCTACTGTCGAAGGTGAATACATTGCTACTGGTAGTTATTTTGCACAGATTTTATATTACTAAAATGATGCAATTGTGATGATGTATCATTCAAGAGATCCTCTAGGACTGTTAACCTTTATACCTTCAACCGAACCTTCGGAATGGTTAGAGTAAAGGGAATCTTTGATGATGAAAGGTTATATTACCCAAATCTTGTGCATGAGTTTTATCTTCATTCTAAGTTTATTTTGGAAGGTAGTGAGATGTATTAGATCAAATTATTAGTGAATGGAAGGATATTATCTTTTTCTTTATGTCATTGGGAAGAATTCCTTAATGTACCACATGAAGGAGTCTTTGATGACTACCAAGGAAGTAGTACATCTACCAGTGAGTTTTTTTTCTATAATATAGATTTGAGGGAGCTGAATGGTAGCGAGGAACACAAAAGGAATATAGCTTCAGAGTTGGATGGAGAAATTATACTTTTATTTATGTTCATCCAACACTAGTTATGTCCCAGGAAAGGGAGATTTGCCTCAATGAAATATCAGGATGTATATCTCTTGTATTTTCTAAAGAAAGGGAATAAGCTGAATCTGTGTAGGTATTTGATAGTCCATATAAGTGAAATGATAAAGCCAAATTGCAAGACTAATTATTTGTTATATCAAAGAATGATATATTCCATGCTAAAATCCAAAGGATGTGTAAGTGATAATGAAGAAACCGTTTCTGCTTATAGTGGCATCTACCTAAGTAATGATATTTTCAAGATAATAAAGATAAAATCGAATCCCTGGAAGAGGGAGTGGGTTGATAATAATGAGAATATATATGAAAATTTCATTCCTATTGAGAAGCCTTATATGCCGAGAGATGTGACTGGTCCTGGTCTAGGACTAGATAAAGTTTTTGTCTATTCTGATGAAGAGGAAGCTGAACCTACTAGAGAAGAAGGGTCTCCTATAGATGATAGGAGTGACCGTGATATTGTTAAGTCCTAGGGGAATGTCATATGGTCTATCTAGTCCACCTCTAGATTTTCCATCGATGAACCTATTTTGGTTGATGATAGTGATGATGAAACTGAAGATTTGGGTTGTATGGAATATAAAAGAAGATAAAATGATTCATAAGAGGAATCTAGAGAAGAAGAAGAAGTAAACAGAGAAGAAGAAATTGGAAGTGGCTCTGATAGTGAGGAAGAAGGGGATGAAGAATATAGTGATAAAAGTGAAGAAGGTGATAGTGTAGGTTAAGGAGATGAACCTAATCATGAAATTGATAAAATTGGTGAAAGTTTCAATGATTCTGATAATCTTGGTGATGATCAAGGTGACAATATAGAACTGGATAGTCCTGAGAATCAGGAACAAATTATAGAACCTCATGTCTTGTAGAAGCTGGTGCTGAGGTAGAATAAGTAGTTGAGGTTGGTAATGTAGACATAGAATTGGTAGGCCTAGTACCTCAGTTGGTGTATGTTATAAGGATACCTTATGTTGAGGGGGAGGAACAAATTAGGAGAGATCAAATTAAGGGGGAGCTTCAAGTTGGAAAGTGAGTGTTGATAAACTCTCTCATATGGATGCTTCTATGTTATCTGAGTGGAAAAAATTACCTAGTTAAATTTCTCTCAGTCTAGATTATCTAGATTCAGATGATGAGGAGATAATAATTGTTTCAAGAGGATTGGTATTTTAGGAACCTCCAACAGTTGCATCAGATCCAGTACCAATGCCTTATGATTATGTATCTAAGGCCAAATTCAGTGCCTTTAAGGAAGAAATGTTAGCTACTATGAGAATAGTCCCTCAAGCATAGCCTGCACCTGTAGCACCGCTTAGTGAGAATTTCACAGACTTGATTGTAGAAATAGTTGTTTCCAAGATTGAACCTCGGTTGATATCAATTTTGGAAGTTGTTGAAACAACTAATCAGGAGGTTTCTGATGAAATGGTAAATCTTTCAGTTGTTTTTATCCAACTACTCATTGAGTACAAATCCACTATATACCAAACTCTACAACATCATGACATCTCTCCAAAATACCATATTGAAGATGCTACTCCAACTCTTTATTTCTTCCTTCTGAAGTCGGTAGTCATGGATGTAATGAATAGTACCTCAACATCTATGGATACACCTAACTATATTCCTCTTATTCAATATTCAGACAGTGAGGTTATTCAAATAGTGGTAATGGAAGAACTTCAATCATAAATAGGTTGTTCAGACAGTGAAATCCTGATTCGAATAAGGCAATATGTGAGAGGCATTGTGCAAGGGGCATCTAGCTTTTAAGCTCTTGTATCTCACCCTCCAGACATAGATATGGTTAGGAATGTCATTAGAGAAGATATGAGAACTATGATGGGTGGAAATAATTAGCAAATTCTATCACAATCCATGTATAACAATGATCATATCTATTACATGGTCATATTTTATTCTAACCAGGCTATAGATGCTCAGGAGGAAATCACCAAGAATGTAGATTTCTATTTCAAGAGGATATACACAAAGAATCAGTTAGATATCATCTTCAAGTTGTTTTTTTGAGAACCTAATAATTCTTCCAGTGACATAAGACATTAGAGATCAAGTGATGTTTCTCAAGGAGTTCACTCCTTAAATTTCATAGTTCATTGAAAATAAGGAAAATTTCACCAAGGTTGTGCAGTATGGTGGATAGATAATCAAGGATTTCACCAAAATTATTAATCCTTATCTACATATCCAGAGTACTATGATTGTTTCCCCTCCTTCCACTCCTATCATACCACATTTGGAACCTTCTAGCTCTACTTTTTCCAGCATTCCTTCTTTGAAACTCTCTCCTACTCAAGATTTTAGGCAGATTCGTCATGTCATTTTTAGGGAACTTATTGGCCCTCCTTCCTCCAAAAGTCCCAACTTGTCCCCTTAATTCATTAATTTAGTTCCTTTTCCCTCTCTCAGAATTCATTTTTAAACCTACAACTACTA
Organism: Viscum album; assembly: GCA_963277665.1. Taxonomy (NCBI): domain Eukaryota; kingdom Viridiplantae; phylum Streptophyta; class Magnoliopsida; order Santalales; family Viscaceae; genus Viscum; species Viscum album. The sequence goes on along the minus strand of OY728144.1, from coordinate 327,629,990 downwards.
ATTATACATCTTCTCCTACCATTGATGCTTTTGTTAAGGGAAGGCCACAATGGATTCCTTTTTGACGAAGAATAAGCAGTTTGGATCCCTTGTTTGATAGGTCTTCTTTGTTGTACTATTACACATTAATCTCAAATGTAATTTTGATTACTAATTAAATATAGTATCTTTTAATGCTTTGATTATTCATTGTCTTCCTATCATCTTTATTCTTCAATGCATTTTCTATTTTTGATAATCCCAAAAGGGGGAGAAAAAAAGAATCATTATAGCATTATGCATTAGTTTAACTATGGAGTAATTATTTCATTATTTTCCCAACTAATTTTCACTATACTTAATTATGATCAAATTGGTTTTGGGAGATAGTAAGAAAAATAAATACATTGATCATTATGAATCAACTAATTGTACTTTATAATTCCATGATTTGTGATCATAAAAAAGGTAGAGATTATTGGACCGCACCAATTTTAATAATAAAAAATCATGTCTAATCATGTTAGTTTTCATCAAATCATGATTAGTTAAGTTAAAAATGTTTAATTATGTTTATCTATATTAAATTATAGTTTTAACATTTTCTGTTGATGTTTATACTATAAGATTGGTAAACAGACAAAATGGATTAGTATGAGTCACCAACAGTTAAGTCACAGAATGACTCACCGACAGATATAAGAATGAGTCACTGAAAGACAGAACGACTAACCAAATGAGAAAATGACTCACCAACAAACAAAATGACTCACTAAAAGATAGAAAGATTCACCGAAAAATAGAAAAAACTCACTGATAAACAGAATGACTCACCAATAGAGAAAATGAGTCACTAATAGAATGAAAAACTCACCGACAGATACAAGACTGAGTCACCGATATTCTGAGTCACTGACAGAACAAGTCACTAATAGTATTTGACACTGATGCACTAACATACTGATGCATTTTGTCATTGATAGAAGGAATCACCGAGAGAAGGAGTCACTAAAAGGAGTCACTGATAGAAGAAGTCACCGATAGAAGGAGTCACCGACAGAAGGAGTCACCAACAGAATGACCTACCATTCAATAATTAGAAAATTTTCTTTACTGTTAAATTCATAATTAATTCTAACATTCGTATTTATCAAACTCGGTATTTATTATTATATATATGACCTTGTCTATCTTTTACAGACATTTTCAAATAATAGTACAAGGTATGAGGAAGACCTCTTGTTAAGGATTGTGCCAATTGTCAACCTCTAAAGAATATAAAAAGAAATCACTAAAAAAAAGATTATATTTATCAAATGAACCTATGAATTGAAAGCAAGTAGAAAACACAAAGAAGCATCAATCTTGATAATTGTGAACAAGAAGGATTTGTTGAGAACCAAAGTCTCAACATTCTTGCAGCAACAAACCCTAGTGAAGAGAACCATCAAAGAGTATCTCATCTTTTCCTAGAACCTAGAACATAGAGCTTCCATGACACTTTTTTTTGTGTCTATTTCTAGAAGATGACACCAGTTCCACATCTTCTTTACACAGGGAGTCCAAAATCACCAAAAACATCACATAAATCATTCTAAACCCTCTCTTATTTTTTTTCTCTATTATTTATAATTCTACTACTTTTCAAGCAGTGTCTGTGTCTGTAGTATAATCATACACTATCTCTTATGCTAAGATGAAGAATACAATATATCCTCAATCACTCATATTTTGACACCATTATACACCCATGTACAACTGTGGAAGACATCCATGTGTGACCTAGTTAGTTTCCCATGTATAACTACGGTAGAGGTCCAACTTGACCTGGATAGCTTTGCATGTTATTGTGAACTCTGATCTAGGGTGTTGCTCGATTTTATTAATATAAACTTTTTTCTAGTAGGTGATAACCAAGTGGAGAAGATTAAGTCTCTTCTTGAGACTGAACCTCTTGTTTTTACTTCACTATGCTTTCAAATTTAGTTTTCTTTACTTTTACACATATTTTAGAAAACTGAATTTTACTTTGATAGTTGATCTTAGATAGTGTTTATATTTTTTTTATTTAGTAAATTACTTTCAAAAGTTATTTAAATCTTTTAAACTACTATAACTAATAATTAATCAATCTTTCAAGAAAATAAAAACTCTTACAAATCTTCTACTTTGGTTAACTAGGTGGTTTGAATTTTAAAATTTGGGGAATTTTGAATACAGTTTTTAACAAACACTTTTATAGGAACTCAATTCCCCCCTCTTGATTTTCCTACTCTGACCAACAATACACATCAAAAATTATTTAATTTTTTATTTTTCATGTTTTCGCATCAATATGAGATCGTTTTATATGGTTTCCACCATTACATGAACGTTTTAGTGTTTTAGAACACTAACAATGAATTTAAAAGATTCCTAAACAAACCATAACTTGAATTGATATAAATTAGGTTCATAAATTTAAAAAATAAATCTAAAGTTATTGTACTATGATTTCACAGCCATATGATGTTGCTTTCCTGATTTTTACCCCATGACACACATTTTTAATGACTTAAGTATCACTTAAAAATTACTGTTGAGTCATTCTGACACACCACATGTCAGATGGATGTGTTTTATATTAGTAAACATAAAAAAAGAATTAAACAATAGTTTTTAAATTATTTCACATCAATCTGATTTCATTTTTTATGGTTTTTACCGTTACTAACATGTTTTAGAATTTTAAAAAAATAAAATGATTTTATGGGAATCTTAGGAAAACTGTTACTCATATTAATGTGTAATTAGTTACTACATTTAAAAAAAAATACATGTCCATTTCCCATGATTTCATGGTCATATAATTCCTTTATCTTGGTCTTGACTCTCTAACATCTATTTTTAAAGATATTAATATCTTTTAAAACTGATTATTGAGTCATTCTGAGCACACCACGCATCAGATGAACATGTTCACTTCTCATACACATAAAAAATAATTCAATAGTGATTTTACAATGATTTCATGGCATTATGAGTTTTTTTTCTATGATTTTGGCCATTGCATGTGTGTTTTATGTTTCAAAACACTAAAAACACATTTATTGGACTCTTTATAAAACTGTAACTCGAATTGATGTGGTTTCAGTTAGAACATTTCAAAAATAAATCTATCGTCATTTTTCTATGATTTCTTGTCCATAAAATACGGTTTTCTTGGTTTTGAACTCCTAACACACGTTTTTGAGGACTTTGGTATCTTTTAAAACTAATTATTGAGTCATTTTGACCACACTACTTCAGATGTACGTGTTTTCTAATCATACACATAAAAAATTTAAAGGTGGATTTCCAATGATTTAAAATCAATATAAGGTCATTTTATATGGTTTTGACTATCACATTCATGTTTTAGTATTTTAAAACAAAAAAACATGTTTACAGGTATCCTAGGAAAACTATAACTTAGATTGATGTGACATTAGTTCGTATGTTTTAAAAATTAATCTATAATCATTTTATTATGATTTCATATTCATATGACACTGTTTTCCTAGTTTTTATCTCATGATGCACATTTTTTAAAACATTGATATCTTTTATAAGTGATTATTGAATTATTCCAAGCACACCACATGTCGAATGGACATGTTGTACACTCATACATATCATAAGTAATTCAAATATGGGTTCCCCATTATTTCAAATCAATCTGAGATATTTTCTATGGCATTGACTATTAAATGCATGTTTGAGTCTTTTAAAACACAAAAAAAACATATATGGGAATCCTGGGAAAACTGTAACTCAGATTAATGTGATGTTAGTTCCAATATTTTAAAAATAAATCTATATTCATTTTTATATGATTTCACAGCCATCTGATGATGTTTTCTTGATTTTTTCTCCTTGATGCATGTTTTCAAAGACTTTGGTATCTTTTAAAAGTGATTATTGAGTCGTTTCAAGCATACAACACATCAAAAGGATATGTTTTCTACCCTTACACATAAAAAATAATTAAATAGTGGTTTTCTCATGATTTAATGTAAATATTAGGTTGTTTTCTAGGGATTTTATCATTACACACACATTTTAGTGTTTTAAAACACTAAAAATGCGTTTACAGGCATCCTAGGAAAACCATTAGTAAAATTGAAATAGTGTTAGTTCTTATATTTAAAAATTAAATCTATGGTCATTGTCTTATGATTTCACAACCATGTGATGATAAATTATTGATTTTGACCCCATGATGCACATTTTTAAAGACTTTGGTTTCTTTTAAAGTGGATTATTGAGACATTCCAAGCACACTACACATCAGATGGATGTATTTTTACTCATAAATGTGAAAAATAATTTAACGGTATTTTTTATGATTTCACATCAATATGAGGGTTTTTTTCTATGGTTTTTACCATTACACAAATGTTTTAGTATTTTAAAAAACTAAAAACATGTTTACAAGCATCCTAGGAAAACTGTAACTCATATTGACATGGTGTGAGTTCCTACATTTAAAAAATCAATATATAGTCATTGTAGTATGATTTCAAGGCCACCAATACGATTTTCATGGGTTTGAATCCCTAATTCTTATTTTTAAAGACTTTTGTTTCTTTTAAAAGAGATTATTGTGTCATTCTGAGCACACTGCATGTCAAATGGGCTTGTTTTCTACTCACACAACATCATGCATCTCAATTTTTGTGTGTCTAGAAAAAATGCATGGGGATTCGATGTGTATCACAACTAAACTACACGACATGTATAAGATGATTACACATTTTTTATCACTCTTGTCATGTGTTTGTGTAACCCACTGAAGTTATTGTGTGTCCTTTGGATGCGGAAACACACAACACTTACTCTAGCTACACGGTGTGTGTTCTACTAGCCATGCATCTGTATAAATCACCAAAATTCATGACGTGTATTTCAAATGTGATAAATAATGAATGAAATGCCATGTATATCGTCTACATGTCGTGTACTTCATTAATGCTCCAGATACTCACACACATTTTACACACAATGGGAGAGGATCTTGTATTTTTATATAGCCAAACGCTAAAGCGACTCGTATTCATATAATATTTCTAACTGTTGGGGTATAATTCAATAAATTTTTTCAATTAATTTAACACAAAAAATTAACCTATTTATAATGCATTGTAACCGATAAAGAAACCATTTGGGAAAATTAAATTATATATATATATATACATGTGTACATGCATTTTATGCATATACATTTTAGAGCACATCTAACATTTTAGAGGGAGTGGGTCGTGACATCCATTGTAAACTTTTAATTAATTTTATATCAGTAAATTCAAGATGAATTATTTTGTATCAATTTCAGTATAATATCAATTTTCTCATTTGATTTTTAGTTGTGGGGAAGTTTGATTTTATTGTGTATTTTTTAATAAAATTTTTCATTATAATTTACCAGAGGAATTTTTAGTGATATTATCATTGTAATTATCCATTGAAATTTTCAAATATATTTTTAATAGAAATTAATCAATAAATTGTCTTCATGGAAATTTATATATATTTTTTTGTGAAAATTTTATTCCAAATAAATTTTCTTGTTTTTTAAAAAATATTTGTTAATTTATAAACAATATATATATATATATATATTTTATATCTTTCAAAAAAATTAATTTTATTTTAGTTTTCATAAAATAATAATCTTTGAATCAATTCAAAACCAATCCAATTAAAAATATTAATTGTTTTTCATCCCATGGAAAAATTCATTTCTTATAAATTTAAAATTAAAAAAAATTATGTATTTAAAAAATTTACCAGTTTTTGAGATATGATAAAAAAATCAGTTGTTTTCTGAAATGATTAAAAAATTATATTTTATTTAAACATAGATTAATTTTTTAATCCATAAAAAACTATTAATTTTAAACATTAAAAATAATGACACTCAAATATTTTTTTGGACATATAGATTATTATTTATTTTTTTGATTTCATGATTCTTTTTATAAATGTAAATATATGAACTCTTAAAATAATTACAATTTTTTAAATACAATGAAACCATTTTTTAGAGAAGCAATTAAAACATTTTTTAAAATTTATAACACCACTCACCTGTATATTTGGACATCGAATATTCCATTTATGTATGATTTATTCCACATGTAAAATCGAAGAAAATGACATCAATGGACTAAAACTTATAATTAATTCTAACTCTTGATTTGATCTTCCAATGTCATTCATCCTATAAAAAATACACTTGAAAATTACACATCATGAGGGTTACCACTCTCTTTCTAATCTTGTGAATACTTCTTTTCTTTATTATAAATTTTAAAATAATTCTAACACAAAACCAAAACTTCCCCACCACCATCATAATTGATTTTTTATTAAAAAAATGAGAGAGGGAGAGTGAAAAATAGAAAGTGCTTTGTTGAAGAGATCCTTCCTTATTGGCTAATATAAGGGCATGTTTTACATGATCAAAATCTGGCCCCCTCACCAACCACGTGTTTTGAAGTCTTTATAGTGAATCCATGGTGAAGCATTTCAGGATGCCATCTATCAACCAGAGAGGGTTGGAGGTATTTGATTATGGGGGCATGTTAGATCTACTAGTATCGGTTGATTGGATGAAGAAGGGAGTTGTAATCGATGTCAAGGATCAAGGTAAGTGCGGGAGTTGTTGGGAGTTTTCAACGGTGGTAGTGATCCCTCTAAAATATATTAATGGTTACTTCTTCACTCCCCTAGATGTACTTAAAAATGAATAAAAATTTTCTTTCAAATACAATGAAATGACAGTGATCCCTCTAAAATGCTGATAGTGGAAACATTGATGGTTTTACATTTAGAGGTTGGTCGTCGTTATTAATGTACTTTGAGTAACTCAATCATACAACCTTAAGTCGGTGGTATATTTTATTCCCTACAAATTTTTATTCAAATACAATGTTATTCTTTGTCATTATATAATGGTAGTGAACCCTCTAAAATTAGAAAATAGAGTAAATTGATTATTTATTAGGGTTCTAAATAAAAATCAGTAAATGACTCAATAAAATTATACTTTTAGAAATGTAATTTATGATCGAATCAATGGTTATGATTACACTAATTATGATGATCGATGGTGATACACCATCACGCATAAAATCATTTCTCCATATTTATCTACTATTTATTTTTTAGATACATTTTTTCTTGTATTAATTCATTCCCAATCTGTTAATGTGAGAAACTAAATACAAAAAACAAAGCCTTAGAGGTGTTTTCTTACTAAATGTGGCCTTTTAAACCACCTATATAATGTTTATTGGTGGTTATTTAAACCTCAATGTATTTCATGGTTGGTAATCATTTAGTAACATTTTTTTAGTGTAGCGGTATTATTTTATGTTTCATTTTTTAAGCACTTAACGGTAGTTATAAATTAATTTGTAGGTGGTTTGGGGGGTGAAAAAAAATTAACATAACCACTACTGATTTATTTAGTGATGATTTACTTATATGGTGGAAAAATATAATAGAATCCACAATAATTTCCATTAAAAGAATTAATAATGGTTATATTTATTGGAGATTATTAAAAACCACATCTATAAGAATATCAAATAACTTTTTTCAAACTATTTAATAAAAAATAATATGAATATAACAAACTCAATCATAAAAAAAAACTAAACCATAAATAACTCATCATACATCTATATATAATACACTCATACATCCACACATCCACAATGATAAATACAAAACCATCATTCAACCATAAGCACAATAATCATATATGTATATATAACTACTACAGTTTTGAGTTTATTCAGCGCTAGTGAAAAGAACCGATAAAAGTTTTCTTTATCCCTGTTCAAAAATAGGCTAATAAAAGGTACCTTTTATCATCGCTAAAAAAATTGCTCATAAAATAATGTATTTATCATCACATTTTCTAGCGCTGATAAAGGGTACCTTTTATCATTGCTAAAAAAAGAACTCATAAAATAACAACTTTATCAGTGCATTTTATAGCGTTGAAAAATGTCATCTTTATCAGCGCCAGTTAAAGAACTAATAAAACTAACGCGCAAGTCCTAAATAAAAAATACAGATGGTTGACTGCATCTTTTTTTATCATTCTACACCATCACAGCATCAAAAGCTTGTTGTGATGATGGGATCGTGCATACACTCTCCACACACACATAAATGGACCTGTTCCTACATGCATTATCTCGTGCAGGCCTTGGCCCTCTCTCTTCTCTCTTCTGTCCACTCTCCATGGGATCCTTCAAGCGTCGTCCCACCTTCTTCTTGTCATTTTCCTTTTCAATAGGCCTTCCTTGAGGGCTAGTTGATTTACAAATTTTTTTATAATTAAATTATTATTTCATATATAAATATATATATTGATAAATATTAATATATTAAATATATATATATATAATTTGATTGTTTTTATTTTATTTTTGTTTAATATTTTTAAAAAAAATTCATTTTTAATATTTTTTTATATTTTTTATTTTTTTATAATTAAATTATTATATTATATATAGAAATATATATTAACTTTTTTTTAAAAAAAAGATGGAGGCTGCACCTCTTAAATTAAAAGGAAAGAAAAAGGAAGAAACATAAGAGAGTATGGTAAATAAGGAAAAACCCAAGGCAGAAAGCAACCTACCTATCTTTTTCATCAATCTAGCACTTGGATTTATTTCTTATTCTTGAATTTAATGTCATTCAGCCCTTCTGCGACCGCAACGCTGACCTCTCGATCTACCTCTACTTGTAGGAAGAGCTTGAAGCCTTTTCAAAATTGTCTCAGCATCAGTAAAGTCAAAATCAGAGCTATATTCTTATTTCACTTTGACTTTTCCAGGAGAAGCATCTCCCTCTAATGTGGTAGCTAGGGAAAGGATCTCTAGAGTATCATCAGGAGAGACCTAAGTGGTACACTGCATCTCAGAGGAATCATTAATAAGCTGACGAAAGGAAGGATTGAGTTTACCTACAATCGACACAGTTGTAGGCTTTGCCTTCTTGTAGGAAATAAGATGATAACCTTAATTATCCACAATAGGTTTTAAAGAAGCATGGCAGGGTTTAGAAATGAGTGGGGAGTCTGATTCTAAAATTTTCTTACCCTTTTGGATATCTGGAGAAACCATCTTATCATGAAGATGATGGTAAACTTATTTCAAAATGTCATCTTTAGTCTCTTGTTCAGCTATTGAGTTTTCATCATGGACTAGAATTCGAGGAGATGAAGAAATTTGAATTTACTGCAAATCAGCACACTTTCCTTGACTAATAGTATCATCATTTTGTTTATTCACCTCTTCAGAAAAGATGGTATCCTAGGAATTTTATTTATTCTCAGAAGTAGACGTATAGATCTTATCAACTTTAGGATTGACAACATACCCAGGAATAGCTCCTTCTGCTTCTTGCCTCAGATTATTAGCAGGAATGAAAGGTCCATCATCACCCTTACAATGTTCTTTTCCATCCTCAGGATTATGACCAGGTGAAATTTTATTCTTTTTAATACAAGTGATCATCTCATGTCCATGTGAAGATAAATAGCTACAAACTGTTGAATGCCTACACGTAGATGAGTCATGACCTTTACTGTTATGGTCATTGAAAAATTTTTGCATTTTTTTATAAATTATCTTCAACTCAATCGTGTCATCATCAGTTGCAAGCATAATATTATCAACCAAGGTTGACTCCAAATCATCCTCAACCATGAACTGGGTATAGTGACCAAATCGAGCCACTTATATTTCCTTGTCAATTTTCATAGGGATGCCAATTGAAAATGTTATATCATAAAAATTTTGGGGTGCCAGGGTATCCAATTCAACCCATACACTCTTACCCAAATTTGTGTGGTGGTGTTACCAACATCCAAGGGATTCGATTTTTTATTCCATTCATGAAGGTGAACAATCCTCAGTTTGAGAGAAATGGAAACAAAGCCCCATTCTCGAACATTCATTTCTTTCATGGGGAAGAGAATATGGAAATATCCTCATCCTAGTGAGACACATTTCTTGGTTGAAAATCCCCAAATTTATGAAATGCGCTTCTTCAGTTCATCAATTTTTAGAGGTTGATATCCTTTTGGAAGAAATAATCAAGAAATGATCGAGAACTCCCCCATTTTAAGCCACTCAGAAATAGAGTCAGGGTCTTATTTGATGTTAAAAATTTTCCCCTTTCTTTAAATAGAAGAATCAGGCATACCATTGAAGAAAGAAAAGGATCAATTCATAGAAGTCCCCTCGTCAAGAGTAACATGCCCCGCCTGGTTCTGATTCTACATACCTTCAGCGGTACCCTAGCCATGAGTTTCATCAACAGAGAACTACTTGGTTTGACCTTCAATTTATGTCTTGACCACCCCTGCATCTGAATGAGATAGAAGATTCGCATCTCGCCGATAACCAGGCGTTGTAGATGGATCCTTCTAGGATGCAGCTCCAGCATCCGATGAACAAGCCACAACATGTCCAATAGTAGCACCTTGACTGCCCTCTGTGTCACCCAACACCACTGGGTTAGATGCATCAGCCGCGTCTCATTGATAAGTTATAGGCAGATCCCGTTAGAAATAGACCGTATCTCCAGTTAGAGAATCAGAGACATCTAATGAACAAGCCCCATCTGATGATGGATGTGAAAGCAATTTGTGGCCTAAGAAATGAGGGATCACCCTGTACCAAAACCCTAGATCTCAGCGGTGCCATCACTGGAACCCTCCCACCCTAGAACCCTCATGCACTCGCATCCTGTCTTATATATTAACATATTAACTATTAACATATAAAAATATATATTGATATATATAAAAATATATTTATATATATTAAATACTGATATGTATTAATATATATATATATATTAATATTTACATATATTTATAAAAATCATTTTATCTATTTATTAAATTTAAAGGCTCTTACTTGGAATCCAGGAGATCCTAGGTTCAACCCCAGTTGGGTGAAGATACTATTATAGTACTTTGCAGACGGTGACACAGATTAAAACATAGACATATGGTGACGCAGACATGATACAGGCAGATGGTGACATAGGCATGACATAGGCAGGATGATGTAGGCATGACACTGCACTGGGCTTTCAGGCCATATAATGAGCTTCATTCCCATTGGGCCTATGAGTCATATACTAAATAAATAAGGCTTGATGGGTGGGTTATCCCCTTGGGCGGGCTATGACCTGCATTTACGACCTGTGTGTGTGGTGTGTGTGTGATTGAATGTAATTATACCCCTAAGCACCTAATAAACATATTATTTAATTAAAAACTAATAAATTTTTAAAAAATATTGTTTATTTAATTAAATAATTAATAAATTGTTTATAATTAACAAAATAGAATTAATTTATTAAATACTTAATATACTAATTAAATAATTAATATAATATTTATTACTGTATATAAATATATATTAAATTTATTCATTTTTATTAATAAACATTTCATTAATAAATTTTTAATAATTTTTTAACATTTAATATTTTTAATACAGTTTAAATTTATATAATTAATATATATTAATTTTTTATTTAAACATATATTCATGCGAGTTCACAAGCTAGACTGACCCAACCACCAAATTTTTTATCATTAAATTTATTAAATATAATATATGTATTAATAAATAGTATATTAATTATATATGTATATATATGTATAATTAAATTATCAATAAACTATTTATAATTAATAAAAATGAATAAAATTATTGTTGTTCACAAGTAGGATCAAGACCACTGAGAGGATGGGGTGAATCAATGGTTCCTTTTTCTTTTATAAGAAAGTTTCTTAACTCCTTTAACATAAAATTTATTAACCTATAAAACTTGTTAGAGTTATGATCCACTCAATTATAACTCATAGCCTCATATTTCATATGCAACAAATATAAGGAGAATCCAACACACACTATTTAGAAGGTTCAGTACAAAGACCTACTTCTTTCCTTGTTGGATAGTCCCACCGACATGGAATTTTTTTACAATCTTCTTTCTAGAATAAAAAGGCACAAGTAAAGAAAAATTCTCCAATAATAGTATCAACATTACTGCTATAGTTGGTTATACCACCCAACTATCCTTTCAAATATTCACTTCCCACTGACAAGACTTTTCAACAACTGGTAAGTATCCACAGTCACAAACTTCACTTTTCTTTTTTTTTTCTCATACAATTCAGAAAGTCTTCACTTTTTCCATAAGTAAGATGAATCAAAATTTACCTACGTACAATCTTCAATAACTTCAACAATTCTCTAAGGAACTTTTCATTCATGAAAACTTCTTCTAGAAACTCAGTATGGAAATCTTTCTTAGCAGAGTCAATCCAATATTACTAGTCCAGAAAACTCAATATGATGGTCTCTATCCGATGGTAAGTCTGGTATGATTCTCCATATTATCTTCCTTATTCAATTGAGTAGAAACTCAATTGGTAACTCAAAACTTTGCATCCGATGGAACATGGTTCGATGAACCTTGATGCGATGAGGTCACTCTAATGGTCTCACTATGATGGACATGTTCCAATGGAACTTTGTCAAATGGATCTTACTCAAATGATCGTATTGTATGTCAATTTAATCATAATTCTTAGCTTCAACCTGAAACACAAATCGTGGTTGGATACTCAATACCTATTCCATAATTTTTGGAGATCGACTGTATGAATAGTTCATAGTCACTTTTACAAATGATCTCATCTCTCCTTTTATAGGGACCTCAAAAGTGGTTTAAGTAAGGTTCTGAAAACTATTCCCATATAACCAAATTTCCCAAATCTTTAAATCTCATATCTATCTTTGACTTCTTTAACACCTTTTTAAATATTTAAATCTCCTTTATTTTGAGATATCTCTTTTACTTTTTTCAATGTTTGGACTTCTTAACAAACTTCAGTCCAATTTTGATTCTCTCATTACGATCTGCCTCAGTATGATGAAGACTAATGTGAAACAATATATTTCTCATTATGTTTCTCCACATCAATTGAAAGTTAAATCTTCTCATTATGATATCTTAATTATGATTCTTTATTAAGACAAACACATATAAATATGATCTGTAATTATGACCACTTGTAAAAACTGAGACTCTTTACCTCTTCTTTATAAAAAATCAATACTTTAGTTATTTTTCTATTGACACAATTATAAGAGAACAAAGTATGACATTTTGATTTCTTGACCCGATTTAAATATAATTAAACCTTTCTCAACAAAATTTCATCTGATAAAACTTTACATATGATATATAAAGGATACCAAAAATATGAATCAGTGTTAGAATCAATTACGATGGATTGTTGGTATACCACATCTGATGGACCTGTTCTAATAGCTTCAACTTTAAAAAATTATTTTATTTTCTGATTATGATACACGAAGTAATCCATACTACAAACAACTCTGAATATGGTGATCTCATACCAATGAAATTGAGATTGTAAAGTTTTTTCCTTTAGAAAACATTCTACTTATAAAAACTCTTGCTTGTATCATGACTTCATAATGACTTTGAAAATGTTAAATATCAGCTTTAGCATCATCTAACTTACAATGGTAAGTATTATAACTTACCATTATTCCATCAACAAATTTCTTTCCTACTCATCCAAAATAATCTTATCCTAAATAATATTGGCCTAAATATTATTGGAAGAACTTATTTTCTTCCAATCATATGCTCAATATGACTTTCAACATTTATTATCCCCCTTTTCTTCATTATGCTTGCATCCAAAGTTTCTCAGAAAACTTATGAATTTTGTGAATTATAAAATAACAAAGCATTGTTAGATTCACATAGGGGTCTGGAAGACTCCGATCAGGTTGTCATTATAATCAACACTTTCATTCTAGACTCAATATTATTTCAAGCATATTTCAGTAGAAATCCCAATATGATAAATCATATTCAATAACTCATGCCTATGGGATTAGTCTGATTCCTCAATATGATTTCCTAGGTCTAAAAACCAAAAACTTCTTTTTTTTATCTTCAAACACATATCAAATATTGACAAAAAATAAAAGAGAAACTCAACTGGGTTCCAAAAATCTCTCTCTTTGTGTTTATTATAAATACTCACTTCAAGGCCTACAGTTTCTTTTCCCACTTTTTCTTATCCATGTATTCTTTTCTTTTATCCCCTATTCCTCACATCTCCCCATTAATATATTCTATCCCCATTATTGACAATAAAATTAAAAGGGTTAATCATGAAAATATTCTTTCCTTATTGAAAAATTATCTCATTTCAAAAAGTTAGAAATTTTGATCTAAAAAACATAAAATTATTCTTTAGGAGAACATAAGTATGACATCAGTTTCTTAACAAATACCATTTAACTAAACAACTCTAAGTCTAAATTGGTGAGCTCAGTGAAGAAAAAAAATAGTCTATAATCAAGGTTATTGATGTTTCCCATAACACAATTTTGATGTCCTAACTTAACATGTTTCCTTAAACATTATCATTTCTAGGGAATTCTTGAAAAGAATTTATTGAAGATAAAAGTAACATGAGCCCATCTCAAAAAAAATATAATAATGTTCAGGTGTATAAAAAACATTGAAAAACTAATATTTTGTAACCTCATTACTTTATTTTGAAATAATATTAAAAGACTCAATAACATCAGCTTCCTTACTTAAAATACTTAAATTCCCTACAAGTTAGTAAAAATACAAATATTTTGTGAATAAGTAGGAACCTTATTTGTTGCTTAGAATCATCTTTCAGACTGATAGTCCTCTCTCAACCCTTATTTTTTCTTCTACTTCTTAGATTTTTCATTGGAGGTATTTTCTTTCTTATGTTCAACCTTATCAAATTTTGTAACAAGTTTATTTTCATCTGTAGACTATTTTTATAGAGATGTCAAATTATTTTACCCTTTTGAAATTTTTTTGTTATATTGAGTTTGTAAAAACTCTTTCATTCCTTCCTCTTATTCTAGCAGGATAGTCAAACAACTTTTTGTAACATTTCCTTCTTGCTCACATCCCTTGCATCTTTTTTGAATTTTTAAACCACAATCTATTGATATCATTTAATCAATTTTTATCACATCTTAAGAAACATTTTTATTTCCCTTTTATTTAGATGATTTGGGTGATTCTTCTAGATTCCAAGCCTTGTTAACCTATTCTAGCCAAATATAAAAGCACTATTTCTTTTCAAACTCAGTATGTTTAATTTTCTCAATTTTCTTAACATACTCATCTTTCCTCATATTTTAAATTTCCGTTTTTGGTTCCGTAAAATTTTTAGGTAAATTTGATCTTTTTTTCTCATCATAGACCCCATTAATTTATATATGTTTCCTGGTAGAGACATGTTATACTAGAATGAGTACTATATGTGTCTGAAAACTCCACAACACCAATAGTAACCTCTAAATATTGATTTTTTGAACTGATAGTAAAAAATTTCATTACTTTTTGTTGTTGTTGTTGTTGTTTATTCACAATTTGTAGAACACTTTTTTCAGGAGGATACTTTCCAGAGGAAATCCTATATTTCTTGGTGAAAAATGTATTCTCACAAAAAACCTTTTATAAACCATTATTTTAACCTTCTTTAGATGTTTTACCATTAGCATCTAACTTCCATGGTGATGCTTTTCTCATATTTATCATCTCACTTTGTGTTGTAATAAGTGTTGATTGTGTTTCTAACAATTCTTCTTCTTTTTAAGCCAAATTAATTTTTAGTACATCTATGATTTCTTCAGATTCAACTACCTTAAACTTGTTCTGTTTACTTTCATCAACAAGTGTAGATTCTATATTGTTGAGATTCTAATTTCCATCTAACTTTTCTTCATAACTTTTCTGTTTTCTTTCAATCTCTCTATTCTCAAAATTTATTCCTTCAACATATTTCTTCAACTTCCTTCTTTCTTTATTGATTTGAGTATTTTTTCTTGTGTATTCTATATATTATTTTTAATAATCCATTACATTTCTATCATCTCTTCATCATTATCATCACTGACTGAAGAATCACTTCCATTTCTAACTTGATAAATAAAGTTGAGTTGATGATCATATTCATCATTAGATGATGATTCATTTTTCTTTTTACTACCCAAATAACTTTTTTTCTTTTTTATCATAAGGAAATATTTCCTTATGTTTCTTTCTTTTCTATGAAGTTTCTCATCATCATCTTTGGACTCATATTCTTTAGTTTTCTTCCTAGTAAAATTCTATACGAAATGTACTTTCCCTTCACAATTCCAACATTTGAGAGTTTTACTTTTTCATTTTCCCTTATTTTGTTTATTATAAATAATGGAAAAATTTTATTGAAATCGTTTTCTTCTTCCCCTACTTCTGAATCACTTGATTATTCTTTAATTTCTTTATTTTTTCCATTTTAACAATATTTGATGGACATTTCCAGATCAAAATTTTATTTTTTTCCTATAAAATTATCTCTTCTAATTTCCTAAGTAATAAGAATACTATGTAGATCATCTAAATATAAGGTTTTAGGATCTCTATCATCCAAAGATGAAACTTTGGCATCAAACTTATTAGGAAGAATTATCAATATCTTTTCAACAATAGTCGAGTCTTCCAATTTCTTACCCATACATCATATGGTGATTAAAATATCATTTAACCTTGTAAAACAATTCACCAATAGATTCATACTCAGCCATTTTAAAATCTTTATACTTCATCCACCAAATTTGAAACTTTTACTTCTTCACCTTTTTATTTTCTTCATAAACATTTTCAACTTATCACAAATACATTTGGAAGTTATAACTCCCTTTACTCTAAGAAACTCACTTTCAGTAAGTGATGAGAGTAAAAATATTAGCTCTTCTATCATTCTCAATATTTTTCTTATCAGAAACTATAATAAGAGAATTCTTAATATGGGGTGGAAATTATTTTTTAGTAGCTTCCAAAACATTATTCCCAAGGGACATAAGATATAACAACATTCTATCTTTCCAGATATGATAATTCATTCCATTAAAAACTGGAATCCACTAATAGTTCATGGAATTCAAATTCTATATCCTTGAGATGGATCTTTTAGATGTAACCTTGGCTCTGATACCAATTGTTGTTCCTAATTAGGATTAAGACCATTGAGTGGTTCCTTTTTCTTTTATATGAAATTTTCTTAACTCCTATAATAAAAAAATTCTTAACCTATGAACCTTTTTAGAGTTAGGATACACTCAATTTTAACTCACAAACTCACCTTTCATATACAACAAATATTAAGAGAATAGAACGCATGATATTCAATAGGTTCAGTGCAAATACCTACTCCTTGTCATATTGGATAGTCCCACCAACATGGATTTTTTTACTATCTTCTTTTCATGATAAAAAAGAACAAGAAAAGACAAATTCTATAATCCTAGTATCACATTTCTTGCTATAGTTGGTTATACCCCCAACAATCCTTTTCAGTATTCATTTCCCAAAAAGAATCCATTTCAGTAACTGGTAAGTATCCACAATCACAAGATTCACTTTTCTTCTTCATTTCTGATCAAATTTAAAAAGTCTTCACTTAATCTGCAAGTAAGATAAATAAAACTTTACCATATTACAATCTTTAAGAACTTCAATAATTCTCTAAGGAACTTTTTAGTCTTGATACTACTTCCAAAACCGTGGTATAGAAATCTTACTCCATTGAGTCAGTCTGATCTTCTCAGTCCAAAAACCTCAATACAATAGTCTATATCCAATGGTTAGTCTGGTCTGATGCTCCTTCTACTCTGCATTTTTCACTTGAGTAGGAACTCAATCAGTAACTCACAACTCCAAATTTGATGGAACTTGGTCCGTTGAACATTGATATGATGATATCGCTCAGATGGGATCACAATGAGGGACTTATTCTAATAGAACATTGTAAGATGGATCTTTCTCAGATGATCTTATTGAATGTCAATATGATTATATTCCTCTGCTTCAACCTAAAACAAAACACCTTGTTGGATACTCAATAACTATTCCAAAATTTTCAGAGCTTGAGCATTTGAATAGTTCAGAGTCACTTATACAAATGAAAACAATTTTCCTTTTATAGGTACCTCAAAATTGGTTTAGGTGGGGTTCTGAAAACCATTCCTACTTAATCAAATTTCCCAAATCACTACATTTCCATAAATCTCAGATGTCTCTTTAAATTCTTAAACAACTTTTGAAATCATCAAATATCCTTGATTTTCGAATCTCACCTTTTATTTTTTCAATGCCCTATACTTATTAAGAAACATCAGTCTAATTTTAATTCTATCATTACGATCTGCCTCATTACAATGAAGACTATTATGACACAATAGATTCTTTATTATGTTGCTCTGTATCAATTGAAAGATAAATCTTCTCATTCCAATTTCTTCATTACAATTATTCATTTCGATGAAGACATATGATGATGAATTTTTCATCCCGATTCGAGTAGAATCTGGTATATTGATAGGGTGATATGGTACCATTGGGATTAGGAAGTGTATGATTGTTTATGTTATTAAGTAGGTTCTGCATTTGCACGATCTCGATGGGAAATCTCATGGGGGTTATGTGTCTATGCAATCGGACTATGTCAATTAAGATATCCTTGAATGGTCTCTAATGGGATTATTTGCAGAGCTAGAAACACCCAATGACCTGGGTATCCATGATTCAAGGACCTACATTCCAAAGGAAGGCACTCATTGGATCATGATTTGGACAATGACACTTCAAGAATCCATTGGTTGAGATGATGGGAGACCGGGCTCATAACACCATTTTTGGGGGAATTATTTCCTACTCTATGACTCAATTATAGATTTAAGAAATGTTTATTTGTTCATGAATCCTTGGTTCTTTCTCGAAGAGTGTGTCCACAGATTACCCCTGGGTTGCCATATCAATCATGGATATGCAAAGATTAGTAATTGTTGAGATACTACTAGTTTAAGCCTTGTGATGAGGTTCTTCAGAGTCTATCATCATCTAGGGGGTGGAATTTTCTTCGATATCAGGATCAAAACCATGAGATAGGTTTCCTATGTATCCTCTTGATAGGAATTAAAACCCACATAGTTTAGTGTCGCTTAACTGGACACATCCCCTTTTAAGGTTGTGTGATAAGGTCCCATCCATAAAGTTTAACATCATATAGAAAGGATGTCTAGGCGAAAGGTTCCTAGTCAACAACCAATGCAGGGCTTAAGAAGAGGTGTCCTGGGATTCCTAATAAAGATATGGTCTCCTTGAAGAATATGAACCCATCAAAAATATGTCCCAAAGAATGATAGAGTTCTTTGGTTATCGATTTTGGACCTCAAGGAGGTTTATTACGTATCCCAATTGATTAGATATTTAATCCCCCATAGTTTAGTTTGAGTTGTGATTTTATTGGGGCTTATGCATGGGAGCGTCCCATTCTAAGGGTAGATGATATCTTATTTCATGGATGAGAAGATATGGAGGTCGGACCTGGGTAAAGGCTTCCTACATATCCCGGCTGTGCTGGGAATTAGTGTTCTCGTAGTTCATTGTGGGTTGTTCCAATGTCATATTATCATAGTCCTCTAAGCTCGTGTGAGCTATGCTCAGTGTGAGAAATAGGAGGATAGGAAGGATTAAACAAAGACATGATTTCTCTTTTCTACCAGTGGAAAATGAGGAGCTTATGGAGGAATATTTCAGGGTGATGGTTGATGAGGGCATGAAGCAATGAACCCTTTATTTTGAAATGAGTTTGAAGTTCATTAGGTCCATCCTGAAAGGCTAGGGGCTGACTCCATGAGGGATACCCTAGAATGTGTTCTGGGAATGGCGATAAATTTTTCTTCTCATCAAAATGAAAAGAGTTCATGATTTCTTTGATTGATCATTGTCCCTCATTGAACGGAAAATCGAGTGATTTACCTTGATCCTTAGAACATAGAGTTTCATGTTAGTATCCCACTGTTGGACTCCAGGTTACCATGGGACTGTAGAGTTTAGAATATTCTTGAAGTCCATACCGATGTGGGGATTACCTTCGTGAATCTGCTTACCATGGGTTTTTAGACTCAAAAGGGAGAACTTATGTGCCTAACAGTCAGTTCATATGAGTCTGGTATCTTTGGGAGAGGCTTTGGTCAGATACTGATGGACTATTTTGTGGAGGAGATTCAAAGAATAGGATGGAAACAGAAGGGCATGATCGGTACCGGAAAGTTGAAATCTCGGAGGTACCCTACTCCACATACCATTTTTTCATGTAGGGTGGGGTACCTTCTGCATATAGTTTTTCTATATGGGTGGAAGGTTTGTCCTTGTACCGGAGTGGTACATGACTAGGATATGGTCTATGTATCGAGTTGGTACAAAGATCAGGATACGATCAACATACCGGGGTGGTATGCAGCCTTAGGCTCTGTTCACATACTATGGTGGTATAAATCACTAGAGTCCCTCCATGCAGCAGAATGCTATGTTGGGTAGGGTTTCATCCACATATGGTTACACTACATGGTATGATGGATTGAAGAAGTGGAATTAGTCTCGTAATTCGTGGGGATTCACCTAGGAAGGTAGTATGGTTCGTGGTTTGACTTTTAGGTTCACAGTTTTCCGTTATTATTATGATTTATTCTATTTATGGTTCACAAAATGTTTATACCTGATATAAACCTTTCATGGTTCCATACTTCACTACCTTTGTTTCTTTTAAGTCTTCCTTCCATAGAATCCAAAATCTCCTAAAAAATCTGCCCTCTTCACAGCTCCCCTTGGGTTCCTTTTATAGAGTTTCAAGGAGGCCATATATATGGTCACACATCAAATTTTATGGAATCCCATGGAGGGGTCATCTGACCCATGGATGACTTGGTCAACGGAGGCTCACGGTGTTGCGATTCGCAGTGGCTGAAATTACCACCTCAATTCTGCGAACGACGTTGTTCGCAAGGCTGTGTCATCTTTTCTAATCTGTGAGCTGTGCAGTTTTCAAGGATGGTTTCATGAGGGTACATTTTCATCATGTTTTATCCAATGACGTGGTTCTTGGTGGCATTACTCCTTTATTCATTCATTCTATGAATTTCCTGGTTCGTTCGACAATGCTTCAGAGGCAGTATTTCATAGACTGTCTATGTACCGCTCGATTTGCAATTTGTGCCTTTTGAAAACCTTTCAAAAAACTAGTACCTAGACTAGTTTTGGTCCCTTTTTTAAATTGGATTCATTCATTATTTTACTCCAATTTTTATCCCCACACAAACCCCCTAACCTTTATCAATTTTATGGGAGTATTTTATTTCCATTTGCATATTTCTCCAGACCCTAAAAATTCCCCTCATTAAAATGGGGTCTATTCGAAATGAAGAGGAGTCTATTTCGATGTAGAAAATAGTCCCAAAATGAACTGGTTTATGGTAGAAAGGTGGACCCTTTGGGGGACTATGCATATATATAGGGGGTCCATGTCATTTGTATTTTACCTGGTTTCTTGAAAAAAATCACTCTACAAAGCACTCTTAGATTTCCCTATTTCCATGTGCTAGCTTCTTCATGAAATTTGTTGTCCTCAAATGACGCCTTGCATTCTTTGAACCACTTACTCTTCACAGTTGCCTCATTCATGAACCGTCCTTTGGATCTTTGAACTAAACTGTGGAATCTTAAAATGTAAGTATGAAATTCCACATAGTAAGATGATATGCGACCTCCCAACAGACTTAACATCAATTCAGTGAAATGAACTTTAAATTTATGAATTAGATTTTAAATCATTGAATTTTGAACATCTGCATAGCAATGCTTAGTGCGTGACTTTCCCATTTCGTGAACCAATCAACCCACTAGCCAACGCTTTGTGGTTCAGCTTCTTAAAGGGTATTCCACGTATAGCTGGTTCACATGGGATACACTCCAGGTACTATTGGTTTGTGGGGAATGAATTTCGCGTACTGTTTAGGGTTTTAGTACGCGGGGCCTTGCACTGGACAGACTTTTTTTGGTCCTTTGGTGTTTTTTGCCTTTTTTTCCCAATTATTTTAATTTGACATACCCTTTATGGGTGTCTATTTGTTGTTGCAGGAAAAATGGTTCTTCCTATTATCTCTATGGAAGTGATCTGTAGGATGGTAGACATGGTTGAGAATGTTGAAGATAACCTATGTGTTGTAATTGTTCCTCAAAGGGGTATCCTCTGAGATCTCCTTTTTCTAGATCTAATAGCCCATCTGCTATCTAATCAGCTACCACTTTATAATTTTGGACTCCAATATAAAGCTACTTTTCTTTGTATTGAGCATGGAAATCTTATCACACATTCCATAATATCCCATGGGAATCATAGGGAAAACATCTCTATTATTGGATAAAGCATTACTTCTTTGATTCAAGAGGGTGAGTTTATCCTGAGTGGCTCTATGTGGATTCAGACTGGGCAACGCCCTTGTATTACATCCTTGGATTCCATTTTCCAAGATTATTCATTTATTATTAACCTTTCACGAGGTAATCCTAATGGAGGATGGAGCTCCAAATGGGACCTTTGATTGGGAGGGTGTTTTTCTGATGAGTGGGCTTGGCCATTCTAGGTTCGTCAAAACTGCTTGGAATCCTTTACACCACTAAACGTAATTGATCTATATCAATCCATTTGGGTCTCCCAATTTTCTATCTTTTCATTAGGAAAGATACTGGATGAGTTGCTCAGTCGTTAATGTCTGAGTACCAACACCTTTTACCAATCCCATGGTGAGGTGGGGATCAGCTTATGGGATATCTACCAGATATGGGGACTTTCTATCTTTGGTGATAGATATGATGAATTTTTATTGATAGAAGACACTTGGAGGAATGTTGAGAAAGTATCCCCCATGGTAGGATAATTATTGTTCATGGTAGAGAAACTTCTTGGTCAACCCCTTCATGCATGCTCACTTTCATTTGAGGATTAGACAAGGATATTCTTGTGGGTGAATTGGCCAAGGCTGAGAGTTATCCATAGCCAAACCCATCTGACCTAGTAGTCATGGATCATTCTTAGTTCTTACTATTCTACCCTTAAGGTGGGTCAATACACTACTTGGGGTTATGAAATCTTCCAAGACATGTCTCATGAGCTCAGGTAGGTAGGGGTTTTTTTCATATTCCTAAGTGGGTGGATTTTCCCTCTCAGGATTTTTATACTAGTGTTAAGGCCTACACTTTGATGATGGTATCCATGTTGGTGGAGGGATATCCCATTAACTTGGTCATTTCTACTCTTTCCAAAATCTAAGAATTGTTAGGGAAAATACAATAAGTGAAACCCCTACATCATCTTAGTGGACCATTTCGATTTTTATATGGATGGATGCCAGATAATTTCCCCTAATATGAATACTAGAATACCTCTATAGTTCTTAATTCTAACTTCCATTAAACCTTTCTTAAAATTTCCACCATTCGGGAGAAATATTTGAGCGCGGAATGTGCGATTGAATTGTTAAGCGATGTCTCCCACTTCTCTTTTTCACCTTACGCAATGACTTATGGTCCATCGATAAATTCTGAGAGAGGCTCTCCCAAATTATGTTCTTATATCATTTCACTTCAAGACAGAGTGATGACCTCACACATAAATAGGGTGACCATTTGTGATCCTTATGATCCTTATAGGTCCATTAGGCAGTTTGGATGCCTTCACGAGATCACATCTCTCCCAGCCACTCCGGTGAAGCAGGAATCTCACCCTGTAATACTTTACCAATTATGGTTGTACATAACGTGGGAGGATTCTAATATGGAAGTCATCATTCCTCCCCTAGTAGCCTTAACATTCCTATCATTAGAGTATGCCCAGATGTGGGTGGATTTTTATCCTGATGGTCTATTGTAAAGGCCAGTTTGGTGGGTCCAGAGACCATTGGCTATTTCATATCATGTCCCAATCGTGCCAGTTGTTCCATTTATTCCCCTTCCTATTGTGGGAAGGTTTTCTACCCACCATCACACTAGTTTGTAAAGGTCTACACTTGATCAACCCATTTTTGTAGAGAGTGATTCAGATCCCAAATCTTTGGTCGATGTGATCCATGGTCCTACTGAAGCCGGTCCGAGTAGGACATCACCCGATGTTCCTGAAGTCACTGCCAACCCCAGGAATTTAGTCCTGGAGGCTGAACCATCTATTGGGGGGAGATTCCCTCTGATTTGGTGACCTGGATCAGGGTGCTCCCAACTTCTGAAATGCTTCTTCCTCACTATATACCTGTCACGGTGGAGGAGGACCAAGATTCTGATGTCATTAGGAGGCATTGAACTATGAAAAAGTTTACATGTCATCAAATTCATAATCTTTCCAGGGAAACTCTGCTTACAAACACTGACAATGATGTGGATAACGTTTAATAGCTATTTGTAGATCTAGGTTTGGGTAGTTTTGATTACCGATGCCTACATCTATTTGTTCACCAAATTGTCATAGTTTGAAAGGATCTTGCTGCTTGTGAAGGTGACCTTGCTCGGTTCAACACTTATCACCACCAAGCCAAAACTTTCTAAGATATTACTGGAAAGTTATATCTTCTGAAGGATGAGGAGGTTAGTGCTCATAACCAGATGATTGCCCAGATTGAGGAACTACGTGAGTGCGAGGATCGTATGGCCAAATTAAAATCACTAATGGTATCATCAAATGAAAATTATGAGGTCTTCCAACAGGAAGGGTGATACCTATGGAATTTTATGAAGTGAGTATGCCTGATGGTTGACACTGAAGCTAAACAGAGGGCTTCTTTGGAACAGTCCCTCAAAGGCCCTCATCGGGCAGTTGTCAACTTGTTGTAAAGAGCAAGTCGGCCCCCATTGTAATCTGTTGGGCTACCCAGCATCACCTTTTTTTTGACTTCAGGGAGAGGCTCTATATTGTGGAACCCCCCCCCCCAATTTCACTCTCCTTTCATATAAAATAAAAAAACATTTTTCTTTCTTGTGTTCCTTTTTTACTCTTTCATGCAACATTAATAATTTATGAACAAATACATTATAAAAAGTAATCTCAACCACATATCAATATGAATTATAACATAGTATAATAGAATAATACGGATATGATCTACTTTTTTCCTAAACTAAGGGGTTCAGTGAAAGTATTTTGACTTTTTCTAGGGTCACATGGAGAACCCTACAAAATTTGTGCCATCTTCATTATCACCCTGATTTTTTCCTAATCCTTAGGTGTGGACTTAGTGGGTATAACTTGACTTTTTCTTAGGATGACCTTTGCAGGTTTTCAACATAAAAATATTTGCATCTCTTGATGATTTTTGATTGCATGATGTTTTTTCCGAACTGTATGTAGCATAGATTTAGTTATCTAACACTTGACTTTTGTCTAGGGTTCCTTTTCAGGTTTTTATCCTAGAAAGTGTTGCGTCTTTTTCATTGGTAGTTTAGAGTCTCTCCCTTCAGACTATCATTATTGATGTTTTAGGTCAAATAGATTTGACTGTGACTTGTAGGGTGAGGGGCCAATTTTAGGATTCACTAACCAAAGATGCCCTGTAAACATTCAGACATGGACGAGGGATTTTTTATTGGCACTGACTTGTGATTTCTGGATATAGGACAAGATATGGGGATGGAATCCATGGGGTGTATGTAGATATAAAAAGTTTCTCTTGAGGATGAATTTTATTTTGGATGATAGGTCATTTTTATGGGAAACATGTGCAGAGCCTCCGGGGCATGATGTGGATAGTCAAACAAAAATGTCTGCAGGACACTGGCCTTCCATTTTCGATGGCCAAGAAATGTTTTCATGGAACATTGGATTTATTTTTCTATTAAGGACCATAATGGGTTCCCCTTTGAAAGAATGATATGTAAAAGTAATAAGGGAATTTTTATCGACTTTTGATGGAGAATCGCTCCCACACAAATTTGGTTTCTGTAAAGGAGGGTCGAAGAATGGTGTAGTTTAACGTCGTACAACTAAGAAATTTGGGACTAGTATTGTGAAATAATCTTACTCTATATAGAGGAGGGTAACTAATTAATTTTTTTCACAATATTTTATCTAGGAATGTCCATCGCCTTTAGGCATTGAGAGGAGGAAATATATAAACTGTAATCTGAGGGGTTTCTGAATCCAAGTGATGAGGTGGGACATAAATGTCATAAGGGTGTACATAGGCAGGAAGAGTTACTCCATATTATTGATTTACCTTTGGTTGACATGCCATTTTCATAGTAATCATATGAAAATACTCTGGGGAATGATGTACATAGTGAAACAAAGGTGTTTGTAGGATGGCGACCTTCTACTTTCGATGGTCATGGAGGATTATGGAGGTTTAGACCTTTTTCGACATAGAGTATGTCTCATGAAAAAGGGGTATTCCTTAACATGAAATGGGAGAATTTCAGGTTGAAATTTATCGGGGATGTTAGGGATTGGTAAAAGTATTTCTATCCTCTCTATGTGAGTTATTTCTTTACATAGGTCCGACCCTTGCGTACTTAGGTATGGGATGTTTTTTCTCAATAGAAGGACCTGATTATGAGATTTGGATATCACTACATATCCTGTGATGACATGAATCAAGCAGTACGTGGTTCATTTAAGGTTTCCCTATATGCAGATCTGATTCGCACATACAGATGAACATTTTTATTTTGGACACAGATTCACCCATGAGGCATGATAATATGGCAAACCTCCTTGTGTATATTTTTTTTTTGTATAGGGTCTTGAGGGAAAATAATCTTGGATGTGATCTAGCTTGGTGGTGAATACCGAGTTTCAGAATCATGTGGTTTAAACTCCATTTAATCAAGAAATTTATTTACAATCCATGGGTAACCAGAGAGTAATTGAGCTGGAGTGTTCTAAAATGTCTAGTACATGGGTAGGAAAGAAAGTGTAAACCATGGTTTTGTGGGTTTTTGGATTTGGAGGAATTAAATGGGGCTTAAAATTTATTAGGAAAACAAAAAATGGGAAAATCCTCTCCTAAGGATGAATTTTCCTTTGGTTGACATGCCATTTTTGTGGCCAACATATACAGATCCTCTGGGGCATAATGTGCATAGTCAAACAAAGGTTTCTATAGGACACCGACCTTCCATTATTTATGTCCATGAAGGGTTATGAAGATCCAAGATTACTCAAAGCACAGAGTATGATGAAGAGAGATGGTTTCCTTGGACACATCAGAAATACTTAGGCCATGATTATTCACAGAATTGGGAGTCTCTCTATATAGATTTAACCTATATGTGAGGTGGGATATTTTGACACCCCTATCAGACCGGGGCCCAATTTCTAAGATCCAAGCACCCTAATACTAGGTTCCCTACACATATTTTGGTCTGTGTGTAAAGATTAGGGGAATCTTATCCATATTTGGGGTAACTTACAATTTTTTATGTCATGTGGTTAGGAATTTGGGCTATACAATTTAACATCATGTTGTTAGGAAATATTCTATATAGTTTAATGATATTTGGAGAGGACGTATTTTATAAAATTTAACATCATGTAGAGAGGATGTCTCCCATATAGTTCAATGTCATGTGGAGAGGATTTCTTCCCTAAAGTTTAACATCATGTGGAGAGGAGGTTGAAATCACAGTTTAATCGTTATGTTGTAGGGAAAAACATCAAATGGATCATGCACAAATATGATATAATCAGGTTGGGTTATTCCCGGTTTTCCCCAGACTTGAGCAGCATAAGAATGTGTAAACCATGATTTCATGAGCCCTCAGGTAAAGAGGGATGGTGAAAGGATTGGGATCCAATGAGAGTATAGAAGTGGAGACAACTTCTCTTGAGGACTAATTTTTCTTTGGTTTACTAACCATTTTTTTGGGTAACATATGTAGAGATGCAGGGGCATAATATATATAATCAAAAAAAGAAGTATGCGGGACTCTAGTTGTCCATATCTGATATATGTGGATGGTTATGGTGACTCGATATTTTTTGGGGCATGGAGTTTGAAGGATGAAAAAAATATTTCCTAGGTACATGAGGAATGTCTAGGCCATGATTAGTTTTGAGATACGCAAACCTTTACATAGATCTGATTTTTATGTAAGGGGAAGCATGGTATTTTAAATCTTTTTAGATGTAAGAGCATAGATTTTAAATCCCTTGAATGTATTTGCGTTTTACATATAGTGGGTGGGGGATTTTTTCCATTGTTTAATTCTGTGTGGCTAGACCTGGGATTTCCAGCTTGATTGTCATTACATATATTTTCATACTAAGAAATAATCCATTCACAGTTCCTGAGATACCTTCTAGTTTAATGTCTTTTTGTTAGGAATTCTTTGTCCATGAAGTTTAATGTCAGGTTTTAAGGACTCCTTTGGCCATGTAGTTTAATGTCAAGTGGTGAGGACACCATTGGACATGCAGTTTAATGTCATGTGGTGAGGACTTATTTGGACATGCTGTTTAACATCATATGGTAAGGAATCCTTTGGTCATGTAGTTTAACATCATGCAGTGAGGAATCCTTTGGATTCCCCTATGCGAGTTTGGATTATATGCAGAGGGAACATTTGATTCATGATGGGTGGACCTAGGAAGACCCAAGTGTCACTGTGTATCCCATTGGTGGATGGGAATTAAGCCACAAATAGTTTTGGTATCATTTGTAGTTTAATGTCATATAGTAGGGATGCAAGTAAACATACTTGAAAAGGATGAGGGGAGTGAAGTGTTGGGATTCAATCTCATGGAGGTTTTCTATGTATCCCAGTTAATTGGGAATCAAATTCCACATAGTTCTTGAATAGACTTCCCTGCATATGTCTGATTTATATGCAGGGATGGAATTTTTTTTAGGTGGTGGATGGACTAGGATGAAGAATCTAGGTGTCACTACATATCCTGTGAAATAAGGAATCAACCCACACAGATTTCTTGAGGTTCCTTATGCCGGCCGGACCCATGCACATAGAGGGGTCATTTTACGTTTTTCTTTGCCTAACAATGATTGGAATATCATAGAAGATCCAAGAATCACTACATATCCTGTAGGGATAGTAATCAAGCCATATGTAGTTTTAGAGAGTGGTATGGTAGGTGACCGATGCCGGTGGAAATGTCCCCTCGAGTGAGAACACCATTGGGGATATGGAATTTAAAGTCAACTGGTAAGGTTGAAAGTTCTCCCTATGAAAGTCTAACTTGTACTCAAGGAGAGGGGAATTATTGATTTTGACTGGTGGATAGACCAGGATGTAGAATCTAGGCATCGTTACATTTCCTGCGGGGGTAGGAATCAAGCCATATGTAATTCTAAGGCATGGCATGGTAGGTGACTGATGTTGGTGGTAATTTCCCCTTGAGTGAGAACATCATTGGGGCTATTTAGTTTAACGTCATGTGGTAAAAACGAAAGTTCTCCCCACACAAGTCT
The DNA here is from genome assembly GCA_963277665.1 of Viscum album. Taxonomy (NCBI): domain Eukaryota; kingdom Viridiplantae; phylum Streptophyta; class Magnoliopsida; order Santalales; family Viscaceae; genus Viscum; species Viscum album. The sequence continues at coordinate 327,600,546 of OY728144.1, read as the reverse complement.
GACTTGTATGCAGGGAGAGGGTCATTATTTATTTTGAATGGTTGATATACCAGGATTTAGAATCTAGGCATCTCTACATATCCTACGAGGGCGGGAATCAAGACATACGTTGTTCTAAGGTGCGGAATGGTATGCGACTGATATCAGAGACAAAGTTCCCTCAGGTGAGAACATTTTTGGGGGAATGTAGTTTAACTTCATGTGGTAAGGATGAAAGTTCTCCCCACGCAAGTCTGACTTGTACGCAGGGAGAGGGGCATTATTAAATTTGACTGGTGTTTAGACCAGGATGTAAAATATGAGTGTCGCTACATGTCCTACGAGGGTGGGAATCAATCCATATGTAGTTATAAGGCACAACTTAGTAGGTGACCGATGCTGGATACAATGTTCCCTAGGGTGAGAACATTTTTGGGTCCATGAAGTTTAATTTCCTACGGTAAGGACTAATACATTGTTATGTAGTTTAACATCATGTAGTTAAGGTGAAAGTGTTGATTAGTTTAACGTCATGAAACATGGATGAATAAATTGATATACAGTTTAACTTCATGCAACTAAGAGTAATATGTCACTATGCAGTTTAATGTCAAGTAGTTAAGACGAAGGTTCTGAGTAGTTTAACATCGTGCAACATGGAAGAATATTTCACTATTCAACTTAATATCATGCATCTAAGATGAATATGCCGCTATTCAGTTTAATTTCATGTAGCTAAGATGAACCTTTTGTACTTACACAAAGTACTTTTTTAGGAACCTCACATTGGTGGGGGCTCTTGTTATCTCTTTGTCTATAAAAATTAGGGCATACACTCCATTAGAGTAAAATTTGTGAATGACATATGTTCCTTCCCATTTTGGTTTCAACTTGGGGGGTTTCTTCCCGAGTATCATCCGAGTTCTGGGGACCAACACCATTTATCCTTCGAGGAAAGATTTGAGGTGAACCATCTTATTGAAGGATCGTGCAATCTGATTTTGATAGACTTCAATATGGTGCAGAGTGTGAAATCTTTTCTCATCCAACCACTCCATCTCATTAAACTATTTTTGAGATCTCTCATTTATAGATAGTTGATCATAGATTATGATGCAGAGCGATGGCAGTTTAATTTCTATGGGAATAAACACCTCCATCTCATATACTAATGAGTATGGGGTTACTTGAGTGGCAGTGCAATTAGTGGTCCGGTAATACCGAAGGGCATGGTGGAACTTGTCTGACCGTGATTTATTATCCCTATCTACAATCTTTTAGAGTATGTTGGATAGGGTCTTGTTGAAAGCCTATATTTGTCTGTTGGCTGCTGCGTGGTAGCAGTAAGAACAGTTGGCTTTGATACCATATTATTGGTAGAGTTTTTTTAATTCAATAAAGTATAAATTAGTTTCATTTTCCATTAGTATTGTGTGAGGTACACTAAACCAGGTGATGATATTGGATTTCACAAAGCTGAAAATACTTTTTTTCTCTGACTTTTTTGAGGGATGTGACTTCTTCCCATTTAGAAAATGAGTCGGTGGCTATGAGAAAAAAATTGAATTGTTTGGTCATGATGAGAGGATATGGTCCCATGATTTCCATTCCCTATATGGAAAATGGTCAGGAGTAATTAGTTATGTGAAGCAACTTTGGAGGTTGATGGATGAAATTAGCATGGACTTGGCAGGAATGAAACTTTTTGGTAAAATTGACATAATCCAACATCATAGTGGGCCAATAATATCCAAGCCTTCGAATTTGATGAGAGATTTTGGATGTTTATTAGTGTTCCCCACAAGTTCTGGCATGCACTTATTTCATGATAGTGGAAATATCTTATCCATAAACACACCTGAGAAGGAATCCCTCAAGGTCCCACTTATAAAGAACCTTTTGCTAGTTTGTGCCATCATATAGCATGATATTGAATGCCCTTCTTCAGATTTGTTCCCTTCCATACCTAACTTCTGCAAGTTCTCCCTTTTTAAGATATTCCACAATGGGAGTCATCTAGCAAGTGGTAGGACCATATATCTTGAAGATAGGACTGATCTCATTAATTTCTTCTTCATTGGCCTAAACATATGGTAAAACCATCTAGCGGTGGGAAATACTGATGACTGTCTCATTCCGATTTGGGTCGGCCAGAATGGTGGCTAAATTTTTCAATGCATCATCTTGCACATTTTGTGACCGAGGAACGTAAGTCAATGTTGGTTCTGATGGAGATTCTTTCATATGTTCTCAAACAAGGTTCATCAAAGGTATCGACTTCTCTTTCTTGATAGCATAGTCACCATTGACTTGATTGATGACTAGTTCTAAATCTTCTTTTACCTTTAAGTGTCCAACATTCACCTATAGTGCTAATTCCAGTCTAGTAATTAGGGCCTAGTACTCCTCTTCAATATTCATGCATCCTTCTGACAGTAGGAAGGAGTATGGGAAAACTTCTTTTTCTGGAGATATGAGTATGACACCAAGACCCACTTTGTTGAATTTGGTTTCATCCATTATTTTTCCAATCGGTCTTCTAAAGGAACCATCAAAGTGAATTTTACACATCTAGGGGTTCTCTTGAATAGATAACACTTCCTCATCAGGTACCTTAGAATCTAATGGGTCCACTTCTATTGAGGGATGCTTGGCTAGGAAATATACTAATTCCTAGACTTTGATAGGTTTTTGTGGTATGAATCGTATATCGAACTGCAGGATGACTGCCCATTATAACAGGCATCAAGTTAACATTGGATGGCTGAGAATGTACTTGAGTTGGTTGCTACATGAGACCAAATGGACTTCGTGGTGCTGCAAGTAATGTCTCATCTTTTGCACCAAAAATATTAATGCAAGGCATCTCTTCTTGATATTTAAATAATGGGTCTCAACATTAATCATGGTTCGACTAAGACAATAGAGACTATTTTCACTACTGACATCAATATTTTTTGTGAGGAAGGTGACTAGGGATCATTTCAAGGCGGTTATGTATATAATGACTGGTCTTCCTTCAACAGGAGACATTATCACTGGTGGACACAAGAGATATTTCTTGATATTGTCAAATACTTCCTAAAAATCACCAATCCATGGATATTCTACCCATTTCTTTAGCTACCTGGTGAAGGGAAAATATTTTCCTACAAGGTTGGATATGAAGTGATGAATGTAAGCTAGGTTCCCTTGGATTTCTCTCAACTCAGTGAGGATACAAGGTGGTGACATGACAAGGATTTATTTTTTCTTCTCAAGTTCTACTTTGATGCCTCAGTGGAATATGAGAAGCTGATGAATATCCCTAAAGTGTTGCTGAAAGCACATTTTAGGAGGTTTATTTTCAAACTGTGTTGTAATAGTTTTTTGAAGATGGTTTCAAGATCCACCACAAGGTTTGATAATTTTCATGATTTAACCACTAAATAATTTACATAACATTCAATGAACCCACACAAGAATGTTTTGAAAATGTGGTTCATGGTGTGATGATATGTGACACTGACATTTTCAAATATAAGGGAATCACCTTGTAACAAAACACTCCCTTGGGATCCCTGAAGTTGGTAGCTTCTTAATATTTTTGGGCCATTCAAATCTGGTTATATCCCGAATAGCCTTCCATGAAAGAGAGAGCCTCATACATATTACTTTCATCGATCAACAATTATGTGATCGGGACTGGGAAATCATCTTTCGGGCTGTTCTGGTTGAGGTCCCTAAAATTGATGCAGACCCTGGTATTCCCATTTTTCTTCCTAACATGGACAATTTTTGCTATCCAGATGAGGTATTGGAATTCCCTAATGAAGTTATATTTAATGATCTTGTCAACTTCAGCCTATATTTTGGAGACATGTGTTGGGTGCATCTTTCTGGTGGCTTTCTTGTAACCACAATGATCTTCTGGCATTCCCAGGTGGTGAGTGGCCACCTCTAGATCAAGACCTAGAATTTCTATATAATTCCAAGGGAAAACATCTCGATTCTACTTCTGGAAAGTGGTGTATATATCTTGCTCTTCGGGAGGCATGGCCGCACAAACCAGAGTGGGTCGTGGGTCTTCTTCTGTACTCAAGTTGATTTCCTCGAATTCATCAATGGTGGTGGCAATGACTTTCTCAAATGCTAGAGGGGGCTCCCTTAGGTCTTATTCTTCCTCCTCCCATGTATCCTCATCAACTTACTATTCTTATTTTAATGGGGAAACAATACTTGACACAGTTTTTCCATAGTTGAGGGGTGAGTTGAAATTTAGGTGTAAGGTCATCTCTTCTACCTCAGCCCTTGGTAGGGGCTTCTCTGAAAAAGATGCAATGAGGGTTAAAAGAGTTTCCTCATTTTATTTTAATTAATAGATACTTCTTCCTACTTTAGTAGGTTAGGAAAAAAAATTCTGGAGTTTTGATGTTAGTTTAAGGGTATTTTCATCTGAACCCTCCCCATTATCTCAGGAGTCAATAAACCTTTAGACATTATCATCCTCAATAGTTGTAATTGAAAACATGAGGATTACTGAATAATAATTTGAATTTGGACTTGTGCTTTTAATCCGATTGATGGGAAGTACATATTCTTCCCTGAGCTGCTTGATGAGATCGGTAGGAAATATTTACAAACCATTTGGGGTGGTGACCCAATAAATTCCATTCGCTAAGGTCTATTTTCCCTTTGGTTTGTAGAACCCTACATCAATGTAGTGTGACTCACAAGACACAAATATGGCCTTATCATCATGCAGTTTCCCACTATGTCCATTGATGCAATATTTGAGTAACTAATGGTAAGAGGAGGGGATTACTGCATGTTTATGTAAACATGGCCTCCATAGAAGAGCATTGAAAGCCGTATTATTTTGGACCACCATAAATTATGGTTGAGCTCTAAGGTCATTGAATTGGGTTTCGAGATTGATTTGGACTAAGAACTTATGCTTTCTTTTATTGTAGCCCAACAAGTTCATGGTGCATGTTGTCAGATTATCCTCATTACAGCCCAGCTGACAGAGTGTCCATAGTGGGAGGATATTAACCCCAGATCCATTATTGATGAATACATTTTAGATGACGATGCCATTTATCAAGAGAGATATGTATTAAGGTTTTATGTATCCTTACATGATAGCGTCTTTATCTTGATTTTTGAAAGAGATAACTGTGTGACATTCTATGGGATTGATCTTTGTTTGGTACACTTAATTTGCGACTACTTCAGCTACAAATTTTTTTGGACTCAACAAAGCTTCTATGAGATCTTCCATGAGATCTTTTGATAGATTCAGTGCATCCATGATTGAGAGTTTAGCTAGAACTAAAGCTAACTACTTCATAATTTCATATTTTTTATCTAAAGTTCAATGCTTCCCAGCTTGGTTATTCTCTTTAATATGTGTTTTAGGGGTTTGAACATTTGATGAGGATGGGTTGGTCCTTGGTACTGGAGCTGGAGGAGCTTTTGTCCTTTTGGGACTTGGTCAAGAAAATCTACTCACATTAGTCATTTTTTCATCCTCTGATGGGTACTTTAGGATGATTGGATCAGGGTGGCTTCCTATGGGATAGGGGAATTTTCCTGTCCCTGTCGGATCTGTTTAAGAGTCCTCCCACGGTTTTCTACAACACTGACGGTTTGAGCGGGGTTGTAGCCATATACTTGATTTCTACCATGTCTGTTTCTCTCTTGGTATTCCTGACTTTTGTGGCTTCTTCCTCTGTCTCCCTGATTGGGTGTGGGTAATTATGGATTATAACAAAAGTTATCATCAGATAAGGGATCCATCAAATGGATGACATTGACATAGTGAAAAATCAGCTCTTCTTTTGATGATTCCTTTGCCTCATTTACTTCTAGTTGTGCCGTTTGGTGGGGTGGTGCATGTTTTCCCATTTGGTGGGGCGGTGCCCATTGTTTTATATTTTATGGCATGAAATATAAGTGTTTCAAAGACAACCTTGGATTTGGTGTGAGTTTTTCTTCCTTTACTAACCTCATGCCCTTCTAATTGGACTAATTTTCTAGCGACTATCCTCTGGAGGGTTGTTAAGCCAAGGATGACAGTTGTGTTTCATTTAGATCTATTGGAGGTGTTGTTGGTTTCTTCAACTTTTCCTAGAGTATACCATGTTCTTGTTTGAATTTCTTCTAGGCCATCCTACTATCAAACATTTTCTCCTTTTTATTAACAATATTTTTCTAGTTCCCTTGTTCGTCTAAATCAACGGTGGAAACATATTCCACTTGAACTAGAAGTGGTCCCAGCTTGACCTATCTAGAATATATCATCTTTTTTAGAAGGTATTTAAAGACAAAACACTCTTGGATATTATGTCCCAATATCTGATGGAAGGGGCAATAATCTGTCTGGTCATCAAGACATACTTCATCATCATGCTTTGGCTCGGGAATCTGAAGCAAGTTGCAATTCATGGGGGCTATGAAGTAACCGTTAACCTTTTCATCCGGAAATGAGTATACTTTATTTCTAAATTCCTCAAATTGATTTCTCTTAGGCCCCATATACTCATCTTTATAAGGTAGGGTGGTTGCTTACTTCTAGAGGGCCCTGTGTGGTTTCGTAGGGGACATAGAGATGGAGCTAGTGTAGGAGGTGGCCTAATCTTTACAGACACCACTTCGTCCCTCTCTACTCTTTTCACAAGGGATGATGGGGATGTTTAGGACTTAAGATTAGTACATCGTAAGGAATCCTCTATCCTTTGAGCGATAGTAGAGAATTCTCAGAACCCACTTGTATACTTCCCACGAATGAGTGGTTTTCATAGCTCATCTTAGAAATTATCAATGCACATGGAAAGAATATCATATTGGGGAAGTGTTCAGTCCAAGGAGTATGCCATACATTTCCATCTAGAGATGAAGTCTGAGACTCTCTCATTCTCTCTCTATTTTCAGTTCATGAGATCAATGAATGTTGTTTTTTGCAGTGCCAAGCTAAACAAGAAAAGGAACTGGCATCGGAGATCCTCCCATATTGTTATTGAGTTTGCTTGAAAACGAGTGTATCACACCAATTTTAAACCTTGTAGGGTTCGCACAAATCATTTGATCTTCATAGCCTCTTGCTGCTCTAGAGTTCCCATCGTGGGATCATAGTAGGATGAGTAGTGCATTAGATGATGCTTCAGGTCCCATGAGCCATTAAACACTAGAAATTTTGGATTTAGGAATTTTGGTGGAGTTGGGACGTTACTCACCCAATTAGCATAGGGCCTCTGTTCATGTTTTACTGAAGTACTCCATCCCCTCATTGCTTACATTTGAGTATTTAATAACTCGATGGTATTTAGCAACCCTTGATGCATATCCTACTGGACTTGAGCATGAGCGGGAATAGTAGGGGAGAGATTGGATGTACCGTCATTGCTGAACCATGAGGCAGATACCCAGTTGGGGGAATGTGTTGTGGGTTTACCTGAATCTGTTCGGGTTGCTTCTCTAATGGAGGTAAATCTTGATATCTTTCTAGGATTGGATTTAGGTAGACTCATGGTCTGGGTGCCTCCCTGAATGAGCCTTCCAACCTTTATTTTTTTATTGGGATGAGCCTGGGAGGTATAGGTACATCTGATAGAAGTGTATGTTGACACTCAACATGAGGAATATACCTTGTAGGACGGATTTTACTTAAAAAATCAGCATTGAGTCACCTCAGTTCTTTCATTTATTCTTCCTATAAAGAGAATCTATCCCTAAGCATAGGGGAATCATCCTTCTGGGGAGGAGGAGGTGTGTCATAGAAATTTCTCTTACTCTTCTCCTTGTTGAATATTCACATGGGAGGTAATGGAATATTGATTGAGGGGTCACCCAAGTTTAAGACAAATCTTTGGTTTCTGGTGTGCACACCCCCAAGCTCAGTGTGGATCCTCTCGGGGAGGGAACCTTTTTCTCCAGTTTCCTTCTTATTTAAGTCATTTTTAGTGAGTTATTTGGAGCTTACATCCACAAAATTCACCGATGAATACAGCACTGGGGGTGGTGTACCAGGTTCTGAATGGTTGGAGAGCTTCTTACACCCTTTATTGGATCTTCTCCATCCATTCTGTAATACTCTTCAGGTTTCTTGGTGAAGGGTGACTGAAAGGGATCCCTAATATGACCTTGCAGTATGCCTTCATCTTGGAATACATGAGTCATGATATGAGATGGACTGGGTGACCCCACCCCCCTCCATTATTCCCCCCATATGGGAGAAGATAGAAATTTGTTTGGTGGGAATTTGAGGTAAAAATACAAGTAGCCCTTCAGGTTGGGGTTCATCATGTTCATCTTTTGACATTCCTTCACCTATATTTTCTTGTCTTATGGGGAATTTTGAGTTAAAAATTCCATCATCCCTATAAGCTGGGGATGGTCTCGTATTGCGATGGCTGCTGCTGCCATTATCACATTCTTGATCTCACATATTCCCATGTGGATGTGATCCAGATATGGTGTTGGGTCCACACATGGATTACTTTCTTTTGAGGATATGAAAAGTGATCGTTGATTGGATTCACTTAAATGGGAGGCATGATAGATGTTCTTAGTGTTTTGGTTTAGGAGCTTCTCGATGGATTTCTCTTTTTGGGCATGATGCTTTTGAGAAATACTTGAGGTCAGTTCTTGTCAATCGTTCACCTTTCCTGAGTAGGGAATTTATTTGGTTGTCGTATTGGGATGAAGAAATTGTAGGATTTAATTTCCATGGATTTATACTGTATGGAGAGTGGGGTGAAGTGTAGGGCTTCATGTTCTCCCCATCCTCGGATATGAACACCAAAAGGGGCATCGCTGATAAGGTGGTGAAGCTTGTGTATCGTATGGAGGCAGGCCATCCCAAGGCCTTTTTTCACCTTTATGATTGTGGTCATCATGTATATAGAAGAGATTCTAGGTTGATTTGATAAAGAATATCCCCCAATACATTAACATGGTTTTTGTACCCATTATAGGGTAAACAATTTGCTTTTAACTGGCAGAGAGTTCTCTAGATATTAAGGTGAATGTTATGCATATATTCTTCTGAAAACTCTTTTGGTATGTTTAACAGAGAAGTGGTTATGGGACAATACATCACAAGTATGTCATCCCTAGAAATTTGTCTTCTCACAAGAAACACATATTGTTGTTGTCCCACCAGGGACTCTTCTGCTTGATCCACCCGGTTTGACTATTCCTTAATTATTTCCTTCCAAGCGGTGGGGTTAGTGGGAGTATTGATAACATTTGAACGGTACGGGGGTGGCTTGAAAGATGACCATGGCCCCGAAATATACTCTAGGTGAGAAAGGATATCACTTTTCATGGAGATAGAACCCCATATTTCATACCTCATTTTTCTATGTGCCTCAACATATGAAGGTTTTCTCATATTTGACATCACGAAGGGAGGACCTTCTTACCGGTGTGAATTTGGATTGAGGGGAGGACCTTCACAGTTGGTGTCATGATGGCAAGGGTTACCATCACAACTTACTATTCGGCCATAGAGAGGACTTTTGTGGTGTATACCCTATGGAGGACCTTTAGGGAGGACCGTAGTAATGGGAGGACCATCTTGTTTCTTGGCATCATTAAGGGGAGGGCCTTCACAGTGTCTGCTATTATGGAGAGGACTACTATCATAGCTCTAGTTATGTGGAGAGTATCTACAGTGTAAACTATTGGAAGGGTAGATTATAGTAAGGGGGTCCTTATTGTTGTACAATATTCTGGTCAAAGGGAGGGGTACCCTGACAGGCATTAGGAGATAGGTTCTCATGATCGATTGTCTCTGGATCATAGAGTAAGCCTCCAGGGGTGTTATGGAGAAGACCTTCAGATCTTCTGGTAGTGACATTATGGGGAGGACCTTTGAAACTACTACCATCACTTCTATAATTTGGTAATAGACTAATAGAATCTTGAGCCTTTAATGATAAATTTTTGATGGTGTCAAGAACACCAACTGCTACCGTCACTTCTAGAAACATATTTCTTTACTACTCATCTTGAATACGATTGGCCTGAATATGATTGGAAGAACCTCTTTTCTTCAAATCAAATACTCAATGTGATTCTCATCACTTCTTCTCCAACTTTCTGTCATCAATATTTCATCGCAAGTTTCTCAGAAAAATTATGTCTTCTTGTGAATTAAAAAATTGAAAAGCATCCTCAGATTTATATGGGAGGCAGACAGACTCTGATCAAGTTTTCATTATGATCATCACTTTCATTCGAGACTGAATAAAATTTTCATCCGATTCAACTCAATACGATTTCTAGTAACTTTTAGCAGAAATCACAATATGATAAATTATATTAAATGACTCACACTGATTGGATGAGTCTGATTCCTCAATATGATTTCTTGGGTCCATAAAATAGAGACTTTTCTTTTTCTTATCTTTAAACATATATCAACTATTGACAACAAATACAACAAAAAATCAATTAGGGCCCAAAAATTAATAAAAAAGAATAAGTTTAATATATATATATATATATATTCTTTTAAAATTTGGGGTCGAAGCCTCTTTTTTTATTAAAACAAAGGAACTATTTTTTTTGGGTTGAGGAAATCCATTACATGGCCCATAGAACCAGTGAGTATTAAAGCCCAATACATGACTTTGAAAGGCCCATATTTTTTTCCCAAAATCCCTTCAGTGAATAGTACTACTACAGTACCCAAACTATTATAGTATGATCACCGCTAAAAAATCTATAGTTCCTGATATCACTATAGTGTCTTTTGTACTACAGTTATACCACTAATACAGTCTTCTATAGTACCACTATTGTACTGCTACAATATAAATATAGTGTCCGCCTAATTATTTAATTAGTGTACTAAATATTTAATAAATTTATTCATTTTTTATTAATTATAAGTAGTATATTAACTATTTAATTATATATATATAATTAAATTTCACTCAATTTTAACATCAACTTATTTAATATAATTTATTAATTGATAATGTTTATTATGTGCTTAATTTTTTTTATAATTTATATATTTTTAATATTTAATCATTTAATATTTTTTTAATTTGATCATTTTAATGTTTTATTTAAATAATTTTTCATTAATATATTTAATATATTTTTAATTTATTCATTTTCTATTTTTCATTGTTCAATATTTTTTTAATTTATCTATTTTCTAATATTTATTTACACATGATTTTTCATTAACATTTAATGTTTTTAATATGGTTATAATTTATATAATTAATATGTATTCATTTCAATTTTAGAATAAATAAATATTCATTTTTAATTTTTTAAATTTATCTATATAATTAATAACAATTATTCATTTTTTTAATTTATTTATTATTATAATTATTTATTTCAATAATTGATGTTACAAATTTTGTAATGTCATTATTCAATTTAACATATATCAAGCTTGAATATATATATCTGTGTGTGTGTGTGCATTAATTTCACACACAAAAATATTTACATAATTAATGAAATGTTATATAGACACACACACATGCATATAATATTTATGTAATTTATCCAAATTTTAATATTCATTTTAGAATTTCATTGAGTAACATAATATATTTAATACATTATGTTTTTAATTTGTAAATTTTACTTATTTATTTTTAATATTATTTCATTTAATATTACTTATTCATTTTTATTATTTTATTATTTTTTTGGAATTTAATAATTTTATAATATTTATTTATATAAATTTATTATAATGTTTAAATATTTTCAATATGTATTCGTATTCATTTCATTATATATCCATATTTTTTTAATAATTTGTATAATTAATAAAACTTAACCATTTTTTAATATTTTTAAAGTCTCCACATTTTTAATTATTCAATTTCACTAATTTTTAACATTCATGCATTTAAGATTATATATTCATTAATAATGTTTAAAAAATATCTATATATATATATATATTTACTACATTTATGAAATTATAAATTTATAATTATAAATAAATATATATATATATATTTTTTTAACTATTTATATAATTAAAAATAAATAATTATATATTAAAATAATTATAAAATTGTAATGAATATATTTTTAATATTTATATTTATATTTTTTTATTATATATATATATAATTATATAAATATTTATTCAAATATATATATATATAATTATATACAAATATTTATAAATAAATTTACAAATACATTTATTTATAATTACAATTATAATTAAGTATCTATAATTATAATTATAAATACTTATATATAATTATTTTAATATATTTATAATTATATATGTTTATATTTACTTTTTTATTTATAATTATATATAATTAAATATCTTAATTATATTATGAAAATTAATTATATAGGTTTTTATTAATGCTAAAAAGTATTTGATAAAGAGGTCTTTTATTAGTGCTTATTATTTTAGCACTGTTAAAACCCCTCTTTATCTGAATTTTTTTGGAAGCAGTAATAAAACCCTCCCCTGTCTTTAAAATAGAACCCTAACTGAACCAATTTTAATCATGTCCTTCAATCTCTCATGGAAGTACAGCTCTACTGTCGCTCCCCCTCTATCTTATGAGATGAATCAACCCTCAAATTTAAGTTATATTATTTCTCTTATCTCTCATTTATGTTTTTCTAATCACCACTTTCATGAAACCATGTTAGCATTTTCTTTTATTTCTTGATTTCTGCCGCTTCGCCTCCCCGCCATCGATGTCTTCAGCCCGGACCGACCACCCACCACCACAAAACAGGTTATGAAAACCAACCTTTCCCCATCTTCCAATCCCTTGTATGAATTATGTAGCAAACCTTCCCCCTCTCCCTTCCCGGTTGACTCTTCTAGGAAGGGTTTAATATATATTTCTTCATCGATATAAATTCTAATTTTTTATTTTTTTCATGATCTATATAATTCTTTTCAAATATTATGTGAACACTAACTTTGAGATATTTAATAATTTTTATGCTATACTACTATGTTAATTAAAATATATTCATATTCTACTTCAATTATGTGATTTTCCATGAGAAATGGAATTCTTTTTGTAATAGAATTGGAATGAAAATGAAGAATATGTAAAGAACATTTATGTGATTCCATTAGTAATTATTTATGTGTTGTTTCATGATTTTTTATATTATGAATAATGTTTGAATATATTTTCAAATTAATTAAACTAATAATAACATGTTGGATCTTAGATGTGTATTTTTACCTAAATTACTATTAAGAAGTTGCAATAAATTATGATTCTAAATGTGAAATTATCAAAAGAATGATAATGAAATAGAAGTATAATGAATGTTTAGAATTTAGAAATATAAAGAATAATGAGGAAGAATGAACATGTTTTTCTAATCCCCTTTTATACCTCCACTTATTATTTAAGTGTTGAACATAAGTTTCCAAATTATGTTTTAAAGTGTATATGGAAAATTATTTAAGGATTCTAATAAGATGAAAATTAAAATAAATAATTAAATTAAAGGTTGATAATTCATGTAGTATAATTTAGTTTGATTAATTCATCTTAGGAAACTATGGACATTGTTATCTTAGGATTATTATGTGAGATGATGTAATATAAGGTTGTTTCATAGCCTTAAGTGGTTGTGTTTAATTCACAAGGTGATATTAAAATAAATAATTAATCAAATAATTAATTGGTGAGTTATGTATTAGCATGATCTTATAGTAAAATTTAGTAGTGATATCTTGTATGATTTTGTGATACTTATTAGATCATGAATTGATAAGAATTATTTATAAATTGTTTCTTTATTTATTCATCTCATAACTCATTATGATCATTCAATTATTTTAATTATATGTGCTTGTCTGATTGATTGGTTACATGTGAGATTATTTTCTTCCTTGATGGACCTATCAATTCCTAAGTTTGAATTTGTTTTATAGTGCATTATTTCTACCTGTATTAGAATAATACTCTTAGGATTTAAGGTGTTGTGAGTTTTCCATGGTTAATATAGACGTTGAGAAAATGATTTTTCAGATTCATTTTCTTATCTATTCACCTTAAATATGAGGTGAGGACAAGGAAAAATTTAGTCATGGTTTGAGGTGTGTTGGTATGTATAAGTTTCATCTTCTTATTTATAGCATTATTTATTTTGATTAATCTATTCACATATTATTATTATTATTTTGATCTATTTTTTATCATTAGTAATGATTTTAATGTCACCTATAAAAAGTTCTAATTGAAAGCACATTTATCCCTAACACATACAAGATTAGAAGATAGTGGAAGAATTTTATAATGTTTATTATAATCTCCCCTAACCATTAATTTGGTATGGATTTTATTAAGAAGGATTATACTATTTTGGATATACCTATGAAGGTTTAACTACTAGATGTTAGAGATAACTTATAGTGATCCTTGTCATTGTTAGAGGTATAATCATAATGTTTTGAATCTTAATGATGTGAAATCCATGCTAACTATGTTTTGGGAACATTTATTAATGGAAATTAATTGTGTTGTTTTTAATGAAATATAATGGAGATTTTGGATATTTTAGGATATATGAAATATACCTAATATTGATAACTCTACTATTTTTAAAATAGGGGTTAATTAGTGGGTTATAGTACACATATATTTTTTGGTATTCCTATAATACATGGTTTAGAATAATCTATAGAAAAAGAGAGTAACATGGAATCCAACTTCACTTCTATCACCAATAATAGTTTCATCTATTTATTTCATGAAATTCCAAGCTCCAGGACCCTGTGTCAAAATCTAGTTAATGCATGGGCTTTTATGTTCTGAGGAAAGATATTTTTACAAAAATTTAGAAAGCCAGTTCATAATTAAATGACAATCAAGAACAAGAATTTCCAAGGTAATTATGCCATTCAATAATAAATAAATTTTTTTAACCAAAATATTTACTACCATATTTTTTCCCACATAACATCAAATTGAGAACCTAGACCAACAACCACATGTTTACCATAGTTTGTTTCTTTTCATATCACCCTTGTATAAAATGATAACTTGTTAGGAATCATAACTGATAGAATTCAACTATTGGGTTCCCTTTATTAGAATTATATGTAATATTCTCCTTTGATTATGAATATCTTATGTGTATTTATTTATTTTTTCTAAAAAATGAATATTTATGAACCTAATAGGGCATATATGAATCGAAAATGGATGCACGCTAATCATATGATAAAAGAGTATGAAGATGGAGTTAAGTAGTTCATCATGTTTGAAATAGAGAATTCATACGACCCTTCTCAAATCCTTTGTATGTGTTTACATTTTTTTTATTTTATACTAGCTTAGAAGAGATGGAAGAACATTTGATTAGTCACAAAAATAAATTAGAACCATAAATGTTGGACTAAACATGAGAAAAAACTGAATGTGCACACCAATTCGGATGACATGGTGATTTATGGATAATTTGACTTTAATACCAGGGTAAATGATGACAGATATCATATAGAAGAATTTGAAATGGAAATTGAAGATAACCTTCATGATTGTATAAAGTTGTTTGAGAAGTTAAATATTTGTTCTAAGAGATCATTGTACAACAGTTGTGTTGGATTTGGTTCCTTAGAACCTACTTATATATACTTTATGATAATATTTATTTATTGTCTTGAATATTAATAAACTCTATATCAAATCATGATTCTTCTTCTATGTAACATAGTATGTGATAATTCACTAAGAGTATTTGTTGCACTAAAAGGTCATAACAGTTCCCCGCTATGATAAGAACCAAAAAGTGTTACTAAATCATTATTAAATATATGTTCTATAGATGAATGATATCATTTGAAGGAAAAAAATGATACAGGATTTTAGGGTTCAGAATCATAAGACTTTGAGGCACCTTCTCATGGTGTACGCCCTTGGTAATATCTAGTGTAGGATATTTTGAGAAGGAGCCCTACCAATTGGAAGTCCATATTTATATGTGTCATTGGATGTTTCTATTTTCATATGCATGCATTGATCCATGTACTTTAAGATTTTATTAATGAGTATTATAAGTCACGTACTTTGATGCATTGAAACAAATTTTGAGGACATATATTCATAGTGAGATAGGATATGTCGAGTACATCACGAGTAATATTGCATTAATGAATAATTCAGGAAATAATTATTCTTTAATGGAATTTGATGTCTCATGCCCTTTGATGAAAATTATTTGGCCTAAATAAATCCATTTCCATGTTTTTCTATAGGAACATTTTATTTCTGATAAGTCAAAAAAATATGCATCGAGTATATAGGTTGATGGAACCAACATGAAACCTTCTTTATTAGACATATCATGTTAAAGTTAATAACTATTAAATCTTGCGTGATTTATTTGATTTTATAATTTTTCATGCATGAATGTTTACTATAAGTTGATAAGGAAATAAATCTTAACATGTTTCATGGGTTAAGTATTGAAACTTATAAAAGTGAACAACAGATTTAACCCCCCCCCTTCTTAGTTGTTATTTGATCTTTTGAAACATAAATTGGTATCAGAGGGAAGGTTCCCTTGTTTAACCCTTGTCATGGATAATATAAATTCTATCAATATTAGAGGAATTCATGAATTTGATGAAAAAAATTATTATTGATAAAAAATAAGATGATTACTTATCTACTATCTCTTGTACTAGAAGTTGTTGATGTTTCTACTATTCAATTTCCACCTATTGAGAAATATTATCCTATGGTGTTTATTGATAAGATAAATATAGATTTTGATGGAATGTATATAAATTCCATATGTATGTCCTTATCAGAGAATTTTTACCATAAGGTGATGGGTCTCTATACTTCATAAAGTATGTGGGATAAGCTGGAAAGTATTTTAAAAGGGAATACTAAAGTTGAAGAATAAAAGCTAAAAATTTGGTGAATTAAGTATGAAGACATCATAATTAGATATGAAGAAACAATTTATGAATACTTCACCATAGAAAATGAAATTTTTTGTAACATCAAAGGATTCAGATATGTCTTGGAAGATTCTATAATTTTAAATAATCTTATGAAAAACTTTTCAGACATGTTTGATTCTAAAATTTACTATTTAGAAAATAAGGATGATTTATTTCTTAATGAATTGTATAAATTTATTATT
Source organism: Viscum album (assembly GCA_963277665.1). Classification (NCBI taxonomy): domain Eukaryota; kingdom Viridiplantae; phylum Streptophyta; class Magnoliopsida; order Santalales; family Viscaceae; genus Viscum; species Viscum album. The sequence continues at coordinate 327,583,440 of OY728144.1, read as the reverse complement.
TCTTATGAAATGATGAAATATACAATGTTTAAAATAATATGAAAGATGAAATCGATTATGAATCTATGAGAAATATGAAAATATAAGATGTTGAAGAAGTTGATCCTCACAAGTCTGAAGATAAAGAGGATGATGAGTTGAACAAAAAACATGTCTCTTATATCCAAGAACTATCAAAGAGTAAAAGGAAATTATGGAGGTAAACTTACTCTCAAATGTTTTAAGTTTGGTTGAATCATACACTTTTCTATGAACTGACTCAAGAAGAATGTTGGATAATATTGAGATTATTCTAATGAAAAATCTCGATGGAAGAAGTGGAATAAAAATGATAAAGAATAAAACACATCCAAAAAATAAAAGAATAAGTTTACGGGAAACAAAATAAGTTTTTTGTGTAAGAGATTTAAATTGGGCTCAACTCACAACAATTATTCTGAATATGAAAGTTCAAAAAAATTCAAACCTTTATTACAAAATTTGAGAAAAAAAAAGATTTCTCAGAGAGTGAAGAAGGTGGTGAAGAACCTTATAGAGGGTATCAGCTCAAAATAGAACTTGTTTCATGTATTGAGAAAAAAAATCTTTAAAGAAATAAATTATAGTAATGAAGAAATATTCTGAAGAAGTTACTAATGTAATAATAGATTCCATCAAGCAGGAGGAAGATTACGTCAAGGAGATTTTAAGTTAAAAAATTAGAATTGCTGAATATGGAAAGATAATTCAAGATCTTAGTAAGAAGTTGGAAGCTAATAAAGAATAATTTAAAAGTTTCAATCAAAACTTCTTGAGTCTAAAATAACCTTGAGTAAGGTGAATGAAAACTTCAACAATGCTTTGAAAGTAAAAGATGAGACTTCTAAAGATGATAAGAAGGATAAATATAAGAATCATTTGAAATATTCTCTTACCAAAAATAATGTTTCATCTGATTATTTTAACATTTCAGGTTTTTAAAAAAGTATTGTGAAATATTGAGTGAAGAATTACGTGAGAAACCTATAAAATATATAAAATTAGATAACTCACTCAAAAGAAAAATGGTCTACGTCCTGAGTATGTTAGATCTGAAAGAAGTTACCAACCTTAACAAAGTTTCAATAGACAAATATCTTATTTCAATACAAAATCAAGATTTTATGGTTATTATTGGAACAAATTATCCTTACCTATAATAATGTTAGAGAAAAGTGGAATAAATAGTGAAAGTAGAATGAGAAACTTTCATAACTTACTGAAAGTAGAAAAAGTGAATTCTCAAGATGTTAGAAACCTTCCAACAAGGAATAAAACTGAATGTATGGAAGAATTTTGTGGATTATGTGATAATTCATATCATCATGTCGAAAAATGTAACACCCCAAGCTTCCATAGTATATTTCCCTTTGAATAATGCAATAGCTTGCATTGTATGCAAATTTGAGATTCTAACACACCGCGACCAATCAAACTAGCCGTTATGAATAGAAATACCAACTTTTTGAAATTTTATAAATTTTATTTTTAAAAATGGACTTTATTTTTGTATTCGGAATATCGAAATTATATTAGGGTGAATTTTTGGTATTTTTTAGAAAACTTTCAATTTTTGATGAATAGTGAAAAACACTGCGTTATTGGTTAAAACCGAATTTTTATATTTAAATAATTATTTATTTTATTTAAATTTATTTTAGGTCAACATAGATACATAATACCTATATAAGTTCAATTTAATTCATTGGATTCATATTATAATAAGTTTAGATATATAACAATTTTATTGAACTTTTTACCATCTTTTACCCACCTCCTAGGAGCATTTGAAAATTTGTATAGAACATAATTTTACCACTTCTGTGAGTTGAATTTTAAAAATACGAGAGATAAGGTTGATATTAGTAAGTAAAATTTGGTTCATTAATATGAAAATAATTTTTTGTGAATACTAACTTTTGACTTTTATTTACCACAGTTAAAAGTAAATAGGGTAATTAAGGGTAAAAATGATATCATAATTACCCTAACACATGTTACAATTATATTGGATAAGTTTAATTCGACCAAAAAAACATATAAATAAAATATGATCCTCTTTGGTCCACTTGGATTATATTAGGACATTTATTATTATTTTATTTAAAGAAGTGTTAGAAGAGTTAAATTTAATGTTTAATAACTAAACCATTTTTAATATAGGGTTACACGCAATATAAATTCGACTATAAATATTCATTAGAAAGATAAAAAAATTCCTACATAATGGTGTTTTATTTATAATTTTTAGACATTAAATAATTTAATTTATTTTTGACACAATGATGATGCAATAATTACCTTATTAATGAAAGATTAAAATAATTGATATTATAAATATCCAAATAACTTTTATTTGAGAATTTTGATGAATTAAAATAATTTTATAGGTTAATATGACATATTAGGGTTGATTAAATAATTTTTTTATAAGTAATATTGTTGTTATGATTTTCACAAAAAACAAATACTAAATAGTGTCATAATTGACATAATTGAGTTTTTAAAAGAAATACTACATTATTAATTGATATAATATTCATAAAAATATAAGGTTCATCTAAAGGACTTAGATAAGGATATATATATTAATAATGAACCACTTGGGGTTATCTTTAAAGTTTATAGTAAGTTTAGTAACCATATAATATAAAAATACAAAGAGACTTGGTAAATGTCAAACTATTTAACTAAGAGTTAAATCTATAAGATAAGGTTAATATAGTTACCTAAACCTGTTTAAAACCTATTAGTTGAGAGGTTTTAGACCCGTAACCACCTTATCCACGAAATAAATTATTTTTAAGCCATTAGGAAACGAAAATTATTTTATTATAAAATAATATTTCAAGCTTTTCCTAAAGTGACCCTCACCTCTCTTATAAAAAGGTACTTCCCCTTATCTTAATTTCACACCTCCAAATCCATTTGTCTCGGAAAACCCCTTACCAAATATCCTCCCAAATTTCCTCCCTTCATCCTAGAGGCCTTCCTTTGGTCAGAAATCCAACCCATGGAGCCCTTTTGATCAAATCAAAAAGAAGAATCCGGAGAAGAGCTAAATATTTCATCACCTCTTTCAAGTTCTTTTCTTCTTCCAATTCCTCTTTCTTTGTCATTTCCATTCTAAAATAATATATCTAGTATCTTCTATTTACTATGATTTTATTATAAATCATATTAGTTATTCTATCCATCCTATAAATGACAAAGTCACCATACGTGCGTACGTACAGCTTATCGTCTCCACGTCGTGGTCTAGTTTGTTATTCAAACACTTCATTATGTTGGATGGGTATAATAATGAATATAACTGATGTAAATAATAAACATAACATTTTAATTATTATTTATATATGATATGACATCCAATTACATACTATTTCACCATCAATATAATGATATTGTCGCTCGTGCGTACGTACGGATTACCGTCTCCGTGAACACGATGAGATTCATTCCATATCGTAATCATTCAAGAATAATTTTAATTTTCTGATTAAAAATAATTTTTATGAACATAATATCATTATGTATATTAATAAAATACATTTTATGCATAAAAAACACGGCTTATGTAACCAAGCATATAAAGGAAAACGAATCAGTTAACGCCTGAAACGATGACACTACTGAAATATTATTAACAAAGCAATATTATGGGGTCATATATGATGTCATATTCATATATATAGTTCTTGTATAATTTAATAACAATGATTTAACTATTATATTGGAGGTTAAAATACCCTTGACCAAGGAAAAGTACAAGGTAAGGGTTAATTTCACAATCTCTTTATTATCCAAAGATGTTTTTACGTAGGTATCTACTGGGACCCCTTTATAATCCACATCCGTGTTTTCCTAAAAATTTAATTCGAAACATTTTTAATATTTACTATACTATGGGTTAAATTCATTTATACCCTTATTTTACCATATATGTTTTGAAATGAATCTTTTCTTCATTTTTCAAACAAGGTAATTTATGACCTTTTCGACAAAATTAAGGTAAGAATGTCTTTTCTTAACTTATACGATGGGTGCGGCTATATTCCACCGTTATAACATCGTCGAAGCTTCCCATACATGGTTATAATAATATTTTCAAAATAAATTTTTTCTTTTATAATTATATGACTTTTAAATTATTTCTAAATAGAAATATATATTTCTCTAAAAAAGTTTTGATTTCATCTATGTCAACATCCTTTGATTGATTTTAAGATTGTTTAAATTTGATTTATTATGATACAAAACTTCCATATTATACTGAACGTTTTGTGATATGTTTGACTGTGGATGTGTTACATTTACACCATTCATGGTTTATGGATAAATTATTGACATTTTATAGGCTAGTTTTAATACGAATGTTTAAGTTATGTTTAAACGTTTTCATATGAGGAATGCATTGGACTTAGTAAGTGATGGGTGAAGTCTGCTATAGCTCCTCTATGCATCAGTAAGTCTCATGAGACAAACTATTTTCTTGGAACAAGGCCTTAACAAAATCTTATTTGTATTCTTGGCATAAGGCCTTGACTATGTGGTTATGAAGTCTGGCCTTATACATTCAATCATTATGAAACTGGTTATTGATACTGCATGTAATTATTCGACTAGTAGAATATCCATATGAATAGAATTATTTGATTTTATATTTTCCATATTACACTGAAGTTTAAGTTTAAAAGGCTTTTGTTTTAGTCTTATACATTGCCTTAAATGTTTATGCTTATTTCTGAAAGTTTCTACTATATTGTTATCCTTATTGAGCATATGATATCACCCCTTTACATGTTTTATTTTTTCCTAGATGTGAAGATGTATTTTATGGTTGACCTGTAGGGATGGGCTAAGGATATAAGTGTGTTCAAAAGGGTACAAATTTTTTTGATGTTTTTATTTCATGATATAATGTAAAACTTATTAATGTACCTAGTACTTCCAAGACTACTCAACTGATCAGTCTTTTGGGACATGATTCTTTGTATCATGCCAATGTTATTTAATAATGCACTGACTCTGGGTAACTGGGGTTGGTTAATTACAAAAAATGTTTGACACTCCTTCCAGAACTAGTTTCTTATAATAGAAAAGATATGGGAACTAAAAAGAAGAAAGTTGAGGAAAGTGCTTTTGTTGTTGAGATAGCTTGGAAATCAAGTAAAAAGAAAAAACCATGAATAATTAATAGTGGATTCTATTTACATATGATAGGTGATATAAAAATCTTAAAACATGTTGAAAGTCATGATGGATGAGCAGTTACCTTTGGTAATGACAGTTCCTTAAAAATCTATGGAATCAAGATGAATGATATTGAAGCTGAAAAGTTGAAATCTAAGGAAGTTTTATTTGTTGATGGGATAAAACATAACTTACTTAGTGTAAGTCAACTTTGGGATGATGAAAAATATTTTTTTAGAAAATATTTTTGTATCATCAAAATTGTGAAATATGGAAATTTATTACAAAAGGAAAAAAGAACCAGTGGGGATCTCTTTCAAGTAGAAGAATTCAAAAACTCATGTTACTTGAGTGTTGAAGATGAAAACAAATTGTGGAACTAAAGACATGGAAACCTTGGTAAGAAAAATATGATTAAAATTTATAAAGTTCATGCTCTTTAGAATTTTCTATAATTGAAAAGAAGATATGAAGATGTTTTTATTAATTTCAAAAAAGAAAAAGATAACTAAAAAATCATAAGATAATTGAGATTCAATTACCAGATATCTAAAAATTATTCATTCAGATTTATGTGGGTTGATGATACATCAAAAAAAAGTATATTTATACTTTATCACTTTTATTGATGATTTCACTTGGATAAAAAACATCATGTTTATGAAACATAAGTCATAGGATATGAAAATGTTTATGTTTTTTCAAAAAATAAGTTGGGAAAGAAATGAGGGATTATATAAATAATTTGAGAATAGATGATGTTACTAAATTAGCAAGTAATTATTTTAAATCATATCTGATAAAACAAGGTATCATACATTAGTATATTGCTCCCTATACTCCCTAATAAAATGAAGTTGTAGAAATAAAGAATAGAAGATTTGAAGAAATTCAAAGATGTATTCTAGTAGAATACAAACTTTCAAATTTCTTTAGAAACAATTTGTTAGTACAACTGTACATATTCAAAATAGACACTTCTTGAGACCAAAAACTAAAATGACTCCTTATGAAATTTTTCATAAAAAAAAACCTTCATTGACATACTTTGAAGTTTTTGTACGTCCATGTTTTATTAAAAATCAAAAATCCAGATTTCAGAAAGTTTTATGCGAAAGTTGAGGAAGGAAATTTTATGGGTTATTCACCAAATAGAAGAAGATAAAAATTTAGTATTTTTTTAAAAAAAGTTGGTGGACTCATATGATGTGAAGTTAATTGAAAATAAAAAGTCTCTTAACAAAATTTGATGAGAATGCTGAGGAGGATAAATAGGGGATTCCAAAAAATAGTGAAATCAATTCAAAACATCCTTATCATTATTTTTAAAATTCATGTGATAAGGAAAGTTTAGCTTGGAAAGAAACTTTGAAATTTCATACCTTATGAAAAAATCTTGAATCCGAAAACACTATTGGGAATCATAATGCTCTGGTTTTGACCAGAAGAAATTTGAGATTAGAAAATTATACTTTACTTATCTAAAAGTTGAACTAGAATCAGTTTTATTGGTTATTAAACATAAACAATGGGTGTATGTTATAAACGATGAGTTGCATCAGATTGAGAATAATGAAACATGTGAACTTGTTTCATTACCATTAAATAAAAATCTTATTGTAACTAATTGGGATTATAAAAACAAGTTAAATGAATATGTACAAGTTTCAAGAAACAAAGACAAGCTTGTTTGTAAAGGCTATGCACATGTGGATGGTGTGGATTTTGAAGAAACCTTTTCCCCATTTGTAAGATTAGAAAATATTAGAATGTTTCTTTTAGTGGACACACATGTTAATTACAAAGTTTATCAGATGGATGTAAAGTTAACTTTGTTAAATTTTGAGATTGAGGAACAAGTTTACATTGTACAAACTTTAGGATTTCTAATTGATAAGGATTAAAAAAATGTCTGTAAACTGAATAAATCTTTATAGGTGCTGAAATAAGTTCCACATTCTTAGTATTAAAAACTTGAAAATTGTTTGATAATGTTAAATTTTTATAATGGAAAATTTTATAGGAACTTATATATGAAATATGTTGATTATGAATCTCTAATTGTCATTGTTTATATGGATGATATATTTTTTTCTGGGGATAGAGAAGGTGTTTGTAAAACATTTACTGAAGAAATTAATAAGAATTTTAAAATTTCAATGTTGGGATAATTAACTTTCTTCCTTGTATTACGAGTTCAAAAAAAGGTAAAATACATTTTCTTATCTCAAGAAAATTCTGTGAGAGAATTGTTAAAGAAGTTTGAGATGGAAGAATCTAATGAAGTTTCAACTCCTATTTTAGTGATCATAAATTTTAGTAAAGATGAATCTATAAAAGGTGTGAATCAGAAAGATTTTAGGAAGAAAATAATAATCCCACTTTACCTTACAACCTCAAGACCTGATATTGTTTATGATATGACTTTGTGTTCAATATCACTACGTAATCCAAAATAATCACATATATTAGTAGAAAAATAATTCTAAGATATTTCAAAGGAACAAAATCACATAGGTTGTTATACAAAAGAAATTTTGAGATGATGTTTCAAGGTTATAATGATGATAATTGGGTTGGAGATTGTAATGATATAAAATCAACCTCTAGAGGAACGTTTTTCTTGGGTGAAAGTTGGGTGAGTTAGAATAGTAAGAAACAAAGTTTAGTAACTTTGAGAACAGATAAATCTAAATATGTTGAAGCTACTCAAGCTTTTACTCAAATGTTATGGATCAAAGTTCAACTGGAATATTTGAAAGTAAAATTTTCCAAACCATTAAAGATACTTTCTGATAATCAAAGTTCAATTGTTCTTCTAAAAATATTTTCCAATAATCAAGATCAGTACACATTGATATAAATATTTACTTTATAAAAGATAAATTTGATGCTGAATATGTTTTACTGGAATACATTGAAAAAAGGTAACAAATTTCTAATATCTTTAAAAAATCTATTTCAAAATAAAGGTTAGAGGAATTGGGGCTAAAAATTCATGTTCATCCTCCTCCCATGACTTCTGAAGCCTCAAAAGAAAGATCACCCATCGTGGTTTGGATAATGATGAAAAGGGGGGAGAAAGTTACAACTTTATACTTTGTAATAAAAATTTAATTATATTTATTAAATGGATCTGAATCTATGGTCATCATAAATTGAGGGAGAGGAAAAGAGAATTGAGAGCGGAAAAGATAAAAGTGAGGGAGATTTTATCTTTACATGGATGAAAAATTTACTTTTCATTGAGGGATGGAATTTCTTCAAAAACATTACTTTATCCAATAGTGATGTTTCATGACACTCTCTTTTTAGAAACGATGTGTTTTGATAAAATTTAAAAACCTGACCTGTTTACAAAAGTTGAGTTGTGAAAAATTATGAGAGTTGGAAAAGTTGTTAATGATAGTTTTCAATAAATCCAAATGGGGGAATTGAAGAGCCATTGCGATAAATTGTTTTAACAAAGTTTTTGTATTTTTGTACAACTAATATTTTTGTATAAGAATGTTTTTGTTATTTAGGAATCAAACCCAGTTTATCGTAATGATATTTTGAAAGAAAGTTTAATGTTATTGAAATAATCAGATTTGTATGCATCAAATTCAGATCCATCGTTATGGAGATTAATTAGACTCAATGATTGTTAGAAAGTCAGATGTTGAAGTCTGAATAAGTTGTATTATTGTTAAATATTTTTGACAGAAGATTGTGTAGTGAGGAGTTATAATGTTTTCATACTTTTAAAAACCAAATCAGAAGATTCTTTTATAATTATGGAATTCTCAAAAATAATGAAAACTACCATGATAAAATATTTTAAAGAAATATAGTAGTCTTAATGGTTGTATCAGTTACATAAATCAAGACAAAAGTTTGACAGTGAGTAATAACTGAGGAGGTTTGAATCTTGTCAATGTTTTTTAGTGGAGTTATTATCAAATACACTTGATCGTAATGAGGAATCCATCGTAATAGGGATTACATCAGTATGAAATATCCATAAAAGGTAGAATATTTAAGAAATAAGGAGAATGGTGAAGTTTGAAAATTTTCAAAGTTTCAGAGTGGAGAATTCCATCGTTATGGAAAAATTCATTTTAATGGGGATTCTATCATAACGAGCTGAGAAGGAAATGAAATTCATAATTATTTGAGAATGAAATGAAATTTTTAATCACTAAGAAGGATATAGAATTCATAATTACTGAGAAGGAAACATAATTCTTAATGATATAAGAAGGAAAAATAATTCATAATCACTGAGAAGGATAAAAAAATCATAATCACTGAGAGGAAAATAGAATTTGTAATGAGCTGATAAGGAAAGAGAATTTGTACTCACCGGGAAGGATATAGAATTTGTAATCACTAAGAAAGAAACTGAATTCTTAATGTAGGGAGAAGAAAATATAATTTGTAATCACTAATAAGGATACATAATTCGTAATCACTAAAAAGGAAATAAAATTCACAATGAGATGAGAAGGGAAAAAAATTTGTAATCATTGAGTTTGATAAATAATTCATAATTATTGAGAATGAAATAAAATTCATAATGATATGAGAAGTAAACATAATTCATAATTAATTAGTTAGATATAGAATTCGTAATCACTAATAAGGAAACAAAATTCTTAATGATAGGACAAGGAAACAAAATTCATAATCTATGAAAAGGATACAGAATTTGAAATCACTAATATGGAAACAGAATTTTTAATGACATAGGAAGGAAACATAATTCAAAATCACTAAAAATGATAAATAATTTTTAATCACTAAGAAGGGAACATAATTCATAATGAGATGAGAAGCAAACAAAATTCACAATCACTGAGAATGATATAGAATTTGTAATCAATGATAAAGAAAAAAAAATTCTAATGAGTTGAGAAGGAAGCCTATTTGTAATGATCAGATAGGGAAAGAGATTTAAAATGGTCTGATTATGAAGAATACTAAAAAATAATATTTTAGAAGTTTTATTAAGAATTGAAGAGTTAAAAACATGAAATTAATTTTTTCATAAATCTCATAGAAATATAAAGAGGATTGAAGAAGTCAAAGTAGAAGTTTAAATGTGAGTGATCTTCAGAGATTTTGAAATTTGAGGAAGTGGGGAACTTTTTTAAGTTTCCCACTTTTTTTCTGAGTCACCTATAAATATTTGATCAGATAATTCATTCGTTATTAACTTTTCATGCAAGTGGAAAAGGTGGAGCAATAAATAAATCAAGTGAAATTCATTTCCATCTATAGATATCATGAGGAGGATGAAACAAATAAATGTTTGTTTACCAGTTTGAGAATTTGAGTAGAGTTTGAGTTTTTCAAATTGATAATGGGTTCATCTTATTGATAGAATTAGATCCAGACTCATCGAATTGAGAGAATTAGATGTAGACCCATCATATTGAGAGAATCACATCCAAACACATCATATTGAGAGAATCATATCTAGAATCATTGGATTGAGAAAATTAGATCTATCCAAATCAGACTAAGGATTTAGACTGAGCAATTGTGGATCAGTTTTAACAAAGTCTTTATTATTATTTTTTGATCAATTGTTTTATAATAAAACATTTTAAACTGATGGGAGTCAGTATAATCATTCCTATTAAGAGATAAAATGTGTCCAATAGTAGTTTCCACAAGTTGGATTCACTTATTCATAATAGTGGATTTCCATAGACACATGAGAGTGTCTATAGAAGGGATATAGTTTCTCACACTGAGGATGAACCTTGTAAATCTTATGTGCTTTAGTTTCTTTCCTATTTTTGTATGCATTTGTATTTAATAATAGTTGATAAGAAAATAAAATTCAACAGATTTTTGGGGTTAAGTATTGAAAAGTATTTAAACTTATAAAAAAGTGAAGAACTAATTCAACCCCCCCCCTTCTTGGTTGTTATTTGATCCTTCGGAACTTCAATAATAAAATTCAAAGGGTTCATCATTACATGTTTCCTTCCTTATTGAGAAATTGTCTCATTTCAAAAGGTTGGAAACTTTCATCTCAAAAACTTAAAATTATTCTTTATGAAAACAAAAATATCAAAAGGGTTTCTAAACAAATAGCCTTTAACTAAACAACTCTAAGTCTAAGTGGGTTAACAAGGAGTAGAAAACAAGAATGTATAATCAAGGTTATCAATGTTGTCCATAACAAAACTTTCATGTAATACCTTTACATGTTTCGTTAAACATTATCATTTCTAGGGATATCTTGAAAAAAAATTATTTAAGATAAAATTAATTATCAACCATCTCAACAAACATATCATAAAGTTTATGTGTATAATAAAAACTTTCAAAAACACATATTTTGTAACCTAATTACTTTAATTTTCAATAATATTAAGAGACTCAGTAACATCAGCTTCCTTACTTCATTTCCTTCAATTCCCTACAAGTTAGTACAAATATAAATATTTTGGGAATAAGGAGGAACCTCAGTTGTTTCTTAGAAGCATCTTTCGGACTGAGGGTCCTCTCTTAGCCTTTCATTTTTCTTCTTCTTCTTGTATTTTGCATTGGATGTATTTTCTTTCTTCTGTTCATCCTTATAATATTTTTTAACAAGTTTCTCTTCATCTGTAGAATTTTCTAATAAGGATATAAACTTTATCTACTTCAGTATTTTCCTACCAAGGAGTGAGTCCTCTAGTATACTTAAGAACTTTGACAAAAAAATTGGAAATCTACTGGCCAAACTTATAAAAACAAAAAATAGAAAGAACTAAATCAACTTTTAAAAAAAACTCCAATGGTTAATTATAATATTGAGGAACCCCTAAATAATCTAGTTGTTTTATACTTTTATTACATAGATATTATGATTCATTATCCTACTATGAGTCCTAATTTTTACTTGAAACCCAAAATGATTCAACTTATTCCTAAATTCAATGGGTAAATAGGGAAGGATCCTCACATGCACTTGAATCAATTCCTTGTTATTTTTTCCATAATAAAGTTACAAGGTGTACATGAGGAACAATTCAAACCTAATTCCATTCCATTTTCCCATGAAATTTTTGTTAAATCTTGACTCTTTTACATACCCCTATATTCAACATCAATTTTCAATCTTGATTCATTATCCCTATTGTTTGATTTTTATTTATCATTCTCTTTCACTTAGACTTCACATTAGCATTTCTCATGGATCTACTTTAAAATGTGTATTATATAGATGTGTATGTTTAAAAAATATTCATTCTCCCCTTCACATAAGTTTTACATCCTCTCAATTCCATAATCATCATCAAATTTCAAGCTTCATTCTCTTGTATTTATCTTTTTCCAATTCTCTTAACCAATCAGGATAGTGTGAAATTAGAATGCACAAGTCATGTTATTGTTATCAACTCTATATTGTTCAATGTGTGAATCTATTAAAATTGTGAACAATATACCTATTCTTGGATATATATTCAATAATTCATAAGTTTAATTTTTTTAATCAAGTATCATTTTTTAAAGCATTGGTTACTTTTAAACTACAATTTTAGTTATCATAAAATTTTCAACTCATTTCACATTGAATCTCATTTATTAAAATAAAATATGGTTTGGAAAAATTTTAAATTTAACTCAATTTGTATTAGTTTCTTCAAATATTATATATATTTTTTGTTTTTCAAATATTTACTTTAATAATTTTTTTAAATTGTTCATTGTATAATTTTTAGTAACACATTCACTCACTAATTACTTTATGCAATTGCATTACTCAATGATTATAGAGTACTATAGGTTACTGCCATTGTTCTTGGTTTGTGAAACTAAAAGATGCATATTAATATTTATTGTGGATTTATATCTATTCATCAAACTATTTAAAATTATGTTTGACAACAACTATAAAAAATTCTTAAAATCGAGCAATTATGATAACTGTTAGAACAACACTTTTTCAATAAACAATTTATGAATAGTTATAAGGAGTTATCTTAAATGAATACCACTCAAAGAACATTTTAATAAGTGTTTTGAAACACAAATCAAGGGTTTCATATAATATTATACCTTACAACATTGACTATTGGAACTTATAAATTATTACATATAAGTTTTTTCCTACTATTTTTTTAGACTATCCATTATGTATATGAGTGTAACAATATTTTGTAACTTATCTACTGAGTTTCTGAAAAACATTTACATAGAAAATGACTATAGAGAATTATGGTGCAAGATAGTGCTTTTATATGAGTAGTTTCAAGTCGATGAAATTGAGTGTGTTTTTTCAGTTAAAAATGACCTTTTAGTAAATAAATATGTTACATACTAAAAACTAGGAAAGCACATTTTGATTATTTTAATACTTTAGGAAAATGATTTATAATTTATTTATGATATTTAGGAATAAGCTGTGCCCCAATCTAACTCAAGATGTGACCAGTATAACTCAATGTGTGTGTTTTCAGTTTAAAATGACATTTTAGTAAAAACCACAAGTGAAAAACTCAAAATAGAGAAAAAATTTCCTATTGTTTTGATACTTTATAAAAATGATCCATAAGTCTTTTTTTGTGTAGGATCAACCACACCTCAATCTAACAAACAGTGACTCAATGTGTTCGTTATCAGTTTAAAATTGACATTTTATTTTAAAACGTGTTCCCCTCACTGGAAATTGATGAAATGAGCTCATATTATCTTCATCATTTAGGAAAATAATTCATAAGTCATTTTTTAAATGTAGGAATCATTCTCATGTGAATACGACAAACGATGTGACTGTTATGACCCAAAGTATTTGTTTTCAATTTAAAATGACATATTAGTAAAAAAACAAGTGACATACACAAAATTAAGAAAACACATTCAGATTGTTTTTATAGTTTAGGAAAATCACCCATAAGTCATTTTTGACGTTTAGGAATCAGTTGTTCCTAAATCTGACTCATGGTGTGATCAGTATTACTCAAAATGGTTTAAAATGTAATTTTAGAAAAAAACACAAGTGACATACTCAAAACTGACAAAATGATTTCGAATTTTATTTATAATTTAGTCCATGGGTCATTATTGATGTGTAATAATCAGTCACATATCAATCCAATACACGATGTGCTTGATATGATTCAAATTTTCTGTTATCATTTTAAAATTGATATTTTAGTTCAAAATTTGTGTCACTCACTAAAAACTAAGAAAATATAATCAAATTGTCTTGATAATTTACGAAAATAATTCATCATTAATTTTTAATGTATAGAAATTAGTCTCCCATAAAACCGACACATGACATGATCGTTACGACTCAAAGTGCATGTTTTTAGTTTAAAATGACATTTTTATAAGAAAATGTGACATAATAAAAACCGATAAAATGCATTCATATTGTTTTGATACTTTAGAAGAATGATACATAAGTTTTTTTTGATATGTAGTAATCATCCTCACCTCAAACTGACACACAGTGTGACCGATATTTCTCAAAATGCTTGTTTTCAGTTTTCAATGACATTTTAGTAAAAACCACAAGTGACATACTCAAAACTGAGGAAACGCATTTGGATTATTTTGATACTTTAGTAAAATGATCCATATGTCATTAGTGGCATGTAGGAATCAGTTTCACATCAATCTGACATATTGTGTGACTGATATGACTCCAAGTATGTCTTTTTATACAAAATTGACATTTTAGTAAAAAAGACAAGTGACATAGTCAAAACCAAGAAAATGTATTTTGATTATTTTGATACTTTAGGAGAATGATCCATAAGTAATTAATGATTTTTATGAGTCCTGTACACCTAAATCTGATACACAGTTTTTTTGATATGACTCAAAGTGTCTGTTATGAATATAAAATTAACATTTTAGTTCAAAAAGTGTGCCACTAAATAAAAAATGAGAAAACATGCTTAGATTATCTTGATAATTTTGGAAAATGATTCATAAGATATTTGTGATGTGTAGGAATTAGTCTTAAGTCAAATCGGCACATGATATGACATGTATATGTTTTCAGTTTAAATGATATTTGATTAAAAAAACAAGTGACACACTCAAAACCAAGAAAATTCATTCGGATTGTTTTAATATGTTAGGGAAATGTTCCATAAGTCATTTTTTATGTATAGTAATCATTTATAAATCAAATCTATGTACAATGTGACCGATAATACTTAAATTATGAGTTTTAAATTTAAAAATCACATTTTATTAATTTATTATTTCATATGTATGTTTAATTTATTTCTTTATAGTATTACTAATATAAGACTTGTTTTTTATACAGGTGGATTCTTTTTCTCGAGTTGAGGTGGTTTTCTTAGCAACTAATACCATGATTGGACATTTTTGAGAGGGGTCCAGGGTGCCAAAGATAATGAAATCATTGATGTTTTTGAATGTTTGTAATAAATTATACTTGTTAATGTAGTTGTACAAAAATATTATTTGAAATGCCTATAATAGTGTCTTTTTTCTTGTATTCGTGATGTAATTTTTATTTTAATTAAATTAGGAATTTTTCACATCCTGTATTTTCCTGTATTTGCCAGTATTTGTTATTGTGGTGTGCTATAATTTTAGTAGCACATGATAGCAATATGACTATTATCAGCACTACTTTTATTCCTAATAAAGGGGGTTTCACTACCATAAAACGGGGCAAGGGAAGTGCCTTGTATTATCAGTGCTAAGTAGAAAGTGCTGATAAAGGGGGGGCCTTTATTAGTGCTAGATAAAAGAACTGATAAGGGTACCCTTTATCGGTGCTAGGAAAAGCACTGATAAAGGGAACACCTTTATCAACACTTTTCTTAGCACTCACAAAGGATACATTTATCAGTGTTATTTTTAACGTTGATAAAAGTTTTTTAATAATAATTTATATAAAATTATTATTTTTATATTAAAAAATAATGTTCCTTTGTATACATTAAATAAAAAAATGCATTTTTATAATTAATATTTTTTTAATAAATCAAATATATATATATATATATAATGTTTTAAAAAAATTATTTCTAAGATTATAATTATATATATATATATATAATTATAATATTATAATAAATTTCATTAAATAATAAATATATTTCGTATATTTAGTATATTTATTAGATTTAATAGATTAACTAGATATATTATAGATTAATTAGATTGATATATATTAGATTAATTATATTAATTAATTAGATTTATTAGATTTATTAGATTTATTAGATTTATTAGATTCATTATATTTTTTATATTTAATAAATTTATTTTTTTTTATTTTTTTTATAATTAATATATATAAATACTTTTTAAATATATATTTATATTATAATTATTAAATATATGTGTGTTTCCAATGAATTTGGTCAATAAATATATTGAACATGCATGCATATATGTTATGTATCATCATGAATGTTAATTTATACATTACACCCTTCTTATTATTCATGTTGTCCATTGATGGCTCATTTTTATTAGGTTTATTTTACTAGGAATGTGATTAATTCAAGTGGTCATATATGTCTCGTTTCACTGATCTTGTGAAAAATTCATATGATGTTTGTGGTAGGAATTCTCGAGAGGAATGTGTCATGACACGTGCACGTAAATCTGGCACTATTGCTCCAAAGAAGGTGGGAGGTGAACGACCCGTTACTGGACTCATTGAGCAGGTAGCAAAATGGTGTTTTTGAAACTGGATGCTAGTTTTTCTATAATGTAATCGAGTGTCTTTGGATTGATTATGTGGTGGTGAAAAAGTTTTTATCCATTAATCTTGAAGATGGTCTGCATGCCAACCCAGAATTGGATTGAAGAGATTTGTCTTGGAATTTTAAGACCACTTCCACTCCAAATGGATCATCTGAGTCATCATCTAATGATGAGTGCAAGGCCCCTCAAAAGGCCAAGACTTGGCAGCAAGGTCAACTCCCAAAAGGTTGAGGAAGACATCTGAAGAATGGGGGATCTAAAATGAGATAGCTCATCTAGCTTTCTTTTAGCTTCTTTCTTTTCGATGTGGTTTCTCTATGTTGTTTCTGACTTGTACTTCTCCTCGATTGTGTTTTTTAACTTTTCTAATTAAATTTGGAGTCATGGGTTCCAAAATCATGATTGAACCATTTTGATATATATATATATATTTAAATAATTATATACTTACAAAAATACATATATTATAATTTTATAAATAAATAAATAAATATAAATATATATGTATATATATAATTACATACAAATATTTATAATTATATTTATTTATAGTTATAATTATCACTATAAATAAATATATATCTCTAAATAATTATAAAATTATAATAAATATATTTATTATACTACTTATAAATCTATAAATATATAATTAAATATATATATTTATAAATATAAACAAATATTTATAAATAAATATAATTATTTATAATTATAATTCTTAAATAAATATAGATATATTTAAATAATTAAAAAATTATAATAAATATATCAATTATATATATTTATATAAAAATATTTATAAATAAATACAAATAGTTATAAATATAAATCTAAATAAATATAAATATATTTAAATAATTAAAATTTTATAATTAATATATTAATTATATATATTTATAAAATTATAAATATATTTGTTATAATTATTTAAATATATATATATAATTACAGCTATAAATAAATATTTATTTATTGTAATTTTTAATTATAAATAAATATTTATTTATTTATTAGTTATCAATAGAATTAAATCAATATTTATTTAAATAATTATTAATTTAAAAAATATATATATTAATTATTTTCATATATAATAGTATATATAATTAAATAAATATATTTATAAATATATAGAAATATTGATAAATATATACAAATAGTTATAGTTATAGTTAAAAATAAATACATATATATTTAAATAATTATAAATTTATAATAAATATATTAATTATATATATTAATAAAATTTTAAATATTAGAAATATAAATTTGTTATAATTTTATAGTTATTTAAATATATATATATATATATATTCATTTATAATTATAATTACAAATATATATATATTCATATAAATAATTATAAAATTAGAAGAAAAACAATTATATATATCTATAATCTTATAAATATATATAATTAATATATTTATTATATATATTTATAATATTATAAATATAATAAGTATATTTATTATAATTTTATAATTATTTAAATTATAATTTTAAAAATAAATATATTTATATTTATATTTATAGTTATAGTTATAATTATAAATAAATAAATATTTATTTATCCTATATATAATTTTATAAATATATATAATAATTTACATAAATTTTTATCATTATATCTTTATCGGTGATTTTTTAGTGCTGAAAAAGATAGGCCTTTATCAGCACTAAAAAAGTGCTGGTAAAAAGTGTCTTTATCAGAGCTGTATTTTTAGCGCTGATAAAGGCATGTTTTATCAATATTTTCTATTTTAGAGGTGAGAAAACATACCTTTATCAGTGCTTTTTATCTAGCACTGATAAAAGTGTCACCGGGTTTTATAAAGAACCCCTAACTTTCTTTTTCTTCCTCACATCCCTCAAGATCTCGCAGAAGTCAATCCCTATTGTCATTTCCTCCTCCTCCTCATATCCTACCGACTCCTCAGCCACCACGCCTCTCCTCTTCAAAGCTCCTCTCCTTCGTTGTGTGACTCTCCTCAACCGCACACCTCTCCTCAGTCGTGCTCCTCTCCAATGTCGTGTGCATCTCTTCCATCGCATGGCTCTCCTTCCCCGCGCGCCTCTCCTTCACTGGATCACTTCTCCATCTTGCAACTATCCTCCATCATACACCTCTCCTCTCTCGTTAATCCACCTCCACCGCCTGCTAAACCATACCTCTACTGTGAGTTTTATCATCTTTTTCGTCCATTTCCCCTTGTTCTTTCCCTAAAATTCATTGCAACATTACGGTTTCTATTGAATTGCATGTTTAGGTAGTGTTTGATCATATTCTAGTACAAAATAGGTTGATCAACATTTCTAGTAGTGTAGTTGTCGTGTATGGGCATCCTACTTTTCCCTGTGGTATATAGACAAGTTGAAAGAGTTCTTTGAGTTGGAGATTCTTGTTAGTTTCTCTTTGTTTGTGTATCATGTGGGAGGGTTACACTCTTTCTTTCCTATAATTTCTAGTTGCTCCACCCGGATCAAACAAGAGAACTAGATAATTAAATAGAAAGGGGAAATGGGGTTTGTCAGTATGTTATTACAGTTTGATATTGATAGTGATGTTGTGAATTGTACGGGCTAAAAACCACACTAAAAATCATGTTCTTTGGTGGTCCTTTTTTTCCCATTAAATAAATTGCATGTTGGTTGATTCATGTGGAACGTTTGAATATGGAAATTGGTAACTTACAGTGAGGCATCCTGTATTTTAAATGACTTGTGATAATGACTGAACACTTCACCGAACACCAACCCCAAACTTTGATTTTGGTGTTTTCTATTATTTAAAGGGGTTTCCTAATTTTATTAAGAGTTCCATTTTTTTAAAATGAGATATTTTTTTAATGAAGTATACAAAAAAACTTCATTATTTTTTCAAAAAGACATTATTTGATGGTGGAATAACCATATTTCAAGGTTAAAGGTTGATATTGGTATGTGTTTTGATACAAATGAAGAATTTAAGAATTTAATAACATATTTTTATCAAATCATATTTTCTTCTCATCATCATTTTATATCTAAATATATAAATTATTATTTTATTACAACTTTAAAAAAGAATATTAATGAATTAATAACTATTGATATTCAATGTTATGAATTGGTCCAAGAATTTGGGTTGATGCATCCATAAAAGGTACATAACCTAGATTTTCTTTATGAAATTTTCTTTAAAAAGTTCTATACTATTTTGGGACTTGATTTTTTTAACTTCATGAATGAGTTCTGGATAGGTAAGAATTATCTTGAGACTTATAATGATACTCTCATCACTTTAATTCTATATGTTACTGATATGAGTTTAGTTAAAGATTTTAGAATGGAAAGTCTTTTTAATGTCATTTATAAAGTCTTTTTGAAGATTTTAGAAAATAGACTTTGTAAAATCACACCATCTATTAGTTTAGTAAAATAGTTGTTTTCTTGTGTTAAAGAGTTATATGATATATAATATCTATTAAGCAGTCTGTAAGCTCGAAAAATATTTGTAATGTGAATACTTACTCATTTTTTGATTAATTCAACCAAAAAGAGAGGATCTAGAACATAGCCTCAATTTTTTTATATAATAAGTAGTTAGTGAAATATCCAAAAGATGTGGTAATTTGGAAAGATTTTATTTTTAGAAGTGGATGGAGTAATGGTAAGTAGTCCAGAATTGATGAATAGAACTTGTGGTTTTTTAATATGGGTTTCTTAATGGTGATATGGTAAGGTCCTATCCTCATTGTATTGAGAAAAAAATTGGAATGTAATATTCATTCATTTAAAAGTAAGAGTGAAATTAACTATTAATCAAAATTTAAAGGTTTTAGATAGACTTGATACAAGTGTTAGAAAGTCCACATGTTCAATGGGGAGACTTCTGTGAAATTTTGGAATTCGGTGAAACTATATGAACAGTTGATACTTACCAGAAGAAAGTTGGACAACTTGAAAAAGAAACATGTGATAGAGGTGCTTTTGGAATACTCATTGAGAAGAAAACGCATTGCACAAGAATATTTGGAACATGAAATGAGAATTTTATTATGGTGATTTTTTTAGGGGTTCACTTTTATTACCAGAGGGTCAACCGGGATTCTTCCTAATATGAATCACTAAGAAGGATTTAACCAAGAATGTGGTGTGGTTCCTTTGCTTATATTTTCATGAGATATCCTTCTACGATCTTAATGGGAGATTGATGAAAACACCAATCTTAACCATAAATGAGCTGGGTAATGAGTCTGGCTTATATTGTGATGTATTAGGAGTTATGATTTGAACAGTTCCAGTCTATGATGGTCATGTGGTTGCTTATGAGTCTAGATATTTAAGAACACATAAGAGAAACTTCCTAAATATTTTCCTAGATTTATAAATAGTGATTCTTTCCATGAGCTGTTATTGGAACACACTAAAAAAGTGTTTGAAATATATTTAATCAAAAAGTGAAATGAACCATTGATAAAAGAGAAGGTATGAGTACCTATAGTCCATTAATTTTGACTTAATTTATTCCCTCAAGAAGAGGAATATTTTTTCTAATGTATTTTATTGGAAGGGTCAAGCTTAGGAAGTACATGATTCAAGAATCAAGTGGAATATGGTTACCCACTTTGAAGAGATATGACTTTATGTTCAAACTTATCATTGTCAAGTGACACTTATGTTTTTATCAATCACTTATTAACTCCTCAATATTATTAATGGAGTAAACAGTAGGATTAATGAAATTTATTCATGAGATACATGATAAACCTTTTCTAGTATTATATTTTATAAAATTTTGGTTATTTTTTATTCATGTATCCTTTGTAAAGTGCCTCTCTTGGGATTTATGTCTTTGTGGAAATGCATAAGTGGCTCTTTTAAAATGATTCAAGTGTTTTGAAATTTTTCTTAAAAAATTATATGTGTCCAAAAAACCTTTTTGGATTTTAAATACCTTTAAAATGATTTAAACACTTGTAATGTACATAGGTTACATGCCAAGTGTTTGTCAACTCATTTGATTGGATTTCAGAAAGAGATCTGATTGTTTTGAAAGCATATATAATATTGGTTTCATTTTAACAAGGGTTGTGTGAAGTTTTAAATGAAAATTTTCCAAATATATAGGTTTTTCATTCATTTTAAATGATTAATATTTTTGGGTCATGAATTTTTCTTGACTTCATTAAAAAAATGAAATTGGTTTTTGAGAAATATTGTTTTAAACTGATTGGTTTATTTTAAAAAGGGGTGTTATTTTAAAGTGGAATTTGTATAAATGGTTGGTTTTTAAATGGGGTTTCAATTGTGATTTGATAAATATTTTTCAAATGAGACTTAAAGTCTATAAATGTTTTAGCCTTGATTAAAATTTATATCAATATTTTGATTATTTATTTTGTTAAATACTAATATCATCGAATCAAATAGGATGGATATGAATAAATAATGGATGGATGCCAATAATTTTACAAAAGAGTATAAAGATGGAGTGAAAGAGTTCATCAAGTATGAAAAAGATCATGAATATAACCCTTCTCAAATATTTTGTGCATGTTTACACTATTGTTATTGAAGACAAGTAAGTCTAGAGGAGTTGGAATAACACTTGACCTATCACAGAATATATCAAAATTATAAATATTGGAATAAACACATGGAAAAAGATAATGTAGCTAGTGGGTGGGATAAAACTATGTTTTATGGATCATTGGATATGAATACAAGTGGGCACATTGAAGAAGACCGTATCAAGGACGTGATTATAGATGTGAATGATGATGAAGATCATATTGAAGAAATGATAAGGATAGTATAAGATTAAATTCGTGATTACCCAAAATTGTTTGAGTAGTTAATAAATTGTGAAAAGATGTCATTTCATGGTGGTGGAACTAAATATAGAGCATTGTTAGCCATATTGAAGCAGTGTAATTTTAAATCAGGCAACGGATGGAGTGACACCTTTTTACATAATTAA
This sequence comes from Viscum album, assembly GCA_963277665.1. Taxonomy (NCBI): domain Eukaryota; kingdom Viridiplantae; phylum Streptophyta; class Magnoliopsida; order Santalales; family Viscaceae; genus Viscum; species Viscum album. The sequence goes on along the minus strand of OY728144.1, from coordinate 327,560,576 downwards.
TTTATCTCTTGAATGACATGTTCCCATAAGATAATGAGCTCCTGATCTAAACATATGACACGAAATGAATTCTATGATCAATGGGTATGATCTCTAAAAGAATACATGCCTACCCAAATGACTGTATACTATTTATCAAGGACCAAAAACCACATAGAGAATGCACAAAGTGTTGTGCTTCTCAATACAAGAAAGATGAATTTGGTCCTATGAAAGTGTTATGGTATATTCCAATAATTCCAAGGTTTATACTTCTATATGGAAGTGAGAAGACTGCATGGAAATTGACATGGAACACAGATAGAATAAATAAAGATGGGAAAATATGTCACCTGACAGACTCTCCTCAGTAGAAGAAAATTGATCATGAGTATCCTGACTTTGGAAACGAGCTGAGAATTATTCATTTTTCACTATCTACAAATGGAGTGAATCCTTTTGGTTTTCAAAACAGCACTCATAGTACATGGCTGGTTATGTTGGTAAATTATAACTTTCCACCGTGGATATTCATGAAATGAAAACATATCATGTTATCTATTCTTATATCAGGACCAAAATAATTAGGTAATGATATTGATTTTTATTTGGCTCTATTGATCAATGATTTGAAATTATTTTGGGATTTAGGTGTTAAATTGTATGATTCTTATAGAAATGAAGATTTCATGTTGAGATCCATGTTGTAAGGGATGATAAATGACTTTCCTACTTATGGAAATTTTTCAGGATATAGTATTAAAGGAACACATGGGTTTCCCTTCTGCGAATAAGGTACACAGTCAATTAGGCTGAAACATTCATTGAAAACCATGTTTTTAGGACATCACATATTTCTACCTTGACGAAATAACTACTAATCTTGGACAACATCATTCTATGGATGTTTAGAAGAATCTAAAACACTATCTCCACTAACAGGTGATCAACTATTTGAGAAAGTAAAATATGTGTACACTGCTTTTGGTAAACTATTTTTGAAAAAACTTATGAAAACCAGATGGAAGAAGAGATAATCTTTTTTAAATTACCATACTGGAATTTTCTGTATGTCAGACACTTTCTTGATATTATTCATGTTGAAAAAAAATTATGTGATAGTGTCATTGGCACATTTCTAAATGCGCCCAGAAAAACAAAGTATGGAATTAAGGCTAGGTTGGACATGGTTGACATGGGAATACAAGAAGAGTTGGAACTAGTGAAGGGTGAAAATATAATTTTCCTCCTCTATCTACTTACACTATTTCTAAGAATGAGATATATCATTTTTTAAACTTTTTTAATGACATAAAGGTTCCAAATGGGTATTCATAAAATATTAATGACATTATGTCAATGACCGATTTAAAGTTAAAGGTTCTGAAATCACATGGATACCATGTTTTTATGTAAGATCTAATTCTTATAGATTTAAATTTCATTTTTCCAAGAATTTATGTCATACATTAACCAAAATATGTTTCTTCTTCAAAGTTATATACAGCAAAGTTATAGACCCAGTGAAATTGTTGAGTATAGAAAGAGAAATTGTCGTCATGTTATGTGAATTGTAAATGTTCTTCCCACCAACATTCTTTGATATGATGGTTCATTTGACGGTTCAATTTCTGAGATATATTCGACTATGTGGTGTTGTAGACTATATATGAATGTACCCCATTGAACAGTGTATGATGATTTTGAAAGGGTGGGTTGAAAAATCAAATCCAGCTAGAGGATTTTGTTATAGAGCTATATATTGTTGGGGAATTCATTGAATTCATTAATGAATAACTTTCTAGTGTGAAAATCATTAGTCTACCGAAATCTAATCACACTTGGTGTCTTCTAGGTGAAGGAATGTTTGGAATATATATTATCACAACCAATATTACAGATTGGGAGTACACCCACCTTTACATTTTGCATAAAATTTTAGAGGTTTCCCCATATGTTGAAACCCAAAAATAAATTCTTATACATTTGAATCCATCAAGCTTTGAAATATGGATATTAAATACACATAATAAATAGTTTATAGGATGGTTTCTAAACCATATTTTAAAGGATCCATATGAAAATCCAGATTCAATTTTAGAACAACTTTGATGGCCAGCTAGAGAACCAAGTGTGTATGTATTATCTTACAAAGGTTATGTAATTAATGGTTATAAATTCAATAAAATTGAGCATGATAAAGATAGTACCACAAAAAATAGTGTAGTTAGACTCGTGGATGAAGTGATGCATGTTTCTAGTACAAAGGGAAAAATACAGTTTATGCAAATATGTCATACTTTGGCATCATAAAACAAATATGGGAGTTGAATTATATAACATTCCAAGTGATGATTTTTCAATTAAAGTGGGTTGATAATAGGATTTCCATTAAAATAGATGAATTAGGATTCGTGAAAGTTGATTTTAGTAAGGAAGGGTATAAAGATAAACTATTTATAATGGAATCATTGGTAGTATAATTATTTTATGTTACAGATATAGCAAACTGAAAGTGGTTAATTGTCCTATTATTGACCAAAAACACTGAATTTTTAGATGAAAATTCAACTGAGGTTGAACCTTTCATTGAGACGTCCCAATCTTTTCACAGCAGCACCAATGTAGATGATATTTTGTATGTCATAAGAGACCACAATTAAGGGATTTGGATCATCTATAGAGGGGTCAAATCCCTTTATCCTTTAAAAAAGAAAAATATAGTTCTATAATAAGGTTACATTTTTTTGTAATATACATCGTTTTATCTGATGCTATTATCCATTTTTTGATACATTTATGTACTCTAAATTAAATGTTAAACCACTTATGTTGATAATTAATTTTTTACGTACTAGTTCTCCTAATCTAGAGGAACAACAGGTCTCTCAACATGATGCAGCTCGCAGTGTAGAGGAGTGACCTTCTGCACGTGCTGGTACTACCAATCCGGAGGAACAAGAGGTTTCTCAGCCTATTTTTGTTCATATTACAAAGGAGATACCTTCTACACATGTTGGTGCTCCCATTCCTGAGGAACAACAGGTTTCTCAACCTTCTACTGATCTTAGTGCAGAGGTACAAAAACCATCTTCACATGCCCATGACACCACTCCAGAGGATCATATTGATGATTTTGATTTAGGGGAAATGGTAGGAAATGAAGGACTGGAATCACAAAAAAAATAAGCATCTTAGTTTGATTATGTTAGAAAAAAATCATAAGGTGAAAGCCAAAGGCATCAAATATGAGGTTGTATGGAATGTGCGGGGTCAGCATGTTAACCCCAACAAGGCCATGTTGAGAAGTTATATAGTAATCTTCACTTATAAATGCATGGTAATTGACATAGATTCATGGCTCTATGTTGTGACTGGGCTTAAGACACTGATGTTGGAAGAGATTATGCTAACATTATGATATAATTTCTTTATTTTACTAAAACATAATATAATAAAACATTGGATTACTCTTCATCATCCATTATAGAGTGCATTTATAGTAGATGAATCCCACAAGAAGCATGTATTAATTCTTTATAGAAGGATTCATAGAGGATTTCACACAATCCTAAAAAGAAATCATCTTAAAGATACTAAAGGTAAAATAAACCCACTCCCACCACATATATATACACACCTAATAACCCAAGAAGTGTGGGATGAATTTACAATCCGTCATGCAGATGTGTCTTTTTAGGTACATTATGCCCAGTAATAGGTTGTATTATGATAAATGTATTCATCACATTGATTGAAAAAAAATTTCTTTATGAAAAAGAAACGGAGTACAGAAAATAAGGAATGATTAGAAAAACCAGTGTACCCCCACCATAAGGAAAGGATGGGGTATGCTTCACTTGAAAAAAAAATTGGTACATATTATAAATCTTCCGTAATACTTTAATGTGACATGAAACAAAACCAAAATTATGTTTCTCTATTTATATGCAGATTGATGACTCGAAATCCAAAGTCACTTCCATCCCACACCATATACTGTGGAAGGAGGAATGTGTAAATAAAAATGAGATTCTAATAGATTATAACACAAAAAAATTGTGGTAATCTTGTGTAAGTATTACATAATAATAAAAAAAATCTTTAAATTTCTATTAACTAACAATGGTCACTTATTTTCCTATATTTTTTATCCAACATAGTAATAGGAATCAGCAACACCTATTCGTGATGAACACAAACTATTTGTGTCCTTTTAGCGGCCAGAACAGTATTGTAGCGTCAGAGGTGTGGGTTTTGGGGTGACACCCCGAACATATTTTGAGAAACAATTAAGAGGATGAACAAAGAGAATTAATAAAATAGATGAGATAACAAATAGATACCCTTGAAGGATAATTACAATGGTAGTAGGGGATTATGGAAACATTAATGAGGGATAGGCAAAGAGAATAAGAAACTCAAGAATATCCACCACGTGAAGATCCTACCCCACCGCCCACCAGCTATGGGGTTAGCCATTCCCCTCAAAGAGATGGCTTAGCAAAGGTAATCAATGTTATCATAATTGTTTCTATGAAATGTGAATCATATAGACATTGATACCATTCCTATGCTGCTATTCTACAGGGTTATAATGACTATGATTTATATCTAGCAGCACCCACCCATCAGCTTGTGGTTAGGGATACGGTGTTCAATATTCAAAATAAAATGCTACACAAAAAACCACTTATAGTAGGTCATGTCTGAGTGTCGATCAACATAGCCCATGAGCTGAGTGAAGATCTACCTGTGCCAATTCAAGAGGATGATATTAATACAGTTGAAAAATATGTTTGAATATTCATCACATGGCCATCACATCTTGTAAAAATCATGTTGACAATGAGGTATTCATTTCAAATTTAATTTTCAAGATAAACCTTTAATACTTAATGAAAAAGTTCTGAGGCAATGAATGTTATTACAAAAGGACAAAGAGAAGGGGATGAAATGAAATACCATACCAAAACCATCTAAAGGATCGACCAACCAATCAAAAATATCTACATAAAGCACAATTACCCCACCCATTCTATATCCAAATTTACTATCATTCAAGGATCATGTGGATAAAAAGTTAAAAGTTGGTGGAAACCACATAGTTTAACTTGAAGAAAATGTGTATGAAGAGAAATATTAAGACTTCATTGGTGTTGAGAGTGAAATTGAAATCCTCGACAATGACTGGTTAAGTGGCTCCATTGTAAATGTACACAAGGTATGTTCTCAAGATTTCATTTTCTAAAAGCTAATATACTGTGTTAATTATGACTAAATACATTTCATACTTTTGGCAGGTGTATATATGAAAACAAAATTAAGGTATTTTATCATGATAAAAAGTTCAAACTCATTAGTCATCACATCACCTCAATAGAAGATACTAAAATACAACCCGACAAAAAGGATAAAATAGTGGAAGTTCTGATCAAATCCTTTGAAAGAAAAAATTCAGATGATAGAGACTATTTAATACCAACAATACATGGTTAAGACTCTACAATTTAATTATATCAAACTTATTTTCATTTATTTCATTACTTATTCCTATTTGTGTTTTTTGGTATCATTGGATGCTCATTTTAGTAAATTTGGATACTCCAAAGATTTATTTCCCAGATTTATTGCATGCGTATCCATAAAACTATCCACACATGATGGAATATGTCAATTTGTACTAAAATACATCCAATGTTTTAGAACTAAACATCAAGTTATATAATTTATATTATGTTTCATTGAGGATTTTATTATGATAAGGCGGTGCATCACTATAATATGAAAAAAGGAATGAGGCTAGGGGATAATTATAGAATCCCGTCTTTTTATAACATAACTTTCATTCCATTACACGGAACTGAGGATCTTTAAGGTTTAGTGTCTTGGAAACAAGGAACATAAAACATGAAACAAAAAAACATTCTTCTTAAACACTTGAAACTCTTATCCACAAGTTCACCCTAGGCTCATTACTACATCTCATAACCTGGGGACATACATCAAAAGAAAGGTTGAGCAGAAGGCCCAGCAAGGGAAACAAGTGAAACATTTTACATATGAACTTGAGATACATCAATAAAGTCATGAAAAGAACTTTAAGGCATGGAAATGAAATCATGAGGCATATCATAATAAAAATAAAACTTTTTCATAACTTGAAGATGTGGCTACATGATTTAACATAGACAATCATGAACATATCACCAAGGTCCACCCCCAAGGTGTCATTTGAAAATTACCAAGGTTACTCACCAAGGTATCGTGAAAATTGTAATCTCTAGTGGTTACATCATTACCCAATGCATTGGAGTGCTATCAGGGCGCACCCTTAAATTTGCCTTTATTATCATGTGAGCCACATATATCATCATCAAAAATTTCATAAATAACCCATATAGAATAAAATAAATGGGTTTCATTTCATAATCATAACGTTTTAAAAACTGCTTTAAAGACATGATCTTTATGTCACTTTAAACCCACGGAAAGGGAAAGAGGGTTTCATGTATGTATATCCCAGAATTTAAAATAGAACATTTTGATATATATGCGAATACCCCTGTAGAAATAAGATCTTTGAGTATTAACTTTATAACATAAAATAATTTTTAGAAAAGAGAGAGAGACATTTTGAGATGGAAATTCTGCAGTATAACGGCTATGTTACGAGGTTTTAGAAGACATTAAAAAGAGAGGGAAAATGGGTCAAACATTCATAAATGACCCATAAAACAGTAGATGGACAGAATAAGAAGGATACATGATCATGGTAATGAAATTTCAAGGACATAAAATTTGAAATGAAAAACATGGAAGGAAGACAAAAATTAGATTTCTTATATGAAAGTTTGGCAGCCTAACGGCGTTACTTAAACTTTGAACAAAATGATTTGAAAAGATCAAATAGGGTCTCTCATCATGTGAACATAATAGTTCAGTATGATAGATATAGAGATAATTCCCCAACATAATTAAAAAGGAACTTGATATACTTGACATGAAAGTAGAACTTTGAAAAGAATGAGAAGGGTGAAAGAATCCCCTAAAAAATTCGGCAGCCTAACGGCGCCACTTAAAACTTCAAAATACTGAATTGAAGAGATCAAATGGGGTCTCTCATCATATGAAAATAAGATTCCATTATGATAGATATAGATATCATACCCCAACATAACAAAAAGGAACTTGAAATAATTTACATGAAAGTAGAACTTCAAAACGAGAAAGGTGAAGAACCACTTAAAAATTCGGCAGCCTAACAGCGCCACTTAAAACTTAAAAATACTGAATTGAAGAGATCAAATGAGTTCTCTCATCATATGATCATAAAAGATCAGTATGATAAATTTATAGATCATACCCCAACATAATAAAAAGGAACTTGAAATACTTTACATGAAAATAGATCTTGAAAAATGAGAAGGGAGAAAGAATCTGTTACAAAACTTTCGGCAGCCTAACGGCGCCACTTAAAACTTCATAAAACGAAATAATGAGAGTAAGAGGGGATCTCTCATTATATGAACATGAAAAAGGCAGTAATAGGAGTATAAAAGAACATCCTCCATCATATGAACATGGAGCATAAAAGGAATGACATAAAAGAGATTACTTGAAATTAAAGAGAGAGGTCGGATCCCTTACCTTAAAATGTAACTCTTAAAACTCAAAGGTTTGGACCTTGAGGGCTTGGGGGAACCTTGGGAGGACTCCTTGGGAGGTAAGGAGACCAGAGCTTCGTTGGGGGAGAGTGGGGAGTCGAATGGATGAGAGTATGGCTTGGTATTTATAGGGAAAGTGAGGGGACAAGGCATTAATGACCAAGGGACACCTCATTAGTGGTTTTGGCAAAACCATGGGCTTGCCCATGGTATTTTCCCATAGTATTGGCCACTTGGGACACCTCATACCTTATCTTACTATTCATAAGTCGACCATATTGATTAAATACTTAATACATCATTTAATGATGTCATTAAACACCCGTAACTTAAAAACTGTATTTTCACTATTCATCGAAAATTCAACTTTCTCAGAATAGTCCCAAAATTTCACCTTAACCAAATATCAATGCTCTGATTTCAAAAATGAAATCCATTTTATAAAAATAATTTTCTAAATATTTTTAATTAAATTTTTAATTTAAAACACTATTCATCGAAAATTTATTTTTTTCAGAAAAATCCCCAAAAATTACCTTAACATAATATCGATGCTCTGAGTTAAAAAATGAAGTCCATTTTATAAAAATAATTTTCTAAATATTTTTAATTAAAATTTTAATTAAAAAACACTATTCATCTGAAAAAACAAATACTTGAATAATAATTTATGAAATTGTTATTTAACCATTTTATTGAATCACATTACTTAATCAAAGTGCCTAGATTATTTTAATACTTTATTTAAGTGAGATTACTAATCCATTTGGACACATTATTAATCCTAATCATAAAATCACTATTCGTAATTTACCATTCATAAAAAATAAATTTGATCTTATTAGACTCTAAATTTCGTACTGAACATAATTGTAGAAGCCCACTTTTTGAAAATCATTACACATTTTTAATTATTTAAGGTTTACATAAACATTTTTAAAATATCCTTTTTCTAAAATTCATCAAAAATATGCATACTATATTTATCCGATCATTTGAAAATTCATAAAATAAATCAAAATTCTTATTTAAAACAAAAGATTACACAAGACAGTTACGGTCTCCTTACATAGCCCTTTATCACACCAGCATAGGACCTAAGTGTAAGGTGTGCTAAGGTGAGAGAATCCGAGGGAGGCTCGGCCAACATCGCACGAGTAGTAATTTCTATCAGTTTGAACTTCTCATGAAGGAGATCCCGTTCTAGCTTTATACGATGAAGTTCATCTTGGGTTTGGTCCAGAGCAAATCCCAGTGGTGCTACCTCCTTCCCAAGTTCTATTAGATGGGCTTCGATCGGTCCAAGACTACTAGGTGAGGCCATCGAATCTTCTTTCTATATTAATTAACCAAGATTGCATGTATTTACAGACAATAGTCAAAACGTTTAGTTTCCAGCGGTCATATTGACCAATGGTCAAATAACATTCAAAACCCAACAGTATCATTTTAATTATACTCATGTTATCAAATGAAACATTTTTGTTGAGTATAAAAATGAAATAAAATAACACATAAAATTAGGAAACAATATTTATTTAAAATTTCGGGTCGTTATAATCTTCCCCCCTTAAGAAATTGCGTCCTCACAATTTTTTTTAAAAAAAAATGGGTTTTGAAATTTCATTGAAAGTCCCACATCGGAAAAGGAGTCAGTAAAACTATTGCTTTAAAAGAAAGAAAGGGAAGTACAAATGTCACCCGAGTTAACCCACACTAGGATTCCATGTAGGAAAACATGGACATGGAGGAGAAAACCAAGGGTCAAGTTCTGAGGGAGAGTGATAGAGAACATGATTAGGAGAAAGTTAACCATAAGAAAATCCCAAACTTATGATGTGTGTAAACGGTATTTGATTACCTAGTATGAAACATTAACCAACAACATTTTTGTTTTACGTTTCTTTTCATAATTTTGAGGAATTAATTTACTACATAGAACAAAAAACATAAGAAAATATACCTACCTTCAAGTAGAGTTTCATCCTTTAATAAGTCCCTACCAACACTAATCTTTTCTCCAAATGATGAGACTTCAAAAACACTTGGTCTCATAAAAGCACAAGAATCATCTTCTAGAGAATCACATAATCTAAAAAATATTAACTATCTATTTCTCCTATCTTTAAAAATTATCCCAAAAACAGAAAGGTTAAGGTAAAACAACTCTTCAAAAAGAAAGAATCCCATAGGAATGGAAACTACTTTTAAATCTCCAAAGTTACATGGTACTACCCAAAGTTCATCATAGACCATTCCATAAATAACGGTCCTTAAAATTCCTCAAAATAAACCAAACTAAGATTGAAACCCAAATATAAGAAGGATTTGATAACATAGTCTTCCAAAACAAATTCATTGTTCATCTCCAGACAACATCAACCACTCCTAAAATCTTATAACCAAAGTAGCTAACCTATACATATTTTACCCAAGATAGGTTAATCATTCCCATAAGTAACCTAAATTACTATAAGTCCACCTTAAATTCATCAATTCTTCAAAATATAAGTCAATCATACTCCTCAATGAAAATACTATAGTAATCTATTTACCTCGATCATATAGGATCCCCAAAATAGTGAACGTCTTCCAAAATAATAATCATCTTTTAATCCCCTAATCATCTCTATCATATTAATACGGAAATTGTCTCATTTCCTATCACATTGGTTGTTGGGACACGTTATTCCATTTCCCACCATTAACTAAGAAGATAAAGTATAATTAGAGGCTTAAATACTTAACCAATAATCATGAAAAGGAACTTAAAGCATATAAGGATAACTTGCAGAAGAAAGGTATACCCTAACTTGTGATCCCATAGGTTCCCATATAGGTTATCCATGATCATATATTCTTATGTGAATCTTTATTTTATTTTATCTTTGTTCCTTTAACAATGGTTCATACCAAGCTTATGAATTTACCAAAGCATATCCCCCGGGAGTGTCGTAACCAAGAGTGCAGCAAGGCCCGTTGTCGTGTACCAGTTCCCGTTTGAGTCTAGCTCAAAGCAGTGTTTTCGGGTTTTACCCCTATGTACATCTGTGCCAGAGCCACCTCTACCTGCTCGTATCCAGACAGGGATGTATTTGCTTGGCAACCCCTTACTCAATACTCACCAAAATACCAGGAAGATTTTCTATATTTAAAATTTTCTATAGGGTTCTTCCTAGAGTTTTCATATCCTAATTTCCAAAAATAACTAAACCATCCTTTGATACCAACTATAGAATCCCGTCTTTTTATAACATAACTTTCATTCCATTACACGGAACTGAGGATCTTTAAGGTTTAGTGTCTTGGAAACAAGGAACATAAAACATGAAACAAAAAAAACATTCTTCTTAAACACTTGAAAGGATTCTCCTCAAGTTCACACTAGACTCATTACTACATCTCATAACCTGGGGACATACATCAAAAGAAAGGGTGAGCAGAAGGCCCAGCAAGGGAAACAAGTGAAACATTTTATATATGAACTTGAGATACATCAATAAAGTCATGAAAAGAACTTTAAGGCATGGAAATGAAATCATGAGGCATATCATAATAAAAATAAAAAATTTTCATAACTTGAAGATGTGGATACATGATTTAACATAGACAATCATGAACATATCACCAAGGTCCACCCCCAAGGTGTCATTTGAAAATTACCAAGTTTACTCACCAAGGTATCGTGAAAATTGTAATCTCTAGTGGTTACATCATTACCCAATGCATTGGAGCGCTATCAGGGCGCACCCTTAAATTTTCCTTTATTATCATGTGAGCCACATATATCATCATCAAACATTTCATAAATAACCCATATAGAATAAAATAAATGGGTTTCATTTAATAATCATAACGTTTTAAAAACTTCTTTAAAGACATTATCTTTATGTCACTTTAGACCCACGGAAAGGGAAAGAGGGTTTCATGTATGTAAATCCCAGAATTTAAAATAGAACATTTTGATATATATGTGAATACACATGTAGAAATAAGAGCTTTGAGTATTAACTTTATAACATAAAATAATTTTTAGAAAAGAGAGAGAGACATTTTGAGATGGAAATTCTGCAGCATAATGGCTATGTTACAAGGTTTTAGAAGACATTAAAAAGAGAGGGAAAATGGTTCAAACATTCATAAATGACCCATAAAACAGTAGATGGACAGAATAAGAAGGATACATGATCATGGTAATGAAATTTCAAGGACATACAATTTGAAATGAAAAACATGGAAGGAAGACAAAAATTAGATTTCTTATATGAAATTTCGGCAGCCTAACGGTGTTACTTAAACTTTGAACAAAATGATTTGAAAAGATCAAATAGGGTCTCTCATAATGTGAACATAATAGTTCATTATGATATATATATAGATAATTCCCCAACATAATTAAAAAGGAACTTGATAGACTTGACATGAGAGTAGAACTTTGAAAAGAATGAGAAGGGTGAAAGAATCCCCTAAAAAATTCGGCAGCCTAACGGCGCCACTTAAAACTTCAAAATACTGAATTGAAGAGATCAAATGGGGTCTCTCATCATATGAACATAAGAGTCCAGTATGATAGATATAGAGATCATACCCCAACATAACAAAAAGGAACTTGAAATAATTGACATGAAAGTAGAACTTCAAAATGAGAAGGGTGAAGAACCACTTAAAAATTCGGCAGCCTAACGGCGCCACTTAAAACTTCAAAATACTGAATTGAAGAGATCAAATGAGGTCTCTCATCATATGATCATAAAATATCAGTATGATAAATTTAGAGATCATACCCCAACATAATAAAAAGGAACTTGAAATACTTTACATGAAAATAGATCTTGAAAAATGAGAAGGGAGAAAGAATCTGTTACAAAAATTTTGGCAGCCTAACGGCGCCACTTAAAACTTCATAAAACGAAATAATGAGAGTAATATGGGATCTCTCATTATATGAACATTAAAAAGGCAGTAAGAGGAGTATAAAAGAACATCCTCCAACATATGAACACGGAGCATAAAAGGAATGACATAAAAGAGATTACTTGAAATTAAAGAGAGAGGTCGGATCCCTTACCTTAAAACGTAACTCTTAAAACTCAAAGGTTTGGACCTTGAGGGCTTGGGGGCACCTTGGGAGGACTCCTTGGGAGGTAAGGAGACCAGAGCTTCGTTGGGGGAGAGTGGGGAGTCGAATGGATGAGAGGATGGCTTGGTATTTATAGGGAAAGTGAGGGGACAAGCATTAATGGCCAAGGGACACCTCATTAGTGGTTTTGGCAAAACCATGGGCTTTCCCATGGTATTTTCCCATGGTATTGGCCACTTGGGACACGTCATACCTTATCTTACAATTCATAAGTCGACCATATTGATTAAATACTTAATACATCATTTAATGATGTCATTAAACACCCGTAACTTAAAAACTCTATTTTCATTATTCATCGAAAATTCAACTTTCTCAGAATAGTCCCAAAATTTCACCTTAACCAAATATCAATGCTCTTATTTCAAAAATGAAATCCATTTTATAAAAATAATTTTCTAAATATTTTTAATTAAATTTTTAATTTAAAGCACTATTCATCGAAAATTTATTTTTTTCAGAAAAATCCCCAAAAATTACCTTAACATAATATCGATGCTCTGAGTTCAAAAATGAAGTCCATTTTATAAAAATAATTTTCTAAATATATTTAATTAAAATTTTAATTAAAAAACACTATTCATCTAAAAAAACTAATACTTGAATAATAATTTATGAAACCGTTATTTAACCATTTTATTGAATCACATTACTTAATCAAAGTGCCTAGCTTATTTTAATACTTTCTTTAAGTGAGATTACTAATCCATTTGGACACATTATTAATCCTAATCATAAAATCACTATTCATAATTTACTATTCATCAAAAATAAAGTTGATCTTATTAGACTCTAAATTTCGTACTGAACATAATTGTAGAAGACCATTTTTTGAAAATCATTACACATTTTTAATTATTTAAGGTTTACATAAACATTTTTAAAATATCCTTTTTCTAAAATTCATCAAAAATATGCATACTATATTTATCTGGTCATTTGAAATTTCATAAAATAAATCGATATTTTTATTTAAAACAAAGGATTACACAAGACAGTTATGGTCTCCTTACATAGCCCCTTATCACACCAGCATAGGACCTAAGTGTAAGGTGTGCTAAGGTGAGAGAATCTGAGGGAGGCTTGGCCAACATCGCACGAGTAGTAATTTCTATCAGTTTGAACTTCTCATGAAGGCGATCCCGTTCTAGCTTTATACGATGAAGTTCAGCTTGGGTTTGGTCCAGAGCAAAGCCCAGTGGTGCTACCTCCTTCCCAAGTTCTGTTAGATGGGCTTCGATCGGTCCAAGACTACTGGGTGAGGCCATCGAATCTTCTTTCTATATTAATTAACCAATATTTCATGTATTTAGAGACAATAGTCAAAACGTTTAGTTTCCAGCGGTCATATTGACCAATGGTCAAATAACAGTCAAAACCCAACAGTATCATTTTAATTATACTCATGTTATCAAATGAAACATTTTTGTTGAGTATAAAAATGAAATAAAATAACACATAAAATTAGGAAACAATATTTATTTAAAATTTCGGGTCATTACAATAATGACAAGGAAGAACACAAGTACTATGACGAGATAATTATTAGGGTATATCTAATAATATTTCACTATCCAAACACATATCAAAACAAATTAATTATTCTCCTCAACATTTCTTCAGTGTTCGAAACAAACCAGTGGAAAATATTATGGTTATTATGTTTTTAAATTTATGAGAGAGATCATATTCCATGAAAAAAACAGCATCTCTAAAGAGGTATTTTTGAAGATAGTTACTATTTCATTTAAATATTTATTAATCCTTTGTGTGTTTATATTTTTTTAGTACAACTATGACGGTTGAAAAGACTCATAATAACAAGATGATATAGATGCTCTCAGAAACAAAATGGAAGCATACCTTATGATAGAATGTACACAAATATCATGAATATGTGACTTCCATATGCAAGGTATGAATTTATAATGTTAATATCACCTTCTAACATCTTTATGCTCATGTTAACCTTATATAATCATTGATATCTCTATTATTTTCACTACTTGAACATATATGATCCCCATTTATTATGTTTCACATCTTTATGTTATTAAGAATGATTTTATAAATGATTTCTAAGAATTCCAGTACAACTCAAAGTGCCTCTTTTTATTTAACAATGACATTAATTTAAGTAAAAACAACAAGTGACATAATAAAAAATGAGCAAACACATTCAGATTGTTTTGATATATTAGGAAAATAGTATATTAGTCATTTTTGATGTGTAGGGATCATCCAAACCTCAATACAACACATGATGTGACTAGTAGGAGTCAACCACACCTCAATCTAATGAACTATGTGACAGGTATAACTCAAAGTGTCTCTTTTTATTTAAAATTGACATTAATTTAAGTAAAAACGACAAGTGACATACTGAAAACTAAGAAAAAACATTTTAATTGTTTTTATATTTTAAGAAAATGATCTATTAGTCATTTTTGACATGTACAGATCAACAAGACTTAAATATGATGCATGGTGTGGCCAGTACAACTCAAAGTGTCTATTTTTATTTAAAATTGATATTAATTTAAGTAAAAACAATAAGTGACATACTTAAAACTGAGAAAATATATTCATAATGTTGTTATACTTTAGAAAAATGACCCATGAGTTATTTGTGATGTGTATAAGTCAACCAAACCTCAATACTATGCATGGTGTGGCTGTTACAACTAAAACTATTTCTTCTTATTTAAAATTAACAATAATTTAAGTAAAAACAAAAAGTAACATACTAAAAAACAAGAAAACTCATTCAGATTATTTTGATATTTTAGAAAAATGATATATTAGTCATTTTTAACGTGTAGGTATCATTCACAACTGAATATGATGCATGGTGTGGCCGATAGAACTCAAAGTGTATTTTTATTTAAAATTGACATTAATTTAAGTAAAAAAAAGTGACATACTGAACACCGAGAAAACACATTTGGATTGTTTTTATATTTTAAGAAAATGATCTATTAGTCATTTTTGACATGTAGGGATCAGCCTCACCACAATATGATGCACGGTGTGGCCGGTATAACTCAAAGTGTCTGTTTTTATTTAAAAGTGACACTAATTATAGTAAGAATAATAAGTGACATACTAAAAACCAAGAAAATGAATTCGTATTATTTTTTTACTTTAAGAAAATGATTCATGAGTCATTTTTAATGTGTAGGAGTCACCTGAACCTCAATCTAATTCATAGTGTGACCAGAATGACTAAAAGTGTTCGTTATCAGTTTAAAATTAATATTTTAGTTCAAAACATGTCACTCACTAAAAACCAAAAAAAATCACTTTGATTGTATTGATAATTTGGGATAGTGATTCATAAGTCATTTATGATGTGTATGAAGTATTATAACCTCAAAATGAAGTACAATGCGACCAGTATGACTCAAAATGTGTGTTTTCAGTTTGAAATGACATTTTAGTAAAAAAACAAAACTAACATACTAAAAACTGAGAAAACACATAAGGATTGTTTTGATACTTTAGAAAAACAATCCATCAATAATTTTTTATAGGTTGGAATTAGTTTCACCTCAAAACAACGCATGGTGTGACAGGTATAAATCAAAGTGTCACTTTTCATTTAAAATTAATATTAATTTAAGTAAAAACAACAACTAACATACAAAAAACTAAGAAAATGTATTCATATTTTTTGATACTTTATAAAAATGATCCATGAGTCGTTTTTGATGGGTAGTAGTCACCCTCACATCAATATGATGCACGGTGTGACTGGTATGACTAAAAGTTTTCCTTATCGGTTTAAAATTGACATTTTAGTTCAAAACGTGTCACTCACTAAAAACCAAAAAAAATGCACTTTGATTATCTTGATAATTTAGGATAGAAATTCATAAGTCATTTGTGAAGTGTATGAATTATTATCACATCAAACTAATTCATGATGTGACCAGCATGACTCAAAATGTTTGTTTTCAGTTTGAAATGACATTTTAGTAAAAACCACAACTAACAAAATGAAAACTAAGAAAATGAACTCGGATTGTTTTGATACTTTAGGAAAACAATACATTAGTAATTTGAGAAAGGTATGAATCAGTTTCACCTCAATATAATGCATGTGTGGCCGGTATAACTCAAAGTGTCTCTTTTTATTTAAAATTCACATTAATTTAAGTAAAAACAACAAGTGGTATATTGAAAACTGAGAAAATGCATTCGTATTTTTTTGATACTTTAGTACAATGATCCATGAGTAATTTTTGACGTGTAGGAGTCACCTAAACCTTAATTCGACAAAAAGTGTGACCTTTATGACTCAAATTGTTCATTATCAGTTTAAAATTTACATTTTAGTTCAAAACATGTCACTCACTGAAAACAAAACAAACACACTCTGATTGTCTTACTAATTTAGGACAACAATTCCTAAGTAATTTGTGACATGTATGAAGCATTATGATGTTAAACTAACACATTATGTGATCAGTATGACTTCAAATGTGCGATTTTAGTTTGAAATGGCATTTTAGTAAAAAAAACAACTAACATAATGAAAACCAAACAAATGAATTCAGATTGTTTTGATACATTAGGAAAAAAATCCATCATAAATTTATGACATGTAGGAATTTGACACACCTCAATATGATTCATGGTGCCGATGGTATAACTCCAAATGTGTCATTATTTAAAATTGACATTAATTTTAGTCAAAGAAAAAGTGATATATTCAAAACCAAGAAAACACATTTGGATTGTTTTGATATTTTAGGACAACGATCCATAACTCATTTGTAATGTGTAGGAATAAACCCCACCTTAATAGAACACATGGTGTAACCGGTATAACTCAAAATGTGTCATTTTAAAAAAATATTGACATTTTATTAATGTGTTCTTTCATATTATTGTTTAATTTATTTCTTTATATTATTACTAAAATAATATTTGTTTTCTTATATAGGTGTAATCCTTTTCTCGGGTTGTGTTGATTTGTTTAGAAAATGATACCATGGGTAGAGATTTTTGAGTGGGGATCATGAGTGTCAAAAGGTGAAATATTAATGTTTGTTGGAAAATTGTAAATGAAGTTATATACAACATTTTGTTTGAAATGTAAATAAAATTTTTATTTTTGTATATACCATGGGTGGAAATTTTTTTATTCCTGATATCAATTAAATGTATATAGTAGTTTTTATTCTGGTGGACTATTTAAATTACAATTTGATTCTAGGTTTTCTCTGTTTAAATTGCAGGTTGGGTGTGCTATTAAATAAATAGAACATTGCAAGTGGGTATCCCTTTATCAACAATATTTTTAGCACTGACAAAGATCCCTTTTATCAGTGCTAAAAAAAGAAGTGATAAAGGTATCCTTTATTAGTGCTAAAAATAGTTCTGATAAAGTGGGTCCTTTATCAGCGTTGCTATTAACATCACTTTTTTAGCGCTGTTGAAGGACATTTTTCATGATATTAAAGCCCATATTTGTCGTAGTATTTTTCATTAGTGTTATTTTATCATTGATAAAGGCTCACTGTTATGAGTGCTTTTTTAACAATGATAAACATACTTTTTATCAGTGTTTTTTAGTGTTGATAAAATGGGTTTCTTTTTAACGATGCTTAGATCAACATAATTTTTTTAGTGTTGATAATGAATTTTTCTAACACTGTTAAAATCATGTTATGTAGCAGTGAAGCTTCCTATTTAGAACATTAATAAATAAACATTTTACATAAGTTTTTCTAATTTTTGAGGGTTCATTACTGTTATAAAATAACAATGACTATCATTGTATTTGAAAATAAATTTGTAGAGAATAAAATATACTACCAACTTGAGGCTATACAATTGAATTACACAAAGTATTAATAACAATGACCAACCTCTAAATGTAAAACCATTTTTTTACTAGAACCATTTTAGAGGTATCACAACCATTTCATTTTATTTGAAATTAAAATTTTAGACAATTTAAATTACAACCTATAAAGGGAATATGAACGACTTATAGGTCATATTGAATTTAAATAATAATTAGCCATTAATATATATTATTATTTCAAGAGGATAAACACTTTGTTAATGAAATTATAGCCATAATTTTTTCCAAAAAACAATAACGTATAATATAAATATAGCACTAACAGTACACAAATACAAATAGAAGCATGCCAATCCATGGTTACAATAAAATACAACAATCTAATAGTGTAGAAAACTTAGAGTTCATCATTGAGGTGGGATTTTTCTTTATGGTAGGATAGTTTGATAGGGTAAGAAGCCTCCATTGTGATTCCACAGAGGCCCTCTGACCTATCCCACACACACAACATCCTCATGTATCCCTCCTCCCCTAATCCCCCACCCCCCATGAATTCTTGATAATCCAATACTTACTCCCCTCCAAACTTACATCATACCCTATTATCACTACTGGATAATTTTTTAAAATGGGTTTTTTATTTTTTTAACAAAATGGGATTGGGTGGGAATTATTTTTTAAAAATGGTCTTGAGATGTGTAAACCCCGTTCACACATCTTTCCCCCACTAGAGAATCATGAATGGGCTTCACAAATATTAGGCGTGGTAGAAGATGTGTGAACCCCATTCACACATCCTTTGCAGATATGATGAAAGATGTGTGAACCCCATTCACACATCTCTCTATGCCAAAACCTTACTAAGATTCAACCACGGTTTAATCGTCTCATAGTACCCCAAATTTTCATGATGTCACAGCTACCTCATAGGGACATTCTAACACAACTTCTGAGATCCAAGTCCATGACAAGTTTGAAAAGCATCAGTACTTGACTCGCACTAGGCCACTCACCGATTTAGGTTCAAAAGAAAACACATGTAACCAGTGTGTATATTTATCACTTGACTCGTAGTCTAGAAAATCATCCAACTAAAGACTAAACTGATCATGCTACATGGCACATCAGTTTCATAATCCAGATCTATTGTGGAACTCCTCTTCAAAAACAGTCACCTCACCCATGCCATGATTTATCCCACTACTATCTATCACACAACATCGTTCCAGTAATGAGAATCTACCTAATATCTGACTACATTAGAAATATCATAAACACATTGGTTGACCCGGCCAGACGCCCAAATAGTCATTCCGGTCAAATCCATTATTGGAGAACAAGAACCCAAGGTGCTTCATCAAATGCTGAAGGAATCAACATGCCTATAACACAAAACATGAGAACTACCATGCCTCGATCTCAAAACATGAGAAAAACAAAGCTCACTTTCAAAAAGGCAGAAAACAAACACGGTCCAACCTCTCTTGTAGGTTTCCCTTAAAAAAATAGAAGTCTACCTGCAAGGGTCTGAGATGAACCACAAGACTCTAGGTCTTCCACCTAGCCCAAAATATCAAAACCTATCAAAGTAGGTAAATATCATAATGGCCAATGAGGGTAAAAACTGAAAATATGGCCTACAAAGTCCTGATCCTCTCTGAGTATCCTTAGAATAAACTACTCCCTGGAGGTCACAACCAAAGAAGAAGAGAAACTAAACTGACACTCACCGAGAATCCATACATGGAAACACCACATGGAGGTCTAGTGGACAATAAAAATTCCTGGTATCCATCAGAATTTCAATCAATGATCTGAACAGATAACCACAAACCTAAGAAACAACACCCTACGAGGGGTTCAACAAAAAGGAATCATGTTCCATATCAACCTACTAGGACACTGCACCTCCAGTGCATGAGGACTGAGTCGTCAGCCTCAAAAAAAATGCCTCAATGTATATACACTTAACATTTCATCAAAGTAAAATATATATATAAGAAAGACCAACTGAATAGGCCTCTGTCATCAGTAAAATCACACACTAGCAGGCCTATATGATGTGAATCCTACGTGCCAAACATGATGCATGAGACGCCTCTTTCTTTTTCCATACAAGAGTCAAAAACCATCCCTATAATCTTACTAATGGAAAAGATCTATAGATCCATAGTAAATCATAACATCCACATAAAACATGTGTGTCACTCAAGGAGAAAATCATATACAGCTATAACATCACAAAACAGAACAATAATCCCATACCCTGGAAACCATGACTTCTTCACAGAAAAGGGTTATCAATGCACAAGTATGATATCCATCACAGGTTCCAACACATTCTTAATACTTCTATCTACCATATACCAAATAGTAAATACCAAGAAAAGAATACCTTTGATACCACTTTATAACATCTCAACCCAGATGCCACTAAACCAGTGCTCTAATCAAGTGGGTTAAAAGGCCTCAAGCGCACCTCCCCATACGTCAGAGGCTTCCAGCTAGTAGCGGGGGCCTAGGGTGTGATAGTGGAGAGAATATTCCCTCATATTAGAGTAGAAATATTTGAAAAATAGCTAGTACCATACACAACAGAAAGTAAAAAAAGTGAGGAAGCAATAAACAAATGAAATAAAACATGATGTAATAATAATTTAAATACTATAAAAGTCTGACCATATTTGCAATACAATACAACATTGGTCACCCATTGGACCGACGATACAAATACATGAGTACAAAAAAATCTGAAAGTAAAAGTATAGGGCTCTTCTTCTAACTCTAAGCCAGCCCATGTACCTAATATCCTCACACTGTCGAACTGCACTAACCCGATCAGTAGAACCACACGAACAACTCCACTCAAACAAGAAACATTGGGCCTCATCCCTATACACCATGAAACTCATTCTCAACATGAAAAGAATACATAAGGTCTACATGTACACCGAGGTTCATGTGCTGGGGTGAGAAATAATCTTAGTAGGCCACCCCAACAACCAATTTGTAATTGTGTTACTAAAAGTGTATGCAAATATAATGCACCCATCCTAGCAGAAACACATCCAAAAAAGGAAGTAAAAACTAACGTGATCCCATAGTTGATCCTAGGTTCCATAATCATTGTCAACTAGTCGAGTTCCAAAATGTATTTCCATAACTATATATATACACATGTATAGTCCCATACCTATACATATATTTGTAGATATGAATATTCATTGGTATGTGAATCAATAACGTGAAAACACAACATCATTTGATCTTGGAGTTCATAATCCCAGTCAACTAGACATCCAATGTAAGGGTATTGAGCTGGATGTTGTGCCACTCAATCCATGTACCATTAATTCGATCACTAGGTTCGTAATCCCAATTGACATATACATAATTTTGAAAATTCCAAAAAAGTATCTAATAAAGGTACATTACCATCGAGGGGATACTTGTCCTACACCTAGGTTCACACGTACTTTCAACCAATAAATAAAACAAGGATTTTGTATACCAATGGTCAATTCCATCAAGAAGGACTCATTTAAGTACCATAATCAATGTGGAATATCAACATCTTTCCGATCATAAAACATCTAGACTTTGAGCATATCCAAGGAATTTCTACATGGGAATCCAAGTATCACTCAAGGCGTAGAATTCATCAACCCACTGAACTCGTCCAAGGCATTTCTACAATGGAAATCCAAGTATCTCTCAGAGCACATAATCCATAACCCACAGAGCCCGTCCAAGGAATCCCTCGACTAGATTCTAGTATCACTTAGGAAATATAAGAAATCAACCCAGTGATCCCATCAAAGGCATTCCTAAAATGGGAATACAAGTATCAATTAGGGTATACAACACATTAGGCCATGATCCCATCCAAGGAATCCCTCAATTGGATCCAAGTATCACTCAGGGAACATGAGGCTATAACCCACTAAGCTCATCCAAGGCATCCCTCAATTGGACCCTAGTCTCACTCAGAGTTTAAACATATTAAACCATTGAGTCCATATAAGGAATCCCTCAACTGGATCTATGGTTCACTCAAGTTCTAATCATCATCCAACTTAGGTATATAAATAAAAATACTACTGAGTACGTCCAATTCATTCTTATTTCAGGAATACAATTATCGCTAAGGGTGACACAAAACCTATGGCTCAATATCTAGATGATATGAATCACCTATGGACATCCCAAAAAAATATATCACAAAATATATAATCAGGTAAAAAAACCAACTCTTAGGTAATACCTATGGGTATACAACAAATATCATAAATTACAAGGCTCAGAAGCCATATCCAAGGAAATCATGTATGAGTTTCCCAATAAGCAATACAGATCCCAGTAAGAATATTTGGGCCTCTAAAAAGAAATAAAGACACCTTGCATCAGGATTGACAATGAAAAACTAGGACATACCTCTGGTAACAATCATTGCATCAACAATAACCATGTTAATATATAAACAAATGTGTGAGGGTGGAAAAAATCCCAACCCAACACTCCACCCATAGTCTCACATATATATCAGTTCGACACATGTTATAGGTGACACATGAACACCATATCTATCCAAACCCAATGTAACAGCTCAGGGTCAGTCAAGAAACAGGCACCTGTTAGGTCCCTTAAAATAATCACTTAGTGGCATCTTACTTAGGATCCTCAAGGGAAAAATCACAAATGAAGGCATCCTACTCAGGATCCTTAGTTGTAATGGTAAAGGGTGAATCCAACATGGGATCATCAAAAGCACCATGAAAATGGAGGCATCCTATAAGAGATCCTTGAAACGATAAGAAAAAGAGGCATCCTGCAATGGGTATCCTCTAAATGATACACAAGTGAGGGATCCTACATGGGACTCCCTAGATCAACATGTAAGAAAAGGAATCCCTTAGGGGATCCTTATAAGAAATAGGTCTCATGGCCTCTTAGGATAGAAGAGAACGTCTCACATGGGGAATGTAATAAAAGCATAGGTCACAAGAGATAGATCATAGATCATCTCATATCAAAGGTCTCCACTAGCTTGGTCTAAACACCCAACTGATTCTTAATATCCAAGTCTTGCTTTAATAAGATAACTAGATTCGATAACCAGAGGAAGAACCTCTCCATTTAGATAGAAGCCCCAAAATACCCATTAGGAGTCCTCAGAATGCTCCATGGGTTTCACCATTGTGGTCTATGAAGAAAAATACTTATAATTGACTAATCGTAGGTCCAAATATGAAATCTAGGTGAAAAGATACAAAAAACCCTCAAAGGGTTGAGAAGGGGTAGTACACGACATGTACTCCCATCATGCCACATGGGTGTGTACTTCTGCCGGCCTGGGAATGTAAACACCCCAGGTACAAAACATGTGAAATGGGTACATAGCTTGTACCCAACACAGGGTAAATTATCGAGTCCCTCAAATGGCCTAGCTAGATACTAGTCTAGGACATATACTTATACATAGTGTACTACCCTACACGGGGTCTGGTTGTGCACTGCACATGGTCGTGTGCCCCTATATGGGTAGACAAGCCCAGATGCTCGGCTACAATGATGAGTATTAGTACACAAAGTGTATACCCCATAAATAGATTGTACTCATTAAAACTTCATCTTCCCCAAATAGGTATAACACACAACATGTAACCCCAAACTACACGTTGTGTCACTTGGTTTCCCCGAATGTGAAACCCTCAGATCACCCAAAAACACCCGTTTTCACCCCCCCCCAAATCAACAGATCGGGCCTCAAAAGACCACAAGAAAGATATATATGGATATAAAAACTTGAAACAACAAATTAAAAGGGTATATACAATGAAAATGTAAATGGTCCAACCATTATGTTGAAACCACCAAAGATTCACTTGATTTCACCATCCAAAGCTATCACATGTCAATCCAACTCGTCGAGAGCTTCATGGGGGTACCTCCCTCTCTTCTTCTCTCCCCCTTTATATCTTTCTCCATATTCTCACTTAGGTTTCATAGTGAAGGATCCCTCATAGGGGCATACATGATAATTAGAAGAAATAAAGAAGAAAGGAAAAAATAAAATAAATAAAATAAAAAAGAAAAAGAAAAGGAATAAAAAGGGGCCCAGGAAGGCCCTGGCACTCGACTCAAGTTTATGTCTCACCTAGGCCAAAATCCCCATTCCAGACTCAATGGAGAAGACATAATCTCAATATAACACTCCATTCAAAAGTTATTTCCAAATGAAACTATGCTAATAAATTGATATTTAATTTAATAATTATTAATTATTAATTATTCTTCCAAAATTTGAATGGCTCAGATTTCTATCAAACACCTATACTAGGGTAAACACCTTATTCTGGGACAAAAAAGTTTTCAAAAAAATTATCTGAGATCATTTTCTAAGTTAAAAAGTTCATTTTACCCCTTTACAAGCATTTGAGAGGAAAAAAATCATATTTCAGCTCAAAACTACAGTCTGAAAAAACACGGGTTCTTACAACCTTAGAGATAACACAGTGAATACCCATCCAATTCTTCCCAACTTGAATTATACTCATATAATGTTTTAATTTTGTGAAATATGGAACACATGACTTATCATGTAGTTTCAAAATGTGTAATTCATGAATGATTACATGAATTACATGATTTTTTGGTCATGTGTTATTCTTAAATGCACATTGAGTAACAACTTGTAATATGACTCATTCATGATATGTAGAACTAAACGTTATGCAGATATTAATTAAAATTTTAAATATTTATGTATATTAAAACCTATCACATGGTTTTTAGTATCTTTATGACCACATGAAAGTACATGTATCATGGTTTACATGGTAAAATAAATAAATTTTAAATCCGCATAACTTGGAATAAGTACATGACATGTGCATCCAAGCTATATGGAATGTGCACATATCATCATTTATCTAAGATACACACCTAGGGTCACAATGTGTGAATATTACCTCAGAAACTACATTAAATGATGTATCCAATGGGCTACATGCCATGTGATCTCCAAATTACATGGTAACCAGCTAGGTAGGCCATGTATTGAAATACATAGCCTATCTTTGATTCAAAGGGACTACACATTGTGTACATGGGCTACACGGAATGTAATCAAGCTAATCATGTAACATTATGTTTTGGTCAACACATGGTGAAATTAAAGCATGTAATTAATGTATAATCTTGAATTAATTTCTGAATCAATTATGATACATTGAATATGACTACACAGTGTGTAAATCTAGTTACATGACATGTAGTCCTATGTTGTCTGGAAAAAAACCTTGGAACCTCAAGATGAGTTTCTTGATTTTATTTTAATTATAAAATCAATCATCTTTATTAGATCTATGAGAAATGAAGGAGGAATAAGAAAATATCATGATTTATATTAAAATAATAATTAGAATTAAATTGAAAAACTAAATTAAAATTGCGCAAATCACCAATGATATTTAAATAATTATAAATAATTATGTGACCCCTCTAATACAACATGTAGGTTCTGGGAGTTGTAGAAGTGTGCGATGGGTGGTTCCCAACTTGTATTTTTACCATAATCAATGATCAGTCTGAGATTTATGCGACGATGAATTCCATGATCAACAAAATTGAATAAAAGAAATTGACAATATGTAATTATTCCAGAACTAAGAGAGACGATCATCACATATTATTTATAATTAATTAAATTAAATAAACAATTAACTTGATGGAATTCTTTCTTCGTTGAAGAATCTGGTGACAGATAAGTGGTTCACAGTCATTGCGTTGTTGAAACCATGTACAAATATACTCTATCAGTGATCCACACATGTTCCAAGAATATACAAATATCACTGAAGGAATCCCCAGGTTCTAGCATGATAGATCCCTATGCTTGTTTCATCCACCTTTGATCACTTCAAGAACTACTTCCAAGGCTTTCTCCTTGATCTGTTGTAGTAGAACTGATCTCCATTCTTAAGAGCATTCTTAGAGAGGGATCTCTCTAGCCTTGAGAGGATTCTCTAAATCCATTGTTCATAACCAAGACAAATCAAATTAGCTATCTTAAGAATATAATATAATTGGGTATTTATATTTCTAGGGTTAAAATAAAATAATTTCACAAGTTCCCTTAATTGTTTATTTAATCCTAGAAAACCCCCATGTCAAATAATAATAATAATAATAATATAATTTCTTAACATGCACTTAACTTGAGAATTAAAATTAAATATTATTTCATTAAATAATATTTACTATTTATTATTTCTCACTAGAACATTAAACATGGTCTGCCATTCCTCCACAATATTTATCAGGCCTTGAATAATGTGTATTTATTTCTTAAATAAAAATCACTGCATTATTCACCAATAAATAAATAAATTTTATATGCGATAAAGCATAAATGAATAATTATTAAACCACATATGGGAATAATATTTATTCAACCTATCAAATAATAAATAAAAATATATTATTTAATTGATATTCTTGACACATTTAGTGTGTGACCCTCTAGGCATCTTTCTCAGTGGAATTAAGCGAAGCAGCCTAAAGTACAAGGTTATCGTCTAACAACATCACAGAGAACCCATAGAGAAATAATTTAATTCCACGATTAATTTTTACCTCATACTAATGCTTATTGTGTAATACAATCCCCTTATCTCGATATCTCTAATCAAGTATATTGCATGCTAGTGTCATTAACCTGTGTGCTTGATTTCTCTTTCTTTGAATTTTTGGAAGATGAACTTGTCCTTAGAATACCATGGTCTCGAATTTATTTAGGCTATATCATTTCTTTTAAGGAGCCTAATATATCAAATTCCATTAATAAATATAAGGGAAAAATTCTTTCTCGCATTATTCATTAATACAATATTACTCATGATGCACCCAACATATCATACCTCATTGTGAACATCTGTCATCACGGTTAACATAAATACATCTACGTGTGTGAATCATAATAATCATTGATAATAATAATAATTTCTAAGGACCAATACACACATCTACAAATATGAACATCCAATGACACATATAAATGGGGATTTCTTACTCGGGGGTCTCATTATCATAATATCCTACTTGACATTACCATAGGAATACACCAAGATATGATGCCTTAAAGTTCTATGAGTATCCACCCTTGATATCCTATATCATTTTTGTCCCTCAAATGATATCATCCAGATATAAAACATATATTCAAGAATAGTGTTGTAGCACTTCTAGGTTCTCATCATAGTAGAGAACCGCTATAACCTTTTTTTGCGACAACTACTCTTAGGACATTATCACATATTATGTCACACAAAAGAACAGTCATGATGTGATTAGTAGTTTATTAATATTCAAAACCATGAATACTAGTTATCATAAAATACATAGAAGTTTGTTCTAGGGCACCAACTTTAACAGGTTTTGAGCATGTCACTTTTTTTACTAAAATGCCATTTTATGATGAAAACACACTTTGAGTCATACCGATCACATCACGTGTCGGTTTTATGTGATATTAATTCTTACAAATCAAAAATGACTTATGAATAATTTTACTAAATTATCAAAACAATATGATCATTTTTTATTAGTTTTCAGTGAGTGGCGCACATTTTAAACGAAAATGTCAATTTTAAAATGACAACAGAAACTTTGAGTCATATTAGGAACATAGTTTATTGGATTGTAGTGAAAATGATTCTTGAAAATAAAAAATAATCCATGGATTTTTTAATAAATTATCAAAACAATCTGAAAGTGTTCTCTCAGTTTTGAGCATGTCACTTCTAGTTTTTTGTACAATGTCATTTTAAACTAAAAACACATACTTTAAGTAATACTGATCACATCATGAGTTGGATTTAGGCATGACTGATTCATATACATCAAAAATTAATTATCTATTATTTTTCTAAATTATAAAATCAATCCAAATGTGTTTTTTATATTTTGTGTATGTCACTTGATTTGTTACTAAAATTTCATTTTAAACTGGAAACACATACATTGAGTCATACCAGTCACATCATGTGACATTTTTATGTGAAAATAATTCCTAAATTTAAAAAAATGACTTAGGAATAATTTTCCTAAATTATAAAGATAATATGAGCACATTTTCTTTATTTTCACTGAGTGACACAATTTTTTAACTAAAATTCCAATTTTAAACTCATAATGGAAACATTGAGTCATACTGGGTAAACTGGGTATCAGATTGAGGTGTGGATGATTCTTAAACATTAAAAATGACTTATGTATCATTTTTATAAAATATCAAAACAATCCTAAGATTTTTTCTCAATTTTGAGTTTGTCACTTATGGTTTTTACTAAAATCTCATTTTAAAATGAAAACATATACTTTGAGTAATACCGATCACACTGTGAGTAGAATTGAGTTGAGAATTATTTCTAAATGTAATAAATGAATTATAAATCATTTTATGAAAGTATGAAAAAATATGAATGTGTTTTCTTTGTTTTGAGTATGTAACATATTTTTTTACTAAAATTTCATTTTAAACTGAAAGCACGCACATTGTGTCACACTGGTCACATTGTGTGTCAGTTTGATCTAAGAGTGACTTCTACACAGAAAAAATTAAATATGAATCTTTTTATTAAATTATCAAGATTGTTTGAGCATTTTTAATTAGTTTTCAGTGAGTGACATGCGTTTTGAACTAAAACTACTACAACATAGGGTTTTATCAGTGCTAAAAAAGCCTTTATCATTGTTAAAAAGCACTGATAATCAATGCGCTGGTAAAATGAGTTCACTTTTATTATCTCTAAAAAAAGTGCTGATAAACACCAATTTTATCAGTGTTAAAAAAATCACTAATAAAATTCATTTTAAAAAAATATCTATAAATTTGTGGGTAGACCCACCCCCTTTTAATAGCGCTCAACCCCCCTTTCAAAAGTGCTAAGAAGCCCCCCCCCCCCATCCCACCCCTTTAATAGTGCTAGGAATCCCCCCTAATTTAATAGTGTTAGGGCCTGTTTCATCTGCCTGCGCGCACCCTTGCCTTTGTTGGGTTTTGAACCTTTGACCTCTCCCTCGTGCGCATGCGCCTCTTCCACTCACCTAAATTATTTTGTTTTCCATTTTATGATATATCTGTGTATATATATATCATTACATATTTTATCCATATATATATATATATACATATATATAATATTTTTTGTGTGTGTGTCTTTATTAATACATATATTTATGTGTGTGTGTGTGTTCATCTATAAATATAATTATACATATTTATATCTGTTTAAATATATTATATATTAACATTTATATACATATATTAGAATATAAAGATAAATATATATCTATCCTTCAAAACATAGAAAAATATATTTATATATATATAAACATCATATACGCATTAACTGTACATGTATATATATATTCATACATTTTCATTTTAAATAAAATCAATATAGTTTTTTATTTAAATAAGGTTTATATATTTAAAAATATACTTTACATGTAAATATGTTTATATATATAATTATAAAATTAAATTTTTATGTATGAATATATACAAAATATGTATATATTTTTTAAAATTTGATTATAAATAAAACTACATTATGAAAAATGTATAATTTCAAAACCATAATATCAATATTAATGTAAGACTTAGGAATAAATTCATTCCCCACTGAAAATGTGAAAATACCCCCTTTAGTGAGGCTGAAAGTGCATTAAAAGTTAATACATTGGGATTCCCCAACAAAAAAATCAGTTTTTGAGGCCTTTTAAAAATATTTTTTACTCGAAAAATATGATGGAGGGTTCCTCCATTTCCATTTGTGTATAAAGCTCATCATAGGCTTTGATTTGATATGTGGTAAAGCTCAAACAAACAACTAAATCAAAATTTATGGTTCATTGAAGTTCGAGTCACTATTTCAACTTATTTTAGAGTGTTTATTAATTTTTTGATTTTTTCTATCTTCAAATTGTTATAAAATGACTATTACTTGATAATAATTATCAAATTATTAATTAATATTTTTTTTAATTATTTTATAATCCATTTTCACTAAATATCTTATATATTAAGTGTAAATACATATTTATCCTTATATAAGTCATATTTAATAAAATATTATATATATGTGTGTGTTAATGTATTATTTTTAATGATTTATAATTTTTTTTCTAAATTTACACTTTATCAATACTTTAAGAAAAAGTTCTCATAAAAACCTTCCTTTAACAGTGCTAATAAAAAAGCGCTGATAAAGGGGGTCCATTTAACAATGCTAAAAAGTGGTGATAAAGGGGGTACATTTATCAATGATATAAAAAATTTTGATAAAGGGTTACTTTGAACAAAACTTTTTTTAGTGCTGTTAAAATCACCCTTTATCAGTGCTTTTTTTAGCACTGATAAAGGTACCCCCTTACAAGTGCTTTTTTTAGAACTGTTAAAGGGTGGGGCTGCATAAAACTATTTATATGGTAGTGTCAAGTGTCAATTTTAAACTGATAATAGACAATTTGAGTCATTCTGACCACATTGTGTATCATATTGAGGTGCGGATGATTCCTACATGTCAAAAATGACTTCTGGATAATTTTTATAAAGTATTGAAACAATATGAATGTGTTTTTATTTAGAAAGTGTTGTTTTCAACAATGCATAATGTTTTATTTAAATGGGGAGTTTATTGAGAACAATACTCTATCTCTTTATGACAATTTTGATGCTCACAAATACCATTAATTATTTTCTAATGATTTTATTTGTTAAGAATATTGCATGAATTTATTGTTCATTATATTTTTATTTCTGGACGAAATATTTAAGTTCTTGAACAACGAGGATTAATTACTAATGTATTCACATTAGCATGTAATGTAAATACTATTAATACTCTACATATTCTGGATATATTTAAGCATGTTCTGGAAACACTGTTCATACCCTATGTGGAGAAACGTAGCATAAGGAAGAAATACAGTGTGTACTTTATGAGTTATCAGAAAAGTATGGAAGAGGAACACTATGTTAGTAAGGAACCCTATGTTTGGGTTATTGAAAAAGTATTGATGAATAACCATACGTAAGTATTAAACATTGTGTTTTTTTCTCAATAGTATGGCTCATCAACCTTACTTTTGTAAACAACCATGCGTTCTTAGAAAAATATGGATCAAGTACCTTTCGTTTGAAAGCTTATAAAACCATGGATATTTTATCATACATTTGAAAGTTGAAGAGAAAAAGTATGGATGGACAACCCTACATTTGTGATCAACCATACGTTTCCAACACTAATTTTGTGATCAAACATACGTTGAAAACCTCGCGTTTGAAGGCTACGCCATAAATCTTATGTTTATTATCTACGTTATGTTCAGAGGATGCATATTGTACAACTCAACCTTAAATTTGGCGTCGGAGAGTTTAAAGTTGGTATTATTATGCAATGGTCATCAAGCTGTTTATTAGGATGATTTCAAGCCGAATTAAAATTTGATTTTAAAATGTGTCTTTGACGAGTTCAGAGCCATTTAATGATCGAATTAAAAGGATATTTTCTTGTCGAATTTCAATGGAAGTTACAACTACTCTGTAAATTCAAATGTTTAAATATCACGAGTTAGAAGGTGACTTTTATGGATCTAAATTTACAAGAGAATTTCTCGACGTTATTATATATGGGTATTTTTTAAACTGCATCAATTGGATCATATTCATAAAAAGGAAGAAAAACATAGACTATCAAAAACACATATATGCTAATTCAAAATAATGACAAAGCTCTGTTTATTGAAGAATAAGAACCACGATAGAAGATTCACTCATTCTACATAGAAGATCATTTGTGAATCTGCTACTACTGAAGTTGTGAATTATATTTCTATATCTACTACAACAGGATCGACTCAGAACGACTCTTATTTGAAGATCATTATTTCTGAAGGTGATGATCCATCTACTGTCAATTGCATTCTATTACAATTTTGAAGAACAACTGGAAAGTATTTTCAAAAGTACAGATACCTTTCTTTTCTATTCTCGAGTGACCGGCTTCTTGTACTAAGCTGTGTAGGTTCTGTGAGTGAACTAGAAGGCTTTGTTTTGCCTTAGATTGTAATGGTGTCAACTGCCTATACTCAGTTCTGAAATAGTCTATGGAAATAAGGAACAGATAGTGAAAATCACCAAGCTCGTGGAGTAGAACATTGGTGGAGTGGACTATGGGCCTTCTGTTCCCCGAACCACTATATATCTTGTGTCTCTGCTATTTAAATTTCTGCTACATTAATTCATCTAATTAAATTTAAAGGGTAGAACAAAATCTCGCAATTATTTCTGAAAATACACAATTCACCCCCCCCCCCCTATTGTGTATATTTAGTATAATCTGATCCAACAATTGGTATCAGAGGTTCAGCTTTCTGATAAAGCCTTAACAAGCTGAAAGTGATTATACACAGAGCAAGATGACTGATACAAGAGAGGTAATGTCTATGGTCAGAGTACCATACATCAATTGAGAAAAATATGGATGCTAGAAGTCGTGAATGATTATCTATCTGAAAAACCTTGGATACAGAGTATATTCTAAGATTCTGACTCCATATGAAATACTAGAAAGAGCTGAAACCTGGATTGTAGCTACTAAAGTAGAATATGATATCAAATCGAAGGCAACGAATGAAATTATATGTGGTCTAGGACCTGATGAATTTAACAGAGTATCTCAATGCCCGACATCATATGATATATGGAAAACTATTATTGTTGCTTATGAAGGAACTAAAAATATCAGGGAAATGAGATATCCTGCTACTAAGATTAAATTTGATACATTCAGAATGGTTTAAGGTTAAAGTATTACTCAAATGAATGGAAGATTGAAAGAGATTGTCAATAACATAATCGCCTTGGGATATCCCATTAAACAAGCTGATCAAGCTTTAAAAGTACTTAGAGTACTGCCTACAAAATGGAATGGAATCTCTGCTGCAATCAGACAGTTGACACTTGTCAAAGAATTAACCATGAGAGAACTGATTGGAACACTAATGATGTATGAAGCTGAGATGAAATATGAAGAAAATGAGCATAATGTGTTTATCAAGAGAGATGACATTTCCTTCAAAGTGTCATCACATAGAAAAAACAGAAAGATGAAGAAAAGTGTAAAAGTGAAATCAGAAATTTCTGATTTATCAAATTCTGATGTGGAACTGGCTCAACTAGCCAGAAAATTCACCAAATTCTATAGAAAGAAGAAGGGCTTTAGAAAATATTTCAAAAATCATGACAAGGAAGTTAGATTTTATGAGTGAAAGAAAACGGGTCACATCAGACCTGACTGTTCTCAACTAAAAGAAGACAAGAAAAAGAAAGTCTTCAAAAGAAATGATTATGAGCGTAAGGACAAGAAAGCAATGAAAGATACATGGAGTGTATCTGAAGACCCCAGTAGCACTTCTGAATCAGACTCAGAGAAGGAAGAAGCAAATATGAAATCTAACATGTGTTTTATGGCAGAAATAGATGAGGTACAATCTTACTACTCTTCTAACTCTAGTTCTGAATCTAGTTACTCTAATGAAAAACTTGCAGCCTACTGCAATATGCTTGAAGAAAACTATTATTCTATATTTAAGAATAATAATTATTTAAATAATAGTCATAAGGATGTTTCTGATGAAAGAGATACAATTCTGAAACAACATAAAGAGTTAATTGAAAAGTTTAACTCAATTAACACTAATAATAAAGATTATGAATCAAAGATAAAAACACTGCAAACTGAAGGGGAAACATATAAAAATGCATCCCTTTTTTTTACTAAAGGATCAAATACTTTAAATGAAATTATTGGAAAAAATCATTAAAAAGGAAAGATTTAGAATTAATAGTAAAGGTAAAAAACCTAAGCTGTACAAGAATTATCTTATTCCAAGTACAAAAAGATTAAATTGTAATTATTGTGGAACAAGGGGACATATTTCTAAAAACGGTTTCTTAAGACAACCCCAAACAAGTGGTATTACGAAATCTTTTATAACAAATAATTTATTTGACTCTTCTATAATTAGAAAATCAAAGCAAGTCTGGATTCCCAGATCTCTGCTGGCTAACACCCTTGGACCCAACAGAATATGGGTACCAAAAAAAATTGTGTAAATGCCTTTGCAGGGAGCAGGTCACAAAAGCAAAAAGGACATATGGTATATGGAAAGTGGTTGCTCAAGGCATATGAGTGGAAACTCATCGAATTTCTCTAAACTCACTCAAAAAGATGGTGGACTTGTCACTTTTGGTGGCAATGCTAAAGGGCAAATAATTGGTATTGGAACAGTTGGAGATCCAAAAGATATCTTAATCAACAAAGTAATTTATGTACAAGGACTGAAACACAATCTTATAAGTATCTCTAAACTATGTGATGATGGTTATGCTGTTGATTTTTATAACAATTATTGTTC
This sequence comes from Viscum album, assembly GCA_963277665.1. Taxonomy (NCBI): domain Eukaryota; kingdom Viridiplantae; phylum Streptophyta; class Magnoliopsida; order Santalales; family Viscaceae; genus Viscum; species Viscum album. The sequence goes on along the minus strand of OY728144.1, from coordinate 327,525,487 downwards.
TGTTTTCAAAAATAAACTGCTTAAATTTAGGGCACCTAGAACTGACAATGTGTATACCCTATATTTAAATTCCTTGTGTAAACAACAAGTAAACTTCCTAACTACTAAAATAAATGAATCCTGGATCTGGCATAGAAGACTTGGACATTGTAATGTATATGTTTTACATAAATTATCTAAGAAACAATTAGTTTCTGATTTTCCTAGTCTCATATTTGAAAGTGACAGATTATGTGATGCATGTCAACTTGGCAAGCAACACAAATCATCCTTCAAATCTGTTAACAAAATTGCTACATCTAAACCTCTAGAACATATCCATATGGATTGGTTTAGAACTTCAAGAGTATAAATCTTGCCTGGTAAATTATATTTATATGTTTTAGTTGATGATTATTCTATATTTACATGGATTTTCTTTTTAAAATTTAAAAATGAAGATTTTACTTTATTTGAAAGTTTTTGTAAAGCTTTTCAAAATGAAAAAGGTTTTAGAATAATTTCATTAAGAAGTTTTCATGTTGGAAAATTTGAGAATATGGAATTTAATGCATTTTTCTCAGATATGGGTATTAAACACACCTTCTCTGCACTAAAAATGCCTCAACAAAAAGGAATTGTTGAAAGAAGAAATAGGACTATTCAGGAAATGTCTAGGACTGTGCTAAATTAATAAAGTATTCCTACCTATTTTTGGGTAGAATCTGTAAGCTCAGCAGGATATATAATGAATAGAGTTTTAATTAGACAGATTCTGAAAAAGACACCCTATAAACTATGGAATAACAGAAAACCTAAAGTAAATTACTTTAAAGTTTTTGGATGAAAGGTTTACACCTTAAACACCAAATACAATCTTGGTAAGTTTGATCCAAAATCTAATTAAGGCATTTTCTTAGGATATTCTGCTATTCCAAATCTTATAGAGTCTATAATAAGAAGTCAAGGATTGTTGAATAATCAGTTCATGTGAAATTTGATGAATCTGATCCCTTTGAGAAAAGAACAGATCAAATGGATGAATCTGACTCTAATGATAACATGAGAGTTGAGAACTTGAAAAATGATTTTGAAAAAGATATAAATTAAATTTAGTCCAGTTCAGAAGAACATGATACTGAAGAACCTATAAGTGTACTGCCTAGACAGACTAAAACCCTAAATAATCACCCTTTAGAAACTATAATAGGTGACTTAGACGCAGGAATAAAAACTTGAAGAAATATAGGAAATCTTGTAGAATTGTCTGTCTTTCTATCCCAATTAGAACCCAAGTCTATAGAAGAAAATTTAGATGATGAAAGTTGGATCATATCAATTCAAGAAGAATTAAACTAGTTCAAAAGAAATGAAGTTTGGGAATTAGTTGAAAGACCACAGAATTATCCAGTGATAAGAACCAAATGGGTCTTTAAAAATAAACAATATGATCAAGGAATAATAAATATAAATAGAGCAAGACTTGTAGCTAAAGGATATAATCAGGAAGAAGGTATAGATTATAATGAGACCTTTGCACCTGTAGCTAGATTAGAAGCCATTATAATCATTTTAGCTTATGTATCTCATATAAAATTTAAATTATTTTAGATGGATGTTAAGTATGCCTTTTTAAATGGTTATTTAGTGGAGTAAGTTTATGTTGAGCAACCTCCGGGTTTTAAAAATTCACAAAAACCAGATTCTGTTTTTACACTTAATAAATCTCTTTATGGCCTTAAACAAGCACCTAGAGCTTGGTATGAAATATTAAGCTCTTTTATATTGAAAAATGATTTTACTGTTGGAATGCCAGATCCAACACTTTTTAAAAAAAATTAAATACTAATATTTTATTGGTTCAAATTTATGTTGATGATGTAATTTTTGGATCAACGAATAAATCCCTTTGTCATGAGTTTTCAAATGTAATTCAAAAATAATTTTAAATGTATATGATGGGAGAATTAAATTTCTTTTTAGGACTTCAAATTTATCAAAAAGATTTTGGAAATGTTTTAAATGAAAGAAAATAAATTATTGATTTACTGAAGAAATTTGGACTTGAAAACAACAAGACATATAAAACTCCTATATGTACTAATATAGGACTTTATTTGGATGAACCTGGAAAATCAGTTGACAACAAGTTATATAGAGGTATGATTGGTATTTTATTATATCTTACTGCTAGAAGGCTAGATATAATGTATTCAGTATATCATTGTGCAATATTTCAATCAAATACTAAAGAATCTCATTTAACTCCCATTAAAATAATTTTTAGATATTTAAAAGGAACTATTTTTTAATCTCTTCTTTATCCCAAAACGTCTGATTTAAATTTAATTTCATTTTCAAATGCTGACTTTGGAATTTGTAGATTAGATAGAAAAATAACTTCAGGAACTTGTCACTTTTTAGGGAAATCTTTAGTGTCGTGGTCAAGTAAGAAACAGCATTCAGTTGCTCTATCAACAGCTGAGGCAGAGTATGTTTCTACTAGATGTTTCTGTGCACAAGTGTTGTGGATGAAAAAACACTCTTATGGACTTTGGACTAAATTTTAATAATACACCTGTTTTATGTGATAATACTAGTATAATTAATATTTCAAAAAATCCTATTAATCATTCTAGGACTAAGAATATTGATATCAGACATCATTTTCTAAGAGATCAAGTTCTTAAAAAGGATATATCTTTGGAATTTGTAAGTACTGAAATTCAATTAGCTGATATTTTTACTAAACCACTTCCTACTGAAAGGGTTGATTTTATTAAGGGGGATCTAGGTTTATTTAATTTTAAATAAAGTTTTATTTTATTATGTTCTTTCTTTATCTTAATACTAGTTTAAAATAAATTAGTTATTTTTTTTTAAACAGAATAATTTTTCTTTCCCCACGCAATCAATTTTATTCATTTTTTTAAAACCTAAGTAATAATTATTGATGACATGATAATCAAGGCTGTCAGAAACCTTTCGAATTATGAATCGTTTCATTTATATGAAAAACCCTTTTTCACTCATAGCGATTTACCGTTATTTGTCCATTCGAACCTAAAAAGCTTCGAAACCCTAATCCTCTTTTGAACCATCAGATATTTCTCGCAGAAATGGCCAAAACCAAGAGAACTGATGAGGCTGAGACCAGCACTGTCAATAAACAGCACTCTGGAGGAAGAAAAAAATTTCAAGGAAAGGTCATAGACCTGGAATGGCAATATCAGATGAATCTTCTATTGATACAAGCTCTTGCTTTTCAAAATCTTGAGCAGACCTTGAATGGTGAGAAGTCTGAGTTTTTGTATGAAGTAGAACTGTGATATTTCTTTAAGTCTGTACAATTTAGTCTGGGAGACGATGAGGATACTATGGTAGCTAATATAGAAGACCGAGATGTCTCGATATATTCTGTGGAGATTGGTCAGATTCTGAACTACCCTCATGAGGTATTTTATTCATTTTGATTTGAAAAATATAAGAGATTTTGTGCATAAGTCTGAAAATATCATGTCTTTTCATTTTGGTTCTACTCATATAAAGAAGATGTTCTTAAAGGACTTGGAGCCAGATCAGAAAATTCTAGTAAAATTTTTTAAAACAGGGATTGCACCGAGGATGTATGAGTTGGAGAAAATATTGTATCCAGATATGTATATAATGTTTCTATTAATGAGTGATATTAGGCTTAACTTTCCTAGTTACATGATAAGGTATCTTCATTACTACTGTCAAAGTGAAGCAAGAATGAATTTTTATCCGTTTGGTAGATTCATCTCAAAAATTATGTTAAAAAATGATATAGTGAGGCTAGTAGAAGCTAGAGTTAGATTCCATCACAGTAACACCTTTAATGCTAGGACCCTGAGAAAAATTGGCTATTTCTAGAGCACATTAAAAGGAAAAAATTTTCCAGTAGGAGCTGAGGAAGAAGAAGAGAGTGCTCAAGATCAATCTGCTAAGTCCAAAGAGGGACAGGCTGAATCGAGAGTAAGCACTACTGAAAGAAGAACAATATTTGAAACTGAAGACACTCAAGAAGAAAGAAGTCAAGAGGGGCTTCAGACTCATAGAAAAATAATTGTTAATGAGGAACTTGTTTCCCCTGTAATGACAACACAAGATTTACTCACTTACAGTTTTGTCAGAGAAAAAACTTTTGAGAATCCACTGGAAGAGGAAACTGATCAAATTACAGTGACTCCACAAGTACAAATTGAAATTGAACCTCAAGTTGTAGCTGATTTAGAAGATACACTTAAACAGGAAAAAGAGGAAGATCCTGGTGAGGAAGTGGCCAGAGGTATACAAGCTGAAATCAGAGGTACACAAGCTGAAATCAGAAAATGGTAAAGAAGTGAGATCGGTTAGAGTTTAAAAAATTTCTAGAGACACAATTTGAATCTGTCGAAACTAGTGCTTCTAGTGGATTAGGTACTTCACCTGATTTAATCAGAAGGTTTCAAGCTATCACAGCTTCCATGAGCAATATGAATGACAGATTGCAAGATCTTTATTGTAACAGTGCTCTTTATCAGTCTTGTTAGATAATCAGAAATTTTTGGTTGATTAGTTGACCTCAAGTGAACCAAATATTAGAAATGTGCTAACTCAGTTCACAGAAAATATGTCCTTGATTATGGAAAAGGAAGAAATACTTCATGAGTTTTTCAAAGTAAACCTCATAGAAGACATTAATATGACTCTAGAGAACAGGGATCTTATTGTTAGGCTTGGTAATGGAATGATGAAAGGGTTGAGGGAGGAGTTGACAGAAATCAAGTCTGTAGTTTAGAGGAGATAGACCCTATCTCATACCCTTCCCAAACCTTGATTCATGTGTTCATCATGATTGTATCTATTCCATGTTCTCAATGAAAATTTTCATTCATATTTTTTTTATTTTTTTTATTTTTTTTTACTATCCTTGTTTCTATATTCCAGTAATATAGATTTAATTATTGATAAACGGTTAATAATATAGCATTTACTTAAGTTTAGTGCTACATTAAATGTATTCTATTCCATATTCTATGATTATTTTTGGTATCACAAAAAGGGGGAGAAATTTGTATAAACACAATATTCTATTTTAATTGTATCATATTATATACTTTAAATGTTTTTTACTCTTTATTGTGGGAGAAATTAGAGGTAGAAATTAAGTTAAATCTAATATTTTATTTATCTTTGTGTATTAAAAACTATATTTAATTAATTTTTCAAGTTAATTTCATTGGTTATTTGATGGGTTTTGTGATCATCAAAAAGGGGGAGATTGTTGAGAAATTTTTGTTTTCAATAATTCATAATGATTTTATTTAAAGGGGGAGTTTGTTGAGAACAATACTCTACCTCTTTATGATAATTTAGAAGCTCACAAATACCCTAAATTATTTTCTAATGATTTTATTTGTTAAGAATATTGCAGTAATTTATTATTCATTATATTTTTATTTTTAGATGAAATATTTAAGTTCTTGAACAATAAATATTAATTACTAAATTATTCACATTAGCTTGTTCTAGAAACACTATTCATGCCCTAAATATTCAAGATTTGTTTAAGCGTGTTCTGGAAACACTGTTCATACCCTATGTGGAGAAATGTAGCGTAAGGATGAAATACAGTGTATACTTAATGAGTTATTAGAAAAGTATGGAAGAGGAACCCTACATTAGGAAGGAACACTACTTTTGGGTTATTGAAAAAGTGTGGAAGAAGAACCGTATGTAAGTTTTAAACGTTACGTTTGTTTCTCAAAAGTATGGTTCATCAACCTTACTTTTATAAACAACCATAAATTCTTAGAAAAGTATGGATCAATTACCTTTTGTTTTAAAGCTTATAAAAGTATGGATCTCTTATCAAACGTTTGAAAGTTGAAGAGAAAAATTATTGATGGACAACCCTAAATTTGTGATCAACCATAGGTTTCCAACCCTATGTTTGTGATCAACTATACATTGACAAACTTACGTTTGAAGGCTATGTCATCAATATTACGTTTATTATCTACGTTATGTTCAGAGGATTCATACTGTACAACTCAACCTTACGTTTGGCGTCGGAGAGTTTAAAGTCTATATTATTATGAAATGGTTAGCAATCTGTTTATTAAGATGATTTCAAGATGGATTAAAAGATTATTTTAAAACTTTTCTTTGACGAGTTCAGATCCATTTAAGGGTCAAAATAAAAGGATATTTTCTTGGATAATTTCAAGGGAATTTATGACTACTATCTAAATTCAAATGTTTGAATATCACGAGTTAGATGGAGAATTTTGTGGATCTAAATTTATAGGAGAAGTGCTCGATGTTATTATATATGGGTATTTTTCAAACTGCATCAATTGAATCATATTCATAAAAAGGAATAAAAATAGAGACTATCAAAAACACAGATCTGATGATTCAAAAGAATGACAAAGCTCTATTTATTGAAGAAGAAGAATCACGATAGAAGATTCACTCGTTCTACATCGAAGATCATTTGTAAATCTTCTACTACTGAATTTGTGAATTATATTTCTATATATAATGCAACAGGATCGACTCAGAATGACTCTTATTTGAAGATCATTATTTATGAAGGCGACGATCCATCTACTGTCAATTGCATTCTATTGCAATTGTGAAGAACAATTGGAAAGTTTATTCAAAATTATAGATACCTTTCTTTTATATTCTCAAGTGACTGGCTTCTCGTACTAAGCTGTGTAGGTTTTTTGAGTGAAACAGAAGGCTTTGTTTTGCCTTAGATTGTAAAGGTGTCAACTGCCTATACTCAGCTATGAAACGGTCTGTCGAAACGAGTACCAGATAGTGAAAATCACCAAGCTCGTGGAGTAGAGCGTTGGTAGAGTGGACTAGGGGCCTTCTGTTTCCCGAACCACTATATATCTTTTTTCTCTGCTATTTAAATTTCAACTGCATTAATTCATCTAAATAAAGTTAATGGGAAGAACATGATCTCGCGAAGATTTCTGAAAATACATAATTCACCCCCTCTTGTGTATATTTAGTATAATCCAATCCAACAGTTTTCACAGATTTCGGTATGTCACTTCTAGTTTTTTACTAAAATTTCATTTTAAGCTAAAAACACGCACTTTGAGTCATTCCGGTCACACCATGCATCGAATTTACGTGTGTAAAGTAACAAATAAATATGAATATATTTTCTTGGTTTAGATAATGTCACTTGTTTTTTTATTAAAATTTTATTTTAAACTAAAAACATACACTTTGAGTCATACCAGTCACATCGTGTGTCATTTCGAAGTGATATTGATTCATACATGTCACAAATGAATTATGAATAGTTTTCTTAAAGTATCAAGACAATCCAAGCATGTTTTCTCAGTTTTCAGTGGGTGACATAAGTTTTTAATTAAATTGTTAATTTTAAACTGACAACAGACACTTTGGGTCATAAATGGCATACCATGTATTGTATTTATGTAAAAATAATTCCTAAATGTCACAAAATAACTTATGGATCACTTTCATAAAGTATAGAAATAATCGTAATGCATTTTCTTGGTTATTAGTGACATATGTTTTCAATTAAAATGTCAATTTTAAACTGAAAACTTGCACTTTGAGTAATACTAGTAGCACCATGTGTCGATTTTATGTGAGACTATTTCCTACACATAACAAATCAATTATAAATAATTTTCCTACATTATCAATACAATTAGAGCATGTTTTCTTAGTTTTCAGTGTGTGACACATGTTTTGAACTAAAATGTTAATTTTAAACAATTAACAGACACTTCGAGTCATATCGGGCACACCATGTATTGGATCGAGGCGTGTTTGATTACTACACATAAAAAAATTTCTTATAGATAATTTTACTAATGTATCAAAACAATCCAATTTTTTTTCTTAGTTTTGAGTATGACACTTGTGGTTTTTACTAAAATGTCATTTTAAACTGAAAACTTTCACTCTAAGTAACATCAATCAAAATGTGAGTTTGATTGAGGTGATACTGATTCTATACATGTCAAAATGACTTATGGATCATTTTCGTAAAGTATGCAAACAATATGAATTCATTTTCTCAGTTTTTTATATGTCACTTTTTTTACTAAAATGCCATTTTAAACTGAAAACATGCAATTTGAGTCATTCCAGTCACATCATGTGTCGTTTTGATGTGAGGCCAATAACTATATGTAAAAAATAACTTATGAATTATTTTCCTAAATTATCAACAAAATCTGAGCATGTTTGCCCAATTTTTAGGAAGTGACACACATTTTAAACTAAAAGGTCAATTTTAAACCAATAACGGACACTTTGAGTCATACCAAGTACACTGTTTATCAGATTGATGTGTGTATGATTCCTACACATACAAAATGATTTATGGATAATTTTTCTAAAGTATTAAAATAATTTTAATGTGTTTAATTAGTTTTGTGTATGTCACTTTTTGTTTTTACTAAAATGACATTTTAAACTGAAAAACACACTTTGAGTAATATCGGTCACACGGTGAGTCAGATTGAGGTGTTTCCTATTTCTAAACATCATAAATGAATTATGAATCATTTTACTAAAGTATCAAGACAATATAAATTTTTTTTCTTGATTTTGAGTATGTAACTTCTTTTTTACTAAAATTTCATTTTAAATTAAAACACGTACTTTGTGTCATACTGGCTACATCATGTTTCAGTTTGATGTGAGACTAGTTCCTAAAATCAAAAATGAACTATGAAAAACTTCCTTAAATTATTAAGAAAAAACAATAATTTTTTATCATTTTTCAGTGAGTGATACATATTTTGAACTAAAATGTCAATTTTAAACTGATAATAGATACTTTGAGTCATAACAGACATACTGTGTACATATTAAGGTGAGGATGATTCCTACATGTCACAAATGAATTATGAATTATTTTCCAAAGGTATTGAAACATTACTAATGTGTTTGATTATTTTTGAGTATTTCACAAATGGTTTTTACTAAAACATAATTTTAAACTAAAAACACCCACTTTGAGTCGTACCGGTTACACCGTGCATCGAATTGATGTGAAACTGATTCATACACATCAAAAATGACTTAGGTATATTTTTACTAAATTATCAAGAAAATCCAAAAAAAAATCTCTATTTTGAGTATGTCTCTTATTTGTTTACTAAAATATTATTTTAAGTTGAAAACACGCACTTTGAGTCATACCGATCACATCATGTGTCAGTTTGAAGTGATACTGATTCATACAAGTCAGAAATGAATTATGAATCATTTTATTAAAGTATAAATATAATCCAATCACATTTTATTAGTTTTCAGTGAGTGTCACAAGTTTTTAATTAAATTTTCAATTTTAAACTAACAATAGACACTTTGAGTCATACCAGGAACACTATATATCATATTGATGTGAATCTAATTCCTACACATCAAAAAATGACTTATTAATCTTTATCCTAAGTTATTGAAACAATAAAAATGTGTTTTTCAGTTTTGGGGATGTGATGTGTGGTTTCAAATAAAATTTCAATTTTAAATTGAAAACATTCACATTGAGTCATATCGTTCACATCATGTATTGGTTTGATGTGAGAATAATTCCTAAAATTCACAAATGACTTGTGAATAATTTTCCAAAATTATCAAGACAATACGAGCATGTTTTCATGGGTTTTAGTGAGTGACACTTGTTTTCAACTAAATTTTCAATTTTAAAATGATAACGGAAACTTTGAGTTATAATCAAGAACACTATGTATTGGATTGAGGCATGGATTATTCCTACATGTCAAAAATGACTTATGGGTCATTTTACTAAAGTATCTAAACAATCTGAAATTCATTTCTCAATTTTGAGTATGTCACTTATGGTTTTTACTAAAATACCATTTTAAACAAAAAACACACACTTTGAGTAATATGGATCACACCATGAGCTAGATTGAGATGATACTGACTCCTACATGTCAAAAATGACTTATGGATTATTTTTCTAAAGTATCAAAATAATCTAAATGGGTTTGATCGGTTTTGTACATGTTACTAAAACGTTATTTTAAACCAAAAAATGTATTTTGAGTCATACCAGTCACATCGCATGTTATTTTAATGTGAGACTAATTCCTATATATAAAAAATGACTTCTGAATCATTTTTCTAAATTATCAAGATATCCTGAGCACATTTTCTCAATTTTCATTAAGTAACACATGTTTTGAACAAAACTTCATTTTTTAACTGATATTGACACTTTAAGTCATACCTAGTACACTCTATATCTGATTGAGATATGGATTGTTAATATATGTAAAAAATAAATAATGTATTGTTTTACTAAAGTATCGAAACAATTATAATGCATTTTCTTAATTTTGAGTATGTTCTTTTTGTTTTTACTAAAATGTCATTTTAAACTGAAGACACATACTTTGAGTAATACTGGTCACACCATGGTTTGGATTGAGGTGATGATTGTAACACCATAAACATTGTAATTATTTTTATTTTATTATTTTTATTGTATTTATATATTATTTTTGATGTTTGGGTTGAGTCTCTCTTTTAATTTTTGGGTTTTTGTTGAGAAATGCATGTTTTGGGCTTAACAACATCTAGCGCACGGGCAGTGCACGGTTTGGGAAACTGTGTGGAGATCATGAAGTTGGATTATGAAACCAGACAGAGGCATTCAACATGGTTGGCATATGATTTGGTAACCAGTAGCCAGACTGTGTGTGTGCCCCTTCTCTTCAGTAGGGTGCACATGGTTGGTTCACAATCTGGTAGACCGAGCAGCCTGCCCAGTGTTAAAAAAATGAAAATAAGATGAAAATAAATGGAAAATAAAAATGAAGATATTTTTTAATAATAATAACAATAATAATTTACAATAATAATAATTATTATTATTATTATTAACTTTATTAATATTATTACTAAGGTTTTTATTTTTTTTATTTTTTTTTAATTTATTTTATTTCTTATCTTTTTTTATCTTCATTTATTTCCTCTCTTCTCCTCCCCAACATCATGATATTCCCCCCTCCTCCTCTCCTCCATGGATGTGCACCACTCCCTCCATCGAGCTCCTCTTCCATTGTTATCTTGCCCCGATTTCTCCAGGAATCTTAGTCGAATCTTCAAGGTAGGATCTCCTCTCCCTCTTCCATCGTTTTGGTAATTTTTCACCCTCACGATGCCCCATTCATTTCAACCGAACCCTATGATTAGGGATAATCTGATTTTTGGTATTTTCTTCTTTTTTTAAGGTATACAATAGTTCTTTTGGGGTGGCATCATGTGTGTTTCGGTGTCCGCCGCCGAAGGCGAAACAATTTATAACTGTTTTGGTTATCCCGCCATTAATTTCAGGTACGTTTCCCTCTGTTCTTTGTAATTTCTCCATTTATAATTAGGGATTTTCTGATTTCCGAGTTCTTAGTAATTTTCTTTAGTTTGTTTCGGTTTTTTGTTCGTGAGGATGGCTTACATGCATGTGGAGGGGTAAGACATATATATATATATATATATATATATATGTGTGTATGTATGTATGTATGTATGTATGTATGTATGTATGTATGTATCTGTATATGTATGTACGTATATGTATGTATGTATATATTTATGTATGTATTAACTCTTTGTACATATTCCCTAATGGCGATGGGAATATATACAAGACAACTAGGGGTATATGTGTGTGTGTGTAAAAATGCATGTGTCTGTAAGTGTAACTGCTGGGTTCAGGTTTTCATCATCATAATCTACAATTTCATTAAAAAATGGGGGGGCACAAATGATGGCCCATAGAAACAAGGCCACGAGGGTCAAAAATGGTGGAGGTTGAGGGCATCCCCTCGGATAATATTAGTCCCCATCAGAGTCAGGATATGAAGGAAATGTATAAAAAGACTCTTTGATCCATGAATATCGAAATATTCCTAATACTCCACCACCTTGTTTCCCTCCCGCAAGGTGTGGGACACTTTAATACTATTGTCAAGGAGTTCATGGAATTTATAGATGATTTACTCAATGGACCACGGGGTATCACCAAGACCCTGGAGGGAATTATGGACAAGTAGAGAATCCATTTCAAACTCCACAAGGATGATCACCCTCTGCTGACAGACTGTGAGACCCATAGGCATGGTATTTTCCTTAGCTAAAAGTGATGTTCCATGGCCCAACTTGATGGAAAAGTCTAGAATTAGGTTGTCATCATCAAATTTTTTAAGAGTCAGAGTGCTTCGGCTTTATCCACTCACTTTTTAAGGTAGGTTCCCAATGATTAACCCCCTTGATTTGAAATCCATAAATTACTTAATGGTTTCAGAAATATTTTTTCATTATTATATATAAATTATATGTTATGAAAATTGGTTTTGGACCATATAAATGGTAAATTAATTTATTTCATATAATTTTACTAAACTTACATAGTGATTCTTTCATGATAATATATGCTTTTGATCTTGTATTGGAAAAAAGTAAATTAGTCTCAATATTTAATTTATTTCTAAATAGTGATTCATTAAAATAGGTAAGGCCTATTTGGATTCTTTAAGTATATATTGGAAAATGGTTTTGAGAAGATATAATGTGGAGGCCCATTTGGAACCTTTTAGATTGTCGTATGTTTTCAAATTAGTTTTACAAATGGTTTGAAAACTAGTTTGGATTTGAATGGTGAAGGAACAGTTGGTATTTTTAAGTATTTTAGAAAGTGTTTTGAAGCATAAATGATGTGAGGCCCAGTTGGTAGTTAATAATGGTTTTGAAAGAAATAAATTTTCATGTGAGTTGTGATTCTTGGATTATATCTTGATACCATAGGAACTTTGGATTAGATCCTCTCAAGTGGATCAAGCAAAGTGGTTTGTGCATGAGAATGTTGTTCGTTGTGGTTGTTATATGATGCTTCACCATGTGTTATTATTATTATTATTATTATTATTATTATTATTATCAAGGGATTCATGCATGTCATCTAGAGGGTCATGTTACAGTTACTTATTGACCCTGATTAAATGGTTTGGTACCCCCTGGATCAGTTGAGAGGTCAGGTGGGACATTCCACAGGATTGGCTAGTTTAGATAGGTCAGTTGGTTATAGACTATGGAGTTTCACCATACACCAACATGTGAGTATAAACTAAGTACGTTTTGGGATTTATTCTAGAGATGTTTAGTAAATTCCCATTATTACATATTTGAATGTTCATGTTTTTTTTCTATGGAATTTTTGGTTATTTGATCCCACGAAACCCTTAATTTGCTTCTCATATTAAAACACATGTTCCAACACTAAATGTGTTTTAATGGAATTTATTGAAATGACTTACATTCTTTGGAAATTGTTTTTGCAAAATATAATGGAAAGGGTTTTTTCCTAAAAAAGAAGCATGTTCCTTGTTTTGATAAAAGGATGGAAAACCTTATTTTTATATATTCTATTTTCAAACTAGAAAGAATGGATATTACTTTTAAGGTGCATCATAGGGTGTTGTTTATCATTGGTATCCCTATTGAGAATCTCGGTTCTCATGCCTACTATATATTTTAAGTTTTAGGTTCTTCTAGTTTTAGATCACTCTCAGAGTGAGTGTGGTTTTGTGTGTGGTGGTGGATCCATGGGGTCACTTGGAGGTAAGTTTGTCCATTTAGTTTTATTTCCTTTTATGTTGACAATTTTTATTCATTATTGTTTACTTATTTGTCTTGTATGGGACAAATAATTCCTAATTGAGTATATTTGATGTTCGACACTATTTGTCAGCCCAGGAGGATCGGGAACGCCTCTCAGGCCATGTCGTAGGAAATATCGGGTGACTAGTTTGGGGTCGACCTAGGTTGGTTCATGAAAAAATGGTATCCTAGGAGGCCCTTGTTTTTTAGGGTGGTAGGTAACTTGGATATTAGGACTGTCGGGGCTCGAGAGGTAGTTGTGGGAAGGATGTCATGAACCCTTTTCCGTCCCGGTCCCCGAGTTACCAAGGTTAGTTCGGGATTTGAGTTTTTCTTTTGTTTTGTCATTATGGATAAGGGATGACAGTGGGAGTGAGCCGGTTTTACATTAAGAGCTTTCATGGAGTATCAAACCATACACAGTTCGAGTTAATCGTTCAAGATACTTCATGTGGTTGATTCTCATGTGGGGCAAGGTTTTCTAAGCCATGTTGTTAAGTTAGGCATAGCCACTAGTTCCTTATTCTTATAAGTTTTGATGTGAGTTTTTTTGGGATTAGTTTTGGTTATCGTGAGTGTATTTCAAAAATGGAAAATAGTTTTTAGGAAATGGGTTTTCAAAAAAGGAAAATGGTCTTTAGAATGGAAAATGGTTTTTTAAATGGAAATGATTCTTGAAATGATTTTCTTTTAACAGAATGTGTGGTTTCAAAGGGAAAACTAAAAGGTATTTTGGAAATTGTTTTGAGATTTTGAAAAGAAAAATTGAATGTGAAATGAAATATGCTTTGGAATTTTGTAATGTGTTGATTTAATGATATGGGGTGACTTCAAATTGGTTGGGAATTTGTGATTTTGGTTGAAGGAATTGTTTTTGAAATGAGAAATGTTTTGAATTTACCCATCTTATTTATATAAATTATCACATATATAGATGTACATATGTGGAAAGTGGAAAATTGGTAGTATGTGTGGATGGGTTCTTGAGCTAGAGCAAGGACATGTATATGTGGGACTTCATGGATTACCAATGGTGGGTATTTAAGTGGTTTTACTAGATAAAAAATGATTTTAAAAAAGTTTGATTTCAATGTTTTAAAATGTTAGTGAGGATTTGTTTAGTGTTTTATTTTTTTGTTAAGTACCATTTTTTATGTGATCATGGTTTTGACATGCTAAAAATGTGGTTGAAATGGTGATTTTTGTTTGGGTTTTAGTTGTGATTGATGTATTTAATTTTGGTTTATAATGCATTTTGATCCAACTTCATGCTTCTTGTTTAGATTATACTACCCAAAAAAGTCAATGGGGTTTCTAGTGAGTCTATTATAGTTTTCTATTCTACCCAGACGCCTAGAGGAGTTTTGAGATTGAGTTATTATTTGTTTTTTCCTATTTTCCTTGGTGATCATGGTCCATTGGAGGTATCGAACTAGATTTATGAAGTCTTTGGTGTTTTTAGGTTGTTGGGAACTCCCAAATATGTGATAATTTTTGCTGATTTGGGTTTGTTCTAAGGTTCAACTTTGGATTGGTGGAGGGTGATCATCCTAGTGTTGTTGTAGGATGGGATGTATTGGGAGATGTTTATGACCAATTTTTCCTATGGTTTAAACTTGAGGAGGTGAAGGTGTGGAAAGTAGAATATCTCGTGAGTGTTCAGCAAGGAAAATAAACAGTGAAGGCCTATGTTGGTCATTTCAATGAGTTGATTCCTTTTTCCTCCAAAGGTAACTTCACAGAATTAGTTAAAAGCTCCAATTTTGTGGGGTCTCTATCCATGGTTCAAGGACTAGTTCCTTTTGGTGTTTGGGAAGGTTCCCCATCTGGTGATGAGAGTGAATTAGAGGAACTTATTTTCAATAAGTATTCTTATTAGTTATATCATTTTATTAGTTGGAACACTCTTTTTTTGCTTTTATTATTGTAGTTTTGGGCACTTAAAGTCATCTTTTCATCATCCTATGATGGATTTCCATCGATGTGGTCTTTTGGGTCACTTGGAGAATTTTTTATAAAAATTCATTAGAATGAGTTTATACTAGAGGATATAAGCTTCTGAATGTGATACAACGGATGCTTCAGAAATCAGAACTCCAGACGTAGGCCCCAGAGTGAAACTTGAACACAGTGAAGAATTCCCAGAGTTATAGGGAACCTTGGATCAAGATTAATTTTAGATTCTCTTTTTTGGTTTCATTGATTTTTTAAGTTCCTCCTTGTTGTAAAAACTAGGTGTGATTTTTCTATAGTAGTTCTAGTGATTGTGTTCTTTTTGGAGTATGAGTCCTTGATTAGTGGTTCTTTTTTGTGTGTTATTATCTTTGATGGATAATTTTTGGTTTTGGGTTCACTGTTGTGTTTTCCTTGAAGATTCTTGTTTCTTGTCGAAATGATGAGTCATTGTTCTGTTCGTTGTTTGGTTTGAGCTCTTTCTATGGGTTTCCTCATGTTTCGGGGGTTTCTTTTTTGATTTGGGAGTTCTCAATGGTTTTGTCGGTTGGTCTCTATGGGATTTTTTTATCTATGTTTGGGGTTTCTACTTTGGTACATGATATTAGTTTTAGATTTAGTTGTTCTAAGAGTCTCAATGTTGGTCATTCTGGTCGGGTTCTTATGGTGGGGAGAACCCTCCTTCTTTACTCATATCATTTATCATTTCGGTTTCTCTTAGTTCTAGTCATGTGTGATTGGTAGAGTGAAATGTCACCCTAAGGTTTGTGGTTTGTTATAATTTTTTTGGCATGAAACCATGTTTTTTATCCTTCATTTGGGTGACTTTCTAAGGGAAAAAAGTGTTTGTGATGGGGAGAAACGCCACACCTTGACCTCTATAATTCTTTTATTTCATTATTTATTTGGATTTGGATATTCTTTTTTGAGCTTTGGGTTAAGTACCAGTTTGAGTTTTTGAATATTTTTTGAGAAATGGATGTTTTGGGCTTAACAACATTTGGTACACATGCAGCGCATGGTTTGGGAAACCATGCGGCGACAATGTGGTTCGGTTATAAAAAAAGAAAGAGATATTCAACACGATTGGCATGCATTTTGGTAACCATGTGGCCAACCCGTTCATGTGTAACTTCTCTCTAGTAGGGTGCGCATGGTCAGCGCATGGTCTGGAAGACCGTGTGGCCAAACCGCGCGGCCTATCCAATGTTCAAATAAAACGATAATAATAAGAATATAAATGTAAAATAAAAATAAATATATGTTTGAATAATAATAATACTAATTATATTATTGTTGTTGTTATTATTATTATTATTATTAACTTTATTGTTATTATTATGATTAAGGTTTTATTTTGTTTCTCCTTGTATTTTTCTTTATCTTATTTCTTCTTATTTTTTTCATTCTTTTCTTTCCTCTCTTCTCCTCTCTAGAATCGCATGATCCCCCCCCCCCCCAATTCTCTCTTCCATGGCCGCACGCCCCTCCCTCTATCAAGCTCCCTTTCCACCGTTGTCTTGCCCCGATTTCTCTAGTAATCTCAGTCGAATCTTCAAGATAGGATCTCATCTCCCTCCTACACCCTCATTCTAGTGATTTTCCCCCTCGTGTCTCCCCTTTCATTTCATCCAAAACCTAGGGTTAGTTTTAATCAGATTTTTTGTTTTTTCTTTCATTTTTAAGGTTTGAAGTGGGTCTTTAAGGTCGAAATCATATGTGTTTCTGTTCCCACCACCAAAGGCGGAGTATTTCAGACTATTTTGGTCTACCCTCCATCAATTTAGGGTAGGTTTACCTCCATTCTTCATTATTAATCAATTTTTAATTAGGGGTTTTTTTATTTATGAGTTCCTGGTAATTTTCTTTAGTGTGTTTTGATCCATAGTTCATGAGAAGGACTTACACACCTATGAAGGGGTAAGGCATATATATATATATATATATATATATATATATGTGTGACCTCTTCATAAATATTCCCACATGGCAAGGGGAATATATACGATTCAGTTAGGGGTATTTATATATATATATATCTATATATATATATTCACATATATATATATTTATATTTAAAAATTCATTTGCATGTAAATGTAATGTATGGGTTTGGATTTCCGCCATCAAAGTCATCAAGATCCGAAGTTCTTCATCTTTGTATACTCTTTTTTGAGGTAGGTTCCCTATGACAAATCCCCTTAAGTTGAATTATATAAATTTATTGATTGTTTTAAAAATATATTTTCATTGTTATATATAAATTATATGTTATAAAAATTAGTTGTGGCCCTTAGAAATTCTAAATCAACCTGTTTCACATTATTTTCTTAAACTTGCAGTGTGATTCTTTCAAGATAATATAGGCTTTGATTTTGTATTGGAGAAAAGTAAAGTAGTCTCAATTTTTAATTAGTTTTATAAATGGTGATTTATTAAAAGAGTTAAGACCTATTTGCATCCTTTAAGTATTTATTGGGAAATTTTGTTTGTGCTAATATGATGTGTAGGCCTGTTTGGCACCTTTTATCTGGTCGTGTGTTTTCAACTTGGTTTTTCAAATGGTTTGAAAATAGATTTGGATTTTAATGGTAAAGGCCCAATTGGTATTTTGAGATGTTTTAGAAAGTGGTTTGAAACTAAAATGATGTGAGGCCCAGTTGGTATTCAATAATGATTGTGAATGAAATGAATTTTCATGTGGGTTATGATGATTGAATTATATCTTGAGACCATTGGAACTTTGGATGATATCCTCTCTAGTGGATCATGCATAGTGGTTTCTTCCCAAGAACATTGTTTGTTGTGGTTGTTATACCACGTTTCACCAAGTGTTATTATTATTATTATCATGGAATTACTGGGAGTCATCTAGAGGGTCGAGTTATGGTTATTTATCGAACATGATTAGACGGGTTGGTACCCCCAGGATTAGCTGAGAGTTCAGATGGGACGTGCCACTATATTTGCTAGTTTAGAGTGTCCAATTGTTTATAGACTATGAAGCTACACCATACACTGATAGGTGATTCCGAACTGAGTACATCCAAGGATTTGTTCTAGAGATATTTGGGAAACACCCATGATTTCATATTTGTATGTTCGTGTTTATTTTTGTGGCACTTTTGGTTATTTAATCCCATGACACCCTTACTTTTCTTCTCATATTAAAACACTTGTTCTAACACTATTTGTATTTGTATGGAATTTTTTGAAATAACTTACATGATTTGGAAATTATTTTTGGAAAATATAATAGAAAGGGATTTTTAAAAAAATATAAGTATGTTCCTTGTTTTGATAAAAGGATGGAAAAACTTATTTTTATATATTCTATTTTCAAACTAGAAAGATTGGATTTCACTTTTAAGGTGGGGAATAAGGCGTTGTTTATCATTGACATCCCTACTGAGCATCTCAGTGATCACACCTACTCTATATTTTCAGTTTTAGGTTCTTCTAGTTTTAGATCGCTCTTGAAGCGAGTCTGGTTTTGTGTTTGGTGTTGGACCCATGAGGTCACTTGGAGGTATGTTTGACCATTTAGTTTTATTTATTTTTCCACCAACATTTTTTTTATTGAATTACTATTTACTTATCTATCTTTTATGGGCTAAATCATTCCCAATTGAGTATATTTTATGCTCCACACTAGAAGCCAGCCCTGGAGGATTGGGAATGCCTCTCAGTCCTCATCATAGGATGGCTCGAGTGACTATTTTTGGGTCAACCTAGGTCGGTTCATGAAAAGTATTATACCTACACATAATAAATGAATTATGAATCATTTTCCAAAATCATTAAAACAATATAAATGTGTTTTCTCAATTTTGAGTATGTAAACTTTTTTTTTTACTAAAATTTAATTTTAAACTGAAAAATCGTATTCTGTGTCATACCATTCACATTGTACTTCAGTTTGATGTGATAATGACTCTTACATGTCCAAAATTAATTATGAATCATTTTAAAAAATTATAAAGACAATATAAGAATCTTTGATAGGTTTTTAGTGAGTGAAACATATCTTGAACTAAAATTTCAATTTTAAACTAATAACATATACTTTGAGTCATACGAGGAACACTATGTATCATATTGAAGTGTGAATGATTCATATATGTCACAAATGACCTATGTATCATTTTACTATTTTATTGAAGAAATGTGAATGTGTTTGTTTGGTTTTGAGTATGTCACTTATGGTGTTTACTAAAATGTAATTTTAAACTGAAACAAGAACATTGAGTCATATCAGTCACACAATGCATAGAATTGATGTGAAACTGACTTCTATACATCATAAATGACTTATGGATCATTTTAATAATTCATAAAAAAAATCCAAAAGCGTTTGGTTGGTTTTGAGTATGTCACTTGTTTTTCTTCACTAAAATGTCATTTTAAACTGAAAACACGCACTTTGAGTCATACTGGTCGCATAGTGTGTCAGTTTGAAATGAGAATAATTTACACATGTCATAAATGACTTATGATTTTTTTTTCCTAAATTATAAAGACTATATGATCATAGTTTCTTAGTTTCTAGTGAGTAATGCAAGTTTTTAACTAAATTGTCAATTTTAAAATGATAACGGACATTTGGAGTCATATCAGGCACATTGTATATCAAATTTATGTGTGGCTGATTCCTACACATCAAAAAATGACTTATAGATCATTTTTATGAAGTATCAAAATAATCAAAATGTGTTTTCTCAGTTTTGAGTATGTGACATGTGTTTTCAAATAAAATGTCAATTTTAAACTGAAAACACACACTTTGATTCATACTGAACACATCGTGTATCGGATAGAGGTGTGGGTGATTCCTACATCTCAAAAATGACTTATGTATCACTTTTATAAAGTATTAGATAAAAATATATGGAAATTAAGTAAAAACATATATAAAAATATGATTAAATCAACTAAATAAATAGTAGGAAGTCACCTCTTAATGATTTCTGCATACATTATGACACCAGGTATACTGCCCATTAATTTATAAAAAAAATTCTATTTCCTCTTGTGAATATGAGGACTGTTGAAAATCCTGTTAGTATTAGAAAAATATAAATAAATAAATTATTTATAAATATTTTAAATGAAATTGTAATTATCTTTTAAAATAGTTCTTTGGGGATTCTAGTTTGTTAATGGAATATGATATTGTTCATAAATTTCCAAATATAATAACCACAATCTTTTTCATTGGTTTGTTTTGGAAACTATAGAAACATTGAATAATTAATTAATTTCTTTTGATATATATTTTTATAGTGAAATATTATTATATATACCCTAATACTTATCCACTTGTATAATTCAATAATCTCCTTGTGCTCATGGACTGTCCTTATTCCACGGTTTTGATGATATTTAAACACCACCCAATCATAACAAAATTTTCATTAAAACATAATCTAAAATATATAACTTGAAGTTTACCTATAAAATAGTTCATTTAGTGTATTCCAAATTGAAAAACGTCATCATGTGTGGTTGGTTTTTTTGGGTATCCTAGCATTAAATTGAGAAAACAAACTATGGAGTTTCCAGATTGACAGTAATGAATAACCATTGATGGATAAAAAAGGAATAAGTAATGAAATTAATGATAAAATATTTTACATGATTAAATTATAGATTTTTACCCCTACATCATGGGTATTAAAAAGAGTCTGTCATCTTTAAGTTTTCTTTCAAACATTGTGTCTAGTTTTAACACTATTTTATCAAATTGATTTGTTTATAATGAT
The DNA here is from genome assembly GCA_963277665.1 of Viscum album. NCBI lineage: Eukaryota > Viridiplantae > Streptophyta > Magnoliopsida > Santalales > Viscaceae > Viscum > Viscum album. Next base: position 327,504,092 of record OY728144.1, on the reverse strand, counting down.
AATTATTGTGTAGAAGTTATGTGAGGACTAATGAGTCCAAATTTCTATCAATATGGTTTTCCCATAAAATAGTATTGATATATATGCCTGCAAAAAATTATGAATAGTATTCATTCATAATTAGCATATTAGATCATCTATTATACAAACAAATCATGAAAACATACCTTATTTATACATTTAAAATTGATACTCCTATCCATTCATGCATGAGGATTTCATTTACATTCCCAAGACCAATATATTCTGTAATGGACTCTCTATACATATGTTCATCAAAATCAATTCTGGTCCTATCAACACTTTTTGACATTGTATCTGTATGAACCTTTAATTTTAGTAAACAATGAATTTGAATGAGTGGGGTAAAGCTAATTTGTGAAGATACTTTCAATTGGTTGGTTGATTTTTTAGATCATTTTTATTCAACATTCTATTTAACCCCTTACCTCTGTCAATCTATAATTACATCCATTAGTTCTATCCTTTTTTCATTAATTGTTAAAGTTTTCCATGAAAAATAAATTGTAAATGAAAACATCCTTGTCGACATGTTTTTTACATGATATAAAGTTTATCCTATGAAATTTCCAATAGCTTGCTCAGATTTACAAATATTCACATCATCAAGTGGAACATGTAGCTCAATGCTCAGCTCATGAGCTATGTGAATCCCAACTCTCACATGACCTAATTGAAGTTGGTTTTTGTGTAGAATATCTACTTTGATATTGTACATGGTACCCCTCAAAATAAGAAGATGAGTGGGTTTTTTTATAAAAGAGGTGACATGAATTGGTCTCCCAATTCACGCCCCAAAGGAATTTATTAAAAGAAAGAATTATAATACAAAAAACAAGGTGTGAATAGCTTACACCAACATGTGATTGAGGGGGATACAAAATGAGATTCCAATAGGAACAAATAATAGTTTGTATTGCATAAAAACTTGTCCAATATGTCATGTTATCAGACTGTCAAGAGCTTCTTCCATTAACGGTAGTGGCAGTGCCACACCATTAGTAAAACTTACGTGGTATGAGAAGAAAGATCCCTTAAAGGGAAAAACCAAATATGATCCAGAAAAGGGGATCTAAAACTCGAGTGGAAGTAATCTATTGAAATCCCATAATTAATCTTTAAATTCTCTGCTTACACAACAAGTATAGACACCATATGTCGGCCTCCATCAGGCCAAAGCACAAACTAAAGAACCAATAGGCCACTTCATTAGAAATTACTGCCTCAATAGCAACTGAAATATGAGAAGACCATAGCATAGAAAAGTATCCATTACTAGCCAAGATCAAAATCGAGGAGACAAGAAGAAACCCAGAAACCATGAATCCCTAGAACATAATCCATCATCGAAGCAACAAGATCATTCCAAAGGGATCACTTTGAATTCAAAGTTAGCATTCTTCTTAAACTCTTCCACCACTTTAAGAAACATACTCTTTTTGAGTTAAAGGTATGTGTTAACGGACATTTCAACCTTTTTATATTGATGAAAGGAAGTTTCATCAATCTCATCCATCCAAGAGCCAAGTTCCTATGAGAAGTATGATTTCTCTTTGATTTGATAAGCATCTCTATAGGTAGGGTCATTTTCAGGGTCACTGTCAATATCACTTGAGTCTGTTGACTCTGAGTATTCTGACAAATGATCAATAGGTGTGTGATTTTATGGTGTATCAACCACCATTGGAAGTGATGGTGGTTCAGTTCATTCCATTATAGAGACATGATAATCTATTATAATAATTGTTCTCTCAATCTAAGAGTAGTATCTATATTTCTTCATTTTTATAGGATTTGGGGTAATAAAACCATAAGCATCATCCATTGGTTTTTTACCTTTACTTGCACTTGATTTTATGTATTCATCATCAATTTTATCAGATTGGTCCTCATCTATCTGTATATCGGTAGAATCAGAGAGATCACCCTGATCTTTATCTTGTGTACCACATGCATCAGAGGGTGTCTCATGTACTTTCATCAGGGTTGAAGAATTAGTGATGGAATGCATGTCAGTGAGAAGAGAATCAACAAAGCTTGAAATTCCCTCAGAGGAAATAGGAGGATGTGTAGGAGGAGAATTCTGGGCATTAACCATAGGTTCATTTTTCACATCTGCCTTAATCTCTTCAGAAGGAACCTTGTCAACATAGGGTCCTACCTCAGCTTTGGTACCATCATCCAATCCAATATTCTTTTTTCTTTTTTCAACCCAAGTAGCATTAATGGTAAAAGGATGTAAAGACTTTTAGTCATAATCCTTTTAGGCATGTCCCAGTTTGATGCAGGAGTGGCAATACTCGGGTAGTTTTTTATAAACTACCTCCTAAAAGAAGCCATATTCACCATTTTGCATCCAAATTTGAGAAATAAGAGCCTGAAAAACATCAATTTCAATACAAACTCTAGAAACTAAAGGTATACAAATATTCCTCATCGTCGAGTCTAGTTTCAATGGTTTACTAATAATCATGGAGATTAGAAATAGGGTATCTTTCTTGAACAAATAGAGTGGAAATCTAAGTAGACTAGTCTAGATCAGAATAATGGGTGACTAATATAAGGTTCGAAAGTTGGGGTCTATTTAATAATTGTCATGGATAATCCACCAAAAAACCATGAATGTTTCTCCCAAATTTATAGTAATCATCCTCAAAAGAAAAACAAAGAATCACATTCAAATAATTCAAGAGGCTGATGTGAAATCTTATGAATCCAATGACTTTGAGAGATCTTTGATGGTATTTCAATGGAAGTCTGTGTTTATAGAACTTTCAAACTAGAAAAAATCACAAATCATATGAAATAATGGTTACCTCATTTGTTGCGAAATAAATTTTCGGTTGTCCATAGTGACAATAGTTATTAGGTTTGATGAAGAGATATTGGACCACGGTAACATTTTTGTGGGTCTCGGTAGCTTTTTAAGAACGTCCAGCAACCACATCAATTAAGGATCTCGAAGATAAAGTAGGGTTCCGCACATTTCCCTCTATCAGGATTATCTCCCCCCCCCCTCAAATAATAACGAGATAAGTGGGTGTTGATAGATATAAATCGCAGTCATTTTCACCCTATATAATATTATTACAGGAAAGCTATCAGTGTCTTATTAATTCACATTTCATAGGAACAATTACGAAAATATTGATTACCTCTTCTAAGAGATCCCTTTATGGGGAATGGCTCACCTTAAAGTTGGTTGGGAGTGATATATTCACATAGTTGTCTTTCTTATTCTATTTCTTCTCTTTTATTTATTCCCATAACATTTTATAACAACTATTAATACCAATTAAATTTATATTTTAGAGAATCTAATAATTTCTAAAACTCTTCCATTTTCTTATATTTATCCCCATGTTCATTTCTTTTCTAAAAATATGTTTGGGGTGACACCTCAAAACCCACACCTCTAGCACGGGCATACTTTTCTAGCTACTTCGATGCCACTAATAGTAGTTTTTCATAAGGTATAGATGATGATGATTCTTGTGACTAAGTCAAATAAAAAATATAGGAAAATAATTGGTCATTATTATATAATAGATATTTAAAGAATTTTTTTTATTATGTCATACTGATACATGCTTCCCACACTTTTTTGTGTTTTCATATATTGGTATCTCTTCCTTATTTACACATGTCTCCTTCCATAGCACATGATGTGGGATGGAAGTGGAATTGTATTTTGATTCATTAATCAGTATATAAACATGTGAACATAATTATGTTTCTGTTTCATATCACATAAAATTATTATGTTAGATTTAAAATACATAGCATTTTTTTCTAGTGAAACATACCTCATCTTGATTTATGGAAGGGGTACATTGATTTTGCTTCTCATTTCTAATTTTCAGCACTCAGTTTCTATTTCATAAATTAAAAATTCTTAATCAAAGTGATTAATACATGTATTATCAAGAAATTTATTACTATTCACAATGTAACTGAAAATATGTCTTCTCGTGACAACCAATAAAGGCTTCCCATGCTTAGTGGTTTATCAGGTATGCATACAGCTATGGTGGGTGAAAGTTTATTTTCCCTTTATCATATTTGATATGATACTTTTTATAATTGTTTGAAATCCTCCATGAGCCTTTCCAGTGAGAATTAATATAAATTTAATTAGGGGATCATCTACTAAAAATGCACTCCGTGAGGGATAATGAATAGTATGTCAACATTTCATTATTTTTTTTTTAGTAAAATAAAGAAATTATATCATAATTTTACCCTAATATCTTCCAAAATAAATTTATTAAGCATAGAAACAAAATTGTTCCATGAATCTATGTCAATCGAAACACACATGTGAGTGGTAAGCCTAATAAAACTACTGAGCATAACCTTGTTAGGGTTAAAAGTTTGCCCGTGTACATTCCAACCAACCTTGAATTTGATGTCTTTGTTTCTTTCCTTAATAATTTTTACTAAAAACATCATGTTATGACTCTCCTATATTTTTTTGGGACATATTTTTTTTATCATCTACCATTTCCTAGGCTTCAAAATCATCAATATGTTGTTCCTATGGATTGGTAGCATCAACATGTGTTGAAGGTTGTTGTTCTTCTGCATTGGGAGAACCCTCATATTGAGAAACCTATTATTCCTCAGGATTGAGAGCATAAACATTTGTAGAAGTAATTATCTATAGAAGTAGTTGAACATTTAATTTAGATTACATAAATTTAGTAGTGAACGTATAATAATATGAGGTAATACAATGTATATTAAAAAAAATACAACTTGATTATTTAAATCCCTTTTCTAAATGTTGAAGGCATTTTCCCCTCTATCGAGTATCCAAATCACTTCATTGTGGTCCCCTCTAACATAAAAGACCCCATATACATTAGGACCACTATGAAATGATTTTTATGTCCCAATGAAAGGTTCAATCTCATTTGAATTGACATATTACCCTTCTAAGGTTTTGGTTGATAACAGAACAATTGACCGCTTTTTCTTTTTGGGATCTCAAACATAAAATATGTGTACCTCCTATGATGCTATTATAAATGGTTTATATTTGTACCCTTCCTTAATTAAATCCACTTTCATGAATCCCAATTAATATATTTTAACAAAACTTCTCTTATCATCCCACATGCATTATAAAATAGGCACATGGAATGTTATATAATCCAAATCCCATATTTGTTTAATGATACCAAAATATGACATATTTTCATAAATTTAATTTTTATCCTTATTACCATATACATTCATCAATTCAACAACAAGTGTAACTCCACTATTTTTAATGGTGCTTCAATCATCAAGTTCATTTGTATATAACATATAACCATTAATTACATACCCATTATATGATAATACATGCACACTTGTTCCTTTGGTTATCCATTGATGTTGTTCTAAAATTGAAGCCAAATTTTTAGTTGACTCGTTAAAAATATAGTCATGAAACCATATTATAAACTTTTTATTACATGTATTTGGTATCCATATTTCATCCCTTGAGGGATTCAAATGCCTAATAATTTCATTGTGGGTTTCAACGTATGGGTAAAATTCTAAACTGTTATGAAAAACATAACAGTGGGACTGCTACCAGTCTGTAATAGTATTTTTGAAAACATCTATTTCAGAAATTACTTTACCCACAAGCCTCCCAAAGTGACAAGATTTAAATATAATAATTCCTTTCATATCAGACGGGTAGTTAGCACATAATTCAATGACTTCCTCAACAACATATCACTCTGTAAAATAATCTTATGGATGACTTTAATTTTTGACATACCCTATCAAAATAATTATATATTGTTTAATGGGGTACATATACCTATAATATATAGGACCACATAGTCAAACATCTCTTATAAAGTGATGCATCAAGTGAACCATCATATTAATGAATGTTTATGGGAAGAACATATCCAATTCACAAAATATGACCAAAATTTCCTTTCCATAGTTGGAAATTTCAGTTGGTCTATTACTTTTCTCCATATATATTTGAAAAAGAAACAGATCTTGGTTAATTTATGATGATCATTCTTGGAAGAAATGAAACATAAATCTACAACCATTATATCTTGCATCAAAAAATGAAAATCATAATATTTCAAACCCTTTAACATCGAATTAATCATTGATAAGATATTCATGACATTTGATTATTACCCCTCAAGAACCTTTACACCATTAATGAAGTTGAAAAATAGATATCTCTCTTTATAGGAAAGAGTGTAAGTAGTTGGAGGAAGAAAAGTACATTTTTCACTCTTCACTGATGTAAAATATTCTTGTATTCTCATGTCAATCATGCACAACCTAGCCTTAATTCCATCAATTGTTTTTTTCGGGTGCATTTAGTAACATACCAGTGACACTATCACATACATTTTTTTCAACATGCATAACATCAATGAAATTACTGATATAAAAACAATTCTAGTATGGTAATTATAAAACTAATCTCTTTTTTCAATCAGTTTTTGTATGGTTTTTCAAAATATATTTACAAAAAGTAGTGTCCATATCTTTAAAATTCTCAAATAGTTGATCATTTATTAGTAGAGATAGTGTTGTACATTATTCTAGACTCCCATTGAATGATTTCGTCCATGATCGATACTTATGTCATTAGGGTAGAAATCTTCTATGTCTTAGAAACATAGTCTTCGATGAATGTTTCAACCAAATTGATTGTGTACCTTGTTCAGAAATGGGAAAGCCTTGATTTTCTATAATGTTATATCTTCAAAATTTTCCATAACAAAGAAAGTTATTTATCATCCCATACAACATGGATCTAGACATGAAATTTTTATTTCTATAAGAATCATATAACATAATACTTGAATCTCACAATAATTTAACATATTTGATCAACAGATCCAAATAACCATCAATATCATTACTCGTGTATTTTGGTCCTGATATAAGCAGATATAAAATAATTTATTTTCATTTCATGCATAATTTTGGTGGAAAGTTATAATTTACCAGCATAAATGGCTATGTACTATGAGTGAAGATTTGAAAAGCAAAATTATTCACTCCATCTATAGATAGCATAAGAAAAATGTTTCTTCACTTGTTTCCAAATTCAAGATACTCATGATCAATTCTATTCCACTAAGGTCAGTCTTTCAGGTGATGAAGTTTCCTGTATTTATTTCTTTTATCTGAATTCCATGTAAATTGTCTTAGAGTCTAATCACTTCTATATAGGATCCCAAACCTTAGAGTGATTTCAAAGTATCATACAACTTTATTAGGACCTGATTTATCTTTCTTGTATTGAGAAGCACCATAGTTTGGGCATTTTTAAGTGATTGTTGGTCCTTTTGAAACTATATACTGTCATTTGGACATACTTGTATTCTTTTAGAGATCATACCCATTGAACGTAGAATTCATTTAGTGCCATATTTTTTGTATGGAATATCATTATATTCTAGGAGAATATCATTCAATGGAGCATGTAGTTTGGTAAAACTAGCATCACTCCATCTGTTTCTAGATTTTTAAATTTAATGTTTCAGTATGGGTGACTATGATGTATATTTAGTACAACCGGCATACATTGGAATATTTTCAAAAATACTTAACTTATCAAAAAAATTTGGACAATCATGAAGTTCATATTCAACTGTCATTTTCATTTCCTCAATACGATCTTAAGAAGAGGTTGAAATGTAACATAAACATTCGTATTAAAACTCGTATACAAAATGTCAATACTTTAACCATAAACCATGAATGGAATTAAAATAACTCATCCATAGTGAAACATATCACAAAACCTTAAATACAATATAGAAAAATTTTATCATAATAAATCAACTTCAAACAAGTGTAAAATTTATCAAAGGATGTTGACATAGATAAAATCAAAACTATTTGAGAGAAATATCTCTTTCTATTTTGAAATAATTTAAGAGTCACATAATTATAAATAAAATTTTTATTTTGAAAATATTCTTATAATCTTGTAAGGGAAGCTTATATGATGTTATAATGGAAGAAAATAGTTGCACCCGTCGTATAAGTTAAAAAAGACATTCTTACCTTAATTTTGTCGAAAAGGTTATAAAGTACCTTGTTTGGAAAGCAATGGAAATATTCCTTTCAGAAACATATATGGTAAAATAAGGGTATAAATGAATTTAACCCATTGTATATTAAATAGTAAAAATGTTTTGAAATACATTTTAAGAAACATGGATGTGGATGATAAAGTGGTCCCAGTAGATAATTACGTATAAACGACCTCAGATAATGAGGAAATTGTAGAATTAACCATTACCTTGTACTTTTACTTGTTCAAGGGTAGTTTAAACACCTGTATAATGTTGAAATCATGGTTATTAAATTATAAAAGAACCATATACATAAATATTATATCATATATGATCTTTTAATATTGCTTTGTTAATAATATTTTAGTATTATCATCATTTCGGGTGTTAACTGATTTGTTTTCCTTTATATGTTTTGATACATAAGCCATGTTTGTTATGGATTGGATGTATATTATTCCTATACAGAATGATATCAGGTCATTAAAAATTATTTTTAATCATCAAATGAAAATTATTCTTGAATGGTTATGATGGGGAATGAATCTCATCGCGTTTGTGGAGACGGTAATCCGTACGTACGCACGAGCGACAATATCATTATATTGATGGTGATATCATATTTAATTGGATGTTATATCATATATAAAGAATAATTAAAATGTTTTATTTATTATTTACATCAATTATACATCATTATTATACCCATTCAAACAGTGAAGTGTTGACTGACAAACTACACCATGACGTGGAGACGGTAAGTCGTACGTACGCACGTATAGTGAATTTGTTATTCATGTGATGGATAGAATAATTAATATGGTTGAAACATTTTTATAATAACATCACAGTATATAGAATATATTTTAGTTATTATTTTATAATTGAAACAACATGGAAAGAGGAAGTGGAAGAAGAAAAAAACATGAAAGAGTTGATTAAATAATTACCTCTTCTTCAGGTTCTTCCTTTTGATTTGATCAAAAGGGATCTTTAAGTTGGCTTTATGAACAAATTAAGGCCTCTATTATGATGTGAGGAATGTTGGGAGGATATTTGGGTAAGGTTTTTCCTAGAAAAAATTATTTTGAGGAGTGAATTTGAGAGAATAGAAAGTGTCCTTTTATAAGAGGGGTGAGGGGAACCTTAGGAAAGACATAAAATATTATTTTATAATAAATTCATATTCGATTTATAATGGATCCAAAATGATTTATTTAGAGTCTAAGAAGGTTATGGGTATAAATCATCTAAACCAATTTGTTTTAGATATTTTTGTGTCACTATATTAACCTTATCCTTTAGATTTAACTCCTAGTAAAATAGTTTGACATTTACCATGTCTCTTTGTATTATTATATTATACGGTTAGTAAACATAATATAAACTTACAAGATAACCCCAAGTGGTTCAGTATTGATATATATAATCTTATATAAGTAATTTGGATGAAACCTATATTTTTTTTAATATTATATCAATTAATAATATAATATTTGTTTTAAAAACTTATTTCTGTCAATTTTGACACTATTTCGTAATTGATTTTTTTTAAAGTCCTAAAAACTTTATTACATAAAAATAAATTCATTTAATCAATAATAACATGTCATATTAACCAATAAAATTCTTATATTTTATAAAAATTCTCAATTTACATTTATTTGGGTATTTATAATATCAATTATTTTAATATTTCATTAATAATTTAATTACTACAGCATCATTGTGTCATAAATAAATTAAATTATTTAATGTCTAAAAATTATAAATAAAATACCATTATGTAGTAAATATTTTAATATTTCTAATGAATATTTATAGTCAAATTTATCTTATGTTTAACCCTATATTAAAAATGGTTTAGTTATTAAACTTTGAATTTAACACTTTTAACTCTTCTTTAAATAAAATAATAATAAATGTCCTAGTCTAATCCAATTGAACCAAAGAGGTTCATATTTTATTCATAAGGTTGTTTTTGGTCAAATTATACTTATCCAATAGAATTAGGGCATGTTTTAGGGTAATTATGATATCCTTTTTTCCTATAATTACCCTATTTACTTTTCACCATGGTAAATAAAAGTAAAAAAGTTACTATTCACCAAAGATGATTTTCATCTTATTGAACCACATTTTACTTACTGATATTAACTATGTCTCTCAGATTTTTGAAATTCAACTCACAGAAGCATTAAAATTAAGTTTTATACAAATTTGGAAATGCTCCTAGGACGTGAGTAAAAGACGGTAAAAGTTTGATAAAATTTTATATATCTAAACTTATTAAAAAATGACTCCAATGAATTACGTTGAACATATATAAGTATTATGTATCTATTTTGACCTAAAATAATTAAATATTTAATTAAAAGGTTGATTTTAAACAATAACGCAGTGTTTTCACTATTCATCAAAAATTGAAAGCTTTCAGAAAAATACCAAAAATTCACCCTAAGCTAATTTTGATATTCTGATTCCAAAAATTAAGTCCATTGTGAATGATAAAATTTATAAAATCTCAAAAATTGGGTTTTATTATTCACAATGGCTAGTTTGAATGGTTATGGTGTGTTTGAACTCGATGTTGCATACAACCCAAGCTATTGTATTTTTCAAAGGAAAACGTACTGTGGAGGCTTGGGGTGTTACATTCTCCCCTCCTTAAAACAGTATTCTGCCTACAAATTTCTAGAATATTACTGCATAAAAAGATTCTGGTGGTTTTTCAACATAAGTTCCTCCGATTCCCAAGTTGGCTTTTCCATCTTATGATTTCTCCATAAAACTTTTATTAGACGAGTTGTCTGGTTTCTCAGCACTTGTTCTCTGGTATCAAGAATTTTGACAGGCTCTTCACAATAAGATAGATCAAGTTCCATTTCAATTTCACCATAGGTCATTACATGTGTTAGTTCAGGCATATATTTTATCGATGGTGATACATGGAACACATCGTGAACTTTAGAGAGACTTGGTATCATTTACAAACGGTAAGCTACAACCCCAAATCGTTCTAGAATTTCGAAAGGTCTGATGTACATGGGACTTAGTTTACCCTTCTTACTGAATCGTATAACTCCCTTCCATGGATATACCTTCAAGAAAACATGGTCTCCTACCTGAAATTCCAAATCCTTCCTTTAGTTATCAACATAGCTCTTCTACCTACTTTTCGCTGCTTTGATGTGGGTTTGGATAACCTTCACCTTTTCCATCATTTCCTTAACAAGTTATGGGCCTACGAGTCTTATTTCACCAACATCATCCCAACAAGTTGGTGTGCGACATATCTTTCCATATAACGCTTCATATGGTGCCATATGAATACTTGAATGGAAGATATTGTTACAGGAAAATTCTACCATAGGTAAATATTGATCCCACATACCTTGAAAGTCAAGTGAGAAAGATCTCAACATGTCTTATAAAGTTTGAATAGTCCATTCTGATTGTCCATCAGTTTGAGGGTGGTAGGTAGTGCTCAAACAAAGTTCAGTATCCATTTCCTTCTGAATAATTTTCAAGAATCTGGATATAAAATGGGGATCATGATGAGAAACAATCAATAAGGGTACTCCATAAAGTCTTAAAAATTCATTAATATATAGTCTTGCTAAACTTTCAAGTTTTAAATCTTATCTTATAGCAAGAAAATGTGCTGACTTGGTAAGACGATCAACAATGACCGATATTGTGTCATTCCTTCTAGGATTATTTGGTTGCCCCATGAAAAATTCCATCATAATATCATCCCATTTCCACTCAGGTATGGGAAGATGTTTTATGACTCCTCTAGGATGTTGTCTTCCAGCTTTCACTTATTGAAAAACAATACATCTCAACACAAAATCATAAATATCTCTCTTCATGTTGTCCCACCAAAAATGTTATTTCAAATCTCTATACATCTTAGTGCTACCAGGGTGTATAGAGAAATTAGAGCTATGAGAATCATCCAACAATTCCCTTTTTCAGATCAGGTATATCGGGAACACAAATTCTCTTCCCAAATTTCAAAATCCCATCTTCATATACGAAGTCGATCAATCTCCCACTGTACATAGCTTTAATTTTCTTTTGAAATTCCTCATTATCACCCTGAGAATTTTTTATCCTTTCTAATAAAGATGGTTTGGTAACCATTTGAAAAAGTACTGATGTTTCACCTTCCATGATTATTCCCATATCCATCTTTACTAGATCCATGAAAATAGGATCTCTTTCAACTCTCATATTGTTCAAAACTCCATGATCCTTTCTGATAAAAGCATTTGGCACCTTGTTTTCCTTTCCTAAGTGGTAGTGTATAGTGCAATCATAATATTCGAGTAGTTCAAGTCATCGTTTTTGCCTCATGTTGAGTTCTTTCTGTGAGAAAATATACTTCAAACTCTTGTGATCGGTATATATCTCACATTTTTCACCATAGAGATAGTGTCTCCAAATCTTAAAAGCAAAGATTACAACTGATAACACAAGATCATGAGTGGGATAGTTTTGTTCATGAATTTTTATCTTTCATGATACATATGCAATAACTCTATCATTCTGCATAAGGACACATCCAAGTCCTTTCTTTGAAGCATTAATATAAATAACAAACCCATAATTTCTTGATGGTAGAGTCAAGATAGGTGTATTGACTAATATTATCTTCATTTCCTCAAAACATTCTTCACACTATTTTGTCCAAACAAATTTAAACCCTTTACATGTGAACTTGATTAATGGGTTAGCCAATCGGGCAAAATTCTGGACGAAACCCTGATAATAACCTGCTAAACTAATAAAATTGTGTACCTCAGTTATACTCATCGGTGCTGGCCATTCTTGGATTGCTCTTGTCTTTGAAGGATCAGCAGAGATTCCATCCATAGAGACAATATGGCCAATAAGAGAAGTCTCTTGAATCCAGAATTCACACTTGCTAAAATTCCCATATAATTTATTTCTTCTGGGGGGGTTTCAAAATGGTGCACAAGTGATTTTCAATATCTTCATAGATTTTGGATTATACCGGGATATCATAAATAAATACCACTACAAATTCATCAAGATATTCCTTGAAAACTATCCATGAAAATATAAGGTGCATTAGTCAGCCCAAAAGGCATTACTGTAAACTCGTAATGCCCGTACCTGGTTTGAAATTCTGTTTTCAAAATGTCTTCTTTCTTCACACACAACTGATGATATCCAGATAGAAGATCAATCTTTGAAAAATATTTATCTCCATGATGTTGGTCGAATAAATCATCAATGCGAGATAGGGGATACTTGTTCTTTATTTTTATAGCATTGATCTCCCTGTAGTCAATGCACAACCTCATAGATCCATCTTTCTTCTTAACAAAAAGAACAGGGGATCCTCATGGAGAAACACTAGGGATAATAAATCCCTTGTTAATCTATTAATCTAGTTGTTTCTTTAGTTCCACTAATTCCACAATGGCCATTCTATAATGGGTCTTCGATATGGGCCTTGAACCAAGAATTAAATAAATGGAAAACTCAATTTCTCATTCTGGAGGATGTCCAGGTAAATCTTCTAGAAACACATCAACATATTCTTACACAATAGGTACGCACTCTATTTTAACATACCTTTCATCACCCATAGTTATTTCATTCTCTACCTCCCCAATAATTAAATTTAGTTGAGCTATTGGGGGTGGATATGGATAAGAATTAGGTGGTGACGTTTCTGCCTTCAAAATAAGGTACTCTTTATCATCATCGAGAATTGTAACCTCCTTTTTCTTACAATAAATTTTCGAATCATGGTCCTAAATCCAATCCATACCAAGGATTATATCAAATTCAATCATGGGTATGATGATGAGATCAGGAGATAAAGAAAATTTATATGCCCTAATGGGAACTGATTCACAAAACATTGTTGCAATGATACTTCCCCTAGGTGTTTTGACTAACAAATCCCTTGTTAAGTTAAATTGAAAATATCTAATTTTCTTAGAAAACTGGGAAGATATAAAACAATGTTATGATCTAGAATCAAATAAAAAATTGGCTAAACTTGAGTAAACCATTAAATTACCTGCCACCACATCTTTTGGAGCTTCAACCTCAGTAGTAGTTATCGCATAAGATTTGTCTTGATCCCTTGACCTTTTCTGAGGTAAGTCTCCCTGACACTTAGGACATTCATTTTCATAATGCCCTTTTTCCCTATAATTGTAGTATTCAACATTGAAGGCCTCTTTCTTCCCTTTGTAATCACAAGCTTGGTGGCCTTTTTCACCACACTTGTAACAAACTACCATTTCCTTCAGGCAAGTACCAGGGTGTTTCTTCCCACATTTACTGTAGGATGGATATTCAACTTTTCCATTCTTCCCTTTATTTCCATTTCCAGAGTGTTCAACAGATCTCTTCTTCTCTTCCTTGGCTTTAAAGTTTTATGACTTACAGAATTCACATTCTGTCTTGATAGCACATGAGACAATATCTTCGTTCGATGAGAAGGATTGTGAGACTAATGCTTGATGGAGAAATGTTTTTAACCAATCAAAGAAACGATCAATCTTAATTCTTGGGTTATGTATATAATATGCAACATTCCTTTCTAACCTTGTAAAGTTATCCTCATATTTTGTGACATTCTCATCCACCTTTTGTCTTAGACTCAAAAATTGCCTTTCCATATTAGCTCGATGGTCACGAAGAAAATATTTTTCTAAGAAAATATCTTTACACTCCCTCCATTCCATATTTGATACTTCATCATCTTTCTTTGTGTTTTAAATCAATGACCACCATTAATCTGCATCTCCCGTGAGGTGATAAACTACCCTGACAAATTTTTCCCTTTCACTACTCCCCAAAGCATGAAATATTTTCTCTAAGGAACTTATCTATTGCTCGGCTACCAATGTATTTGTACTCCCATTAAATGTTGGTGGTTGTTGCCTCATGAAGCGGTCTAACATTGATCCTCCATTTTGTGGATTAGGGTGATCCATACGGGCAAGTCTATTATTCCAAACCTGAGTGAGTTGTCCTAATATGGTGATAAGATGATTAGCACCAGTTGCATCACTAGCTCCACTATAATTATCTTGAGTGGGAGGGAAATCCCTAAATAGATTACGTGTGTTGATATGGTTTACATTACTTCCACTAGGCACCATTTATAAACAATGTCATACACTAGATTACTTTATGAATCACAATACCTAATTCCAAATTTGTAAAACAGTTAACATAAATTGAACAGTTTATAGATATAATCCATAATCATAAAAAAGTTTTCTTTGAGGAAGTATATACTCATAAACCATTCATAATGGTTTGTAAATAAAATGAGAATTATCCTAAGCATATACCCCAGGAGTGTCATAACCAAGAGTGAAGCAAGTCCCGTTGTCGTGCACCAGTTCCCGTTCGAGTCTATATCAATGCGGTGTTTTTAGGTTTTGCCACTAGGTACATATGTGCCAGAGCCGCCTCTACCTGCTCATATCCATACAGGGATGTATTTCTTAGAAAACTCAAAAAATATCTATAATACAGAAATTCTAGGAAGTTCTTGTATACTAATCCTCTGAAACTATCTTAGGGTAATGTTCTCTAATAATAGTTTATCAAAATTTAGTTTCCAAGGTTTGTACTAAATATCCTCTGATACCAACTGTAATTCCCCGACCCTAGTTACCCAGAGTCATTGCATTATTACATAACATTGGCATGATCACAAAATATAAAGTCTCGAAAGACCGATTAGTTTAGTAGCCTTAGAAATACTAGATACACTCATAAGTTTTACATTACATTATAAAATGAAAAACTACAACAACATTGTCTCTATAGGCCACACTTGTATCCCTTATACTATCCTTACAGGTCAGTCATAATATACATCTTCGCATCTTGGGAAAAATAAAACATAGAAAGGGGTGAGCTCAGATGCTCAGTAAGGATAACAACATAGCAGAAACTTTCATAAAAAACATAAACATTTAAGGTAATGTATAAGTCTAAAAAAAGCCTATTAAACTTGAACTTCAACATAATATGGAAAAGATAAAATAAAATAATTCCATTTAATTATTCACAAGGATATTCTAATAGTATAATATGCACATGAAATATCAATATCCACCTTCATAATGATGGAATGCATAATGCCGAACTTTAATTTCTGTGTCAAGGCCTCGTGCCAGGACCTATGGGCTAACTGTAATCGGACCCCAACCCGGAGAGCCTCTGTAACCGGACTCCAACCCGGAGAGCCTCTATAACCAGACTCTAACCCATAGAATCTATTGTAACCGTACCCCAACCCAGATGGCTTACTTTTACCGGTCCCCAAACCAGAACATACTATTCCAACACATTCATCTTAAGAAGATGTTGAAATATAACATAAACATTCGTATTAAAAATGGCATACGAAATGTAAATAATTTAACCATAAACCATGAATGGCATAAAAATAACTCATCCATAGTCAAACATATCACAAAACCTTAAATACAATATGGAATATTTGTATCATAATAAATCAACTTCAAACAAGTGTAAAATTTATCAAAGGATATTGAAATAGATGAAATCAAAACTATTTGAGAGAAATATCTCTTTCTATTTTGAAATAATTTAAGAGTCACATAATTATAAATAAAATTTTTATTTTAAAAATATTATTATAATCTTTTAAGGAAAGATTCGATGATTTTATAATGGTGGAAAATAGCCGCACTCACCGTATAAGTTAAAAAAGACATTCTTACCTTAATTTTGTCAAAAAGGTTATAAAGTACCTAGTTTGGAAAACGATGGAAAGATTTATTTCAAAAACATATAAGGTCAAATAAGGGAATAAATTACTTTAATCCATTGTCTAGTAAATAGTAAAAAAAAAATTGAAATATATTTTAAGAAACATGGATATGGATGATAAAGAGGTCCCAGTAGATAATTATGTATAAAAAACCTCGGATAATGAGGAGATTGTAGAATTAGCCCTTACCATGTACTTTTCCTTGGTTGAGGTTAGGTTAACCTCCTATATAATGGTGAAATCATTGTTATTAAATTATACAAGAATCATATACATAAATATGATATCATATATGATATTTTAATATTTCTTTGTCAATAATATTTTAGTATTATCGTCGTTTCGGGTGTTAACTAATTCATTTTCATTGATATGTTTTGATACATAAGACATGTTTGTTATGGATAGGATGTATCTTATTTATATCCAGAAATATATCAGGTATTTAAACATTATTTTTAATCATAAAATGAAAATTATTCTTTAATGGTATGATGGGGAAGGAATCTCATCGCGTTCATAGAGACGGTAATCTCTACGCACGAGCGACAATATCATTATATTAATGGTGAGATCGTATGTAATTGGATGTTATATCATATATAAATAATAATTAACATGTTGTATTTATTATTTATATCAATTATACATCATTATTATACCCATACAAACAGTGAAGTGTTGAGTGAAAAACTACACCACGACGTGGAGATGGTAAGCCGTACGTACGCACTTATGGTGACTTTGTCATTCATATGATGGATAGAATAATTAATTTGGTTGCACCATTTTTTTAATAATATCACATTATATAGAAGATACTGGATATATTATTTTAGAATGGAAACAACAAGTAAAGAGGAAGTGGAAGAAGAAAAGAACTTGAAAGAGATGATGAAATATTTACCTCTACTTCGAGTTATTCCTTTTGATTTGATCAAAAGGGCTCCTTAAGTTGAATTTATGACCAAAGGAAGGCCTCTAGTATGAAGTTAGGGAAGTTGGAAGGATATTTTGGAATGTTTCGACATATCCAAATGACTTTTGAGGAGTGAATTTGAGAGAAGGGGAAGTGCCCTTTTATAAGAGGGGTGAGGGGCACCTTAGGAGAAACTTAAAATATTATTTTATTATAAATTCATATTCAGTTTATAATGGCTCCAAAATAATTTATTTCTATGATAAGGTGGGTATGGGTATAAATACTCTCAATAAATAGGTTTTTTATAGGTTTGGGTCACCATATTAACCTTATCTTTTAGATTTAACTCTTAGTTAAATAGTTTGACATTTTCCATATATCTTTGTATTTTTATATTATATGGTTAATAAACTTACAATAAACATTACAGAGAACCCCAAGTGGTTCATTATTGATATATTTAATATTATCTAGGTACTTTTCCCGAACCTTATATTTTTAGGAATATTATATCAATTAATAATATAATATTTGTTTTAAAAACCTATTTATGTCAATTTTAACACTATTTCGTAATTGATTTTTGTTAAAGTTCTAACAACTTTATTACTTAGAAATAAATTAATTTAATCAATACTAACATGTCATATTAACCATTAAAATTATTTTATTTCATAAAAAGTCTCAATTTACATTTATTTGGGTTTTTATAATATCAATTATTTTAATATTTCATTAATAAGGTAATTACTGCATCGTCATTGTGTCATAAATAAATTAAAGTATTTAATGTATAAAAATTATAAATAAAATACCATTATGTAGGAAATATTTTTATCTTTATAATTAATATTTTTTGTCTAATTTATATTATGTGTAACCCTATATTAAAAATGGTTTAGTTATTAAACTTTGAATTTAACACTTTTAACTCTTCTTTAAATAAAATAATAATAAATGCCCTAATCTAATCCAAGTGGACCAAAGAGGTTCATATTTTATTCCTAATGTTGTTTTATCAAATTATACTTATCCAATAGAATTAGTACATGTGTTAGGGTAATTATGATATCCTTTTTACCCATAATTAACCTATTTACTTTTAACTATGGCAAATAAAAGTAAAAAGTTACTATTCAGAATAAATTATTTTCATCTTATTGAACCGCATTTTACTTACTGATATTAACCATGTCTCTTATATTTTTTAAATTCAACTCACAGAAGCGGTAAAATTAATTTTTATACAAATTTGGAAATGCTCCTAGGTGGTGGGTAAAAGACGGTAAAAGTTCGATAAAATTTTATATATCTAAACTTATTATAAAATGACTCCAATGAATTAATTTGAACATATATAAGTATTATTTATAAATTCTTACCTAAAATAAATTTAAATAAAATAATAAAATATTTAATTAAAAAGTCGATTTTAAACAATAACGTAGTGTTTTTCACTATTCATCAAAAATTGAAAGTTTTCAGAAAAATACCAAAAATTCACCCTAAGATAATTTCGACATTACGAATCCAAAAATGAAATCCATTTTGAATTATAAAATTTATAAAATTTCAAAAAGTGGGCATTACTATTCATAACGGCTAGTTTGATTGGTTGTGGTGTGTTTGAACTCGAAGTTGCATACAACACAAGCTATTGTATTATTCAAAGGGAAACGTACCATAGAAGTTTAGGGTGTTACAATTAATGAGATATAAATGGGTTTATAATTACATATATATCATGATATAAGTATGGGGGAGGTTTTAAATCATACCCCATCATTAGGTATTATACATTAGAGGGCATAACATAGAGGATGTTCTTGAATATGAGTGAAATAGAAAGGGTCCCTTAGCATATGTTAGATGGTGTTCTCCCCTTGATATTAATGACCTGAATAATAAAATTAGGTTCATTAATTAATAATTACAGAACCTATTTTACATGTAAATGATTTAGTATTACCTTTTTTAGTTCATCCATAACCTTTTTGTTTGGTTATGAGGTTTAATTTCTTTGTTTGTGTCTGTTTGTTTCATCTTCGATTTACTAATATACATGAATGGATAAACATGTAAGGTGAGAGTTGTTTTCCCAAATTGAAGTTATATGAAATTTGTGAACATCCAAAAGATTACATGGTTGTAAATTTAATTTTCTTACTTGGAGTTACGGTGAATCATTATATAAAACATTAATTAAAAACTCTTGGATTAATGTGGTGATTTTTCTCCCAATTAAATTGTTTTGTATTATCATTTTACACCGTGAATTTATAAATATTTCAGCATATTAAATAAGATAAAATACATATATTATGATCTCTTTCAACCATTAAAATGGTTTCATGATGAGTCTAGAAGATGGTAAAGTAAATTGAAAACCTGTTATCCTTGAGTGTGATAAATCAACACATCTTGGATGGTATTTTCATTTATAGAATAAAAGGAAGGGTGGGGAGAGATTATGATAAAATATCCCATTATAATAATATAATTACATTACATGTATGTTACTGGAGTTATCATACCATTTGGGTGAAGGGAGTTGAGGCAAGAAACAAGAAAAGAAAAGAACTTGAAAGAAAATAAAATAATCTGAAAGAGGAATTTACCTCTTGAGTTTATCTCCTTTGAGAGCCTATTATGGGGAGAGGATTTTGTCTTTTTGGGAAACCAACGGATTTTTGGATGTTGGGAGGAGCTTGGGGAGTTATTTGGTTAGAACTTAGGCAAGGAACAAGGCTTGAGGGGAGTGTAGAGAAGAGTGGAGGTCAGTGGTTTTTATAATGGAGGAGATGAGTGAATTTTGAATACACTACTGGAAATGAACCCTTTACCAACAATTCCAAACCATTGATAAAGGTTAGATAACCATTGGTAAAATATATACCAACGGTTATCCAAACTATAGGGAAGTAATCCATAGGGAAAAACATATTCCAATGGTTTCTAGAAAATTGTTGGTATATGTTAGGAAATCTACATTATACCAACGGTTATGTGAAACCGTTGGTATAAAATTTCACCAACGGTTTAAAACCGTTGGTAAAAAAACTATTCCAATGGTTTCAAACCATTGTAATATAGTTTTTTAGAGCTTTTTACCAATAGTTTACACAAACCTTTGGTATATCTAAACATTTCACCTATATCCCAACGGTTTGTATACCGTTGGGAAAGTGTTTTTTCCAATGGTTATCTTAGAATCGTTTGTATAAAACACATTTATAGCCCTATGATAATGGTTTTAAACCACTGGCATAGGCTTTTCTATTCAATTCAGGTAGCAGCCTGCTCCTCTATTGTGTTGTTCTGTGATTTCCATGAGCAGGCTGCCCTTTTTGCATTTCCAGCTTCCCCAACTCCAATTACCTGAAATAACCAACTATAACACATACATATACACAATTAATTCATATATACACAATTAATTCATATATATTTAACACATAATTCACCCCGCAAATATACACATACAGAATTGAAACATAATTCATAAGGTAATTATAAACATACATAATTGATTTAGAATTCAATTCATAATTGAGATGATAATTACATGTGCAACCCGGAATTCAATTCGTAATTGAATACTAAATTGAAAACATGCATAATTTAATTATCAATTATGAATACGATACATAAAAACTGAATACGTGATTATATGTGTTATACAGAATTAAGAATACATTCAAAATTTCATTTTGTATAACACATACACGATTGAATTTAGAAATTAGAAGCTAATAACCCCAAAAATAAGGAAATGGATAAATGACTTCAACCAAAATCGAATATAATGTCCCATGGTTTGGGGAGGGTGTCGTTGAACTTAGTGATGATGATAATGGGTTTGTATCAATGAGCTTGTGTGACTTAGGGAATTTAGTTGTCCTTGGCGTACTAAATGTCATGTGTTTTAGAATAGGGGTAGGAGTTCCTCACATGATAAGTGGATTTTGTGAGGCTGGACAATGGATCCTTGTGCTAAAGTATCAACACAATCCGAATATGTTTGGTCGGTTTTCCATATGCCAATTGTTTTTACTTAAAACAGTGTACATTTTAAACAAACTAAAGAAACTTCGAGTGACACTGGCCACACCATGCCTTATATTTAGGCGGTGTTGACTCGTACACATCACAAATGACCCATGGATCGTTTTCCTAAAGTATCAATAGAATCTGAATGCATTTGTTCAGTTTTCTGTATGCCAGTTGTTGTTTTAACTTAAAATGTTGTCCATTTCAAATAAAAGTGAGACACTTTGAGTGGTACCGGCCACACCGTGCCTCGTATTGATGAGGAGTTGACTCGTACATGTCAAAAATGAACCATGGATCTTTTTTCTAAAGTATCAACACAATCCGAATACGTTTAGTCAGTTTTCCATATGCTAGTTGTTTTTACTTAAATTGGTGTCTATTTTAAACAAAATAAAGACACTTCGAGTGATATCGGTCACACTGTGCCTTGGATTGATGTGGGTTTGACTCGTACATGTCACATATGACCCATGTATCATTTTCCTAAAGTATAAACACAATATGAATGTGTTTGGTCGGTTTTTCGTATGCCAGTTGTTGTTTTCACTTAAAATGTTGTCCATTTCAAATAAAGGTGAAATACTTTGAGTGGTACTGGCCACACTGTGCCTCGTATTGAAGTAGGGTTGACTCAGAAACGTCAGAAATGACCCATGGATCTTTGTGCTAAAGAATTTACACAATCAGAATATGTTTGGTCGGTTTTCCATATGCCAGTTGTTTTTACTTAAAACAGTGTCCATTTTAAATAAAAGAGAGACACTTTGAGTGATACCGGCCACACCGTGCCTCGGATTGAGGCGGGGTTGACTCGTACATGTCAAAAATGACCCATGGATCATTTTCCTGAAGTATCAATACAATCATAAAGTGTTTGGTTGGTTTTCCATATGCAAGTTGTTAGTTTCACTTAAAATCATCTCCATTTCAAAAAAAAAGTGAGACAGTTTGAGTTGTATCGGCCACACCGTGCCTTGGATTGAGGATAAGTTGACTCGTACACATCACAAATGACCCATGGATCATTTTCCTAAAGTATCAATAGAATCCGGATGCATTTGGTTGGTTTTACGTATGCCAGTTGTTTTTTTCACTTAAAATGTTGTCCATTTCAAATAAAAGTGAGACACTTTGAGTGGTACCGGCCACACCATTCCTTAGATTGAGGCGGGGTTTACTCATACATGTCAAAAATGACCCATGGATTCTTTTTCTAAAGTATCAACACAATCTGAATATGTTTGGTCAGTTTTCCATATGCCAGTTGTTTTTACTTAAAAGGGTGTCCATTTTAAACAAAAGAAAGACAATTAGAGTGATACCGGCCACACCATGCCTCAGATTGAGATGGGATTGACTTGTGCATGTCAAATAAGACCCATGGATCGTTTTTATTAAGTATCAACACAATCTGAATGTGTTTGGTCAGTTTTCCGTATGCCAGTTGTTGTTTTCACTTAAAATGTTGTCCATTTAAAATAAAGGTGAGACACTTTGAGTGGTATCGGCCACACCGTGCCTCTGATTGAGGCAGGGTTGACTTATACACATCAAAAATGACCCATGGATCGTAGTGATAAAGTATCAACACAATCATAATATGTTTGGTCAGTTTTTCGTATGCCAATTGTTTTTACTTAAAATAGTGTCCATTTTAAACAAAATAGAGACACTTTGAGTGATATTGGCCATACCGTGCCTCGGATGAGGTAGGGTTGACTCTTACATGTCACAAATGACCTATGGATCATTTTCCTGAAGTATCAATACAATCAGAAGGCTTTTGGTTGGTTTTCCATATGCAACTTGTTGTTTCCACTTAAAATCATGTCCATTTCAAATAAAATTGAGAGAGTTTGAGTGGTACCGGCCATACCGTGCATCATATTGAGGAAAAGTTTACTTTTACACATGAAAAATGACCCATGGATAATTTTCCTAAAGTATCAAAAAAATACGAATGTTTTTGGTAAGTTTACTGTATTCCAGTTGTTTTTTTCACTTAAAATGTTGTCCATTTCAAATAAAAGTGAGACACTTTGAGTGGTAACAGCCACACCGTGCCTTGGATTGAGGTGGGGTTGACTTGTACACATCACAAATGACTCATGTATCCCTTTTCTAAAGTATTAACACAATCCGAATATGTTTGGTCAGTTTTTCGTATTCCAGTTGTTTTCACTTAAAATAGTGTCCATTTTAAACAAAAGAAAGACACTTTGAGTGATACCAGCCACACCGTGCCTCGGATTGAGGTGGGGTTGACTCTTACATGTCACAAATGACCCATGGATAGTTTTTCTAAAGTATCAATAGAATCCAAATTCATTTGTTCAGTTTTTCGTATTCCAGTTGTTGTTTTCACTTAAAATGTTGTCCATTTCAAATAAAAGTGAGACACTTTGAGTTTTACCGGCCACACTGTACCTCGTATTGAGGTGGGGTTGACTCGTAAACATCAAAAATGAACCATGTATCCTTGTGCTAAATTATCAACACAACCCGAAAATTTTTGGTTAGTTTTCCGCATGATAGTTGTTTTTACCTAAAAGGGTGGCCATTTTAAACAAAAGAAAGACACTTAGAGTGATACCGACCACACCATGAATCAGATTGAAGCGGGGTTGACTCATACACATCACATATGACCCATAGATCATTTTCCTAAAGTATCAACACAATCCGAATGATTTTGGTCGGTTTTCTGTATGCCAGTTGTAGTTTTCACCTAAAATGTTGTCCATTTCAAATAAAGGTGAGACACTTTGAGTGATACCGGCCACACCACGCCTCAGATTGGGGAAGGGTTGACTCTTAAACGTCACAAATGACCCATGGATAGTTTTTCTAAAGTATCAACAGAATCCGAATTCATTTGGTTGGTTTTCCGTATGCCAGTTATTGTTTTCACTTAAATGTTGTCCATTTCAAAAAAAAAAGTGAGACAGTTTGAGTGGTACCGGTGACACTATTCCTAGGATTGAGGTGGGGTTGACTCTTACACATTAAAAATTAACCATTGATCTTTGTTCTAAAGTATCAACAAAATCCAAATACGTTTTCTTCGTTTTCCATGTGCCAGTTGTTTTTACTTAAAAGGGTGCCCATTTTAAACAAAAGAAAGACACTTCGAGTGATACCGGCCACACCATGCCTTAGATTGAGGATGGGTTGACTTGTACACATAAAATATGACCCATGGATCATTTTCCTAAAGTATAAACACAATCTGAATGCATTTGGTCGGTTTTCTGTATGCCAGTTGTTGTTTTCACTTAAAATTTTTTCCATTTCAAATAAAGGTGAGACACTTTGAGTGGTACCAGCCACACCGTGCCTCAGATTGAGGAAAGGTTGAATCATAAACATCACAAATGATCCATGTATCGTTGTGGTAATGTATCAACACAATAAAAATATGTTTGGTTAGTTGTTCGTATGTCTGTTGTTTTTACTTAAAATAGTGTCCATTTTAAACAAAAGAGAGACACTTTGAGTGATACCGGCCACACCGTGCCTGGGATTGAGGTGTGGTTGACTCGTACACATCAAAAATGACCCACAGATCATTTTCCTAAAGTATAAATACAATCAGAAAGCTTTTGGTCAGTTTTCCGTATGCAAGTTGTTGTTTTCACTTAAAATCCTGCCCATTTCAAATAAAAGTGAGACAGTTTGAGTGGTAATGGACACACCGTGCCTCGGATTAAGACAGAGTTGACTCATACACGTCAAAAATGACCCATGGATCGTTGTCCTAAATTATCAACAGAATCCAAATGTGTTTGTTCAGTTTTTTATAAGCCAGTTGTTGTTTTCACGTAAAATGTTGTCCATTTCAAATAAAAGTGAGGCACTTTGAGTGGTTCCGGCCACACCATGCCTCAGATTGAGGCGGGGTTGACTCATACATGTCACAAATGACCCATGGATCCTTATGTTAAAGTATCAACACAATCAAAATCTCTCAAGAGCTCTTAAGGGAGGATCACCTTCGATCCTTGGGTGTTTTGAGTGTTGTCAAGTGTAGATTGAAGATCTGGGTGAGTCTAATCCCCTCCTTGCTTCCTCTTTTTGATTAGGGTTTTCACTCTTCTCTCGTCTTCTTACTAAGCTCTAAAACCCTCTTTTACATTAACATTTAGAGTGAATCTTTAAGAGTGCTTCGATGGGGATCCGAGATGCCGAATTAAGATTGTGATTGTCTCCAGAATCAAGGTAAGTGGTCCTCAGTCTTTCAGGAATTGTCATGATGTTTTATATATGCCAAATTATTGATCACCCAATTTTGGGGTGTCGGTTCTGGGGGTTGTTCGGGGTCCAGGGAGGAGGGTGAGGGGGCTGTCTGGGGGCTGTCCGGGGTCCAGGAAGGAGGGTGGGGGTTGTCTAGGGTCCAGGGAGGGGGAGGGTTGTCCAGGGTCAAAGAAGGAGGGGGGTTGTCCAGGGAGTTCCTAAACACACAATAATATGAAAACATCTTCAAGATACACCTGCATAAAAGACAGACACATAAAAGCAACCTTGCATAAAAAACAGACAAATAAAAACAGCCTAGCCTGCATAATGCACTGCATACACCTACATAAACAACACACATAAAAAGAGCACAAAAAACAGACACACTTCATAACACACTGCATAACACACTGCATAATACACTGGATACACCTCACTTCATACACCAATATAAAAAACAGCACAAAAGACATATAAAAACATACTTCAAACACCACAAAAACACCTTCAATTGCATAAAAAACACATATGTACAGAGAGAGGGGAGGGGGATGTCTGGGGTCCAGGGAGGAGGGTGGGGGGATATCCGGGGTCTAGGGAGGAGGGTGGGGGCTGTCCGGGGGCTGTCTGGGGTCTAGTGAAGAGAGTGGGGGGCTATTTGGGGGGGGGGGCTGTTTGGGGGGCTGTCTGGGGTCCAGGAAGAAGGGTGGGGAGGCTGTCTGGGGGGCTATTTGGTGGGTTTTCTGGGGTCTAGGGAGGAGCGTGGGGGGCTGTTCGGGGGGTGTACGGGGTCCAGGGAGGAGGGTGGGGGGCTATTCGGGGGGCTGTCTGGGGGGTTGTCCGGGGGCTATCTAGGGGGTTGTCCGGGGTCTAGGGAGGAGGGTGGGGGTTGTTTGGGGGGCTATCTGGGGATATGTCCAGTGGGCTGTCTGGGGTCCAGGAAGGAGGGTGGGGAGGCTATCTGGTGGGCTGTCCGGGGGGTTTTCCCTGGGGATGTCTGGGGGGTTGTCCGAGGTCTAGGGAGGAGGGGGGCTATTCTGGGGATGTCCGGGTTCCAGGAAGGAGGGTGGGGAGGCTGTCTGGGGGGGCTATCTGGGGGGCTATTTGGGGTCCAGGGAGAAGGGTGGGGGGCTGTCCGGGGGGCTGTTCAGGGTCCAGGGAGGAGGGGGTTGGGGCTGTTCGGGGGGCTGTCCTAGGTTCATGGGATGGTATTTACATATTTTCTAAGTAAATTCTTTCAAGGTTAAAAAAATAATTTCATTATATCAACTTTTAATCAGACCACCAATTTTCAGAATTCCACTAAAAATTACAATTTCATTAAAATAGGGGGATTTCACAACATCCATGCTTTTTAAAAATAAAACATTAATTATATATAAATAATCATTTAGAATCATTTAGAATCTCATTTCCTATCAATCATTAAATTTAAGGTTTCATTTATGGAGAAAAATATTACGGAACCACCGATGTTTTATCAATGTTCAAATCAACACCCATAACTGGAAAACCCATGAACCGAGGGTGGGGGTTGTCTGGGGGGGTGGGTGGGCTGTCCACGTGGGTGGAGGGGCTGTCCAGGGGGGTACGGGTTGTCCAGGGGGGTGGGGGTGTCCCTGAGGTAGGGGCTGTCTAGGGGAGGGGTCAATCAGTCACAGAAAATCATCAAGTCAAGTTTTATTTTTTATATATAAAAAAAAAGATAATGTGACATACCTAATCACACATATATTGAGGCAAAACAAATAAATAAACATCAAAGGTCAGTAATATCAGTCAAAATGTAATGGATCAATCTGTCCCTCATCACCATCATTATCATCACCATCATCGTTACCCTCACCCTCATCCTCATCGTCATCCCCATCATCGTCACCACCCTCCTCCTCGCCCTCATACTTAGCCTCTGCCTCCTCATCGTCCTCCTCCTCCACCTTGGCTTCCTCCTCACCCTCCTCCTCCGCCTCGACCTCCTCCTTGCCCTCCTCCTCCTCTGCCTCAGCCGCCTCCTCACCATCGTCTAGACCAACACTAGAAATGCCACCTGGTGCACCATATATAGAATGAATCGATGACATATATTCATCACAATAAGTGTTGGCCTCTGGTGGAAGTGTTGGACGTAAAACTTTCATCAGTTTCATAAATATAGTGTTTTCCCTAGTAGACTGTTCAACCATATCTATGGCCCTTTTTTCAGCTTGTTCTGCATGTGCCTTAACCTACTTCAACTCGGTGGCACTACAACTCGTACCTGAGGAGGTCCAATACCTCTTCGGAACTATACTCTTCCCAGGTCGGCAGCATACTCTACCAGGGTGCTCATCTCCCAACACCTGATGTAAGTGATCGTTTGGCCCAAGTTTGTCCAGTTTCTGGGAATCAAGGGCCTCTAAAGCATCCTGTTACAAATACAAATAGATTATTAAGTTAAAAAATAGAGATTAAAATTTTAAATCTACAAATTAAAACTTACAATCTTCTGCTGAGTCTTTTCATTAACCGAACTTCCTTATTTCTTCTTTCTACTCAAGCAAAACAGTTTTTCTCAAGGTACACGTCCTTCTATATTCAATTTATGCCTCTACAATGAAATTTAATGTAGGAAACCATAATTAAAAATAGTATACCAAAAAACAGTAATTTCATAACTGAAATTATATAACAACTTTAATAATCAAAAAAAATATGGAGGAAGCAATAGAAAGTGAAAGTCATAAAGAAAGATTATAAACTGTCATGCCCGCTGTCTCTCATGATCTAGAATCGTAGTGCGTCCCAATGTGTGGACGTATTTCTTAGCATCAATGTTCTTTTTATTTCTTCCAGATGCATCCTAAATAAAATTCAATAATTAGTATTAACAAAAAACATGAAAATTTTCATTTAAGTACCACTAATTTGATTAATACCATAAATTGGATAGTCTTACAATGAGTAATCATCTAACGGTACTATTCTAATGGAAAATTATCCCAACCAACATTTACATGAAATTTCATAGAAATATTTATTGAAATTTACGTGTGGGGGAATGGATTTGATTTTTGGCATCCTTTCTTTGATTTTCAATGTCTTGTCATAGACTATGCCTTATGCAGGTCAAAAACCAATCTTCCTTACCTTTTGATCTTGTTATATCTATTAAAATTAGTGTCATGAGGAGATCGAACAAGGGTTTAGTTATGAGTGTGAGATTTTTTTATAGTGCATCTTCTAAAAAAATAAGATAAAAAAGGAAAAATATAGATGATAAAAAAATAAAGAACACTTAAATCATGTTTTTTGAGTAATTTGGAGATGTTTTATGTTTTTTATATCTTCTATCTTTTCATCCTGCTCTAATGTTATATCTATATCTCTCTTGTATTTCTAGACGCACTGGTCGTGCACCCTCATTATCGAGGAAATTAAACCGCAGTTGACACCAAAATATTAATTCATATAAATACAAAAATTAATATATTGAATTAAATACAGCTGATTTTTTTACACATATCTCTTCCTAGGATTTATCCTTCACTTCATTTGGAAACTGTCTCCATGAGAGCGGGCTGACAAGAATGATGTCGGAGTATTTGGAAAGTGTCACCAAAAAACTCTGACATTGCTACCCTGATTTTTCAATCGTCTGACTATCTTCATTGTATTCCACCATCAACTGTGTGCGGTGGTTCCACACTGCACGCATGCATGTATTCCCGTGCCCCCACCTCCTATTAGTAGATGTATCTGTTATGAAAGAAAAACAAATATTTTATCAATAAATGTTATAATGAAAATAAATAATGGTGTGAGAATTTGTTAGGGTTGTATAATTATACCTGTGGTAGTCTGATCAATGGGTGCCGCTGGATTCGCAGAAACTGAAAGAAAACCTTGTACAGATGGAGTGGGTCCCAATGTATGCTCCTCAGGGAAAGACTCTGGTGGAGTAGGAGTCGAAGAAGATGGAATATAAAATCCCAGAGAGAAGGAAGTAGAATTAAAAGAATATGATAGGGATGGCTGGCCAAATGCTAGATGGGGAGTGGGAATCATCATCAGATATGGTACAGAAGGGTGAGGAGGCTCAGATGTAAAAGGTGGTGAAAACATGGGAGGCCTAAATATCCCATGTGACCCTAACGACACACCAAGATTAGAATGTGGGATGGATGGTATATTAGTGGGATGGGTAGGGTCTAATCGAGTACGCCGACCAGATCGTCTATCTCCCATACCCCCCCCCCCAATACGAACACCCCAAATATCGGGACCACTACTAGGATGCTCATCAAATAACAGTTGCTTAATAAATGGATCCTGAAAAAATGTTTAAATAAATTAATTGCATAACATTATATATTATTTAAATAAATATATTTGAAATAAAATACTCATTGTAGGCACTAGTGGTGGAATTCCTAGATCAGTCATGCGATGATTGTTATCCATAATCTAATTTTGTCGCCTCTCTTCAATTGGTTTCATTTCATTCATTTGAAAACAAATATGGAAGTAAATTGAAAAGGATAACTAATGTGTAACCCAAAAAACAATATAAATGAGAGGGAATATGGGGATTCATGGATAATTTAACTAACCATTGTTTCAGGTGAGTTTGAACAAATATATAATGAAGTCAATAAATCATATAAGATGTAATAAAGAAATTTGATTTTTAGTAGTATGATTATTTACTAAGTGTCATCAGTCTATTAAAATAACTGAACATTGATTCTACTGGATTCATAAATGGTAAAGTAGTTGTCAAAATTAAAGAAAATTTTATTTTCTTTAGATCAGGTAGATGATGAAGGTTTTAATAAATGTTTTGCAGAAGAATACAAACCATCATGTTCATTACCTGGTAAAATGTTAAAGAGAATTCTTAGAGTCATAAAAATGTTATACAAATCACAGTTGAAGTATTGAAATGTTCACCAAGTTAGAAATGCTGGTTTCATAGGTTTAAATACTGTTCGATTCCCAATTAGAAATTGCAATTCAAATAAAAATTCCAACCAATAAACATTGAAAATTCACATAACGGTCAAGTCAGATGAAACATAGTTGTAATCAACATTAAATGAATTTGAATAGTACCAACCTTAACAACCCAACTCAAGGTAAACCAAAATAATTGAGAACATGGATGGATAATTCTATATATTTTCCACCACAACTTCAGGTTCACAATCAACTCTAACAATTTATCTATTAGAGTCATCAAAAATAAATAAATGGATTGGTTTTAATGGCAGTATGGAAAGTGTCAATTACATCATCAGCATCCTCAAAAATATGTCTTGGAATTACTACAACTATGACACCAAATTCAGGTCGAAGTTGGACTTTGACATAAAAAACTTGTTTTTCCATTGATACCAAAACATATGGTTCTTCGATAGCAAGAGTGTGAGTCATATAAATTACTTGAAATCCATAATCATCAATAAATGTTCCATGTTTCTTCATCGAATCAAACCAATGGCATTTCATCATCATGACTCGTCCATGACAGTAATAATCCAATATTATTATTTTTTCAACGACTCCATAACAACCCAAATTTTCAAATCACGGTCTACAATCTGATGCACTAGTATAACAATCTGTTGTGGTAGTAACCATAACACCATCATGTTGTGTTCTCGTATTCTTTTCTCTTTTAGTGATAATAAATTTGTACCCATTGATAACAATTGATTTAGAGTCATGAACCACAATATTAGGACCAAAATCCAAAGCTCCTAGTTCCTCAGAGACAGAGTCAGCAAGCAAACTCAATACCTGCAATATAAAAGAATATTAAACTTAATTAAATATTGATTTAATTATTTTAAATAGTAATATTAGTACCTTCAATTTTGACCAAGCAGAAAACTCTTTGCCATGAAAATTCTTCCTCCTTCTCAAAGATAATGAACGATGCTTTCTATTTATCATTGTTTTATGTTCCCTATAGATAAAAAAATATGAATAGTTTAACAGATATATATGTAAGATATAAATATTAAATTTAGTTACCTGATGTAGTCATCAAACAAATCATAGTTGAACAAAACTTTGCAATGTTCCATCTCCCGCTCTTGAACGCTTAATGTATTCAATGTATATGATCTAGGAATTCCTCTTGTTTGAGGAAGTTATTGAAAACTGGGTTCAATTTTCTCATAATATTCTTCTTTATTTCTCATTGGTCTGTTCATTATTGTAGTAAGATCAGACAAATACATTGAGTAGAAATCCATACATTCTTGTGCCAAGTAACCGTTCAGGATAGAACCTTCGGGATGATTCCTATTTCAGACATAAGACTTTAATTTGTACAAATTTATTTAAGTTGGATACATCCAACAAAAAGAAACAGGTCCTACGAGAAGTATTTCAGTGGGAATATAGACAGTCTGATGCAGCATGCATGTGAAAAATGATGGAGGAAATCTTTTCTCCAACTCACACAAAATTAATGGGGCATCTGTCAATATTTTTTGCAAAAAAAGACTTGGACAACTTCTTAGCAAAAATATCTCTAAACAAATGGAACAACAGAATAACAGTCACCCTTAAATTATTGGACAAAAGATGACAGATTTCTATTAGAATCAACTCATGTAGAATAACGTGATAATCATGAGTCTTTAAAGATTTTAGCTTCAACTATCTTCTGTTGACCCATTTAGATATCTTTCTTGAATATCCATCAGGAACTCTAATAGTCTCCAATACTTCTAGAAATTGTTGTTTTCCCGTAGGTGTCATCACATAAGAAGCACATGGAACATGCCATTTATTTTCACTAATACGCACAGGATGCAATTCTGGTCTGATGCCCCAATCCACCAAGTCACACCGAGACCATAAATCATCGTTTGTCTTTCCCTTAACATTTATAAGTATCGAAAGAAACATTTCACATATATTATTTTCAATGTGAATTACATCTAAGCAATGACGTAACAAATTGGTTGACCAATAAGGCAAATCAAAAAAAAATACTCTTCTTCTTCCAATGGTAACAGGTTTCAGTGGAAACATTCTTTCTCTTTCCAGATTTCATTTGACCCTTCCCGAATGAAAAACTGAAATATTTCAATTCTTTAAGCACATCAGTTCCAGACATATGCTGAGGTGGATCATCAGTCTCTATGGTATTATCAAATCTTCTACGATTATTTCTATATGGATGGTATATTGGAAAGAATCATTGATGTCCCATAAAACTAAAACTATAGCGATGTTTCAGTCTTTTGGATCGTGTATTCTTTATAGAAACAGGACATGACAGTTTTCCCTTCGTGATCCATCCAGACATCATTGCATAATCTTGAAAATCATCGATCATCCATATAAGCACAACACGTATCTGAAATATATATTTCGAATATGCATCGTATGTGTGCACACCCACATCCCAAAGAAGTTTCAACTCTTTTATTAAAGGTTTCATGTATACGTCAATATCAATGTTGGGATCATAAGGGATGGATATGAGTATACTCATGAAAGTGAAATGTTTTTTCATACACAACCATGGGGGAAGATTATAAATGTGTATAAAAACTGGCCATGTGTTGTGAAAAGTAAGCATCTGCCCAAATGGATTAAAACCGTCGCATGAAAGACCCAGCCTCACATTATGCACGTCAGCTACAAAATCAGGATATCGAGCATAAAATCTTTTCCATGCAAATCCACCTGCGGGTTGAACCAACTCATCATTAGTCTTCTTTTTCTCATTATCATTACATCTCATTTTTATTAATATTTTATCAGAAATAAAAATATTTTGGAGTTTTTGGATCAATGAAAAGTGCCACATTACTTTATGTGGCATGAGGGGTGGTGTCTCATCAGATTTTGACTTCCAGTGGGATGTGCCACATTTTATACAATCATTTCTTTTAGAGGTTTCCTCCCAGAATAAACAGCAATCTTTCAGAAAATCATGAATTTTGTTTCTTGAAAATCTAAGTTCTTAAACGAAATTCCATTACATATAGTGGTTTGAGAGAATATCTACATCATCTGAAAGTAAATCCTTTAAAAAGGTAAGGATGTAATCGGTTGTTGTATTAGAAATCCCATACATTTTTTTCCCATGAAACAATCAGATTAAAAATTACAGCTTTTTCATTTTATTGCATTGTTGATATACTGGAGTCGTGGAAGCATCATTCAATTTTTTCACCATGAAAATATCATCCTTTTCACTAGAGGCATCATATGTCCTCATATCAAAGTATTCTTGAGTCAAAATCCATTCTTTTTCATGATGACGGATAAACGGAAATCGGTCATCTAACAAATTCTCCAGTCCAGTCTTTTCACTTTGATCATCAGCAATTTGAGATTTCATTTTCTCCCCATTGTGACACCACACATAGTAGTTTTCCTGAAAAAAATATTTGGTTATGTGGTAGATAACTTCTTCATAGCTCAACAAAGGTCTACCAACACAATTGGAATATCGGCAGTGTATGCGACCACTATCTGAAGCATTGTAAAATGCAAAATCAAAAAAGCTCTCCAAATTGTTTTGAAAATCGCTTGAGATCCGATCGGTTTTATACATCCAACTTCTATCCATTTTGTTAAAAGAATTGTTATAATTCATTTTGTCATAATCAATTAAATAATATTACAGTTTAATCGAAAATATATTTAAGTAAATGATAAAGGAATGAGTTTCTAGTTGATGTAGTGAACTATTAAAATAATATAAATATATAATAATTTAGTTATGTGTGCCTAAATTTGAGGTGAGATGTGTTTTGTAATTTTTTCATTTATCACATACAAGAAGACATAATAGACTTGATAGAACATTGTTCAAGATATTACAAAGTGAAGGATTTTCATGAAAGATGCAGAATGTGTAAAGAGAGTTTTTAAAATAAGTTATTGATGCTAAAAAATGGAAATATTGTGAAAATATAGTACATTTCATAACACCCAAACTAAAGTCCATAGAAAGTACCATATCACCCCACTAATAAAAAGGAAAACCATATACCCCACTACCTCAACCGTCCCCAATCCCTTCACATGGATCATCCTTATATCCATTACCCACCTTGAGAAAATATGACTAAACAAACCATTTACCATCTTTGAATGGGGATACATCTCACCAGCACCTCCATTATTCGATATGATTCACTAACTACATAAAAGGAGTGGATATGAAGACTTCAAATGAAGTTGATTAATATAATCATGACACTTGAATTGTAAAAAAAATAGAAAACAAATCAAACTACACTTATTGGGTATGTCATGCCACACACATCGCCACCTGGTTTAGGTCAAATCAAAATAGAAATACAGAATAATAGATGAAAAACATTAAAAAATAAGTTAATCCTTACAGATTTGGAGTGTATAACTAAAAAAATGATTGAATTCAGATTGATTTATAAGGAGGAAGGAGTTCCCATCCTATGTAAAGAGAGAGTCATCTAGTTTAGAATCCAACAGGGACTTCCCCAAGGCTTCCTAAATCTTAATCACTGTGAATTCAAGATAGATCTCCCCAAGGTATTCTAAACCAAATCATCATGAATCCAAGGGGATTTCCAAATGGAATTAAAAGCTATATTTTTAACATGAATCCTTGGTTGGTTTCTTAAAGGAATTCCAAATCATTAATCAAAGAACAAGTACTCAAAAATTAAATTAAAATGTATTTATATTCATTTTCAATAGGTATCATATAAGAGGCACATGCCTCATGTCCCATTATATGTTATAGGCATCCAAAATCATTCACTCAGGTTCAATAACTCATTCTTTGCACCCCTATGGTCATACCTTTCATTACCCAATTAGTTCCACAAGTCAAGCGCACCCCATGGGTGGATAAAGTTTAGGCTTACACACTAATAGGTTGTTCATGGATCGTAAAGAGGTCTAATTTCATAAATTATAGACAAAAACATTTATTTTTAAATTTGAGATTAATAATAAAGTATTTCAATGATACTACACATAATAAAGAACACAAAACAGTGATACTTTTAAGGGATAGTTTATAAACCATCTTCTATATACTCACAGACATCTACTAATCACGTATTAGTCATTGATTCAATATCAAATAGTTTGAATAATAAAATTTTCCAAAATCCCTAAAAATTGGGAATAATGATGTGATCTTTCTAAATAGTGAAATAAATGGAGAAAGGTTGAGAATAGAAGGATATCCTTATAACTAGCTCATAGTTGGGATGAACAACACTAGAAACGGATAAGATACCTAAACTCACCATGTTATCTCACAGAGTTTGGTAGACCACATACCAACCATGTCAACTACCTCAATGAGGGATTCTGTGTCTGTATTTGGGAAGAGGTTGAAGGAGTCTAACTTGGATGGGGTAGTTGCATCTTATCGGATGGAAGACCTCAGGTTAGGGTTCACCTACGCGGGGGCTTCTGGAAATCGGGGGAAATGTAGAGTTGTCTGCTTCTGCCCTATTTTTCTACATATGGGGGGAATTTTCCCAACGGTTTTTAAAAATCGTTGCGAAAAGCATGGAATTTACCAACAGTTTGTACAAACCATTGGTAAAGGGAGAAAATTTTGTAGATTTCCCAATGGTTTCTTCAAACCATTGGGAAATCCTTCACTAACTCAACCTTTACCAATAGTTTATTCAAACTGTTGGTAAAGGAAACCTATACCAATGGTTCTATTGAATTTTTGGTATAAAAGTGTTGAGAAAACCCAACTTCCCAGTAGTGATATTTAATTCATTATTTAATTATTTTTCTCACGACAAGAAATAGTATTCGATTATTCTGAAAAGAATAGTAATAAGTGTTTGTAAGTTCTAACTAATGGCCATTTACATCATCCATGATTTAGTAATGATGCTAAAATTTAGGTTTTATTATTTATTGTGAATTATCGTATTTTACTATTCATAAAAAATCACGTATTTTAGAAAAATTCCAAAAAAAATCACCCTAACAGTTTTTCGATGTATAGAATCCGAAAATAAAGTCCATTTTTCAAAAATAATTTTATTAATATGATTAATTTAATTTTTAAATAAATTCATAATTTATTCTAAAAAAACAATATTAAAACTATAACTCGTTTTGTAACACCTTAAAAAATTAATCAAGGTCCCAAAAAATTATCTTATAACCATAATACAATAAAATAAAAATTTATGATTACATTTTATGGAAATAAATATCCATTTTAAATTATTAAATTTATCATAAAATTATAATTAAAATATTTATGACATACAAAAATACCAATACTTATACTATGATCGTTTTTCACTTATAATATGTATAAATTGTATTTGTACAATCATGGGTGAAGTTTATATTTTTTTGGACAATGTACTATTCATTACAATTTATAAGGGTATGTTACTATTCACAATGGTATGTTACTATTCATCAAAAACTAATTTCATTCTATCAGACTCTATCTATCTTACTGAATTCAACCATGTATGTCAGATTTTCAAAATTCAAAACATAGAAGTGACAATATTATGTTTAAAGGACACATATTACTTAGTAGTTCATTGTGTTGTGATTTTATGTGATTATATGACATAATTTTAAGAAGGGATTTTACATTGATAAAACAACGGGTCGTTACATTATTCCCCCCTTATGAAATTTCACCCTAGAAATTTATTTTTTTACATTATAAGACATAAAAAGGTGTAGGTACTTTTCCTTCATTTCCTCCTCTAGTTCCCATGTTGGATCTTCATACTTATGGATCCACCACAATAATTTGACTCGGTGAGTATTCTTGTTACATAGAATTATATTTATACAATCCAAGATCTTCACTGGTTTCTCCCTGTAAGAAAGATCATACTCCAACTATACCACCACTGAAGAGAGTACATGTGAAGGGTCTGGTATGTACATCTTTAAGAGGGATACATGAAAGGCATCTTGTACTTTGGACATGGAAGGTGGAATTTCTAGTCAATAGGCCACAGCCCCGACATGGTCAATAATATTGAAGGGTTTGATGTACCTAAGACTTAACTTTTCTTTCTTCCCAAACCACATGACCTTATTCCATGGAGATATGTGTAGAAATTCCATGTCTCTAACTTTGAACTCAAGGTCTTGTCGATGATTGTTTTCATAACTCTTTTGTCAAATTTCGGTTGCCTTGATGTTTTGTTGAATGGTTTTCACCTTATCAACTATTTATTTGACCATTTTAGGTCCTAGAAGCTTACACTCACTGACTACATCCCAACACACTGGTGTTCTACAACTTTTACCCTAAAGGGATTCAAATAGATCCATTTGGATGCTTGAGTAGAAACTATTGTTGTAGGAGAATTCAACCAGTGGAAGATGCTGGTCCCATCCTCCTTTAAAGTCCATAGAACATGCTCCCAACATATCATCTAGTGTCTGAATAGTTTACTCAAATTATCTATCATTTTGAGGATGATATTCCATACTGAAATTCAGTTCAGTTCTTAGAGAATGTTGGAGACGTTTCCAGAACTTCAAGGTGAATATAAGATCTTGATCAGATATAATAGATAGTGGTACTCCATGCATCCTTACCACCACTTTGATATATACCCATGCAAGTTGATCTAGTGAGAATTCCTCTCGAATCATGATAAAGGGGGTTGTCTTTGTATGACGATCCACAATGACCCATATAGCATTATTTCCTCTGGATGTCCTTGGAAGTCCAGTGAAAAAGTACATGGTGATGTTATCCAACTTCCATATTGGTATAAGTAGTGGTTTCATCATCCCATTAGACTTCTGTCTTTCAGTATTCACTTGTTGACATACCAAGCACTTTTATGTATACTTTTCAATCTTCTTCTTTATATTCTCCCTCCAGAATTTCTCTTGTAGATCTCGATACATCTTTGTGCTCCATGGGTGGATAGAAAAGGTTGAGATATGTGCGTCATTAATAAGCTCCTTCTTTATCTCTATATCAGATGTTATATATAATCATGATCCAAATATTACAACTCTTTCCACATCAATCATAAACTCTAAGGATTTCCCATTTCTGATAGATTCCACCATTTTCAAAATTTCCATATCTTTTATTTGAGAAACCTTTATTTTCTCCATGAGGGATGGTTGAGCAATCATTTGGGAAAGGATTGATGATGTTCCTCACATAATGATTCCCATGTTCATCCTCTGCAAATATAAGAATGTATGATCTTTTTCAATTCTCATCATTGATAAAGATGAAGGATCCTTTCTACTTAGAGCATCTACCACCTTATTTTTCTTAACGGGATGGTATTGGATTGAGCGGTCATAATCATTGATGATATATATCCATATTCACTAGCCTATATTAAAATATTTTTGTGTGAATATATATTTTAGACTCTTGTGATCAGTATATATCTCACACTTCTCCCCATACAGATAATACCGCTAGATTTTTAGTGTAAAGATCACAGCAGCCAACCCCAGATCATATGTAGGATAGTTTTTCTCATGGATTTTCAGCTACCTTGAGTCATAGGATATAACTTAATCATTTTTCATTATCACACAGCCTAAGACCTTCATTGAAGCATCAATATACACCACACAGAGTACTCAACTTGTTGGGAGTGTGAGTATTGGTGCAGTGATTAGCCACTTTTTCAACTCCTTAAAATTGTCTTTACATTCCTGAGTCTAGAAAAACATTACTCCCTTTCGTTTCATCTTGGTTATTGGGTTTTAAAATCATGAATGGTTCTTCACAAATCATCGATAATACCCATCTAGACCCAGAAAGATGCAGATCTCCATTATAGATGTCGGCATAGGCCACTCTTCAATTTCCTTTTTCTTAGAAGGGTCAACAGATATCCCTTTGCTGGTGATAACATGCCCCATGAATGATACTTCCTCCATTTAGAACTCACATTTACTTTACATTTCATACAGCTTCTCCCTTCACAAATTCTTTAAAACAATATTCAAATTCTCTTCGTGTTTCTACATTCCCTTGGAGTATATCAAAATATCGTTGATAAATACTACCACAAATTTGTTGAGGTAATCTCTAAAGACTCCATTAAATAAATCCATGAAAAGTTCTGGAGCATTAGTGAGTCTGAAGGGCATCACTATGAACTTATAGTGTCCATACCTCATTCAAAAGGTAGTCTTTGGAATATCTTCTTTCCTCACCTTTAATTGGAGATAACCCAACTGAAGGTCCACCTCAAAGAAATAACTGGCCCAAAGAAGCTGATCAAACAAGTCATCTATCTGTGGCAGGGGATACTTGTTCTTTTTCATGATTTTATTGAGCTCATGATAATCAATATAGAGGTCCATTTATCCATCCTTATTCTTGATGAAGAGGACTGGCGCACCCCATGGTGAAGCACTCGGGTGTATAAAACCCTTCTCCAGATTCTCTTGTAAATGCTTCTTCACCTATTCCAGATCTATGATGGCCATTTTATAAGTTTTATTTTATACTTACAGAGATACAAGAACAATTTCAATTGAGAACTCAACCTCTCGGTCAGGAGGAATACTAGGAAACTCTTCATGGAATACATCAGTGTAATCCCTCACGATGGGCATGTCTTTAAGCATGATTCTCTCCTTTATCTCAATCATTTGAGCTAGACTTTCTTTCTCATAAGGAATTACTATCCACACTTAAGACACTTATTCTAAAAGAGATCAATCTTCCTCCTTACACTTGTAAATAATTTGGATGATTCTTTGGGATGTGAAGAGTGATCTCCATTTCCTGATAGTTGATTTTGAATTTGTATAAAGATAGTCTATCCATGCCCAAGATAGCATAAAACTCTACTAAAGGAAGTATGAAGATATTTTTTGGGAGGTTCAGTCCACAAATATTAATCAGGGAGGATTTATAAACCATGGATGCAATAATTGACCAATTCGCTACTCTCACAGAAAAATTTTCCTCTAAATTTTGAGGTGGTGTTTGAATAGTTCTACTAAACTTGCAAGATATGAAGG
This sequence comes from Viscum album, assembly GCA_963277665.1. Lineage (NCBI taxonomy): Eukaryota > Viridiplantae > Streptophyta > Magnoliopsida > Santalales > Viscaceae > Viscum > Viscum album. The sequence goes on along the minus strand of OY728144.1, from coordinate 327,463,009 downwards.
AATGTGTAGAACCAAAATAAAATAGTACATTATCTATTCTTGAATGGGTAACTAGTGTACCTATCACTACATAGTTTTTTGGATCCACCTCAGTAGTAGTGATATCATAAGACCTTCCTTGTTTCCTTTGATTTTGTTGTTGATTTCCTCTGACAACCCTCAGCTTATGGAAATTGTTCTCATAATTCTCTTGTTCCTCACAGTTGTAAAACTACACTACAGGATGAGTGTTGATCTGAACCATCCTTTCCACATTAGCGATATTCTTCATATCATGTCAGTAGTTTTTAGCCAGATGTACCAACTTTCCACATTTTAATCAATTCCTAGTTCCCTTTAGTCTGTTCTCATAATGATTCTTCCCACAATTATTACATGTGGGATGATCGAGCTTATTCCCATCATGGAATTTATTTGTGGGACTACCCACATTAGATTCCATTTTCTTCTTTTTTCACTGGGCCCATGATACCACTAAGTGTCTCTGATCTCCATTTCAACCTTAAGGGTACAATGGAAAATATCCTCAAAACTGTCAAGGTCTCGAATCATCAACGATGTTCATAGACTCGGCTTTAGTCCATAGAAGAAGTGATCCACCTTTCTTATGGTGTTCATGAAAAATCCAGAGGCATAATTTTCAATCCTTGTAAAGTTTCCTTCATACGCCTTGATTGAATCATCTTTATTCTGCCTGATTCTGAGGAACTCTCTTTCCATTTTGAGATGGAGGGTTTGGTGAAAATACTTATTGAAAACATTCTCTTGAATTCCTTCCAATACATGGAATCAATTTCATCCTAAGGCTTCATATTCTTGATCAGTGTCCACCACTTATTAGCTTCCCCATCAAAATTATATACCTCCAATACGACTTTCTCTTCTTCTAAGTACTAGAGGACAGAGAATGCATTTTCAATGGAGTTGATCCACTATTCTGTGAGGAGAGGATCGAAAGATCCACTAAACATGGGAGGCCTTTTCTTCATGAACGATTCAACGGCAACTTGCTATTTCCTTGGAGGAGTAGGGTGTTCTACATAATTCAAGTTATTATTCATAACTTGATCCAACTGATAAAGTACTATCATGAAGTTTTGAGCACCCATTCACATCATATCAGGCATACCATTAGGGAAATATTTACATTACCTATCACATTGATTGTTGGAATGTGTTCTTCTATTTCTCTCCATTAACTAAGAAAAATAACATACAATTATAGGGATTTAATACTTAGTTATTGATCATAAAAAAATGAAACTTTGAACATAAGAGGATAAAAGTGCAAAGGAGAAGTATATCCTAAATTGTGATTCCCTATGTTTCAATCTAGGTTATACTTGATCTATTTCTTAGATTATATTCTTATGGGCAATTTTTTTATTCCCTTAATAATTTTTTATAATAAGATCATGAATTTACCAAAGCAAAACCCCCTAGAGTGTTAAAATAAGAATGCAGCAAGGCCCATTGTCATGCACCAGTTCCCATTCAAGTCTAGCTCAAAGTGGTGTTTTTGGGTTTTACCCCTACATATATCTGTGCCAGAGCCACATCTACCTATTTTTATCTAGAAATGTATCCATTTTCTTGATAAACCACTTACTCTATACTTACTAAAATTTAGGGGTGTTTTTAATACTTAGTATCATACTTAAGGTTCTTATTAAAGTGATATATTACTAATCTCCAAAATAACTAGACCATCCTTTGATACCACCTATAGATAACCTATATTTTTACACATAAAAATACATGATTTTAAGTATAATTATACATCAAATTAGAATCCAAGTATCGTGAAGTCGAGTGTCTTTGAAGAAATGATACATAAAACTAAAAACATGGGACTAAAAAAATACATCTTTGTTTAGTCTTAAAAAAGAGCCCCTAACTTCCATTGTGCCCATTCATCTTCATAGGATAACCTAGGGATAACGTGAACAAAGGGATGAGCTAGAAATCCTTGAAAGGGAATAAATGTAAGAATAAATCTTTATCACATGGGTTAGAAGGCATAACATAATGACATAAAAAGGCATGTAACATATAGAATCATAACATATAAACATGGAATCATATAAACATGGAGTCATAGTGATGTGGAAGAAATATAAAACATGGACTTAGCAAGATTCAAGGCTAACTGCCAAGACTATTACACATGGTAGTATAAGCCAAGGCTAACCTGCAAAATTGTTTCACATGGTAGCATAGGACAAGGCTAATCGCCAAGACCATCACACATAACATCTCATGAGATTCAACTTTACCCAATAAATTGGAGCGCTATCTGGGCAAACCCATCTTAACTTTTTCATGAATATGTTTTCCGCATTAAGAATCATACATAATCAATCATACATAAACATAAGGTTACCCATGTAAAGAAATGGGTATCATAATCATTTCATAAAGAATAATGAATGGGTGTATCATACAAGTGTCGATGAAAGAAATCAATTAAAATATACATGGATATTAATAAGGTAAAATAAGAATATATCATGGTAAGTGATTTCAAACATAATTTTCAACATTAAAGAAGAGTATTTAATAAATATTAGAATTAATACATTTTTGAGCGGTTTTAAGGAAAATAATATAGAGCCTTTAAAATAGAAAAGAGAAAAATATTTTATATAAAACAAGAAGTGAACCAAGAATTTTTTTTCATAATAAAAAGACTAATCTTATAAATACAATTTTGGATTAAAACAAAAGATATAGTGCACTTGAAATTGGGAAAAATTTTAGGAAGTTCCCATAAAACAAGTTTGTTTATCGGGAAACCCTACAATAGAAGTTTGCTTATCAGGAAGTATTGAAGAGGGAATCACTTAAAACATGTATATCCCTGAAAGTGAGTGATTAAGGGTCTTGATAAATGAATTTGGTACATGTACAGATCATTTAGAATATTCACATAAAAAGATAAGATAACTTCATTTTGGTAATAAAAAATACGAAGAAACCCGAAGGAATAAAGGAGGTTCGGGAAGAATCCCTTACGGATTATAGACATGGTATCAAGTGTACTTAAGAGGAGTGAATAGAAGACGAGAGTGTGGGTGGTTTTTATAGTGGAGGAGATGAGTGAATTGTGAATATTTAATTAATTATTTAATTATTTTACTCAAGAGAAGCAATAGTGTTTGATACTACTGACAAAAAATAGTAATAAGTTCATGTGAGTTCAAACCAATGGTCATTTACATTATCCATGAATCACGCATGATGCAAAAAATTATCTTTTATAATTTATTGTGAATTAACATATTTTATTATTCATCAAAAATTCATGTATTTTATAAAAAACCCAAAAATTCACCATAACCATTTTTCAATGTGTAGAATCGAAAAATGAACTCCATTTTTTAAGATATCTAAATTGTATTTGTACATTCATGGGTGAAGTTTATATTTTTTTCCCAACTTACTATTCATTACTATTCATAAGGGTATGTCTCTATTCACAAGGGTATGTTACTATTCATAAAAAAACTAAGTTGATTCTATCAAACTCTAAATATCTTACTGAACACAGTCGTGTATGTCAAATTTTTAGAATTCAAAACACAAAAGTGAAAATATTATGTTTAAAGGTCACATAGTATTTATTAGTTCATTATTTTGTGATTTCATGTATATCTTGGAGCTTTATGAAATCATAGTGAGAAATAATGATGAATGAGTGAAAATAAACGTGAAGGTGAGGGAGAAGGTGAATCAACAATAGCTCGAGGCAAGGGAGATTGGGTGGATAATTAACTATGAACATTCTAAATTATATATATATGATCATCATAATAGAATTATACTAATTAATAAATTCTTATAGAAATAATCATTATAAAACAATAATTGAATAAACTATTATAAAAATATGTTTCATATGTAAATATATAAGAAATAAAAATGTATGGTTTCATCGTAGTAAGAGAAGAAAACTTGGATGCTTGTGGAGAGGTTGCATTGAAGATGTGTAGGTTTCACCATAGAAGAACATGTGAGAAAAATGATTTTCATGGGAGTTGGTTTTGTGGGATTGACATAGTGGAGTTGATAAAATCAATATATACAAGGGTTTTGAAATCTTTAGAGACTTTGTGGTGTGGGATACTAGTTGCAACGTAATGGAGATCACTGCGCGCATCAGCCGTCCAAACCATTTGGAAAAATATACTTATAATTATATATTAAAATCCTATATCGTGGTATATGTTTAGGACTATCATGTAAAAGGAGTGGAAAACTTCAGGTGACATAAAATTATCAGTGGGGAAAAGTCAAGTATGAAAAGTATCGGTCACTGAAACTTTCACACTCCTTACAAATGTGTGAGGGAGGTGATCTGACATTAAAATCCATTGGTAAAATTAAGAACGCTCAAATAAAAACTAAAAATGTTACAAAAATTAACAAAGGATTCCAATTTGTCCGAGAGATAGTGAAAGAGAGCATGAAGCAGTTAGGGAGAGCGGCAGCACATGCGGTGATAGGGAGGGAGAGCGAAGGTGAAGATGATAGGGAAAGAGAGCGACAATGACGGTGGTAGGGAGGGAGAGCAGTGAAGATAGTGCATAGAGATGATGACGATAGGGAGAGAGATCAATGACGATGGGACGTAGTGGAAGGAAGGTAGAGTGGCGATAAGGGAATGTGACAGTAAGGGAGAGAGAGCGGTAGTGAGGGAGGGAGAGCGATAGTGAGGGCTTCACTTCCACGAGAGCTTGAAAGGTCTGACTAAATCGGTCGATTAGGAATAAATTTATATAGTAGTGAAGTTTTCTTATCAACACATCTAAAAAAGTGTTGATAATAAGGGCTTTTATCAGTACTAAAATAAAAAATCATTGATAAAAGTTATCTTTATCAGCCTATAATTATAGCATTGATAAAGATAGCTTTTATTAGTACTTTTCTAAGGATGATAAAGACATATCTTTATCAACGCTAGAAAAGAAATGAAAAATATTTAATAATATAATTAATATAATTAAAAAATCAATGTATATAATTATAAATTAGTGTAACTTTAAATAACTTTGTAATTATAAATATAATGATAAATAAATATAACTATAAATATATATAAATATATATAATTATAAATAATTATTTATTTATATAGTTATAAATATATTCAAAGAATTGTAGATACGTATTTATAAATATAATTATAGAAATATAATTATAATTATAATTATAAATAAATATTTATTTATAATTATATATATTTATAAAATTATACATATTTATAGATTTATATAATTATATATATTTATTAATATAAAAATATATATAATTATAAATATAAGAAATATATTTATTATTTAAATATATTTATTATAATTTTATAATTATTTATAATTATTTATTTATTTATATTTATAATTATAAATATATATATATATATGTGTGTGTGGATTGAGGGTGGGTTTCAAGAGCACTCCCCATGGCGATTCATCAGGCGATCTCGTGTTCTAGGGTTTTTATAATCCGATGATGTTTCCTAAAGATCTTGAAATCAATCTTCCATCTAGTGGGAATCTCCTAAATCCTTCGGTAATGGTGGAGGAAACATGGGAAATTGAATCCTATTCTCATTGATCTGGATGGGGTGATGTGATGTGCTTATTTATCTTGAGAAAGGAAGGAGCTTCTGAGATAATATTATAAATAGGTAACTCGAAACATATTTCTGCTAATCAAGAGTTGATCCTTGATAGGTTTAATCATTGTGAATTCTCAGTCATTGCAAGAACAATTGTATCTTTGGGGGGAAATACTTGAAAGATTGAAGATATAGAGTGTCTAATTTCTGAGGTTTTGGAATTCTGGGATTGGAAATGTATCTCTATAGGATGCGGGTATTTCCACATTTTATTTTTATTAGAGGAACTAAAGCGAAAAGCCTGGAGGCTTTGACTGATTTCTCTTAACCCAGGTATGCTATGCATCTTGGATTAAGATCCTCATTTTAATCCTTTCTCTATATAGAATTTGAGGACTAGGGTTTGGATTCTTATCTGTGGTTTGATCTGGATTTTATGGCATCCACGGATCTTGTTTGACATTTCCTTGATGATTAGGACTCCCAACCAACTTGATCAAGGTACGGAGGAAGCATGATTAGGACACTTTGTTCATTTTTTGTGGATGTTGGATTTAACTCCATGTGCATTAACAATGTTGTATTGTCTACTCTGGAACTGAGTTTTGATCTAACTATATAGTTTTAGGAATTTCCTTTGTTTGTCAATAGTTTCCAGACTATTGGACATGTCAAGAAGACATGTCGCAAAGAGATTTTATGCTCTTTCTGCAATTTTAAGGGGCATGGATCATCTAGTTGTAGGAAAATGGGATCCTCCAGGATCAAGAGTTTTTTTGTAGTAAAGGTACATGTTTCCTTACTTCTTTTAAGTTCTAAGGTATTTGATAGGGAAGCTTCTGATGGAGGTTCTCAACCGGTTTAGGAGAATAGGCAAGGTGTAATAGCGTCTGCTGAAGGAAGACCTTCCGAGGTTATCCTTAATGCATAGGAGAAGGGCCTAAAAACATAGGATGATGTAGTGTAGGAGGCTTCTGATGTCCAGATTCTCAGTACAACTGTTTTTTAGGGTGAAATTCTTGCATAAGAATTTGTAGATACTCAATTGAATCAGAAGAAGTTAATTTCATCAAGGGATCAAAAGGTAAATCAAAGGCTTGATGCTGAAAATCCTTTGAGAGGTAAATCCAGGAAGAAATATGCTACTGGAAGTATTGTCAATGCAACTGAAGGACCTAAATCTACCACACAAGCTACTACAACTAGTGGTTTGATTAAGTACCAGGACACTCACAATTTCTTTTCTCTGCTTAATGTATCATTGGAAGGGGGATCTCACCCTATGAGAGACGAGGAAGGGGGCAAGGGGCCTATCATATTATAGAGCAGTCCTCTACTAAGGTTGATATTGGCAGTTTGCATCATTCTAAGGAGAGGGTGAAAGGGTCTGCATTTGATACTGTTATGACTCCACCATACTCTAGTAAAAATAGATTTTGTCTGCTTCACTTATTAAATAGATTAATTATATAAATTTTAAATATATTTTAAATGTTAAAACTTAATAAAAAAAACGAATATAGATTATTCATATAAATTAAAAACATATTGAAAATATTACATGTATAGTAAATAAATATATGTATAAATAAATACTACAAAATCATTAAATAAAATTTTGACATTATTAATGAATATATAGTTGTAAATGAATAAAAAAATAAAAAAATAAAAAAAATATTAAAAAGTGAATTCGTAAGATTTACGCATACATGTACTAGTGACAGGTATAAATGTACACATACACATCAAAACACAAACATATATACATACCCACATATACACACATACGCATACATACAAACAGTTATACATGTGCATATATTTTAAATTATTTAATATCATTATAAATATATATTTAAATATAAATATATTCATTTACATATTATATAATTGTTTAAATAAAATATTAATATATTATATTTATTTTAATTATATACACATTTTGTAATTAATTTATATAAATAAACTATTAAACATTTTGACTAATACAAATTTGATAATTTTTTATATATAAAATTATGAAAATAAGATTCATTTTTTATTAAAAGTTATATAAATCATATTTATATATTATATTTACATATATATACTTATTGTAAAATAAATATTATTTCAATATATATATATATTAAATTACTCACTACGATCTTTATCAACACTCGAAAAAATCATTGATAAAGGTGTCACTTTTATCAGTGCTAAAAAAGTGTTAATAATCACCGGACTTTAATCAGCGCTAGAAAAAAACACTTAAAAGGGTACCCTTTTATCAATGATTTTTTATAATTTATTAAGGTAAATTTATCAGTGCTTTGTGTGAGCACTGATAAAATTCCCCCCTTTATTAGTTCTTTTTTTCTAGTGTTGTTTATGTTTAGCGTTAGATAAATTGTGATCTGTGGTAGTGATTTAAATGATTCAATAAAATTATACTTTTAGTAATGTCATTTATGATCAAATCAATGGTTATGATTTCACCTAATCGAAATCAATTATGATGATCGATGGGTATGAACCATCACACATGTAATGATATCTCTCTATTTATACATTATTTATTTTTAGATACATTTTTTTGTATGAATTCATTCTCAATTTGTAAAATTTATATGTGGGATAATCACTAAAAAAATGAAGCCTTAGTGGTGGGTCTTTACTATACATATTGGTTTAGAACACCTTTATATTTTTCAGTAGTGGTTATTTAAATCTTTGTATATTTCATGGTTTTCAATCATTTAGAGGAAATTTTTTTAGTGTAATGGTGGTTATTTTATGTGTCATTTTTTATGTACTTAGCAATGTTTCTATACTGATTTGGATACAGTTTGGGGGGGAGGGTGCTGGAGTAAATTAACATAATTTTCGTTAATTTATTTAGTGTCGGTTTACCTACCTAGCAGAAAAATATAATGGAATCCACCATAAACACCTCTAGAAGAATTAATGGTAGTTATGTTTTGCGGTGGTTATTAAAATCCATCACTAAACATATCACATAATTTTACCATGAAATTTAATAAAAAATAATATGAATATAAAAAACTAAATAATACAATAAACTAAACCATAAATAACTCATAATACATCCATACATCCATACATCATACATCCATACATCCATACATCCATACATCCACACACCCATATTCATAAATGCAAAACCATCGGTCTACCATAAGCCCATTAATTATATTTATAGACAAAATATTCCCAACATCCACCAACCCATGACCAATAAGTCAATCCCACCACCTTAATTGCATCCAAATACCTCTATAGCTCGAGTCATCATACACAAAATTGACCCCATCATATCACTAACTAAAATAAAAAAAATATACAAATCAAAATTGAACATAATGAATAAGAATTGTAAAAGAAACATTGATAATATGTACCCATACCAAAAAACTATGATCCATTATGAAAACCTTCTAAAGAGTTTCATATATTAGAATTTCTAACCTACTACCTAATATCGGTATATTTCACTTACAATTAAAATGATAACATTTTAGAAAATAAATACAAAACATAATATGCACAAAATATATTTGTAATTCTAAACTTAAATTTTTTTAATTTTTTCATTAAAAAAATGGCATTAATTTTAACATAAAAAAATAACATACCACAAATAACACTTTAAAAACATCAAATTACCTATTTAAGATATGATTCAATACTAGAAGCTCAAAAGAGAAAAGTATATAACAATCGAATAAATTTTTAAACTGATGTGCATTGTGCATGAAATCTCTCAATAAAAAAAATTAAATGCTTTTATATGAAAGAAATTACTACATTTTAAAAATAATTAAATGGTGGTTTTATCATGGATTCACATCAATATGAGGTTGTTTTTTGTGGTTTTGGTCGTTACATGCATGTTTTAGTGTTTTGAAACACTAAAAACACGCTTATGGACATCCTGGGAAAACTGTAACTCTGATTGATATGGAGTGAGATAATAAATTTAAAATATCAATCTACGGTTTTTATCCTATGATCTCACAGTCATCCAAAAAAAATTTCTTAGTTTTTACCCCCTGATGCATGTTTTTAAAGACTTTAATATCTTTTTAAACTGATAATTGAGTCATTCAGATCACATAACACATTATATGGATGTGTTGTATACTAATACATGTAAAAAATAATTAAATAGTGTTTGTACCATAATTTCACATCAATCTGAGGTCATTTTCTATACTTTTGACTGTTATATACACGTTTTAGTGCTTTAAAACACTAAAAATGTGTTTACAGGCATCCCAGGAAAACCATAACTTGGATTAATGTGGAATAGGTTACTACAATTCAAAAATAAATCTAAAATCATTATCCTATGATTTCATGGCCATCTAACACTATTTTCTTGGTTTTAACATTCTGATGCATGTTTTTAATGACTTCGATTTCTTTTAAAATCGCTTATTGAGTCATTGTGAGTACACTGCACATCATATGAATGTGTTTCCTACTTTTTCACATCAAAAATAATTCAACATTGGTTTTACCGTGACCTAAAATAAATATAAGGTTGTTTTCTATTTTTTTATTATTATATGCACATCTCAGTGTTTTAAAACACTAAAAACATGTTTATGGTCATCATGGGAAAATCATAACTCGGATTGACATGATGGTGGTTCATATATTTCAAAAATAAATCTAGGGACATTTTCCTATGATTTCATGGCCATTAGACATCATTTTCTTGGGTTTGACACCCCAAATCATGTTTTTAAACACTTTGATATCTTTTAAAATTGGTTATTGAGTCATTCTTAGCACATTGAAGATCAGATGGATATGTTGTCTACTCATATGTGTCAAAAATAATTCAATGGTGGTTGTTTCATTATTTCACATCAATATAAGATAGTGTTCTATGGCTTTTATAATTACATTCATGTTTTAATTTTTTAAGACACTAAAAATTCATTTAAAGTAATCCTAGACAAATCATAACTTTAATTGATGTGAAGTAGGTTCCTATATTTCAAAATTCATTCTAAGTTTATTGTCCTATGATTTCACATCCATATGATGTCTTTTTATTGGTTTTGACCCCTTGATCCACATTTTTGAAGACTTCAGTATCACTTAAAAGTGATTATTGAGTCATTCTAATGCACCACATGTCAGATGGAGGTGTTGTCTATGAGTAAACAGCACAAATAATTCAATGATATTTTTTCCATGATTTCACATAAATATGATGTCCTTTTATGGTTTTGACCATTAAAACACATTTTAGTGTTTTAAAATACTACAATTATTTTATGGTAATCTCACGCAATCCATGGTCATTGTCCTATGATTTCATTTCCATCTGATTCATTTTTTTTGTTTTAACTCTTTGACGCATGTTTTTATAGACATTGATATCTTTTAAAACTGATTATTGAGTCATTCTGAGCACACCACACATCAAATCAACATTTTTACTTCTCATACACATCAAAAATAATTAAATAGTGGTTTTACCATGATATCATGGAAATTTGAGTTTTTTTCTATGGTTTTGACCCTTAAACACTTATTTTGGTGTTATAAAACACTAAAAACACATTAATGGGCATCCTGGAAAAACTGTAACTCGGATTGATGTGGTTTAAATTCCAAAATTTTAAAAATAAATCTATAGTCATCTTCCTATTATTTTACATCCATTAGATGTTGTTGTCTTGGTTTTGACCCCCTATCACACATTTTTAAGGACTTTGGTATCTTTTAAAACTTATTATTAAGTCATTTTGAACACTACACGTCATATGGACATGTTTTCTAATCATACACATAAAAAATAATTCAAAGGTGGTTTTCCCATGATTTAAAATCAATATAAGGTAATTTTACATGGTTTTGACTATCACATTCATGTTTTTGTGTTTTAAAACACTAAAAACACATTTATGAATATCTTGGGAAAAATATAACTCATATTAACATGACATAAGTTGATACATTTAAAAAATTAATCTACAATCATTTTCTTATGAATTTATAGTCATATAAAACTGTTTTTTTTGTGTTTATATCCCAATGCACATTTTTAAAGACTTTAGTATCTTTTAAAAGTGATTATTGAGTTATTCTAATCACACCAAATGTTTAATGGACGTGTTTTCTACTCATAAACATCAAAAATAATTTAAATATGGTTTTCCCATGATTTTAAATCAATCTGAGATCATTTTTTATGGTTTTGATGTTTAAATTCATGTTTTGGTGTTTTAAAACACAAAAAACACATTTATTGTCATCATGGAAAAATTATAACTCAGATTAATGTGGAGTTAGTTCCTGTATTTCAAAAATAAATCTATACACATTTTTCTATGATTTCACAACCATCTAGTACTGTTTTCTTGGTTTTGACCCCCTGATGCATATTTTCAAAGACTTTGGCATCTTTTAAAAGTGATTATTGAGTCATTATGAGAAAAAAAACATATCAAAAGGATATGGTTTTTTCTCGTACACATAAAATATAATAAAATATTGGTTTTCCCATGATTTCATATAAATATGAGGTTTTTTGTTTCTATGGTTTTAACCAATACACACATATTTTGGTGTTTTAAAATACTAAAAATGCATTTACAGGCATCCTAGAAATCCCACAATTAAAATTTAAATAGTTTTAGTTCTTAAATTTCAGAAATATATGGTCATCATCTTATGATTTCACAACCATTAGATGTTGACTATTTGATTTTGATCCCCTGATGCACTTTTTTAAATACTTTGGTATCTTTTAAAACTGGTTATTAAGACATTTCGAGCCCACCACACATAAGATGGATGTATTTTCTACTCATAAATGTTAAAAATAATTCAATTATAGTTTTACCATGATTTCACATCAATATGAATTTTTTTATATAGTTTTGGATATTACATACATGTTTTAGATTTTTAAAACACTAAAAACTTGTTTACGGGCATCCTAGGAAAACTGTAGCTTAGATTGATATGACGTTGATTCCTATATTTCAAAAATCAATCTAAAATCATTATATTATGATTTTAAGGCCACCCAAAACTATTTTCTTGGGTTTTACTCCTTGATGCTTTTTGATCATCCTAAAAAAACCCTATTTGTATTAACTTCATTGCGCTTGTAGGATCCAAGTGTAGAATCCCTCTATCAATGATCCACGCATTCCCTTTTGACCTCCAAACACCACTAGTTAATTTCTAGTTGCTAGTATACAAATCAATTTTCTTTCATTATTCTTGTTTAACACATCTATTTCCTTCAAGCTTGATGGAATCTCTTTAGAATTTCTCATTCTTGAGAGGAAGGGGGGGAGGAATGGAAAGAGAATTATGTTGTGTCAAATGATTCTCAAATCTTGAATAACCCTACACAATAGACATAACCATCTATTTATAGAGCTTGGGTTTAGGTTAAAATATTATTTAATTGCGTATTGGTCCTTAAATAATACAATAATAATTATCAAACCCCATTCTATAATAATAATAATAAAAAAAAATTATGGTGTGCACTAACACGTGCTTTGATAAATATTATTTACTAGCTTGAAAATAAATATTCATCACCGGACCCAATCTTGTCCTGCTCCAACTCCTTAGAATTTATTTAATACATGAATAAATATATAAACAAATATTGCATTCATCAATAAATAAAATAAATATTTTATTCACAATCCAGAAAATAAATATTTAATAAACATTCACATGATTAAATAAATTATTTATTAATGAATAAATAATTATTTATTACCTTGAAAATAATATTTATTCTAATAATTAAATTCAAATAGAATTTAATCAATATCAATGGAAACAATTAGTGTGTGACCTCTATGATTCTTTCTCATTGTCATAAGGCGGACTTGCCTAAAGTCCAGGATTACTATCTAGAAATAGGTCAAAACACTCAAGAAAAATAACTTTATGTCACAATGTTGAAAACCACATACAAATTATCATTGTGTAATATAATAATTTTATCTGAATATGTCATCAAGAAGTTTAAATATATGTTTCATCAACTTATAAGCTTGATACGCCTTTCATTGACTATCTGAAATAAATATGTCATTACACCATGACCATTGAATTTAATGTGATATTTCTATTCCAATAAAAATTCTAAGATATAAACTCCCATAAATATGGAATGGAAAAATCCTTCCTCAAATTATCCATTAATAACATGTCTTTCATAGTTCAGCCAACATACTATACTTCCCATGAACATATAATGTCATGGTTTTGGTTAATAAATCTATGTGTACAAGTCATAACATGCATTAATGATTTTATTAATGTATAAGGACCAGTACACATCCTCACATATATGAATATTTGATTACACTAAAACATGTGGGCTTCTTACTAGTGGGTCTATTCTCATAATCCCCCATCTTGGAGATTACCAAGTTCGAACTTCATAAGAAGAAATATCAACCTCTTTAAAGTACTCACACATGACAATATACATACTATATTCTCTATCATAGTATGTTAGACAACCAAATAATTATATTTAAGAATATATTCATAGAACTTCAAGGTTCTCATCGTAGCAGAGAACAGTTATGGCCTTATCAATGTGATAGATAACCTATGACATTGTTACATTAAAGTCTTGTAGAACAATGAATAATATGTAATAATATGTCTTTATTATTATTCAATTGTTCAAATATAAATTTAATTAAAGTATAATTAGTTGGTTCTATAATACTAACTCCAACATTTTTAACATTGGTTATAAGATAACCCAGATTTAAAGATGATTTTCATAATATTTAACATCATTTTTTTACAACTGCCATTAAAGGTGATTTTTCACGTCGATTATGTTGGATTTGGTGCCCTATAACCAAATTCTATGCACTTTATGATATCTTTTATTCATTGTTTTGAATATTAATAAAATATCTTATCGCATCATGACTGTTCTTCTACATAACATAGTATATCATAATGTCCTAAGAGTAGCTGTCACACTGAAAGGTCGTACCAGTTCCCCACCATGATGAGAACCTATAAGTGACCCAATAGTATTATTAAATATTTTTTCTATAGCCTTATAATATCATTTGAGGGATACAAATGATATAGGCTATTAGTGGTGGAGACTCAAGGACTTTGAGGTATCATCTCATGGTGTACACCCTTGGTAATATCCAATGTAGGATATTATGAGAACAAGACCCTCTAATAGGAAATCCACATTTATATGTGTCATCAGATGTTCCTATCTTCATACTTGTGTATTGATCCTTATACTTTAATATTATTATTAATGATTATTATAAGTTTCATACTTTGACGTATTTATGAAAACTTTGTCAACACATGATCGCAGCAAGGCAGGATGTGTTGGGTGCATCATGAGTAATATTGCATTAATGAATAATACGAGTAATGATTTGTACCTTTTTTATTTAAAAGAAGTTGATATCTCAGGTCCTTTTATGGAAATGATATAGCCTAAATAAATCCATGACCATAGTGTTCAATAGGAAAGTTTGATTTCTGGAATGTCAAAGAAAGAGACATTAAGCATATAGGTTGATGGCACCAATATGCAGCCTGCTTGATTAGATATATCATGATAAAGGGATTATATTACACAGTAAGAATAGTTATGAGGTATTATGTAATTTTTCATTAACTTCTTTCTCTATGGGTTCCTTAGTGTGTTGCTAGATGCTAACCTTGGACTCTAGGTTGCTTCACCTAATGCCACTAAGAAAGAGGCCTAGAGGGTCACGCAAAAATATATCCATAATCATAGTTAAATAATATATTATTTATTTATTATTTTGTAAGTTGAATAAATATTATTCCTATACACTATTTAATAATTATTTATGTTTTCTTTATCAAATTATATTTTTTCACCAGTTATTCAAGAAAATATTATATGAGAAGAATATTTAATAAATGTTTATTTTTATTTAGTGAATATAATATTTAATTATTTATTGGTGAATAATGAGATGATATTTATTTATTAAATAAATTTTCATTATTCAAGTCCTGATAAATATTTTGGAGGAATGGAAAACAGATTTTAATGGTCTGATGATAAATAATATACATAGTTAATATTATTTGATTAAATAATATTTATTTTAATTTGAAAGTTAAAAAAATGTCAAGAAAATATTATTATTATTATTATATAGATGAGTTTACACAAGGGATTAAATAAATAATAAGGTATATTTGTGAAATTATTTATTTCAACCCTTAGCTATATATAAACCCAATTATATTATTTTTCAATAAATCCTATTCAATTGTTTTTTTGTACAAAACGAATCCGGAGAATCCCCTAAATCCCTAGAGAGATCCCTCTCCAGTAAAATTCCCATGAACGAAGAGATATCTTCCTCCACCATCAACTCTCGAGTCTAGAGAGTTCGGGGATAATCCTTTAGAATCGATTCTCAAGGTGACCAAAAATGAATGATGCGGGAATTAGCATCTATTGTGCTAGCACCTGGAGATTCCTGTGGTGACATTTAGAGATTTACGGAATATGTGTGGATCTACACTAGAGAGAATATTACCTTGATTCATAAAATTCAATGATGGTGTGAAATATATCTATTTTCAGATCCATCAATAAATAAACAATTCTCACATAGGTAATTCTTTAATTGATTAAATTAATTATAAATAATATGTGATGATCACGTGCTTGGTTCTGATGATTTATCCCTTATCTATTTTCTTTGATTCAATTCTTTTGATCATGACGATCATAATCATGTAATCTTGGATTGATCATCAGTCATGACAGAAATCAAATTTGGGAATGACCCATCACACACTTCCATTGTGCCCAGAACCTTCAATTGGTTTCAAAGAGGTCGCATAATTATTTATAATTATCTAAATATCAATGATTTATTTACAAATTT
This sequence comes from Viscum album, assembly GCA_963277665.1. Taxonomy (NCBI): domain Eukaryota; kingdom Viridiplantae; phylum Streptophyta; class Magnoliopsida; order Santalales; family Viscaceae; genus Viscum; species Viscum album. The sequence goes on along the minus strand of OY728144.1, from coordinate 327,446,455 downwards.
TTATTAGTTTTTACTAAAAGTTTAATAATTCTTTAATATAAATTTTGATATGTACTTCTTCCTATTTCATTTATTGTAAATATAATCAATTCAGTTAATTTTATGAATGAAATAAAATTGAAGATCTCCTTTGTAGGTGCTAAGGATTCTTCCGGAATAACACAAGAGTACACATTGTGTAACCCAAAGTTACATGTTGTCTAATAGTGTTCAATGCACTAAGAATTAATTCATAATTAATTCAAGGAATGTGAATTCAATACACATGGTGCATTTAATTATAAATAGTGTGTTGTCCGGGCTAGCCAATCTCACAGTCAGCCAAAGTACATGTCATGTAACTAATGTATATGACTTGTAGTCCCTTAGTCACAAACATTCTGTGTACCTTCTTACACAACCTACCTAACTGGTGATTGTGTAACTTGGATTCCATATGCCTATATCCCATATACACGTTGTGTACTCCAATATTTTCTACAACATGGTTTACAAACTAAGTCCCTAGTCATGTGCCTCAAATAGATGGTGAGAATAGTACACGTCGTGTAGCTGGATTGTACACACCGTGTACTTTTAGCAAATTACATAGAATTAAAATTAATTCATTATATTTTGAAAACCATATCAACATGTTCTTGTGTGTGGTCATTAATTTTATAGGACATTAAATGTGATGGGTTTTAATATAAATAAATTTTTAATTAATTTCTATGTAATTTTTTCATCTTCATATCATGTATGAGTCATATTATAGTTATTACTCTATATACATTAAAGTATGACATGTGCCAGAAAAATCATGAAAACCATGTAATAATTATGTTGATAATACACATCATGAAAGTACGTGATAAGTTCTTTATGCCACATCTCGCAATATTAAACAAGTATATGAGTATAATACATGTTGGGTAGTTCGAATGGGCACTCACCGTACTGCCTCCAAGGTACATTTAAGTACATAGTTAATTTTAAATAAATTTTTTTAATTTATTTAAAATTATGATGGATGATAATATCACAGAAATTTGGATTAGAATTAAGATATAATAATAGATTAATTAAAGAAGATAGGTAATTTATTAATGTGTGATTTATCTTAAATAAAAAATATTAAGAAATGAATGATAGTTTTATAAAATTAGTAATTCAGTAAATGCATATAGATGATCACGAGAATAGACCAAACCTTTGTATGTGATTGGTTTCTGATAAAACACTATTTTTTTGAATATTTTATTGATAATAAATGATATAATTTCCTCACATTTTGTTTATTTATAAAATATTTGGGATTTGATCATTCATTTGAAAATTTGGTGAAAATTCCAGTTTTACCCTTTATAGTGCACTGTAGTATTTCGAAGATAAATATTTTTATATTTATTATTTAAATTTGAACTTTTGTAACAGTGTTCCTAACTTAAATTTCTACAACTTTAATTCAGAACACTAGATCTAAAGAGTGCATTTGGATGGAGTAAATGGGCCATTAATCCAATGGTGGGCTGGACTCGGCAGAATGGACATGGGTTCTGTATTTGGGCCATAGCTTCTCCATCCGGGATTGGATTGAGCCCAAATTTTGAGGAAGGATCGGGGAAATTATTTGGAACAAATAATCATTCTGTAAGGCCAGTCAATTCACGATTTTTGGAGGTCAAATGGGTGGTTCAATTTGCATTAAAATATTTGGTCTAGATTTCCCATTCACACTTGAAACCTCTTTAAACCTAGCCTCCCCTCCACTCTATAAATTAGTGTTTTTCTAATTTGGAGGGGTTGGGACATGAATTATGAGATTTTAGGTAGAGGATAATTGGTTTAACCCAAATTCTCCAACCATTTTAAGAGGTTTATCTCTTGAAGCAAGGATCCCCTCATCGAAGCCTCCTTCTCTTCTTCATTTTGTAATGTTTTCATTTGTGTAATACACTTATTTGATCTTCTTTTATTCCTCATATTTTCTTATATTTTGTTTAAATTTATTCTTCTTTTAATATTCCTAATTGGGTTGTAATTCTTGAGTTGAATCGTTATTGGGTTATACCCATTATAAACCTTTGCACATGAAAAACGCTTCTACGATGATTACGCCACCCATGGAAGAGTAGTCTTTTAGTAATCGATCTATCTTCTAACCTATTAATTTAATTATTTTGAATCATTGAGCTACTGAAATTCACTTAATATGATCCATGAATTGTATTTTTAAATTGTAATAAACTAATCAAGCAATTGAACAATTAACACAAAAACACGCGAGGTCGAGATTTTGTGTAAATTGTGAGAGCGCGATCTTAATCATTAATACAAGACCACACGGGATAAATTTGTAGAGTTAAAATATAATCCCTAAACACAATTAATCCTCATTTCCAGAGGGGAAATGTGCCTTAATTTACAATTGACCATAAGCTAATCTTAGAACATCAATCAAAGCAGGGTGATGCGATTGCATGTTCTGAAGTTAGCCTAGGGTTAAATTCACTTCATCTTTGTGGTAAAGTTAATTCTCGTAGGGTTCGGGATTTAACAAATTAAGGGATAATAATTAAGTGAATAGTGATTTAAATGATAATGATTAATAATATATTGAATATTTAGAGTTAGATATACTATGCCTTTTTAAAATATATTCTAAAAAAACATCTTCTTGTTGTGTCTTTTTAATCAAACTTCATTTCAAAATTAAAAATTAAAAAAATATAAAATCTTCTTCTAGAAAACTTCTTCTATATTTATAAACTATAAACAACCCCCATACTTTTAAGTATTGTTTCAATTCTATTATATTTTATTTTTAGAATACCTTTAAAAAGTTGTTTTAATTCACTTCCTCCTTTGAGAGACGACCTTGGTCAACCACTCTGTTGCACCTAAGTACCCCAAAATCACACTAATCATTTGAGGGCGCCCACGACAGCGCTCTTTCAAATTGACACCGTTTCCAGGGAGTCAAGTAATTATTTCAACCAATTAGAGGTATTTATTTTGTTTTACATTTTATTCTCTTCCTATCTTCTTTCTTCCTTCTTTACCCAATCTGATATTTTTCTTCTTCTTTTATTTTCTTCTACTTCTTTTTGGACCATCAACTCAAACTTCTAATTTTTATTTTACTATGGTCCACTTTCCTTCTTCTCATCTTTCATTGATTTATGACATGAACTAATCCCAAAGATCTCTTAGATCTTGACCCTGAGATTGAACGTAGCCTTAGGGCTCGAATCAGACATTCTCAATCTACGGGAAGTTTCAACATTCAACCAGTTGGAGAATTACTCCAATATCAGAACATTGAAATTGGAAGCAATTAAAATTCAACCATAAAACAAGAACCAATGGCTGACAATAATAGAAATTAAATTAATAGAACCATTCAAGAATTGGCTGCACCTAATATTAACTATCAACCAAATTGTATTGCATACCCAAATCTTGAATCGGACTTTGAATTTAAATCTGGATTAATCCATCTTCTTCCAAAATTTCATGGCCTCTCTGTTGAGGATCCCAATAAACATTTGAAAGAATTTAATGTGGTTTTCTCAACCCTAAAACCTAGAAATGTCTCTGAAGATCAAATCAAACTAAGAGAATTCCCATTCTCACTTGATGGAGCTGTATAAGATTGGATGTATTATTTGCAACCTGAAGATGTAACATGTTGGAATGATTTGAAACGTCTTTTCTTGCAAATATTTTTTCCATCATCAAGGACAACATCCATTCGAAAGGAGATATCAGGGATCAAACAAGCCCAAGGGGAGTCAATGTATGTGTGCTGTGAGTGATTCAAGAAGTTGTGCACAAGATATCCGCATCACCAAATCAGTGAGCAACTCCTCATCCAATACTTCTACGAAGGACTCACACCCATGGAGAGTAGCATGGTGGATGTTGCAGCTGGAGGAGCATTTGTGGACAAGACACCAGTAGCTGCGCGTGCGTTGATCGACAAGATGGCCCAAAACTCCCAATAATTTGGCGATAGAGGTACACCACATGTCAGGGGAGTACATCTGGTAAGTCCTTCTTCTCTTGAAAGTCATTTGATTGATACCAATTGGGAAGAATTGACCAATATGGTGAGGCATATTTCTTTGGAACAAAATACATCTCTACCCCCTCCTTCAAGGCCTTGTGGTATTTGCACCGAGACAAGCCACCCAACTGACTGTTGCCCACAACTCCAAGAGATAGAAGATTGTACAGCAGTGTTCCCTGGGAGACCATATCAGCAACAACAACAACAACCATATCCCCAAAAGAAGTTTGATCCAACATACAACCAAGGGTGGAAGGATCAATCGGACATGAGGTATGGCTCTGGGCAATAACAAAGCCCCCCTTTTCAACCAAACTTCCAGAAGCCTCCACCTTACCAATAGGGTTTCCAACAACCCCAAAAGAGATTTACAGTTCAAACATCAACAAGTCAGCAACAAGGGAATCTCCTACACAAGGTATACTCTAACACTGATGATCTTTTGAAACAAATTGTTATTAATCAACAGAATGAGATGAAGAGTCAAGGTTTGGAGTTGAGTGAGTTGAAGACTCAAATGAGCTAGATTGCCACCGCCCTCCATGAACTTGTAAGTAATAATTCCAGAAATCTTCCTTCCCAACCCACTCCAAATCCAAAGGGGAATGTTAGTGTCATCACATTGAGAAGTGGGAAGAAAATGAACGATACATCTGTACCTACCATTCCACCGGGATTCACCTCAACTCCAGAGAAGCCACATTCTATACCAACTGATGATCAATCCATGGAGAAAGATAAAGGTAAGAAAAAGATTGATGACGTTCCTCCTAAACCTCTTCCTTTTCAAAACAGGGTTGTTCAAACCAAGAAGATGGCTGAAGAAGCAATGAAAAAAGAGGTTTTGGACACATTCAAGCATGTAGAGATCAACATCTCTCTACTTGAAGCCATTAAACAAATCCCAAGGTATGATAAATTCTTAAAAGAACTTTGTACCAATCGAAGAGGGATTAAGGGAAATAAGAGGATCAGTCTTGGAAGGAATGTGTCATCACTCATTACACCAACTCTAGCAATGCCAACAAAGTGAAAGGATCCATGGACATTCACCATACCATGCACCATAGGGGAGTTACAATTTTCTAATGCTTTATGTGATTTAGGTGCTTCTATAAATGTGATGCCTCACTCTGTATTCTCTTCCATGCAGGTTGGTTAGTTGAAACCGACAAGAGTAGTAGTGCAATTGGCAAATAAAGCTACAGCATATCCAGCGGGAGTCCTTGAGGATGTACTTGTCCGGGTAAGATACATGATCTTTCCAGCAGACTTCTATGTGCTTAACATGGAGGATGATCAGGTAAGTTCTCATTCCCCCATTATCTTAGGTAGGCCCTTCCTCAAAACTGCAAAAACTATCATAAATGTCAATGAGGGTACACTTCCCATGGAGTTTGGAGATGAAGTTGTAATTTTTAATGTCATGGAATCCATGAAGTACCCCTCAGAGGACCATTCTACTTTTGTTATCTCCCATTTTGAACCACCAAATAAAAACTCCATGTAATTTGATTTCCCTATGCTTAGGGAGACTATGAGTATTGGTTCTAGTTTGATGTCTAAGAGTACTTCCACACCTGTTTCTAAGGAACAAGACTCTCTAAGATTTGATTTTGAAATGGAGTCATATTCTGATTTTGATCATGTGAACTCTGATTATGACATGGTTGTTGAGTATGCTGATGTATTTTATGCTTTATTCTCTGATTTTGATGATGTATATTTTGATACTGATGCTCTTTGTGCACATATTTCAGTTCCTTCTATTTCTCTATCCATACACCACCCCCCTACACTGGAACTCAAGCCATTGCCACCAAATCTGCTCATACATGTTGAGTGGTGAGAAATTACCTATTATCATTGCTAACAATCTCCCTTTTGAACATGAAGAAAAACTTTTTAATCTTTTGAGGGAGAACATCAGGGCAATCGGGTGGACCTTGGCTGACATATCAGGTATTAGCCCCTCCATTTACATGCATAGGATTCTCTTGGAGGATGAGGCTAAACCAGTGAGACAGCCACAAAGGAGACTCAATCCCACCCTCCTAGAAGTTTTTAAAAAAGAAGTTGAGAAATTGCTCAAGGCAGTAATAATCTTTCCCATTTCAGATTGTCAGTGGTAAAGTCCTATTCAGGTTGTTCCTAAGAAGAGTGGTGTCACTCTTATAAAAAATGAAAATGATGAGTTAGTTCCTGTGAGAGTACAAAATAGTTGGCGAGTTTGTGTTGATTATAGGAAACTAAATCAATCCACTCGTAAAGACCATTTCCCACTTCCATTCATTGACCAGATGCTTGAGAGACTTGCAGGTAGGACACATTATTGCTTCTTGGATGGTTTCTCTGGCTATTTTCAGGTTCTCATTGCAGCAGAGGACCAGGAGAAGACGACATTCACCTGCCCATTCGGTACCTTTGCTTACCGAAGGATGGCATTTGGACTTTGCAATGCCCCAGGACTTCCTTTGATGATATAAAGAAGTGTCTGACCACTCCACCTATCATACAGCCCCCACGGTGGGATATTCCTTTTGAGCTTATGTGTGATGCCTCCAACTTCGCGGTTGGAGCTGTCTAATCTCATAGGGTGGAGGGATGTTCACATGTGATCGCCTATGCATCAAGGACACTGGATTCAGCCCAATCAAACTACACAACCACAGAAAAGGAGTTTCTTGCTGTCATATTTGATTTAGATAAATTCCTTTCATATTTATTGGGCTCTAAAGTAGTTTTTTTTTTACCATGCAGCTCTGAGGTACCTCTTGAAGAAGCCAGATGCAAAGCCCAGGCTGATCTGATGGATGCTCCTTCTTCAAGAATTTGATATTGAGATAATGAACAAAAATGGGTCATAAAACTTGGTGGCGGACCACATGAGTAGGCTTACTCACACACTAGAGGATGACACCTTGGACCAAGTACCACTTCGGGACACTTTCCCCGATGATCATCTTTATTCCATCTCAGGTACGCATCCTTGGTATGCAGATTTAGTTAACTACCTTGTTGCCTCTGAAATACCTGCAAATTTAAAGAAACATCAAGTCCAAAAATTAAAAAGTGAGTCTAGGTTTTATATGTGGATGTTCCTTACCTCTGGCGCATGTGTAGTGACCAAGTCATTAGGAGGTGTGTTCCCGATCATGAGTTTGAGTCTGTTTTTCATTTCTGTCATACACTTGCTTATGGTGGAAACTTTGGACCCCAACGGACAGCTAAGAAGGTTTTGGACTCTGGATTATATTGGCCTAGCTTATTCCATGATGCCCATGTGTTTTGTAAGTCATGATCTCATTTCCAACGCACTGGGAACATTTCTAGGAGACATGAGATGCCCCAACAACCCATACTATTCTGTGAGATTTTTGATGTATGGGGAATTGATTTTATGCGTCCTTTTCCTAGTTCATTTAGATTTTTGTATATTTTGGTTTCTGTTGATTATGTGAGTAAATGGGTGGAGGCCAAGGCCACCAGGACTGACGATTCTCATGTTGTAGTGTATTTTGTCAAGGCTATAATTTTTTGCAGGTTTGGAGTACTAAAGGCCATCATTAGTGACCAAGGGACACACTTTTTCAATAGTAATTTTTCTTCCCTCCTTCAAAAGTATGGGGTGACACACAAAACATCAACACCATACCACCCCCAAACAAATGGCCAGGCTGAGGTTTCAAATCGTGAGTTGAAAAAAAATCTTGGAGAAAATCGTGTATCCAAATAGGAAGGATTGGAGCAAGTGCTTGGATGATGCATTGTGGGCTTATAGGATAGCATACAAGACACCCATTGGTATGTCCCCATTTCGGATTGTTTTTGGGAAAGCATGTCATCTCCTAGTGTAAATTGAGCATCGAGTTTATTGGGCTATAAAGAAATGAAACATGGATTTGGCCCAAGCTGGAATCCAAAGTAAGCTACAAATTCAAGAGCTTGAGGAGATTTGATTGTCTTCATATGAGAACTCAAGGCTCTATAAGGAAAAATCAAAGGCATCTCATGACAAAATGATCCAACAAAATGAGTTTCATGTTGGAGAGAAAGTCCTACTCTATAGTTCACGACTGAAGCTGATGCATGTGGAGATCACACAAGAGGACACTAGAAGAAGATTTACAGCCAATGGGCAACGTTTAAAGAGACACATTAAGGGACTTCCTACTAATGTAGTGGATTTTATTACACTGCATGACCCCATCATCACCTGAGCACATCAGGCTGTTCCTAACCCTTTCACTTTTATATTATTTTTTCTATTTAAAAATTCTTCATTTCATGTGCATATATCATATCATGGGTTCACATTGAAGACAATGCAATATTTTAAGTGTGGGAGAGGGAACCTTTTAGTTTAGTAATTTCAATTGTTTTCCATTAAAAAAACAAAACAAAAAAATTGTGTTTTTCAAATTTTGTGTGTTTATTTTCCAATTTTCTTTGTGTTTTTGAAATTTTTGAACTGAAATGATTCTAATCATAATTTTGAAATGCATATCAATGAGTGAAACAATTTATCCCATGAAACTGAGCTTAAATGAATGCTGAAAATGACTTTGTTTCAAGTTCAAATATTTAGTAATTTCATGAAAAGTACATTGAATTTTGAATCACATGCCACACCTCATTGTCTTTATATTTGGAATCACTTTCCTGTGAGGCTTCTGAACCATTATTTTCATATTCTTTATATTCATCTCACTTCTTTAGAGAACCAAACCATGCTTTATTTTACCATAATTTGATCTATTCCTGTCAAAACTTGAGGGTTTGAGGTACTTATATTTCAATGATTAAGGCATTTGTTTGGTATTAAAGTCCCTATTTCAAAGAATCCTCTTTTATAATGGCCTACCTTGAACATTTAATCATTTTAGCCCTTATAATCCATGCACAACCTGTTAGGTTAGCCACATTACAAGCCAATTTTCCCTATCCAACCAAATCTTGAAGTGAAATTGCATAATCTAGTTGAGCTTAAGTGTGGGGGAATATATCTTGTGTTGTGCTACCACATTCAGTGATACTTTGGGTGAAAAATTAAATTCTGAAGAGATGTGTTTGCTGTTGAAGAGAGTAATTATATTGAAAGCTGTGCCTTTTCTGGAGCTTCTAATTGAGGAGGAAAGATGTGCCTATCTGGAACTTTCAAGAAAATCATGTTTGAGAATATTGAAATTTTTTATGCTGAAATGACGAATGGTGTAAACTTGTCATGACTTTTCATGATGATGGAGCTGAATTGATACTATGGAGATTGAGTAGAAGGCCATATTTAAGTGAAAATTAGATTAATGCAATTTTTCTTCAAAAAGAGTCAAGCCCTCCTCATTCAGCCTCATAATTTTTTACATCTAAATCCTACCAACCGAAAGCCACAGAACAACCCTGAAAAGTTATCATGATAAACATATGTCCTTAACTTACATCGGGTAGCGATTTAGGAATTTATCAAGCCTATGGTGACCCTTGTATGAGTTTGGATGAGAAAGACATTGCAAAAAAAATTGATATTTGAGTGATGAGAGAAAATTCAAGCGAGGTAAGTGTTTTGTGCATGGGAGGATAAATGAAGTGGAAATATATTGAATGATATTAAAAGAGAACTTGAAATAAGGTTTTTTTTTATGAGGCATGATATCTTTTTATTCTTGGTGTGGAATTGAAGGATCCCAATGATGTGTGTTTTAAAATTTGTTTTGATTGGATATTGATGTTTACTTGACATGAGGTTTTTCCGAGGAGTGCAAAAGGGTAAATGTGGGGGAGTTGATAAAACACTATTTTTTTGATTATTTTATTGATAATAAATGATATAATTTCCTCACATTGTGTTTATTTATAAAATATTTGGGATTTGATCATTCATTTGAAAATTTGGTGAAAATTCCAGTTTTACCCTTTATAGTGCACTGTCGTATTTCGAAGATAAATCTTTTTATATTTTTTATTTGAATTTGAAATTTTTTAACAGTGTTCCTAACGTAATTTTATACAACTTTACTTCAGGACACTAGAGCTAAAGAGTGCATTTGGATGGAGTAACTGGGCCATTAATCCAATAGTGGGCTGGACTCGGCAGAATGGACATGGGTTCTGTATTTGGGCCATATCTTCTTCATCCGGGATTGGATTGAGCCCAAATTTTCAGGAAAGCTCGGGGACATTATTTTTCACAAATAATCCTTCTGGAAGGACAGTCAATTCAAGCGTTTGGAGGTCAAATGGGCGGTGAAATTTGAATTAAAATATTTGGCCGAGATTTCCCATTCACACTTGAAACCTCTTTAAACCTAGCCTCCCCTCCACTCTATAAATTAGTGTTTTTATCATTTTGAGGGGTTTTGATGTGCATTAGGAGATTGGAGGTAGAGGAGAATTGTTTTCACCCAAATTATCCAACCATGATAAGAGTAGTATCTCTTGAAGCAAGGATCCCCTCATCGAAGCCTCCTTCTCTTCTTCATTTTATAATGTTTTCATTTGTGTAATACACTTCTTTGATCTTCTTTTATTCCTCATCTTTTATTCTTTTTTGTTTAAATTTATTATTCTCTTAATATTTCTAATTGGGTTGGAATTCTTGAGTAGAAGCGTTATTGGGTTATACCCATTATAAACCTTTGCACATGCAAAACGCTTCTACGATGATTACGCCACCCATGGAAGAGTAGTCTTTTAGTAATCGATCTGTCTTCTACTCTATTCATTTAATTATTTTGAATCATTTAGCTACTGTAATTAATATAATATGATCCATGAATTGTGTTTTTAAATTTTAAGAAACTAAGCAAGCAATTGAACAATTAACACAAAAACATGCGAGATCGAGATTTTGTGTAAATTGTGAGAGCACGATCTTAATCAGTAATACAAGACTACACGGGATAAATTTGTAGAGTTAAAATATAATCCCTAAGAACAATTAATCCTCATTTCTAGAGGGAAAATGTGCCTTAATTTACCACTGACCATAAGCTAATCTTAGAACATCAATCAAAGCAGGGTGTTGCGATTACATGTTCCGAAGTTAGCCTAGGGTTAAATTCACTTCATCTTCATGGTAAAGTTAATTCTCGTAGGGTTTGGGATTTAACAAATTAAGGGATCATAATTAAGTGAATATTGATTTAAATTATAATGATTAATAATATAGTGAAGAGTTATATTTAGATCGATTATGCCTTTTTAAAATATTTTCTAAAAAAAAACATCTTCTTGTTGTGTATTTTTAATCAAACTTCATTTCAAAATTTAAAACAAAAAAAATACAATCTTCTTCCAGCAAACTTCTTATATATTTATAAACTATAAACAACACCCATAATTTTAATTTGTGTTTCAATTCTATTATCTTTTATTTTTAGAATACCTCTGAAAAGTTGTTTTAATTCACTTCCTCCTTTGAGAGACGACCTTGGTCAGCCACTATGATGCACCTAAGTACCCCAAAATCACACTAATCATTTGAGGGCACCCACGAAAGTGATCTTTCAGTTTCATTTAATTTATTATCAAATTAAATAATTGACTTTTGTGTCATCTCTCCTCTTATTATGTAAGGGATTGCATGCCCATGGTTTCTTTTATGTAAATCCATTACCCTCACCTATATGTGAGTTAAAACATATGTAATGGATTGAGATCCCAAGATAATGGAGGTGGTTCAAGTTTTGATCCAAGGAGAAACCAATCCAAGAGAGATACATAGGTTGACAGGTGGAAAACTATTACATAGACCTTAATTGGTTCAAGGTTTTTTCCCTAGGCTGATGGTTCTTTTATCATCTACCAGATAAACTAACCATTAGTAAAAGATCATGATCATACCAATTTATTATTTTATTTCTATAAAGTTTCGTGATTATTTTATTATGGATATTTTTTCGCGATCCAATGAATTGATGAATTAACAAGCATACGATATAAAACTAAAATAAACTGGTTATGTGTAAAGTATTATCTAAGACATGTTTAATCACTTATGTAAATACACTTAATATTAAAAATAATGTAATGAATATAATAATATTAAATTTACAGATAAAATATAAAATCTATCAATTATATATTTAGTTAGTATATACTTCCACTAATTCAGTTAAAATAAAACCATAGTTTAAAGTGCTTTACTTGATAATGTTGGGGTACTTTCAATTATCGGGAAATTATAAATTGATTTTTTTTTGTGTTGACTTAACTTAGTTCACATCATGGGTAGAATTTTGAAGTAATAATAGGTATAAATTAGAGTCAAGGGTTGAGTAAATCCAATTTAATAATTTTAGGATTTAGGAGTCCACTCAACAAATCAAGGAACTATAAGTTAATGCAGTTGTAATTTGGAATGCCTACCTAAACCCCTTGAAATTGTTTAACCATCCAAAGTTGGGGTGTTGAGAAGGTTAATATGGATATTTTCCACTAGAATGTCCAAAAAACAAGATATTCCAAAGACAATGTTGAAGGCTATTGGATTTTGATAAAATAGTGGGAGATTAATCAATATAATATTTATTTATTTGTATAAATTTTATGAGATAAAGTACTAAATATATAGTCATCTTATTTGTAGAAATAGTAATGAAAATGACTACAAACATATCACTTTGATCCATACTTGATAATTATAACCTTCTAATCAACATAAATTTCCAATAGTGGTAAATCCTCCTACACATTATCCTATTCCATAAAAGGAAATTATATGTGATTAAATAACTTATTCCAGATGTTCCTGATAATGTGGTAGCGAGGAAGAGTTTTCTCTCTATAAGAAACATTTTAACAATGCTACAGATGTTTAATTTTTCATTCAATCATCCATGAACAATGATATTTTGAAGCAACATGAGGACATGGATATGTATAACATGATGTATCACCTTTAATATCTCTATCAAGAGAATTTAATGTAAGAGAGATATGAGATCTCCAATAATTTATTTACAATAAATATTAGAGATTATACACAAGTTGGGCCTTATGTTGTCAAGATTATTAGATGTATTGAACACTTAAGAATCATAGGGATTAAATTCATGGATGAGTTACGTAGAGATATCAAACTTTCCTCACTACCCATGACCTAATCTAGTTTTATTGTTAATTGTAACATGATAAATAATGAGAAGATTCTTTCATAACTTCTTACTTTGATTCTCCAAGTGGATAAGGACATGGGATGTGAAAAAATTGTGTTCCTTATGGTTAATAAGAAAAGGAAGAAAAATGAAAAGGGGAAAATGACTCATAACAATTATAAATCTCTTGATCACTTTCCTTCAAAGAAAATAAAGATATAAAGGCATGATAAAGAAAAGGAGGTAGTATGTTTTATTTGTGGAAAGAAAGGCCACTGGAAGAAGAACTTCACCTATAAGTAATGGGAAGCTAAAGGTGAATTTGTTATCAAGTTTAATATTTAAATATCTACACATTGGGTATTAGATATAGCTTGTGGTGTTTATATATTTATATAAATATAAAAACTATTTAAATTATAAAAGATTTATAGAGGATAGGTGAATTTTTGAGCTACCAATAGTGCGGGGTTGGCTGCTCAATCCATTGGTGGCTACCACCTTTCATTTCCAATGGTAATGATATTGGTTTTAAGGGATTGTTATTATGTACCAACTATTACCAAGAAAATAATTTATATGTAATACGTACATAAAAATGGTTTTATTTTAAAGTTCATAAATAAAATTTGTTTCTTTTATAAAGATAACATATTTTATGGTATGTCACATTTAAAGAATGGTTTTTATGTATTAAATTATAAAAAGAAAGTATTTTAAATGGATAATGAATCATGTTCCCATGAATCAAATAACACCCAGCTATGTAATCACCATCTTGGTCATGTAATCGAGAAGCATTTGACAAATCTCTATAAACATGGTTATTTAGAATATTCTTAGATAAAACCACTTGAAATATTCCATGCTTGTTTATAAGGAAAAATTTCTAAACCACCATTAGGTGGATAGGGTTAAATGGATATAGATCTTCTAGGATTGGTACACACTGATGTGTGTGGATAATTTCTAGTATAATTTATAGATGGGTACCCTTAATTCAAAACTTTTACTAATAACTTGAGTATATATGACTATGTTTAATTTATGAGGTATAAGTCCAAGTCCTTTGAGAAATTAAAGGAATTCAAAAATGAAGTAGAGAATCAACTTGGAAAGAATATAGAGAAGCTTCAATAAAATAGAGGTAGTGAATATCTTAACCAAGAGTTTATCAGCCATTTATAGGATTTCTGTATTCTATCTCAAATCACTTAACCTTAAACACCTTAGTGGAATGGTGTTAGTGAAAGTAGGAACCATACCTTGTTAGGCATGGTAAGGTCGATGATGATTCATGCAGATCTTCCAATATTCTTTTAGGGAAATTTATTACAAACTATGTCATATACATTAAACTGAGTAAAAACTAAATTAGAAAATGGTATTACCTTAAAGTTATGGAGTAGAAAGAAACCTATTATGTCACATACACATGTATGGGTTTGAGTGGTATTTTTTAATCCCTTCTTAGGAAAGAAACTAGTACCTTGGGGAACAAATTGTATCTTTATAGGGTATCCTAAGTAAATAAAGCGATACAACCTATACAACCCCTCAGATAAGAAAGTGACTGTCACCAGATAATCTGTATTTATTAAGAGGGAGAAAATAATATAAAATGATATTGGGAAAAATATTGACTTCGATGAGGTGGATGTTCAAGATACACAAGAGTTGGTAGAGGAACAGATTCCATAGGTCCCTGTGAAATAATTAGTTTTTGAAAAACAAGTATTGTGTAATAGCATAAGATATGTATGATAAATAGAGAGATATGGTTTTCTAGTCACCTTTAATGGAGAATAATTATTGGTTAACAATGATGAACCTCTCTTCTAAAAATAGGAATTAGATAGCTCATAAGTTGTAAGATGGAAATGTGTCATGAATTTTGAAATGGATTCCATGTATCATAACCAAGTTTGGTTTCTGGTTGATGTGCCAGTTTATATATCATGTAGGGTGAAAATGGTTATTCAAGAGAAAAATGGACATTTAAGGTAAATTAAATACATATAAAGTAAGGATATTGGATAAAGGGTTCAAACAACATCAAGTAATTGACTATGATGAAACCTTTTCACCAGATTACATGTTTAAATCCATCGAAATTCTAATAGTTATAGCAACTTACCATGATTATGAAATTTGGAATATAGATGTAAAAAATAATTTCCTTAATGGGAACCTTCAAGAATATGTCCATTTGAGACAACTAAAAGGTTTTTTTGAATCTAGGTAATGCCAAAATGATTTTCAAGTTACAAATATCCATTTATAGATTGAATTAAGAATCTGGGTCACCAAACATTTGATTCAATAAAGCTATAAAAAATATGTTTCATTAAGAATAAATGTGATCCATGTTTTTACAAGATGTTTAGTAGTAATTTGGTCAATATCTTAGTAGTATATGTTAATGGCATATTAATTATTGGAAATGACATACCAATCTTATAGTATATTAAGTACTGGTCAAATAAGTGTTTCTCCATGATAAACTGAGGTGAAGCAACCTATATTATAGGGATCAAGATCATTCATTATAGATCCAAGAGTCTTATTAGACTACTTCAAAGTACATACATTGACCATATACTAAAGAGATTCATTATAGAATAATTCAAGAGGGAATTAGTTTCAGTTTCACATGGTATACATATTTGAAAGAAAACACATCCTCAAACACAATAGGATAATGATAGAATGAGTAAGATCTCATACGCTTCTATTATAGGATCAATCATGTATTACATGTTTTTTACTAGACTTTATGATTATTATGAATTGAGAATGGTAGGAATATATCAAGCGGATCCAAGAGAATAACGTTGGTCTACTGTTAAGGCTATTCTTAAGTATCTGAGAAGAACTAAGGATATGTTCTAGGTGTATGGAGGAGATGAGGAGCTAGTCATCAGGGGTTATACTAATTCTCATTTTCAAACAGATCATAATGATATAAAGCCACATTTAGGATATTTTTTTTGTCTCAATGGAGGATCCATGAGCTAGAAGAGTTTAAAATGGACAATTGTTGTTGATTCTATAGTGAAGTATGATTATATAGAGGATTATAATGCTTCTAAGGAATCTATTTTGATATGGAACTTTTTCTGGGATTTTTATGTGGTACATAGAATTAAAGACCATATCACATTGTATTTTGATAGTACTGTAATGGTGGCTCTTTCAAAAGAGAAAAGGTCCCACCAGCTGAAAAATAATATACTCTATAAGTATCAATTATTGATGGATTTTTATAAAAAGGGTGAAGTTGTAGTAATCAGATCTACCATATAAGAAAATGTGGTGGACCCCTTGACTAAAGGAATATCTATGGATAAGCATGAGTATCATGTGAGAGCTAGTAGACTAAATTTTGTTAGCAGTTGGCTCTAGTGAAAGTGGGAATCTGTTGGACTTGTTTCCCTAGAACTAATTTATATGTACTTTATGATAACATGTATTCATTATTTTGAAAATAAATAAAACTCCTTATCAAATCATGATTGTTCTTATACATAGCGTATTATGTGATAATGTCTTAAGTGTCACGAACTAGATCTGGTCACCATCCAAACAGGCCCCAGACCTAGTCTATGGAAAGGCATTAAGGTTGTTCCCAACCCCATGGGCTGGAACAAGTGCCCAGGTACCATAAAATATGGTTTGGGAACAATTTACCTGAGTATAGAAATATTAAACAACCAAAAATAATAAATAAACTAAATATGAAAATTCATACCAAACAAGACTTAAATAAAATTCAGAATTGAGTTACATAGTTCTAAACAAAACCCAAGAGGACCACAACTCAAAAGTATTAGAAAATATAACTCAAGAACCACCACACGACTAGGGGACATCACCCCCAATCCTTCTCCACAACACCACACCTTAAAGAGAATCTAACAACTCGAACCGCCGTCTCCAAGGACCTTTCCCTTACATGTGTCAAACATTATCAAGTCTACTTACACCCAGAGGTGTAAGTAGGGTGTGAGCCTAATCCCAATAGGATTCCACCCAAAATATTTCATGTGATAAACATTTTAAGTCAAAAATATTTCAAGTTGTTATAAACGAGAAATGGTAGTAACAATTTCTAAAAGATGAAAATTTAAATGAAAATAGTTTTCAAGAGGGGAATTTTTATGAATGTAAACTTTTAAATGAAACACACATGCTACTTAATTTTCCATCCAAACACACCATATGTCGATGGTAAGTACAATATAGCCAATGATAACTATTCATAGGAACACCCCTAGGCCCTAGCTAGCTGTAGGGCCCTAGGTACATCATATCTTGGTGTATAAGTAACTATAACCAATATCCTTCTCTTACACGAGCCACTAGGAGGAGAAAATCAAATAGCCTAGTGGTCCCCAAACATCATCAAATTTTAGTTACTGTTGTTATCGGAAAACCTTCTAAGTGAAACAGGGATGATACCACTATCAGGTAACTAGAATACTAGTCCTAGTACACCCACCTAGGTACTCGGGCTTCCCTCTTTGTGGTCAATCAAGTTCTACATGTCATAAAATACCATTTTCACATGAAAATTATATTTAGAAATCATGCACACACTAAACATCCCACACACATGTCACATAATACCCTTTTCACATTCAAATTCATTTTAACATCATACACACACCAAAACAACCCAAAAATATGTCTCACACCTTTCTCACAATTTAATAAATCCTCTCAATAATTTGTAAACAAATTATCAAAATGTTTGAATTCAAAAATCAGCACTTTATCTTTAAAAAAACCCATCTTAAGAACATAAACCAACCAAAATAGTACCCAAACTTATTGTTCACCCTTTTTTTAACTCAATAAACCATTTAAAAATTTATAAAACAATTTTAGGAAGTAAAACAAGGCTCTGCACACAAAATCCATTCAAAAACCCTATTTCAAGGACAATTTCACCCCAATACCGTACCAAAAAATAATTGGAAGCCCTATCAAAATTTAATAAACCACTTGAATATATTATAAAATTCCCTCAAATAATACTATATGAGTTAGACATGAAAAACACACAATTTAAAGAAACAATGAAGCTTTAAAATCAACTTCTTAACTAATTCTATCAAAAATTATTTTCACACCACACACAATAAGTAAAAAACATTCTAGGAAGGTTGATAAATCAAAATAACTAATCAAAGAATTCTTACACATGGAATCACCTACCTTATATGTGAAAAACCACAAATCTTTGTGCAAAACTTCAACCACACCACTCTCGCACCATAATGAAAATGAACCCTAACTAATAATATTGAACCAATAAACTCAAAAATAAACTCTAGGTATGAAGCCATAGTTTATGGACAATTAGAACTTCAAGGATGAGGGGAGAAACCCTAATTAAATGGAAGAAACAAGAGAGGAATTCACTTACTTGAAAGACCTTGATGTTCTGCCACCAAAAACCCCTCCAAAAATGGGTTCCTATAGAGTTTGAGGGAGTTTGGGAGCCCTCCATTGATTCTAGGGTCGAATGGGAGAAGAAAGGTGTGATATAGGTTTAATCCTAGAAGGTCAAACTAGGAATAATATAATAAAAAATTATTACTTGGACACTGTGCACTATTTTTCCTCACAATAAAGTGAATTGTGTGGCCTGTTATGGCCAACAAAAACTTGTCTATTCTTTTCAAAATTTGAGCAGATTCAAGGGGGGACCTAGGGGAAAATATAGGAAAATAATATGAGAGAAATAATGCCCCAAAATTTCAAATCTGTAACACTCGGATCCTGATAAAACAACCAAGAACCCGACCCAAACCACAACAAAGTAAAAATTAAAAACCCGGGTGTAACAATTATCCCCACCATAACACTTTTCACCCTTAGAAATCCATAGAAAAACAAGATGTAAAAACAAAACCCGATATTATTTTTAAGTTCAAAGGGGTCCTCCAAGGAAAATACAACAAGGTAAGTACTAGTAGGAAAACAGGGCTATGAGCTAACTTGAGAGGCTGAGATAGACACCTCCCCCACTAAGGGTCACCCTCCCCCAAAAGCCAAAACACCTCTAGTTTACCAATCAAAGGAAAATATATTCTCACCAACCAAAATTAACACCACTTTATTGAAATAGAAAAACATAATCAAACTACATCCCAAGAAAAAACACGTTCAACACTACCATATGAAGTTTAAGAAATTTATCTGAAACAATAAATGCATTCGAATAAGGTCACCATAGCCTTATTTCAATAAAACCATTGGGCACACTCCAATCCCAACATTTACCCAAGAAGAAATTTGGTGGTTACATATCTCCAAATGAGAATACCTACCGCCAAGACAACACTAAGGACAAAACTGAGTTATTGATACGAGGAGACCCGAATAGACTCCCCACCATAGAAACAAGCTAAAACCCAAGACTGAACCTGAACACCAATTGGGGGAGGTCCGAACGGACTCCCCACCATAAGAGACAGGTTAATTTCCCAATATAGAACCAGAACACCAATAGGGGGAGGCCCAAACGGACTCCCCACCATAAGGGGTAGACTAACATTAGATTTACTCCAAAAGAACTTACATGAGACCCATAGTGGGTCTCCCCGCCATAAGAACCAATTTTCTTAACCAACTAGAATGGTACGACATGAAAAAGACCCCATAAGACCAAATTCCCACTACAAGGGGGTCGATCAACAAAACTCCCAACCAACAAAGAGACTATGCATCTCACCACTCCCATGAACATTACCATCCTATATTGAGTCCAACTAAATACAAGATTGAAAATAGCATATAAGGTTATTCATACATGAAAAAATATAAAGATAGGTGCACCCACAAGGTTTCAAGCACTAGGGTTTGAGAAAACAAAATCACTCCATCTCCCAATAACCAAGGAGGGGCTCTTCCACCGACTCGAACCACAACCTTGACAAACAGGGTCCCCACAACCATTTCCACCACACAGGACCACTTGAAACGAAACCATTACATCGAAACCTCAAAATATTTCCACCTCCCACACAAGGGAAAAAAGTTAAACCATGATCCCTTACACCCTTGAGGTTTCCTGACTATGTGCTAGCTTCACTCAAGGACCTACGACTAGAGCTCAGATGATTAAAGTATCTCATACCTCATAGTCAGGCGCTAAAACCCCCTAAAAAAACATCATTTACTGGTACCACAAGGAACTACACCATGATACAACAACATCAATAGAACAAAAAAAATCCCGCAAATTGCTTACCTTTTCATAGAACCTTCACTAAGATAGGGGTTTTGAAGATGCACATGCATCACCCCTTTCACCCTGAACAAGAAAAAACAAAATAAAGGGAATAAGGAATACACCTTCACTCAGAACAAGGAATTCAGAAACTCTCATAGGAGGAATATATATTTTTTTAAGAAGAAACCCTCAAAAGGTTCTACAACATCCACCTTTTTCATTAAAAGAAAACACAACGCAACTAGATACCATTAAACATGACCCCAGTAGGCAACAGAGACATTACCAAGATTGTAACCTTGAATAGAGTTCCAAGCAGCATTAGATTACTATAAGAAACCATAACATCCTCGAATGACCATATTTCCCCACACTTGTGGTCTAACATGAACCCTTTATTAGAAGAGACCGAAGAAATACCTATAGGCCCTTTAAGGAAACATCTTACACTGACAACCACGGACTGCTTTCACCATCTTCACTGGGATTCTCCTTCACCGCTCATAGGAAAAACCTTCAGTTTTAAAGATTCTAGACTTCACCTTTGATGATTCAGGAAACTTAAGAAACTAAGGTCTCTTTCAACCTTTGAAAACCACTCTCCTGCTACAAGATGATTCACTTAACTGAAAAAGAAGAGAGGTAAACTCAACCCTAAAACCTGATGAAAGAGTCCATATTTTGATCAACTGGAGGACCTACCAATGGTGAATCACCCATGGTTGAACTTAAATCATGCATTAAATATTTATGGGGGTGTACCTTAGGTCACAAGAAAACCCAGTACCCAACCAAGATGGTCTATTGGTCAAAACACACCACAAACCAAAACCAAACATATGATGGGAACCACCAAAAAGGATTCCCAAAACATTTCTCATAAAAGACCACCAACCAACACATTAAACCATTTTACTGACGAAATACAAACCTG
The DNA here is from genome assembly GCA_963277665.1 of Viscum album. Lineage (NCBI taxonomy): Eukaryota > Viridiplantae > Streptophyta > Magnoliopsida > Santalales > Viscaceae > Viscum > Viscum album. Next base: position 327,425,132 of record OY728144.1, on the reverse strand, counting down.
AAACATTTCTCAAACAAGAGAGGTTTTCAAACCCAAAAAATCATACAAAAACATTCCTAGAAATAAAAAAGGGACACACAAATCAATTACCAATTATCAAGACACAACATTTCCCTTCAAAATAATTTTTAAAAAAATAGGTTTAGTGGGTTTTACATTCACCAATTGTACCTCATGGACCTCACACATGCTTGTTTTCATGCCACACCAGTCACCCTCCTCATATCCACCTCGGCATTCAACCAGTCATGCCATTAACCATCCATATTTCTAGGTAAACCCATGCATGTGGTCACCTATAAGGATACCAAAGACCAAAATCGAACCTTTCCTCTTTTAAAAACAACTAGTCACAAAAGTTAAACCCATTCCAAATTTCACAAAAATACACTTCTAAAAATAACTGACCCTTCAAATAAAACCACTATGAATTTCATGAAACATTTTCAACAAGAAATAATCATCCAAAAAAATTTCATTCTCAAACCTTACGCATCAATTTCAAAACATTTCATTCCAATTAAAACAGAATTTTAAAACCCAGTTTAAAATAATCCTTGTTTTCTAAACCATCAAGTTTTTGAATCCACAAGTTATGATTATAAAAATCTAATATCATCTTACAAAAATACCATTTCATGAAAATCCCCCTTTTCCAAACCTCATTCAAATAGTTTTGAAACCACATTTTTAATCCCTTTGAAAATCACACCATTCCCACTTTAAAATCCCATTTAAAATAGATTTCCAAAACCTGCTTTAACATAACTTACAATTTCCAAACAATTAATTTCAGTAAACCGCATGTTTAAATTATGAAAATCCAATCTCGATAAACTAATCCTCATCCACTCAAAACCATTTTCATTTTAATTTTTTGTTACCAAAATTTTCAAACAAGAGTTTCCAAACTGATTTTACAAGACTCATAAAGATGCTAAAAGAGTCAAGGGAAACTAGTGCCGATTGGAGACTCGGAAATATGGTTGGAGGCTATACGCCAGTCACACCACCTTCATGGAGAGTGTTCTAGGACAACATCCCTAGCTCTGCATGGCTTTTCAGACCATGCGAGCTCATTGAGACCATTATCCCAACTCCAATCTCATTTCCCAAATAGCGAACAACCACAAGGACCAAAAGACATAGATGGAACCTAACTTCGCCTGGTAACTCAAGTCCCACCATGAGATGTGTTGGCCAGACGCCTTACTCGTAATCCAGAACATTGAGTTCCGATAATCCTAGCTCCAGTCTACCCATACTCTTTCCCAAAAAAACATGACCCAAAAGGGAGAACCTGCTCTAATACCATTTTGTCATGAACCAGATATGGTAACCATCCAAACCAACACCCGAAACAGTCCATGGAAAGGTGTTAAGGTCATTCCATATCCCCGTAGGATGGCACAAGTGTCTAGGTATCATAAATAATGGTTTGGGAATGATTTATCCAAGTATAGAAACATTAAAAAACCAACAATAATAAATAAACTAAATCTGAAAATTCATACGAAACAAGACTTAAATAAAATTCAGAACTTAGTTACATAGTTCTAAAAAAACCCAAGAGGGCCACCACTTAAAAGAAGCAGAAAATATGACTCAAGAACCACTATGTCACAAGGGGACATCATCCCCAAGCCTTCTCCACAACACCGCACCCAGATGGGAAGCTAACAACCTGAACCACCATCTCCATGACCTTTCCCTTATATGTTTCAAACATTATCAAGTCTACTTACACCCAAATATATAAGTAGGGTTTGAGACTAAGTCCAATATGATTCCAACCAAAATATTCTATGTGATAAATATTTTAAGAAAAAAAATCTTACAAGTTTTTATAAACAAGAAATTCTAATTTCAATTTCTAAAATATGCAACTTTAAATGAAAAAAGTTTTCAAGAGGGAATTTTTGAAGAATGGAAAATTTTAAAAGAAAAAAACATGCTACTTAATTTTCCAACCAAACATGCCATATGGAAATGGTAAGTACAATATAGCTAATGATCACTAGTCACAAGAACACCCCTATTCACTAGCTAGTTGTGGGGCCCTAGGTACATCGTATCTTAGTGTATAAGTAATCATAACCATTATACATCTCACGCATGATCCACTAGGAGTGGAAACCCTAATGGCCTAGTGGTTCCAAAAAATCATCAAATTTAGTTATTGTTGTCATCGTCAAACATTATAAGTGAAATATGGATGATACCACTACCGAATCACTAGCATACTAGTCATAGCCCATCCACCTAGATACTCGAGTTTCCCTCTTTGTACTCAATCAAGTTCCACATGTCATAAAATACCATTTTCATATGAAAATGCCATTTCAAAATTATGTACACACTAAAAATCCCACACACATGTCACATAATACCTTTTTCACAATCAAATTCATTTTAACATCATACACACACCAAAATAACCCACAAACATGTCTTGTACCTTTCTCACGATTTAATAAATAATCTCAACAATTTAAAATAACATTCCCAAAATGTTTGACTTCTCAAATCATAACTTTCTCTTTAAAAAACCCATTTTAAGAACACACACACTAAAACAATACCCATCCATATTTTTCACCCATTGTGTAACTCAATAAACCATTTAAAATTTTCATAAAACAATTTCAAGAAGAAAAACAAGGGTTTTCACACAAAATCCATTCAAAACCCCTCTTTCAAGACCAAGTTCACCCCAATGCCATACCAAAATATACTTTTCAGACCTATAAACATTTAATAAACCACTTTTATTATCATAAAATTCCCTCAAATAAGACCACATGAGTAACACCTGAAAAAAACACAATTTCAAGAAAAATGAAACTTTAAAATCTAACACTTAACCAATTCTATCAAAAATGATTTTAAAACCATACACAATAAGAAAAAAACATCATAGAAAGGTCAAGAAAATCAAGATAAATCATCAAATAATTCTCACACATGGAATCACCTACTTTATATGTAAAAAAACCCCAAATCTTTGTGACAGGACTCGTCCCCCAGGGCCCGTCCAGTGACTACCCCAAGCCCGCCTTCTATAGGCCAGGGGATGGAAACTAGCACCGAAGGCATATTCCCTAAAACTGGGAAGTCATTGTCTTTATAACCTGTAACACACACAACCAATCACACAGTAAGATACGAACTCAAGTAAACTGAATAGAAAACAGAGTGAGTGCAGTAAGTAAAAAGATGCCAGAATACATGCCCAACTCGAAAGTACAAGGAAAATTGGAAATTATAGGACAGCTGAAAGCACAAGTAAATTAGAACAGCTCTTGTGATCACCCACCAAGGATCCTACCTGAAGGGTAGGTATATCTCTCGATCAGTTGTCTCTATGGTACGCCTCGTCTAGGTCCACCTCCGAGCTACCTCCACTCCTGGTGCCCTCGTCCTTAGTCAGCATTTTCCGTCGTCTGAATCCAATAAAATAAGGTACGGGCATAGCCCGTGCAGGGGTGAGTATAACAATACTTAGTAGGGACCCCAATACCCTCAAGGTATCAAAAAATACACCAAGGATAAACCACAAAGTATGAAATCAATAGATAACCCTACTTAGGTATATGCCCATACATATACCTGAGTTTTCATGTAATCCATCTCAATCATGAGGAAAACATAGAGGTACTGACTCATCTCAAACCATGTCTATCTTAAGGTATGGTAGTAGAGATGATTAGTTATATATAATAAATCATCTTATTCTGTTAAGGGGCTCTGCTGCTGACCTGCACAGAATCTCTAGGAGCTATCCTGCACAGAATCGCTTGGAGCTGACCCCCACAGGATTGCTAAGAGCTGACCCCCACAAGATCGCTAGGATCTGACCCACACAGGATCGCTAGGAGATGACCCACATAGGATCTTTAGGAGATGACCCACAGAGGATCACTAGGAGCTGACCCACACAGGATCGCAAGGAGATGACCCACATAGGATCGTTAGGAGATCACCCACAGAGGATCGCTTGGAGCTGATCCACAAAGGATCACTAGGAGCTGACCCACAGATTATTTCTAGAATCTAACCCACATAGAATCGCTAGAAGCTGACCCACACAGGATCTCTAAGAGCTGACCCACACAGGATTTCTAGGAGCACTCTTCTCGTCACAGCTAGCTACTAGGTTTTCGCACAAGGCTTGATCATCTCTGGGAGAGTCTGTTTCCCAATACATTGGTCTATAACCCAAATACCACGATGTCCCACAAAGAATTATCTCAAAGTTTCAACACATCATAGGGGTCTCAACGCAACAGACGGTGTGTCAATTGGACGCCCGGTCTGTGAGTTATTAGCCTTTTAGTCTCGGGGGGGCCGGTTGGATTCGTGCTCGATCCAAATTGACCATACCACATTATAATCTAAAACTCTAGTAGAGTATACTCAAAGAGTCCATATCGCTCTGAGGATTATAGTAATTTTGATGGTTCGTCAAACAGACATCTGGTGCCAAAGTCACGGCCAAAAGAGCGTAAACGGGTCGTAGTGGGTTCGAGTCCGGTTCGACCCAATCGGCCCGACCCAGTCTGGGTCGCCCGGCCCGACTGGCTGGGTCCATCCTGGCCCGTTGGGTTCGTACAGGCCCGATGGGTGGCCCAGCCCACTAAGTCCAGTCCAGAAGGCTGCGACGGGCCGCGGAGGGTCGCGGGTGGCCGTGAGGCCGTAGAGGGTGCCGCGAGGGCACGAGACAGCGAGGCGGCTTAGCTGGGGAAGTTTTTCAAGAAGGGAGGTAGAGGATTGGGCATCGGCTCGGCCCAGATAGCGGCGGCGGCTCGGACGGTGGCTCAGCCCAGTGGTGGTGACTCGATAGTGGCTCGGCTCGGATGGTAGCAGAGGCACGACCCGGACAACGGCAGCAGCTCGGACAGCGGCGGCGACCCGGCCTGGACAGCGGAGATGGCTCGGCCCGGACGACGGCAGTGGTTCGGCCTGGACGGCGGTGGCGGCTCGGCCCAGATAGCAGCGGCGGCTCGGACGGCGGTGGCGGCTCGGATGGCGGCGGCGACTCGGGTCATCTCGGTTGCAAGTGACATGGAGCAGCAAAGTCCATGGGGCGGTCGGGTCCACAGATGGTGGAGTGTCGCGGGACACCGTGCCTTCATCGTTGGTTCTTGAGTTCCACCGGTGCTGACAGCCGGTGCCGGTCACCGTCACCAAAGTCTCCTTCTTCCATCACAAAGGTTACACCATTCCAGAATAACAACAGAGGGGTCGGGCCATGTTTTCTTGTCCCGCACCCTCTGCATTAGAGTGGTAGAAGTCGGCTAAACAAGAACAAGAATGTGTATACTTCAATCCCCACAACCTTCATAAATCACTAATCCCATTCCAGCAAAAAAAACTTAGAAGGGAAGAACATGGGAACAAAACCCCTACCTCGTTTGATTCGTCAACGGAGATCACGAGGGAGAAGACGACGTCATTGGGGAGGGGAAGACAATCGTCGATTGAACACATCCCATTTTTTAGGATGTCCTGAGGAAGAAAGTCGGAGTCGAGGTCAACGTTCTTCGTTGGTTTTCTTCATTGGAGAGCTTTCTCCCAAGTTCTCCAACGCTCTCTCTTTTGCCAAGCCTTGTCTCCAATTCCACCAAAATGAAAAGGTAGACCAAGATAATATATTATAATATCTATTATTTAGTTTATTGGCACAAATTCAAAATATCTTAATTTAATTAAATTGAGTTGTCATAATAAATGTTGGAGGATTTGTAGAGGCTCTCCCACATTTAATAAGAAGTTTGAGTGTTTCCCATTAAAGGGGAGTTCAAGGGGGTTTATACCTCGGGTGGTCCCCACTACCATAACCTCTCATGGAAGGTTAGTTCTGGTGGTCCCCGCCATCATAACCTCTCATGGGAGGTTTAGGTCTGGTGGTCCCCAATTCTAAACATCCACAAGGAATAAAAAATAAAAATAAAATCTACACAATTTTATTTTTATTTTCTAATTTCACGAATATGTGAAAAGATAACATCAACCCTCTACCTACTGTAGTTGATGTGAAGGTCTCCTTAAGTGAATACTGGTGCTGCGAGTTCAACGGTGCCCTTAGATTTCAATTATGAGCACCGGTTCAAAAGTTAGAAAAACTCGCCTGCACATTTACTGAACGTAATCGAAATAAAGTTCAGAAATTAATTTCGAGCACTATGGGCCTTGGAATTATGCCCCGTCAATTTTCGCAGACTCGTAAAATTCCCATTTATTTTTAAAAAAATTACATGGAAATTCCGGGTCATTACACTTTGTGCGAAACTTCAACCGCACCATTGCCACACCACAAGGGAATGAAAAAAATCCCTAACCAAGACGATTGAACCAATAAAATCAAAAATAAACCCTAGGTACAAATCTTTAGTTTCTGGACATTTGGAACTTCAAGGAGGAGGAAGAAACCCTAAGTGAATAGAATAAACAAGAGATTAATTCACTTACTTGCAAGATCTTTTAAGTTCCGCCACCAAAAACCCCTTCAAAAATGGTTTCCAAAGGACCTTAAGGGAGATTGGGAACCTTCCATGGATGCTAGGGACGAATGGGTGATGAAATGGGTGAGATAGATTTAATCCCAAGAGGGAAAACTTGGAATAACATAAAAAAATTATGACCTAGACATTGTGCACGGTTTGTCCACACATTTTGGTAAACCATGTGTCCAAACCATGCAACATGTTCTGGCCACCCCAAACTTGTCCATTTTCTTCAAAATTAAAAGGGGTTCAAGGGGGGACCTAGGGGGAAGATAGAAAAAGAATAGGAGAAAAATAATGTCCCATAATTTCAAACCTATCACACCCAGATCTTGAGAATACGGCTAAGAACTCGACCCAAACCAGAATGAAGTAAAAATTAAAAACCCAGGTGTGACACTAAGAGTAGTTGTCACACTGAAAGGTCATAGCAGTTCTCTGATATGATGAGTACCCAAAATTGTTTCAATAGTATTATTAAATATATTTTCTATATCTGGATGATATTATTTGAGGGACACAAATGATATAGGTTATTAGGGGTGGATACTTATAGGACTTTAGGGCACCCTCTCATAGTGTACACCTTTGGTAATATCCAGTGTAAGATATTATGATAATGAGACCTATCAGTAGAAAATCCATATTTATATGTTTCATTGAATGTTATTATATGGACATGTTTATTGATCCTTAAACTTTAAGATTATTTTTAATTAGTATTATAAGTCACGTACTTTGATGTATTGACATAAATCATGATGACGTGTGTTCGTGGAAAGGTAGGATACATTGGATGTGTCATGAGTAATATTGCATTAATGAATAATGTAAGAAAGGATATGTCCCTTATATTCTTTAATAGAAGTTTTTATCTTAGTCTCTTTTATGGAAATTATATATCCCAAATAAATCCATGTCTATGGTTTTCAATAGGCAAGATCGATTTATGGAAAGTGAAAAAAAGAGACATTAGGCATATAGGTTGATGGTACCAGCATGAAACCAACTTTATCATATATTTCATAACAAATGCATTATATTACATTTTAAGTGTTTGTATGATACATTATGTCATTGTTGCATTAAATTATTTATATATGGGTGCCTTGGTATGTTACTAGATGTTAACCTTGTACTTTAGACTACTTCGCCTAATGACACTGAGAAAGAGGTCTAGAGGGTCACACACTAAATGTATCCATAATCTCAGTTAAATAATATATTTTTTATTTATTATTAAACTAGTTGAATAAATATTATCTCTACATTTGGTTTAATATTTATTCATGTTTTCTTGATCGCATATATTTCATCACCAACTATTAGAGAGAATACTGTGTGAACAGAATATGTAATAAATATTTATGTTCAATTTAGTGAATATAATATTTATTTATTTTTTAGTGAATAATGTAGGGATATTTATTTATTAAATAAATAATCATTATTAAATGCTCAATAAATATTATGGAGGTATGGCAGACCGAGTTTAATGGCCAGTAAGAAATAATATATACGGTGAATATTATTTGATTGAATAATATTTATTTTAATTCACAAGTTGAGATCATTTCAAGAAAATATTATTATTATTATTATCTAAGACCTCGGTATCTGCATGGGATTAAATAAATTATAAGGGGAATTTTTGCAATTATTTATTTCTAACCCTAGCGGTATATACACCCAATTATATTATTTTTCAATTGATCTAATTCATTTTTTTGTTGTGCACAAAAAATATGGAGAATCTTATCAAGCCCTAGAGAGATCCCTCTCCAAGAACACTAACAAGAACAAAGAGTGATATGCCTCCATCATAAACTCTTGATTCTAGAGAGATCAAAGAGAATCTTTTAAAATTGATTTTCTAGGTGATCAAAAGTGAACGATATAATAATTAGGATCTATCGTGTTATCACCTAGAGATTCTTACAGTGACGTTCGAAGATTTTTGGAACACATGTGGATCACCACTAGAATGAATTTTTCCTTGATTACTACTACACAATGATAGTATGATATATATCTATTATCAGATCCATCAACGATGAAAGAATTATCTCTAAGGTAATTTTTTAATTGTTTAAATTAATTATAAATAATATGTGATGGTCCTGTGCTTGGTTATGGTGTTTTATCCCTTGTATTCTTTATTTGATTCAATTATATTGATCATGGCATTCATCATCATGTAAATATTGGACTGATCACTGATCATGACAGAAATAAAAGTTGTGAATGACCCATCGCATGCTTCTGTTGCACATGGAACCTTCATATTATACATATAACCACCTTGAAAAGTGGGTTTTCCTGTCGAAAATGTTTTTTTAATCAAATATTTTATTAATTTCCATGTCAATTTTATATAATATATGTCAAAAGTGTATTTAAAAAATTGTTCATAAATCTCAAAATGATCTAATAACAATTTAAAGGGTGGGTGAATTAGTTATTAACTTTTTATAAGCTTCAAAACTTTTATAAAATTAAAACTTGTAACTTGTTAAAGTTCATTACTTTATAATCTTTTTGTAAAAACTACTGTATTAAAAAATAGGAAATCAATTAAATCACATGAGATTTACAAGGTTCGACCTCTATGTGAGAACCTACATCCTTTTTATAGCCACTCTGGTGGGTCTATAAAAATTCACTATAATGAATAAGTGAATACAGCTTATGTCAACTCCCATTAGACACCTTATATCTCCTGGTAGGTATAATTATACTGACTCGTGCTAGTTTAAAAAGTTTTCTTACAAACAATTGAGCCACAAAAAAAGAAATAACACCAAAAACTTTTTATCCAAAATGTTCTATAAATAACCTTAGTCTGATGTGGTTGGGTCTTATTATCTCAATCTAATGGGGTTGGGTCTGATGGATGCTGTTAAATTTACCTTATCCGAATCTATTCTTGAAACTATATTCTCTTATGTATGAATAAAAAAATTGTGCTTCTCAGAATCTACTCAAAACTAAATCCAAACTTCCTTAGTCTAATATTCCTTACTTCTGTAAGAAAACTATTAGTTGTCTAATCTTCTAATGAAATTTCAGTCTGGAAAATCTTTCTAACATGAATTATGAGACACTTCTCCTTTCCACACATGTGAATAGTTGAAATATAAAAATGTATTATTCATCTATTTATAGGCATCCAAGAATAGAAAAGTTAGGAAACTAAAAAACTTTTCCTGCTCACTCAAATTCACTAACTTGTGAAATTTAATCATATTTGAACTTCATGTTCGACCATTTCAACTCTTCTTAGCTATTATGGAATATTCTAAAAATTCTTGAATACTCTAAAAAATATTCTTGGATTCTCAAAAAAAGATCAGATACTAAGTCTAGAAAACACAGTTTATTAGAACTCTTTAGTCTGATTTGGATTTCTAATAGAAACTCATTCTGATTTGAATTTCCTCCTCAGAATCAGTCTGATTTTACTTTTCTACTCATACTGAGTATGATTCACTTTACGCTTCATAGTTAGTATTATTTATTTTATTCCTCAGAGTCAGTACCACTGACTTCCTTCCTCAGAGTTAGTCCGATTAACTTTCCTCCTTAGAGTCAGTCTGATTTGACCTTCCTCATCATAATCAGACTGATTTGAATTTCCTCCTCAAACAGAGTTTGATTGACTTTCCTCCTCATAGTCAGACTAACTTTACTTTCATCCTTAGACTCATTCTGATTGAATTTCCCCCTCACACTCCGTCTGATTTGAAATTTGAACTCACCCTTTTTCCTTTTCTCAAGTAATCACAACTCCTTGGATTCTTTACACTTTCATAACCTAACTCTATCTAATGGATCAACGTCAACAACTCTAGTTAATCCATTGTAATGCATTTTATGGTGAACCTACTAAATTATTATTCAAACTTCATCATATTTACTCATTCAGTATTCTGACAAATTTTGTTTTCGGTACTTTTGTATCCGATGAACTGTCCATAAGTTTCTGGAAATGATACAAGCTTTACAAATATCTTCAACATCCTCCGTTCTTCGAAATATTTTATCATGATAATTTATCATGTTTTATGAGAACTCTGAGATCTTCAAATCACTATCTGTATTATGTTTATAAATTAAAAAAATTATAACTCTTGACACCCTTGAAATTTTCTTTTTATTCTTCAGCAACATTCTAACATTCTTTCACTACATATACTGACTTTTTAACAAACAATATGTCTAATGGATCTTAAACTTTATGCCAATTTATCTAATATTAATGTTGTGTTTGATCAAAAACTTTACAAAAATAGTCATTATTCATATTTCTAATAACTTTAGTGTCATGTTCTACTCATCTCAATACACTGCATCCAAAAAATAACTTTCTGAAAAAAAAATCTCCCCCTTTGTGTTTGGGTTCGAACATTTAGAAACTTTCAACTTTTTTACAAAAAAAACTTTTTCAAAATATTAGTTTTCAACAAATACAAAACTTTTTAAAAACAAAAACATCACAAAGGATCTTTAAACTCCCCATTTGGATTTATTAAAAACTCTTGTAAACAAATTTTTCAGCTAACTATTTTTCAAACACTCGTACTTTTTTACAACTCATGTTTTTTCATTTTACCAAAACATAGACTTTCTAAAAAGAGAACAACCTAACACAGCACTATCGGAAAAAGTAATTTTTTTAAAGGAATTTCATCCCTTGATGATAAGAAAAGTTTTTGGTCATTTTAAGATAAACACCCCCTCACTTTTATCTTCTCCCCTCATTTTTATTTTTCTATCCCCCATTTTATGATAACCACGTCTTCATATTCATTTAAGTAAGAAAAGTAATTCTTTTTCCATTGAAGGGTAATTTTGTACATATTCTTACTCGTTTTCAACATAATCCAAGGCACAGTGGGGGATCTTACTTATGAGTTTTAGGAAGTCATTGGAGGAGTATGAACATGATGTTATAGCCTTAATTCCACAAATCTATCTTTCGTAATAGGTTTTGTGAAGATATCAACAATTTGATACTTTGTTGAGATATATTCCAGTAAAATATTTCCAGAAAAAAATTCTCTTTTATAAAGTGAAACTTTATATCTGTATGTTTTGATCTTGAGTGTCAGACATGATTTTTAGAAAGTTTAATTACACTCTGATTATCAAAAATAATATTCAATGGTTTATATTCTAATTCCTCTATGCTCAAAGTTATTGAACTTTATTTCTTAATATTCCTACTCACACAAAATTCATCCACGAAAAATTTTCCTCCATAAGTTTATTTTCTATCATTTCAATCTCCAACCTAATCAGTATCTCTATAACCATGAAAGTTAATTTCACACCTTCTTTTGTATAAAATATCTTATGAAGTTATTTCTTTTAAATATATCATAATTCTATTTACTTCCAACATATGAGATTCTTTTGGATCACTTTGATATTTGGAAAACAAAGTTACAACATAAACAATATCAGGTATTAAGTCTTTGAGATAAAGAAAAATTCCTATCAGTTCCTAAAAATCATTATGATTCATATTTTTTTGAATTAATATTTACTCATCTTCATCTATATTAAGATATAAGTAGAAACATCTTTGGATTGTTTCATACCAAAAAAAATTAACAATTCCCTAGAATACTTTTATTGAGATATGAAAATGAATTTTTCCTTTTTTTTGAACTTGTAAACCAAGTAAGAAAGATAATTTTTCCAATATTAACACCTCAAAATTATTCTCCATTTCCTCAGAAAAATCTTAACAAACAATTTCTTCATCCCTGATAAAATTTATATCATCTACATACACTTTTATAATTAGTGTTCTAGAGTTAAAATCTTTCATGTATAATTTACTATCAACTTTTCCTTTAGAAAAATTCCACATTCTCAAGAAACTATCAAGTTTTTAATACTAGGAACATGAGGCTTGTTTCAACCCATACAAATATTTATTCAATATACAAACCTTTTTTCATAATTATTAAGTAAAAACACATAATGTTGCTCAGGGTAAACTTATTCTTAAATCTCACCATTTTAAAAGGATAAATTTACATTTATCTTATAAAATTTTTAATCCTAGTGTGAAAAAAATTCTAGAAACATTCTAATAATTTCTAACCTTGTAATGGGTGAAACGATTTCATCAAAATCAACACCTTCCACTAGTTTATAGCCTTCACAAACATGCCAATCTTTGTTTCTTGAAACTTATCCATGTTCATTCAACTAGAGTTTGTAAAGACATTTTATTCTAATAACATGTATACCTTTTAGACGTGGTAAAAGCTTCCATGTTTTATTTTTATCAATTTGATCCAACTCATTATTCATAACATTAAACCATTATTTGTGTTAAATAGCATTTGAAACTAATTTTTGTTCAAATTTTTGAAATAAGTGAAGTTTTATTTTCTAATATTATCTTTCTTATGGTCTGAACTGGACCCTTCTGATTCCCAAGAATATTTTCAGTATCAACATGTTTTCTTAAAGTAGGAAATTTCGGAGTTTCTCTTCTAGCTTCACTTTCCTCGTCACAATATTCATCTGAATCTTGATAAGCCTTTTTTTACTCACTATCATTTTCAATGGAAATCTTTAGCTTTTCTACCTCAACATTCTCAAAAACATTTTTAAAGGATTTTAAAATTTTAATAAATTTCACATCTTATGAGTCCACCAAATTTTTTAGATGTTTGTTCCAATATTTTTAACTTTTTTAGTGGGTGAATAACTTATAAAAGTTTCTTACTCATCTTTTTTATACAATTCTCCAAGATCTATATTTTTTATTTTAAGTAAACATAGACTTCCAAAAACTTTGAATTGATTTAATGATTTTTTTTGTTATACCAAATTTCAAAAAAATCATGAAGTGTTCCAGTCTCAACAAACATCTATTCTGAATATATACAATATTAATAATAGGTTCTCTCCAATAGAACATTGAAAAATTTTATTATTCTAACATGCTTCTTCTTGTTTCTACCAAACTTCTATTTTTCCATTCTACTACTCCATTTTGGTGTGGATTATAAGGAGAAATATATTTATTTTTCATTCCATTATTTCTCAAATAAGTTTCAAAAGTATTGCATGTGAATTATGTACCATTATATGTTCTCAAATTCTTTATATAAAACCTCATTTCTTTCTAAACTTGTCTTCTGAAGACTTTCAACATTTATACAGCCTCTAGATTATGTTTCATAAACATGATATTATTCATCTAAGTGAAATCATCAATAAAAGTGATAAAGTAATAATCCTCTCTTGTTGATTGATGCCTTATCAGCACACATAAATCTGAATGAATAAGTTCAAGAGGTCTAGTATACTATATCTCAACCTTCTTATGGATTTTCTTAATTATATTAACTTTTTAAAAAGTAACAAAAACATCTTTTTCTCTTCTTCTCAGTTCTGGAAAATTAAAAACAATGTTAACCTTAGAAAGTTTGTTCATGTTTTTCCTCCCATGGTGTCTAGGTATTTGGTGCCACAATTTTTTTCATCTTTTGAAATCAAGTAACAAGAGTTATTAAATTCTACAATTTGAAATAGATTCCCATTAGTTCTTTATCCTTTTTTAATAACTTTTCCATCTTCCACACTTTTGACGATATAAGAATATTTTCTAAAAATCACTTCTTTTTCATCATCACAAAGTTGAATTACACAAATTAAGTTATGTTTTAGTCCATCAACAAATAATTATTCCTTAGATTTTAACTTTTCTACTTCAATATCAGTCATTTTGATTCTTCTAATTTTTAAAGAATTGTCATTCCTAAAGGTAAAATAACCTACATCGTGATTCTAAATATGTTTCATGATTTTTAAGTCACAGGTAATTTTTGAAGAGAAACCATTATCAAGTATCAATGGTTTTTTCTTTTTACTTACTTTCAAGGAAGTCTCAAAAACAAAATCTATTTCTTCAACTTTTATCTTTTCTGCTTCATTTTCTTTTCTCACATTCAAAACTTTTCCTGGAAGATTATTCAAACATTCTTTATCAAATTGACCCATTTTATCACATCTTCCACCAACTTCTTTCTTGCAATAAAACTTATTTTTCATTGGAATGTTTCTATCATCTTAAGAATTAACTTTTTCAACTTTATGTGATTTTTAAAGTTACTCATTCTACTTTAACTAATTCTTCCAATCTTCTCAAACCTTCTTCTGAGAAGTGATAATTTATGCCAATTATTATAATACATGTGCCCATAAAGTCCACAACATCAAAAAAACCATCAAATATTGATTTTCTATTGAAGTAAGATCATTCTCCATAGAAACTTTGATGAGGCTGATAACTTATTTCTACTCTAACATACTCTGGGTGTGGACCATATTTCCTCTTGAGTGGTATTTCAAATTTTGTAAATCTGATTGGTTTCCCACATCCTTTTTCTACCCAAGATTTCTCAACGCTTTTTATGAAAACTAAAAGGTTAGTAAAATCGGATGATATAACACATTTAGTGTGTAAATATTTCACCTTATTCTTAATATGAGCTTTCTCAACAACTTTATAAATCTTAAATTTTACTTACAAAGATTTTTTGAAGTTTTTATTTATCTTTTTTAAAGTAATTTCAGAATCAAGAAGTTATGATTGAAAATTATTAACTTCCTCTTCCTTAACTGCAAACTTCTTACTGAGAGCTTAAACTATATTTCCATGTTCAGCAATTCTAATTTGTTAACTTAATATCTCATGTGTGAGTTCTTCTTATTTCTTAACAATAACTTTTTCACATTTAAAAAATTTTCTTCTATCTTTATTTATCATTATGATTTCTTTCTTAAGAGATATATTTTTCTCAATACATACAAAATGTTCTATTTTGAGTTGATACTCTCTGTAATATTCTTCACCTCATTCTTCTTCACTATTTGAAGAGTCTTCAATTTTCTCAACTTTAACAATGAACGTTCTAACATTTTCTAAGCTTTCATCTTCTGAGGAATTTTTTCAGTTGAGTTTGATTCATATTTATTACTTAACATACTTCTCTTGTTCCCAGTAAACTTCTTATATTTTCTGGATTATTTTCTTCTTTAGAACTTTTTTTCCACTTCTTCCATCAAGGTTTTTCATTAGAATCATCTCGATATTCTCCAACATTATTCTTGGGAAATGTTTTAGAAATTTTTTTTGATTCCACCACACTCATTAAAATTGATAGGAATTTACCACCATGCTTTTCTCTTCCCCTTCAATAGTTCTTGGATATAAGAGATATGATTTTATCATTCGAATCATCATCCAATTTATATTCGGAATCATAAGGATCAACAACTTCAAAATCTTGAATCTTCATTTTTCTCAAGGATTCAAAATCCATTTCATATTTCATTATCCTTTTAAACATTTAAGATTTTCTCATTTCATAATAAACAATAAAGTTATGCAATTCATGAATAGATAAATCATATTTATCTTTTAAAGTGTAAATTTTAGAATCAAACATGTCCAAAAAATTTCTCATGAGTTTCTTCACAATTATAGAATATTTCAGGATTTTTATGAAACCTATGATGTTGCAAACAACTTCATTCACTCTAGTAAAGTATTCATCAATAGTTTTTTCATCTCTCATTCTTATGAATTCAAACTTACTACACCAGATTTGTAGCTTTGCTTCCTTCACTTTTGTATTTCCTTCAAAAATACATTCTAGCTTATCCCACATACTCTTTGATGTTTTGAGACCCATCACCTTTATATAAAAATTTTCTAATAGAGACATAAGAATAGAATTTATATCACTTTCATCAACATAAATATTTCTATTATCAACAAACTTCATAGGATCATTTATCTCAATAGGTGTAAAACCAATCATATTAGTATCAATTACTTTCAGGAAAAGAGATAATAGATATGGAATCATCCTATTATTCCAACCATAATAATTTTTTCCATTAAATGTAGGATTCCTCTTCTATTGGTAGAATTAAGATTATCCATGATAAGGATTAAACAAGGGAACTTTGGCTCTGATACCAATTAAAGTTCTAAAGGATTGAATAACAACTGAGAAGGGGGGTGTATCAAATATTAAATTTTTATAAGTTTCAAAACTTTTAGAAACTTAACCCCTACAACCTGATAAAAGTTTTTACCATATCATCTTTTAGTAAAAACTCATGTATGAATAAATAGAAATGCAAATAAAGCACATGATATTTACAAGTTTAGGCCTTAGTGTGAAAACCTACATCCTTGTCGTAGACACTCCCATGGTTCTATGGAAATTCACTATAATGAATAAGTGAATAAAAAAAATTTCAAATCCCATTAGACACATTCTATCTTTTGAGA
Organism: Viscum album; assembly: GCA_963277665.1. NCBI lineage: Eukaryota > Viridiplantae > Streptophyta > Magnoliopsida > Santalales > Viscaceae > Viscum > Viscum album. The sequence continues at coordinate 327,408,293 of OY728144.1, read as the reverse complement.
GGTATGATTATAATGACTCCTGTCAGTTTATAAATTTTTATTATAAACAATTAAGCCATAAAAAATAAAGAACACCAAAAAATTTTGCTCCAAAAATGCTCTATTTGGCTCAATTAGATGTGGTTGGGTCTGATTATCTCAGTCTAATGGGGTTGGGGATGATGGACTCAGTTTGATTCACCTTATATGAATATGTGGTTGAAACTATCTTCTCTTCTTCCTAAACAAAAAACCCTATGCTTCTCAAAATCTGCTCAAAACTCAATCTACACTTCTACAATCAAATCTTCCTTAATCTGGTAAGAAAAAATTTTGTTGTATAATCTTATAATGAAATCTTAGTCTAAAAACCCTTTCTAACATGAACTCTACATCACTTCACATTTCCACACATGTGAACAATTTCAAGTACGAATGTACCATGCATCTATTTATAGGCATCTCAATATGGAAAAGGTGGGAAACTGAAAATATTTTTCTACTCACTCAAATTCACAAACTTACAAAATTTACTCACATTTGAACTTCATGTTTGACCATTTCAACTCTTCTCAAATCTTATGGAATATTCTCAATATTTCTTGAACCCTCAAGAACCTCTTCTCATATTCTCAAAAAAATATCACTGTAAAACATAGTTTTTTATAACACTTCAGTCTGATTTGGATTTCTAGTAGAACTACATTTTATTTGACTTTCATACTTTAACTTAGTCTAATTTGACTTTCCTTCTCATATTTAGTATGATTTAATTTCCTCTTAGGATTCACTCTGATTGACTTTCCTCCTCAAAGTCAGTCCAATTGACTTTCCTCATCAAAGTCTATCTGGTTAAATTTCCTCATCAGAGTCATACTCATTTGACTTTCCTCCTTAGATTTATTTTGATTTAACTTTCCTCCTCATACTCATTATGGTTGAATTTCATCCTTGGAGTTAGTATAACTTGACTTTCCTCCTCAAACTCAGTATGATTGACTTTCCACCTCAAACTCAGTCTGATTTGAAATTTGAACTCACCCTTTTTTCCTTTTCTCAAGTAAGAACAACTCCTTTTGAGCCTTATCACTTTCATAACATATCTTTGTATGATGGATCAAGATCAAAAACTTTGGTTACTCTGATTTTCTATATCTAATGGTTACCCTAATTAGATATTATTCAAACTTAATCATCTTTACTCATTTCTTTACTCATTCAGACTTCTGAAAACTTTTGTGTCTAGTACTTCTGAATCCGATGAACTATATCCATGTTTCTAAAACCAATACAAAATTTACAAATACCTTCAAAAACCTTCATTCTTCAAAAGCTTTTATCATGAGAATTTATCATGATTTATGAGAACTCTAATATTGGAAAAGCATCATCTAACATATGGTTATAAATTAAATATCTTTCTAAATCCTGACTCCCTTGAAACTTATTTTTCGGTATTTAAAAACATTATGACTATATTTCACTGCATCTACTAACATTATAACAAACATCATGTCTGGTAGATCTTGAACTTCATGTCGATAGATCTGAAACCAATGGTGTGTCTAATCAAAAACTTTACAAAACTGCCACCATTCATCTTTCTAACAAATTCAACATCTGGTTCTGCTCAGTCAGATACATTGTATCTTAAAAACAACTTTCTAAGAAACTAAACTTTTATCCCCCTTTGTTTTTAGGTTAGAAAATTCAGAAACATTTACATGTTTTATAAAAAATATTATTTTACAAAATCTTATTTTTTAACAAATACAAAACTTTATAAAAACAAAAACATCACAATGGATCTTTAGGACGCAATAACAAAGGTTAAAAACCAATTTTAAAAATACTTTTTATACTATTAATAGTTCTTAATATTACAAAATACATAGTAGTGGTGATATCCATATGAACCTATAAATCCACTTCATTGCCTAAACTCTATGGGAATAAAACTATTTACCTCACAATCAAGCATCGGGATGGAGAGCCACACTTCACCACAATTCTTGTGTGAGATTTCCCAAGAATCGGTTAAATATTAAAGATTTTATTTTATACCACTGAAAAGTTTCGTATGATCATCAAATGATCGTTTTCAGAGGAAGACAACCCAAGACACAAGAATTTCTATCTTCAAGAAACCAACATGTAAATGATTAAAAATAGAGTTCCTATAAACCGTGTAGATTAGAATCCATATTATTCATTGGTAAAAGATAATGATTGATAGAGACCACTGATAGCATTGAATGTAAGAATGATTCCTCTGAGGTGATACACTGGCCAATGAATCCATGATCATATCGTAAGGATACCAAAAATTTTAAGGGGTGCTTTCAGATTTTCCAATGAGATAAATGGATTTTTTAGAGGAAGATAATTTTGCAGAGGCTCGTACACATTGCACACAAAACATGAGAGGATCTCAACCTATTATATAGTCGAGGTCTAAGATATATATTCATAGTTCATCATATGTCACGAACCCCTCCCCACAAATTGTACCCATCCTGGGTCGACAATGTGAGAAGAGAGATAATGACCCCCAATTCCTACCTCCAATAGGCCCTAGGTTGGTGACTAATACCACAGGTATAGTAAACACACAAATGAGAGGCATTGCCCTCTAAAATAACACATAAAAAGAGGCAGAGATAATAAAGACACCAACCAACTCCAACTCAGACTACAATATAAAATAATTCCAAGTACATGTATGTAATGACATGCAAAAACTACTAAAAATGAAAGAAAAAACTACAGGTACCAAAAGAAAGTAAAACAACAGCAACCACGAAGCTCGAACAGTTCCTATAAACCCCAATCTAGTAGTAACCATCCAGATCTCCAACCTGCTCCAAGTGACCTAAAAATAGTTTATATAACATAGGGTGAGTATAGCAGTATAGTCAGTATGATCCTCCCCGAATACTCTCATGCAAAAGTAAAGGAAGCATGCTAAAGCACAGTGAATCAACAAGTGAAACTAACTCATCACCTAAATAGGTATACTGAGTTCCCAACCTCACCATGGCTACTCAGACAAAGTATTTCATGTAATAGTATATAATATAGTAAAGAATATCAAGTGTACCCTACTACCACTTCCCCACTAGTTTGTTGATTTTCCCCAACGTCACATTTCCTAAGTCATCTCTCTCTAAAAAGGCTGGCCCAAAGACACCTGGGTGAGCACTGCAACCCGCACATCGTGCAATATAATTATTTCCCATAGACACCTGGGTGAAGCACGACACAACCAGAAGTAAACAGGTAGTTTTTGGGATCCAAAATAGCTTGCATAACGTGTATCATACATTGGGTATTTCTCTTCAAGCCACTACAACCTATAAACTGAGTAAGGATCCTCAATCCATCACAGTCTATACACTTTATACCTATAGTGGTCCATAGGAAATTATATCCAAAACTTATGTGTCTGAAATAAACACAATACATTACATCCCTCTACACACATATATGGGGAAGTCATCCATCCATCCTCTCACTGAGATGTTGGGGAAAACACCCCCAGGGATAAGAATCCCTCGGGTGTCATTCACCCTAACCGATAGGGTGGGGTAGCATATAGAAACACAAAAAGTACATGATATAATATATCTCACAACCACATTATGGGGAAAACCAAGTCCTAGACACAACTACAGCTAACATCACTCAGACTCCGATCTGCAACTCCTAAGACTAGATATCCTATAAGCACACAACCATTTAAATAGATTCATTAAATCATCTTGTCCCTTTTAATCAGTTTCAATTTTTTTAATTAATTCTTTAACCATTAATCAACCATTAACATTTCCAAATTTCATTAAATCATCATTCCAACAAAGTCTCATGTCCTCTAGGCATAACCACACTGAGTCCTCAGATCCTCAAAAGTAACCACACCATTTCATCCCAGCAAGCTCCAATCCCATGGGTTCATAATCATTTATTCAATAATGTATTAACACTGTTAACACTTTTCCATAATTATAGGTATTCTAAGAAATAATTCTAAGCTACCAAACACAAGGTTTCCAATGTGGTCAGTAGATGAACTACCCATCAAATCTTTGTCACCCATAGCGGGAGCATGGACCCATCCATCCTCGAGAATTTAAACACAGAAAGCATGTGGCATACCCCGCACATCTTTGCCTCCTTAAGAAAGAGGGTAAGAAAGATCATCTACCTCAATGAGTGGGAAAATTATATCAAATAAACAAAAACAATAATCCAACAAGTAAAACATCAAGTAAGCCCATCTTCAGCCCTTTTCATCATATCCAGTGTCCTCACTAACACCCATATGTATAAACTGGTGTATTTTTCTACTCTAGGAGTCAACTACCACCACAACCACTAGGCCTCCCTACCCCACATACCATAACAGCCTTCCAGGATCAGCCATCCTTGGCTCAGAAAACAACACAAGTGGCAGGAAACAAACATCATAGAAATTGGTCTCTTGGACCTTAAACTAAGCATCCATCCTTCATACATAATGAGCACTCACAACTCTAAAGAAAATGGCTCTTTTTATTTACAAGAAAGAGGGTAACTCAGAACCCTATTAGGCATTATCTTTTATCAAACAACCAGTTCTTTAATTCATCTTGAATTAACTAATTCATTATTAGTAGGTTCCAAATATAGAAAACCTAATCAGAAAGCTATCATAGCTATCACAAGTTAATTAAACAATTAATATGACATGAATTTAATAAAAAAGCATCAACATGCTTGAGTTTTATCAATCAATTCAAATAAACATGATCTAATGTATTAATTTTATTAATAAAAAATTACAATAACAACCGGATTCATTTACATTCCTCTTTATCTTTGGCCAATTAATTTACAATTAATTCTGGATTTAAGTTCCTTACTAATTTCCCTTAATAACAACATGCTAAATAAAAAGTCATAGATGTCACACTATCTATCAAATCAAGTGGAAAAAACATATTATCAAAACCAATTCTTTAATCTATTTAAAATATTTATTATGTCAATTTCATTGTGATTCATTGGGATAAATCATGATAACTCTACTACTACACGTAAGAAAATAGAGAATCAAAGAATCCCCTACCTCAAAAGGTATCCAATATTATTTTCATGAGAATGGTCCAATCACAACGGATCATGATCACCTCTCCCGTAACGATTGCATTCACCTGGGGACATTGAGGCATGACTGGATCAACCAACACCCAAGAAAGCTCCATTAGAAAGATGGAGAACACATTCCATCACATGGAAAGGAGAAACAGGAGGAAATTGATCAAATAACCCACAATAATAGAGATAGAGCATATCTTCTATTGAAAATGGATCGATGCTTGCTACTTGAACCAAAATAGGGGGTGTGCATGCAACAGGAAGAAACTTCCAGGGGAAATGATCTAAGGATTATAGTTCGATCACACCACTCCTATGGGAAGGAAGTCTCAAGGAACCTTAGACCAAGATAAAGGAAAAATAAAAAAATAAGGGAAGGTTTCTGACTTTGAATGATTAGATCTGAGACTAATGGGATTTGAAACGGCTTAGAATTTCCATTAATGATGATCACAATAATTCTTATGGTTTGACCAATTAAAAGCCTCTAGATTTTTAGAAAATCAAAGATATAATTTATATCCCTTGAAATGGATTCAAACCCACTTAAATATGGAATTAAACTCATTTTACATTAAATAAAGATGTTATAAGGGAAAAATGGGAAATCTAGAAAAATCTGGAATTTTGAAAAACCGTTGGAAATGGCTCACTGTTCTAGAAGCAATATAGCACCTACTGTTAGATGACTCACCATTCTTCAAACATTGTACCACCTACCATTAGATGTATCATCGTTCTAGAAACACTATATCACATATCATTAAATGTCTCACTGTTAGATGTCTTGTTGTTCTAGAAACACTGTAGCACCTACCATTCAACGTCTCACCATTCTGGAAACACTACAGCACCTACCGTTAGATGTCTCTCCATTAGATGTCTCGTCGTTCTGGAAACACTATACCAACCACTGTTAGATGTATCACTATTCTAGAAATACTATAGAACCTACCGTTAGATGCCTCGCCTTTAGATGTCACACCATTCTAGAAACACTATATCACCTACCGTTAGATGTGTCATCATTTTGGAAACACTATTCACAGAACTGGAAATTTGGAAGTGTTGGGAATATGTCACCTTGACCTCCCAGAACACCTCAAACACCATATTTTAGCAAAGTAATGGACTAGATAGGTCTGGTCCATTACATCAGATACCTCTCAAAACATTCTCGTCCTTGAGAATTCAAAACCAACCCAGATAGGAAACACAAAAAGGGGTCCAAACAACCACCCTTCGAGATACCTCTCAAGGCTCTTGCCACTAAAACGATCTCAACCAATTTCTTAAATGTACATCACGAAACCACATGAAAAATATAAACAGCCCCTAAACACTCTCCCAGAGAGATACCTCTCAAAAGAGAGTAAGCCACGATAAGAAACAAGAGAAATCCACCTCATAAACACGAAAGGTCTACAATTATAAACGAACGTCATTATAAGAAAAAGATAAGCATTAAACAGCTCAGGGTACTGAGCAAATATATGTGATTCACGTTTCTGGTTACTCTCCTCTATTCCACTGTGCTTTCACAAGACATGAACCAAGGGGATAGAATTCCTGCGAAACACCTACTCCTTGTGGTCCTAGATCTCTACAGGAAACTCCTCGAAGGTCGCATCATTGTCAACATCAATATTTCCCTAATAGATGATGTGAGAGTCATCATGAAGATAATGACAGAGTTGTGAAATGTGAAAAAAAAATTGTATTTGGATCATCCGTGGGGGAAGTGCTACCTGATACGCCACAAATCCAACATGATCCAATACCTCGAAAGGCCCAACAAACTGGGGAGAAATATTACTCCCATGACCAAACCTTCACTACCCACAACGGGGCATCACCTTTAGAACCACATGAGCCCCAACGTCAAACTCTAAAGGTATCCTCCTATGATTGGAATAGTATTTCTGATGATAATGAGTTATCTTCATCCTCTCATGGATCATCTGAACCATCTCTATCATATTTTGTACCAATTCTGGCCCAAGAATTGCTGACTATCCAACCCTATTCCATCACAATGACGAATGGAAAGGTCATCCATAAAAGGCTTCAAAGGGTGCCATATAGATGGTGGAGTAAAAACTATTGTTGTAAGAGAACTCTACCAAGGGAAGGTGCATCATCCACAAACCTCCAAAATCCAGGACACAAGAGCGCAACATGTCTTCAAGAGTCTGAATAGTCTGCTCTGTCAGGTTGTCCATCTATGGATAGAAAGCAGTTCTAAGGCATAGATAAGAACCAAAATCATACTTGAGACCTCTCCACACCCTGGAGGTAAAATAGGGGGTCTCGATCGAAAATGATAGTCCTCGGGAATTCGTGGTGTCTCACCACCTCCTATAGATACTGCCTTGAAAAAACCGTCAATGACCTCAACTCCTTGATTTCTATAAAGTGGGTTGATTTTGTAAAACAATACAATAACGCCCAGATAGTGTCATATCCTCCTTGAGCATGAGGTAAAAAAGTAAAAAAAATCCATCAATATGTCCTCCCACTTCCGTTGAGGAGCATCTAATAGCTGGAGAAACCCACCGGGAACATGGTGCTCAGCCTTCACCTTTTGACAGACCAAACATCGAGATTCAAACTCTGAAACTGCATGCTTCAACCTAGGCCACCAAAACTGACTTATTAAGGCTTGTTATATCTTTTTCACACTAGGATGTACCACTAAGGGGAAACTATGGAAATCTTTAAGAACCATATCATGCATCTACAAAGGAATGAAAAGCCTCCCCCAAAACAACACTCAGTGTTGTTCATCCTTAGACCAACCTTCAGGGGTCTCACCAAAAAAAACTCAGTCTCTCCAAACCTTCACCTCAAGATCCCCCAATTAGGAATCTTCCACCTTCTGCACCAAAGATGATTTCACTGTCATCTATAAAAGACAACATATACCCCCAACTTCTCCCACATTCAGATGTAATATTTAAAGTTCTTCCACCACTCTCCAAGAATCAACATATTCACGTATGGAATAACTATGTGACTTCCTTCTTATCATGTCAGCTAGATCATTATTGTTACTAGGTGTATATGAGATTTCGAAGTCATAATCCTATAATAACTCCATCCACCGATGTTGTAGCAAGTTCAAGTCATGTTGGGAGAAAACATACCTCAGGATTTTAGGATCGGTGAAGACCAAAAAGCACTCTCTGATGAGGTAATATATCCACAACATTAGGGAAAACACCACTGCTGATAATTCAAGAACATGGGTGGAACAGTTACACTCAGGAGGATGTAACTGTTGAGTCCCATAAGAAACGTATTATATCTACTACATTAGAACACATCCTAACCCCAGATGTGAAGTATCACAAAAAACCTCAAACTAACTCCTTCTACTAGCAGATAATGAATTGGAGCAATGAAAACTTCTCCTTCAGATACTCAAAAGCTACCTAAAACTGATAAACCCACACAAACGTCTGATCGTTCTTGGTCAATGATTTCAGAGGAGTATTAACTCTAGAGAAATCAGCCACGAACCTACTATAATAGCCCACGAGACCAAGGAAACTTCACACTTCTACCATTATCTTAGGGGTTTCCCAAGACACAACTGCTTCTATATTTGATGGATCCATAGATACTCCCTGTTGGGATATAGCATGCCCTAAGAAATGGACTTCTCGAGCCAAAAACTCAAACCTCAACAACTTCCCAAATAGCTATTGTCGATGAAGAACTCCAAAAATGGCACGTAGATGCTCTGCATGCTCCTCCTTAGATGTGGAGTACACAAGGAAGTCATCAATGAAAAAAACCAAGAAATTATCTAGGAACTCATAGAACATAGTGTTCATCAACCCTATAAATACAACTGGATCATTCGTCACATCAAATAGCATCACCCAGAACTCTTAATGCCCATGACGAAAATGGAAAGCAGACTTTGGGATATCCTCTTCCTTCACATGCGTCTGATGATACTCGGACTGCAAATCAATCTTTGAGAACCAACTTTCACCCTTTAGCTGATCGAATAAGTCATCAATCTATGGAAGAGGATAGAGTTTCTTCACTATCACTTTGTTCAAGTCACGATAATCAACACACAACCGCAAACTATGATTAGCCTTTTTCACAAAAAAAAATTGGTGCACCCCATGGTGACACACTTTTTCGAACAAAAACGCACTAAAATAGACCATTGAGGTATATATGAAGCTATCGAAACTCATAAGGGGTTATCCTAGATAGATACATCAAGATATGAGACATGCCTGGCTACAGCTTGATCCTGAACTCAATCTCCCATCAAGTGGGTAACACAACAATATCTTATATAAAGACATCAGGGTACACTTCAACGACCCTAGGAAATGTTAACTATTGAACTTCCAATGAAATCAATATCATCTCATCCATCAATGATGTCAAAGAAGGAACATGCCTTTGACCCATCTAAGGGTCTCGCTCATGAACAAACACTACTAGATCTCCATCAGCATCGAAGAATGCTACCTTCCTATAGAATCATTCCATGATAGCCTACACCAAATATAACTATTCCATGATAAGGATGACATCATATGGTTGTATTCATAAACAAAGTAAATCTCCCCAAGAGCAGTGCTTCCCTAGAACTAGCTCGCAGTCTCTACATACTTCAAACAAGTCAGCTCGACCTCCAACTGGTGCAGTCAATGCCAAGGGCACTGGAAGCCTCTCTACCACAAGTCCCAAAGCATGGATAACGGAAGGTGATATGAAGGAGTGTGTTTCTCCTGAGTCAAAAAAAGCATGAACCTAATTAGAAAACAAGCAAAGGGTACCTCAAATGACATCTAGATTACCTAGCGCTGCCAATGCTAATGCATAAAGCTGACCACAACCTGCTCCACGACCTCTCTGACCCAGATGATGACCACCAACATGGTTATTATATACTCTCTAAGGATGGGGAGCATCCTAAGGATTTTTTTTTTTTTTGCCTTCCCCATCTGCTCTCTACTGATCCAAAGCAGGTGCAACCTGCTGCTGCTGCCTTGGTTGGAACTGCCTCAATGGAGGAACCTGGAGCTTAACAACTCTTACAAGTTGACTGATCTGAAAGGTTGGAAACTCTCATTGTTGATGACCTCAGCCTACACAATAAAAACAAGTGCTCGATCCCTTGGAATAGGTCTGAGAACCACCACCCTTAGAGAAACGATATACTGAGGGCTGGGACCTACCGACGACTGAATGGAAACTCTTCTGCCCTGAAAATCAGGAACCCCAAACCACAGCTCTGCTTCATGAGTAATCTAAAATATTCCCCTCTTATGACGATATATTTTTAGCTAATGTATTCTAGAAAACTTTATCCCTCACCAACACCTTGAGATATGTCATCAGCATAAATGGGGTTACCCAGTGCTGAATATTTGGACGCAAATCCACCTCAAAATACCCCACCTGGACACCTCATCTGGAAAAAGATTCAAATCATATCACAAAAGGTTCCAAAAATAGATCCCAAACTCTCACACACTAAAGATTCCCCATTAAAGAGTAAGCAGTGACTGGCGACTGGCTGCCTTCATGGTCAAAGAAAGAAACTCGGCTCTGAACTACTCTCATAACTTCTCCCATGAGATCATCAACTCCTCATGATCCTTAAGGAACAAGGACCACTACTACCTCACTGCCCCATACCGCATTGTCACAACCATTGATACTCAGCGCTCCGTCTGAGTATAGATCGAACTGAAAGATATCTCAACCTCTTCTAACCATTCCTCCGTGACAGCATCTGAAACAGAGATCTCATACTTCTACATACTCTGGCGCTAAAACTCTCAAAGTTTCCTCCTCCAAGTTTTATCATCATCAACCTCTACTCTATGAAAATCTACTGGTGCATCCTTCTGGACATCTTCTTCATGAACTAGATGAGGACACCGACCCAGAGCCATTCTGTAAAAGGATAAATTGTTATAACTCTTAATCCTAGAATTTAAAGAATTTAACATTAATTAATTATTTTATTTTATCCATTTTAGGTTAAAATATCCCAAGGTCTACCCATTCAAACATAGGCGCAAAGAAGACTGATGCATGATCCTTTCCTAGGTCTCTACCCTGCAACCAACGTCACTTTGTTTAATAGCCATTGTAAACATAATGGTTCATGCCTCAGATCACAAGGGGCCCTAAATACCTATGTCTCATCCAGCCTCTAGTGTTCACATCACTTTCTAAACTTAGCTGATATCATTTCCCAACCAACCCATGCAACCTCACATGTGCCTAACTCCAAACTCCATCCTATCGCTCAACCAGACCTCTGATACCACTCTGTCACGACCCCCTCCCCACAAAGTATTCCCCTCTTAGGCTGAAAATGTGAGAAAAGAGATAATAACCCCCGATTCCCACCTCCAGTAGGACCTAAGTTGGTGACTAGAACCAAGGTTATAGTAAACATACAAATGGGAGGCATTTCCCTCTAAGATAACACATGAAAAAGAGAGAGAGATAAGAGAGATGACAACCAACTCCAACTCAGACTAAAATATAATATAATCCCAAGTAAATGTATGTAATGACATGGAAAAACTACTACAACTGAAAGAGAAAACTGCAAGTACCAAAATAAAGTAAAACAGAAGAAACCACGAAGCCCGAACAGCTCCTGTAAACCCCAATCTAGTAGCTTCTAACCTAATCTCTAACCTTCTCCAAGTGACATGAAAAAAAAAATTATATAAAAAAGTGTGAGTATAATAGTATACTCAGTAGGATTCTCCCCAAAGCCTCTTGTATAAAAGTAAAGGAAGCATGCTCATCACCTAAACAGGTGTACTAAGTTCCCAACCTCTCTATAGCGACTCTCACTAAGTACCGCATATAAGAGTATATAATATAGTAAATAATATCAAGGGTACCCTGCTACCACTTCCCTAATGGTTTTCTACTTTTCCCCAAAGCCACACATCCTAATCCATCTCTCTCTAAAAAGGCTGGCCTAAAGACACATGGGCAAGCCCACAACCTACACCTTGTGCAACAAAAGGATTTCCTACAGACACCTAGGCAAAGAACCACACCATCCACACAACCAGAAGTAACCAAGTTGTTTTTGGTAGCCACTAAAGCCTACATAACGTGTATCATACATCGAGTATTATACCTCAAGACACTACAGCCCATACACTAAGTAAGGATCCTCAATCCATCACAACCTATACATGTTATAACTATAGTAGTCCATAGGAAAATATATCCAGAATATATGCATGTGAAATAACCACAAGCCATTACATCCCTCTATGCACATATATGGGGAAACTAACCACTGTGTATACCAGCACAAGTAACTTCCAATAGAAGAGAGTAGGGTCAAAGGGGGAAGTCATTTATCCATCCTCCCACTAGAATATTAGGGAAAACACCCCCCCCCCAAATCTCAGAATCCCTAGGGTGTTAGTCACCCTAACCGATAGGGTGGGGTTTCTATAGAAAAACAAAAATAAATGATATAATATATTTAACAACCACACTATGGGAAAACAATAGTATTAGACACAACTATAGCTAATGTCGCTCAAACTCTCATTTTCCACTCCTAAGACTAGATATCTTACAAGCACCCAACCATTTAAAGATCTTTATTAAATCAACTTGTCCCTTTTAATCAATTTCACTTTATATTAATTAATTATTTAACAATTAATCAACCAATAAAATTTCCAAATTACATTATATTAGCATTTCAAAAAAGTCTCATTCCCTCCAGGCATAACCACACCGAGTCCACAGATCCTTAGAAGTAACCACATCATTGCATCCCGGCAAGCTCCAACCTCGTGGGTTCAACATTATTTATTCAATCATTTATTAGCATCATTAAAACTTTTTCATAATTATAGTTATTCTAAGAAATCATTCTAAGATACCAAACACAAGGGGCTCAACATGATAAGTATATGAACTACCTATTGAGTCTTTTACACTCATAGCAGGAGCATAGACCCATCCCTCCTTGAGAAGCTAAACACGGAAATCATTTGGAATACCCCGCATGTCTTTGCCTCTTTAGGAAGGATGGTAAGCAATACCATCTGCCTCAAGTAGTGGGGAATGTATAGTAGATAAACAAAAATAGACATCCAACAAGAAAAACATCGAGTAAGCCCAAATTCAACCCTTTTTATCATCTCCAGTGTCTTACCCGACACCCATATGCATAAACTGATGTATCTCACCACTCTAGGCATAAACTTCTTCCACATCCATTGTTCCTCCCTACCCCACATACTACAACAACCTTCCAAGGTAATCCATCCTTGGCTCAAAAAACAACAAAAGAGGTAGGAAACAAACATCATAGCAATTGGTATCTTATCCCTTAAATAAGGAATCTAACCTTCATATATAATGATCACTCACAACTTTAAAGCAAAAGGCTCTTGGCCTTTATAAGCAATAGGGTAACTTGGAACCCTACTAGGAATTATCTTTTATCAAAAAACCAGCTCTTTAATCTATCATGAATTAACCAATTCATTATTATTAGGTTACAACTATGGGAAACCTAATCAGGAATCTATCATAGATATAAAAAATTAATTAAATAATTAATTTTACATGCCTTTAATAAAAAATAATCAACATGCTTCATGTTTATCAATCAATTCAATTAAACACCCTCCTTTGCATTAATTTGATTAACATCAAATTACAAAAACAACCAAATTCATTTACATGCCTCTTTATCTTTGGCCAATTAATTTACAATTAATTCATGATTTATGATATCATTTCTTTAATTTACTAAAAAATAAAATAATGAAACATTGACTTACTCTTCATCATCCCTTGTAGAGTGAATTTATAGTGGATGACTCACACAAGTAATATATATTAAGGGTTTCTAGAAGGATTCATAGAGGATTTAACATAATTTTAAATAGTTGTTATCATAAAGATGTTGAAGGGAAAATAAACTTGCACCCACCTCCAATTTATGCACAGATGATATCCAAAGGAGTGTGGGATGTGTTTACTATCCATCATGGGGAGAAGTATTTTTAGGTACATTGTGTTTGGTAATACATTGTTTGAAAACACATGCATTCATCAATTTGATTAACATTTTTTTATTTATGAAAAAATAATTGAGTGCAGAAAATAATAAATGAGCAGTAAAACCAGTGTATCCCTACTATAAAGAAATAATGGGGTATGCTTCACTTGAAAAAAATTGGTACATATTTTAAATCTATCTTAATACTTTTATGTGACATAAAACAACACCATGACTATGTTACGATGGTTTATATGTATATTAATGATTCCAAATCCAAAGTCACTTCCATCCCATGCCATGTTCTATGGAAGGAGGTGCGTCTAAATAAAGATTGAATACTAATAGATGAAAACACACAAAAATTGTGGAAAACATGTGTAAGTATGACATAATAAATATTTTTTTTGATTTAAATCAATATTACATAATAATGATTACTTATTTTTCTATATTGTATATCTGAAATAGTCACAGGAATCAGTAATATCCAAGATGTATGTACACGTACTTTCAGTGGCCTTGAAGCTGCCAGAAAATTATGGATGCATCAGAGGTGTGGGTTTTGGGGTGACACCCCGAACATTTTTTGAGAAAAAAAACAAGAGGAGGATCAATGTGAAAAAATAAAATTAATGAGATAAAGAATATATATCCTTGAAGAACTTATTAAATTGTAGATAGAGTTGATGAAAAATTTTATGGCGGGGGGGAAAGAGAAGAAACAACTCAAGAACAACCAGCGTGTGAAGATCCCCCCCCCCACTAGCTTTGAGATGAGCCATTCCCCACAAAACATGTCTTAGATGAGGTAATAAATGTTCTAATAATTGTTTCTATGAATTTTGAATCAGATAGAAACTGATACCTTTACTGTACTAATATTGTACAGGGTGAAAATGACTGTGATTTATATCTTTGAACACCCAACCATCACCTTGTAGCAAGGGCTATGGTGTTCAATATCCAGAATTCCATGCTACACAACAGACAACTTCTAATAGGTCATTTCAAAGTGTTGATTAATGTATCCCATGAGCCGATCATTGAGATACCTATTCCAATAGATGATGAAGATATTAATAAGGTTGAACAAGCTCTTGGGGCATTCATCACATGGCTGTCACAACTTGTAAAAAACATTTCGACAAGGAGGTATTCATTTCCAAATTATTTTTGAAGATAAACCTTTAACATTTAATGAAAAAAGGTCTGAACTGATGAATTTTATTACAAACTGACATAGAGAAGGGGGTGAAAAGAAATAACCACTCAAAACCATATCAAGGATCAACCAAACGATCGAAACATTCTACCAAAATTGATTTAAACCCATATGTTCTACATCTGCATTTATTATCATTTCAAGATCATGTGAATATGAAGTTGAAAGATGGTGGTACTCACACGATTATTTTTAATGAAGATATGTACAAGGAGGAAGATCTATATTTCATTAGTGTTGACAATGTAAGTGAAATCCTAGAGTATGATTGGCTAGGAAGCTCAGTTGTAAATGCAAACATGATGTATGTTTTCGTGATTTTATTTTCTACAATTAGATATACTATTATAATTATGACTAAATACATTTCATATTTTTCACTGGTGTATATATGAAAAAAAATTGAAGGTATTTCCTCAGGAACAAAAATTTGGACTTGTTAGTCCTCACGTCACCTCTATAGAACAAAAAAATAGAATCCAAGAAAGAGGGTGAAATGGTTGCAGGCCTGCTCAAATCGTTTTACAGCAAAAATATAGATGACATACTCTTCTTAATACTAAGGATGCAGAGGTAAGACTCTATAATTTAATCATTTTAATTGTATTTTAATTTATTTCATTACTTGTTATTTTTTTGTGTTCTTAGGCATCATTGGATACTCATTGCGGTCAATTTGGATACTCCAAAGATTTATTTCTTGGATTCAATGCATGGATATCCAACAAACCGACCACACATGATGATATTTTTCAATTTTTAATACACTATATCCAACATTTTAGAACTAAACATCTAGTTATATAATTTATATTATCTTTTAATGATGATTATGTTATGATAGGGTGGTGCATGAATATCGTCTACATCATGGAATGAGGCCAGGGGAAAAGGACAAGAAACATCATAAGTACTATGACTGGATACAAATCAAGGTATATATAATAAGATTTCACTATCCAAACACATATAAAAAATTACTTAATTTTCTCAAGGTTTCTGCAGTGTCTGAAACAAATGAACGATAAAGAATGTGGTTATTATGTTTGTAAATTTATGAAAGATATCATATTCCGTAAACAAACCAGCATCCCTGAAGAGGTGTTTTCTAAAATAATTACTATTTAATTTAAAATATTTATTAATAATTTGTGTATTTATATTTTTTCAATACTACCATGATTGTCTAAAAGAATCTTATTCACAAGATGATATAGATTTGTTTAGAAAAAAATGGGTTGCATACATAATGGAAGAATGTACACAAATAGCATAAAGATGTGACTAGTCTGACTCAAAGTGTCTATTTTAATTTAAAATTATCAGTATTTTTAGTAAAAAAATAAGTTCCATACTGAAAACTGATAAAACAAATTATGATGGTTTTTATACTGTCACGACCCGCCTTCACCAAAAAGGAGAGAAGGGTCAGCAGATTTCCAGGCCCTTCCTTATTTAAGTTGAATGAGAGATAATGACCCCCCAAAACCCGCCTCCAATAGGTCCCGGAGTGGAGACCAGCACCAAGGGTATAAAATCACACAATAAATGGAAGGCATTACCCTTTTTCTTTTAATAGGATCTGGAGATAAGATAGTAAATCCCACAACACCAAAACAGAAGGTGCAAATACGGATGAAAATAAACCATTCACATATGCATGTTCAAAGGTAAAAGATACAAGCCACGAAACTCCAAAAGGTAAAGTACCAAGAAAAGAAAAAAAATGAAAACAGCAACTGCCCCAAGGTCCGAGCTAGTACGGTCCAGCACGATCCCTTATGTCCTCCTGGAAACCTGAAAATAGTTTTATATACGTAGGGTGAGCATACAAGTACACTCAGTAGGAAAAACCAAAGACACTCGTGCACAAGTGAGGAGACATTCTAATGCCCCGTGGAAAAAGAAATAACTAAACACCCAACAAGGAAAAGCTATCCACCCAACCTCACCAAGGCACGCTCCGCAAATAATGCAAGTAAAGTAACAAATAGTAATATCACATCGATATTTGGGTACCCCGCGCCGCTTTCCCACTGGTTATTGAAGACATCCTATGCATCGAACCAATCTCGTCATTCTCATCGTAGTCCCACTACCACACCCGCCCGCACACACCTAGGCCACAACCACACATCCCACCCGCAAACACCTGGCCCACAACTGTTATCCCGCCCGCAGACACATGGGCTACAACAACCTCACGTAACCATGCCCGCAAACACCTAGGCCAGAACAACCACTACCACGCCCGAAGACACATGGGCTAGAAAGCTATCGTCACACCCGAAGACACCTGGGCCTCATCCTGAAGATACTTGGGAAATATCCTACCCGTAAACACCTGGGCCAACCACCACAAATACCCTGCCTGAAGATTCTTGGGCTAATAATGGACCTCAGTTCATCACAGCCTACCCGAAGATACTTGGGCTATTCGGGAAAGGGAGCAAAAAGGAGCTAATAACCAGCCACTAATAGAAGTGTTGGCAAAAACACCATCCCCCTTGAAATGGGGGTGTTCGTCACTAAGTTCTAAACTTGGGTGGGGCACGAATAAGAAACGTAATAACTACAAATATATGTATAAGTAACAAACACTCAACCTAACCTAGGGTTTCCAAAGCCAATCCAAGCACAAGCACACTCTTCCCTATTAATAGGAAGCACACTGCTCATAGCCGAGTCACAACTCATCCCCAGAACCAATTCCCATTTAAGCTATTCTTGCTTCCGTGTTCAAGTAATCTCATTTAAGTAAAGTTCGGCACTATTGGGAAACTAACAGCATAAGCACAAACCAAGGGAAAAAGTTACAGCCAACAACAATTTAAGCATTCAAACCCAGTTCTCTTGCAAAGTCACAAGAACAAAGGGATAAGTGAGATCCATCGAAGTACTGGAACCAAAGAAAACCTCGAGATATAGCCCCATGTTCCCAAAATCCAGGAGCCAATGGTTTCTCAACAACAGAGGATTCCACCCCAATTCGTGATATAAGCAGAGAAATCACACAGCCTCAAATTCACAACCAGCAAAATTACAACAATAGGGGATCCCATCCCCACCCGTATCACCCCAGCAATCGGCCTATGAAAGAAACAACCAAAACACTACCACCAACAGAAGGCAGGCCCATGCAGGTATTTTCAGATTTAAAAGATTTAACACACTTTATGGTTTCAATTCCACTGTGCTTTAACTGGGGTTATCACAGAAAAGGGTTCATCCTGGTGCTTTCAATTTATTTAACTGAGTATACGTAATTAACCAATTCCATGTTATAGTTATTTAAACATCCAGGAGAACTGAGGTTCAATAGTTCTCAGAGAAGACCACCAACGATCATGATTTTCAGTGAGCATAGCCCCGTACAGTTCACAACACATAACAACATAAAGATTACAGTAGAATATCAATCACACCCCCCCCCCCTTCATTCTTTAAATTTCATTCATTGTCTTCATTAAGTTCGGTTTCATCAGTTTCCACAAAGGCAAAAGCATGCCCACCCCACATGATACATAGAAAGGAGACACGAAGGAGAAAATTCCTACTTGATTGATCAAGGATCGACGTTTTTCTCCACATGCCAAGAACAGGGGATGCGCGATTTGTAGGGGAGGGACGTCGGGAACTCCAAGGACGAGCATACGACTTCAGCCTAGGTACACCACAATTCTCAGGAAGTAGGGACTTCAAGCGCACCAGGGAGAAGAGAGAAGTCAGCCAAAAATGAAGAAGGGGTGAGAAGAACTTATTCTACGATATATAGATAAAATCTCGTTGTTACAGGATAAGAAATTTGAATGCCTTGGAAGTCAGATCGTGGTTATTCCACGTGGTTGGGTGGTTATACATGACTAGATTAATTTTTATTTAGTAAGGAGGTTTCTTTGTTTTTTAGATATTAATTATGGGCTTAAAAATGGCCTTGAAACGCTTCAAAAAGTTAAAAAGGCCTAAAAGTGGGGTTACAGGGGAGGTTGCAGGGGAGGCTTAAAAATGGGGTTATAGGGGAGGATTAAAAAGGCCTAAAAGTGGGGTTACAGGGGAGGCTTAAAATGGCCTTGTCTCGCCGATCAGTCGTGTTGATCGGTCCCCCCGATCGGTCTCGCCAATCGGTCCCCCCGATCGGTCTCGCCGGTCGGTCCCCCCGATCGGTCGCTCCAGAATTTGGAAAAGGGAGGGGTAATGAGGGTCTAGGCCATTACATATACATTAGTAAAATGACCTATAAGTCATTTGTGACATGTAGGAATCAACCACACCTAAATCTGACGCATGGTGTGACCGTTATGACTTTAAGTGTGTATTTTTATAATAAATTAATAATAAATTTAGCAAAAAGAACAAGTGACATACTGAAAACCAAGAAAAATCAATTGAATTGTTTTTATACTTTAGGAAAATGATCCATCAGTCATTTGTGACATGTATTAATCAACCACACCTCAATCCAATGAATGGTGTGACCGATATGACTAAAAGTGTATGTTATCAATTTAAAATTATCATTTTAGCTCAAAACATTTCACTCATTGAAAACCAAGAAAAATCTATCTGATTGTCTTCATAATTTAGTAAAATGATTAATAAGTTCTTTGTGACATGTATGAATCAGTTTCATGTCAAACTGACACACGATGCGATCGGTATGACTCAAAATACATGTTTCCAGTTTGAAGTGATATTTTAGTAAAAAAACACAACTAACATACTAAAAACTGAGAAAACACATTTGTATTGTTTTGATACTTTAGTAAAACAATATATAAGTTATTTGTGACGTGTAGGAATCAACCTCACCTCAATAAGATGTATGGTGAGACCACTATGAATCAAAGTATGTCTTTTTATTTAAAATTGACATTAATTTTAATAAAAGACACAATTGGCATACTGAAAACTGAAAAAACGCATTCGGATTATTTTGATAATTTAGGAAAATGATTCATGATTAATTTTTGACATTTTGGAATCAACTCCACCTAAATATAACACACGATGGTACCGGTATAAATCCAAATGTGTCTTTTTATTTAAAATTGGCATTAATTTAAGTAAAAAAGAACAATTGACATAATAAAAACTAAGAAAACGCATTAGTATTGTTTTGATACTTTAGGAAAACTATACATGATTCATTTATGATGTGTAGGAATCAACCTCACCTCAATATGATGCAAGGTGTGAACGATATGACTAAAAGTGTCTGTTATTAGTTTAAAATTTACATTTTAGCTCAAAACATGTCACTCACTAAAAACCATGAAAACGCTTTCTGACTATCTTCATGATTTAGGAAAGTGATTCTTAAGTTTTTTCTGACATGTATGAAGTAGTGTCACATCAAATCGACACACAATGTGACCATTATGATTCAAAAAGCGTGTTTCTGGTTTGAAATGATATTTTAGTAAAAAAACACAACTAACATACTGAAAACTGAGAAAAAAAATTGGATTGTTTTGATGCCTTATAAAAATGATCCATGAGTCATTTTTGATTTGTAGGAATCAACCACACCTCAATCCGATGAACGATGTGACCAGTATAAATCCAAAAGTGTTTTTATTTAAAATTGACATTAATTTAAGTAAAAAAGAACAAGTGACATACTAAAAACTGAGAAAACACATTATAATTGTTTTAATACTTTAATAAAATGATCTATGAGTATTTTTTGATGTGTAGGAATCAACCGCACCTCAATCCTACGTAGTGTGTGACCAGTATGACTAAACATGTTCGTTATCAGTTTAAAATTGACACTTTAGCTCAAAATGTTTCACTCACTAAAAACCAAGAAAACGCCCTCTGATTGCCTTCATAATTAGGGAGAGAAATTCATAAGTCCTTTGTGATTTGTATGAAGAATTATCACCTCAAACTGACGCACGATAACACCATTATGACTCAAAATGGGTGTTTCTGGTTTGAAATGATAGTTTAGTAAAAAACACAATTGTCATAATGAAAACCAAGAAAACCCATTTGAATTGTTTTGATACTTTGCAACAATTATCCATGAGTCATTTGTGATGTGTAGGAATCAAACACACCTCAATCCGATGAACGATGTGACTGGTATAAATCCAAATATTTCATTTAAATTTGATATTAATTTTAGTAAAAAAAATAAGGGACATACTCAAAACCAAGAAAACCCATTCAGATTGTTTTGATATTTTAGGAAAATTATCCATAATTCATTTGTGACATGTGGGAATAAACCCCACCTTAATACGATACACGGTGTGACCTGTATAACTCCAAATGTGATTTTGTTTTTAAAAAAATTGACATTTTATTAATGTATTCATTCATATTAATGTTTAATTTATTTCTTTATAGTACTAATAACATAATATATGTTTTCTTATATAGGTGGGACCTTTTTATTGAGTTAGGATGATTTTTTTGGCAACTAATACCATGGGTGGACATTTTTGAGAGGGGATCACGGATGTCAAAGGATGAAACATTAATGTTTTTAACTGCTCACTGGATAATTATAAATGTAATTATATAAAACATTGTTTGAAATGTATATAGAATTGTTTTCCAAACCCTTGTGTGTGATTATTTATTCTTGTGTGCGCTTTGCAGGTTGTGTGTGTGTTTGTTGTGCAGGTGCAAGTTGGTGTGTTGTTATACAAACAGCACATCACAGGCAGCTAGGCCTTTATCAGCGCTATTTAAAGCACTAATAAAGGCCCAATTTATCAGTGTTATTTCGAGCAGTGATAAATCCCCCCTTTATCAGTGCTAATTAAAGAACTGATAAAGTGGTCCTTTATCAGCGCTAAAAATAGTGCTGATAAAAGGTGTCCTTTATCTGTTCAAAAAGAGTGATGATATTGGGGGTCCTTTATCATCACTTTTTTTAGCACGTATAAAGGACACCCTTTACCAGTTCTTTTTTAGCACTATTAAAGGGGACCCACCCCCCCCCCCTATCTTCACTGAGATTAACAACGCTTTTCTAGCGGTGTTAAAATCTTTTTATAGAATTTTTAAAATCACTATCTGTAGTAGTGAACTCTAAGTTTTATACACTATTAGATTATAGTATTTTATTATAACCATGGATTGGCATGTTTATATTTTTATTTGTGTACTGTTAGTGCTATATTTATTTGTGCTATATTTATGGTTCTAAAATTTAAAATGAGACCTACATATTCCCTCACCTGGTTGTACTTTAAATTTTGTACAAATTTAATTTCAAATACAATGAAATTGTAGTGATCCCTTTAAAATGGTTCTAGTAGAAATATTGGTTTTTCATTTTGAGGTTGGTCACTGTTATTAATAATTGGAGCAATTCAATCGTATAGCCTCAAGTTGGTAGTATATATCTTTTGTTCTCTTCAAATTTATTTTCAAATATAGTGATACACTTTTTCATTCTATATTGGTAGTGAACCCTCCAAAATTAGAAAAACTAAGTAAATTGTTGATTTATTAGCATTCTAAATAAGAAGTTTTAAATGATTCAATAAAATTGTACTTTTAGTAATTTCATCTATTATCGAATCAATGGATATGATTACACCTAATCGAAATCAATTATGATGATCGATGGTGATTCCCCATCTCTATACCTTCCAAAAACCCTGCATAGATTTATATGGATTACAACTTTCAATATTTAGGCTTTTAAAAATTCAGATCGCATTTAATCCAACCTGTATCCCGTGCAGACTAGTCTGGCGGGTGTCTGCGGGACCTGTTTGGCCCATAATTATAAGCACACTAACAAAAAGTTATGATTGAAAAAAATAATGTAATAAAATAAATTAACTTGAGAGTAGAAAAATAGTTCAATTTTAAATCCACCTAATACAATTATACATAAACCATCAAAGATATAATCTATATCTATACTAAAGATGGGTGTACACCAATATATGTGTCATGTTATGCTTCATCCTTTCTCACCCCCCACCTCCCAGAACTTCCATTCCCTCTAACCCCCACCCCACATCCCCCACTCATAAATTCCCTCACCTACTCCTAAGGTTCCCGATGTATTCTCTCTCTATCAATCTCTACCTTCCGCAAGGCCTCCAATTGTTTATTCACCATCAACAAGGTTCTCCTCCTCCTTATACCACTGTTCACATCCCCTCAAATCCCTAAAGCTTCCGCTCACAAGTTCCCATCTACCAGCCTTTGATCATCGTCGGTTTCCAGTCAATCTCCCACATCAGTTACTTAAATAATCAAGGATGTATCTCAGTCTTCAGTCTGGGAACTCCACGACGCCTCAACTGAAACCCTTACAGATTGATCATTTTTTCCCTCAAACAACTATAAAATATTCATCAAAAAATTTCTTACCTCTCAAGGAAATACATGATCCAAATCCACTAAGTCTGTTGTCGAAGTGGATTAAGACAACTCACTCTTGAAAGTGAGAAACCCACGCTGCATATATGCAAAGTAGTCTAAAAGGGGTCACAATCCAATAAAGAGGACATGATACCGAAAACCTCCATGGTAGCTGAAGAGGGGTTACAGTCCGGTGAAGGGGACGTGATACCAAAAACCCTCATAACTAAAGAACCAGGGGGACCACTCAACCCAGCTGGTAAACACATCACTAACCCAAGTGACCCACACTACATCCTACACCCTGCATCTCCTGGTCCCAAACCATGGCCACCATCATGTTCTACGTGGTAAAATACGTAGGATGGACTATTTACTTTCCCAAAATGGATAATCGGTAAAAATGGCACAACAAGACCGAACGGGTCATTGTGGAGCCTGCACTTCGATTTTAGAACACATCATACGGATCACACCATTTTGATCCTTATGGAAAAACATATGGGTTTGACTATTCATTTGTCCAAAATAGACACCCTGTGAAAAGGTCACATTTGACCGCAATCGCCCAAAAACTCATGTAGGGGGCCTTAGGGTAAAACACTTCCATAGATAAATCGCTGATAAATCTTCCCTTTATCAACACTAAAAATATCACTAATAAAGTTTTTAATACAAAATATTATTAATTTATATAAAATTATTATATTTATATTCAAAAATAATTTTTATTTTTATACATTGAATAAAAAAGGCATGTTTACAATTAATATTTATTTTTTAATAATTAAAATATATATATAATAAATTCCATTAAATAATAAATATATTTATTTTATTTATATATTTATTATATTTATTGGATGGAGGAACAATAGATACGGTGGCTCCTACAGCCTCCTAAAGAAGTTCTTGCCCTAACCCATCCAAAGAGTGTTAACCTCCACTTCATTGATTCAACTCAATGCGCTTATCTGTGGGGATTTTCCTCTATAGATAGTAATAAGGAACTAATAGAGGATGATTTGATTTAGTTTTCCACCTCGAAATTTTTGTGTGGTTCTTTCATCCTGCTGGCTAACCGAGCTCCACACTAGGTCATCAAAAAGGGATCAACAACGCATGTCACAACCTCTAACGATGATATATAGGCTCATCTCGATCTCTGAAAGTATTCATTCATGGACCTAATTTTGTTAATGAAAGGTATGAAACCCTATAAGTTCTATGATCTTGTCTATTACCTTGTTGAAATTTGTGGGTTTAATAATTTTAAGTGTGTCTCCCTTGGTTGGGGCTTCTATATTTTGTTCCCTTATGAGGAATTTAAAAGTCAATCATGGAGTATTGGATCTATAAATCTTAGAACAGGAACACTTCAGATTCATGATTAGAAATTGGAATTTAATCTTCACGATTTCAAAGATAACTACGGACAAGTATGGATCAAAATTCATGGTCTTAATTCGGTGTTATGGCATGTTGAGATCTTATTTGGCATAGCTTCTATAATTGGAATTCCAATTAGAATGGACTATGCCACATAATCTATGCCATATGGTCATTTTACACATGTCTTGTTAGAGATTGACTTAACCTCCACAAAAGTTGAGAAGGTGGTTCTGTCCACACCGCAAGATGAAATCTTTCTTATAATAGAATATGAGAAAGCCCCTCCCTTTTGCGTACACTGTCAAATTGTAGGACACTCAATTGAGTCTTGTAGAAGGGAATTAGTTTTTTATTAGTGTTAGATTAAAGGTCATGATTTACAATATTGTAAAAGGATGATTAGCTCCATTACCCCTGATGTTAACAATGTAGATGACTCCAAACCTACTCAAACACCCGTTGGTCAGGGTCAAGGATCTGATGTGAATAAAGTAAAGGGTACTGGTAATAAAGATCATGAGGACCCCTCTTTAAATGATGGACATATTGATCATGAGTATACCGCACCTTCCCCTATTACTAGGACTGATAAGCCTAATTTAAAATGGGCTGACCTTGCTGATGAAAAAACAATTAGATGCTATTGATCATTGTAATGGCTATCTAAATGGATTTTAATTTAAGGATATTCTCTTTAGGGGCATTCCAACTAAAAAGGAAGGAGATTCTGATGATAGTCAGGAGGCTAAAGAAAAATCTGCTCAACTATAGGTGGACCTCAGTTTTCAACAAGATCAACTCATGATAAATGAAAAACATAGAAAGGGTAAAGAGAAAAAAGATATGGTAATAGCAAAGAAATCTAAGTCAACAAGGGATATTCAAGATATCTATATGTATGAATCGGTTTCATTGAAGGCTTATGAGATAACCACTCCACTTTCATTAAAGAAAACCGTTTGCTATTTTAAATATGCTAACAAAATTTAAATTTCAGAATCGATATCTTTTTCAACCCCTATCACAGATGGGGTTTCTCAGGCCGCAAGGGAATCTCTTCCTACGCAAAATAAGGACATGCCTTCTGCCCCATTGTGGGATTCTTCTAACTTGTCTCCCCCTACAGGTATGGAAATTATCAAGACCTCTAGGAATCTGAAGAATGATGTGTCACTTGCACTACCTTCTCCACCGTATGGAAGCAAGGGGTGTTCTGATTATCAGGTTTCAACAGGATCACCAACCCCTCTCATAGAGGAGGCTAATCAGGCCGCAAGGGGGTCTCTTCCTACTCAACAAAAAGACTTGTCTTCTACTTCTTCTTCCTTGTCTCCCCCTACAGGTGTTCCTCTTATGGTGGTGAGCATAGAGGATGACAAGACACGTAACACCTCCACTACCCATGTTTTAAAGTCAAAGGTAAAGAAAGGCATTAGTACATGTAATTCTTATGCTATCTTTACTTCAGCGAGCAGTGATGATGATGGGAAGAAAAGTGATGGCATGTATAAAGATGAAAGTAACAAGCCTGATATTGTTGTTTTTCTTTCTGAGGATGGCGAGGGTCCATGGATACAAGTCAAGACCTGGAGGAGAGGAAGACACCCCTGTGGTAGGGGTGGAAGAATTTCTCTTAATGGTATGAGTACCCACTCAAAAATGGGTTGATGACTCTTTTATTATGATTGTTGTATGTTTCTCCACCTTTTTCACCTTTTACTTATTAAATAAAGAGGCATTTTGTGCCTCAACCTTTTAAAAAATATTTATTATATTTATTATATTTATGTAGTTATATATTTATATATTTATAATTATATAATTATAATTATATATAAATACTTTTTAAATATATATTTATAATTATATATAAATACTTTTTAAATATGTATATTTATAATTATAATTATATTTATATTTATATTTATATTTATTTATTTATTTAAATAAATATATGTTTCCAATGAATGTGGTCAATTGATGCATGAATATAATTGACGTTCATATGTTATGTATTCATCATAAATCTTCATTTATACATTACACCCACATTAATATTCATATTGTCCATATATATGATGACTCGTTTTTTATGAGATCTATACTTTACTCGGTGTATATGATTCATTCATGTTCCCATGAAGCTATTATGTTCTCATAAATACTTAAAATCACGATAAATATATTCAAATAAAAAATATATTTATTGTATTTATAATTATAAATATTTATTTATATATAATTACTTTTTAAAATATATTTACAATTACAATTATATATAACTATATATATATATATATATATTTTAAATAATAATAAAATTACAATAATTTTTTTAAATGATAAATACATTTATTATATTTATAATTATATATAAATACTTTTTAAATATATTTATTTATAATTATAATTATAAATATATATTTATATTTATTTATTTATTTTTATTTATTTATTTATTATAATTTTTTAAAATTATAAATGTATTTATTATATTTCTAATTATATATACACTTTTTATAAAATTACAATAAATAAATTTATTATAAATTTATTAATATATATATATATATTTATATATTAATATACATATATATATACATATAAATATACTTATAATTATATACAAATATTTATAAATATATATATAGAAAATTATAATAAATATATTGATAATAATTATAAATTTTTAAATATATATAATTATAGAAATATATTTATAAATATAAACAAATATTTATACATATATACAAATATTTATAATTATAATTATAAATAATATATATGTTTGTAAATAATTATAAAAATTATAATAAATATATTTAATACATTTATAATTATAATTATAAATAAATATTTAATTATTTTTAGTCGTAAATATACATATATATATAAATGTTAAATACTTATGAAATTAAAATAAATATACTAATTGTTTATGTTTTTTATAATTTCACAATTATTTAAATAA
Organism: Viscum album; assembly: GCA_963277665.1. NCBI lineage: Eukaryota > Viridiplantae > Streptophyta > Magnoliopsida > Santalales > Viscaceae > Viscum > Viscum album. Next base: position 327,380,201 of record OY728144.1, on the reverse strand, counting down.
ATATATATTTATATTTAAATAATTATTAAATTATAATAAATATATTCATAATTAATATTTTTATTATATTTATAATTATAATTATGAATAAATATATATCTATTTATAGTCATAAATATCAATAAATATATTTATTTATTTATTTATTTTATTTTATGACTATAGATATATATATATATATATTTATAATTTATGAATACATATAATTAATATATTTATTTATATTTATGACTATATATAATTAATATATTTATTTTAATTTCATAATTATTTAAATATATATATATAGTTATTAAATAATTATAAAATTATAATAGATATATACAAATATAATTCTAAATAAATGTAGATATATTTAAATAATTATAAAATTATAATAAAGATATTTACTATATATAATTATAAATATAATAAATTTATATTTATTAAATATGTTAATATAAATAAATATTTATTTATTTATAGTTATTATTATAAATTTATTTATTTATTTATTTATTATACATATAATTTTATAAATATATATATAAATATAAATAATCTATTATCATTATAGTTTTATCAGCGCTTTATTAGCACTCATAAAGCTTGGCCTTTATCAGCACTAAAAAATGCTAATAAAAATTGTCTTTATCAGCGCTAGAAATTTAGCACTGATAAACACACCTTTTGTCAATGCTAAAAAAAGAACTAATAAAGGCATGTTTTATCATCACTTTTTAGCTAGCGCTGATAAAAGGTTTACCTGGTTTTATAAATAAATCCTAACAGCCTCCTCCTCTTGTCGCACGCTCAAGCTCTCACGGAAGCCAAACCCTGCCGATGTCGACTCCTCCTCCTCCTCTGCTGCCTCCTCCTCCTCTGCCACCACCGCTGTCACCTCCTCCTCCTCCTCCTCCTCCTTCGTTTTCAACTCCTCCTCCTCCACTCTCATCAACTCCTATTCCTCCTCCTCTATTGCCAATTCCTCTACTGCTATCGCTGCCGACTCCTCCTCCTCCTCCTCCTCTTCAAAGCTTCCAAGTACGTATATAATAGATTCATACACTACCTTTCAAACTTTATGTTCTACAAGAGGGGTCTGCATTTTTTATACCAGTTATCCCAAATACTAGCTAAGGTCGCCTTGTTTTTTGGTTTTCTAAGGCTATGGAAGTACCCTTTAATTATGCTATTGTGGGTAGGTTATGTGGATGGTATAGTTTTTTGAGATAAAACATAGGCTGATAGTTTTTTATTAGTTATGTATTGTTTAGGAATGTCTTCCTTTTAATACCTACTCAGTTCCCCCTTTCTTTTTTCTTATTTATGATTCCATTGGGGTGGATCCACTGTTATGATTAGTTCATTTATACCTTTTTCACATTGATTCTGTGGTGTCCTTTTTCTAATGCAATCTGTTGGTCGGAGTAGAGTACTCAAGAGGGGGGTGAATTGAGTATCTACTAAAAAAATTTGTTTAAAAGGTATTCTTAAGAAGGTTCCCCAATAAATTAAAATACAGCCCAATTAATCAAGGTTATACGGTTATAAAAAATTTACTGGTTAAATAACTTTTAGAAGATTTATTAAATCTCAGTAATCTTAATATCAGTTGTTAACATTACTTTTGAAGTTATTCTAATAAGGGAAAAAATTATAACTTCTTTCCAAGATTAACTATCAAAGTAAATTTAGCGATTTCTGAATTAAACAGTAAAACATAGAAAACTAAAATAAATAGCACATCGGATATAAAACAAGTGGTTCAGTCTCAAGCCGATACTTAATCAACTCCACTTGGTGATCACCTACCACCAAGCAGTTTATATAAATAAACTTGATCTGCACCCTAGATCAGGGTTAACAACAGTACACAAGATTGTCCAGGTCTTGCGACCTCTTCCATAGTTCTTCATGGGTATGAACTAACACATCACATAGGGACCTCTTCTACACTTATTCACAGGAATACCCAAGTGTAAAAAGATGTAAGAGAAAGGATATCTTGTACCCTTCTATTTGATACAGGAGACAGTGCATGTTTTTATACAGACACACACACTACTCAAAAGATAAAAATAATACACAACAGAGCATAAATGATGAGATAAGGTTTGAAGTGTACTGATTGTTAGTCTATGCATCTCTAGACTTCTGGGATGAAGCTGGTGTATAAATCGAGTCCTCTCATGGAAAACAAAGTATCGTAAGTCATCTCGATCTGGATCATGTTCTTCATGGAGTTGATAGTGCAGAAATGTTCTCGACTCTAGAATTTGAGTATGCTTCATGTGTTCTTCAGTAGTGTTGGGTTGCATGAAATATTGTGTTTTTTTGTTATCGTGCACACACTTATTTTTCTATTACATTGTTGTCACCACAGTCACCATGATCTCTTCTTTTTCTTCTAGGCACATTGTTCTTTTTATTCTTGGAATGCGTGTGTTGGAGCCAACAAGATTCATGTATTCTACACCTCATACCTCGTATTGTCAGGTGACATGTCTACAAAGAAACATTAATTAAGTCACTGCATTTAAAAGCTTCAAATATGACCGTTTGAAATTAAATTGATAAATGAAAAAAACATATTAATAAATGGTGTCACGGTCTATCTATAAATGGTGTCTCTATGAAACATTGTCTCCTTGTTTGTATTTGAGCGGAGATCTGGAACCAGTAGCACAAATGCGGTGTTAGGATCACGGTGTCTAGATGGTTATGGTGTCTGGATGGTCACGGTGTATGTATGGTCACAGTGTCTGGATGGTCACAGTGTCTGGATGGTTACGGTGTCTGGATGGTTACAATGTCTGGATGGTGACAATGTCTAGATGGTCATAGTTTCTGGATGGTCACGGTGTTTGGATGGTCACGGTGTTTGGATGGTTACTGTTTCTAGATGGTTAGGGTGTCTGGATGGATAAGGTGTCTATATGGTTATGGTGTCTGGGTCCTTTTCCAAAAAAAACACATTTAGTGGTAGACTTGCAGTTTCTCAGACATAGTCAAATCTCTGTACACAGACTTAAATAGTGATATTCATAGAATGAATTAAACTTAATCATTCATAAGAGAATTGCATTAGAAACAAAATAGTTTACAATAATTATTTAAGGCATAAAGAAACTTATCATCTATACACATGATTTTAGATAGATTAAACAGTATTAATAAGCTTTATAGAATGTATATGACTTGTGATTATTAAAACATGATTAACACATGAGGATTCCAACAGTCTCCCCCTTTTTGTTGATCACAAATCATGTGAGTGAGATATTTATTCTTAGGTAATGTTACTTTTCTTTAATGTGCATTTAGTTCATATATAATACATATTTCTCCCCCTTTTGGGATTATCAAAAAGAGTAAATATGAAATATACAATAAAAGTCCACAATAATTTATATGGATAAAAGGTTTCATTACAAACAGTAAGTAACAAGAGTACATAAAACATCCCTATCAAAAGATAATAGTCAATGTTATTCAGCATTGGCTTGTCATCTCTTTTCCCTTGGCAACAGCATTAGAAGAAGAATCCATACGAGTAGAGGTAGAAGTTGAGGAAGGGAGTGAACTAGTGGATAAAGAAGGTAAATGGAGTCCTTCAAAAATAGAAGGGGCCAAGGTAGGTGTAGTAGAATACTGAGGCAACTGTTGATCAAGGATAACATTCATGATTTGACTCAGAGCCTGATATATAGACATATATGTGGAGGCAAGGGCAGAGGATGAAAAGGTAGGTAAACCATATCGCAGAGGTGCAGCAGCAGGAGCGACAATTGTAGTACTCTGGACAAGAAGGTAAGGCAGCAAAATCTTGATGAAGTCAGAAATGATCTCACAACCATACTGCATAGCTTTCTCAAATCCATCCTTGTTCTCTATAAACTTATCCAACAAAGGAGTGAAATATTTGAGCTTTTGGACTTGATTTTTGAAATCTTGAGTGACAGGAGGAATCCTCGGGTTCTCCACAAGGTACCTGAAGTGGTTTCTCGTGTCATTCTTAGAGAAGATCCGATTGAAGTAGAAGTCCACCTTCTTAGAAATTTCTTACTGAGCATCATTGGAAATCTTGGAATGAATTCTTACTAAATCAAGAACTCTTTCATTGTTCTTTATAACTTCAGATAGATATTCCATGTCAAATCCACTAAGCACAGATTGAAGTTCTTCTTTGACAACTGTTCGGACCAAATCACTATCTAAAGAAGGTTGAGAGGATTATCTAGAAGTATGAGAAGCAGTGACAGTCGAGGTAAGGGATTTCAGTTGATTCAGAACTTTCTAGAGACAACCCTTATACTCATCAGTTAACTTGTTAAGACCAATAACAAGCTCACGCATCTCTTGAACAATCTTTTTGTTTCTTTCAGCTACCTTCTCAGCTAAATAAGTGATATGAGGTTGAATTATTGAGGATAATTTATATGGTGTATGACTAAAAATATCCTTAATAGGATAAGGAATAGGTTCTGGTCTTGAGGTTACCACTCTTTGCATATCTTCAACTATACCTCTTAGAGTTTTCACTTCATCACTGAGTAGTTTGTTCTCAACTCTAACTTCTTGAATCTCATGAAGCATCTTAGGTTAAATCTGCTATATGAATTTTTTCAACAATAGAGAAGCTTCTCTTTCACTTAAATTGTTTATAGGATCTGGTTGGGTATTCATGAGTTTTTCAACTCCATCCAATAGGGTAGCTCCAAAAGCTTTCAAATTATCCTTATTCACTAAGTTTGGAGGTTCCAGTGAGCATTCAGGAATAAAAGCTGAGATAGGATTAGGTTCTTTGGTAGGTATATCTTTAGGATCATATGTGAGTTTCAAATGAAACATAGTAGACAAATAAATTCCTTTAAGTGAGACTTCTTGGGAATCAGTCAGATCAAAATAACTGGGGAATTTATACCATGTATCCACTAATCTTGGATCAGTCGGATTAGGGACTTCAACATATTCTATATTGGGGGGATTCTCCCCCTAAATAGGTGCATCTTTCTCAGGAATGAGAGATTTATATCCTTGATCTATTTCCACGAATTCATCCCTAATTTCCTCATCCATTTTCTTTCTAGCCAACTTAAAGGCTTGCTCCATTCTCTCTTCAACGGAAGGAATAACTTCAGGAACAGATCATTCCTCTGGGTATTCCTCAAAGGCATCTTTTCGCACAATAGGAAGATCTTATTCCATATGCTCTTCTACAACATTCTTTCCACTTACCTTATCAACATATTCTTTTTTTTTAAGCAATTTTTTCTTCCAGATCAACAACTTTTTTAGGAACAGGAACTTCCTTTTCAAATAAGACTTGAGGAGAAGATTCATTATCTTCCTCAACCAGAATAGTTTCTTTTGAAGGTACAACAACCTCTTCCTCTTCTTCTTCATCAGAATACTCAATAAGTTCATCTATCTCCAAACTAGGATCATAAATATCTTTAGGTCTTGAAGGGTGTTCCACTGGATTAAACTTTTCATAAACTATATCATTATCTTCCACACATGCTTTCCTCCATGGATTCTGATTGATTTTCATTCTCTTTACTGTAACTTTTGAAAGACAGAACTCATAATAATTTATGACTTCTTCATCTGGTTCAACCAATCCTTTTGCATGAAGCATGGATAAGATAATCATTAAATAAAATAGGGAGGTTGACTTGGAGGTTGTATTTATCAACTCACACATATGGTGTATAACATACTTGTAGAGGTTCATCTTATGTCAATTTTTCATGATATTTATCAAAAATACATCTTGATACTTGATTACAACAAAATCACCTTTTCTGGGGCTAATCAAATTCTGAACAAACTTAAATAGGAGTTTTGTTTCTCCATCTAGCTCTGCAGCTATGACTCTCCTATTAGTTTCATTTCCAGTTAAACTTCTCAAATATTCTTCCAAAACAAAGAACTCGTTTGGAGGTGGAGGAACTCTCTGGTAGTCCTCAAAAATACCCTCATGATGTATCCTAAATCATGCAGCCCATAACCTTGAAGAAAAGGTACAACTCTGACCATTGATCCAACTTCTCACAACAAAACCATCTTCTGAATCAAAAGAGAATTGAACATACTTGTAAAACTGGGCAACTAGATTCGAATAAATAGGCTTTTCCTCCTTTGTGAACCAATCTAGCCAGCCTTGCTCTATTAGCACTATCAACACCAAAGACTTACTTGACAGAAGACACTTAGGGAATATCTCTTTTTCAAGTACCACTACTCTATTCACAAGATTCAGATTCAGAGGGCCTTTGGGTGCTAACTTCGGCGTGATTTTAAACTTCTTCTTTGAACTGTACTTCTTAAGAGTTGACTACAATGGGCATTTCATCCTAGGCATTCACTGAAGGTTCAAGAGAGATAAGGGTTGAAAGAGGGGTTACAGTTTGAGAGAAGATAGGTCGAGTGAAGAACGAGTGAAAATTCTTTTATTTTACCACTTAGAGATATCAAGCATAGCGGGATAAAAACTGTGGGAAAGAAAAAAGAATAAAAAAATGAATTACCGTGATACGGGTTATAATATATAAATAAAACAATAAAGCATCTTTATGATGAGACCGTAACAAGACTTCATGGTGAGATCGTAACAAGTCTTCACGGTGAGACCATAACTGTGTGATTTCTAAATTGTGCGGACGTATTGTTTGAGATAGTAAGTTCCAGATAGTAACCAAGAAATAGTAACTGTGAGACTGTAAATATGAAACAGCGATCCTTGAGATAGTAAAACAATAGAACTGTTAGAGTTAAACAGTTATATTAAGACATTGACTTTTGAAACTATAAACTGTAAAACAATATACTTATTACTTAAGATTTATCATTCCTAATTCATGTATGATGTAATATATTCTTTTATAATTTAATGGTTTGGTGAATATATCATCAAGCTGATATTCAGTTTCAATGAATTCCAAATTGATGTCACCTTTTTTATAATGATCTCTCAAAAAGTGAGGTCTTACATCAATATGTTTTGTCCTAGAGTGTGAAACATGATTTTTTGAGATGTTAATATCACTTGTATTGTCACAATTTATTGGTACATGCCTGAATTGATATCCATAATCTAGTATTGTGTGTTTCATCCACAAAATTTGTGCACAAAAACTTCCAGCAGCTATGTATTGATCTTCTGTAGTAGATAATGAAACAGAGTTTTGTTTCTTACTAAACCATGATACTGGTGACTTGCCTAAAAATTGACATGTTCCAGAGGTGCTTTTTCTATCTAACTTACAACCACCAAAGTCGGCATCATAATAGATCACTAACTCAAATGATTATTCTCTGGGATATAACATTCCTATATTGGGTGTATGCTTGAGGTATTTGAAAATTCTCTTAACATTATTTAAATGAGATTCATTAGGATTTTCTTGAAAATGAGTACACATACACACACTAAACATAATTCAGGTCAACTAGCAGTTAAGTAGAGTAAGCTTCCAATAATTCCTCTGTAAGTGGTTTGATCAACAGATATTTCATCTTCATCAAGATCTAACTTACAAGTAGTACTCATTGGAGTCTCACTACTTTTAGTGCTATCCAATACAAAACATTTTAGAAGATATCTAGTATATTTGCTTTGATTTAAAATAATACCATCATTATTTTTAAATATTTTAAATCCAAGAAATAATTTGATTTAACCCATTAAACTCATTTAAAATTAATTTTGCATTATTTTAGAAAATTAAATACATAAAAAAATTTGAAGATCCAGAGATAATGTCATCTACATATATTTGAACTAATAAAACATCATTGGAAATTTGTTTTATAAAAAGTTCAGGATCAGCTATTCATTTTTTAAAACCTCTGGAAATAAGAAAAGTACTTAATCTATCATACCAAGCTCTTGGAGATTATTTTAAACCATATAAATATTTTGATAATTTAAAAATATGGTTTGGAAAATGAGGGTTTGTAAAACTAGGGGGTTTCTCAACAAATACATCCTCAGCTATATACCCATTTAGAAATTCACTTTTGACATCCATTTGATATAGTTTGAAATTCATATGTGCATTATAAGCAAGAATAATTTTTATGGCTTCAAGTCTAGCTAATGGTACAAAGGTCTCTTAATAGTCAATTCCTTCTTATTGACTATATCCTTGTGAAACTAATCTAGCCTTGTTTCTAACTATATTATCAGCTTCATCTACCTTATTTATAAATACACATTTGGTTACTATAGTGAATGTGTCTTTGGTTCTTTCAACATGTTTCCAAACTTTGTTCCTTTCAAACTGATTAAGCTCTTCTTGTATAGCCATCACCCAAAATTCATCAATGATAGCATCATTAATGTTTTTAGGTTCAAGTTGTCGCAAGAATACTTGATGTTCAACCTGATTTCTAAGAGAATATCTTGTTTGAGTTCCTTTGTCTAAGTCTCCTACAACAGCATATAAAGGATGGTTCTTAAGAGTTCTAATAGCTCTAGAAAAATAAGGACTAGTGATTTCAGGTTCTACAACAGGGTCAGGTTCACTGTGACTTAAATCTAAAGAATTTATAGAAATGGAATTTTTCATAGATTTCTTTACAGGATGGTTAGAGGATTTTGAATTAATGTCTAGATTTGATACATCATCCTCCAAGTTCTCTAGAGTGGTATTAGGATCATGTGTATCTTTTTCATCAAATTTGACATGGAAATATTCTTCCACACATTTAGTTATTTTATTAAACACTCTATAAGATTTACTAGAAAAAGAACATCCTAAGAAGATTCCTTCATCACTCTTGGATGAAAATTTGTCAATATTGTCTTTAGTATTAAGGATATATACTTTGCAACTAAATGATTTGAAGTAGAAAACTTTGGGATTCCTATTGTTCCACAACTCATATGGAGTTCTTTTAAGAATAGGTTGAATTAATACTCTATTGATAATATAACATGTTGTATTTACAACTTCAACCCAAAAGTAAATAAGTAAATCATATTCACTAAGAATGGTTCTAGCAATCTCTTACAGGGTTCTATTTCTTCTTTCTACAACTCCATTCTATTAACGTGTTCTAGGGGAAAAACATTTATGACTGTATCCATTTTATGGAGAAAAAGATTCAAAATCTTGATTTTCAAACTCACGGCCATGATCACTTTTTAAGGATTTAATTCTACGTCCACTAATATTTTCTACATTTTTGGCATATTTGGTAAAATGAGAGCAGGCTTCACTTTTGTGAGCCAAAAATAAAGTCCAATTAAATCTAGAAAATTCATCTACCAGAACATAAACATAGTGCTTCCCATTTAAGCTAGAAACTCTAGATTTTCCAAGAAAATCCATGTGAACTACTTTGAGAGGTTCATAATTTGATACTTATTTCTTTGGTTTGAAGGAAATTTTTTGTTGCTTTTCCTTTTGAAAAGGATTACACACTTTATCATTTAGAAACTAAAGTTTGGGTAGGTCTTTGACTAAGATTTTTCTAGATAACTTTCTAAGGGAGTGAGTGTTATAGTGTCCTAGTCTCCTATGACTAAGCCAAGACTCTTTGTGAAACACACTTAAACATGAAGCATTTTGGGGAGATAAATAATACTAGTTAATAGAATATACATTTTCATTTATTAATGTAGAAAACACTAAATCATTTTTAGAATTAAAAACATTGCACGCATCATTTTAAAATTTGACATGAAATCCATCACCACATAATTGTGAAATAAGAAAGAAAATTATATTTCAATCCATCAACAAAAAGTACTTTGGAAATCAAAACTGAGTTATAGTTACTGATTTTTTCAAGGCCAATAATTTTTACTTCGGCATTGTCACCAAAGGTGACATGTTCTCCATCAATCTTTATTAAGTTCTTGAAGCATGAATAGTCTCGTATCATGTGTCTTGAACTCCAAATGTCTAGGTACCATAAGATTTTACAGGAACTCTTTAAGCAAATTTCCTACAAAATAGTCAAATAAAAACAGATTTTGGTACCCATACCTATTTGGGTCCAGTAATATTAGTTACTAGTGCCTTAGGAACCCATATCTACCTCATAGGTTTCCTATAAATATTATGTAAATTATTTAAAAAATAAACTCCATTTGGTCTAGAAAATCTTGAAATAGTAGATAGTGTATCATAACTTGAACTAGCTAAATGTTTTCCAAAATTGGGAGTAAAGTTGTATGTAATAGACTTAGAAACAAAATTAGTTCTTCCAAAATTTCTTTTATAGGGTTGATAGCCAATGCCAATAGTATATTTTGGAGCAATATGTTTACCTAGAATTTTTACCAAGGTATATTTACCATTAGTAAATAATTCAAGATCCTTTTTCAATTGCTCATTATATGTTTTTAGTTCATTGTTCTCTCTGAGTAATTGAGCATTTTTCTTCCTTTCTACTGTGAGTTCAATTTTAATAGTTGAGGTAAAAGCATGTTGTTTTTTTAAAGACTTGTAATTATATTTTAGTTCATCACATGTCTCTTCAAGAATATTATAGTAATCAAATATTTATTTATTAGACATATTTTCAGAGTCACTATCATCTCCAGAATAATAGGAATTGTGTGTAGTAGATTCCAGTGTTACCTCAGATGTGTTTGTCATAAAACACATATTGGCTTTGTTATCCTGTTCATCATGTGAAGATTATGAGTCACTTGAATTTTCCTTAGAATCACTCCATTTTTGTTTCATTTCCTTTTTATACTTTCTATCTTTGTACTCATATTTCTTTTTTTACTTGAGCTTGGGACAGTCGGCCATGATATGTCCTTCTCGTTTACATTTATAGAAAAAAATCTCATCAAACATGTCACTTCTTTTCCAATATTTCTTCCAACTTCCTTTTTGATCATATATTCCCTTGAAGTTAGGCTTTCTAAAAAAGTTCTTATTCTTGTAAAATCACTTAAACCTTCTTTCAAGTTGAGACATCTCCTCATCACTATCAGGTGATGATTGTTCACTACTGGAACTTTCTACAGAAACTTCCAATTTCCCTTTTTCTTTGTGTTTAGAGGTGGTGGTATTGAACGCAATAGATATTCTTTTGGGTTCATCCTCCTCTTCCTTGTTGACTTTTAGATCCTCTTCATACATAATCAGTTTGCCAATGGGTTCTTTTATAGGTATCCTGCGGATGTCGTATGACTCTCTAATAGAGAAATAGGTGCCTCTCCATCTGTCAGGAAGACATCTGACTAATAATCCTCATGATTTGTTCTTTGGTAGTGACTTCTCTCCCAAGAGAAATCATTGTATTGAAAATTTCGTTGAACCTAAGATACATGTCAGAAATAGGCTCATCAGGTTTCATTTTAAAGTTATCATGTTTAATAGTATAAGTATTAAGTCTCATTTCTTTCATACTAGAATTTCCTTCATGTGGAATAGACAAGGTATCCCAAATTTCATGGGCAATTTTACATTTAGAGATCCTATTAAATTCCTCATCTCCTAAAGAGTAGTATAAAGAATTCATATCTTTGAAATTTTTACTGTAGGAAGTTTTGGTAGGTTCATCCCAAATGATTCTATCAGTAGAAAAAATCTTGTACTCATCTATAATTGAAGACCATATTTCAAAGATCATACTTTCTAAATGCATTTTCATTTTAATTTTACATTGAGCATAATTGGTTCTATTAAAGAATGGTGGTTTTTTTGTTGCAGCACCTTCCAATCTATTATCCATAATAAATAAAAACTTTAAAAGAGCTAGAAATTTAGAATTAATAGAAATTTACAGATCTTTAAAGTAAAACTACTATCACAGTTGAATACGGTCAAAAATAGAGTCTTAATAAACAACTTTTTATACCAAATATTGGTCGGAGTAGAGTACTCAAGAGCGGGGGTGAATTGAGTATCTATTAAAAATTTCTGTTTAAAAATTATTCTTAAGAAGGTTCCCTAATAAATTTAAATACAGCCCAGTTAATCTAGGTTATACGATTATGAAAGTTTGACTATTTAAATAACTTCTTAGAAGATTGATTAATTGTCAGTAATATTAATATCAGTTATTAACATTACTTTTGAAGCTATTATAATAAATCAAAACAATTATAACTTCTTTCTAAGATTAACTATCAAATTAAATTTAGTGATTTCTGAATTAAACAGTAAAATAGAGAAAACTAAAATAAACAGCACAGCAGATATGAAACAAGTGGTTTAGTCTCAAGCGGAGACCTAATCCACTCCACTTGGTGATCACCTTCCACTAAGCAGTTTATATAAATAAACTTGATCCAAACCTTGGATCAGGGTTAACAAAAGTACACAATACTATATAGGTATCTCAACCTCTTCAACAGTTCTTCGTGGGTATTAACTAAAAGGTCACACAAGGACCTCTTCCACACTTATATGTGGGAATAAACAAGTGTAAAATGATATAAGAGAAAGGATATCTTGTATCCTTTAGTTTTATGCATGAGACAATGCATGTTTTTATACAGACACACACACACTATTAGAAAGATAAAAATAATACACAATAGAGCAGAAATGATGAGATAAGGTTAGAAGTGCTCTAAGTGTTAGTCTATGCAACTCTAGACTTCAGGGATGAAGAATATGCATAAATCGAGTCCTCTCGTGGAAAAAAAGGTATTGTAAGTTAGCTCGATCTAGATCGTGTTCTTCATGGAGTTGATAGTGTTGAAATTTTCTCGACTCTAGGATTCGAGAATGCTTCGTGTGTTCTTCAGTAGTGTTTGGTTCATGAAATCTCGTGCTTCTTCATTATCGCACACACACTTGTTTTCTCTTACACTATTGTGGCCATAGTCACCACGATCACTTCTTTTTCTTCTAGCCTTGTTGTTATTTTTATTCTTGTAATGCATGTGTTGGAGCTAATAGGATGCATGTATTATGCACCTCGTACCTCATACTATCAGATGAAATGTCTACAAAGAAACATTAATTAAGTCAGTGCATTTAAAAGCTTCAAATATGATCGTTTGAAATTAAATTGAAAATTAGAAAAACTGATTAAGAAATGGTGTCACAGCCTGTATGTAAATGGTGTCTCTATGAAACTTTGTCTTCTTGTTTTTATTTGAGCAGAGATCAGGAACCGATAGCACATATGCGGTGTTAGGATCATGATGTCTAGTCACAGTGTCTCAATGGTTACGGTGTTTGGATGTTCACGGTGTCTGTATGGTCACAGTGTCTGGATGCTCATGGTGGCTGGATGGTTATGGTTTCTAGATGGTTACGGTGTCTGGATGGTTATGATTTCTTGATGGTGATGGTATCTAGATGGTTACAGTGTCTGGATGGTCATGGTATCTAGATGGTTACGGTGTCTGGATGGTCACGGTGTCTAGATGGTTACGGTGTCTGAATGGTTACGGTGTCTGGATGGATATGGTGTTTGCATGGTTATGGTGTCTGGGTCCTTTTCTATAAAAACACAACCGGTGGTAGACTCATGATTTCTCAGACGTATTCAAATCTCTGTACACAAACTTAAATAGTGATATTCATAAAATTAATTAAACTTAATCATTCATAAGAGAATTTAATTAGAAATAAAATAGTTTGAAATAATTGTTTAAGTCATATATAAACTAATCATTTGTACACATGATTTTGGATAGATTAAACAGGATTAACAAGATTTACATAATGTATATGATTTGTAATCATTAAAACATGATTAACACATGAGGAGTCCAACAAAATCTAATTTTTATACTTTTTTTATTAATGGTTCCAATTTCATAGCTACATTATTTCTCTCATGGTATTTTTTATGATAGAAAATGGTTATTTAAATTTCTGAATTTGTGGATGGTTTTTTAAATGGAAATTAGTTTTTATGGAAATATATTATTTTATTAAAAGTTTTTTTTTTCTATTCATGGTTTATAAATAATTACCTTTTACTTTGAATCCTTTTAAAATTTCAAATATAAATAAATTTAAAAGAAACGAAGTTTTCAATGGAAAGGAATGTTATTTGTTTTTATTTTATGAAATTTAATGTTAATTCTTACTTCCATATATAGTACAATCTAATATTATTGAAATATCATTTTGTTGGAATTATATAGACTCCTTGGTGAGATCTGACTGAGCATGTATAAATCAAACCATGCATAATCCAATGGGAGTATGAAGCTATTATGTATTCTTTCTAGAGAGAAATTACTTCCTCTTATTGTGTTTATATAGATTATCATTTTTATGTGATGTATTGGGAGATGGTTAGTGTAAAAGGGCCACATGGAGTCAGTTTTTTCATTTTTTGGATTTATTTTGGTTTATTTTATTGATGATAGTGTTCATGGACGAGATGAATTGGGTCTTCCATCCTTATTTAGATAATTTTGTAGCCATATTTTTCAATCATATCATCATGTATTCCCAGTTGAGGGATGAACATGCTTGATATCTAGAGATCATTTTGATAAAACTTAGGGAGAATCAACTATATGCCATGATCTCAAAGTGTATATCTTGAATTAATAATGTAAACTTCATGGGGAAATTTATATTAATGGATAGAATATTTTTATAACTTGAGAAGTTCGATGTTATAGTTTATTTAGAGAGTCCAAAGAATGTTTTTGAGATCCAAATCTTTTTGGGAATTTATAGTTATTACCAAAGGTTCAACTAGGACTCTTCCAGATTGGAAGTGATCATAAGGCCTTAACCAAGAATGTGGTATGGTTCCTTTTCTTAGATGTTCATGAGAGATCCTTCTACGATCTTAGTGGGAGATTGATGAAAACATCAATCTTAACCATAAATGAGTTGTGTAATGAGTGTGGCTTATATTGTGATGTATCCAGATTCATGATTTGAATAGTTCTAGTCCATGATGGTCATGTGGTTGCTTATGGGTCTAGACAGTTAAGGACACATAATAGAAACTTTATAAATCCTTTCCTAGATTTAGAAATAGTGGTGTTTTCCATGAGGTGTTATTGGTATTATCTTTAGGGTGAGATATTTTTGGAATAAACTAAAAAAAATTGAAATATATTTAATCACAAAGTTAAATGAACCATTGATAGTGGGGAAGTTTTGAGTACCTATATTCCTTTAACTTTTACCTAATGCATACCCTCAATAAGGGGAACATTTTTTCTGATGTACCGTATTGGAAGGATCAAGATTTGGTAGTACATGATTCAAGCATCAAGTAAAAGATAGTTTCCTACTTTTAATAGATGTGACTTTATGTTCAAAAGTACCATGTCCAAGTGACACTTATGTATTTATATATAACTTATTCACTCCTCAGTATTATTACAGAAGTAAACAATAGGATTCATACTATTGATTAATGAGAGACATGATAAACCTTTTATATCTTGATATTTTATAAAATATTGGTTATTTTTTATTCATGTATCCTTTATAAAGTGTCTCTCTTGGGATTTATTTATTTGTAGAAATGCCTAAGTGGATCTTTTAAAATGATTCAAGTGTTTTGAAATGTTTCTTAAAAAATTATATGTGTTCAACATACCCTTTTTTGGTTTTAAATAGCTTTAAAATGGTTTTAAAAAGGAATTTGGATTTTGAGAAAGTGTGTTTGGAACTGATTGGTTTATTTTAAAAAGGGCATGTTATTTTAAAGAGGAATTTGTGTAAATGGTTGGTTTTTTAATAGGTTTTCAATTGTTATTTTATAAATAGTTTTCAAAGGAGTCTTAAAGTCTATAACTTTTTTTAGCCTTGGTTAATTTTTATATCAATTTTTTTTGTGTTTATTTCTTAAATATTAATATCACCTAATCAAATATGATGGATATGAATAAAGAATGGATGGATTCCAATTGTTTGACAAAAATGTATAAATATGAAGTGAAAGAGTTCATCAAGTTTGAAAAATATCATGCATATGACCCTTCTCAAATACTTTTTCCATGTTTACATTTTTTTTATTCAAGACAAGTTAGTCCAAAGGAGTTAGAAGAACACTTGATCTATCATGGAATAGATCAAAGTAATAAATGTAGGAATAAACATGGGGAAAAAGTGAATGTAGCTAGTGGATGGGAAAACACTACATTTTATGGATCATTTGATATGATTACAAGTGTGGACAATGAAGAAGACCATATCGAGGATGTGATTAAATATGTGAATGATGATGATGATTGTATTAAGTAAATGATAATTATAGTTAAAGATGATCTTTGTGATTTCCCAAAATTGTTTTAGCAGTTAAAGAGTTATGAAAAGATGACATTGTATGGTGGTTGTACTAAATATACAGCATTGTCAGCCATACTACAATTGTATAATTTGAAATCATGCAATATATGAAGTGACACCAGTTTTACAGAATTACTTTCTCTCTTTAATTACATGCTCCCAAAACATAATGATCTCTCGAGCTGAATATACGATGAAAAACAAATGCTATGCTCGATGGGTATGATCTATGAAAAAATACATGCCTTACTGAATGATTGTGTACTATTTCACAAGGACCAAAAATCACTTAGATAATTCCCAACATGTGGTACTTCTCAATATAAGAAAGATAAATATAGTCCTATGAAAGTTGTATAGAAATTTACAGTCATTCCAAGGTTTAGGCTCCTATATGGAAGTGAGGAGACTCTAGGGAAATTGATGTGGCACACAAAAACAAGAAATAAATATGGGAAACTACATCACTTGGCACACTCTCTTAAGTGGAAGTAAATTGATCATGAGTATCCTGAATTTGGAAATGATTTGAGAAACCTTCATCTTGTGTTTTCTGCAGATGGAGTGAATCCCTTTATTTTTCAAATCAACACTCATATTACATTGTTAGTTACGTTGGTAAATTATAACTTGTCATTGTGGTTATGTATGAAACAAAAATACATCATTTTATCTATGATTATATCAGGACCCAAACAATTGGGTAATGATATTGATGTTTATTTGGATCCATTTATCAAGGATTTGAAATTATTGTGGGATTTAGGTGTTATGTTGTATGATGCTTACAGAAATGAAGATTTCACATTGAGAGCCATGTTGTACGGGATGAAAAAATACTTTCATACTTATGGAAATTTTTCAGGACATAGAATTAAAGGAATTAAAGGGTGTTTTGTCTACGAACAAGGTACAAAGTCAATTAGGTTGAAACATTCATCGAAACCCATGTTTTTAGGACATCGCAGATTTCTACCCCAACAGCATAAGTACTAGTCTTGGACAATGTTGGCGCCAAAAATTGAAGGGGAGAAGGATAATAAGAAAGTGTCCAAAGCTACCTCGCGAAGACCTTTCACAGAGCGCCATGGCCCCATGAGCCCGCCATGAAGCAAGCAGGAGGGATGCTTAGTGAGACGATTTGATGTTCGCGAGCCTACCGTGAAGCCAGGAGGCGGGCTGCTCCGCAAACTGATTTGACATTCACTAGCCCGCCGCGAAGCCAGGAGGAGGGATTCTCTATGAGTCCCTTTGACGTTTAAGATCCCACCACGGAGTGGAATCCATCTTCGCACCGAGCAAGCTCTGCTTCGCGGCACCTCTTGCCTATAAATAAAAGCATCCCACCAGGCCCAACGGACGGGTCATCAGACCTTTCACCTTCTCACCTCTCAAATCACAAAGCACTTTCTGCTCTTTGAATGATGAGCTGCTCAACGTACTTTTTCTCTATGAAGTTTCTCCCTTTTTCCTTGCTTTCACCCCCTCTTTCGAGAGGGATGCCTTTTGCGAAGCCCACAGGCCTTCGCGAAGGAAGGAGATCCTCATGGCAACTCAGGTCATCGCAGAGCGTTCATGCTTCGCAAAGCACCCCCCGTTCACATGTGACTCAAATGCTAAGGCAGATTCACTATTCCTCGTGAAGCACATTGCTTCACAGGACCTTGCTTTGTGAGGCACCCATGCTTCGAAGGGCTTTACTTAGCGAATGCCCTTCCACTTTACAAAGCACCTCTTGTATTCACCTATGACCTATGCCTAGGCTAGGCCACTTCACTTCATGAATCCCGCACCTTCATGAAGCCCTTCCATTGCATGGAGAACCAGAGATCTATGAATTATCTACTCATAAACACCTTTTCTCTGCAACTCCCTCTCTCGTGAAACCTTCTAGGTTCGTACGAAGCAATTTCAAAGTCCCTTGGACGACACTGCCCGTTAAGTTTCTTCGCCTCATGCTTCTTCACATAGGCACGCTAATGGTTATTGATTCTTCACATAGCCACGCTAATGTAGACCCCAAATGGTTCACTCCATGACACCACCCAACCACGACATTTCCAGTGAATTCCCTTCACCAAGGTGCAGAGGGTACTGGTTATGTAAGTCCTAGGGGAACAGAGTGAACCCACCTCGTCCGAGCTACAGGATGTTAAACTGCTAAGCACTGCCGTCCTCAGCACATGAAGTTAAACTTTGAATTCCCCCCATGAATCCTATGCAGGGAAAGGGAAACCACCCTAGTGTAAGACCCTATATTTTCTTGTCGGAGGCAGTATCCTTGCCCCTCCTTTCTTCGGTGCCAAATCCCTCTCCCGTTGGGCTTTGTCACCACCGGGCCTCCATCTTAAAGTAAGTCCCAACCTCTTCAGGATGCTAACCATGCATAAGCCCCTGTTTCCTCTTTGTGTTGTTATCACATGTAATCCCCACTCCATTTCCCACAGACGCACCTTTCGCGATGTGACTGTCAGGTCTTTGTTGTCTCTTGTTTCTCATACCGATCATGACTCACATGGGCTTAGAGCAAGCATCGACCATGACATCCACCCTGGGTATCCTAGAGTGTAAGGCCCATTCCACCTGAACTATAAGGTCTTTGATCCTTTCTAAGGAAAGGTACATAGGAAGCCTCCACGAGGTTCAAGCCCACCACCCATTGGTCGCTCTGACCCCCTTCATGTCGGTTCACGAACACCCTGGGCAGCCTAGAGTGTAAGCCCCATGCCACCTGAACTACAAGGTCTTTGATCCTTGATAATGCAAGGTATGTAGAAAGCCTCCACGAGGTTCAAGCCCACCACCCATTGGTCGCTCCGACCCCCTTCATGCCTTTTCACCAACACCCTGGGAAGCCTAGAGTGTAAGCCTCATGCCACCTGAACTATGAGGTCTTTGATCCTTGCTAAGGTAAGGTAGATAGGAAGCCTCCACTAGGTTTAATCCCACCACCCATTGGTCGCTCTGACCCCTTTCATGTCAATTAACCAACACCCTGGGTTTCCTAGAGTGTAATCCTCATGCCACCTGAACTATGAGTTCTTTGATGCTTTCTAAGGCAAGGTACATAGGAAGCCTCCACGAGATTCAATCCCACCACCCATTGGTAGCTCCGGACCCCTTCATATCGGTCCACCAACAACCTAGGTAGCCTAGAGTGTAAGCGCCATGCCACTTGAACTACGAGGTATTTGATCCTTTCCAAGGCAAGGTACGTAGGAAGCCTCCCTGAGGTTCAAGCCCACCATCCATCGGTCGTCCTAACCATCTTCACGTTAGTTCAACCCCATCCAGCGGTATGCCGTTGGGACCTCAATCAGTGGTAAGCCATTGTGATCCAATTCAGCAGTAAGTCATTGACATTCTTATCCAGCGGTAAGCCGTTGCGACCCCATCCAGCGGTAAGCTGTTGAAAACCCCAATCGGAGGTAAGGCGTCTTCAGATGAACTACATGGACTTTGATTCCCTACCATGGGAATAGGTAGGAAGCCTCTTCGAGGCTCAAGTCCAAAACCATCTTCATCCTCGTGAAGGTTCCATCCCATTCACTATCCACTTAATGCAACCGCTCCATCATCCATCCTGATTCCTATCCAGGACACCCCATCCTGGGGAAATCATGTCATCTCATTCTCCATTCCCCTCAACAGTAACTGGGAAGTCAACCACACATTGGCCTCGGACATCAGTGTTCCCTCCAGGGGTTGCACCCATCTGATCCACTATAATCAGTGTTCTGATCAGCCCAATCCATCTCCATTGGATGTTAAACATGCATCATACCCTGTGTTAAACATATGAAGCTGAAGAAAACCTTAGAAAAATGCCTATGGTATATAATTCCTCACATTCAACATGGGATTCCTCGGGTTTCTGTGCCCTTGAGAAGCCCTATAATAAGGGGAGGAAACCCAGACGCGCCTATGTCCCAGCGTCCAGACATGCCAGTGATGTCCAACGTGACTACTCCCCTGACCAAAGGTTGCTGTCCTGACTGGACCCCTTGGAATGTCCTGATAGAAGCAGTGTAATTAACTAGTGTCCATGAAGATATGGCACTAGGAAGAGTTTCACGAACAACGTCTTAAATCTATAAGGGAGAACCGAACTAGGTGTGAGTTCTGAGGAGGAATCCAAGGAAGGAAGAACCGACATCTCATCATCCTATTTTGATCAAGGAGAAAATGTCCCTGAAATAGGAGCGGATGCCGCCCGCCTTTAGAAAGAGGGAATGCGAGGCAACAGTTGTGCGTCCTCACAGATGGATGCGCGCGCCCCGGCGAAAGTGTCAGAAATAGAAATGGTGAACCCAACATGAATTTATTTTCCTCAATATGGAGATTAGTAGAGTTCGAGGCATCAATAGATTAGTGTGTCATTGGATCCAGTTATCTGGCGTTGGGTCCCACCACGAAAATAGCGGGCCTGGTGTGAAACTCACCAGAAGTTAGAGAAGTAGAAAGTTGGAAATCCTGTTCTGTGACATTGTCAGTGTGGATCCCTCTTACCGGTCATGGAAGATGGAATGGCGATGGGGCATTGGTCGTTGATTCCTTTTTCTTTCAGCACTGATGAGTTAATCTCCCTGATCCTCATGAATCAAGTTTTTGCACCAGGAACATGATCACCGCCTACCCACCGTTACAGGGGCAGGGGCAGTGCCAACATGGCAGTCCCGCACGGCTTCACCTTTTCTGCAACGGCCTCTACACCCGTGGCCCTGGGGCTCTCATGACCCATATCCCCATCTGAGGTCATCCAATGAAGGGTGATCAATGACCTCGTGCGCTGTTATGAGGAGGAGGGCATAATCCTGACCTGGGATATGGCCTGCCTAGATCTGGATACGAATGCACCTCATCGCCAATGCCACCCCCAAGGGCTGCATAGGGAGTCGCTGCTCTCCACGCCGACATATAACCGTTTCGGGAGCCTCTCCCTGGAACGCTTTGATGACTCCCTACCTTACGCTGATGAGGTAGGGGACGTCCAACCCAACCTGGTCCCATTCCAAGGGTGCCCAGTGAGGGATCCCACCCAGCCATGTCAATTCCACTACCCGATCTTACTGGATGAGAAGTAGGTAAGCCACGTACCTACACCACCAGCCCCGGTTCGTCTGACCTGATTCCAGCGTCGGGCGCAAGATGAGGAGGACACCTGCCAAGGGGCATCAATGTCAATGGCTACTGTGGCCCGAGACACCACCAACGCATATCATCAGTTCCCTGAATACACTAAGCAGGGGAACTTATACAACCAACCAGGATCGAGGCCCCAACCGCCCCACGGGCAGGCTACGTTGACTCTCTTGGTCGCTGGCACAAGCAGTGGTCGTCGTGAGCTAACCCGCAGTGATGCCACCCGGTACAGAGGTCCTCCCTGTTCCAGTACCACAGAGAGCATGGGCCTTCCCCGCTTTGAGGCTTGGCATGGAGGTATGCCATGTGCCACCCTCAATCCCAATGAGGGCCTTCCCCTTGGTAGTGTCACTTGGTACAGAAGTCTCTCTTGTGCCCATTACACTAGGTATGGAGTCATTCCTCCGGCCCCCGACCACCGGTGTAGGGACGTTTCCCATCTAGTCTATATTCAACACGGGGATCCTCCCCGTGTCCTCTTAGCAGCTGGTGAAGGTCCTCCTCACCTCAGCAACCAGAGGGGTGAAGGCCAGCCTCTACTCACTAGCACCCAGCATGGAGGTCCTACCCGTGTTCAGCTAGATCGGTACAAGGACCCTCCTCGTACTGAGGTCACTAGGGGAAACAAGCATGGAGGTCCTCCTCATGCCCCTGTCAGTTCTAGCGGAGGATTTCCCACTTTATCGCTATCCATGGAGGTCCTCCCCATGTCCCCTTTGACATTAGTCCCAGTGCTCCTCGCACCATGGCTTACTCTGGTGGAAACCCTCTCTGCCTCAGCAGCAGTGCAACCGAAGGACCTCGTGTCAAAAATCAGCCCTGTCCTGAGGAGCCACCCAGGGATAGAAAATTAGGTCTTCGCCGCCATAAGAAAAATTCTGGGAAGGTCCAGATAGAGATCAAACTAGTCCGCTTCTCAGACTCTGAAGCAGAGTATGACTCAGCATGGGAACCCTCCTCTCACTCATCCGAGTCTAGGGCAGGGGCAGGAACGAGGTGCATCAGCCTACTACTCCCGAAATGTGAGGTCCATAGGATTCTTGCCTCCCTCTATAGTTATATCCAGGAGGATGAAAATCCGGCAACCCCACAGGTCACGGCCATGCAATCGCCACCGTCATCACCAGAAGCACTCTCTACATCGACAAGAGATCACGGAGAGCTATTTTGGGGACCAATGGAGGGAAAGCAGTGCCATGGCATATCGATAGTAGCCCTAGAATCTGATCCAGGAACTATGGCTATCAGCCCGTCTTATCACGACGTAGCGGCCAGGTCTCTACACTCTTCAGAGGACAACCCGAGATTCGGTGGCCAGTCATCTCCCTCGTCGTACTCTCCACCGGTCGGCCTGCCATCCCAGTGGTCTGCCTTAGTACCGCAGCCAGTTCCTTAGCCACCCCCAATTGACAAATGGGGAAATCAAGTGCCAGACCCTGAATCTGAGCTGAGTTTCTTATGGAACATCCTTGCAGTGGACCACTTCCCTGAGATGTTCTTACCCGTGGCAGCACTGAATTTTCATGCGCTGGAATCCCTCACCCAAGAGGAGGTTGAATGTTTCTGCCAAACCCTCTGGGTGACGCACTTTCGCCTCCATCATCAGCGAGTGGTTTATTCTAGGAGCCAAGTGCATTTTGGAGACATTGGTGAGAAATTTATTCTAGTCGATCTAGCTGGGCTCCCTGTGGCCCAGCGCCCTGAGTCACCAGGCCGCCATAAGGTCCTCCAAGAGCAATGCGTTCAGAGTTTCAAGATACTCTGCAAGATCATCACAGAGGCTTCCCCCCATGTATAGATCTGTGTTTGGGGGCAGTATGTTTCCCTCCTCTTCAGTCCTATCCAGTGGTAGCCCGACTTGCTAGGCGATATCGAGGACATTCCCCCAGGAAGGGTCACGATCAACATGGCCGACATAGTGGAAGAGGAGGATGAGTTGGAGCTTCTTGATGGGGACTTACCCCCCTGAGGGTGTGCCACCACTATTGGACCCATCGGGGAGGGTTACTCGCCAGCAGAGGAACCTACTAGGTCTTCATGTTCCCACCGAGGAATTAGTACTCAGCCGGAATTCCCGTAAGGGTAAAGAGCACATTAGAGCTGCCAAGCACTCTGACCTGTACTCCTAAGTGAAAAAGATGGAGGAAGACCCTGAGAAGGCCACATTATGCCAGAAACTTTCCGAGTAGAAGAATTTGGTCGATAACCTCTTGGCTGAATGTTCTTTAGAGAGACGGCCGTACTACGGTGATCCTAGGCTAGGGCAGCAGGGGCAGGAATAACTTCCCCTCGGCAAGCTGCCTCCAGGCGACCCTGACCGTCCTACCCCCGCAGATAGGGTTGAGTCTGAAACTTACGGCAAGAGGGCATGGTATGTCTCGTCAAACCCTCACGAATGGCATGAAAATCCAAGGGACCCATCTCAGGCTCCCCCAGCCGCCCCGAGGGTCATGCCGCCATCCTCTCCACGAGTCGTTGGGCATGTTTTCCGTGTTGAAGAACCCACAAACGCGCTCGTGGTTAGGGATCCCTGTCAAGATCGGGACCCCCACACAGATGATCCAATCACAGCACTCATTGCCATCCTTGAGGCGTTGGAAACATGATAGGTGGCAATCTCGTCTGATGGCAAGCCATATCTAGCATGGGTGGATGATATGCCGGCACCTCCGGGTTTCGGGAATCCCACCTTCTCCCACTTTAACGGGATAGGGGACCCACCGCAGAACCTGGCCCACTTCAACTCAAGGTGTGGGCCCATGTTAGGGACTCCAGTGTAGCAGGAGGCTGCCAAGCTCCGTTGTTTTGTTCAGACATTAGAGGGGCCTGCATTCGTCTGGTATAGCCAGGTTCCCGTCAGATCCGTAACCAGCTGGGAGGAACTTCGCAGGAAATTCCTCTACTAGTTCAGCTCCACCATGTGGAAAACGAGCATTGTATACCTCTTCAATTTCAAACAAATTTCTGATGAGCATGTCGTGGACTTTATCGCTCGGTGGAAAGGGCTTACATATTCCCTTAACATGCCACTGACTCAGGAGAAATTATCGACGATGTGTGTAGGAAATGTCAAGATGGAGTTGGTTCCCTCTATGATAACCCAGAACTACCCCAGGGTATTTCGAGACTTCTCTGATAAGGCCCAGTGCCTAGAAGAAGCCCTGCAACAGAATAGCCATACATGTTTATTTCCTCCCGCAATTCCCACGAGAAGGGCTGTCAGAGACGAGCCTATCGCGGTGGCCCAAATAGAGGCCCCCAGAAAGCTGGATTTATTACTGGTGGGGCCACCTCCCCAACCTCGCAAAAGCCTTCCACCACATGTGCAACCTCCATCCCAGCAGCGGCTTCCTCAGAACCGGCAGGTGCCCCCGTGAAAAGCACTGCCACCGCCTAGGCGGGACAACCAGGCTCCACCTCCTCAACAATCTCCTTCATCTCCTCATCAGGGACAGGATCCAAGACCCCCCTTCCCAAATAGAAGAAACCATACCTACTCGTTCAATGAGAATCAGGTCCCCGGCTATTTCCAAAGTGCCTTGGAATAAGGTATTGTGTGTTCTTTTGAGTGCAGAAGGACAGAAGAGGCAAGCCTCACTGATCTCCCCAACTACTACCCCTATCATTGGATACTGGGGAACACCCTCAAGTGGTGCTATGTGTTCAAATACTAGCTTCAAGACTAGGTCAATAACAACATAGTCAGGCTGAGCCTGGCCCCGGCACAAGTGGCATGCATCGTCGTATGGCCAGACAGCAGCAGCGACAGCGAGGGTGAGTGGCAGCAGGTTTCTAATCACGAGTCCCATAAGTATGATGATTGGATGGCTTTAAAAATAGTTTCTCATGACCATGGTATCATTAGTGTATGCCTAAATCAGCCGGATCCATTAGAAGCTGCAGCCACTACTTCTGTATCATCATCTCAGCCGGCCTCTTCCCAGAAGAGCAAGCATCGGCGGTGCAAGGGAAAGCAATGCACCCCCCCAATGCCACCATCCTCCTGCACTCTCGGCGACTTCATGCCTTCGGAGATGGGTATTACTCCCAGAATCCACCCATTAATGGATGACTCTTCAAGTGATAGTCAAGGGTACTCTTCGATTAATACCGTAAAGTTGGTAAATCCCTATATGACTCCCGAAGACGGGGAGAGCCAGGCGAACCTCCCTAACATCCCCAGCCAACACCAACATCGGTTGAGCCGAGACCATATGGGTATTTGAGGAACATCAGTTGGCACCTCCAACCAGGCTGTGCATGCCACTAAGACCAGACAGCAGGCCCAGTGCAGATTTCATCACACACAGCCTCCTCATCAGGTGTCATCAGGCCCGCCTCTACCATCGTTTATGTTGCTGGATTAGGAAGAGCTACTTAGACCATGCCGCGACCAACCTCTCCCTGCTATATTCTAGTCTCAGTCATCTGGCCCTCATCCGATAGCCACTCTGTGGGCTTCAACTAGTGAGCAACAGGATATGCCCAGCACCAGTTAGTCACCAGCCCAGCCGGCAGGTCCCGCCATGCCTTCTATCACAGAGCAGCCTCCTGCAAGCATAAGTTCGTTCCTAGCATGGAAGTATGATGTTCTCAAGCACCTTTCCAACATCCCAGCAAGGATTTCCATCCTCGAGGACCTTCTCTTATCATCAGATATGCATGAGTCCCTCACTGAGGCTTTAAGAAGTCCCATGCAGTTTGAGACGGAGGTAGCAGCTGCAGAAGCCTTTCATGTTGAAGCGGTCGAGAATGCTGAATGTCAAGCCACCATTTCATTCTATAGAGAAGATGAAGTATCTTCTATACAGGGGTACATCCACCCACAATACATCACTGGACAATTTAACGGCGTGGAGGTCTGCCGATGTCTTGTTGACACCATCTCTGGGATTAACCTTATCCCGACACGGACACTACGGAAGCTGGGGTTGTCCTAAGATGACCTGAATCCCTCTGATTTAAGAATCCAGGGATACAACAGGATAGAGAAGACCACAGTTGGTAATATCCATTTGAAGACCTAGTTCAGTGGCCTAGTTTCCAGCACCGAGTTTATGGTTGTCTTCCAAGACACCACGTACAATGCATTAATGGGAATACCATGTCTCCACTTGCACGTGGTGGTCCCCTCATCGTATCACCAATGCCTCAAGTACTCCCTCAGTGGTCGAGTAGGCGTACTCCAAGGTGAAGTGTCTCATTTAGCCTCTTGTGAAGCCTGCTACCTAGATGCTGACTATTACAAGAACAAGGACAAACAGGTTCAGGCCAGTGAGGTCGAACCCATCGCGGTTGCAACTGACCCCTGGGCAGGTCTGGATGACGCCTACATATTCTCGATCCATCGATTGGAGGCCACAAGCCCTGACATGGGGAAATGTTTTTTTGTCTCTGGTGCGAGGGGGAATCATATTCCCAAGTCTAAATGATGTTAAAATATCACCTCATATTCTTACACAAATCAGGCTCAGGTGATCCCAGAGCCTCCTACCCCCATAAGGTATCAGGATGTCCGCCCCATGGCAACAGAAGTACATCATACGTGTCTGTTTCACCAATATGGAATCAACCGGATCAAGACAAAATTCCAATTTTGCTTTGATATCATCAAGTGTGTCCCCTTGGGCCGAAGACCAGATGGGATCGGGTTGACAACATTCATTGCTATGGTTTCGGCAGTACCGGAATCTCCCAACACAGTGACCACTGCTGCTCAGGCTAGTACCAACCTCCCGTCGAAATATATTGACCAAGAGGGAGCTTCTCCCGCTGGGGATCCCTCCTCTACAAGAAACGAATAGGATTTAGAGGATTCTCCCCCCGCCTTTGAAGAGGGTGTCTCAGCCACAGTCGATGAACTGGTACAGGTGAACCTTTGTAGCGAGGTGGACCTGATACCCATGTTGATCAGTGCCACCATGCCCCCTAAGGAGAAACAACGGTATGTGGACTTCCTTAAACAGCACCATGATGTGTTTTCCTAGAGTTATGATGAGATTCCAGGACTAGATCCTCAGGTAGTCATCCACCGCCTCAGTCTTCCGTAAAATCCTCACGGGTTCAAGTAGCCTCTCGGAAAGATGCACCCTTCTCACGGTGCCATGGTCAAGGCCGAAGTTGACAAGCTAATCAGAGCCAACTTTGTTAAGGAGGTCTAGTACCCCAAATGGCGAGCCAACATTGTGCAAGTTAGGAAGAAGAACGGACAGATCAGAGTCTGCATCGACTTCTGCGATCTCAATCATCACTGTCCGAAGGATAATTTCCCCCTTCCTGTGCTGGAATTGTTTATCGATGCTATGGTTGGGTTCCAAGCCCATTCCTTCATGGACAGGTACTCCGGATATAATCAAATCTAGGTGGCCCTAGAGGATGGGGATTCTATAGCTTTCAGGGAACCACAAGGTACATTTTTTAACTAGGTCATGCCCTTAAGCTTAAATAATGGAGGTTCCACCTATCAGCAAGCTATGCATTGCATATTCAAGCCAATCCTCATGACATTAGTGGAATGATATGTGGATGACTTGGTGTTCAAATCCCGCCAGTTCCAGGACCATCTCAAGGACCTCGATAAAGTGTTAGGCTTCCTCCGTTCCCACCACCTAAAGATGAACCCATTGAAATGTGCCTTCGGGGTCACCTCTGGGAAGTTCCTTGGATTTGTTTTCAAGTACCGGGGAATCGAGATCGACCCAGAGAAGATCAAGGCCATTAGTCAGATGCCTCCCCCAAGCAATATTCAAGAGCATCGAGGTTTCCAAGTCCACTTAGTCTACATATGCCGATTCATTGCAAATCTGGCCGACAAGTGTAAGCCCTTTTCTCGGATCATGAAGAAAGGCTATGCCTACGAGTGGCACGAAGAGTGCCAGACCGCAGTCAAGGAAATAAAACAGTATCTGCTCCAGCCTCTGGTCTTGATGCCACCCATCTCCGAAAAACCACTGATCTTATATGCGACTTCCCTGGAATGATCTCTCGACACCCTTCTCACCCAGAAGAATAACGAGGGAACGAAAAACAGCCTCTACTACCTCAATCGTATGCTCATCGATATGAAGACCAGATACTCCCCCATCGAAAAGATCTGCCTTGCGCTGGTATTCATAGTACATAAATTGATACACTACTTACAATATCACGAGGTATAGCTGGTGTCTTAGGTAGACCCAATGAAGTACATTCTGAACTGCCCCATGTTGATTGGCCATCTAGAACGGTGGGTAGTAATCCTCCAACAGTTCGACATCAGGTTTGTGCGTCAGAAGGATATCAAGGGATAAGCATTGGAATATTTTCTTTCTTCCCATCCAACCCCCACGGACCAGTCCCTGGACCTGGATTTTCTTGACAAGGCAATCCTCTCGGTAGATCATGTCATCCCATGTTGGTAGATGCACTTCGATGGTTCCTCCCGGAGCCCCACTGGAAGGAGGCTCAATGATCCCAGGCTCAACAGAGTAGTCCTGGGTATTGTCTTTATTACCCCAGTGCAAGCCATTCTGCCATACTCATTCCTGTTATCATAAGGCTGCACTAACAACGAGGCAGAGTATCAGGCTCTTATCACTAGCCTCAAGCTGGACCTCTAGATCGATGTGCCCCATTTGCATGTGAAAGGGTATTCCTAACTAATCATCAAGAAAATCAATGGTGACTACGTCATCAGAAAGACAGAGCTTGTACCATTATTGGAGCGCACTCTCCATCTAATGACTCAGATCTCATCTTAGTCAGAAGTTACACATGTCCTTCAATCTCAGAACGGTCGAGCGGATGCCCTGGCCAGCCTGGATGCATCACTTGCATAACCTGAGCAGGATGATTTGATTATAAACGTGGCACATCAGAGAGTCATTGTTCTCGTCACCCCAGATAATGATGATGGCCTGCGGGTAAGCCATCTTACCACTGGAGCCTCTATGTATGGACCCCCAGGTTCCTCAGATGCATTGTTTGAAGTCACCCTCGACTGAAGAGTCCCCTTTGTCGAGTATCTACAAAATGGTTACCTCCCAGCTGATCAGGTCGAGCGCGAGCGAATCCGACACCGCGCGCTGCAGTTTACCCTCCAGAGTGGTCCCAGTCTTGAGCTGACCCTCTACAAGTGTGGGTTTGATGGTGTTCTCCTTCATTGCATCCAAGGAGTTGAGATTTCTTATGTCATGCAGGAGGTTAATGCCGGTTCCTGCGACTCCCACCATACTGGGCCGAAGCTATCCCACCAGATCTAGAGACTAGGGTACTTTTGGCCCTCCATGATCCATGATTGCGTTGAGTTCACCAAGAGATGTCACACGTGCCAAATTTATGCTAACTTCATGCATCGGCTTCCAGAAACTCTCCACTCCACCAAGTAATCTTGGCCATTTGCAGTATGGGGACTTAATGTCGTGGGACCATATCCACCGGCGACAGCTCCCCAGTACTTCATCCTAACCGCCACAGATTTTTTCCAAGTGGGCAGAGGCAGTTCTTCTCAAGGAGTTCAAGGCCCATTCTATCATTAACTTCATGAGCTCCAATATCATCTACCAGTTTGGATTCCCTCACACTATCCTCACCGACAATGGCACAAACTTCTGAGCAGCCGAGCTGAAGAAATTGTATGCCAAGTACAACATCCATTCTAACCGTACCTATTTCTACCACACACATTCAAATGGACAGATCGATGTGTTCAACAAAACCCTCTCTAAAATTTTGCATAAAATGGTTGGTCAAAATTATAAGAGTTGGCCAAACAAGCTCCCCAATGCCCTCTGGGATTATCGGATGATGGCTCGTAATTCCACTCAGGTGACCCCATATTCCCTGGTGTACGGAGATGAGGTCATCCTGCCCATCGAGATCCAGCTGCCTTTGTTACGCACGGTGGTCTATGACTAGCAGGCACCAGATAAGGTAGCCAAAATTTGTCTGGATGAATTGGAAGCACTTGATGAGAATAGGCTTCGTGCCCTGAACAATCTGGAAAGGCATTAGAATAAGATAGCTAGAGCCTTCAACAAGAAGGTTTTCCTCTACTCTTTCCTGCAAGGTGACTAGGTATTGGCCCTCTGGACATCAATGATCCCTAGAAGGAAACCACCCAAGTTGGAGCCCAAATGGGAAGGACCTTACATAATTCACAGGGTTTACCCCAATAGTGCATACTCCCTGGTGACCATGGATGGTGACTGTATAACTCATCCCACAAATGCCAAGTTCCTCAATCAATACTTTGTCTGAGCCTACTGGTCTTGCACAACCTTAAACTGTTTGGTCCCGCATGACCCTAAACTGAATGATGGTCCCGCATGACCCTAAACTGTTTCATCCCGCATGACGATAAATTTTATGTCGTCGTGTAAGACATTAAACTACACCCTTAGAACTACGTGTGGCTTAATTCCCATTACATGGGATACGTAGGAACGCTCAAACATTTCGTCTTGATCCCAGCCCCAAACTCTCTTCTTTGACTATTCCCCTGGATATAGTTCTATCGGAGGGTCCTTGCATGGTATAGTGTAGTCTTCCTTAGCCCCACTCATTCCAGGATTATAATGGTCACACCATGTTCCCACTCCCCATTCTTCTATCCTCCCACATCCTTACCGTACAATGCTAAAATGCATGGCCTTCAAGAACTATGTACGACTTGATTTCCATCCTCATGGGATATGTAGGAACGCCTGGATGTTTTGTCTGTTGGCCCAGCCCAAACGCTAGAGTCTTTTCTCAGGTTAAGACATATGGTGTGGTGAAGACCTTTGCCCCAATTCACGTCGATCCCATCTCGATCCCGCCATACATCTCACTCCCTGGATGTGTTCACCTCTTTCATAGATGGGTACAGCTATGCTTCACCCACTCCTTTGATTGGGACTTCATCGTCTTTTCCATCTAGAAGGGCCCCCGAACGGTAGGGATGCTAGGCATGAGGGATCTCCTACCGCTATGGGCCAACACCCTCGAGGATGTTGAGAAAAAAATGGATACAAGTCCCGTGTTGCGAATATGGTCAGTGGTCGACATTCATTTGATGTTCCCAGTCCAAGTAATTATAGGGACGTTGTGTTTCGAACATGGTCAATAGCTATACTTTGTCGATAGATCCACCCCATGGTGTCCTAAACATTGAGTGTAGTGGTTCATTTTTCCCCGTTGTATCTCCAAGCTACGAACTCCCTTTGGGAGATGCCAGCTATTAGACCCCTCTATGATAGAGAGAGTCGAGTCCGGATCCTTGTTTCCTACACCAAGCACTACTCACGTGGGATTATGATCTATGATGAGGTGGTAACGGCACAAGAGATTGTATGGCTACCATTGGCTGGGATGCCCCGCCTCAGGCCCCTTGGTCTTTTCCGGCCCCTTGGCCTTTTCTGGCCCCTGGCCCAAGTTCTCATTTAGGGTTGTGTGGTGTGGAGCAAACTTATGTCCTCATTCACATCGTTCTATTTCTTCATGCCACACATATACCCCTTGAGACATCTCTCCCATCATTTATCGCCCATACTGCGAGCACAGGCCCTGCCGCGCTTCGAGTGCCTATTATCGGGCCCCTAGCCCAAGTCTTAACTCTTAAGAGATTGTATGGTGTGGTGTGGGATTATTTCCTCATTCACGTCAGGTTACTCTCTGCGCCGTACAACTCCTGTGTATGGGGTCTCTTACCCATTTGCGTCCTTACTGCATGACGATAAACTGCACATTGCTCCCTTAAAGAACTACATGTGGATTGATTCTCATCCTCATGGGATACGTAGGACCGCCTGAACTTCTAGACTTCGGGTCCAACCCCATCTCTTAGAAATCTCCCTATCATCTTGACCCCTTGTCCTGCATTCCCCCAGAGAGAGGAATATATGGTGTGGTATGGGATTATGTTCCCACTCACATCGGGCGATGTAATGACCATGACCTGTACCTCCTTCTCCTAAGAGTTCTACATACCCTTATTCTATAATCATTCTTTTCAAATTGGTCACCCTCTAGTTGGACCCCTTACCCTCTTCGGCGATTCACCAATGTGCCCGGGAGTACTCTGGTTCAACAGCTAGAGTATCGGATTATGCCCGGACATGCTTTCACCCATTTTTTTAGGCTTCGTGTTCTCCTTCGTTAGGGCTTCCATCACCTTTCACACCTGAAGGGTCCCCCAGATGGCATGGATGCTCGGCCTAAGGGCCCTCCTACCATTACGTGCCAACTTCCTCAAGGGTTTCAAGCAACAAATTGATACAAGTCCCGCATTGCGAATTTGGTCAGTGGTCGACACTCGTTTATTGTTCCCACTTCAGGTCACACGATATGGATGTTGTGTTTCAAACGAGGTCAATAGTTATCCTCCATCATCACGCCAACCCCATTAAGCCCAAAATTTCGGTTACATGACTCACATACTTCTCCACCTCATCATGTCCAAGTAGAATTTCGAGACTCTTGGTATTATTCCTCAGTGTGCATCTGCGCGTTAGGAGGAAAAAATCTGCGATAGATAAATAATTAGGGGATCCACTGATTTTCCCCCTTTTCATGTATTTCACGTATTGAAAATACCTTATCCTCCCTTGTTTCCAACATCGATTTCGACTCACGTAGGCTTAGCAGTCGAATTAAGGTCCGCACTTACATAGAATAGTCTCTCTTTTCCATGGTCCAAGTTCTAATACCTTAAACTAAGGTATCTTAGTATTTCCCCTTTTTAGAACTACGTACAGCTTGATTCCCATTCCATGGGATATGTAGGGACACTCATACACCTCGTCTACGGGTCCAGCTTAATTGAGAGCCAGTCTCTCCTACTTCCTGCCCTCTTACCTCTTTTTGTCCCCTTGGCCCGAGGTTTCTTTCTCAGAATCATGCAAGGTGTGGTGTGGACCTCACCCTCATTCACATTGGGTATGCTTTATTGAACCATGCACATTCCCCCTTTATCCTCGTCTCTACTACGTCTGTTCCGCGTGACGTTAAAATACATGGCTGGTCCCGTCACATGACCCTAAACTATGACAGTATCGTCCTGGCCGCACGACGAAAAACGGTGCTGCATTGTGGTTCCCTTGCTCAAGGGACATCATGTTTGGTATCAGTCAAACACCATACCATTCATCAATGCCTTCATTTGTCTTGATTCCTGTTGTGATTCCTATATTTTCTATTCTAGGCCCATCACCTCAAAAAAAGAGCACATCCATTCACCCTAAAGGACAAACAAGGCCTATCAAATGCTGCTTCTTTTGGTGCGAGGGTCAGACCTGCATGCCCTTTTATCCCCGACACTGGTACCTTACCATTCCACCTTCCAGAACTATGTATGGATTGATTCCCATCCTCATGGGATACGTAGGAACGCCCAAGAATTTTTTGTCTCCGGGTCCAGCCCTAGGAATCTACGAATCCTATCCCTTCTTTTTCAGCCCCTTGGCTCGAACTCATCTGGGAATATGTGGGGTGGAAAGTACCTCTTAGGTTCTCATTCACGTTGGGTCTTTCAATAGCTGCACCATGTGATTCCCATATTTTTTTCCTAGCATGGTCTGAATTCTATGACCTAAAACAAAGATCTCCCTACGGGAATTGTGCGTCACGTTCGGCTGTTCCGCCACCCTGTGCACAGTCCATTAAATCAATACCCCCTTTAAGGTCCACCCTAGGACCTTAGGTTGAAAGTTTGCAACCCCAGGACCCTTGTCCTTGGGAAGGGACTTGACTCCCTCTATCTGATACTTCTTGTAGTCGTATTCAGATGTGTTTTGACAAAGAGCCCGAAGTGTGGAATTTTCAAGGGGACATTCCCCCTGTCCCATGTTCAAGATTCATGAGCCTATTATTTGGATCCTCGTCCTATTCCATATCTAAAGGGACCCCCTTCATGGCTTGGTCTCATGCCACCTCGGATAACCTACCATTTCAGTCCAACGTCCCTAAAGACCCCGGATGACATTTGTGACAGGTCCTGTGTTTCGAATACGGTCAACAGTCGACCCTCATTTGTCTGTCCCCATTCTAGGCTAATGTGATATGGATGCTGTGTTTCGAACATGGTCAACAGCTATCCCCTATCATCATGCCACCATCATTGTGGTCCAGATTTCGAGCATCATGATTCACATGTTTCCACTCCCTTATGTTCAAGTGGAATTCCAACATACTCGGCTTTACTCTTCAACACATCTAGGTGCATTATATAGGCGGGTCAGCATCAGTGGGATGTCATTCATCTAATACCCCATCATCCCTAACATGTGCCTCCCTATTCTAGGAAAGTCCCATCACTACTTCTTGTTTCCCACATCGATCATGACTCATGTGGGCTTAGTAGTTCTGGTAGGACGTGTACTGGTGCAGCCATTTCCACGCATGCCTTTCTTCATCCCGCGTGACGTTAAATAGCGCTCTCAGAACTACGTATGGCTTGATTCTCATCCTCATGAGGTACGTAGGAATTCCCGACCACTTTTCTTTGGGCCCAGTCTAATTCTCACTCTTGGTCCCTTGACCTGAAGAGTTTCCTCCGAGGATACATGGTGTGATATGGACTCCAAGTCCTCATTCACGTTGGATTGATTGCTACCATTCCACATACTACCTTCCAGGAATATTCCCTTTCACTCCATGTCCTATCATATGACATTAAACTACATGAGTTCAAATGTCCTCAACATATGATACTAAACTGTGGTTCGACCCTGAACAAGTTCAGGATGCCCTATGTTAATAATGGGATATGTCAGTTTCCTCTCCAGAGAGAATTCTCCTTACCAGTGTTAGTCTATGACCACACTGTTCCCCAAGAACTATGTTTGGCTTGATTCCCATTCTCATGGGATAAGTAGGAACCCCATACATCCTGTCTCCAGGTCTAGCCTCAGGAACCATAATGCTCGTTCCCCCTCCTTTTTTGGTCCCTTGACCTGAGATCTTTTGGGAAACCATGAAATTGCAACTTTACCCTGAACAAGTTCGGGATGCCCCATGATAACGTTGGGAGGAAATGGTTTCCTCATCAGAGAGGTCATATTCAGAAGTATGTTTGACCCTTGATCAGACTGATGTACCCGGCTAATGCATTCCCACCCCAGTGATGTAATTTCAAGAGTGTTGGACTCTAGTCGAAAAACCCATCACTCCACTCTCCACGCTTTGCATGCCCTTTATTTGGACCCTCTTCCTCTCTCACGTCTAAAGGAACCCCCTAACAGTATAGATGCTTGGCCTATGGATCGCCTACTATCATGGGCCAACGTTCTGAAAGGCTAATCGATGACATTCTGAGTCAGGACCCATGTTTCGAACATGGTCAGTGGTCGGCCCTCATTTGTCATCCCCATTTCAGGCTAACACAATATAGATTTTGTGTTTCGAACGCGGTCAACAGTTATCTTTTATTGTCGCATCATCCCCACAGTGTTCCTAATTTGGGGTATTGTAATTCACACTTTCCAATCCCTTATGTTCGGATTGTCTTCCAACGCCCCTGGTGTTACCCCGCTCGTGCACAAGAGCACGCTGGGAAAATGGTAATTCGGCTATTCTGAGAGCTTCATTCTCCAGTCAAGTCTCTCCCTTATCTTCCCAGGAATCCAGGTTGGTTGTTCAAACCCCCAGATGCCCGAAGCTTGGTTTGAACTCCTACATTTGTATGGAGTGATAAGGTGGTCATCCCTTGTTTCTCGCATTGGGCCTGACCCACGTGATCTTAGGGAATGATCGCTGGATACTCCACGAATATCACGGTTGTGCAATAAACCAATACAAATAACAGAGCTCATGCATGCAGTTGGCATAAGATGATCAAAGCATGAAAGTGCGTTCAAAGGTTACAGGAATCACAGCACCCTAGGATCGACCCCTCCCATGGATGGTTTGACCTCGTCAAAAGAGTGTAGCAGCTCCGCCACTCTCTGGTTGGTGGCGTCCAGAATTTGTTGCTGCCTGTTCAGTTCCCGCTCCTCCTTGGCAGCGATGGGGCACAATTCATCAGCTTTAATCTGTGCCCGCTTTACGCCAGTTCCAATGACAATAATTTCATCAGAGGCTCTCTTCATGACCTCTTCAATCTCTTCCATATGGGCCTTCAATCCCAATATTAGCTCAGATTGCACGTTGAGGGATACCGAGTGCTCGTCTGCCTGATTCTAAAGCCGGTGGACCTCATCTTCAGCCTCCTGGAGCCTATTAATGTTCACCACTTTCCTCCACTGTCAACCCACACCAAGGCCATGGTCATGCTCCCTAATCTTCTCCGCAATAAGATCTCAGATGAGCATGTGAGGACATTGGGCATCCACTCCCCCAGTACATAGTTTGTGCAGTCGCGAGCGAATTTTGTCCATCTCATCAAGCCATAGTGCTTGGGGGTGTCATCAATGAAGCGCTTGATCCGCTTCCATGATCGGCGATGGACTATTCTTCTATCCTCTTCATCAGAGGTTGTCTCATCCCAGTCAGCATGGTTGGTAGGCTCATATGCAGGGAATTCCCCCAGGAACTCATTAGTTGGGTCCACATCCGGTGTTTGATCAGGCATGGAAGGAATTGGGTTGTCCGAACGATCCTCATCGTCGGACCCCACCTTGATGATCTCAAGATCAGCCTCCTTGACGGTCCCACTAGTGATCGGGAGCGCCACTGTTCGATCAATCTGGACCTCCACCTCTACAGTCACTGGCATTCCCCAGGGAAAGGCGGTGCCAGGGGTACCGACTGACCTCGCCAAGGAAATCCATTCCATTTGGAGGACTATGCGTACCAAAAAGGGAGTGTACACGTCAGTTAACATGGTCGATGGATGACAGTCATTAATTTGGTAGAGGAGACTTATAGAGATCAAATTATCAGTCTCATTCTTGGGTTGATGTCGTCAAGACCCTAAAGCGTGGCCCTCCATATATTGTGGGAAGGTTGATGATTCGAGAGCCAATTCAGGTATTTCTGCCTCGCTAGACATGCTGATCTCCCTAGAATCAGTCGTGGACCCCAAAGGTCCCGCGTCTATATCTCTTGAAGGGCGATAACGAGCTCTGTGCACAAGGCCCTCCTACATAATTTAGATGTTAGCAAGGAGTCCAAAATGACCTGAAATTAGGCCCTAAAGAAGGGGTTTGGAATCTTTACCTCAAGGGCCTCAGAAAAATCTTCAAGATCCAAGTCTTGATCCCCGACTTCACCCTCCTCCAATGGTCTCCCTCTCTCAGTCTCATCTCCCCAGGAGGATTCATCTGATTCTTCCGATAGAGGGAACTGTTCCCTTAAGTTAGTAGCCAACAACTGCGGGGGAGTGGTGCGATCGAGAAACACCTTGACTCGATCTGTCATCAAATGCGGGGTACCCCGGGAGTGCACAAAGTCCTCCAGCTCTGTCAGGTATTGTTCCGCCTCCGCCTGGGATACTGCAAAGCCAGCCCTGAAAGGGCCTATCCCTAGAAAATCCATCCTGAAACGGTTCATATGTTACCACATCTTTGAAGGGTTGAGGAATTTTCGGTTAACTTCCCAGATGTCCCAGGCCTCCAGGAAGATAGAAATCTCTGGCATATCAATGTGGTGCAGCCGCTTCCTTGGAGCCTGAGTGGATATTCTACAGAACCCTCTAGCTGGTCTCCCCTCAGGATAGCTCTACTCTTATGGGACCACCAAGTCTGTTGCCACTACTGCCTCTCCCTCAACTAGTGCAGGCCTCACCGCTACGGTAGCCCTACCAATGCGAGATTCCCCTGACATCTTCTGACCTTTACCCTGAGGTTTGTGAGGCACGCCATCATCAAATCGAATGGTTGGTTTCTTCAGCATTTCCCCTAGGTAGGACGCCTCCCAACTCTAGGAATATTCTTTCACTAACCCGACGACAGTGGTCGATGGGGGAAACTGGTTCCGCATCTTCTCATCTTCCCATGTGAACATGAGCCACATCTACCTCATCACACACAGGTGTTCCTCAAAGAACACCCCCAAATAGACCTGTGGGGTCAGTCGCTGCATGCACCAGAATTGCCGAGCAAATTGGTGTGGGGTTTATGGCTCGCAGAGAGGCTCACGATCCACCCTTTCCACCAAAACTCCACCTAGAAAGGCCAGGAGATAGTCACGGTGCTCCTCCGTCCCATGGCCATCATCATTGAGTACCCCTGTCGACAACAGAAATGGGTGGAAATTGAACTCCTCCACCTTCCACACCCGGTTCAGAACCGACGGTGCGGTCAGCTTGGCTGGAAAGCTCCCGGTAGCATTCAGGATGGACGGGTGGAAGTTTGATTCTAGAGGGGAAATGGGGTTTGGGTATTTGTAAACCCCCCCTAACATGTGTCGTTATCCACCCATACAAGAGGTGGAATGGCCTGCATATTCTCTACGGCCTCTTTCCCTCACTGATATGTCGCAGCATCTTATACATCTTGGCGAGCATCGGGATCCTGAGGTTGACCCACCCTCCTGTCACCAACACAGACACCATAATAAATGTGCTTGGTCGCACTCCAATGTTGGTGTCCCTCACTGGTAGGATCCAACCACAGATGAGAGCCGCGATGAATGCTGTCAGCCTGACTATTGGTTGTTGTTTGGTTATGACACTAAATTCCTACTTCTTCCACTAATTGTCCCCCAAAAATCGCCAGTATGAGTGATCCTTACTCCTGGCCCCCTTCGGGAAAGTCTGAGGCCTCGCCGGAAACTGTTTGTTCTCCAAGAAGTTCAGGAACTGTTTGAACCACCACCTGAAATGGGCGTCCCTCACCGCCTCCTTGTCCTCTCCTGGCACAAGCTCTATCAAAGCCATTTCCAGCAGCAGCATTTGATTCGGTTCCTCCTACACACTCATGATGGGGAGGAATTCTTCATACATATCCTCCAGTATCGGGACCCCCGAGATCTGGTGGACATCCCACAAACTGATGTCGACTTCCCCGTGGTGAAAATGGAATGTGTTGGTCCTCGATGACCACCTTCTCAACAACTCCAGCATCAGCTGCTTCGGCTGGTAGATGTGAAACTAGGAGGCCCAAGCTGCCTCATACAGGCCCACTCTTCTCAGCTCCGCCCCAAACTCCTCACATGAGGCGCCTACCCAGTAAGCCCAGGCCCAATCGTCTGTGAAGTCGCTGCCCTGGTGTAGGTCCCACTCCTCAGACCACCCATTCTCTGGGTTCCCCAGAGCTACCTTCAATATCGTCCGATGCATGGGGGGAGACGTCTCCAGTTGTAACTCCTTTTCGTCAACATTATTCAGGTGGTTGTATAAGCAGTCAGCAATGATGGGTGTGAAGTCCTCCCGGGCTTGGCTGTCAGCCGCCCTGAACCATCAATGCTACCATGGCATGCTCCTAAACCAGTAAGTTGGTTCCTATCGACTTCCTTCTAGGATGAAGACGTCATCCCTTAGCATGAAGCCATACAAAGGTAACCTCTTGCATAACGGATAGTTCCTCGAGCTCTCTGATAGCAGCTCCACCAAAGAACCATGGTCAGAGTGGCTCTGAATTATCTCTCCTAAACCTAGATTGTTTTTCATCTCATCCCTTCAGGAAGCATCTAAAAGGACCCCCTGGGAAGCTTCTTGATGATCCATTCAGTCTTTTAGGTCGGGGAGATTTTTGGGTTCATTCGTGAAGCTCATTCGCGGAGCGCGTTCGTGTAGTTTGTTCATGGAGCCCTACCTCAGCCTCCGAATGCGGAGTCGCAAAGCACACTGATGGGAATTCAAAGACTCGCTATGCACTGCGAAGATGAAAGCCCGATTCACGGAGATCAATCACCCAGTATGAGGAGCATCGCGAATTGAGAGCACTAAAATCCAAAATCACAAAGGAGAGAAAGGAAAAAAGAGAAGTCATCCCCTCTATTTATAGGCGACGACCCTCGCAGCTTCACAGCGCATCTCGACTGTGGCAAGATTCGCATCGCACCCAGCCGACCCATGACTTTCCCACTCGGCGACCATCCTTCGTGATCCAGCGTCGCGAATGGATGAGGAATTTTGGCGATTGACCCTCATACTTTGACCCTGGATTTCTACTCAACTCCAAGTCTGAGGGGGGGGGGGATTTGTTAGTGCCAAAAATCGGAGGGGAGAAGGATAATAAGAAAGTGTCTGAAGCTGCCTCGTGAAGACCTTTCGTG
Organism: Viscum album; assembly: GCA_963277665.1. NCBI lineage: Eukaryota > Viridiplantae > Streptophyta > Magnoliopsida > Santalales > Viscaceae > Viscum > Viscum album. Next base: position 327,339,762 of record OY728144.1, on the reverse strand, counting down.
GAGCACCATGGACCCATGAGCCCTCCATGAAGCAAGCAGGCGGGATGCTCTACGAGATGATTTGGCGTTCGCAAGCCCGCCGCGAAGACAGGAGGCGGGCTGCTCTGCGAACCGATTTGACGTTCATGAGCCTTCCCAAAAGGTAGGAGGCACGATGCTATGCGAGCTCCTTTGATGTTCGCGAGCCCACCGCAGAGTGGAATCCAACTTCACATCGAGCGATCTCTGCTTCGCGGCGCCTCTTACCAATAAATACTAGCCCCCCCCCCATAGGCCCAACGGATGGATCATCAGACCTTTCACCTTCTCAGCTCTCAAATCGCGAAGCACTTTCTTCTCTGTGAACCATGAGATACTCAAGATACTTTTTCTCTGTGAAGTGCCTCCCTTTTGCCTTTTTTTCACCCCCGCTTTCGAGATGGATGTCTTTCCGAAGCCCACGATCCTTCGTGAAGGAAGGAGATCCTCACGGGGACTCGGGTCATCACAGAGCGTTCGTGCTTCACGAAGCACCCCCCCCCCCCCATGCACACATGACTCAAATGCTAAGGCATATTCACTATGCCTCGTGAAGCACATTGCTTCACAGAACCTTGCTTCGCGAGGCACCCATGCTTTGAAGGGATTTTCTTCGCAAATTCCCTTCCACTTCGCAAAGCACCTCTTGTATGCACCTATGCCCTATGCCTAGGCTAGGTCACTTCACTTTGTGAAGCCCACACCTTCACGAATCACTTGCAATGCATAGAGCACCAGAGCTCTATGAAGTCTCTACTCATAAACCCTTTTTCTCTGTAACTACCTCTCTCGTGCAACCTCCTAGGTTCGCACGAAGAAATTTCAAAGTCCCTTGGACGACACTTCCTGTTTCGTTGCTTAGCCTCATGCTTCTTCACATAGGCATGCTAATGACTATTGCTTCTTCGTATAGAAACGCTAATGTGGACCCCCCCCCCCAATGGTCTGCTCCATGAAACCCCCCAACCACGGAATTGTCGGTGCATTCCCTTCACCAAGGTGTAGAGGGTACCGATTATGTAAGTCCTAGGGGTGGGGACTGAACCCACCTCGTCCGAGCTGCAGGACATTAAACTGCCAAGCACCGTCGTCCTCAGCACATGACGTTAAACTGGGAATCCCCCCCATGAATCCTACACGAGGAAAGGGAAACCACCCTAGTGTAAGCCCCTAGATTTTCTTTCAGGAGGCAGTATCCCTGCCCCTCCTTTATTCAGTGTCAAATCCCTCTCCCATTGGGCTTTGTCACCACTGGGCCTCCATCTTGGAGTAAGTCCCAACCTCTTCAGGATGCTAACCACGCATAAGCCCCTATTTCCCCTTTGGGCTGCTATCATGTGTAATCCCCACTCCATTTCCCACAGATACACCTTTTGCGATGTGATCATCTGGTCTTTTTTGTCTCTTGTTTCTCACACCGAGCATGACTCACGTGAGATTAGAGCAAGCATCGACCATGACACCCACCCTAGGCAGCCTAGAGTGTAAGCCCCATTCCACCTAAACTATGAGGTCTTTGATACTTTCTAAGGCAAGGTACCTAGGAAGCCTCAATGAGGTTCAAGCCCACCACCCATTGGTCACTCTGACCCCCTTCACATCGGTTCACCAACACACTGGGAAGTCTAGAGTGTAATCCCCATGCCACCTGAACTATGAGGTCTTTGATCCTTGCTAAGGAAAGGTATGTAGGAAGCCTCCATGAGGTTCAAGCCCACCACCCATTGGTCACTCCGACCCCCTTCACGTTGGTTCACCGACACCTTGGGCAGCCTAGAGTGTAAGCCCCATGCCACCAAAACTATGAGTTCTTCGATCCTTGCTAAGGCAAGGTACATAGGAAGCCTCCACAAGGTTCAATCCCACCACTCATTGGTCGCTCTGACCCCCTTCACATTGGTTCACCAACACCCTAGGCAGCCTAAAGTGTAAGCCCCATGCGACCTGAACTACAAGGTCTTTTGTCCTTGATAAGGTAAGGTACGTAGGAAGACTCCACGAGGTTCAAACTCACCACCCATTGGTCTCTCTAACCCCCTTCACGTTGGTTCACCAACACCCTGGGCAGCCTAGAGTGTAATCCCCATGCCACCTGAACTATGAGGTCTTTGATCCTTGATAAGGAAAGGTATGTAGGAAGCCTCCCTGAGGTTCAAGCCCACCATCCACCGTTCGTCCTGACCATCTTCACGTCGGTTTGACCCCATCCAGCGGTAATCCATTGGGACCTAAATCAGTGGTAAGTCGTTGTTATCCTATTCAGCGGTAAGTCATTGACATTCTTATCCAGCGGTAAGCCGTTGCGACCCCATCTAGTGGTAAGTCATTGAAAACCCCAATCCACGGTAAGTTGTCGTCAGATGAACTACGTAGACTTTGATTCCCAGCCACAGGGATACGTAGGAAGCCTCTTCGAGGCTCAAGCCCAAAACCATCGTCATCCTCATGACGGTTCCATCCCATTCACTATCCACTTCATGCAACTGCTCCATCATCCATCCTGATTCCTATCTGGGCCAACAAATCCCCGTGAAATCATTCCATCTCATTCCCCACTCCCCTCAACAGTAATCGGGAATTCAACCACACGTTGTCCCCCGACATCAGTGTTCCCTCTAGGGGTTGCACCCATCTGATCCACTCTAATCAGTGTTCTGATCAGTCTGATTCGTCTCCGCTGGACGTTAAACTTCTGGCATACCCTTTGTTAAACATGGGAAGTTGAGGAAAACCTCAGAAACATGCCTATGGCATATAATTCCTCGCATTCGACACAAGATGCCTCAGGATTTCGTGCCCTCGAGAAGACCTATAATAAGGGGAAGAAACCCAGATGCGCCAGTGTCCCAGCGTCCAAACATGCCAGTGATGTCCAGCGTGACTACTCCTCTGACCGAAGGTTGCTGCCCTGACCAGACCCCTTGGAATGTCCTGACAGAATCAGTGTAATTAACTGGTGTCCATGAAGATATGGCACCAGGAAGAGTTTCACGAACAACATCTTAAATCTATAAGGGAGACCCGGACTAGGTGACGAGTTCTGAGGAGTAATCTAAGGAAGGAAGAACCAATATCCCATCATCTCTTTTCGATCAAGGAGAAAACGTCCCTGAACAATGATCGGATGCTTCCCGCCTTTGGAAAGCGGGAATGCAGGGCAACAGCTGTGCGTCCTCACAAACGGACACGTGCGCCCCGGAAAAAGCATCGGAAACAGATAGTATCCTTCTATGGAAGTTCAGAAGAACGTACAACATCATCTCTACTAATAGGTGATCAACTGTTTGAGAAATTAAAAGATGTGGAAACAACTTTTGGTAAATTATTTTTGAAAAACCTTACGAAAACTGGTTGGAAAAAGATATTAGTTTTTTTTTGAATTACCATATTGGTATTTTCTGTACGTTATAAATTTTTTTAATTTTATGCATGTTGAAAAAAAATGTATGTGACAGTGTCATCAACATGTTTCTAAATGCACCCATAAAAACAAAGGATGGAATTAAGGATAGGTTGGACATGGTTGACATGGGAATACAAGAAGAGTTGGCACTAGTGAAGGGTAAAAAATGAAATTTTCTTCCTCTAGCTGCTTACACTATTTCCAAGAAGGGGAGATATCAGTTTTTCAACTTCTTAAATGATGTAAACGTTCTTGAGGGGTATTCATTGAATATCAAGAACATCGTGTCGAAGACCAATTTAAATTTAAAGGGTCTGAAATCATATGACTGCCATATTTTGATGAAATATCTAATTCTTATAGCTTTATGTTGCATTTTTTCCAAGAATTTTTGTCATACATTAACCAAGATATGTTTCTTCTTCAAATCTATATGCAAAAAAGTTATAGACCTGGTGAAATTGTTGACTATAGAAAGAGAAATTGATGTCATATTATGTAAATTAGAAATGTTCCTCCCACCAATATTATTTGATATAATGGTTCATTTGATGATTCACTTTTTGAGATATATTTGACTATGTGGCCCTGTATACTATATATGGATGTGCACCATTGAACGGTATATGAAGATTTTGAAAGGGTATGTCAAAAATCGAAGTCGGCCAGAGGGTTGTATTGCGGAGCGATATATTTTCGAGGAATTCATTGAATTTTGTACCAAATACCTATCTTGTATGGAAATAATTGGTCTACCGAAATCTCATCACACTGGGTTTCTTGTGGGTAAAGGAATTTCTGGAAGAGATATTGTCATAATCAATATTACAGATCAGGAGTTAGCCCACCTTTATGTTTTTCATAACAGTTTGGAGGTTTCCCCATATGTTGAAACCCACAAATAAATTCTTAGGAATTTGAATCCATAAAGGGATGAAAGATGGATATCAAATACATATAATAAATAGTTTATAGGGTGGTTTTGTGACTATGTTTTTAAATAGTCATATGAAAATAAGGATTCAATTTCAGAACGATTTTTATGGGTAGCTAGAGGACCAAGTATTTATGTATTATCTTATAATGGTTATGTAATTAATGGTTATAAGCTCTATACAAATGAGCATGATGAAGATAGTACCATGAAAAAGAGTGGAGTTACACTCTTGATTGAAGTAGTGCATGTTTTTAGTACTAAGGATAGAAATCTAATTTATGTGAACATGTCACATTTTGGAATAATCAAAAAAATATGGGACTTGGATTATACAACATTCCAAGTGCTGATTTTTCAATGTAAGTGGGTTGATAACAGAAGTGATATTAAAATAGATGAATTGGGATTCGTGAAAGTTTATTTTAGTAAGGAAGGGTACAAATACAAACCATTTATAATGGAATCATAGGCAATACAAGTATTTTATATTCCAGATACTACAAACCTAAAGTGGTCAATTGTTTTGTTATCGACCAAAACCACTGAAGGGTCATATGAAAATTCAATCGAGGATGACCCTTTTATTGGGATGTCACAATCATTTCGCAATGATCCCAATGTAGATGGTGTTTTATATGTAAAAGGAGACTATAGTGAAGGGATTTGGATCATTGATAGAGGGTTCAAATCCCATCATCCTTTAAAAAATAAAAATAGAGTTCAATAACCAAGTTACATTTTTTTGTAATATACATCGTGTTACCTCATGTTATTATCTGTTTTTTGCTACATTTATGTATTCTAAATTAAATATTAAACCACTTATAAAGATAATGAATTCTGTATGTGTTGTTTCTCCCAATCCTGAGGAACAACATGTCTCTCAACCTTCTACTACTCTAGTGTAAAGGAACGACCTTCTGCACATGCTGGTGCTCCCATTCCTAAGGAACAACAGGTTTCTCAACCTCCTAGTGATCCTAGTACAGAGGTACAATGACCATCTACACATGTCGATGCTACCACTCCAGTGGAACATATTTAAAATTTTGATTTTGGGGAAATGGTAGGTGAAAAGGGCTGGTATCGTAGACAAAATAGGATGACCATAGTTTGACGGTGTTAGCAAAAATCATTAAGGGGAAAGTCAAAGGCATCAAATTCGAGGTGGGATGGAATGCATGGGGTCAGCATATTAACCCCAACAAGGTCATGTTCAATAGTTATATTGGAATCTTCACTTGGTAACATGTGCCGATTGACAAAGATTTGTGGCACCATGTTGTTCCCGGACTTAAGACACTAATGTGGGAAGAGATTACAGTAACATTGTGATATCATTTTTTTATTTTACTAAAAATTAAATTAATGAAACATTGAATTACTCTTCATCATCCATTGTAGAGTGCATTTATAGTAGATGAATCCCATGAGAAGTATGTATTAATTCTTATTGGAAGGATTTATAGAATATTTCTCACAATTCTAACAAGAAATCATCTTGAAGATGATGAAGGGAAAATAAACTCACACCCACTGATTATCTATGCACACCTGATAACCTAAGAAGGATGGGATACGTTTACCGACCATCATGCGGATGAATCATTTTAGGTACATTGTGGATAGTAATACGTTGTTTGATTATACATGTATTCATCACTTTGATTGACAATTTTTTATTTATGAAACAACAACTGATTGCTGAAAATAAGGAACGAACAACAAAACCGATGTAACCCTACCATAAAGCAAGGATGGGGTATGCTTCACTTGAAAAAAAATTGGTACATATTTTAAATCATCTGTAATACTTTTATGTGACATTAAAAAACAACGTAATTATGTTTCTCTATTTATATGCAGATTGATGACTCGAAATCCAAAGCCACTACCATCCCATGCCATGTGCTATGGAAGGTGGCACATGTAAATAAAGATGGGATACTAATAGATTAAAACACATAAAAATGTGGTCAACATGTATAAGTATTACATAATAAAAAATTGCTTTTCTTTAAATCACTATTACATAACAATGATCGCTTATTTTCTTATATTTTCTATCTTTCATAGTCACAGGAATCAGCAACACATATTCTGTATGAACACATACTATCAGTGGCCTTAAAGCGGCTAGAACAGTATGGTCGTGTCAGAGGTGTGGGTTTTGGGGTGACACCTCAAACATATTTTGAGAAAAAAATAAGAGGATGATCAAAGTGAATTAATAAAATAGATAAGAGAAATAATATCTACCCTTGAAGGATAATTCCAATGGCAGATAGAGATGATGGAAAATTTATTAAGGGAGAGGCAAAGAGAAAAAGCAACACAAAAATAGCCACTATGTAAAGATCCCGCCCCACCCCAACCAGCTATGAGGCTAGCCATTCCCCTCAAAGATATGTCTTATCATAGGTAATCAATGTTCTAATAAATGTTTCAGTAAAATGTGAATCAAGAATACACTAATACCTTCCATGTACTGATATTCTATAGGGTGATAATGACTGTGATTTATCTCTAGCAACACCCACTCATCATCTTGTGGTGAGGGCTACGATGTTCAATATTCGAAAGTACATGCTACACAAAAGACCACTTACAACAGGTCATGTGTGAGTGTTGATCAATGTATCCCATGAGCCGACTAGAGAACTACCTATTCTAATTCATGAGGATGATATTAATATGGTCAAAAAGGTTGTTGGAACATTCATCGTAGGGCCATCATGTCTTGTAAAAAACATGCCGACAAGGAGGTATTTATTTCCATTTTGCTTTTCAAGATAAACCTTTAACAATTAATTAAAAAAGGTATGAACTGATGAATGTTATTATAGAAATACAAAGATAAGGGGATGAAATAAAAAAAAACCCTCAAAACCATCAAAAGGATCGACCAACCGATCAAAAATATATACCAAAAGCACCATTACCCTACCCGTTCTATATCCACATTTACTATCATTAAAGGATCATGTGGATACAAAATTAAAATATGGTCACAACCACATGGTTGAATTTGAAGAAAATGCGTACGGAGAGAAAGAACAAGGCTTCATTGTTTTTGAGAGTGCAACTAAAATCCCCGACTATGATTAGCTAGAATACTCAATTGTAAATGTATACATGAGGTATGTTCTCATGATTTGATTTTCCAAAATATGATATACTATGTTAATTATGACTAAATACATTTCATATTTTTGGAAGGCATATATATGAAAAACAATTAAGGTGATTTTCTCATGAGAAAAAGTTTGGACTCATTAGTCCTCACATCACCTCTACAGAACAAGATAAAACAGAACCCAAAAAAATGATGAAATACTGGTAGGTATGATCAAATCCTTTGAAAGAAAAATTTCGGATGATAGACTCTATTTAATACCAATGATTCAAGGGTAAGACTCTATAATTTAATCATATCATATTTATTTTCATTTCTTTCATTACTTGTTCTTTTTTTGTTTTTAGGCAGCATTAGATGCCCATTGCATTAAATTTGGATACTCCAAAGATTTATTCCCTGGATTCAATGCATGGATATCCAAAAAACCATCCAAAAATGATGGTGTTTTTCAATTTTTAATACACTAATCCAACATTTTATAACTAAACATCAACTTATATAATTTATAATATCTTTTAATGAGGATTCTGTTATGATAGGGCGGCGCATCACTATCGTGAAAAACAAGGAATGAAGTCAGTGGCTAAGGATGAGAAAGAAGACAAGTACTATGACTAGACAAGTATCAAGGTATATATAATAATATTTCACTATCAAAATACATATCAAAACATATTACTTATTCTCCCAAATTTTTCTACAATGTCCAAAAAAACCAATGGAAAAGATTGTGGTTATTATGTTTATAAATTTATGAGAGAGATCATATTCCATTAAAAAACTAGAATCCCTAAAAATGTATTTTTGAAGATAATTACTAGTTCATTTAAAATATTTATTAATCCTTTGTGTATTTATATTTTTCCAGTACTACTATGACTGCCAAAAAGACTCATATTCACAAGATGATATAGATGTGCTCCGAAATGAATGTGCAACATACCTGATGGAAGAATGTACATAAATAGCATAAAGATATAACTTCCATAGAAGTAGTGGATTGTTTCATATTTTGGTTTAATTTACTTCTTTTTAATATTATTCACCTAAGAATTGTTTTCTTATAAGGGTGGATTCCTTTGTTCGAGTCGGTGCGGTTTGATCAAAGATGCTCATGCTCATGAGAGATTGGACTTCAAGGCTGCAACTGAGATAATGAAAACAAGGAAATGGGTCAAGAATGTATAAAGGTGAATTCTTACTACTTATTTAATTAATTAATTTTTTCATCATTTTATCTACTATTTTTAAGTTAATTTCCTTATCAATTTTATCTAATACTTATTTATTTTTTTACAGATCTTTTGGGAAGTCATATCTTCCTTTCAATTATCTGCAACAAGCCAGAAAAAATAGAACTTGTTAAATTCAAATTATGAATTCTCGTTAGTTTAATGAAAAGTATGAATTCTCAAAAGATATATCATTAATATTTTCCTAAACAATGTACTAATTAGCCGCATCTCAATCAGTCGCACCTCAATCTGATACACAGTGTACTCAGTATGACTGAAAGTGTATGTTTTTAGTTTTTAATATTCTTTAATCCTATAAGATTCATGTCTTATGAACTACCATGATTTGATCCATGACTCATTATTATGATTTATGATATATAGGGTATGAATTTCAAATGTTAATATCACCTTCTAACATCTTTATGCTCATGTTATACTTATATGATCACTGATATCCCCCTTATTTACACTTATTGAACATCTATGATCACCCTTTCTTATGTTTCATATCCTTAGGTTATTAAGAATGGATTTAGAAATGATATGTCTAAGAAGGCTTCTAGTAAAGAATAACTTAATGAGAGACTCTTACGAACTAGTTCTTTATGTTTTCATGTTTCTAAAAGCACTAGACCTAAAATATTCTAGCATGGATCATTATGTTATATAAGGAATATTAATCTACTAAGATGTGATATCTATGTATGAAATTTCTGGGTCAATATAGTTGGTATTAGAGAAACCGACCTACTCAAAATTGAGCAATATTAAAAAGTAACTGGTATCACTCAAAGTGTGTCTTTTTATTTAAAATTGACATTACTTTTAGTAAAAAGAAAAAGTGGCATACTAAGAACTAAGAAAAAACATTCGAATTGTTTTGATATTTTAGAAAGATGATTCATGAGTCATTTGTGATGTGTACGAATCAACCTTACCTCAATCTAATGCATGATGTGGCTGGTATGACTTTAAGTGTGTATTTCTATATTAAATTGAGATTAAATTAAGAAAAATGAACAAGTGACATACTGAAAATTGAGAAAACACATTCGGGTTATTTTGATACTTTAGGAAAATGATCTATGAGTCATTTTTGATGTGTAGGAATCAACCACACCTCAATTCAATGCACAGTGTGAATGTTATGACTAAAAGTGTATGTTATCTATTTAAAATTGACATTTTAGTTCAAAACATGTCACTCACAAAAAACCAAGAAAAGACACTCTAATTTTCTTGATAATTTGGTACAGTGGTTCATAAGTCATTTTCGACATGTATGAAGCAGTCTCACGTCAAACCGACGCACGATGCGTCCAACATGACTCAAAATGTGTGTTTCCAGTTTGAAATGAAATTTTAGTAAAAAAACACAACTGCCAAACTGAAAACCAAGAAAAGATATTCGGGTTATTTTGATACTCTAAGAAAAAGATCTATATGTCATTTGTGACATGTCGGAATCAGTCGTACCTCAATACAACGCACAGTGTGACCGATATAACTCAAAGTGTCTCTTTTTATTTAAAATTGACATCAATTTAAGTAAAAACGACAAGTAACATACTGAGAACCAAGAAAATGAACTTGAATTGTTTTGATATTTTAGGAAAATGATCCATTATTCATTTTTGATATGTAGAAATCAACCATACCTCAATACGATGCAAAGTGTGACCGGCATGACTCAAAGTGTGTCTTTTTATTTAAAATTAGCATTAATTTATGTAAAAAGAACAATTGACATACTAAAAACTGAGCAATCGCATTCGGATTGTTTTAATACTTTAGTAAAATGATACATGAGTCATTTGTGATGTGTAGGAATCAGTATCACCTCAATACGATGCACGGTGTGGCCGATATCACTCAAAGTGTCTCTTTTTATTTAAAATTGACATGAATTTGAGAAAAAACAATAAGGGACATGATGTAAATAGAGAAAACACATTTGGGTTGTTTTGATATTTTAGGAAAATGATCTATTAGTCATTTGTGATGTGTAGGAATCAGATGTACCTCAATACGACGCACAGTGTGGCCAGTATCACTCAAAGTGTCTCTTTTTATTTAAAATTGATATTAATTTAAGTAAAAACAACAAGTGACATACTAAAAACCAAGAAAACACATTCAGATTATTTTGATATTTTAGGAAAATGATTTATCAGTGATTTGTGACATGTAGGGATCTATCGCATCTCAATACAATGCACGGTGTGGCCAGTATAACTCAAAGTGTATCCTTTTATTTAAAATTGACATTAAATTAAGTAAAAACAAGTGATATACTAAAAACTGAGCAAAAGAATTCGGATTGTGATACTTTAGGCCTACGATCCATCAGTCATTTTTTATGTGTAGGAGTCAATTGTACCTAAATCTGATGCACGATGTGACCTGTATAACTAAAAGTGTCTGTTATTAGTTTAAAATTGACATTTTAGTTCAAAACGTGTCACTCACTGAAACCAAGAAAACGTGCTTAGGAAAACAGTTCATAAGTCATTTGTGACCTGTATGAAGCAGTATCACATCAAATCGACGCACGATGTGACCGGTATGACTCAAAATGTATGTTTCCAGTTTGAAATGGAATTTTAGTAAAAAACCACAACTGACATACTGAAAACCGAGCAAACACATTTGGATTGTTTTGATAATTTAGGAAAACGATCCATCAGTAATTTGTGATAGGTAAGAATTAGCCGCACCTCAATACGATGCATGGTGTGTTCGATATAACTCCAGATGTGTCATTATTTAAAATTGACATTAATTTTATAAAAGAACAAGTGTCATACTCAAAACCGAGCGAACACATTTGGATTGTTTTGATATTTTTGGACAACAATCCATAACTCATTTGTAATGCGTATGAATCAATCCCACCTCAAAAGGACGCATGGTGTGAATGTTATAACTCCAAATGTGTCATTTTTATTAAATATTGACATTTTATTAATGTGTTCTTTCGTATTAATGTTTAATTTATTTCTTTATAGTATTACTAACATAATATTTGTTTTCTTTATATAGGTGAAGTCTTTTACTCGGGTTGACATGATTTGTTTGACAACTAATATCATGGGCGGATATTTTTGAGAGGGGATCACGGGCGTTAAAAGATGAAATATTAATGTTTTAGAATGTTTGTTGGACATTTGTAAATGTAATTATATAAAACATTTTGCTTGAAATGTAAATAGCAGTGTTTTTTTTTGTATATACCATGGGTGGACATTTTTGTATTGATGATGCCAATTAAATGCATATAGTGGGTTTGCTTCTGAGTGTGTTGTTTAAAATGCAGGTTCTGGGCGTGTTGTTATATAAACAACACACTGCATGCGATTAGGCCTTCATTAGTGCTAATAAAGCATTGATAAAGGGGACCCCCCTTATCATCACTACGATTAGTAGCGCTTTTTTAGCGTTGTTAAAAGTCATTTTGTGCGCGGTGAAAGGCCATATGTGTAGTAGTGTTAACTTGGTTGGTGTATTTCGTAACAATTGTTTTCCAATTATTTTCATATGATTGCAAATGATTTAACAAACCACTTCCCGCCTTCATTTTCATTCTGCAACCATCATTTGGTAACTTTATTATTCTCCCCCATGCCTTGATTTGGTAAAGATATACAAAATTTTAGATTTTTCTTTACTAATTTTTCATTTCTATGAATATTTGGATATCCTCTTTCATCAAATTATAGGTTCCCCACTCTCTTACAGACACTTCCACCATGGGATAATTTTTTTGGTCATTGTAGGTCCCTTGCTTCATTGATGCTAGGAGTGTCCTTTTTTGGGAAATCCTAATATAAAGTTCCCGCTCCTCCAAACTTTCTACATTATAAGCACCTGAAATTTAAGTTGACCATATCATTTTTCCTATAGCTAATGAAGGAATTTAGCAATGTTAATTGGCAACCTCCTCCTTTTCCATCACAAACCCCTAATCTGAAAAAAAAAACATGTTGTCGCCCACTGTTTGCTACTGTTTTCCCTCTTTTAACAATTCTATTTACATAAATATGCTATTTTTTACATGTAAATTGCATATTGTTGTTGCTCATTAACTGCATATGGCATTTACCAGTATACTCATTCTTTTATGGTCCTACATCGTGGGTTGTTTTCTGAAACTAACCTACATACTTGCAAAGTTAGCTTCACTATTTAATATTAATATTACAATTATTCCTGTTTTCATATTTCATAAAATATTTAATGTTCTCATGGTCAATTATCATAGTTTCATTGTATTCCTTATTAAATTATTCCAAATTTTTCACACATGGATTTTTATTTTTAATTAATTCTTATGTTCACCATTTCTTTTCTGTCGTTAATTCTTGCATTATTCACTTGGAAATTTTTCTATCCACACTGTAACACCCCAGGTAAATAAAGAATATGACATTTTTATATTTATCCATATTTGTGAATAAAATATTAATATGACTTTAAAGGGGACGCTATGCTTGATGGCGTACCCAACACGCAACAACGAGTTTCTTGGGAATCTTACGTTGCACTCTAATAATAAAATAATATTATTTTAAATGGCAGTTAACATGTAGCCGTTGTATTGGCGGGAATGGATAAAAATAACTAAAATATGATTATATATGTTTTTAAATGTTTTTACATTTAACCAATAAAAGATAAAGGCTTAAAATATGGAAAGAATTCAATTTTAGGCGTATATGCCCTAGTTTTCACTAAAGGTTCACTTATCGCCTTTTGATGGCGAACCTTCATTAAATATAGTTTTGTTCACTCTTATACATTCTATTTGGACCAAATAAAACTCTTCTTTAGAATCGGGATATCAAAATTTACTTTGTGTAAATTTTTGGTATCTTTCCGATAAAGTTCATTTTTTTTAATGAATAGTGTAAAATGTTGTATTTTAATTCAAAACCTCTTTCTAATCTAATTTATTTATATGATTAGATTATATTTTTAATTGGTTTTAAAGTGAAATTAAAATATATTTTTACCATTAAATCCAATAGTGGTCATTGGAATTAATTTCACCTTAAAATCGGACTTAAACTAGTGTCAAACTTTTGATACTTATTGTTTCATAAAAACACGTTATTTGTCATGATAGTGGGAATTAATTATTAAATTAATTAATGTGACTTATATGTTTTGAATTTTGTAAAATAGACTTCATTTTTGAATTCGGAATATCAAATATAGCTTAGGGTGAATTTTTTGTAATTTTCTGAAAAACTTCAATTTTTGATGAATAGTGAAACCACTAAGTGGTACTTATAAAAACTGATTTTCCGTTTAAATGAAATTTTGCCACCTTTGTGTTTTGAATTTCAAAAATCCGACATACATGGTTGTCATTAAGAAGTAAAATGTGGTTCAATGGAATTAAAATAATTTTTTGGTGAATAGTAACTTATTAAGTTTTTAATCGCGATTAGAGGTAATTAGTGTAGTTTAAGGTAAAAATAATGTTTTAATAATATGAAATGAACTTGAAACATGTACTAACCTCATTGGATGTGTCATGGCCGACCAAGAAAACCCATGGGTCAACTTGGGGACCCCATGAAGCCACTTTGGTTGGAAAATGACATTAATATCTTTTTATTTAAAGTTAAAGTAAAAATGAGACAAACATGAAATGTTTTACTAAAAAAATTTTACATGGGGTTATACAAATTATATTTTTGACTATAAATATTCATTGGAAATCTAAAAAGATTTCCTACATCATAGTATTTTTTTTATAATTTTTAGACATTAAATAAATTAAATTATTTATGACATCATGATGATGCAGCGATGACCTCATTATGTAACGATTTAAATAAAATGGAAAGATAATGTAATATATAAGACCTACACATGTCCCAAACCTATTGGATGAGTGGATTTCGAACCTTTATCACCTTATCCTCGAAACACATCAATGTGGGACCTCCTAAATCCGAATACCATTTTCAAATAAAGTAACATTTGCTTACTTTCTAAGAGTGCCCATCCTCTCCTCTTATAAAAGGCCCCCACCTCTACCTCCTTACTCACACTCCCAAATCCTTTGGCTCGGCCAACCCCTGCCCATTTTGTCTCTCCACTTCCCTCTCTTACTCCTTGAAGCCTCACTTTGGGCAGAAGTCTTCCCAAGGAAGCCTTTGATCTCAAACCAAAGGGAGTTACCCGATTTTAAGGTAATGTGTTCACTTGAGTCCTTTTGTTTTATTTTGTCTCTCCAACCCCCTAAACTCTTTTTATTCATTTCTTTTGTAACAACTCCAGTATCTTCAATATACTAGGATGTTTTTATAATAAGGATTCGATCTACACTTACACACACCTACATCTAATGGTTAAAGAACATACTATTTCCGTGGATGGCGAATTTCTGCCTCACGAAACGATGATTGTTCAACACTCATATAACACCTTCAAAGGTGGCCATTAAGATGTAACTATATTTATATATGATATATAATATGTTTATGTTTTACTTAAGCTTCTGTATTTTTTATTTGTGGCTTACCTTTATGGCTTCCATTATGGGTATACGCGATATCTTCATTTTAGGAAGTGCGGACTACCGCCCCCTCAAAGTGATGTGATTCGTTAATGCCATATGTGGGACGTATAAAGGATGGATTTAATGTTATTATATATGATGTTATACTGGAATTATAATATACCTATATATCATTATTATTTCTTTCCATTAAAGTATGAGATAGAAATGAAAGTAGCGTTCATGCGTACGTACAGCTTACCGTCTCCATGAACGGTGCATTTCATTTCTTATCCCCAAATGTAATGTACTATTATAAGTACATGTATGTAATGGATATATATGATGAATGATACATATAAATGATGAATATAATTATAGAATTAAAATATACATACCTCTCATTTAGTTTTAATTTCATTAATATGACAAAGAAATGAAAGTAGCGTTCATGCGTACGTACGGCTTACCGTCTCCATGAACGGTGCATTTCATTTCTTACCTCTAAATGATTATGTAATATTATAAATACATGTATATGCTGGATATATATGATATATATGCTATCCAAATCAGGAATGTCATTCTGGATATAAAGAACCTTTGACCACACGAACAACATGTAATTGTAAGAAGTCCGCTTTCGACTTAAGAACCAAATATCGACAAAACAAACATTATTAACTTAAATGATTACATAATGTTTATAACATGACAATAAGTGATCTAAAAGGAATAATGAACTAGAAAAAGGTTCTTAATAAAGTGGAAATTAACTCAAGTTTATTATTCAGGACGTTAAAGAATGATCGAGTCAAGTCGGACCCGAGGTAAGGGATCTTACTCCTCTCTTTCTTTTTAAGTACACTCTTTTATGTCATCCCTTCTAAAGCTCATCTTTATTGTGATTGGAATGTTCTTTTATATTACTCTTACTGTAATTTTTATGTACATATGATGAGAGACCCTATTCTCTCTCATTTTGGATGTTTTGAGTGGCGCCGTTAGGCTGCTGAATTTTCGTAAGAGATATAACCTCTCTCTTTCTTTTTAAGTACTCTCCTTTATGTCACTTCTTTTAAGCTCCTCTTTCTTATGTTGGGGGATGTTCTTTTATATTCCTCTTTCTGTAAACTTTATGTTGATGTGATGAGAGACCCTATTTCCTCTCATCAATCCATTTTGGAAGTTTTAAGTGGCGTCGTTAGGCTGCCGAGTTTTCGTAAGAGATTTTTCATCTCACTTTTATTCCCGTGAGATTTATGCTACATTTTCCACAATTTCCTTTGAGTGGTTTATGTACTGACCATTATTACACTCCTTTTGTAATATAATTCCATTTATGGGTATTTACATATTCATTGTATGACACTTCTTCAATGGGGTGTACTTTTCGAAAGTTACCCAAGTCGGTAAGGGAACCTTTCATCCTCCTCTTTTTAAAAGACTTCATTTGTTTTGTCTTTTAGTTAACATACTATTATGTTGGGATATGTTCTTCTATATCCTGATTGATGTAAATTTTATGTCCAAGTGATGAGATTCCCTTTTTATCTCTCATCAACTCATTTTCTGAATTTTTGAAGTGACGTTGTTAGGCTGTCGAATTTTACCAAGGGAACTTTTTAACCCAATTTCGATTTCTTTGGGTTCAACATGTAGTTATTGAATATGTCATCCTTTGAATATGTGTGAATGACCTTTTATTGTTTTACAGTTAATATCCAATTATATTGGGTGTATTTATATTTGTCACACATAATTTTGAGATTGATTTATCCTTAATTTAAGGATACCTTCTTTATAAGGGATTTCATCACATTTTACATCTCTATTGAGACTTCATTGTTGTTATGCACCAATTCACTCTTATATGGTGTATATACTGTAGGACCCCGGGACACCCTGAGAGGGGAGGGGTGAATCAGGGTGGCAACTTTTTCTTCTTTTAGTTGTGGATCTTGTTCCCACGTTGGTAGGAACTACTTAAACCTGTATGATGGATATGATCAGCAATTAAACATTCACATGCAGAGAGAGATGACACAGCTATTTTTACTTGGTTCACCACTAAGGGCTACGTCCAAGGAGTATACGCCGACAGGTTGCCGGTCGTACCCAAATCCACTATGCTTCACTAGCTGCGGATACAAATGTTCAGGTACAGACACTCTGTCCCAGGCTCACTGCCTTTACAATTGTTTAGGGATAGCTCACTGCGTCCCTCGGGTCACTCCCGTTGACTCCCCCTGGCTCACTGCCGGTGGAGAGGATCACCTTCTTCCTCTTCCTAAGCTCACTGCTCTTGGAAGGGATTCAGTCACAGTTTATAGACCTGTAGGTCTATTCATTTTCATGAAGGAATGCATCTTCCTCTGTATGTAGATGCTCTGTTGAAGTTCAACTTTCACCCGCAGATGAATCTCACTTTGCACCGGATGTACCGGGCAACCTCAATTTTTACGCGCAACCCTTACGGTGTCTTGCGCGCAATTTCTATGGTTTGCGCGAAATTCCTTTTTCGCGCAACCTCCAAATATTACGCGCAGCCTGGAAACTGCCTTGCGCGCAATTCACTGCTTTTGCGCGATATCCACTTTTCGCACAACCTTCCTTTTACGCACCAACACCAACTTTCTGCGCAGCCTTAGCTTTTCGCGCAACAGCTGACTTTACGCGCAAACTTTAAGTTTACGCGCAGCACCCTTTCTAACTTCAATTTCGCGCACCAGAGCTCGGGTATTTTCTATGTCTTGAACTCTGTTGAATGGAGGAGGGTCACTTCATATTTATAGGCAAAATCGACCCTGCGCGAAAAACCATCCTTGAGCGCGT
This sequence comes from Viscum album, assembly GCA_963277665.1. Classification (NCBI taxonomy): domain Eukaryota; kingdom Viridiplantae; phylum Streptophyta; class Magnoliopsida; order Santalales; family Viscaceae; genus Viscum; species Viscum album. The sequence goes on along the minus strand of OY728144.1, from coordinate 327,321,681 downwards.
AATCCTCTTTGATCGCGAAATACAAATCTTCCGCGCACAACCATTTTCCGCGCACTGCTCCATAATTTCGCGCACCTCAAGCCTTTGCCATTTTTCGAGCTTCGGACCTCGAAACATCTTTTGCGCGAAATACTTCATCCTCTATTTCGCGCGCCACTTCAATTTTTCGCGCACTCCTCCAAAATTTCGCGCGCCCCATGCCTTTACCGTTTTTCAAGCTTTCGTCCTTGAAACATCTTTTGCGCGAAATTATATTTCGCGCAACCCGCTAATTTTGCGCGCCCAACTCAAGTATTTCGCGCAAGCCTCTTATATTTCGCGCACCACTTCCTTTTTGTGCGAACCTCCTTTTGCAGACAATCCATGTCTTCATTTTCCGATTTTGAGGCCCAAAAATTTGGAAAACACTGGAAAACGGCCCCACCTTGTATCTGCTCTTTTTGTACCGCCTCCAGATCATCCATTCCTCTGTCGATGTTCTTGAATAAAGCATAGGTCGTTGACCACAACTCTTGAACTCGACATGTCACCATGGAATCTCCTTTGTCAACAAATTTGAATGTCGTTTGTTTGCTTTGTCAACAAGCACGATCACCTCAACAGCACTTCTTCTTGGTGATCTGTATCCTTCAGCAACTCTTTTGCTTTTATCACAAACTCCACCATAAGTCAACGCATTGGCACATTGCCTCCTTCATCAACCGTCATAGAAGTATCTAGCATGGTTCTCACGCAATCATGAGTAATTGCATGGTCTTCATCAAAACCCATTGTTCTCATGCAATAATGAGTAATTGCATGGTCTTCATCAAAGCCCGTGGTCCTTATGCAATAAGGAGGAATTGCATGGTCTTCATCCAAAAACACCATCCTGCCTTAATCATCCTTGGATGGATTACTCCTCACAATATTCATTGTTGTAAACAATGTATCACCTTTGACACATGTTCTTTGAACTTACGAACAGTACAACAATCATCTGAATCACCACTCCTCTACTGCATCAGAGTATTTCATGATCACCTTCATTTTGATCTGCATTGACAACTATTGACAACAAATACAACCTTATACACAGAGTGGTTCCAACAATCTCCCCCTTTGTATTTTGTTGTCAATACCTTAAACATCTTCTGAAATGAATCTGTCAATGTCAAAATGAGAATCTTCTGCATTGGCACATTCTCTCCCCCTTATTGACAAGAAATACAAAGTGCTTAGTAGGGAGGGTATCAATCCTCACTTAAGCAACGTTTCATTAATCATTTCACTCTAAGTCTACTTGAGCAATGCTCGATGTAGAAAACAAGAGGATTTGATTAAGTCAACAAGGCTGTCCATTATCCACAGATCATGATACCAACATGAGATGATAACTCATTTATCTTGTCTTCAAGGGTTTACCACTTTAATTCCAGGTAGAAGATCAACTATGATAGATAATAATCAACCTGAAACTCCTGCACTCACTTCAGCAAATAGATCAAAAACATTCAAGTGCAATCGACAGGAAAAGTGACCTTGGGGCACTTCCATTCTCTTTATGTCACTGATCAATTCAGTTGCTCCCCCTTTGTAGAATAATCATTGATCTGAGTAACCAAGGGATAGAGATTGAGAAATGACATACCTTCTCCATTGGCGTGTTCTTCAAGAAATTCACAGAGTTACTGCTTTTGAGTCCAGCTGGAGTTGATATTGATTGAAACAGTGATTATGGAAGCTTCTTCATTTTTCTCCCCCTCAAGGGAAACACTCATCATCATGTTCATCAAGAGTGATCCTTCATCATCATAATCCTTGAATATCAACTGAAGAATCCACTAAGGATGGAAACTTCTTCAGCTTCGCTATCAAGAGTTGACAGCATTCACTACTTATCAGGTTCTCCCCCTGAGAGTGTGCTTCACCTTCAATTCCCTGCATTGTTAGCACAAATACAATACACAAATGATTACGGGAATAAGGTGGATCCTTCTTGCTTCATCACAAAGACTTTCTTGGTTGAGGTTCTTTTCTCAACCAAGTTCCTCTGTTCACTCCAGTCTTCATGCCTGCTCCTCTGAACATATGTTCTGACATTAGTTGGTGTGGCATGGATCTCTTCACATTCTCTTCTACTTTGTGTGAGGAATTGTACTGCTTAGCATCTAACATGTAAGATAACTTCTTACTCCTCTTAATGACTGCTTCTTGCTCTGGTATTAAGGTTAGGCAACCTTTTGCAATATGACCAGATTTATTGCATCTCTCACACAGAACTTCTTTGACACGTGCATTTCTCTTTGTTTTCAATCTCTCCTGCACTGTGCCTTCATCATGTGAAAGTTTCCCTTTTCCTTTGTCACCAGCCTTGGCCTTTTCAGCTTCAAGTTTCCTCATTCTATTCAAATCTTCTGGCCAGATGACCAACATGTCATTGGGAACTTTTGCAGCTGGTTTGGGTCTTCCACATGGGTTCTTCTGAGTTTCATCTCACTTAGTGTTTCGTTTGGATGAATGACCCTTAAATTGCATGGATCTAAAATACTGGGTCTTCTCAGCTTCCCTACTTGAGATCTTCTTGGGGAAATGTGTGTTCACAACATTCTTCTGATTTCTCCCCAAGGTAGCTGCTTCATTCTTTGACGGCATTAGAGGTCTTCTTTTCTTTTCAACAGTGAAAGCATGTTGATATGGACATGTGTCTGCATTGTGACCGTTGTCGTTGCATACATCACAGATGTTATCAAGAATTCCAAATCTGTTTGCAGTAAACAGATGCTTCTGGACCTGCTGATGTTGCTTCTTTTTCTCTGGCTTCCTTCTCTTTGATAGAGGCATTCTCTGTGCTTTTCCATGTAAGGGATTATAAAGACAATCCAATGCACAGTGCCCAAATCTGTTGCAGCACCAACATTGACCCACAAATCTTTTCTTCTTTGTGTCTTCTGTATTAAGTTGTTGGGTCATCTGCTTAATCTTTTGTCCTCTATTTGAGGAACTCACTTCCTCCTTTTTCTTCCCATCCACCCTAGCCATGGTGGTAGGTTTCTTCTTCTCACCTTTCCTCATCCATACTTGTTTAGAACTTTTCTTCCCACCTGCACTGATTGTAGGAGTGTATTTAGAAATATGAGTACAAGATGGTTTGGATGGTACCTTCACTTTCTCAGTTGCTTGTGATAGATCAAAGAGTGAAGTCATGATCTTCTTATCACATGTTGGAGGTCTTTTGACTATAGAATCCTCCAGTGAGCATTGAGTACCAGCAGCAACTGATTCTTGATGTGGATAATCAAGATTGGTCATAATCTTCTTATCACATGTTGGAGGCATTTCAGCTTTAGACTCCTCCAACGAACATTGAGTGCAAGCATCACTCATTTCATTCTTTTGTGAAGTCTCAATATGTGTGTTCTCAATCTTGGTCAACTGAGCTTCCAATTTTTGACCCACAATATTGAGGATGATCTTCTGATCTTCAATCGTGATCATCTTCTCTTCACAAGTCTTCTTCAACCTTTCAACCTCATCTTCATGCATCTTAACTTTGTTTTGTAACAAAGAGTCAAGTTCCCTGAATTTAATGGAAGTTTCTTCCAGACAAAAATTCTTAACTTCATTGCTCTTCTTTAGCTCAACTTCAAGTGCATGGACCCTTTCTTTTAGAGTCTTATTGACTGCCTCGTTTTCTTCAAAGACTTTCACCTGTTTGGTGAGCTTCATGTTTTCCATAACTTTTCTTTCCAACCCCTCTTCCATATTGTCAGCTTCCCATTCTAATCGATTTATCTCAACCTGCATAGATTGGAATAGGCTACAAATAATAGCAACCCTTTCTTCTGGAATATCATGCAGATATGTTCTGAGTTTTTCCTGAAAGCTTGAACTAGGGGTATCATCCTTTCCTCTGGATGAGTTCTGAGCCACCTTCTTGATACTTTCCATGCCTAATGTTTCTTCATTATTGGAATGGCATGGAGAACAAGACACTGCATCTTCTTTGGATGTGGGGGACTTCTTCATCATCTTCTTCTCTTTCTTTTTCCTATTTGTCAAAGTCTTGGTGGATAAAGATTTCTGCTCAGAAGTGACTGCGTCATTATCAAGACTGCTCTTCATTGTTGACTCTAGGAAAGAAACTCAAATCCTCTTCTCAATAGAATTACTGGAGAATATCCAACATACGTGAACCTTTCGCTCTGATACCACTTGTAGGACCCCGGGACACCCTGAGAGGGGAGGGGTGAATCAGGGTGGCAACTTTTTCTTCTTTTAGTTGTGGATCTTGTTCCCACGTTGGTAGGAACTACTTAAACCTGTATGATGGATATGATCAGCAATTAAACATTCACATGCAGAGAGAGATGACACAGCTATTTTTACTTGGTTCACCACTAAGGGCTACGTCCAAGGAGTATACGCCGACAGGTTGCCGGTCGTACCCAAATCCACTATGCTTCACTAGCTGCGGATACAAATGTTCGGGTACAGACACTCTGTCCCAGGCTCACTGCCTTTACAATTGTTTAAGGATAGCTCACTGCGTCCCTCGGGTCACTCCCGTTGACTCCCCCTGGCTCACTGCCGGTGGAGAGGATCACCTTCTTCCTCTTCCTAAGCTCACTGCTCTTGGAAGGGATTCAGTCACAGTTTATAGACCTGTAGGTCTATTCATTTTCATGAAGGAATGCATCTTCCTCTGTATGTAGATGCTCTGTTGAAGTTCAACTTTCACCCGCAGATGAATCTCACTTTGCACCGGATGTACCGGGCAACCTCAATTTTTACGCGCAACCCTTACGGTGTCTTGCGCGCAATTTCTATGGTTTGCGCGAAATTCCTTTTTCGCGCAACCTCCAAATATTACGCGCAGCCTGGAAACTGCCTTGCGCGCAATTCACTGCTTTTGCGCGATATCCACTTTTCGCGCAACCTTCCTTTTACGCACCAACACCAACTTTCTGCGCAGCCTTAGCTTTTCGCGCAACAGCTGACTTTACGCGCAAACTTTAAGTTTACGCGCAGCACCCTTTCTAACTTCAATTTCGCGCACCAGAGCTCGGGTATTTTCTATGTCTTGAACTCTGTTGAATGGAGGAGGGTCACTTCATATTTATAGGCAAAATCGACCCTGCGCGAAAAACCATCCTTGAGCGCGTAATCCGCTTTGATCGCGAAATACAAATCTTCCGCGCACAACCATTTTCCGCGCACTGCTCCATAATTTCGCGCACCTCATGCCTTTGCCATTTTTCGAGCTTCGGACCTCGAAACATCTTTTGCGCGAAATACTTCATCCTCTATTTCGCGCGCCACTTCAATTTTTCGCGCACTCCTCCAAAATTTCGCGCGCCCCATGCCTTTACCGTTTTTCAAGCTTTCGTCCTTGAAACATCTTTTGCGCGAAATTATATTTCGCGCAACCCGCTAATTTTGCGCGCCCAACTCAAGTATTTCGCGCAAGCCTCTTATATTTCGCGCACCACTTCCTTTTTGTGCGAACCTCCTTTTGCAGACAATCCATGTCTTCATTTTCCGATTTTGAGGCCCAAAAATTTGGAAAACACTGGAAAACGGCGCCACCTTATATCTGCTCTTTTTGTACCGCCTCCAGATCATCCATTCCTCTGTCGATGTTCTTGAATAAAGCATAGGTCGTTGACCACAACTCTTGAACTCGACATGTCACCATGGAATCTCCTTTGTCAACAAATTTGAATGTCGTTTGTTTGCTTTGTCGACAAGCACGATCACCTCAACAGCACTTCTTCTTGGTGATCTGTATCCTTCAGCAACTCTTTTGCTTTTATCACAAACTCCACCATAAGTCAACGCATTGGCACATTGCCTCCTTCATCAACCGTCATAGAAGTATCTAGCATGGTTCTCACGCAATCATGAGTAATTGCATGGTCTTCATCAAAACCCATTGTTCTCATGCAATAATGAGTAATTGCATGGTCTTCATCAAAGCCCATGGTCCTTATGCAATAAGGAGGAATTGCATGGTCTTCATCCAAAAACATCATCCTGCCTTAATCATCCTTGGATGGATTACTCCTCACAATATTCATTGTTGTAAACAATGTATCACCTTTGACACATGTTCTTTGAACTTACGAACAGTACAACAATCATCTGCATCACCACTCCTCTACTGCATCGGAGTATTTCATGATCACCTTCATTTTGATCTGCATTGACAACTATTGACAACAAATACAACCTTATACACAGAGTGGTTCCAACATATACTATCCTTTGGAATATTATATCATGAATCCATTTATATTCTCATGATATTATAAAGTTCTGATTAAATGTTATTCCTCAATTATTGTATTCAAGTGTCTCTAATTTTGGTAAAAACCTTTTAACCAAAATATCGCTTTAAATGTTTTAATGATTTGTTCTTATTAATATCCATGTTTTCAAAATGGTTTAAAGGATTTATTTATATGCATATTAATGGTTTAAAATGTTAAAAGCTTCAAGGTGGTATGGGACACTTTGATTCAAAAATATCTTTATTAAATGTTTTAAATGGTTTTGAAAATGGTTTTTTTAATGGATTCATTATTTCAATATCCTAAAATGTTATATTGTGATTGAAATGTGGAAATGTTGTATTTCCTTTATGCATGTTTTATGTGATACATTTATGTTATGGTTCTTGGGCATTGTTATGAAAACGGGTGGTTCCGTGATAAACTAAGGGCGGGTGAGCCCGATATAGCTCTCCAATGCATTGGGTAACGCGAAGGGGTTAAACGTTAAGGTTTCTCCGAAGAGATTTAGGGAATATTCTGTGATGGGTATTCCAAACGTAACCAAGAGGGTTACTCCCTACGTAAGAATGTTATGAATGCCTCAAGTTACCTTTATGTCTTATGATTTCTATGATTTATTCATGGTTTGATGAGGTATGTTAAAGTGCTTATATTTTATTGGTAAAGTATGATTTCATTCTTATGTATATATGAACTCATGTTTCCTTTCCATATTTTTATAACCCTTACTGAGCTTTTTATGCTCATCCTAAGTTTTCGAAATGTTTTTCACAGGTCAAGGGAAAGGTACATGATGTGATGATAGTGTCAAGGATGTGTCAAGAAAGAATCTGTGTTTTATTTTAAATATGTTTCCGTTGATGGGAAGAATGAATATTGTCTTTTATGTAACCACTTTGTTTAAATGTGGTATGTAATGCAAGTTTCATGATCTAATTCTCTAAAACTCTAAACCTGAAAAGATCCTCAATGTGTAATTTTGTAATAACTCAAGATTAAGTAAAGTTTAAGGCTGGGGCCTTATACACACGTTCCAATATTTTTATTTAGTTATGAATTTAAGGAGAAACTATATGATTCATTCCAAACGACTATTTTTGAATCCAGGAACATTTATACACTTGAATATTAAGCTTTTGAAATTGCAGTAGTTATAATTTATGTTATTTAGGTTAGTACTGTCATAATTTTACATCTGTTATTTACAGTAATACATAACTGTGAATTAATGTAGATATAACTGTTCGGTTTAAAAAACTTTTTCATTTACTATTGCTATGAAAATGTGTCAGTTTTGCACTTTTGTAAATATTTTTTAGATTATATTTTTTTCATTCCTTTGCATTTTACTTTCAAATTTCAGCTATAGATTCTTTTACTTCCATTATCATATTTCAGGTAAATGAAATGCCTCAAGTTCTTTACACACAAATATGAAAAAGTTGAGCATTGTTGAATTTATGAGGTTATAAGGTTCACATTACTTATCATTGTCAATTCTACCCTTACATAGTTCATTCACTTTTTTTATTTGTTTTTACATAAATTTTCATTTCAATTTATCTTTATATTACATCACTATTAAATCTTTTGACATCCTTTATTTCCTATACTAGATGAGTTTGAATCATACATTATAATTAAAATTTACTTTATTCACGGTATTAGGTAATGGATTTGTACATTCTGTCCATGGATATCTATTTCCTTCTAATATGTATCAAATAGGCGTAAATATTTTTGATGTCTTGAGTCTTCTTTTCATAGGCATGTCTAGTAGAAAAATAAGTTTAACTTAAAATTTTTAATTCTTGAGATTTGTTTTAGATATAAAAAACGAGCTTAGCTTAAAAAAATTCGTTGTAATTTTCATTGTTGATTTTATTCCTTATACTTTTTTTTATTTCTCTGATTAATAATAAAAATTTCTAAAACCATTCCTTTTCATTGTCAGGTTTTTGAGATTAAGGGGGATGATGTCACACGTGATATAAAGAAAACAATAGCACTGGATGAATATCTTTTTACGGTGTATCTTTCTTATTTTTCACGTTAATATGTGGATGCTTTATGAAAAATATAAGAGGTTAATTTTGATTTGAATTAATGCATTTCTTCATTTGTAATTTTTTTTTTTTTGTTGAAAAATATAAACCACCAATCAGTTTTTTATTTGGCCAACTAATATGCCCTTTATGTATGATTTATTCCCTATGTAAAAAACAGAGAAAATGACATCAAAGGACTAAAACTTAGAATGAATTGTAACTTTTGATTTGATCCTCCAATGCGTAAAGTAGGGTGCCCACTCTCTTTCCAATATTGCAAGTATTTATTTTCTTTATTCTAAATTTTAAAACATTTCCAACACGAAACCACAAGGTCCCCACCACCATCTTAATTGGTATTTTTATTAATAAACCGTGAGAGGGAGAGTGAAAAGTAGAAAGTACCTTGTTGAAGAGACCTTGCTCTCCTGCCTTATTTAAGGGCGTGCTTTACGTGGACAAAATTGGACAAAATCCGCCCCCCTCATCACAAAGACAGCAACAGAGGACCGTCTTCCACCTTCTCTCAAAAGGGCGTGTTTGATGCGGCCAGCAATCTTCCATTAATATCATATACCTGCTCTGCAATGGAGAACCTGACGGCCTTCCTCTGCCTCTGTGTACTTGCAGCGGCTCTCTGGCAGGGCGAGGCATTGGACTTCGGGGACGAGGACTTGGCGTCGGAGGAGGGCCTCTGGGGTCTGTACGAGCGCTGGAGGAGCCACCACCGCCCCCCACCGGCGGCCGGAGACGAGAAGGAAAATCTCAGGCGGTTCAACGTGTTTAAGGCCAACGCGAAGCACGTCCACGAGGCGAACCGGCAGGGGAGACCCTACAAGCTGAAGCTCAACCGGTTTGCCGACCTCACCAGCCACGAGTTCCGAAGTGGTTACAGCGACTCCAAGGTGAAGCATTTCAGGATGCTCTCCGGCGACCGGAGAGGGTCGGAGGGGTTCGATTACGAGGGCGCGTCGGATCTGCCGGCGTCGGTTGATTGGAGGAAGAAGGGAGGCGTGAGCGGCGTGAAGGATCAGGGGAAGTGCGGGAGCTGTTGGGCATTTTCAACGGTGGCTGCAGTGGAGGGGATAAACTACATCAGAACCAAGAAGCTGGTGTCCCTGTCGGAGCAGGAACTGATCGACTGCGATACCCAGGAGAACAGGGGCTGCGACGGAGGACTGATGGACGTCGCGTTTGAGTTTATCCACCAAAACGGTGGCCTCACCTCGGAGCGCAGCTACCCCTACAAGGCCAAGGACGGGACCTGCAACTCTTCAAAGGTTAGAAGCTCGACGCTTATTATATAACTGATAAGATTCTTGTAATGAAGTTGTTTAGGATGAAATCCAGAAGAAGTCTCCGGTGGTGAGGATCGATGGGCATCAGAACGTGCCTGAAAACGATGAAGTGGCGTTGAAGAAAGCCGTGGCCCACCAACCGGTGGCGGTGTCGATCGATGCCGGCGGTTCGGATCTACAGTTGTACTCGGAGGGGGTGTTCACGGGGCGGTGTGGCGAAGAGCTCAATCACGGGGTAGCGATCGTAGGGTATGGTGTAAGTTTGGAGGGTAGGAAGTATTGGATCATCAAGAATTCATGGGGAGCCGATTGGGGGGAGGAGGGATACATGAGGATGTTGCGTGGGCATGAGAAGTCGGAGGGCCTCTGTGGCATCGCTATGGACGCTTCTTACCCTATCAAACTCCCCTCTCATGAAGATGGCCATGCCCAGGACGACTCCTACCTCAATGATGAACTCTGAGTTTTCTAATTTTGTGTACTGTGAGTGCTATATTTATGTAAATTGATTATCTGTTAGTGTGCTAAATAAGAAGCTTTAAATGATCGAATCAATGGTTGTGATTTTGCACCTGCTGGAAATCAATTATGATGATTGATGGTGATGCACCATCACACATATAATTATTTCTCCATTACTTATTTTTTAGATTCAATTTTTTGGTTTTTCTATATGCTTTCTGAATTTTTTTAATATGCGGTGGTCGAAAATATTTTTTAAAAATAGTTATCCACCATCACACATAATTATTTCTTCATATTTATTCAGTATCGATGTCATTACACCGATCTGAAATTCTGATAGAAACCCCCACCCAAAACAACTTATTATGAGAGGAATTGTTCTGAAAACATTCTGCATTTTCGATGTAGGTTTCACATTCTCTTTTTCCTACACAGAATTACTAATATATATTATTATTAATCATTTTTAATTATTAAATATATAATTATTAAATAATTAATAATTATATTACTAATTAACTAATTAATTTAATAAGTGATTAAATATTTCTTAATTACTAATTAATTAACAATTAATAATTATATTATTATTTATCAAAAGTTATACATTATATATTTATTTTTTATTATAAATATATATATATATATATATATATATATATATATTAGATACTTGGTGGTACAATTACATTTAGACACACACACACCACCCACACAAGCCGAAAAGGCAGACCATAGTCCCCACAATGGGATAACCCACCCATCGAGCCTTAATTATTTATTACATGGCTCGTATGCTCAGTGGGCATGAAACCCATTACATGACTCGTAGGTCCAGTAAGCATTAAAACCTATTATATATTATTAACTATTTATAAATTAATTAAATGTTTAATAATATTATTAAATAATATAGTATTAATTAATTGATTAAAAATGATTAATAATAATATATTTGTAATTAAGCGCAGGAAAGGAAGAACCTGAATCCAACGCCGGAAATGCAGAATGATTTCCAGATCAAGTCATCTTATAAAAGGAAGCTCTGGGTAAAAGTTTCTGTCAGAATTCCAAACTGTTGTAATGACAGTAATGCTGTATATTAAATAGTAGATAAATTTTTCTGAAAACTGTGTTATATATATAAACAAAACAAAACAAAAATTAAAATTTTAAATATACAAAAAACTATATTTAAAATATTTTTTGCTGAAAGGCGGCAGACCCTCTGTCGCCTTTCATATATCCATATATCCATACACCATACATCCATACGTCCACACTTCCACTATAACAACTGGGCCCCACTGACACCACAAACACCCCGCATTAACATGACCGTCAAGTCTTGACCCGCCAGGTACCACCAATTGCCCCGCAGACATGTGGTACCCACACTGGGGCCCACCCACACGCCCGAATGAGTCATCTCACTAAGGACTGTCCCCACAGGCCAACACATGTTCTTTTCCAGTGTGTTTTGTCATCACTCACACACATCCAGTGAAACTTCCCAGAAGGCCACTCATCCTGATCACTACTCCAGGCCAAGCACATTTAACCGTAGGTAGGCTCCCAAAAAGAAAAGTGCACTTTAGAGCACAACGTTCTCGTTGTGAACCCTACATCTCAACCCAGGCAATTGCACCACACTTAACAAACTCAGTCATACGATAAACTAAACCATAAATAATTCATCATACATCCATATATCTATACACCATACATCCATACATCCATACGTCCACACATCCACTATAACAACTGGGGCCCACTGACAGCACAAACACCCCGCCTTAACATGACTGTTAAGTCTTGACCCACATGCCAACACATGTTCTTTCCAGTGTGTTTTGTCTTCACTCACACACATTCTGTGAAACATCCCAGAAGGTCACACATCCTGATCACTACTCTATGCCAAGCACACTTAACTGCAGGTGGGCTCCCGAAAAGAAAGGTGCACTTTAGAGCACAATGTCCTCATTGTGAACCCTACATCTCAACCCAAGCAGTGCCAGGACACTTAAGGCTGAGTTCCTCCTCTGATACCAATGTAACAACTAGGCCCCGCTGACAACACAGATACCCCACCTTAACAAGGTTGTTGCGTCCTAACCCGTCAGGTACCACAAATTGCCCCGCAGACACGTGGTACTCACACTGGGGCCCACCCACATGCCCAAACATGTCATATGACTAGTGATTGTCTCCACAGACCAATGCATGTTCTTTTCAGTGTGTTTTGTCCTCACTCACACACATCCTGGGAAACTTCCCAGAAGGTCACACATCCTGATTACTACTCCAGACCAAGCACGCATAACCGTGAAATTCTAATCAAATAGACTACCGAAAAGAAAGGTGTACATTGTTGACATGAGTCTATCATTTAGTCATTTAACCCATTATCATTATGGGGTGTTACACCCACAATCATAAATACAAAACCTTCGGTTAACCATAAGCTCAATAATCATATATACATAGATAAAATATGTCCAACATCCACCAACCCAAGATCAATATGTCCATCCCACCACCTCCATTGCATCCAACTACCTCTATAGCTCGAGTCATTATATGCGAAATCAGTCACATCGTGTCATCAACTGAAACAAAAAATATATATATAGAAATAAGAAATGAACAATTTAAATAAGAATTGCAGGAGAATCATTGATAATATGTATGTTAAGATCGATTTCCCCCAGCTGTCTTTCAGACCCAACACATATGCCCTTCTGGGGTTCCATCCTAAAACCCATGGGTGTTAAGAGGAATTGTCCATCCAAGCTTATATGTGAGCTATAGCGACTCATACTTTACATACATAGATATTACTTCAAAATTGAATAATATTCATTACAAAATATAACAAAGGCACGATAGGACCATATATGTATAGTGTCTTTAGAAATCGGGAAACATAAACAACTGGTTCATAAGACATCTACATTGTCTCCCACTTATTCCTTCATAACTTGAACCCCTTTTGACATATCTTACTTAATACTCTTCTTCACAATCTGGGGAAAAGAAACATAAGAAAGGGTGAGTTTAGATGCTCAGTAAGGGTAAACAAGAAAGATATCAATCATAACATAATCATAACACATAAGAACATAAAATTTGAAAAATATTACTCTACATATGAAAGATTGTGATATCATGTCATGGGATAAATCATAAAAGTTCATAAGAATCAATGAACGTAATCCCAAAAGTGATAACATATGACATGAAGTTTTATGGCATACACATAAGTATATAAAATCATTTCATATTAGTCAAGGCTCATTGTCAAGACCATCATAGCGGGCATAGTTCATTACTAAACCCAGCTCACTCCTCGTTCCAACCCTATATTACTGAACCGAGATCATTTCTCCTTCTAGTCTTGTCTATCTCATGAGATATAATTCTTTACTCAATGAATTGGAGGGAGATGTAGTTCCCACTCATCTCATAGTGAAATCATTTTTACGTGTTCCATAAAAACATAAACCATTCATCATAGCATAATTCAAGGAATAAAATGAGTTTCTTAAACATCATACATCATAATCCATATAAAACAAATGGATTTCATAAATAGAATTATATCATAAACACAATCAAATAATAGTGATAATAGGGATAGAAACATAACTCTATTTAAATAATGTCATCTTAGATGGAAAATAATTTTTAGAAAACACTTGAAATTAATTCTTGAGGAAAATATCCTTTCTTCTTCAAAGATGTTTTCTTTTCTCAAAATGCCACACAATTTTAAATGAAAAAAATTTCTTTGAAAATAAACTTTAAATATTATAAAGGAATCTTCATGAAAATAAGGCATTATAAAAGTGTAAATATCCATTCATGACATATAAGTTAAAATAAAACACTCTTCTTGTACTTTTGTTGGAAAGTCCAAAAGTACCTCGTATTGAAAAACGACAAAAGATTCATTTCACACCATTTAATAAAAATTCATCAATTGGGTAAAATTGAATTAAAACAATTATATAAGGATGGAAAGAATATTTTGGAATAAATATTTAGGAAACATGGACATGGATGATAAATATACCCCAGTATATACTTACATATAAACAATCTCAGATAATAATGAGATTACGAAATTACCCCTTATTAACTTATAATCAGTTGAATAGTATGCCTCATAAAATAAAGAAAATTACATGAATATCATAGACTTCATGATAAGAATCATAAAAATATTAACGGTAATCATAAACACAACTCAAAATAAATAGGTGGTGTATAAAGCATATGTCCCACAGAAATAAAAGCAAGACAAAATAATCTTTTACCTTAGGACTGATATCCATTGCATGTATCCAAACCTCCTATATAACGATTTAAATAATATCAATGATTTATTCAAAAATCATATTCAATTTTTTTTATATCATATATGATCATATTATTATCCGTTTGTTAACAACATTATTACTCATCCATCGGGTAGTAACTACTTTATTTTCTTACGCAAGTTTCATTAGATAAGTTATTATTCCTCTTCTTAGATTATAGTTATATCATTTAAATAATGATATTAATATAACACATATCATAATTTTTTTAATACATTTATATAATCCTGCTTTAATGGATATCATGTAGAATGAATCACATCACATCATGAAGACGGTAGGTCGTACGTACGCACGAGCGACGATATCATTCCCATAATTGTGAAATGGTATGGAAGTGGATGGTATATATTTTGTTTCAGAATCCATATAATGTTATAATAATCATATATAGTTACTATTTTCATCATTATACCCATCCAACTAAAGTGACAGTGAAAAACAAATTACACCACGGTGTGAAGACGGTAAGTTGTATATACACACGCGTGGTGATTTCATTTTTCATAAGATGGATAGAAGGTGGAATATGGTTGTCCCATAATTATAATAGCATCTCAATATATAATTGTTACTATATTTATTACTTTATAATGGAAACAAATTATGAAAAGGAAGTAGAAGAAGAAAGAAGTTTGAAAGAATCGGTAGAGGAGATTACCTCTTCTTCGATGTGCTCCCTCTAGATATCCTCTAAAAGGTACTAGAGTGAGAAGACCAGAACCTATAGAATATAACTAGGGAAGTTTATAAGGTAACTTTTTAGGGTATGACTGATCTGGAAGGCTCAAAGTGAAGTGAAGAGGTGAGGGAGGGGGTGCCTTTTTATAATTAAGGTGAGGGGCACTTTTGGAAACTCCAAAAATATTAATTTATAATAAACTCGAACCACATCCAAAAAACTCCAAAATTTCCTTATTTAAAATTTGATATGAGATAAGGTTTTAATATAATCAACCAATAATTTTTATACATTTTTTTATTTCATTTAAAAACCTTATCATTTTGTTTTACTCTTAATTATTATTTTTTAATTTTAACTAAGGTAACAAATTGTTCAATATTAAAATAGTGTAATTTTTACTTATTTGATGTCAATTAGACCGTAAATAAACAATATAAATAATTTTAGATTAAACTATTATTATTTTATATTTTTTAAAATAATTTATGATTTTAAATAATTTAATAAAACATTATTTTGACAAAATATCAATAGTGTCATTTTGACACAATTCATTTAATGGATTTTTAAAATATTAAGATAAGATGTTAACCTCAAACCAAATATTTTATTATACCTCTAATAGGTCAAGGTCATCTAGAATATTTTTTGGATATATTAATTATCCTAAATTATATTTATTTTAGTATTTTTAGTAACATTAATTTGATATTTCCATTAATAAAATAATTACTACATTAGTTTTGTGTAATTATTTAGTATACTTATTTGTTGGGTAAAAATTAAAAATAAAATACTATGATGAAGATAAATCCTCTAGATTTCATAAAAATACTTATAGTAGAATATATCTTCTGGAAAATCAAACATTAAAAATGTTATATTTATTAAAACATGAATGTGACAACTTTAACATCACTTTAAATAAAATATTACAAGTGTCATAATCATTTCCATATGGCCCAAAATGGTCAATAACTCAACCCTTGGATGATTATGGTTAAGATATACTCTACTAATAATATTTGTTCAATATGTTTAGTATTTTAATGGTTATTATCATTTTAATTTAAATTATTTTATTGATTTTTTATCAGTTAAATAATTTTTGCATCATCATTGTATAAGCATCTAAGGTAATTATTTAATATCTAAAATTATAAATAAATTACCATTATGTAGATAATTTTATTTTCTTTATGGATACTATTTATTATCAAGGTTTTATCATATTTATCAATAAATTAAAATTATTATAATTATAAGAAATAAGAGTGTGACATTTTGTCACTTTCTTTTATTTTAATAATATTTATATCATTTTCATGGAAGAAAGTCCATTAAATGAGAAAATTCCAATCCTTAGGTGTTAAGGGTCAATGTTACTCATCTAATAGGATTTTGGTAGATGTTAGGGTAATTTTATTGTCTTTATCATATTAATTTGTTACTTAAATTTCCTGATTTACCTTTAACCGTGTTAAGTAAAAATTACCGTAGTTACTATTCATAATATCCAAAAAAAAGTAACCTATTAACATAATTTGGAACTAATGATTCCAAATATGGAATATATTTTTCATAATTTTAAATACAGAAGTTCTAGTAATTAAAATAAAATTAATCCCGTTGAGGGAATGAGAAAATGAGTTTTTAAAAAGTAAAAACCATCAAAAGATTGACATGTGTTTATATTAAATTTCAATGTGAAATTACTTCCAATAAAAAATATTGGATTAAATTATAGAAACTTAACATAATTATACTTTAAAATCAATTAAAAGGGTAATCTAAAAATATAAATAATTTAGATGAAAAGCAATTTTGAATTAAAATTGAGTATTTTCACTATTCATTAAAATATGAATGTTATCAGAAAAATAAGAAAAATTATTCTGAACTAATTTTTGATGTCTCAATTAAAAATAAGAATTTTATTTTGTCAAATATAATATAAAAAAGTGTCAAAACTAGATTTAAAATTAGTGTGCCATCAAAAGGCGGCAAAAACTGCATTTTTTGAAAAATACATCTTTTATCCGAAAAATTGATTTTTTTTCTTATATCATGTATGTAAAACATATAAGATGAATTTGAAACATTATATTGAATATATTACATATATATTTCATTAATAAAATCTATCAAGAGTGATTTTATTATTTTATAAACTCGATTAAACTCAATCTTGCATGAAATGAGTTCTATCAAAATAACTAAAAATTATTCGTAACACAAGACAAACATAGTGTTGTGTATATCACAAGAAAATAAAGTGTTGCATATATAACAATCTTACCTTGGTACAGAATACAACACAAGACATCAAAGAAATTAAAAAAATATATCTCATAAAAACCTTGGGGTGTTACATGACCCACCATCCTTTGCAGAATCTGAAGTGGGACTTGGGATTGTACCCAACAATCCTCCCCTCAAACCAATGACCACACAATTGGCCCCCCTTCAATGATAATGCATCATATCCAACCATCTTGCACTGTCGTTTTTCTCATAATCGGGACTCACCGCCTGACTAGCATTTATCATGAAGACTTTCGATACAAGGCACCATGGATTCAAATGCTTCAAATGAGCAACTAGTATCGTTGTTAAGCTGGTTTGGGGAACACTCCACCCTACATCAAACCTGGGATATATCATAGCTCTGATACCACCCGTTAAGATCAATTTCCTCCAACCCTTGGTCTTCCAAGCCCAACACATAGGCCCTTCTGGGGTTCCATCCTAAAACCCATGGGTGTTAGGAGGAATTTCTCATCCAAGCTTATATGTGAGCCACCATCCTTTGTGGAATCCGATGTGGGACTTGGGTTTGTACCCAACAATGTACCCATACCAAAAAAATTATGTTCCCTCATAACTAAATTCTGAAGAGTGTCATGGATCAAAACATCCAACCTTCACCCTACTTTCGACATCTATCACCAAAAATACAAACCATAATTTTTTTTAAAAAATACAAAACATAATATGCACAAAATATATTCATAATTTTGCACTTAACATTTTTTATTTTGTTAATAAAAAAATTACATTAATTTTAACATAAAAAAATAATATATCATGCATAACACTTTGAAAACATCAACTTACCTATTTAAAATATGAATCAACACTCTCAAAAGAGAAAAGTATATAACAATATAATAAAATTTTAAACTGACATACGTTGTGTTTGAAATTACTCAATAAACAAATTTTAAAAACATTGATATGAAAATATTTACTATATTTCAAAAATAATTCAACAATGGTTTTCTCATAAATTCACATCAATCAGAGTTCATTTACTATGGGTTTGACCGTTATGTGCATGTTTTAGTGTTTTAAAACACTAAAAATGTGTTTATGTTCATCTTGGGACAACCGTGACTGATATTGATGTGGAATCAATTCGTACATTTCAAAAATCAGTATATAGTCATTTCCCTATGATTTCATGATAATTTGATGTCGTTTTCTTAATTTTCACTCCCTCGTGCATGTTTTTAAAGACTTCAATATCTTTTAAAATTGATTATTGAGTCATTATGAGTGCACTGCACATCAGATAGGTGTTTTTTTTCTCATACATGTCACAAATAATTTAACAGTGGCTGTATCATGATTTCACATCAATATGAGGTTTTTTTCTATGTTTTTGACCATTACATACACGTTTTAGTGTTTTAAAACACTAAAAATGTGTTTATAGGAATCTCGAAAAAAATGTAACTCGGATTGATGTGGCGTTGATTCCTACATTTCACAAATAAATCTACAGTCATTATCCTAATATTTCATA
The DNA here is from genome assembly GCA_963277665.1 of Viscum album. Taxonomy (NCBI): domain Eukaryota; kingdom Viridiplantae; phylum Streptophyta; class Magnoliopsida; order Santalales; family Viscaceae; genus Viscum; species Viscum album. The sequence continues at coordinate 327,302,717 of OY728144.1, read as the reverse complement.
GCCATCCGATGTCGTTTTCTTGGTTTTGACCCCCTGACACATGTTTTTAAAGACTTTAGTATCTTTTAAAACTACTTATTGAGTCACTCCCAGCACACCACATGTAAGATGGATGTGTTTTTTATTTATATATATATATATATATATATATATAAAATAATTCAATGGTAGTCTTTCCATGATTTTATGTCAATCTGAGATCATTTTCTATTATTTTTGTCCATTACACATACATCTTAGTGTTTTAAAACACTAAAAAACACATTTACATGCATCTTGGGAAAATTTTAATTCAAATTGACATTTTCTCAGTTCATATATTTCAAAAATAAATCTATGGCCATTTTATTATTCTTTCATATCCATTTGACACCATTTTCCAGGTTTTGATACCATAACATATGTTTTTAAAGAATTTGGTATCATTTAAAATTGATTATCAAGTCATTATGAGAACACTACATGTCATATGGATGTGTTTCCTCTTCATAAACATCAAAAATAATTCAATGGTGGTTTTACCATGATTTCATGTCAATATGAGATTGTTTTCTGTAGTTTTGACCATTACATGCAAGTTTTAGTGTTAAAACACTAAAAATATGTTTACTGGAATCCTGAGAAAACTGTAACACAAATTTATATGGAGTTAGTTCCTACATTTCAAAAATCAATCTACAGTCATTTTCCTATGATTTCACAGCCATCCAACATTGTTTTATTTGTTTTGACCCCCTGATCCACATTTTTAAAGACGTTGGTATCAATTAAAAGTGATTATCGAGTCATTCTAATGGATGTTTTGTCTACTTGTACACATAAAAAATAATTAAATGGTAGTTTTATCATGATTTCATATCAATATGAGGTTTTTTTCTATGGTTTTGACCACTACACACATGTTTTAGTGTTTTAAAACACTAAAAACATGTTTATGGGTATCTTGGAAAAACATAACTCGGATTAATGTGGTGTCGGTTCCTACATTTCAAAAATCAATCCATGGAAATTTTCCTTTGATTTCACAACCATCCGATGCCACTTTCTTGGTTTTAGCTCTCTCACACATGTTTTTAAAAACTTTGTTATCTTTTAAAACTGATTATTGATTCATTCTGAGCACACCACACATTGTATGGATGTGTTGTCTGCTCGTACACATCCAAAATAATTTAATAGTGGTTTCCCCATAATTTCATATTAATCTGAGGTCATTTTTGTGGTTTTGACCTCTACATGCATGTTTTAGTGTTTTAAAACACTAAAAACACATTTATGGGTATCCCGATCAAACCATAATTCAGATTGATGTGGAGTTAATTAAAAAATTTCTCAAATAAATATATGGACATTATCATATGATTTCATGTCCATTAGATTCCATTTTCTTGGTTTTGATCCCCCAACACATGTTTTTAAAGACGTTGGTATATTTTAAAACTAATTATTGATTCATTCTGAGTACATCGTATGTCATATGAATGTGTTTTCTACTCATACACATAAAAAATAATTGAATGGTGTTTGACCTATGATTTCATGTCAATATAAGGTCATTTTGTATGGTTTTGACTATTACATGCAAGTTTAAGTGTTTTAAACCCAAAAAACGTGTTTATGAGCATCCAGAAAAACCATAAATTGTATTGACATAGCGTTAGTTCGTACATTTCAAAAATAAATATACAGTTATTGTCTTATGATTTCAAAAGAATCCAACACTATTTTCTGAGTTTTGAGCTCCCGAAGCACATTTTTATAGACTTTGGTATCTTTTAAAAGTGATTATTGAGTTACTATGAGCACACCACACATCGAATGGAGGAATTTTCTACTCACACACATCAAAAACAATTAAAATATTATTTTTCTATGATTTCACATCAATATGAGGTCGTTTTCTTTGGTTTTGACCGTTACATGCATGTTTTAGTGTTTTAAAACACTAAAAAAACATTTATGAGCATCCCAAAAAAATTGCAACTCAGATTGATGTTGAGTTAGTTTCAAAATTTAATAAATCAATCTACATCCATTTTCTTATGATTTCATGGACATCCAATGTTGTTTTCTTGGTTTTGACCCCCTGACGCACATTTTCAATGACTTTGGTATCTTTTAAAAGTGATTATTGATTCATTCCTAGCACACCGCACACCGAACACTAGAAGGATATTCTTTATACTCATACATGTCATAAATAATTCAATAGTGGTTTCTCTATTATTTAATGTCAATATGAGACTATTTTATATGGTTTTGAACATTACACACACATTTTAGTGTTTTAAAACACTAAAAATGAATTTGAAGGCATCTTGGAAAAACCAAAACTTGGATTGATATTAAATTAGTTAATACATTTCAAAAATAAATCTACGGTCATTGTGTTATGATTTCACAGCCATCCGATTCTATTTTCTTGGTTTTGATCCCCTAACACACATTTTTAAAGACATTTATATCATTTAAAATTGATTATTGAGACATTCTGAGCACCCCACACATCAGATGGATGTGTTTTCTACTCATACATGTCAAAAAATAATTCACCACCAGTTTTCCAATGATTTAATATTGACCTGAGATCATTTTCTATGGTTTTGACCGTTACGCATAGGTTGTAGTGTTTTAAAACACTAAAAATGTGTTTACAGGAATCCCAGAAAAAATGTAACTCATATTGACATGGAATCGATTAACACATTTCAAAAATAAATCTATAGTCATTGTACTATGATTTCACATCCATATAGCACCATTTTCTTGGTTTTGACCCCCTGACACACATTTTTAAAGACTTTGGTATATTTTAAAAGTGATTATTGGGTCATTCTGAGCACACTGAATGTCAGATGGATGTGTTGTCTGCTCATACACATAAACAATTATCCAATGGTAGTTTTACCATAATTTAACATCAATATAAGGACTTTTTCTATTGTTTTTACCATTACACACATGCTTTAGTGTTTTAAAACACTAAAAACATGTTTACGAGCATCCTGAGAAAACCGTAACTTGGATTGATGTGGTGTTAGTTACTAAATTTAAAAAATAAATCTATGGTTATTGTACCATGATTTCATGGAAACCCAATGTTGTTTTCTTGGATTTGACCTCCTCACGCGCGTTTTTAAAGACTTTGGTGTCCTTTAAAAGTGATTATTGAGTCATTCTGAGCACACGTCACATCGTAAGGATATGTTATCTACTCATACATGTCGAAAATAGTTCAATGGTTTCTTTCCAACTATTTCATGTAAATATGAGATTGTTTTCTATGGTTTTGACCATTACACACACATTTTCGTGTTTTAAAACACTAAAAATGCGTTTACGGGAATCCTGGGAAAACTGTAACTCAGGTTGATGTGGCGTTAGTTCCTATATTTAATAAATCAATCTAAAATCATTGTATTATGATTTCACATCTATCTGATGTTTTCTTATTTCTTTTGACCTCGTGAAACATGTTTTTAAAGACTTTGGTATCTTTTGAAACTGAGTATTGAGTCATTATGATCACACCACATGTCGTATGGATTTTGTTTCTACTCATGCATGTCAAAAATAATTCAATGGAAGTTTTCCAATGACTACACATCAATATGATGTTGTTTTATATGGTTTTGACCATTACATGCACCTTTTAGGTTTTTTAAACACTAAAAACATGTTTACGAGCATCCTGAGAAAATCGTAACTCAGATTGACATAGTGTCAATTCTTATATTTTAAAAAATAAACCTATAGTAATTGTACTATGATTTAATGACCATTTGATTTTTTTTTGGTTTTGACCCTCTAACACATATTTTTAAAGACTATGGTATCATTTTAAAGTGATTATTGAGTCATTTAGAGCACACCACATGTCGTATGAACATGTTTTCTACTCATACATGTCAAAAATAATTCAAAAGTATTTTTACCATGATTTCACATAAATATAAGTACTTTTTCTAGGATTTTGATTGTTACACGTATGTTTTAGTGTTTTAAAACACTAAAAATGTGTTTATGGGTATCCCGGGAAAATTATAATTTGGATTGATGTGGCATAAATTCCTATATTTTACAAAACCATCTATAGTCATCTAATAACATTTTATTTGTTTTGACCCTCTAACTCACGTTTTTAAGGACATTGGTATCTTTTAAAACTGTTTATTGAGTCATTATGATCACACTACACATCAGATGGACATGGTGTCTACATGTACACATCAAAAATAATTCAGCGGTAGTTTTCCCATGATTTTACATCAATCTAAGTTCGTTTTCTAGGGTTTTGAATGTTACACACATATTTTAGTGTTTTAAAACACTAAAAACATGTTTAAGAGAATCCTGATCAAACTGTAACTCATATTGATGTGGTTTCAGTTCATAAATTTCAAAAATCAATCTGCGATCATTTTTAAATGACTTCACAACCATATGATGTTATTATCTTGGTTTTGACCTCCTAACACACGTTTTTAAAAACATTGATATCTTTTAAAATTTGTTATTGAGTAATGGATTGAGTTTATAATTTACCTCAATAGGATGAACTATAAGACTAAAAATTTCATCAGGGATCATGCATATCATCCTCTAAAATACATAAACTAAGACATTTTTTATGGTCGTAAGACATGCTCACAAATATTTTGGCATGGAGTCAAAGCAGGTTATTGTTGCATTTTATTAATTGTTTAATTAATTAATACACTGTTTATCAATTTATTACATACACTTATTATAAAATTGGTTTATTTATACATGGTGGTGTCGAACTACTAAGTTATACTCACGCCCTATTCGGGCCTCCGTTTAGTACCCGAGCAGATTACGTGGATGCAGGTTTGGATAAGGGTAATGGACCTTGCAGTTGATTGGTTGTTTACTAATGGGTTGGAGTTGGAAAAAATGTGGGGTTGGAGACCTAGGACTTTGAGTCTTTTATTTGAAACTTCTAGTATTTTTCATTTATTGTTTCTAGCATGACATTTAGTTACATTCCAGCACGTCGTTGCATTATTTCTTTATTATTTATTGGATTATTCAATTGAATTTTATTGTTTCCTTCTACTATGTTTATAATTTGATTATTTTTGTTTATTATGGTTTGTTTACACTTCTATGACACTTCATATCAGGGGGTATACTCTCCCCACTATACACTTTACACCCTCATTGCTAGTTAGAATCCACAGGCATATGGGGAGGTGCTCTTGAGGTCTCGTAACCAACCCTTTCTGGCCATGTGAGAGACTGCCAGAACAGGGGACGTTACAAGTTGGAAGAACACTTGATCTGTCATGGAATAGATCAAAGTTATAAATGTTGGGTGAAACATGGGGAAAAGTGAATATAGCTAGTGACTGGGATAACACTGCATTTTATGGATAATCTGATATGATTACAAGTGTGGACAATAAAGAAGACTATATCGAGGATGCGATTACATGTGTGAATGATGGTGAAGATCGTATTGAGAAAATGACAATGACTGATGAAGATGAACTTTATGATTGTCTAAAATTATTTGATAAGTGAAAGAGTTGTGAAAAGATTTCATTGTATACTAGTTATACTAAATACATGACATTGTCAGTCGTACTGAAGATGTATAATTTAAAAGCTCACAATGGATAGAGTGACACCAATTTTATTGAACTACTTTTTCTCTTGAATTGTATGCTCCTAGAAGATAATGATCTTCCTAGCTGAACATATGATGCTAAATTAATGCTATGTTCAATGGGTGTTATGTCTAAAAGAATAAATGTCTATCTAGATGATTGTATACTATTTTTCAAGAACCACAAATCAGTTAAAGAATACCCAAAGTGTAGTGTTTCTTGATACAAGAAAGATTAATTGAATCCTTTGAAATTTATATGGTAATTTACAATCATTATAAAGTTTATGAACCTATATAGAAGTGAGGATACTGTAAATCAACTGGAATGGAATTCTGATACAAGAAATAAAGATGGGAAACTTCATCACCTGACAAAATCTCCTTAGTGTAAGAGAATTGAACACAAGTATCTTAAATTTGGAAACAATATGAGAAACCTTCATCATTCACTATTGTTGGAACCATGAAATGTGTTCCATGAAATTCTCCATAAATTTGAAGATGTGAACCTCACTTAGATACCAAATGATGAGTTTAAGTAGGAATACATCTTAATTCTAGAAGAAGGATCAGATTGGATTTCCATGTGCCACAAGCCAAAATGCCTTCAACCAGGCTTGAAAAGTTCACAGTGCGATTCTGTATTTTTTCATGGGATCAATGATGGCAATGAAGGCACCGGGCCAACACTGATCCTGAGCAGGGGTGCGGGGGCACATCCCCCGTAGTACGGAGTAGATGTCTCTCCCAAGTCCCAAAAACAACATCTTTCTTGACACTCTATTTCATCACATGGATGAAAAAGTGACAAAGGGAAATGCATTAGAAAAAGGAGGAGAAAATAGATGTAAAAATATCAATATTTACTAAGGCTCAAAATTTGGTTTGCCCAAGGTAGCCCAAATCATTGGTGACATGCAAGTACTTACACGCCCCTCACTTGCACGCCACCTCGTCACTTTCACGCCAAGTCACCATCACTCTGGGTACCATATTTGCCTATAAATAGACACTCTGGGCCTTTATTTGTATGAACAAATTTCCCTAAAGGTCGATTGCTACTCTGATCACCCTAGTGCTTCACCCAAGTCCTCTAAAACCTCCAAGGTAGTTTTATAACACATAAAATGAGAGAATTAGGGGGGGGGGGTAGTGAGACTTAGGTTCTAAAAGTGTTAAAAATTAACAACACTTGAGTGACTCATTTAGACAACCCCCCTAATTTGAGAATACTTACACGACCTCCCTTCCTCAAGTAGGAATTTTTGTGCCCTACTTTAGGGAATAAATGTGAAGACTATTGAAGGTTTGAGCCAAGTCTCTCCAAATTCTAGTAATCCATGTTACTCATCACTTAAGGTGACATCAAATTCACCCAATCTTACTTGTGTGCCACATACCTGCTCTCCACTTACTTGAGCTCCATTTCTTAGTTCACCTCACCCCTACATCCTACTCTATCCTTTCATTAAGCCTCCTTCAAAGCCACTCATAGAAGGGCCTATCCTTTGTTGGATCCCTTGCCTGAAAGGGGTTATATTGAAACCTCCACCAATACCTCATGATTTACAAGATCTTAGGGAAAGGCACATCTACTTGTCTCCTATTTAGATTTGGATATCTATGGTCAGGGGTTTCACACACTTTTACTACCATAAGGTAAGGGTACTTGAGGTGTATGTGTATTTGTATATCTATGGACACATACACCCTTACCCTAAGGATAGTGTTGAGTAGTTACTAGTCTTGGATTACAGGAATATGACTTTATCCTCCCCTTCTCATCTCTGAGACCCGAAGCCTCCGATCCTTGGTAGGGAGAGTATGGTTCACACCTTCTTTTCATTTTGAAAAATGAAAGTCCCCCTCCCCACTATGGGACCCATTTTAGGGTAGCCATTCTAGTGTAAGACCCTAGCCTTTCATGTAGGAGGTTACAGTCTCGCTCCTCTCTACATCCTTCACCTTCACTACTTACGTACATTGAACCCTCATCTAATATAAAGTGAAGATAGGGAAGTTTCATAGCCATGACCTCTCTCATGGTCACCCTGGCCTCTTCCCTCATAGGCCTAACCTCTTCCACCGGTGTAAGAGGAGAAGTGTGTGTGGTTTATTGAATCTCTTGCATCCCCTTATTTCTCACACTGAGCATGACTCGCGTGGGATTAGAGATTTGTAATGATCACAACGTCCACAAAATCCACCTAAAGAAATAAACTATGAAAACTCTGATTCCCACCATAATTGGGATACATAGGAACCATTCTCAAGGCCCGATATCTACATCATCTCATACATGAAATGATAAATCATACCCCCCTCAATGGGCCTCCTCCTAGGTGTAAGACCCAAATGTAATGAACTACAAGAACTGTGATTCCCACCATAATTGGGATACATTGTAAGCCTTCTCAAGGCCCTATATCCACACTATCTCATCCATGAAATGAGAAATCATACCCCCCCTCAATCAGTATTCTCCTAGGTGTAAGACCCAAATGGAATGAAATATGAGAACTCTGATTCCCACCATAATTAGGATACGTAGGAAGCCTTAACCTACGGCTCGAGATCAATGGACATACTCCTCAGGAGTCCAATACTAATCACCTTAATATGAGAATACACCTTAGAAATATGCCCTGAATTAAACTCCCTTAAATATTCATGAGTTTAGAAGTCTCTCGTGGACCCTGTTATAAGGGCATCCTCTTTAGAAGTAATCCCCAACCTCTTTTTCTCTTTTAAAGGTCCATAAAACCCTACGAGACTTGCATAACTGTGTGGGATTTGATTCCCATCCAAATGGGATATTTAGGAAGCCTCCATGAGGTTCAAACCTTATATTCCAAATCAACCCAGTTCTCTTTGGGCTATATCCCCAGTAGGGTCTAATTAAACTTAGGAGCTCATATTTCTTCCAAGTTCCTTGGTCTGATTAGGCATAAATCCCACACCAAGATTTTACTAAGCACCTTCCGCCAAGATTTCCTTACCACACAAAATTAAACCATACAGTTGGGACTTTATCACATGACCTTGAAAGGTATGATGTGTCCCATTAAGCAGCACTGAACTACGTAGGTTCTGATTCCTTTCATGATGATACATAGGTATCCCATCTATAGGTTTGATCCCAACATCAAAAACAATTTCTTTCTCCCTAGATGAAAATAAACTCCAGAGTGACTTTTGTCTACCTGGACAACCATAAACCCCAGAGTGCCCCACTGAGTGGCTTAAAAACTATAATTTTCATAATAATGACCAAAGAATCTCTAAGTAGTATATGATAGGATACCATTGATGTAAAACCTCAAATACATATAGATATCTCTATTGATGAAGAACCTTGAATACATATGGATGATTATGAATTCCACATATGCTAAAAATTGATAATTTTTTTAAGGGAAGCCTACATTACACTTGGTAAATTAATAAGGATTCATAAACATATCTTAAATATATAAGAGTCCTAGAGTAAGTAATAATTCCCCTCAAAAGGGTGTCATGAGCCCGACCTCTCATCCTCTTGACCAATGTGAGTTCTTAAGCATCACGGGTAAAAATTATTAACAAGCGTCTGCCTTTGGAAAATGGCTCCCTTTGGATATAGAACTGCTAGGTGTTTCTGGTTCCATAAATGAATCTGTTGGAAACCATTAGAAAATACTGATTCCTAACCAGAACATACGTTCTGAAGGAAACAAGAAATGGAGAACCCAACATGAATCCTTAACCAAGATGACAGTGTTACCCATCTGTTAGGCCCCTATCAATTGATAAAAGAGGGGAATACAATGAAATCAATCATGCATGTGTTCATAAAAAAGATCCTGGTTTACTAGAGTTCATTGTTTGTGTTTGTTATATATATTCACTGATTTACAAGAACTCCTAACAATCCAAATGGCTTCCTTTAAGTTTACAATCGTGAATTCCCTAGCTACTGCTCATGCTGGATTCTTGTCCATTCGAAAGACGCCATCATCGAATCTACGTCTTCAATGCTAGGTCTCCAATGCATTGGTTTGAGAGTACTGTCAACACAGTACCATTCCAACCTTGGTGGTGGCCCGACTGGCCCTACAAATTAATAATAATCCCCAGTCATCCGGTCAATAATGACTAGTGGTCTAGAAAAAAACGGTGCTAACCAACCTCTTCAACCATTTTGGGAGTTTATCACAAAAACACAATCACCAATCCCTCCCCTATTCTAGGGAGGTCGAACAAGAGGCCACCCATGGCCTCATCCCAAAGACACATGGGTCCTTTTTGAAGGCTCCTTCCAATAATCATCATCGCCAATATTGCGTGGCAGAAAAACCTCAACATGATGAGGGTGTTATCTTCGGTTGTCCGGCCTAGGTCCCTTAGACCCAATCATGCAAGAAAAATCACTCGGTACAATATCCAGATAATAATGAGTAGGTTACCACATTTCCCCCCTCTAGAGTATTCCACTAACCCAGTTTGGTGGAAAACAAAGACCAAGCACATACACTCGTCCACCTTAATTCTATCAACCATCAAACTCGTCTAGCGGTACCCAACCAATCCCACCATCCAAATCCATTGGAGCTCTATGATTAGGCACATACACCTATTTACAATCTATCATCTAATCAACAGACTCCTATGACTGCATTCAAAGAATCCCAACAACCAAATGTGGTGGATACTTGTAAGCATGAACATACACCTGTCAGCACTCACCAAGCCTTCTATCAGTCTCATCTGGAATCACTTAATCTTGGTGAAAAACAACCATCATGCACATACACCTACCAACATCCACAAAGTATTCCAACAATCTCGTTTGGCAGCACCCAAAGAAGTCAGTTAGAAAGATTTGATGACAAAACTGGGGCATACTCAACTCTATATCCCTACACACGAGTACTGTTAGTATACACTAATGTGAAAGGGAGGATAGGAGTAGGTACATATACCTACTCTAGATATATAATGGATGTATATTCCTATTCTAACCACTAAAGTAACCAATCACATTTTGGAAATGGTGAAAAGGCTGACACAAATTCCAACCCATATCCTAGAAGCTTTCCAGAATATCATAACGACAACTTCAATAGTACCAGAGGGATAGACACATAATTATATCCCCATACCTGAGATGACTCATAAAAATTCCATATAGTAGTAGATACACACCTATGTTCTAGTTCAGGAGGGTTATGGGGCACACTCTCCCATATCATATAGACAACCAGATTGGGTATATACACATGTTCCAATTGGAGACAATTGGTCTATTCTGATAGCCACTCCAAATTAGGCACATACACCTACCCATGACAACCACTTTTCCTGGAAAGTGACTCCAACTTCTTGTAAGAAGGCATCTAAAAAGAAGTCTTATCAAACACAGTTGGAAAATCAAGAGTCAGTTTGTGATTTGGATCCACTTAATATCAGAGTTCTCGAAGCCCTTAGAAATTTATGTTTTTCAGCTCAAGATCCTACTTTCCCATTACCAAATTATTTGATTAGTAGTAGTAACTCTGAAGGTCCTCATTAGACACTTCATCATGAAGGTTTTCTTAATGATAATTTGATCAATATTGACACCCTATATCATGACGAGATCCACGACAACCCTCCGTGTGGACAAAAGACTAAGAAGCAATAAGTTTTATCCCTTGCTGTAATGCACCATGGTGCTCCTCCCCATGATGGAATTCTCTATGAAAGTTATCATCATAGTAGTGTTTCACATTTTCAAGTTAATTCTACAACTAACAATGCAGTGACGAGAAATCCCTCTTATCTTGAGGCACTTGAAAACATAAGGTCAGTCATGTCTAATATCTTGTTACTGGAAGGTGAAATACTTTCTCAGCCAAAAGACATCCCAAGGTGATGATCATTCTTTGAACCTCCATTGGGTCATTTTCATTCTAATATAGTAGAGAAAACACGAACTGGTCCCATTGCTTGTGGAAAAACCATCGTTAAGTATCCAATCTATTCAAACCAGTTTGAGAAAATTATTACAAAATTCAAAGATGATATGTTGAACATGAGGAAACAACTGGATAAGGGTGAAATACCAGTCATGTTCTGGCCTTTGGACACCTCTCAATACAACATTCTAGAAATGTTAATAAAATATTGTATTTATGATATCTTCCTCAACATATGGAATACTCTTCATCATTTTAAATCCAAATTATTACCATATGATGAATATAAAAGTCATGTCAAGGTAATGGAAGGGTTAAAACACCAAATTTACTTGGCATCTCTCTTGGTTTCACAACATCCAAAGACCGAGAAGCAATATGAGGCCCTTTAATATGAATGCCTCAATGCATTAATGAGGTTATGACAGTTAATCATAGATATACCATATGTTATTTATATCATAGGATGGGGTGCACAAGGAGCATTGCATTTCACTGTTATCCAAATCTAGAAAAGCCCGCTAAAAGTGGTCTGATGCAATGTTATTGCCCCAACCTGACTACAATAAGAAAATTATGTTCATGACTAAATAGATGGTTAGAAAGAACAATCCTTGACTGGATTACACCAAATCCATGACCAAAGAGAGCAATTTATTGAGATAATTTTGCATCAAGTGTCTAAAAATATTGAATAGGCCTCCCTCTTAGAGGATGTCATCCATCAGATTGCACAAAAGTATGAAATAGTACAACAGTCTTCTGAAGCAGGCGATTTAAGTGAGTGCAGTATAATGAACCCAATCAATGTTTGGACTAGAATTCGTAAAATTAGAAGAGAAGCTGCGTTGATATCATCCATAAAAGTTCAAGAGCCACCCCATCCTGCAAGGCTATGTGATTTTTTAACCCAACCTTTAGAGCCAACAAATAAAGCTCGAATGGTTAAGAAATAAGAGAAGGAATATCCCCAGCCCATCGGGCTGGGGGATTTTTTACATTCACAATCTCCTCCACATCAAAAGTTAGTTTTCTCCCAATTAAGGAAGAATCTAAAAACTTAATGCACAAATAAACTATCCAAGGATTCCCTTCAGGTTACTATCTTCCAAATAGTTCCCGGGGAACCAACAAATACAAAAAAAAGTCTCATAGAGGATGAAGAAGAAGGAAATCTCACCAAGATACTGATAGAATGTCATCAATGCCTTATGTGTCAGTGAATATCATCAATTCCATCATGGAAGATCCTCTAGAAAATGAGTCCAGTTTGGGGGAGTCATAGGATGAAGTTGTTGTTCACAATACAGTCCACACCGAAGCAAATGAAGGAGGTGTGCGTACCCGAAATCAGAGGCTTACCCAAAATTTAGGCAGTCCCTCAAATAATAAACTTCCAACTATTTGAAAGTCACCTAATAAGGGAAAAGGTAAAGGTCAAACCATTTCACACCATTCCACTGAAGAAGTTCAATCCCTTTCACTTGAGGAAAGATTTTCTCAGTAAGAAGATGATATGAAGGAGTCAATAAGAATCAATGTAGAGTTACTTCAAAGCAACATTCATTCTATACATGATCCATAAAAAAAATCCTAAGCTTGTAATTCTACTAGGAGAATGTCATTAAAGAGAGTTTTTTGAAACTGCTGATAAAGATAGTGAATTCTCTCCATTGGGTACACAACTATAATAGGGTCAAGTACATATTTATAGTCCTATCCCCATGGGTTATCCAAAGAAAATACCAACAGTTCCAGCACCATTGGTCTGGCCAATCATCGCACCAGTTCAGGATCCAACAGTTGTACCTATATAGGTCTCGACTCAGCCAGATATTCCTCGAATACTTATGAAAACCATTGAGTCATAGAAAACTTGGTTGGAAGCTATGGAAGGATGGAGTGAACCAATACAACCATAAAATAAGTTTTATCCTGAATGGGTGGATTTGAACCCTCTTCCACAAAAATTTGGGAATCCCACATTTCCAATATTCAATGGCTCAGGAGATCCAGAGCAACACTTGACACATTTTGTTTCTCTCTATAATCTCGTGATGGGGACCCTTGAGAAACAGGAATTAGGGAAACTCAGATGCTTTGTACAATCATTATAGGGGCCATCCTTTATCTGGTATACAAGCTTGCAGTCTTGATCGATTACTATATGGGAATATCTCCATCAGAAATTCCTTTTCCAGTTCAGTTCAATGCTATAAAAGACAACAGTATTTGATCTTACAAACTATAAGAAAAGAAATAATGAAAGGGTTTCAGATTTCATTTCTTGGTGGAAATTATTAACATACTCCTTGAATATAACATTCCCTCAAGAAGAGTTGTTGCCCATTTGTGTTGAAAATATCCATGATGAGTTGATCACACCATTAATCCTTGTGAAATACACAGGAGGGTTTAGGGATATGGATTTTATTGCTCAATAGGTGAAAAATCCATAATAGAGACCAGATACAAATCTCAAGTAATCCCATCAGCTATGTGAAGAAGAACAAAAAAAGTAGAGGCTGATATAGTCACACTTAAGCAGGCCCCTATACCCGCTCCTACTTAAAATACCTCATCATACCATGGGGATCCACCTCCCGAGCGTCAGTAGCAATGAATCCATCATCAAGATGATTAAAAAGATCGAAAGTATATATAGTTTAAGGAGTTTAATAACAAGGATTATTCTTTTCAAAATTACCAAGTCTTGGGATACTTCTTCTCAGCTTTGGAAAACAACTTATTTCAGTTGCAAAGGACAAAGAAACCTAGAACAAAAGGAGACGAGGACCTCCCAAACTATTTCCCCTTACATAAAATGTTGGGGCACCCCACACATGAGTGTTTTTTTAAGGTGATCTTACAAAAGATGATGGACTCCGAGTAGGTGAAGATGAAAAATTCACCAGACCAGGTAGCATGTGTTACTGCTACCGATCCAGAGGAAGAAGCCAAGTGGTAGGAAGTTAAAAGAAAGAATTATCACAAATTAGATGATTGGATGGTCAAGAAAACAATCAACCGAACTCATTCCATTCTATGAACACAATTGAAACAATCAATTGTCTTCTATCGCTTCCATTACAAAAAGTCATCTTCATCAAAAGACCAATCCTCTGAAGGCCAGTCCTAAAAAAAGAATTATAGCTGAAAGAATAAGGATGAATTGGAATAATATGATTTTGTGTCGAGGATAAAGTTGTACTTGACCTTAGAGGATTTCATGCCAATTGTCTCAAAAGCATGGGCACCACCACCACTAAATGGAACAATAAGAATCGCCATGTCAGGTAGAATATTCATCAGATGCGGAGTTGATATTTGGTTCTGTTAAAGTTATTTAATTAATGTATACCTATGAAAATGATAATTCTTATCATGAACTTGAGTTCCCTGTAGTTTATTGGGGAATTGGGGGAAGATGTCTTCAAGGTCGAGGATATAGGGGAATACATGGGTATGCTAGAAGCCACTACTCCAACCACACCCCTGTATGAACTGTTTATATAGTAGAAACTCATGGGAGATCCCCCCAACAAGCTCAACAAGAAAAAGGAAATTCTCCAACACATGACAGGTTCTTCCCTAACATTATCATCTTGTAAGATTGATTAAATGCTATACCACCACCTTCTCGATCAATGGGAAGACCTAGCCAACCTAATCCACCAAGGGAAAAAGTATTTCCAACTTTTACCCCGAAAAAATGGTTTATCCACACCAGGAGAATCAACTTCCAAGTCACCTTCAAAACATCATCTCTATTTTGAAAAATGTAGACCTATGGATCAAAAGTATGATGTTTTGAAGCAACTGGCCCAATTATCGACCAAGATTTCAATCTTGGATGCTCTAAATCTATCAAAAGATCTCTGAGAAGCACTTATTGAGGCATTATAAAGCCCTAAAGAGTTTAAAACTAAGGTTGTTGCAATAGAGGTTTACCATATAGAGAATGAACTAGAAAAATTCCATGCAATCATGTCTTTCATGGACCAGGATGAGGATTTTTCTGTACATGGACACATTAAAACCTTGTATCTATCTGGAAATATTAATGATATTTTCATCCTATGAGCCTTCATTGATAATAGATCCAGATTCGATCTCATTCCCATTCAGACACTTCATTGATTGGGCCTCACTAGATCCCACTTATCTCCCTCCACTTTAATTTTACAGGGTTACAAAAAGAATGAGCAATAACCTCTTGGTGAAATTATACTCAGAACTCAGTTTGGGGATCTCATATATGATTCAGAGTTCATGGTTATTCGGCAAGACACAACTTTCAACATTCTATTGGGGAGGCCTTGGCTACATCAGCATGCAACTATTCCTTCATCGTACCACCAATGTCTCAAATATTATTTTAATGGTCAAATTAGAACATTTCATGGTGATAAGGGCTCATTCAAAACTCATGAATATCAATACATTGATGCATATTTCTATCACTTGGAAGGGAAAATAGTCCATGGTGAATGGTTTGGAAAAGATTTCAGCTAACCCATTAAAGAATATTAGTGCATATTATATGCTTCCCATTAATCAAATTGAAAGGATTAGCCCAAATCCAAACACTCATTATGTGGATTCTATATTTTCAGTTTTGAAAACTGATCCTGATAGTTTAAGAGAAATCATTGATTCACCAAGAAGTAATGAAAGCCTAAATGGATATGTCTTCACTCCATCCACTGAACTTCAACAAGTCTTTGCTTAATCAGCCAGAATAGAATAAGTTATTATTCTCATGAAAATAGATAGGGATTCCAATTACCATCCCATCATCTTCCCTTCAGAACTTCAAAGAGACCCTTCATCATCAGTTAACCTATAGATGGTTGCCTTCTCTTCTGGAAGTCCAAATACTGACTCCTTCCCCAGCTATGAAAATCTTGTTTTATTACCTACACTTTAAGCATAGGATGAAGAAGAAACACATGAATAAGAATAGGAGGAGGAATATTTTAGGGACACCCCTCCAACATTTGAGGAAGGCATCTCCATCACTGTGGATGAACTCAAAGAAAAAAATTTGAGTACAGAGGAAGACTTATTCCCTACTCTGATTAGTGAATCCATGAATCAAGAAGAGAAATAGGTATATACTTCCTTTTTGAAGCAAAATCGGGATGTTTTTTCATGGAATTACATAGTGATTACAGGACTTGAACTCGAGGTGGCCAACCATAATTTGGGTTTTCCAAAAGATCATTAGGAATATAAGTAGGCAGTAAGAAGAATGCACCCGACTCATTCCTCCAAGATTGAGACTGAAGTTGACAAGATTATAAAAGTTGATTTCATCCGAGAGGTTCAATATCCAAAGTGGTTAACCAATATTTTCCCAGTGAAAATAGGAACATGAAAATCATAGTTTTCATTGATTTTAGATATCTCAACCGATATTTTCCCAAAGATGAATTTCTGAGTCCAATCACAGAACTCTTGATTGATGAAATAGCTGGTTGTGAAGCTCTATACTTCATGGATGGATACTCTAGTTATAACCAAATCTGAATGGCACTAGAATATGACAAATCTACAACTTTCAGAGAACCTCAAGGAATATTTTTCTATCGGGTATTTCCCTTTGGCTTGAAGAATGCTGGAGTGACATATCAACGTGAAATGCACCACATCTTCAAACCCTTCATGGTGAAATTTATTGAATGCTATGTTGATGATCTTGTGGTCAAATCCAAACAACATTATGATAACCTGACTAACTTGGATACCATATTCAACATTATTCGATAGCATAATCTAAAGATGAACCCCTTGAAATGTGCTTTCGGGGTAACCTTGGGAAAATTTCTCATTTTTTTGTATTCCATCGTGGCATTGAGGTTGATCCCAAGAAAACTAAAGCTATAATTGGAATGTCACCTCCTCAAAACATGAAAGAGCTGAGAGGACTTTAAGGAAACTTGGCACATATCCGAAGATTCATAGCCAATCTGGCATGCAAGTGTTTTCCCTTAACCAAATTGATGAAGAAGGGGTTCACATATCAATGTATCAATGACTTCCAAGAAGCATTTGATACCCTCAATAAATAATTCTTGAGTCCATTGGTATTAATTCCACCAGTTGAAGGAAAACTAATCATCCTTTATGTGACAACCTTGGAGTAATCAATGGGAACCTTCCTTGCATAGAAGACTGATGCTAGTAATGAAAACAATTTTTATTATCTCATTTAAACCATGTTTGATGCAGAGACTCAATATTCAGATATTGAGAAGAGCTACCTAGAATTAATCTTTGTAGTTCAGAAGCTGAGGCACTACCTGCATCATCATGAGGTCCACTTGGTCTCTCGCAATAACCCTCTCAAATTTATCCTCAGCTGTCCTATATTGATAGGACGTCTAGTACGGTGGGTAGATATTCTGTAGTAGTTTCATATATATAGTTCATGCCTCAGAAAGCATTAAAAGGCTAAGTCTTTTCAGAATTCCTTTCCGAACACCCATCTATGGAAGAAACATCATCGAATACCGAACTTATTGATGAATAAATCTTCTCTATCCAAGATAGTCCTGAAACATGGGAAATATACTTTAATGGTGCTTCTATAAGTCCAAAAGGGAATATAATGGAAGATCCTAAACTCAATAAATTTGGGTTGGGAATTGTGATTATCTCCCTAGAAAAGGTATTGTTGTCATACTCTTTCCTTTTATCAAAAGGTGGTACCAAAAATGAGGTAGAATATCAGGGCCTCATTACTGGTTTGGAATTGGAACTCTAAGTATCAATGGATCACCTGGAGATAAAGCGTGATTCAAAATTGGTAATTAAATAAATCAATGGGAATTAAACCATCAAAAAAGAAAAACCAATCCACTTATATGATTATTTATGAAGTTTAATGACAAAATTTCCCTCAGAACCAACATTGTCTTATGTCCCACGATTGCAAAATGATCAATATGATGCATTGGTAAATGAATCTACAACCCTAGCTGATCCAAATCGGGATGAGACAATCATTAGCATTGTTCATCGTCATGTGGTTTCACCTTTCATTCAAATCAGGACAGAGGAAATCAATGAAATAAGTCCCATTTATGATCCATATGGTTATATCATGGGATGGATGACACCCATCATAGAGTATCTCCAAGTTGTAGTACTTCCACCGGATAGATCTAGAAAAGAGAAAGTTTGGTGATGAATAGTTAATTTCACTCTTTATGATGGCCCAAATCACCAGAAGATAATCTATAGATGTGGCTTCGATGAAATTATCCTCAGATGCATTGATGGGGATAAAACTATGGATGTCATGAAATAAGTACATGCATGATCCTATGGTTCCCACCAGTCTGGGTATAGGCTTTGTGATCAAATCCGAAGGCTTGGATAGTTTTGGCCTTCAATGACGCAGGCTTCCACAAATTTCACTAAGAAGTGTCATCCCTACCAGGTTCATGCCAACTTCATTCATCAACCCATAGAGTTTCTACATATATCCAAATACTCCTATCCATTTGGTATATGGGGAATAGATGTATTGGGACCTTATCCTCTAGCTATGTACAAATAGTTCAACTACATCCTTACAACTGCCGATTTCTTCTCTAAATGGGATGATGCAATACCTCTTAAAGAATTCAGAGCCACAAGCATTGTTAGATTTTTCAAAGCTAATATCATTACCATATTTGGTGTCCCTCATACCGTATTGATGGAAAATGACACCAATTTATGTTCTGCTGAGGTAGGAAAGTTATATTAGGAATATAATATCAAATCCAACCATTCATCTCACTATCATGTAATGGAAAATGGATAGATAAAGGCTTTCAAAAAAACATTATCTAACATACTATAGAATATGGTGGATAAAGGTAAAAAATCTTGGTCTGATAAACTCTTTCATTCCTTATGGTATTACCGGACTACTACTTGTACTGCCACACGGTCAACCCCGTACTCGTTGGTATCTAGATCAAAAGCAATCTTGCCCACTGAAGTTCAATTTCCATCACTTTGAGTTGTTGTTTGTGATCAGCTATATATAGATGATCAGTCTTAGAAATTACTAGACGATCTGGAGTGATTGGATGAAAAGAGGTTACATACCTTGCATCACTTGGAAGTCTATCAGAACTGAATAACACGAGCTTTCAACAAAAAAGTTTGCCTTCGTTCATTTGTCCAAAGAGAATTGGTATTGGTCCTTAGGAATCCAATGATACCAGGAAAGAAACCTCAAAAACTTGAGCCAAAATGGGAAGGACCATACTCCATACATAAGGTATACTCTAATGGAGTTTATTCCTTAATCTCAATGGATGGAGAACTCACTACAACTCTAGACAATTTAAGGTTGCTAAAGAAATACTTTGTGTAATCACACAAAGTTCATCCTAGTTTCATGACAATAAACTATGTAACAACCAACATCCTGGTTTCATGATGATACACTACATAACACCATATGTCTGTGTTATATGGTGTTAAACTATGTAGCATCTTTGTCCTAGTTGTATGATGATAAACTATGTAACAACCAATGTACTAGTTGCGTGATATTAAACTATGTAGCACTATACATCTGTGTTTTATAACGTTAAACTGAATAGCATCTTCATCCTTGTTGCACGATGTTAAACTACACGACGTGAGGTCCTAGTCACATGACCTGAAACTACAAAACACCATTTTTCCTCACCACACAACATTAAACTGTACGGTTAACATCTTATTCATTTGACATTAATAAATATCCAAATATACCATAAATTGACATTATTTTTGGTCCCTTAAAATATTAGTATATTTCATGTGTAAGAATTAATCAAATCATGGCCACTCCCTAGTGTCACATAAACCTCATTTTTTCCTATGTTTGAATTAGATTGGCATAGGGACCTCTTTTCAAGAACTATGTGTGGCTTGATTATCATTTCAATGAGATATGTAGTGACACCTAGATCTCTTATCTTGGGCCCATCCACAACCATAAAAGAAACAATTTCTCATTTCCTTATATATGAGTTAATTCTATACTAGGTTCCATTCCAGAAAATATGAATTGATTCTCATTCCATCTTGTATTTTGGGCCCAACCATTATTCTGGAAAGTATTAAAGCCCCCATTTATCACATCAACATTCAATTAGTTTAGGGATCCATCTTCAAGAACTATGTGTGGCTTGATTCTTATCCCATCAAGATACGTAGTAACACATGGGTCTTATCCCATGGTCCAGATGCAATGTTTTTTTTTCTTTTTATGTCGGTTCATCTTCGTCCATACCGCATGACATTAAACTACATAGAACATTTCAAGAACTTTGTGTGGCTTGATTCTTGCCCCTAAAAGATATGTAGTGACACCCATATATCCTATATCAGGTTTAGTCATAATGTTGAAAAATTCCCTTCATCACCTGCACATACTAATAAAACCTACACATGGAGAACCTCCAAGAACTACGTGTGTCTTGATTCTTGCCTTAGTAAGATACATAGTGATGCCCGGATCTCCAATCTAGGGTCCAGACACAATTAATCTTTAATCCCATTTACATCCTATGTATGAATCAGATCTATATAGGGAACCTTTCACTAACTATGTATGGCTTGATTATTTCCCCTAGAAAGATACATAATGACGCTTGGGTATTATCCCCTAGTCCAACTGCAGTATTTCTTTCATGTCAGGTCACCCACATCCTTATCGCATGATGATAAACTACACAAAAAGAACTACATATGGCTTGATTCTCATTCCAATGAGATACATAGAGACATCCAGATCTCTAATATCATGCCCAACCATGACTAAAAACCCCCCTCTTCACATCAAAATCTAGTTGGTGTGGGGAATCATATTTAAGAACTACGTGTGGCTTGATTATTATCCCAATGAGATATGTAGTGACACCTAGATCTTCTATATTAGGTCTAGCCAAAAATAAAATAAAATTTTCCTTTCCCTATGTGTATGAATCAAACCTTCATATGAAACATTTCAATAACTATGTGTGGTTTTATTCTCATCCTAATGAGATACCTTGTGATGCCCAGATCTCCAAACCTGGGCCCAACCATAATTTTGGAATAGAAAACCCCCTTCATTTTCCCCATGCATGAGTCAGATCTGCATAGGGATATTCTCAAGGACTTGTGAATTTATTCTTATTACAATGAGATACATGGTGATGCCAAGACTTCTTGCTTTAGGCCTAACCATTAGGTTGGAAATTATAAAAAAAATCCCTCTTCCACACATCAAAACTTAATCGATACAGGGAACAAAAATTCAAGAACTACGTGTGGATTGATTCTTTCTTCAGTAATATATGTAGTGACACTTGGGTCCTATACCTTTTGTCTCAGCCGCCATTTAATCTTTATACCCCTATCCTTTACTTATATTACCTTTGTGTTATAGAAGAAACATTTCCCGCTCCTTGTTTCTCACATTGAGCACAGCTCACATGGGCTTAGGAATTGGGTAAATAGATTCTCTATATAAATAAGGTATATCAATTCCTATTAGGGTTATCAATGGTCCCAGTTTTAAGACCTTAAAAGGCACACTATACATCCTCACCGCATGATGATAAACTCCATGGACCTTTATTTAAGAACTATATGTGGCTTGATTCTCACCCGTGTGAGATACGTAGTGATGTCTAATTTTTCAATCATGGGACCAGCCACATTACAACATAAAAAAAATATACTCTTATATGTACAAGTCATATTTACATGAGGAATTACAATACGAGTTCTCAATTTACACATGAAATTTTATATGTTAGAACTACACACTGCTTGATTCTTGCTCTAACAAGATATGTACTAACACTTGGACCCTATGCCCTGGTTCAGCTGCATTGTCTTTTGAAATTCCATGTCAAGACACCTAATTTCCATATTGCATGACATAAAACTACACAAATCCACAATTACCCTTCCTTTTCACTTCAGTTAATTCATCCTCCTCACAGCAAGATGTTAAACTTCATGAATAAAGTCCTCACCACATGAAATTAAAATGAACGGTATTCATAGAACTACATATGTCTTGATTCTCATCCCATTTGAGATACGTAGTGAAAACTAGGCCTCAAATCCTAGTTCCAGCCATGGGATAATTGAAAATTACCCCCTCTTCTGCATACGATCAAAATATATAAAAGATATTTTATTTTGGGCCCTCTATTCAAAGAACCCATCAAGGAAACAATATATGTCCTCTTTTATACATATGAGTCAGATCTATGTAAGGGACTCTAAATTCATGTCCATTATCGGTCCAAACACTTCCTTTATGAATTGTAAAATTCCCCTTTCACACGTCATAATCCTAATCTTAAAATAATTTCATATCTTCATAATATTTCTTCGGTTTCTGGTGACAAAATGTCTAATACCTAAGAGATCTTTTTGCTTGACTATGCAGTACGTGCCCTAGTTGGCCTTGCATAAAATTCACCTACATAATAGGTCTATCAGCATAAGGATTACACTATTTGGCTATAAAATACATGCCCTAGTAGGCCCTACATAATACATCCCCCATAACTGGTTTTTCAAATAGCGGTAACATCGTTCTTGGGAGAATCCTATTATGTTCCTTTAAGCTTTAATGATGGTATACAAGAACTCGCAATTTAAATCGGTAATCCTTTGCGTATTTGCCTCATATCCTTTCTCTTGACCTGAAAGTCTCCAAGACCATGGTTTACATTTTCCATCTCCATATATTCAAATCATATTAGTATGACCTTGGGTCATTCAACCACATATCTTCCATTGTTTCCATAATATTATGGTCCTAGTCGTATGACATAAAACTACATGCATCATAATTCCTATGTTTGGGTTAGACTTTCATAGAGAGCCTGTTTCTCAAATTCTTTGGAAATCACAACTGGAAGTACCCCTTCTGTACTCAAGTGATTTTCTCCATAAACCAGACTCTGTACTTGGGAAGATCTGAATATCCATAAACATTCAGTAGATTTTAGCAAATAGAATGTCAGAAATATTGAGATCTCCTTTACCTAACTATATAGCATGTGCCCCAGTTGTCCTTGAATAAAATTCATCTACATAATGGGTTTGACAGCATAAGGATGTAACTATTTGGCTATGCAGCACATGCCCTAGTTGGCCCTGCATAATACAACCCTCATAACGGGTTTTTCAAATAGTATTAACTTCATTCTTGGAAAGGACCTACTTTAACTGTCATTATCCCTTTTCTCATGTCATTCTTCAAGATTCAGAAATCCACAAATCACAACTTAAAATTCTCCATTTCCATACCTGAATATGGTAGCACATTTCTATAAAAATTAGCAAGAATCAGAAAACCATCAAATCTTTGGTCAAACCTAAAGACCTTAAATCAAATCCCACAATTTCCTTACTGCACAACTTTAAACTACACATCTTAATGTACTTATTGTGTGAATTTAAACTGCACAACCCCCCAATGTCCTTGTTTCATGACTTTAAACCACACAGCCCCACCAATTTCCTTACTGCATGACTTTAAACTACATAGAATATTATCAAAAATCCCTCAATGTCCTTGCTGCATGACTTGAAACTGCACAACATAATGTCCTTACTGCATTACTTTAAACTGCATAGAAAAATATCAAAAAACTCCTTTATAAAAATATACCCTATTTCATACACCAAATTCGTGTAGGATTGGTTCCTCATTCATGGCCTATATTGGCATAGATGACCCCTTTATTTTCAGACACCTTTCTTTGGAAAATCCACCAACTGTGGTCTTGAGACATTCAAATCTTAAACCTCTTTGTTTATCAGTAGTAGAATGTTATAATTCTTGAGAGATCTTTTACCTGAATATGCAGGACATGCCCTAGTTCGCCTTGCATAAAATTCTCCTACATGATGGGCTTCTCAGTCTAAGGGTACCACTACTTGACTATGCAGTATATTCCCTAGCTAACCCTACATAATACAACCCCCATAATGATTTTGTCAAATAGTGGTAACTTCATTCTTGGAAAATACCTACTCTATTCTTATACTTCAAGTTTTATATTTGGTGACTAAAAATCATGACTCAATATTCCCCTTGGATGTATCTAAAAAAATATTGAGACCTTCCCAATCATCAAGGCTTTGTTTGGGTTTTAATCTCAAAATTCATGGTCAAACCTATTTAACCTAAAATACTATCTTTATTAGTCCAACAAGCATGAATTTAAACTATCCAAAAAAAGAGACATAGTACTCACCAGGATGAAAACCTACAAATGGAAATCTAGACAAAATTTGAGTCTTAGCTTGCAAGACCTACACTTTGTACGGTTTAGGCAATATTGAGTGATAAAAAAAATTAAAGGAAAAACTTGTTTGGATAAAAACCTAAAAATGGAATCCTAAGAAAAATCCAAGTTATCAAATACTAAGTCCTCTCTATATTGGGTTTGGGAAAAAATTAGTGTAATAACACAAAAGATAAAAAGTATATAGGGTTGTCCATATGACCCTAGAAACAATCAAAATATGATCTCTAGTCCCCCATGGCTTAGGAAATATATTAGAGCATATTACCATACTTGGAATAGATTCAAAGCCAACCAAATGATATTTTAATGCATCAAAGTTCCCTATAGTTACCTTAGAACTATATTCTTTTCATTATGAATGAATTAAATTCTAGGGGTTTGTTGGCACCATGAAATGTGTTCCATGAACTTCTCCATAAATTGAAGTTGTGAACCTTACTTAGACACCAAATGATGAGTTTAAGTAGAAATACGTATTAATGCCAGAAGGAGTATATTGGATTTACATGTGTCGCAAGACAAAACGTCCTCAACCGGGTTCGAAAAGTTCGTGGTGCACTTATGCATTTTTCATGGGGGTTAGTGATAGTAGCGAAGGCACCATCCCATCACTGATCTCGAGCAGGGTTGCGAGGGTGTAGCCCCCATAGTATGGAGTATCTGTTTCGCCCAATTCCAAAAAATAGTAGCTTTCTTGATACTCTGTTTCATCACATGGATTAAAAAGTGACAAATGGAAATGCCTTATAAAAAGGAGGAGAAAATAGATGGAAAATGTCAATATTTACAAATGCTCAAAATTTGGTTCACCTAAGGTAGCCTGAATCACTTGTGGCACGAAATTACTTGTGTGCCCCTCACTTTCACATCACCTTGTCACTTGCGTTCCAAATCACCATCGCTTAGGGTGCCATATTTTCCTATAAATAGACCCTTAGGGCCTTCATTTTTATAGACAAATTTCCCTAAAGACCAATTTCTACTCTGATCACCCTAGTTCTTCACCCAAGTCCTCCTAAACCTCCAAGGTAGTTTCATAACACCTAAAGAGAGGGAATTAAAGGGGGATAGTGATAGTTAGGTTCTCTAAGTGTTAAAAATTAACAACACTTTAACGAATCATTCTCCCAACCCCCCTAATTTTTTAACACTTGAGCGACCACCCTTCCTCAAGTAGAATGTTGTGTGCCCCGATTTAGGGAATACCTATGAAGAATCTTAAAGGGTTGAGCCAAGTCTCACCCAAGTGTAGTAATCCAGGTTGTTCTTCACTTTAGGTGAAATCAAATTCTCCCAAGCGAGGCCACCCGAAAAATGGTTCTTCCACAAACCATAGAGTTTCCTCGTCTTCCCAATCCCATTTTCCCTAATTTTATTTGGATTGATTTCTTCTAATGGAAGGCTTTGATCTTGAATGGGAGTCGGTGTGCTTGGATTGTAGAATCAAGAACCAAAAAGATGAATCTATCCTGGTGGAAAGACTGAAGGGGATATCCTTTCTTAAAGCACTTAAATCCTCTGAGCTCTGCAATTCTTCTATGATGAGAGCGCCTCTTTGTAAGAAACATGAATATGGAAGATTCGCTGTCGAAGCAGACCCTGAAGCTCTTCAACAACGTTTGACACTTTGCAAGTTTTCAATTATGGGGCGTATCTCATATCTCAAAGGATATAATCCATGGTCGAACCCTGAACTGAAGGCGTTGATTGCTCATTTATGGGGTTTTGTCGACTGGAATCTAGTACGAATCGGGAAAGGTTACTTCCATATGTTACTAAAATCACAGGACGAGCTAGATTGGGTATGGAAGTTAGGGAATCTTCAGTTAAAACCTGGAGTCCTCCGAATCTCTGAATGAGACTATTCTTTCAACCCGAATACTTCAAGGAATACCATGGTACAGATCTGGGTTCATCTACATGGGCTCAGCTGGTATTTTTGGCATTTGAAAATCCTCAATGACATTGAATCTTGCATAGGTAAGCCTCTAAAAATTGATCAACATACTCTAAATGATGAGATTGTTCTCTATTCTAGGGTGATGGTTGAGGTTGACATCCCTTCCAAATTACCATAGGTCATTGTCTTCAATGCTAATGACATCAAAACAGAGGTCCGTGTTAAATGAGAACGAATGCCTCCCTATTGTGAGTTCTATAAGATTATTGGTCACTCCATGATAAAGTGTAGGGTAGTGAAGAGCCAGGTTTCTCAACCAAATGATGACGGGTGGACTAAAACCAAGTGAAAAAAGAAAAACAAGGCCTTGACCTCTAAGAATCCTAAGACACCCAAGAAGAAATCAGAAGTCTGGGTCAAGAAATATAATTTCCTGGGTGAAATATAGGGTGGCACCTAGGATGACCAAGTGGAAGAGGAATAAAATGCTGACATCGATCTTAACATCCTGGAGGATATTGAACAAATGGTGTTGGATGTCTTTGATCACCCTTTGGATGTATCCTCTCTTGAAGAATCTAGTCTGCTGGTTCCTGAGAAGGATGGACACCCCCTGGAGTTCCTGAGGATAGAGGAGCCTAAGCAACTGGTCCATATAGATGGAATTGTGGCTTCGAATACATCTCAGGACAAAAATTAAGGGATTATTGAAGTTATCTATATAGAATCACAATTTACTACTCAGGATTTCCAAGATGAAAATATAGGTATGAATACCGCAGTTGTTCCAATTTCATTTTATGATCATAACATGGCAGTGTGCCCCCAACCTGACTCCGATTCATGCACTGCCACTAAGAGGAATCCACTGAATGAAAATTCAGATAGAAAAAATACTATGAATTTACCCATTGAATCTAATAGGGCAATAGGTGACCAGCCTACTCCTATGTTGCCTACTGTTCTTCAGAACGTGGACTTTTCCATTGAGACATAAGATATTCCTATGACCACCACCATAACTACTAAATCACCTAATATCACACGGTCTATTAATAATTCAAGTGCTTCTAACAATTTGGTTGTTTCTTCTATGAGTAAATAGGGCATGAAGATCACTCCAGCCTCTTCTTCAAATCTTAGGAGATCAAAGAGGAACAAAGGCTCGGGCGGTTTGGAAAAGAAAAAGGGGAACTCCCACTCCAAACCCAGGTTTTAAATAGATGTTATTTTCTATAATTTTCAGGTCATAGTGAACCCTGACACTATTTCTATCCTTAAAATAATTATTATGAATCATAAACCAAAAAAAATTCTCTTGCTGAACCAAAAACAAATTTTTCTTCGAAATTCATGCATCTCTCTACTTCTAGTTATAAATTTCTTGGTTCTTGCAATAATGGTAGTGCTATTGATTCTCTTTAGATATTTTATCATACCTCTTTGCAGAATGTAAATGCTTATAATTTCTCTGATAAAATGTTCACTTGTGAATTTACCCTTGATGGTTTACATAAATTTTGTACTATGGTTTACGCTAAGAATAGATATCAAGATCGTAGACCTATTTGGCATGACCTCTTTATTTTAGCTAGCTCCATTCATGATTCATGGTTGGTGATTGGATATTTCAATGATATTATTTCACCCAGTGAGAAGATTAGTCCTTCTCACTCTTACATTTCTTCAAGTTAATTTAGAGCATCGCTAGAAGATTGTAACCTGATTGAAATCAACCTTACAGGTGCTAAATTCACTTGGTACAGAAGACACTATAATAGGGTTGTTGCTAGAAAACTCGATAGGGCTCTAGCGAATGTCTCGACTTTTGATTCCTGGGACACCATTTCTAGCATCACCTTACCCAAAATAAACTTAGACCATCACCCAATTCTTGTGAGTATTCTCTCTAAAAGAACCAAGACCAATATACCTTTTAAATTTAATAATTATTGGTCTGAGAACTTGGAATGATCTCATTTCATTCAACATTATTGGGTGTCTATGAATTTTCATTTTGATGATTTTTATTGTATAATTAAGATCAAACATCTCAAACATTGTCTCAAGAGTTGGTGCAAGGATAAATCTAAACAAATTGACAAAGACATATCCAACCTTGAGAATGAGATCAATCAAATTCAAAATCACTCAACTAACTCTGATTTCTCCTTAGATCCTCAGCATGAAATGAATATCTCTATGAAACTCAATTCTCTTCTAGGTCTTAAGGAAACCATCCATAAGAAAGTCTTTAAATATAAATGGCTCTCTAATGGTGATATAAACACTATGTTCTATAATTCCCTATAAAGAATTAGAAATTTTTCCAGACCTCTATCTTTCCTTAAAGACAATGACACCCTCTTGGACTCTGAGGTAGCTATAGAAAATCATGTCATTTATTATTTTAACAATAATCTTAATGGTCCTGATATAAACAAACCTCTTCTTCCTAAGTTCATTCCAGTTTTGGTTAATGAGGACGATAATCTTTTTCTCATGAGTACCCCTCTTTACCATGAAATCAAGGCCACTGTCTTTAGTCTCAACCCTAATAGTTCTCTGGGTCCTAATGGATTCAATAATGGTTTTTTTTCAACACCACTAGGAGGTAGTCCACTCAGATGTTTGTAAGCATGTAAAATATTTTTTTCCAATGGTGTCATCCCTCATGGTCTTAATGCTTAATTTCTCACTTTAATTCCCAAGGTGTCCAATGCCTCAGAAATTCATTTGTTTCATCCTATTACTCTCATTAACTCCCTATAAAAAATCATTATCAAGATCTTAGCCAATAGACTTTCCTCCCTATGTAATAAAATCATATCTTGGAATCAATTTGGGTTTATCAAGGGTAGGTCCATACAAGATTTCATTTTCCTTGCCTGGGAATGCACTGACTCTCTTAATAAAACTACCAAAGGAGTAAATATTTCCATTAAACTTGATATTAGAAAATCCTTTGATGCCATAGACTGGACCTTCATTTTCAAAGTTCTTTAGGGATTTGGTTTCAATGATGTCTTTATAAGTAGGATAAACTCTCTATTCAATTTGGCTTCTATCTCCATCCTTGTCAATGGCTCCCCTAAGGGATATTTTAAATGCTAAAAAGGGGTTCGGAAAGGTGATCCCTTATATTCTATCCTTTTTGCTATCACGAAAGACTATCTTAGAAGACTTCTCACTTGTCTTGTTGACCAAAACAAACTCAATCCTATTCCGGTGGCCATAAATCTAAATGTGTCGACCCATCTTTTTTATGCCGATGACATAATTCTGTTCCTTCAGGGGGAAAAATAAATATTCTTAACCTAAAAAATGCCTTATCTCACTATGAAGATATCTTTGGTCAATCCATTTGTTGGAACAAATCATTTTTTTTATTTAGAAAAAGTTTTTCCCCTATTAGGAAAGGTAACATCATTGAAAATGTTGGAAACAAAGAAGGATCCATCCCTTTTACCTACTTAGGAGTTCCCATATTTTGGGGAAGTCCTAAATCCATGTATTTCAACGCTGTTGTTGACCAAGTTATCAACTATCTCTCCTCTTGGAAAGGGAAATCCCTCTCTATGGATGGTAGAATCTGTCTAGTGAAATCCACCATTGTCTCTAAAATTATTTACTCGTTAATGATCTATAAATTACCTATTAGTCTCCTCGGTAAAATTAATGTTTATATCAAAAATTTTTTTTGGACAGGTAGCATCCTTGAAAGAAAGATTATTACCATCCCCTGGTCTACCTGTTGTAAATCACTTGAGAGAGGTGGTTTTGGTATCAAAAATCTCAAGCTCTTTAATGAGGCCCTTCAGTCTATACTCACTTAGAGATTGATCAATAATAAATCTGACTCCATAGATTTTCATAGAAATAGATTCCTGGAGAAGTTAAAAAAGGGAAATTTGAGCTATGTCAACTCTTCGATCTGGCCTTCCATTAGAAATTCCTTTTCCAACATCATGCATGACTCCAGATGGATGGTTAGTTCGAATTCCTCCATGAACTTCTGGCTTGGAAACTGTACTGGCACCCCCCTCATCTCTATGTTAACTTCTAATTCCCCTCTAGAAAACATCAACTCCTCCATAAAGGAGGTGATGCAATCTCATAATTTAAACCTTCCTGATACCATCATACAGGTTGTTGATAATTACTCCTTCTCTAACACTAATGATTTCCTTTTTTGGGAACCTTCCCATAATGGTATCCTAGATTCCAAAAGTTTCTACAATCATAATTTCATTGATTTTGATCCTAGTTTCTGTTGGTTGAAACTTTTCAAGAAACCCTGGATCAAACCCTCAAGACTTAACCTTGTTTAGAATATTGCTCATAACCATATTCCTACTAAGTTTTGTCTCCAGTCCTTTGGTGTCCAACTCTATTCTAAATGTAACCTCTGTCATCAACATAGAGAGCAAACCAACCATCTTTTTTTGTCTTGTTCTATGGCTTCCCCACTTTAGAACTATATTACTGACATGTTTGACTGTAGATGGTTATCCTCTGACACTATTTACTATCAGCTAAAATGTTGTGTAGATCTTGATACTTTGCGACAAATCAAGAATATCTTCTTATCCACTTTTTCTTAGCTCCTCCACGTGATCAGGTATGATAGAAATGCTATTATTCACAACAACTACTCATTCAATCTTAATGCAGGTTGGACGATAATTCTTATTGCCATTAGGGATGTCGCCTCGCTTCAGAAAGCTAATTGTGATAACTCTATTGGGGACTTCATGATTCTATGACGTCTTGGAATTGAAGGTATCTACAGACAACTGAGACACTCATTTGAGGTATTCTATCAAGCCTCGCATCCTGGATGGATCAAAATTAATGTTGATGGAGCGTCCAAAGGAAATCTAGGACCGACCGTGATATGGGTCCCTTTACAGAGACTTTATTGGACATTATCATGGTTGTTTCTTTGGTTGTTGTGGTATCGCCTCCTACCTAGAAGCGCAAATACTGACTATGATTCATGCTATTGATTTTGTTAAACTAAAAGGATAAAACAACATCTGGATTGAAAGTGATTCCGCCACTATTGTGCAAGCTATTTGGACTAGGGTTGTTCACCTTGCCTGGCCGCTTACTACTTTTTAGATGAGCTGCCTTGTCTCACTTCTAGAGATCAAATACATTTTCAACCATGACTATCGTGAAGCGAACATGATTGTTGATGGTCTTACCAATAAATGAATCAACTAGGGCATTTCATGGAGTGATGATCTATCAGTTGACCTTCTCCCTCTTTATGAAAAAGATTGTAATACAATTCCCTCCTTCAGACTCATGTAGTTCCTTTCTTGCCTTTTTTAATAAATTGTGTCTTGGTCTTTGACCAAGGCATTACTTTAAAAAAATTGCCCAAGCCTACTTGCGTGCCACATACCTGTGCACCACTTACTTGAGCACCCTTTCTCAGTTCACCTCACCCCTACAGCCTACTCGATCCTTTCATGAAGACACCTTCAAATCCACTCATCTGGTCCCTGGTAGGGAGGGTATGGTTCACACCTGATTTTCCTTTTGACAAATAAAAAGTATACCTCCCCACTACAGGACCTATTTTAGGGTATCCATTCTGGTGTAAGCCCCTAGCCTTTCATGTAGAATGTTACAGTTTCTCTCCTCTCTACGTCCTTCACCTTCACTCCTTCCTTACATTGGAGCATCATCAAATGTAAAGTGAAGAGAGGGAAGTGTCATAGCCATGATCTCTTCCACAGTCTCCCTGGCCTCTTCCTCCATAGGCTCAGCCTCTTCCAGCAGTGGAGGAGAAGTGTGTGTGGTTTTTTGAATCTTTCACATCCACTTGTTTCTCACACCGAGCATGACTCACATGGGCTTAGAGATTTGTAATGATCACAAAATCCACACAATTCACATGAAGGAATGAAGTATGAGAACTCTGATTCCCACCATAGCTAGGATACATAGTATGACTTCTCAAGGACCGAGATCCACGTCACCTCATCCATGAAATGAGAAATCATACCCCCCTCAATGGGTCTCCTCCTAGGTGTAAGCCCCAAATTGAACGAACTATGAGAACTCTAATTTCCCACCATAACTAGGATACGTAGGAATCCTTCTCAGGGCCTAATGTCCACATAATCTCATCAATGAAATGAGAAATCATACCCCCCCTCAATGGGCCTCCTCCTAGGTGTAATACCAAAATAGAATGAACTATGATAACTTTAATTCCCACCATAATTGGGATATATAGGAAGCCTTCACCAAGGTCCCAAGCTTAATGGATATCCTCCTCAGGAGTCCAACCCTAATTCCCTTAATCAGGGAATCCTCTTTAGAAATAGGCCCCAAAGTAAACCCCCCTAAATCTCCATGAGTTAAAACATCTCTCGTTGACCCTGTTATAAGGGCATCCTCTTTAAGAGTAAGACCCAACCGTTTTTTTACTCTCAAAGGTCCATACTCCCCTATGAGACTTACAGAACTATGTGGGCTTTGATTATCATCCAAATGGAATACATAGGAATCCTCTTGTGGGTTCAAACCTAACATTACAAATCAACCTTGTTCACTTCGGGTCATATCCTTAGTGGGGTCCAATTCAACTTGGGAGCTCATATTTCTTCCAAGTTCCTTGGCCTGCTTAGGCATAAGTCCCACACCAAGTTTTGACTAGGCACCTTCTACCTAGATTTCCTTACCACATGACATTAAATTGTACAGTTGGGTCCTTATCACATGACCTTAAAATGTATGATGTGTCCCATTAAGTGGCACCGAACTACATGGGTTCTGATTCCTTTAACGAGGATACGTAGGTAGCCCATCTATGGGTTCAATCCCAACATTAAAAACAACATGTGTCTCCCTGGATGATAATAAACTCCATATTGACTTTCATCTACCTGGATAACCATAAACTCCAAAGTGCCCCACTCAGTGGCTTACAAACCAGCATTGTCGTAACAATGACCAAAGAATCTCTAAGTAGTATATGATAGGATACCATTGATGGAGAACCTCAAATACATATATATAAATATATATATATATATATATCCATTAATGAAGAACCTCGAATGCATACGGATGATTCTGAATTCTGCATATGCTAACAATTGATTGAAAATTTCAATAGGAACCAACATTACACTTGGAAAAATAATAAGGATTCATGAACATATATTAAATCTATAAGAGAGTCTTGGAGTAGAAAATATTTACCCTCAAAAGGGTGCAATGTGTCTGACCTACCATCCTCTTGATCGATGTGAGTTATTAAGCATCGTGGGTCAAAATCCTTAACGAGTGCCTACCTTTGGAAAGTAGGTCCCTTTGGATACAGAATTGTTGGGTGTTTCTGGTTCCATAAACTAATCCATTGGAAACTGTTTAGAAATAATGATTCCTAACCAGAACATATGTTCCGAAGGAAACAAATATCTATAGATGGATTGAATCTTTTTGGTTTTCAAAGAAACACTCAAGGTATATGGCTAGTTTTGTTGGTAAAATACAGCCTTCCACCGTGGTTATGCATGAAACAAAAATACGCTATGTTAGCTATGCTTATATCATGACTAAAATAATTGCACTACTGGAAATAGTATATTTCCCAACGGTTCAGAACCATTGGAATAGGCTGCAGAACCATTGGTATATCTTATACCAATGGTTCTGCCAATCGTAGGGAAGTAAGCCATTGGGAAAAAGTTTTCCCAATGGTTTATGTAAAACTGTTGGGATAGGTTAGTTACAGTAACCTATACCAACAGTTTGGTTGAACCGTTGATATAAATTTTTCCAACGATTCACCAAACCGTTGGTAAAAACTCTTCTAGGAACCTTTTCCAACGGTTTACAAACCGTTGGGAAAGGGTTTTTACCAATGGTTCTCATAGAACCATTAGGAAAAACATCCTACAAAATTTATGCCAACAGTTTGAAATCATTGGCATAGGCTTTGCTGTGCAAATTGCACATCTTGCAATTTGCACAGCAGGGTCTGCAATCCCATTCTTGCATGCTGTAATTTTGTCCATTGTGTTGTAATTCTCCATTCCCTCTCCTTTCCAATTATTTAACATATAATTCATACACATTTAACATTACACCCTGGAACTATACACATCCAGAATTAAATCATAATCCATAACGTAATTATAAACATACATAATTGATTTAGAATTCAATTTAAAACTTAGATGAAAATTATATGTCGAATCCATAATTCAATTAATAATTGAATACTTATATAATTTAATTATCAATTATCAATAAAATACATAAAAAACTGAATAAGTAATTATATGTGTTATACACAATTAAGAATACATACAAGTGGTTTTTACTAAAAATGGTGTCCATTTTAAACATTATACATAAAATTGGAGTGATACCGGCCACAACGTGACTCAGATTGAGGTAGGGTTGACTCGTACACGTCACATATGATCCATGGATCGTTTTCCTAAAGTATCAACATATTCCGAAAGCATTTGGTCGGTCACAAAAGAGAGACACTTTGAGTGGTGTCGGCCACACCACACCTTGGATTGAGGTAGGGTTGACTCGTACATGTCAAACATTACCCATGGACCATTGTCCTAAAGATTCAACAGAATCTGAATGCATTTGTTCAGTTTTATGTATGCCAGCTGTACTTTTCACTTAAAATGTTGTCCATTTCAAATAAAACTGAGACCCATCTAGTTGTGTCGGCCACACCTCACCTCAGATATAGTCGGGGTTTACTCGTAAACGTCAAATATGACTCATGGATTGTTTTACTAAAGTTTAAACAGAATCCGAATGCATTTGATTGGTTTTTCGTATGTCAGTTGTTGGTTTCACTTAATATGATGTCCATTTTAAACAAAAGACAGACACTTTGAGTGGTGCTGGCAACAAATCCCCTCAGATTGACGCGATGTTGACCCAGACATGTCAAAAATGAGCCATGGATCATTTTCCTAAAGTTTCAACAGAATCTGAATGTGTTTGGTCGGTTTTCCGTATGTCAGTTGTTGTTTTCACTTAAAATGATGTCCATTTTAAACAAAAGAGAGACACTTTGAGTAGTTTTGGCCACACCATGCCTCATATTGAGGAGGGGTTTAATCTTACACGTCACATATGACCCATGTATCATTTTCCTAAAGTTTCAATGGAATCCAAATGAATTTGGTTGGTTTTCCGTATGTCAGCTGTTGTTTTCACTTAAAATGATGTCCTTTTAAAAAAAAGAGAGACACTTTGAGTGGTGTAGGCCACACCAGGCCTCAGATTGATGTGGGGTTGACTCGTACACGTCAAATATGACCCATGGATCATTTTCCTATAGAATCAACACATTCCTAATGTGTTTGGTTGGTTTTCCATATGTCTTTTGATCTTTTCACTTAAAATCCCGTCCATTTTAAACAAAAGAGACACAGTTAGGGTGATACCGGACACACCGTGCCTCAGATTGATGCAAGGCTGACTCGTACACATCAAAAATGTCCCATGGATTGTTTTACTAAAGTTTTCAATGGAATCCGAATGCGTTTGGTCGGTTTTCCGTATGTCAGTTGTTGTTTTCACTTAAAATGATGTCCTTTTGAAACAAAAGAGAGACACTTTGAGTGGTGTCAGCCACACCGGCCTCTTATTGTGCCGGGGTTGACTTTTACACATCACATATAACCCATGTATTGTTTTTATACAGCATCAACACATTTTGAATGCGTTTGGTCAGTTTTCCGTATGTTAGTTGTTCTTTTCACTTAAAATCCCATCCATTTTAAACAAAAGAGACACAGTTAGGGTGATACCGGCCACACCGTGCCTCGGATTGATACGGGGTCGAATTTTACATGTCACAAATGTCTCATGGATCGTTTTCCTAAAGTTTCAATAGAAACCGAATACGTTTTTTCCGTTTTTAATATACCAGTTGTTTTTACTAAAAATGATGTCCATTTTAAACAAAATACATACACTTGGATTGATACCAGCCACATCGTGCCTCTAATTGAGGCGGGTTTACTCATACATGTTACATATGACCCATGGATTATTTTACTAAAGTATCAATATATTCTGAAAGCGTTTGGTCGGTTTTCCGTATGCCAGTTATTGTTTTCACTTAAAATGTTGTTCATTTCAAAAAAAAATTAGACACTTTGAGTGGTTCCGGCCACACCATGACTTAGATTTAGGCAGGGTTAACTCATACATGTCACATATGACTCATTGATCATTGTGTTAAAGTTTCAACAAATTCAGAATGCGTTTGGTCAGTTTTCCGTATGCCAGTAGTTGTTTTCAATTAAAATGTTGTCCATTTCAAATAAACGTGAGACACTTTGAGTGGTGCCGGCCAAACCGGGACTCGTATTGAGGAGGGGTTGAATCTTACACATCAAATATGACTCATGGATCGTTTTCATAAAGTTTAAATGGAATCTGAATGTGTTTTGTCAGTTTTCCGTATATCAGTTGTTGTTTTCACTTAAAATGATGTCATTTTGAAACAAAAGAGAGACACTTTGAGTGGTTCCGGCCACACCGCGCCTTATATTGAGGCGAGGTTGAATCATAAACATCACATATGACCCATGGATCGTTTTCCTAAATTTTAAACAGAATAAGAATGCATTTGGTCGGTTTTCCATATGCCAGTTGTACTTTTCACTTAAAATTTTGTCTGTTTCAAATAAAATTGAGACACTTCGAGTTGTGACAGCCACAATGTGCCTCATATTTAGGCAAGGTTGACTCTTAAACATCACATATGACCCATGGATCATTTTACTAAAGTTTCAATGTAATCTGAATGCTTTTGGTCGATTTTCCGTATATCAGTTGTTGTTTTCACTCAAAATGATGTCCATTTTAAACAAAAGAGAGACACTTTGAGTGGTGCTGGACACACTGCACCTCATATTGAGGTGGGGTTGACTTTTACACATCACATATGAACCATGTATTGTTTTCCTAAAGCATCAACACATTCAGAATGTGTTTGGTCAGTTTTCCGTATGTCAGTTGTTGTTTTCACTTAAAATGTTGTTCATATCAAAAAAAAATGAGACACTTTAAGTGGTTCCGGTCACACCATGCCTTGGATTAAGGCTGGGTTGACTCTTACACATCACATATGACTCATTGATCATTGTGCTAAAGTTTAAACAAATTCAGAATGTGTTTGGTCAGTTTTCTGTATGCCAATTATTCTTTTCACTTATAATCATGTCCATTTTAAATAAAAGAGACACAGTTAGAGTGGTACCTACCACACTGGGTCTCAGATTTAGATGGGGTTGACTCGTACACATCTCAAATGACCCATGTATCATTTTCCTAAAGTATCAACACAATTTGAATGCGTTTGGTCATTTTTCCGTATGTCAGTTGATGTTTTCACTTAAAATGATGTCCTTTTGAAACAAAAGAGAGACACTTTGAGTGGTGCCAGACACACCGCGCCTCATATTGAGGTGGGGTTGATTCGTACACATCACATATTACCCATGGATCATTGTTCTAAAGTATCAACATAATCATAATCTGTTTGGTATGTTTTCTGTATGTACTTAAAATTTTGTCCATTTTAAACAGAAGAGAGACACTAAGAGTGATCCCGGCCACACCATGCCTCGAATTGAGGTGGGGTTGACTCGTACACATCACATATGACCCATGGATCTATTTCCTAAAGCATAAACATATTTATAATGCGTTTGGTCAGTTTTTCGTATGTCAGTTGTTGTTTCCACTTAAAATGATGTCCATTTTAAACAAAAGAGAGACACTATGAATGGTGTCGGCCACACCGCACCTCTTTTTGAGGCGGGGTTGACTCGTACATGTCACATGTGACCCATGGATCATTGTTCTAAAGTATAAACACAATCAGAATCCGTTTGGTCGGTTTTCCGTATGCTAGTTGTTGTTTTCACTTAAAATGAAGTCCATTTTAAACAAAAGAGACACTTTGAGTGGTGTCGACCACACCATGCCTCAGATTGAGGCGAGGTTGACTTTTACGCTTCACATATGACTCATGGATCATTCTCCTAAAGTTTCAATGGAAACCGAATGTGTTTGGTCAGTTTTCCGTATGTAATTAAAATGTTGTCTATTTTAAACAAAAGAGATACACTTAGAGTGATCCTGGCCACACCATAACTCGGATTGAGCCCGGGTTGGCTCGTACACGTCACATATGACCCATGTATCGTTGTGATAAATTATCAACAGATTTCGAATGCATTTGGTCGGTTTTCCGTATGTCAGTTGTTCTTTTCACTTATAATCATGTCCATTTTAAACAAAAAAGACACAGTTAGAGTGGTACCGGTCACACCGCGCCTCGAATTTAGAAAGGGTTGACTCATACACATCTCAAATGACCCATGGATCATTTTCCTAAAGTATCAACACAATCCGAATGTGTTTGGTCAGTTTTCTGTATGCCAGTTGATGTTTTCACTTAAAATGATGTCCTTTTGAATCAAAAGAGAGACACTTTGAGTGGTGTCGGCCACACCGCGCCTCATATTGAGGAAGAGTTGATTTTTACACGTCACATATGACCCATGGAACGTTGTGCTAAAGTATCAACACAATCATAATCTGTTTGGTCAGTTTTTCATATGTACTTAAAATGTTGTCCATTTTAAACAAAAGAGAGACACTAAGAGAGATCCTGGCCACACCATGCCTCAGATTGAGGCGGTTTTGACTCATACACGTCACATATGACCCGTGGATATATTTCCTAAATCATCAACACATTTCGAATGAATTTGGTCAATTTTTCGTATGTCAGTTGTTGTTTTCACTTAAAATGATGTCCATTTTAAGAAAAAGAGAGACACTATGAATAGTGTCGGCCACACCATGCCTTGGATTGAGGTGGTGTTGACTCTTACATGTCACATATAAACCATGTATCGTTGTGCTAAAGTATCAACACAATCAGAATCCGTTTGGTCGGTTTTCTGTGTGCTAGTTATTGTTTTCACTTAAAATGAAGTCTATTTTAAACAAAAGAGAGACACTTTGAGTGGTGTCAGCCACAAAACGCCTCAGATTGAGGCGAGGTTGACTCGTACACGTCAAATATGACCCATGGATCGTTATCCTAAAGTTTCAATGGAAACCGAATGCATTTGGTCAGTTTTCCGTATGTACTTAAAATGTTGTCCATTTTTAAAAAAGAGAGACACTTAGAGTGATCCCGGCCACACCGCAACTCAGATTAAGACCGAGTTGGCTCATACATGTCACATATGACCCATGGATCATTGTGATAAATTATTAACAGATTCCGAATGCATTTGGTCGGTTTTCCGTATGTCATTTGTTCTTTTCACTTATAATCATGTCCATTTTAAACAAAAGTGACACAGTTAGAGTAGTACCGGCCACACTACACCTCGAATTTAGACAGGGTTGACTTGTACTCATCTCAAATGACCCATGGATCATTTTCCTAAAGTATCAACACAATCCGAATGCGTTTGGTCAGTTTTATGTATGCCAGTTGATGTTTTCACTTAAAATGATGTCCTTTTGAAACAAAAGAGAGACACTTAGAGTGGTACCGGCCACACCGTGCCTTGGATTGAGGCGAGGTTGACTCGTACACATCACATATGACCCATGGATCGTTTTACTAAATCATAAACACATTTTGAATGCGTTTGGTCAGTTTTTCGTATGTCAGTTGTTGTTTTCACTTAAAAAGATGTCCATTTTAAACAAAAGAGAGAACTATGAATGGTGCCGGCCACATCGCGCCTCAAATTGAGGCGAGGTTGACTCGTACACGTCACATATGACTCATGAATAGTTTTCCTAAAGTTTTAATGGAATCCGAATGCGTTTGGTTGATTTTCCATATGTCAGTTGTTGTTTTCACTTAAAATGATCTCCTTTTGAAACAAAAGAGACACTTTTAGTGGTGCTGGCCACACCAAGTCTTGGATTGAGGTGGGGTTGACTCTTACATTTCACATATGACTCATGGATCGTTTTCCTAAAGAAAAAACACATTCCAAATGCGTCTGGTCAATTTTCAGTATGTCAGTTGTTTTCACTTAAAATTAAGTCCATTTTAAACAAAAGAGAGACACTTTGAGTGGTGATGGCCACACCACGCCTTGGATTGAGGAGGGGTTTACTCGTACATGTCACATATGAACCATGGATTATTGTGATAAAGTATCAACACAATTAGAATCTGTTTGGTCAGTTTTCCATATGTACTTAAAATGTTGTCCATTTTAAACATAAGAGACACTTTGGGTGGTGCCATCCACACTGCGACTTGGATTGAGGCGCGATTGACTCGTACACGTCACATATGACCCATGGATCATTGTCTTAAAGTTTCAATAGAATTTGAATGTGTTTGGTTGGTTTTTCGTATGTCAGTTGTTGTTTTCACTTAACATGAAGTCTATTTTAAACTAAAGAGGGACACTTTGAGTGGTTCCGGCCACACCGGGCCTCAGATTGAGGTGGGATTGACTCGTACACGTCACAAATGAGTAATAGAAATCATCCTGGTAGCCCTCACCTAGAAACCAAAGCATACATCCTAGAATTTCAAGTCTAAATTCCCTGATCATGACGAGTCCTTCCATGAGTCCTTAACATGTAACTCATGTCTTATCCTAACAATTGACAAGTAAACCAAATAAAACAAGGCATAATTCACATAACACAGAGAATGTACAACAAGACTTTGTATTCAAATAAAATCATATCATCACATGCATTTGATGAGTATGAGCTAATAAGATTACCAAGACATTCATATAATTCAAGACATACAAAAATGAAATAATCCGAAATAACATTGCATGATCAGAGAAATAAAAAAAAAGGCATGTGAAGTCAAGGAGGGTGGGGGGGATGTCTGGGGGTCTAGGGAGGAGGGTGGGGGGGCTGTCCGGGGTCCAGGGAGGAGGGTGGGGGGGGGGGGGGGTTGTCTGGGGGGCTGTTCGGGGGGTGTCTGGGGGGCTGTCCGGGGGGCTATCCGGGGACCAAGGAGGAGGGTGGGGGCTGTGCGGGGGGTGTTTGGGGGGATTTTTGGGGTCCAAGGAGGAGGGTGGGGGTTGTTGGGGTGGAGAGTGATGGCAAGAGGGGGGGTGAATTGCCTTTTAAAAAATAATTAACAATTTAAAATCAAAGTTAAAAGTGCAGCGGAAATAAAAGAGGCAAGACACAAAACTTGATAACAGAGTTCGGCTTAAACCAAAGCCTACGTCTCCGCTCCCAACTCAACCGTTGAGAGATTTACTACCGCTTGCTTTTTAATGGTTTTAGCAAGAAACCCACTGGACTTTAAGGCAGTCTAGAACCTATTACAGCTTGCTTTTAATGGTTGAGCAAGAACCCACTAGCCTTCTTACAGGTGAAGGCTAGCTCACCTATGACTCAAACCTTTTAAAGGGAAGGCTTGACTAACCTCTTCACACCTTGAAGGTGGTGTGAAAACCCAAACAAAGAGAGGATGAGAGAAAGAGGGGTTTGTAGGCACAAACCCAAATTGATGCTCAAAATAATAAAACAAGAAAAACCGTAAGAGGAGAAGCCTTGGGCGCCAAAGGGCTGATTGGAGTTGATGAAGAGAGCTCCC
The DNA here is from genome assembly GCA_963277665.1 of Viscum album. Classification (NCBI taxonomy): domain Eukaryota; kingdom Viridiplantae; phylum Streptophyta; class Magnoliopsida; order Santalales; family Viscaceae; genus Viscum; species Viscum album. Next base: position 327,260,290 of record OY728144.1, on the reverse strand, counting down.
AAGCTTCTATGGTGATGCTCCTTGGATGTGGAAGTGGGTTGGAGCAATTGAGGTTCCTTGAAGGAATGCGCCGGTGGTTCACCAAGCGATCGAAAAATGTTCCTGTGGGCTACTATACGTTTCCGGGGCTTCCTAGTCCTTTATTTATAGAGGGGGAACCCTCAAATGGCCTTTGGGGGTCTTCGGAGCCGTTGGAGAGGCCTTCAGAGCTGTTGGGAGTCAAGTGGACAAGTCTGGTCAAAGCCCAACGACTAGTTTGACTGGATCCACCAGATGACCGGTACAGTGCCAACGGTTGGCCGGTGCTTGGAAAAAGGAGAGGCCTTCTGCCCAGGCACCACTGGCTGGCCGATGAGGAGGCCACCGGTTGGCCGGTGGTGAGACAGTAGGTGTCCCTTCTGTCTGGGTTCCACCGGCTAGCCGGTGATGGGACACCGGTTGGCCAGTGGTCTGGACAGAGGGGATGCCTTCTGTCAAGAGTCCACCGGCTGGCCGGTGGTCATCCACCGGTTGGCCGGTGGACTGAAATCAGTCCACTTTTGCCTTCTGGCTTTCTTGACCCAATTCCTTGGCAACCTGAAATCATGCCTATCATCTAAAAACACTTAAAACAAGATTAGATAAATAAGAGAGTGATTGTGATCATGAAAATTAAACCATGAGGGGTACGAGAGGTACAACAATCTCCCCCTATTTTGATGATCACAATCACCAAAACAAGCAATGTAAAAGACTGAAATGAAAGGCATGCTTTAAAGGATAAATTGAAAAGAAAAGCAAAGCATGAGAGAAAGATTTCTCCCCCAATCAACCAAGAATTTCTCCCCCTTTGTGATTATCAAAATAGCACGGGGCATAAAACTTGATTGAGGGAAAGGATTGAAAAACAAGATAGAGTTTTTAAACCAATTGAAATTTTTGAGATTTGAATTAAAAGTTTTGAATTGAAAGTTTTGAATTGAAAGTTTTGAAAGAATGTTTTGAAATTGAAAGTTTTGAATTGAAAGTTTTGAGAGAAAATCGCAAAAAGGCTTAAACGATCCTAACTCCCCCTAAATAAAAACAACAAATCATCGGGGAGATGATTTTAGAACCGAGACAAATTTTGGTTCGGTGAGACTCGCTAAAAGGGATTTTTCAATCCATACTTGTCTAGTGGCGGGTCTTCTCCTATGAAATTCATCATTAAAGGAAATGGTTTTGGGCCTTCCATACCGGGCATTTTTGCAATCGCACTCATAAATTAAGTGCCCGAGTTTTTTACAATAGTTGAAAAATTTATATTGGGATCTCCCCCTTACAAAAATAGTAGGAGCATGGGAAGAGGAAGCTTGCTTGGAATAGCCAAGCCCTTGGGTGGTTCTAGATACGCATTGGGAACCAAGGAGCTTCGAGAGGTTATGTTCACCTTTGGTGAACTTAGCTAGGGATTCCCTTAAATCCTTGATTGTTGATTCCATAGAATCAACATCGGGAAGGTTTTGGATCTTGAGGGACAAGTCCTCCTTTTCTTTGAGAAGTTGTTCCTTTTCGGAAGAAAGTTTTTTGAAATTCTTTTTTAAAGCAATAAATTTGGAAGAAAGTTCGTGAAAACCTTCCTCCAATTGATCTCTAGCGTGTTGGAGATCCTCATAAGATAAATGATTAAAAGAATTTGAAGAACTAGAGGATGAGGAGTCGGAAGAGGATACCTCATGAAATGCCATTAGGCATTTTTTACCGTTGTCACTTGAGGAGGAGGAGGAGGAGGATGTGGAGCTATCACTCCATGTGGCCTTGAATGCCTTCTTCTTTTCCTTTTGCTTGGCCTTTTTCTTGTTGAGTGGACAATCGGGCTTGTAATGGCCTTTCTTGCCACACTCGTAACATGTTACCTCGGGCTCGGATTTTTCGTTGGGTTGGTCCTTGCGGGATTTCTTCTTCTTGTGCTTCTTCATGAATTTGTGCATTTTGCGGGCAAGATTCTCGATTTCTGAATCACCACTTGAAGAGGAAGAAGATGAGGAGGAGGAGCTTTCTTCTTTTTGAACTTTGAAGGTGATGTTCTTTGGAACTTTGATCGGTTTGCCTTCCTTTTCAGCTTACCTCCTCATGGTGATCTCGTAGGTCATGAGGGATTCGATGAGCTCTTCGACCGGCATGTTCTTGATGTCTTTTGCTTCTTGGATTGCCGTGACTTTCGGTGCCCATGTGCTTGGTAAGATCCAAAGGATCTTCTTGACCATCGTTTCTGCAGACACATCATCACCAAGGGACTTTCTCCCATTGCAAACATCAGTAAAACGTGTAAACATTTCAGTTATATTTTCAGATGGATGCATGGTAAAAGACTCAAAATCTTGACGGTACATATCCAATCGAGTATCCTTGACTTTGTTGGTCCCCTCATGGGTAACCTCCAATAGTTTCCAGATTTCATGAGATGAAGTGCATGTGGAAACTCGATTGAATTCATTACGATCAAGGCCGCAATGAAGAGCGTTCATGGCTTTGCCATCAAGCTTGAAATTTTTAATATCGGCTTGAGTCCATTTGGATTCATCGGGAGAAGAAAGAGAATAACCATGCATGACAATTTTATAAATAGGATAACCTATACTTCTAAGAAAAGTAGTCATGCGGGTTTTCCAATAGGTATAGTCGGTTCCATCAAAGAATGGAGCACGAACCAAAGAATAGCCTTCGGGGGCGAAAGAAGTTGAAGCCATCACAAAAGATCTTGAATTTGAAACCGGTTAGGGTATTACTCAAATTTTCCTTTGATACCAATTGTTGGGGCGGAGAGTGATGGAAAGAGGGGGGTGAATTGCCTTTTAAAAAATAATTAACAATTTAAAATCAAAGTTAAAAGTGCAGCGAAAATAAAAGAGGCAAGACACAAAACTTGATAACGGAGTTCGGCTTAAACCAAAGCCTACGTCTCAGCTCCCAACTCAACCGTTGAGAGATTTACTACCGCTTGCTTTTTAATGGTTTTAGCAAGAAACCCACTAGACTTTAAGGTAGTCTAGAACCTATTACAGCTTGCTTTTAATGGTTGAGCAAGAACCCACTAGCCTTCTTACAGGTGAAGGCTAGCTCACCTATGACTCAAGCCTTTTAAAGGGAAGACTTGACTAACCTCTTCACACCTTGAAGGTGGTGTGAAAACCCAAACAAAGAGAGGATGAGAGAAAGAGGGGTTTGTAGGCACAAACCCAAATTGATGCTCAAAATAATAAAACAAGAAAAACCGTAAGAGGAGAAGCCTTGGGTGCCAAAGGATTGATTGGAGTTGATGAAGAGCGCTCCCAAGCTTCTATGGTGATGCTCCTTGGATGTGGAAGTGGGTTGGAGCAATTGAGGTTCCTTGAAGGAATGCACCGGTGGTTCGCCAAGTGATCGAAAAATGTTCCCGTGGGCTACCATACGTTTCCGGGGCTTCCTAGTCCTTTATTTATATAGGGGGAACCCTCAAATGGCCTTTGGGGGTCTTCGGAGCCGTTGGAGAGGCCTTCGGAGCCATTGGGAGTCAAGTGGACAAGTCTGGTCAAAGCCCAACGGCTAGTTTGACTGGCTCCACCGGCTGACCAGTACAGTGCCACCGGTTGGCTGGTGCTTGGAAAAAGGAGAGGCCTTCTGCCCAGGCACCACCGGCTGGCCGGTGAGGAGGCCATCGGTTGGCCGGTGGTGAGACAGTAGGTGTCCCTTCTGTCTGGGTTCCACCGGCTGGCCGGTGATGGGACACCGGTTGGCCGGTGGTCTGGACAGAGGGGATGCCTTCTGTCAAGAGTCCACCGGCTGGCCGGTGGTCATCCACCGGTTGGCTGGTGGACTGAAATCAGTCCACTTTTGCCTTCTGGCTTTCTTGACCCAATTCCTTGGCAACCTGAAATCATGCCTATCATCCAAAAACACTTAAAACAAGATTAGATAAATAAGAGAGTGATTGTGATCATGAAAATTAATCCATGAGGGGTACGAGAGGTACAACAGGGGTGCTGTTCGGGGGCTATCCGGGGGGCTATGTAGGGGTTGTTCGGGGTCCAAGGAGGATGGTGGGGGTTATCCAGGGTCCAGGAAGGAGGGGGCTGTCCAGGGAGTTCCCAAACACACAAAACTCTATAAACATGCTCAAGATACACCGCAACCACTAAAAGACAACAACATCCATGAAAACAGACAATATATAAAAATAAATCAACTCCAATACTATGCTACGGGTCTAGATAAAACCAACAACTAGAATAGATTAAACATCAAATCTTAGTAATATTAGTCAAAAATGTAACGGATCAATTTGTCCCACATAACCATCACCATCATCACCATCATCATCACCCTCGTCCTCGTCCCCATCATCATCCTCACCCTCCTCAGTGCCCACCTCCTCACCCTTTCCCTCATCCTCGCCCTCACCATCCGCCTCTCCCTCCTCTTCCACATTAGACTCCTCGCCATCATCATCGTCAGGCTGGACATCATCTTGACCACTACTAGAACTGCCACCTGGTGCACCATATATAGAACGTATCGACGAAATATATTCATCAAAACTTGGGCTGGCCTCTGGTAGAAGTGTTGGACGCAGAACTTCAATAAATTTCATAAATGCACTGTTTTCCCTAGCAGACTGTTCTGCCGTCTCTGTGGCCCTTTTCTCAGCCTGTTCTGCATGTACCCTAACTTTCTGCATCTCGGTGGCACTACAACTCGTACCTGAGGAGGTCCAATACCTCATTGGGGATATCCTAGGTCGGCAGCGTACTCTTTCAGGATGCTCCTCTCCCAACACCTGATGTAAGTGATCAGTTGGACCAAAATTGTCTGGTTCTTGGGAATCGAGGGCCTCTAAAGCAGCCTGTTAGAAATATAAATATATTATTAAGTTACAAAATAGATATTAAAATATAAAATCAACACATTAAAACTTACAATCTGCTGCTGAGTCGCTTCGTTGACGTCACTTCCATCCTTTTTTCGTCTACTCGAGCAAAACAGTTTTGCTCGAGGCACACGTCCTTCAATATTCTGTATTTGCCTCTACAATGACATTGAAAACTAAATTTATATGAAAAATTTAGCAAAAAATTAAATAATTGAGGAAACAAAATAAAGTTTAAGTCGTAAAGAAAACTTATAAACAATTGTCATACCTGCTTCCTCTAATGATCTGGCATCGTAGTACGTCCTAGTGTGTTGAGGTATTTTTTTGCATCAATGTTTTTTAATTTTTTCTAGACGATTCCTAAATAAAATTCAATAATTCAAAGTATAATATTAATTCAAAACATGAAAGTTATTATTTAAATACCTCAAATTTAATTAATACCTTAAACTGGGTAGTCATCCAATGAGTAATCATATGATGATACTGCTCTATAGGACAATCATCCACGACTGGTATTGACTCTAACTTAGTTCCAAATCTAGCACACCAGCCAATATACAACTCATGCTTGTAGGCTCTCCAAATCTCGCCTAAATCCTTTAGACGTTCTGGTCGTGCACCCTCACCATCGGGAAAATTAAATCGAAGTTGACATAAAAATATTTATTCATATAAATACAAAAATAATTCATAGCATTAAATTCAACAGATTTTTTTAAACATATCTCTGCCCAAGCTCTATCCTTGACCTCATGTGGCAAATGTCTCCATGATAGCGGCCTGATGGGAATAATTTCGGAGTATTTGGCAAGCGTCTCCAAAAAACTCTGATATTGTTGCCCTGTTTTCTCAACCATTTGGTTGTCTTCATTGTAATCCACCATAACCTGTGTGCGGCGGTTCCACACCGAACACATGCGTGTACACCCCCGCCCCCGCCTCCTATCAGTAGATGTATCTGTCATGAAAGAAAAACAAATATTTTATCAAAACTTTTTATAATTAAAATAAATATTTCTATAAAAATTTGTTAGGGTTCTATAAATATACCTACGCCAGTCTGATCGCTGAGCACCGCTGGATCCACAGAAACTTATGGAACACCCTGTGGTGGAACAGGAGTCGAAAACGATGGAATATAGAATCTCGGAGAGATAGAAGTATAAGGAAAAGAAGATGGGATAGTTGTATGACCGGATTCTGACTGGGGAGTGGGAATCATCATGGGATATGAAAATGATGGGCCAGAAGATGCAAAAGGTGGTGAAAACATGGGAGGCCTAAATATCCTGTGTGTCCCTAACAACACACCAGGATCAGAATGTGGGAAGGATGACATGTCAGTGGGAGGGTCAGGGTCTAGTCGGGTATGCGAAGCTGCTCGTCCACCTCTGGTACAAACCCTCCTCATACCACCGGCCTGAGTACTGAGACTAGTACTAGGCTCCTCGTCAAATAACTATCGACGTATAGGTGGATCCTAAAAAAAATTTTACAAAAAAATTAATCACATGACATTATATATTATTTAAATATATATATTTGAAATAAAGTACTCACTGTAGGCACTAATGGTGGAACACCCATCTCCGCCATTCGACGATTGTTCCCCATCATTTTTTTCATTCGTCTCTCTTCAATTGGCTGTATTCCCTACTTTTGAAAGAAAATATGTAATTAATTAGAAAAAGGAAACTAATGTGTAACCCAAAAAACTAAATATATGAGGGAATAGGGGGATTCATTGGTAATTTAGCTATCAATTGTTTTAGAAGAGCTTGAATGGATTTAATAAATCATACAAGTTGTAATGTTCACCAAGTTAGAAATATTGTTTGACTAGGTTTGAATACAGTTCAATTCCAAATTAGAAAATGAAATTCAAATAAAACTACAACAAATAAACAATGAAAATTCACATAACGGTCAAGTCAGCTAAAACATATTTGTGATCAATACTAAATCAATTTGAATATTACCAACCTTAACAACCCAACTCGAGGTAAACCAAAAGAATTGAGAACATGGATGAATGATTCTATATATTTTCAACCACAACTTCAGGTTCACAATCAGCTCTGAAAATTGAGCTATTGGAGTCATCAAAAGAAATAAATGGATTGGATCCAATGGCACTAGGGACAATGTCAATTCCATCATCACCATCATCAAAAATATGTCTTGGAATTACTTCAAGTATGACACCAAATTCAGGTCGATGTTGCTCTTTGACATAAAAAACTTGTTTAGCCATTGAGGCCAACACATATGGTTCTTCGTTAGCAAGAGTGTGAGTCATATTAATTACTCAAAATCCACAATCATCAATAAATGTGACATGTCTCATCATCGAATCAAACCAATGGCATTTCATCATTGTGACTCGTCCATGAGATTAATAATCCAATATTATTATTTTCTCAACGACTCCATAATAACCCACATTTTAAAATCGCGGTCTATTATCTGATGCACTGGCATAACAATCTATTGTGGCAGTAACCATAACACCATCATGTTGTGTTCTCATGTTCTTTGCTCATTCAGTGATAATAAATTTGTACCCATTGATAACAATTGATTTACAGTCACGAACCACGGTATTAGGACCAAAAGCCAAAGCTCTTATTTCCTTAGAGACAGAGTCAGCAGACAAAATCAATACCTACAATATAAATTACTATTAAACTTAATTAAATATTGATATAATTGTTATAAATAGTAATATTTTTACCTTCAATTTTAACCAAGCATAAAACTCTTTTCTATGCAAAGTCTCTCTCTTTCTCAAAGATAAAGAATGATGCTTCCTATTTATCATTGTTTTATGTTCCCTGTAGATAAAAAATATGAATAGTTTAACAGATATATATGTAAGATATACATATTCAATTTAGTTACCTGATATAGTCATCGAACAAATCACAATTGAACAAAACTGTGCAATGTGCCATCTCTCGCTCTTCACGGCTTAATGTATTCAATGTATATGATCCAGGAATTCCTCCTATTTGAGGAAGTGATGGAAAACTGGGTTCAATTTGCTCACATTATTATTCTTCATTTCTCATTGGTCTTTTTATTCTTGTAGTAAGATCAGACAAATACATTGAGCAGAAATCCACACATTCTTGATCCAAGTAACCGTTCACGATAGAAGCTTTGGGATGATTCCTGTTTCGGACATAAGACTTTAATGTGTATATATTTATTTTAGTTGGATGCATCCAACAAAAAGAAACAGGTCCTCCTAGAAGTATTTCAGTGGGAATATGAACAGTCAGATGCAGCATGCATGTGAAAAATGATGGAGGAAATATTTTCTCCAACTCACACAAAATTAATGGGGCATCTGTCAACATTTTTTACAAGAAAGACTTAGACAACATCTTAGCACAAAGATCTCTAAACAAATGGAACAACCGAATAACAGTCACCCTTACATTATTGGACAAAAGATGATGGATTGATATTGGAAGCAACTCATGCAGTAGAATGTGATAATCACGAGTCTTCAAAGATTTTAGCTTCAACTCTCTTCTGTTGACCTATTTAGATATGTTTCTTGAATAGCCATCAGGAACTCTAATAGTCTCTAATACTTCCAGAAATTGTTTTTTTCGTAGGTGTCATCACATAAGAAGCACATGGAAGTTGCCATTTATTTTCACTGATACGCACAGGATGCCATTCCGGTCTGATGCCCCAATCCACCAAGTCACACCAAGATTGTAAATCATCTTTTGTCTTCCCCTTGACATTTAGAAGAACCAAAAGCAATATTTCTCATATACTCTTTTCAATATGAATTACGTCTAAGCAATGACGTAACAAATTGGTTGACCAATTAGGAAAATAAAAAAGATACTCCTCTTCATACAATTTTAACAGGTTTCAGTGGAAACATTCTTTCTCTTTCTAGATTTCATTTGACCCTTCCCAAATAAAAAACTGAAATCTTTAAATTCATTAAGCACATCATTTCCAAACATACACTGAGGTGGATCATCGGTCTCTATGGTATTATCAAATCTTCGACGATTCATTCTATATGGATGATCATTTGGAAAGAATCGTCGATGTCCCATAAAACTGAAACTACAATGATGTTTCAGTCTTCTGGATTGTGTATTCTTCATAAAAATTGGGCATGATAGTTTTCCCTTCGTGCTCCATCCATACATCACTGCATAAGCCAGAAAATCATTGATCGTCCACATAAGCGCAACACGCATCTGAAATATGTCTTTAGAACATGCATTGTATGTGTGCACACCCACATCCTAAAGAAGTTTCAACTCTTTTATTAAAGTTTGCATGTATACATCAATATCAATGCCGGGATCAGAAGGACCATATATGAGTATACTCATGAAAGTGAAATGTTTTTTTATACACAACCATGGGGGAAGATTATAAATGTGTATAAAAACTGGCCATGTGTTGTGCGAAGTAAGAATCTTCCCAAATGGATTACAACCGTCACATGAAAGACCCAACCTCACATTACACACGCCAGCTGCAAAATCAGGATGTTGAGAATCAAATCTCTGCCATGAAAATCCATCTACAGGATGAACCAACTCATCATTAGTCTTATTTCTCTCGGTATCATGTCATCTCATTTTTATTGATATGTCAGCAAACATAAAAAGATTTTGGAGTCTAGGGATCAATGGAAAGTGCCACATTACTTTCTGTGGAACGTGGGATGGTGTTCCATCAGATTTTGACTTCCAGCTGGATGTGCCACATTTTATACAATCATTTCGTTCAGCGGTTTCCTCCCAGAATAAACTGCAATCTTTCGGGCAAGCATGAATTTTGTTTCTTGAAAATCCAAGTTCCTCAACTAACTTCCATGTCATATAGTGGTTTTAGGGAATATCTGCATCATCTGGAAGTAAATCCTTCAAGAGGGTAATAATTTAATTGATTTCTTTATTAGAAATCTCATACATAGTTTTCCCATGAAACAATCGGATTAAAAATTCCAACTTTTTCATTTTATCACATTGTCGATATATTGGAGTCGTGGCAGAATCATTCAATTTTTTCACCCTATCAATATCATCACTTTCACTAGATGTATCAACTGTCCTCATATCGAAGACTTCTTGAGTCGAAATCCTTTCTTTTTCATGGTGACGAATAAACGGAAACCGATTATCTTACAAATTCTCCATTCCAGTCCTTTCATTTCGATCATCACCATTTTGAGATTTCATTTTCTCCCCATTGTGAAACCACACAAAGTAGTTTGCTTGAAAACCATTTTTGATTATGTGGTAGCTAACTTCTTCACGACTCAACCAAGGTCTACCAACACAATTGGAACATGGGAAGTGTATGCGACCACTATCTGAAGCATTGTGAAATGAAAAATCTACAAAGCTCTCCAAATTGTTTTAAAAGTCGCTTGACATCCGATCGGTTTCATACATCCAACTGCTGTCCATTCTATAAAAAGAATTTATATAAGTCATTTTATTATAAACAATTCAATAGGATTGAACTTTAATAGAAAATACATTTTAAGTAAACTATAAAGGAATAAGTTTCTAGTCGATGTAGTGAAATATTAAAATAATGTAAAGAACAAGTAATCATAAATTAAATTAAAATTTATTTATATTCATTTTCATTAGGTCTATAATAGGAACATGTATCAGGTCTCATTATGTGTTATAGGCATCCCAAATCATTCACTCATGTTCAATAACTCATTATTGGCACCTCTATGGACATACCTTTAATTACCCAATTACTTCCTCAAGTCAAGCGCACCCCATGGGTGAATAAATTTTAGGCTTCTACACTAATAGGTTATTCATGGATTGTAAAAAGATTTAATTTCATTAAGTATAGACAAAAACATTTATTTTTAAATTTGAGATTAATAATAAAGTATGTCAATGATAACAACATTACTAAATTAAACTTGTGACTTATCTAACATTTTTATGGATGTCTACACATGCCAAGTGAAAAGAACCCCACCCTCATAAAAGTGAGTATTGGCCAAGAAGGAAACATAATATACAACGTACAATGAGAACCATATTTAATTGACCCTAAAGTTATATTAGTACAGTCCTCTTGGGGGAAATGGAATATATGATCATGGTTAAATGATGAATTCAAAAGCTCGTATTCCATATGTTGGACACTATCTAAGGTAATAAATCATGTGAGGATGGGTTTACATCATTCAATTTCTTACATGCTAGTGAGAATGAAGGCTTGAATTAATGACTTGAGTTTACTGATTAAATGAGGGTAGAGGTTGCCTAGGCTGTGCACACCCTCCCCACCCCACTTGGACAACCCTACCCTCACCCCACTTGGACAACCCCCCCACTTGGATAGCCCTACCCCCACCCCACTTGGAAAACCCATCCCCCCCACCCCACCTGGACACACCTACCCCCCACACCCCACTTGGAAAACCCAGCCCCCCCCCCCCACCCCACCTGGACACTCCTACCCCCCACACCCCACTTGGAAAACCCAGCCCCCCCACCCCACCTGGACAACCCTACTGTCACCCCACTTAGACACCATGTCAACCGTTATACACACCATGTGAACCCTTATACACACCATGTGAACCATTATACCATATCGTCATTATTACAACCATTAATAACAACTTACTAAACAACATAACTTGTAAAAGATAATCAAATTGAACATAAATAAATAATAATATTGGATATATCAATTAAAATGAAGTCATACTATCTTACATTCTAAATGACCATCCACAACCATGATTAATGACCACAAAGCTCCCCTTTCAGCCAAATAAAAAGTGTAAACAAAAACACATAGTTGCAGAAAACAACTTCATTTGTGTGAAGAATAATAATCCCATGGTCCTCATGATATTTGAACCACGCATTCATGGTTTTCGAGATGAACTTGTATCCATGAAACCATATGAGAAACACGATTCAATACACGTGTTTTTCTGATTTTCCCAAGCATTTTGAGGAAGCCCAAATCAGTGAAAATGGTCATTGTGTTTTAAAAAGGTGATTGAATAACTCATGTATGATGTTGAAGGCAGAATGATTAATGGTTATATTAGGAAAACTAATATTCACTAATATTGAGAATTTTACATTCTGTGAATTAGTTTTATGAAGAAGGAAGAAGTACTAATTAGGGACCACATACTGTTTTTCAAAGTTCAAGAAGATACTCCATATGTTCTATTGTGCAAAGGATAAGTGAACTGTGTGTCATTTTATATATATATATAGATTTTTATAGAAGCATGATACATACTTGTTATGTAATACACATAGTGTACAAAAATTAAGATGAACAATATCTTCATGTTTGACATGATCTTAATGAAATGAGTGATTTTCATGAAATACTATGAATAAATATTACAAACAATTTCTTATAAGTTCATATACATGAATCTGTAATATTTGAAGCATTGAGATTAAAAAAACTATGAATCATTAAAATTAGAACACAATAAAGAGACACCATGCCATTATAAATGTATATGTGTAATGAAAACATTAATTGGACAATGTGTACACCAATGTAGTGATTTGAGTACACAATTCGTGGAGTACATAAAATTTTACAAAAACTATAAAAATTGGGAATAACGATATTCTTGAGAATAGAAGGATATCCTTGAGAAGAGGTGGAAGGATATCCTTGAGAAAAGGTGTAATGAGTCTAACCTGGCAGCTGATCCAGTGGAAGAGGTGCACCTGTTGGGGCTTCTCAAGGGATTTTGTGAGTCAGAATCGCTTCTGGGAGAGCCACACAATGCTTCTAGAATCGTGGGGAGGGGGCTGCCTGACTTAGGAGAATTTGGGGCATCTTTTTCCCAACAGTTATTAAAAACCATTGGGAAAACTCGTTTTTTCCCCATCTTTCCCAACGGTTTCATCAAATCGTTGGGAAAAGTCATTTTTTACCCATCTTTCCCAACGGTTTCATCAAATCATTGGGGAAACTCATTTTTTACAGATCTTTACCAACGGTTTATGAAAACCGTTGGTAAAGATCACCTATACCAACAGTTCAAGAGAACTGTTGGTATACAAGTGTTGGGAAAAGTATGATTTCCAGTAGTGTTGGGAAATGATATTTATTTTTATTTGTCTCCATTGATCAAATATTTGAAATTATTGTGGAATTTAGGTGCATCATTGTATGATGCTTAGAGAAATGAAGATTCTATGTTGAGAGTCATGTTGCACGTGATGATAAATGAATTTCTTACTTATAATTTTTTTTTCAGAATATGACATTAAAGGAACTTAGGGGTGTACCATTTTTGAAGAAGGTACACATTCAATTAGGTTGAAACATTCATCAAAGACCGTGTTTCTAGGAAATCGAAGATTTATACTCCAATGAAATAAGTACCAATCTTGGATGAAATCATTCGATGGGAGTTCAAAAGAAAATAAAGCACCATATTCACTAACAAATAATCAACTGTTTGAGAAAGTAAAATATTTTGACACTGCTTTTGGTAAACGTTTTTCAAAAAACCTTACGAAAACCGGTTGAAAAAAGAGATCAGTTTTTTTAATTACCATACAATAATTGTTTGTACGTCAAACATTTTCTTCATGTTATGCATGTTGAAAAAAATATGTGTGATAGTGTTATTAGAACATTACTAAATGAACTTGAAAAAATAAAGGATGAAATTAAGGCTAGGTTGGACATGATTGACATGAGAATATGGGAAGATTTGGCGCCATTGAAGGGTAAAAAATAGACTTTTCTTCCTCCCGCTTCTTACACTCTTTTCAGGAAAAAGATATATTAGTTTTTCAACTTCTTTAATGATGTAAAGGTTCCATATGGGCATTCATCCAATATCAAGAATATCATGTTAATGGATGATTTAAAGTTAAAGGGTCTAAAATCACATGAATGTCATGTTTTGATGCAAGATCTAATGCTTGTATCTTTAATTGCATTGTTTTTATACTTCAGCAAAATGATCCATAAGTCATTTGTGATATGTAGGAATTAACCACACCTCAATCCAACGCACATTGTGACTCTAAGTGTGTCTTTTTATTTAAAATTGGAATTAATTTAGTAAAAAGGTTAAGTGAAATACTCAAAACTAAGAAAACACATTCATATTGTTTTCATACTTTAGGACAACAATCCATAATTCATTTGTGACATGTAGGAATCAACCGCACCTCAATCTGACACATGGTGTGACTGGTATGACTCCAAATGTGTCTTTTTATTTAAAATTGACATTAATTTTAGTAGAAGGAACAATTGACATACTCAAAACTAATAAAACATATTCGAGTTGTTTTTATACTTTAGTAAAATTATCTATAAGTCATTTTTGATGTTTAGGAATCAGTCGCACATCAATCTGATACACTGTGTGCTTGGTATGATTCAAAGTGTTCGTTATCACATTTTAGTTCAAAACATATGACACTCACTGAAAAAAAAAAGCAAACACGCTCTAATAGTCTTGCTAATTTAGGACAATGATTCATAAGTCACTTGTGACATGTAGGAATCAATATGATATCAAACTGACATGATGTGACCAGTATAAGAAAAAGTGCATTTTTTTAGTTTAAAATTACATTTTAATAAAAAACACAAGTGACATACTCAAAACCAAGAAAACACATTCAGATTGTTTTGATAATTTAGGACAACAGTCCATAAGTTATTTTTGATGTGCATGAATCAACTGTACCTCAATTAGACGCACAGTGTGATTGGTATGACTCAAACTGTGTCTTTTTATTTAAAATTGGCATTTTAGTAAAAAAACACAAGTGACATACTCAAAACCAAAAAAAAAACACATTAAGATCATTTTGATACTTTAAGATAATGATCCATAAGTAATTTTTGACGTGTGGGAATCAGATACGCCTAAATCTGTTACACGGTGTGCCCGGTATGACTCAAAGTGTCTTTTATCAGTCTAAAATTGACATTTTAATTCAAAACACATCTCACTCAATGAAAACCAAGAAAATACACTTGTATTGTCTTGATACTTTAGGACAATAATTCATAAGTAATTTATAATGTGTAAGGAGGCCACTCCCTGGCAAAGGAACTGGTGTAGGTTCGAGTCCCGCCACACTCGAATTTAGCTGGGGACAAGCGGTGCGCAGGTGGTGAATGGGGCCCAGAATAAGCGTGGCGTGGAAATCACCAATACCTCATTACCCATAACTCGTTTGGCCGACCGGGGTTGGCTTAGTGGTACCGTGTAAGGCAGCCACTCCCTGGAAACGGAACTGGCATAGGTTCGAGTCTCGCCACACTCGAATTTAGCTGGGGACGAGCGGCGCGCAGGTGGTGAATGAGGCCCAGAATAAGCGTGGTGTGGAAATCACCAATACCTCGTTGCCCACAACTCATTTTCCGCTTCGGTGGTGGCGTAATGGTGCAAGGTCGAGGGACATAAAAATGGTGTTCAGTGAGGTCTGGGGTTCGATTCCTGAGAGCCCGCTCTTGGGGGAATTTCCGCCTCCCATGTACCACTCGTCTTGCCGGGTCACCCGATGTCTCATTGGGTGGGAAGAATGGGTGCACTTCACCTAGCTGATGTATTTCTATGAAGAACCATCGCTGATCGAGGTGTTACCCTGTGGGATGCAATGTCATCTAGGCTGGCAACGTCTCCTTTCTGGCTGGGGCATCTCTGGATGATCTCTTTGTGGGAAGGGGGGTTCTTGAGTGTGGAGGGTTCGAAAAGGCCACTCTCGGGAATTCCCTTTTATAAAAAAAATATAATGTGTAAGAATCAGTCTGACATCAAACCGACACACGATGTGACCAGTACGACTCAAAGTGCGTGTTTGTAGTTTAAAATGACATTTTAGTAAAAAATACATGTGATGTACCAACACCGAGAAAAGATGCTCGGATTGTTTACATACTTCCGGACAATGATCCATAATTCATTTGTGACGTGTAGGAATCAGCCCCACCTCAATCAGACACACAGTGTGACTCGTATAACTCTAAGTGTGTCTTTTTTTAAATCGACAATTTATTAATTTATTCTTACATATTTAGGTTTAAGTTATTTCTTTATAATATTGCTAATATAAGAATTGTTTTCTTATATAGGTGGATTGTTGTTCTCAGATTGGGATGGTTTGTTCGGTAACTGATACCATGATCGGGATTTTTTGAGATGGGGTCGCGGGTGTCAATGACAATTAAACATTGATGTTTTTAAGTGTTTGTGGATAGTAATTACAAATGTGATTATATAAAACATTGTTTGAAATGTATATAATATAGTGTTTTTTGTATTTGTGGTGTAAATTTTATTTCAATTAAATTATGAATTTGCATACAGGTGTATTTTCATATAGGTGTATTTGTTGTAATGTGTTGTTATTCAAATAGAACACTACAGTAGTAGGGAATTTATCAACACTTTTTTAGCACTGATAAAGAGGTACCCCCTTTTAACGATGTTGATGACAACAACATCTTTTTAGCATTGTTATATTCCTTTTTGCGCATTGTTAAATTACTTATCTATGGTAGTGAATACATTAAAGTACGCGCCTTATGAAACTTATTAATAATAATATTAAAGTCTAAGGATCACTACACATGTATGCGGATAAGAACATTCAATGACACGTATAAATGTGGATTTCCTATTGGATGTTCTTGTTCACATAATATTCTACACTGGATATTACCAAGGGCGTCACCATGAGAAGGTGCCTCAAATTCCTATGAGTATCCACCCCTGATAGCTTGTATCATTTGTGTCACTAAAATGATTTCATCAGGCTATAGAGCATATGTTTAAGAATATTGTTGTGACACTTTTGGGTTTTCATCATAACAAGGGACTTCTATGACCTTTCAGTGAGACGACTACTCTTAGGACATTATCACATACTATGTCATGCAGAAGAACAATCATGATGTGATAAGTAGTTTATTGATATTCAAAACAATGAATACATGTTATCATAAAGTACATAGAAGTTGGTTCTGGGGAACCAACTCTAACATCTTTGAGCTTCGAACGACTCCAATTGATTTCCAGATGCTTGTGTGACAAATTAATTATCTTGCATTGTTCGTGTTGATTGCATCTAGTTCCTTCAAGCTTGAAGGAATCTCTCTAGAGCTCCTTGTTCTTTAGAGGAAAGGGATGAGGGATTGAAATAATATTTTTGTGCCCAATGATTCTCAAATCTTTATTAACTCTACACAATAGACATAATCATCTATTTATAGAGCTAGAGTTTAGGTTAAAATATTATTTAATTGTGTATCAGCCATTAAATAATACAATAGTCATTATCAAACCCCATTCCATATAATAATAATAATATTATTTTATGGGATGATTTAAATCGTGCTTCGATAAATATTATTTGTCAGCTTAAAAATAAATATTCATCACCGGACAAAATCTTGGTCTGCTCTAACTAATTAGCATTTATTGAATACCCAGATAAATATTTAACCAAATATTTCATTCATCAATAAATAAAATAAATATATTATTCCCAATCCAGCAAATAAATACTTATTAAATATTCACATAATCAAATAAATTATTTATTAATGAATGAATAATTATTTATTACCTTATGAATATTAGCGATCAATAAAACTTGAATAAAATTATCCCTCGATCATGAGAATAATATTTATTTCAATAATTAAATTCAGATGGAATTTAATCGATATCAATGGAAACACTTAGTGTGTGACCCTCTAAGATTCTTTCTTAATGGCATTGGGTGAGTTTGCCTAAAGTTCAAGATTACAATCTAGAAACGAGTTAAGACACACAAGAAAAAGAACTTAATGTCGTAATATTGACAACCACATACGAACACTAACTGTCTAATATAATCTCTTTGTCTTAATATATCATCAAACGGGTTACACATACATGTCATCAACTTATAAGCTTGATATGTATTTCTTTGACTATCCGAAGTAAACACATCGTTACACCATGACCACTGAATTTAATGTGATGGTTTTATTCGAATCAAAAGGCTGAGATATCAACTTTCATAAAGATGGAAGAGAAAAATCAATCATCGACTTATTCATTAATAACATGTCATTCGTGACACATCCAACATATCATACTTCCTGTGAACATATGACATCATGGTTTTGGTCAGTAAATCTAAGTGTAGGAGTCATGATATGCATTAATGATAATCTTAAAGTTTAATGACCATTATACACGATCACATATAGGAATATCCAATGACACTAAAACATGTGAGATTCCTACTTACAAGTCTGTTCTCATAATCTCTCGTCTTAGAGATTACCACGTTCAAACTTTATAAGAAGAAGTGTCATCCACTTACAAATACTTGCATCTGATAGTCTGCATACTATGTGCCCTATCATAGTATGTTATCCAACTGTATATCTATATTTAAGAATATCGTTGTAGAACTTCAAGGTTCTCATCATAGCGGGAAACTATTATGACCTTATCAATGTGGCAGATACCCTATGAAATTATTACATTAAATTCATGTAGGACAATGAATAATATGTAATAATATGTTTTTATTATTATTCAAATATTCAAATATACATGTAATTAAAGTATAATCAGTTGGTTATAGAATACCAACTCCAACATTTTTAACATTGGTTATAAGAAAACTAGTGTTAAAGATATTTTTTATAATATTTTTAACATTGATTTTTCTTATAACCGACGTTAAAGGTGGATTTTCACATCGGTTATACATACAACTGACATGAAAATTGGGTTCCTGTGTTGAAAATGTTTTTTAATCAAAAAAAATATAACTTTCCATGTCGGTTTTATATAACTGATGTTCAAAGTGTATTTACAACAACGGCCGCAATAACGTCGGTTAAAAATGGACGTTCAAAAAAAAATCTACTAGTGGTAGCGCTTAATATTGCTCAATCTGTAGTAGTGATGATATCCATATGAACCTATCAAATAACTCAATTTCCTAAACTCTTTGGGCATGCAACTCTTTGCATCAAAATGGAGCTTCAGGTCGGTGAGCCACACTTCGTTACAGTTCGTGTGTGAGATTTTCCAGGAATTAGTTAAATATTTAAGCTTTTCTTCTATACCATTGATGAGTTTCGTATGATCATCTAACGATCATTTGTAGTGGAAGACATCCCAAAATACAGGCTGATCTATCTTTAAGAAATCAACATGTAAATAATTAAAAACAGAGTACCTGTAAATTGTGTATAGTAGTAGCCATATTCTTTGTTGGTAAAAGAGAATGTTTGATAGAGATCACTAAGAGCATTGAATGAAAGCACCATGCCTTCGAGGTGATACACCGAACAATAGATTCTTGATCATATTATGTGGATACCAGAAATCTAAAGGGGTGCTTGCGGCTTCTCAAATGAGATAAACATAGTTTCAAGAGGAAGAGAATTTTGGAAGGCTCTTACACTCCGAATGGCCCGAAGGCCTTCATTTTTATTGATTTTTGATAACCCTCTTTTAAGGGATGAGGGGAAACCCTTACAAGGCCTGTAGATTCAGAGATTACAAGGCCCGTAGGCTTAGGAGATTACATGACCCGAAGGTCTTAGGGAAATCAACAAGACTATCTACAAGGAACTGCCCCTCTCCAGCGTCTGCGTTATGATAGTAGCTCTCCTACACATCGCACATACAAGAGGAGAGGATCTCATACTCCTATATAGCCAAGGCTCAAGGCATCTCGTATTCATAGCGCATTTTATGTGTTTCATACTATTGAGGTGCAATTCATTAAATGTTTTCAATGAATTTAATGCAAATAATTTAATCCATTCATGATGGATTGTAACTGATGAATAAATCATCCAGGAGAAATTAATTATATATATATAATATTCATTCATCGCATGCATGAAATGCATCATATTCATATATTAAATGTACATTATATATAATGTCATATTATATATATGTGTGTGTGCATCTCATGTATCATATGAATGTGTACATGCATCTCATGCATGTACATTTTAATGCACATCCAACACTACAGAGGGAGGGGGTCGTGACATCAATTACAATTTTTTAATAAATTATATATTAGGAAATTAAAGGGGAATTATTTTGTATGAATTTCAGTATAGTAGTAATTTTTCTGTTTGATATGCTGTTGTGAGAAAGTTTGATATTATTGTGTAATTTTCTATAAAATTGTGCATTATAATTCACCATAATAATTTTTAGGGAAATTATCATTGTATGCATTCATTATAATTTTCTAGTTTATTTTTTTATAGAAATTAATAAATAATTTTTGTTGGGAAAAAATCCCTCAAGGTTACATTGCAGCATTTTTGGGTTGATTGTGTTTGTTGACAAAGCAGGTTTCCATGGATAATTGTCGAGTTCTCGAGAAGTTGTTGACATTCCATGTTGACAAATAACGATGACAAAGGAAAAGACGATCTGGAGGCGGTTCAAAAGAGCAGTACAAGGTGGCGCCGTTTCCCAGTGTTTGCCAAATTTTTGGGGTCCAAAATTTGGAATTTGATGAGCATCGCAAAAATAGGATTTCCATGAAGATCATAATTTAATATGGCAAAGGCATGAATTTCGCGAAGATAGGATTCATGGTTTGGAAATCGTGAAGACCAGAAGAATGAAGGCGGTGATGCTTCGCGATTATGTCAAGCTTTGCGAACGGCAGAGGCTAAAGCGCATCACGGCGGAGAAGGGCTTTGCGAGGGAGCTTCGCGGCGAAGGCGCGAAGGTATGTTGACGGTGATTCTTCGCGAATACGTCAAGATCCGCGAAGGGAAAATTTCCGTGGTGCTTCGTGATTTGGATAGAATTCCGGCAGAAACTTTGGAGCTTCGCGATTTGAGATGACGTGGCGTTGACTTCGCGCGGAAAGTTCGAGGGTTGGTGGAATCACCTATAAATAGAGGTCGACCCCCTCGAGAGAAGAAGATAGAATTTTCAGAGAAAATTCATTGCTCTCGGTTCGCATAGGTGGTTCGCAAAGGCAGTGTGCTTCACGAAAGGGGAGCTTCGCGGCGGCTATTCTAGCTCCGCGAAAGTTGTGTGCCCCACGTTGGCTCAGTGAGCTTTTTGGAGAGGCAGGAGCTCCGCGACGGCCTAAGCATTGTGAAGGTCTGTGCATCGCGAGAGTGCTTCGCGATAGAGCTTCGCGAAAAGGCTGGATCTTCGCAAAGGCTTGTTTGAAATTCGCGAAATTGGGAGCCTAGCGAAGTAGGGTGCTTCGTGAAGGTCTTTCCAAAGGTAGTTTTCCCAATGGATAGTGGCAAAGGGGTATTCATCTACGGGTGAAATTTGAACTTCAACAGAGCATCTACATACAGAGAAAGATGCATTCCTTAATGGAAATGAAGAGACCTACAGGTCTATAAACTATGATTGAATCCCTTCATAGAGCAGTGAGCTTAGGAAGAGGAAAAAGGTGATCCTCTCCACTGGTAGTGAGCCAGAGAGAGAGAAATAGGGAGTGACCCTTGGGAAAGCAGTGAGCTGACCCTAAACCTTGCAAATGCAGTGAGCCTGGGACAGAGTGACTGTACCCAAACATTGTAATCCATAACTAGTGAAGTTTAGTGGAATTGGTACGACCGACAACTTGGTGGCGTATGCTCCTTGGATGTAACCCTTTGTGGTGAACCAAGTAAAATTGCTGTATCCTGTGCATGCTTTACTTTCTGTTTACTTTGTGCAACAGGAAAGAGAGAGAAGAGTGTTTTGCTTAACAGCGAAACAAGATCAGAACGGGCATTAATTTTTAACTAGTCATACCCTGATTCACCCCCCCTCTCAGGGTATTCAGCCTTGTGGACCTAACAATTTTTTTTCATTGAATTATAAATTGATTTCTTTTGTGAAAATTGTATTCATAATAAATTTTAATGATTAAAAAATATATATTTTTAATGCATAAAAAAAATATATATAATTTTGGTATCTTTTTAAAAAATAATTTTATTTGTGTTTGTATAAAATAATAATTTTTTATTCAACTCAAAACCAATTCAATTAAAATTATAAATTGTTTTTTTATCCCATGAAAATATTTACTCCTAATAAATTTAAACTTGAAAACTTTTATGTTTTTAAAAACTTTATCAGTTTTTGAAAGATCATAAAAAGTTTTCGTTGTTTTTTTCAAATGATTAGAAAATTATATTTTATTTAAACATTAATGAATTTTTTAAGCCATAAAAATTATTCTTTATAAACATAAAAAAAAAATATTGACACTCAAATATTTGTTTTGGAAACATAGATTATTATTTGTTTTTTAAATAGCACAACCTTTTTTTATAAATATAAAAATATAATCTCTTAAAAAATTATTGTTTTTAAAATACAATGAAACCATTTTTTTATAGAAGTAATTAATTTTTTTTAAAAAAATTTATAACACCACTCAGTTGTTTAGACCATCTCCAACCCAACATTTCAATTTGAAGCAAGTCTGCTTCAAAACGAAGTATTCACAGTGAATTCTTCTCCAATCCATTTAATCCATTGTTTGGATTAAACTATATATTATAATTGAAAAATAATTATTATTTTAAAGAATAACATTTAAACCAATGTATTAAATGAAAAAAAATCAATTTTTTTGACGTATCTATACTGCAACGCCATATTTAACATTGCACTAATAACTCCACAGAAAAACGGGAGGATGGTGGGTTTCTGAGATGATCGTATTTGCCCAATAAATATGCCCTTTATGTATGATTTATTATCTATGTAAAAAAATTGAGAAAATGACATCAAAGGAATAAAACTTGGGGTTTATTACAAATAGATCCACAAAAATGGGTCCCAACTAATTCTAAAACTTGGGATTTATTCTCTATGTAAAAAAATAGAGAAAATGTCATCGCTTTTACTCCAAGTCCCTACGTCATTGCTTTTATAAAAAAATATAAATATTCTTTTATTTTAAAAAAATCTCACTTTCCTTGATGGTGCCCACTCTCTTTCCAATCTCGCAAATAATTATTTTTCTTATTTCAAATTTTAAAACAATTCCAACACGAAAATGCAAGGTCCCACCATTTTCTTAATTGATTTTTCTATTGATGTAATTGACGATTCAGGACCAAAACAGGCACTTAATACCAGTTTTAGTAAACAAAAAACATGAAAAACTCCAAAGGACCAAAACATGATTTTTAAATTGAATTGAGATTTAACTTTGGTTTAAAATAATGCAATTCCTTAACTGGAATTAGGGTCCTGTTTTGGTCCTCAACTGTCATTTCCCCTTTGTTATTTTGAAAAGATCGTTAGCTCTTTAGAAGAATTAATCGAAAGTTATATTTAGTGTCCATTATTAAAATCCGCTGCTAAACATCTCAAATATTTTTTTTCAAACTATTTAATAAAAAATAATCTGACAAACTAAACCATACGATAAACTAAACAATAAATAACTCATCATGCATCCACACATCCACAATCATAAATACAAATTCATCGGTCAACCATAAGCTCAATTATCATATATATATATAGATAAAATATGTCCAACATCCACCAACCCATGACCAATATGTATATCCCACTACCTCCATTGCATCCAACTACCACCATAGCTTAAATCATCATACATGAAATCGACCACATCATGCCATCAACTGAAAAGAAAAAAAAAGATACAAATTAGAACTGAACATAATAAATAATAATTACACAATATTCATTGATAATATGTATCCATACCATAAAAACAATGACTCATCACAACTGTGTTTTGAAGAGTGTTGTGAATCAGAACAATAAACCTCCTACATACTACCGGTATATGTCACCTATAATATAAACCACAACATTTTAGAAAAGAAATACAAAACATAATATGCATAAAATATATCCATAATTTTGCACTTAACATTTTTTATTTTGTTAACAAAACAAATGACATTAATTTTTAAACAAAAACAATAATATATCATGAAAAACACTTTGAAAAAATCAACTTACCTATTTAAGATACGATTCAACATTAAGAGCTCAAAAGAGAAAAATATAAAACAATCTAATAAATTTTCAAACCAGCGTGCATTGTACTTGAAATTACTCGGTAAAAAAATTTAAAGACTTTAATATGATAACATTTCCTATATTTTAAAAATAATTCAACAGTGGTTGTCTCATGAATTTACATCAATATGTGGTCATTTGCTATGATTTTGACCATTACTTGCACGTTTTAGTGTTTTAAAACACTAAAAAAGCATTTCCAAACATCTCAAACAAACCATAACTCAGATTGACGTGACATCAATTCCTACATTTCAAAAATCTATCTACGGTCGTTTTCCTATGACTTCACAATCATCCGACATCATTTGCTTAGTTTTGACCCCATAATGCACATTTTTAAAGACTTCAATATCTTTTGAAACTAATTATTGAGTCATTCCAAGAACAACGCACATCGGATGACATGTTGCATGGTCGTACATCACAAGTAATTCAACAATGGTTGTCCCATGATTTCACATCAATTTTAGGTTGTTTTTATGGTTTTGATCATTACACACATGATCTAGTGTTTTAAAACACTAAAAACGTGTTTACGAGCATCCCATGAAAACCGTCATTCGAATTGACATGGCGGTGGTTCCTAAATATAAAAAATAAATCTATGGTCATTATCCTATGATTTCACGGACATCTGACGCCATTTGCTTGGTTTTGATGCACTGACGCATGTTTTTAAAGATTGTTATCTTTTAAAACTGCTTATTAACTCATTCTGAGCACACCGCACGTCAGATGGATGTGTTTTTTCTTCGTACACATCAAAAATAATTCAATGGTGGCTGGTCCATAATTTCATTCTAATCTGTCCGTTTTCAATTTTTTTGACTGCTACACACACGTCTTAGTGTTTTAAAACACTAAAAACGCGTTTACAGACATCCTGGAAAAATTGCAACTCAGATTGACATGAAATTAGTTTCTATATTTTAAAAATTAATCTATGGTTGTTTTATGATTACAGAGCCATCCGACACCATTTGTTTGGTTTTGACAGTCGACACACATTTTTAAAGACTTTGATATCTTCTAAAACTGGTTATCAAGTCCTTTTGAGCACACCGAACGCCAGATGAACGTGTTGAATTCTAGTAAACATCAAAAATAATTGAACGGTGGGTTTTCCATGATTTCACATCAATATGAGATTGCTTTCTGTGGTTTTAATCATTACACGCACGTTTTAGTGTTTTAAAACACTAAAAACGCATTTGTGAGCATCACGGGAAAATCGTAACTCGAATTGATTTGGAGTCGATTGCTACATTTTACAAAACAATCTATGATCATTTTTCTACGAATTCACGACCATCTGACACCATTTTTCTTGGTTTTGACCCCCCTAACGCATGTTTTTAAAGACTTTGGTATCACTTAAAAGTGATTATCGAGTCATTCTGCGCACGCTACATGTCAGATGGACTAGTTTCTACTCGTACACATCACAAATAATTCAACATTAGTTTTATCATGATTTTACATCAATATGAGGGCACATACTATGGTTTTGATCATTACACACATGTTTTGGTGTTTTAAAACGCTAAATCTGCGTTTACGGGCATCTTCGGAAAACTGTAACTCTGATTAATATGGCATCAGTTCCTACATTTCAAAAATCAATCCATGATCATTTCCATATAATTTCAAGGTCCTTCGATGATGTCTTCATGGTTTTGACTCTTTAACCTATGTTTTTAAAGACTTTAATATCTTTTAAAATTGATTATTGAGTCATTCTGAGCACACCACACAACAGATGGACGTTTTGTCTTCTCATAAACAACACAAATAATTCAAAAGTGGGTTTCCCATCATTTAATGTTTGAGGTCGGTTGCTATGGTTTTGACCATTACACACACGTTTTATGTTTTAAGACACTAGGTAAATATCATTGGATACGTAGGTCCTACATAATAATGGAGATGAATGACTCTCAAACCATCATTTAATTTAATATTAAATAATTACAAACTCATGCAATAAATTAAATTAAAACATCCAATACATACACAGATCTTGGTCAAGGTCATGAATGATCATACATTCAACGAATATACAAAAGTAAATGACTAGCATTCATTTATTTAATTTTCTTTCATTATTAAGATAAACAAACTTGCATTAATTAACTAATTAATTCTCTTTCATTTTAATGATAATCCGATCTTATTTGGAGATACTCATCATTAATGACATACATGCCAAATAAATATACAATAAACTAAACCATAAATAACTCATCATGCATCCACACATCCACAATCATAAATACAAATTCGTCGGTCAACCATAAGCTCAATTATCACATATATATATAGATAAAATATGTCCAACATCCACCAACCCATGACCAATATGTATATCCCACCACCTCTATTGCATCCAACTACCACCATAGCTTAAATCATCATACATGAAATCGACCACATCATGCTATCAACTGAAAGAAAAAAAAAGATACAAATTAGAACTGAACATAATAAATAATAATTACACAATATTAATTGATAATATATATTCATACCATAAAAACAATGACCCATCACAACTGTGTTTTGAAGAGTGTCATGAATCAGAACGATAAACCTCCTCCATACTACCGGTATATGTCACCTATAATATAAACAAGAACATTTTAGAAAAGAAATACAAAACATAATATGCATAAAATATATCCATAATTTTGCACTTAAAATTTGTTATTTTGTTAACGAAACAAATGACATTAATTTTAACATAAAAACAATAATATATTATGCAAAACACTTTGAAAAAAATCAACTTACCTATTTAAGATATGATTCAACACTTGGAGCTCAAAATAGAAAAATATAAAACAATCTAATAAATTTTTAAACTGACATGCATTGTACTTGAAATTACCCAGTAAAAAAATTTAAAGAATTTAATATGATAACATTTCCTATATTTAAAAAATAATTCAACGGTGGTTGTCTTCTGAATTCACATCAATATGTGGTCATTTGCTATGATTTTGACCATTACATGCACATTTTAGTGTTTTTTTTGAGGAAAAGAAAATATGTATTACTGATCAAGCAAACAAGGCCTACAAAGCCAATCAGGAAACGAGTTCACCCAACAATGATCACCCCAAGCTTTCCCAAAACGAGCCAAGCGACGGTCTTTCTTATTTCCATCCCTTTTGATAAAATAAAATGTGCAAGCATCAAAAATATCGGTCAGGGACTAGATCTTTCTCAAGATGAGGCCATAAGGTTGAGAGTCATCTTCCTTTGATAAGAGAGCATTCACCACTTCGAGGCAGTCAGATTCCACCAAAACCTTGAGCCAATTTTTGGAACGGGCAAAAATAATCCCATGGAGGATGGCCGAGACCTCATCTACCACAGAACACCAGAAGTTAGGCACAACCCTACACTGAGCTTCCACAATCTGGCTAGAACTGTTATGAGCAATGATCCCAATACCGACCCTGGAGTAAGAAGAGACCACAACATCTATGTTAATCTTAAGAAAACCCTCAGGGGGGGGGATACCAAGAATGAATTTCATGCCAAGTGTGGCCAAAAGAATGCACCGCCTCGTTGGTCTTCCATCCATTCATCCACTTCAAATCTCTATCCACCCAAAGGCGATCAAGGGTCACCTTAATTTGGAAGATACATTCATTCCGTCGAGTCCAAACCAACAAAGCAATTGTGAAGATAAGCCAAACCAATCTCAATTCCAGAGAAGACACCCAAAAAGAAAAGTTTTGGACCAACCCAATTGAATGGTCAAAGAACCTACCAAAATCCGGCTTCCAAACCTTCCACACCCCTTCCACCCCGTTACAGGAAAGAATTGCATGTAAAGGGAATTCCACTTCTTGGAGGCACAAGGGACAAGTGTCATCCTCCGCCAAGTGTCATCGCACCAGAAAGTCACAGGTTGAAAGAACCCCAGCGCAGACCTGCCACCAAAAAAAATTCACCTTCGGGGGAGCGGCGAGGGACCAGAGGCTCTTCCACCGATTATCAGTAAAGACCTGGGCCAAACCTTGAACCCTCATTTTGTAACCCAAACGAACAGAATATCTTCCATGAGGTTCCCCAGTCTAGCATATCTGGTCAGGGCCCACACCTGGTGTGAGAGGGATACTCAGGATAAGATGATGATCCACTTCATTAAACCAGCACCCAAGCTTCCCCCGGTCCCACTCCTCAAGAGAGTCATCGAGCAGATCACGTACTCTTGCATCTTCGAATCCAGGAACAACCAGTGAGGAAACCTTATGATTAACGCCATCTTCCAGCCATGGATCATTCCAAATGTTAACATTATTCCCATTCGTAATTCTCCAAAATCAGCCCAAATCAATGAGAGATTTTTCTCCCCAAATTCTCCTCCACAAAAAGCTCGGACGTGGCCCCAGCTGGGTGTGAAAGAAGTCAGAATGAGGGAAATACTTTGCCCGTAAAACCCTTGAGAACAGGGCATTTGGATGGGAGAGAAGATTCCATCCCTGCTTCTCCAAAAGAGCCTCGTTAAACCATTTGAGATTCCTAAAACCAAGGTCCCCACAAAATTTTGAGACACACAGCTTCTCCCAAGACATCCAGTGGGAGTTATGTTTGCCATCATGGGTGCCCAACCAAAAATTGGCCAGCTGAGAGTGGATTTGATCGAAAAGAGTTTCTGGGAATTTAAACAATGACATAACATAAGAATGTATTTCTTGAGCCACTTAATTAACGATAACTTCCTTCCTCGACTTGGAAATATTCCTACTAGACCAAAGAAAAATCAGATTATCCACCCTGTCCACAATCGTGGTGAAAACTTTTTTCTTCGATCTACCAACAAGGGTCGGGAGGCCAAGGTACTTGGGATTCTTATCAACCAGTGGAAACCCACACATTCACTGCATCTCCTATCTCTTAGCTTGTGGGACGCATTTACTGAATGATAATTCTGATTTTGAAGCATTAAGGTGTTGCCCCAAATCCTTTTCGTACAGATTAATGATATTTAGCACTACACTAGATTCTTGCGGGGTAGTATGCGCAAAAAGGAGGCTATCATCTACAAATAAGAGATGAGAGATAGGGGGCCATTTCTACATACTGTAGCACCATGGATAGTTCCATGCTCCTCCTCCATCAGGATAAGATGAAAAAAGACATCTACCACCAGAATGAAAAGGTAAGGTGATAGGGGATCCCCTTGTCTCAAGCCTCTCGACGGTTTAAAGCTCGCTGAAGGGGCCCCATTAATATTAATTCTGTAAGAGACATACGTAACACAATTCATGATATGAAGATCCATTTCGTCCCAAAGCCCAGCCTGGATAGGACAAGTTTGAGAAAATGCCATTCAACTCTATCATAAGCCTTCATCATATCTAATTTCATTGCCATGGTGCCACGCTTGGCTGAGGAGTGATTGTTCATAGAGTGGAATAATTCAAAGGAAATGGCAGCATTATCAGTAATGGATCTCTTTGGGATGAAAGCACTTTAGTTATCTGAGACAATCAGTGGGAGAAAGTCCCTATGTCTGGCCACCATGATTTTAGAAAAAATTTTGTAAACCACATTGCACAGGCTGATTGGACGAAACTCTGAGACTTTCTGAGGGCACTGGGTTTTGGGGATAAGAGTAATAAGAGTTTCATTCAGTGATTCAAGAGAGGTTCTGGCTGCCCACACCTCCTTTATCAGGGTCACCACATCAGGCCCAACAATATGCCAAAAGTGTTTAAAGAACAGAGCATGAAACCCATCAGGCCCCAGAGCCTTGGTAGAGTGAATAATATGCAGGGCCCGAAGCACTTCATCATCTGAAATGTCGCTTTCCAAGGAATGATTCATTTCTTATGTAACCAACTTTGGGATGCTTTCAGTCAGACATGAGGGGGTGCAAGTACTTTATGCAGTATAGAGGTTGCTGAAAAAGTTCAGAATAATGGAGTGAATGTCATTGATTTCATGAGAAACTCTCCCAGAAGGATCCTCCAGATGAGCAATATTATTATTCCTTCTCCTTGCAGACGCTCGTTGGTGAAAGAAGTTGGTGTTTTGATCACCATCTCTGATATGGGACTCCCTTTCCCGAAGGAACCAAAAACTCTCTTTCTCCCTCAGATCTTCATTAAGATCCTTTTCCGCCACCACAATATTACTAAGGAAAAAGTCACAACAAGGATCGAAGTGGAGTTACTTTAATCAAATTTCCGCCTCCTTAATATGTCAGTCAAATTCACCGAACCTAGAAGAGATATATTTCTATAAACAAGACGCAACAATGTGGATGTTGGACATGATGCACCGATTCGGTCCCTCCCAAGTTGATTGGACCACCTTTTCACAGTCACTATCATAGAGCCACATACTTTCGAAGCGGAAGGTCCGCATCGTCCCCTTTTGATGCCCTTGTGAGACCGTTGAAAAAATGATTGGGCAGTGGTCAAAGGAGATGGGGGGAAGGTGGACGATAGAGAAGGCATGAAAAAGAGAAGTCCATTCGTCATCCCTAACAAATCTGTCCAACCTTTCTGCCAGACAGTTATCCATTGACCTACCCCGATGCCAGGTAAATGATGAGCCAGAAAACCCAAGGTCATGAAGAGAGTTTGACACAAGAGAAGTCCTAAAATTGTTCATCACAGCATCGCTCTGCAACGTCCCCCTTCTTTTTCATGGGGAGAAAGAACCTCGTTAAAATCCCCCCCCCCCATCAAGAGAGGTCCAGGAAGTGAGTCCCATAGTCGTTTTAAAAGGGCCCAAGATTTGTGCTTATCCTGCCCACCCGACCACCCATAGAAACCAACAAACGTCCAAGGATGGGCTCCTAGGCCCACAACTGTCACAATAATGTGGTTACTTGAGTAATGAGAGATCTTAACCCCAAGATCCTCCTTCCACAAGAGGCAAAGTCCACCAAAGTTCCCCTGTCTTCCAATTGGAAAGACGTTTTTGAAACCAATCTTCAGGCCCCATACGGCTGACATCCTTGCTGTCCAACATAGTTTCAGATACAAAAACTATGTCGGGGAAAAATTTGGAACTCCAGTGATGGAGAAACCGAACCATTCAGGGATTGAAAAGCCCCCGAAAGTTCCAACATAGGATTTTCATTTCCCTAGGTGGGGCTGGGACACACCTGCCGCCGCCTCTAAAATTTCAACAACCCGACCATCGTCTGCCACTTTTCATCTCTTTGGAAAGATCTCAGTCATCCGAGACCCCTCCAAGCATCGTTTATGGTTCCTAGGCTGTGAACTAGGGGGATCCACACCCCTATCCCCGCTAATCATTTTTTCCATGTCCGATGTTTCATGGTATCAGGCAGCATGATCCCGTTCATATAATCAACTACCTGAGGGGTAGTACTGAGGGTAACATCATTTGAGCTAGAAACCAGAACTGGTGAATAGTTACAACACTGTTGTACCCCTAAGCTTGGGTCAGGTAGTTCCTTGAAATGTGCCTGCAGCCTGGAAGATGGAGAGGAAATGGCTTTCAAAACAGTTGGGGCCTGGCGTGGAGAGATAGTCTGCCCCTGCCCTGGACTCTTGTGCATTTCCCCAGGCTCGACTGAGATCAGTGGGCTTCCTAGATTCCTTTCATCCACCCGTGGATCCACATGACTATCACTAAAAACGTGTTTACGAACATCTCAGACAAACCATAACTTAAATTGATGTGACATCAATTCCTACATTTCAAAAATCTATCTACGGTCGTTTTCATCTGATTTCACAGTCACCCGACATCATTTTCTTAGTTTTGACCCCCTAACGCACGTTTTTAAAGACTTCAATATCTTTTGAAACTAATTATTGAGTCATTACAAGAACAATTCACATCTAATAACATGTTTCATGGTCTTACATAAAAAATAATTAAATATGGTTGTCCCATGATTTCACATTAATTTGAGGTTGTTTTTTATGGTTTTGATCGTTACACACATGATTTGGTGTTTTAAAACACTAAAAATGTGTTTACGAGCATCCCACGAAAACCATCATTCAAATTGAAATAGAGATGGTTCCTAAATCTCAAAAATAAATCTATGGTCATTATCCTATGATTTCATGGCCATCTGACATTGTTTTCTATTTTTTTGACTGCTACACACACATCTTAGTGTTTTAAAACACTAAAAACGCGTTTACAGACATCCTGAAAAAATTGCAACTCATATTAACATGAAATTAGTTTCTATATTTTAAAAATTAATCTATGGTTGTTGCTTTATGACTCTAGATCCATCCGACACCATTTTCTTGGTTTTGACACTCGACACACGTTTTTAAAGACTTTGATATCTTCTAAAACTGGTTATCAAGTCATTTTGAGCACACCGAACGCCAGATGAATGTGTTGACTTTTAGTAAACATAAAAAATAATTCAATGGTGGGTTTTATATAATTTCACATCAATATTAGATTCCTTTCTGTGGTTTTAACCATTACATGCACGTTTTAGTGTTTTAAAACACTAAAAATGCATTTGCAGGCATCACAGGAAAATCGTAACTCGAATTGATTTGGAGTCAGTTGCTACATTTTAGAAAAAAATCTATCATCATTTTTATATGATGTCATAGCCATCTGACACCATTTTTCTTGGTTTTGACCCCCTAATGCATGTTTTTAAAGACTTTGGTATCACTTAAAAGTGATTATCGATTCATTCTTTTCACACTACATGTCAGATGGACTAGTTGTCTACTCGTACACATCAAAAATAATTCAACGGTAGTTTTATAATGATTTCACATCAATATGAGAGCACCTACTATGTTTTTTATCTTTACACACGCGTTTTGGTGTTTTAAAATGCTAAATATGCATTTACGAGCATCTTTAGAAAACTGTAACTCTGATTAATATGGCATCGGTTCTTACAGTTCAAAAATCAATACACGACCATTTTCATATAATTTCATGGTCCTTAGATGATGTTTTCTTGATTTTGAATCTTTAACCTATGTTTTTAAAGACTTTAATATCTCTTAAAATTGATTATTGAGTCATTATGAGCACACCACACACCAGATGGACGTTTTGTCTTCTTATATGCATCACAAATAATTCAAAAGTGGTTTTCCCATCATTTAATATTTGAGGTCGGTTGCTATGGTTTTGACCATTACACACACGTTTTATGTTTTAAAACACTAGGTAAATATCATTGGATACGTAGGTCCTACATAATAATGGAGATGAATGACTTGCAAACCATCATTTAATTTAATATTAAATAATTACAAACTCATGCAATAAATTAAATTAAAACATCCAATACATACACAAATCTTGGTCAAGGTCATGAATGATCATACATGCAACGAATATACAAAAGTAAATGACTAGCATTCATTTCTTTAATTATTCTTTCATTATTTAAGATAAACACATTTGCATTAATTAACTAATTAATTCTCTTTCATTTTAATGATCATCTGATCTTATTTGGAGATACTCATCATTAATGAAATACATGCCAAATAAACAGCAAAAAACCAATAATGGAATATTAATTATAATAAATTAATTGAGTGTTTAAAATTATTTAAAACCACTATTAAATTGTCAAACACACAACAATGTGCCAATC
Source organism: Viscum album (assembly GCA_963277665.1). Taxonomy (NCBI): domain Eukaryota; kingdom Viridiplantae; phylum Streptophyta; class Magnoliopsida; order Santalales; family Viscaceae; genus Viscum; species Viscum album. The sequence goes on along the minus strand of OY728144.1, from coordinate 327,226,750 downwards.
AATAAAACGAGGTTTTAATAATTCAATTTTAAAATTTAATGTAATTTTAATTTTATCCATTAATGGGAAACTACATAACGTGTATATCCAGCTACACGCCATGTACCACAATTGTCATATATCCAATTCACACTCCTAGGGATTCAGTATGTTAACTCGGTCAGACTACACGATGTGTACATACCAGCTACACACCCTGTATCCTGCCTGTTGTATGCCAGGTTGGCCCAGTCAACACGTGGTGTGCAATAAAAACACCATGTGTAATTACACTACTACACATATTCCCTTGAAGAGTATGCAAAAAGGATTTTAAGAGTGATAAAAAAGCACTGTTAATTTTAGTGCTGTTAAAGACCTAGCTGGCTGCAATATACTGTTAATATAACAACACACCCAGCAAAAACCTGTAATTTCAAACAATTCTATATACATTTAATTGACATCATGAATACAAAAATATTCTCCCATGATATATACAAAAAACATTGTTGTATACATTTCAAACAACGTTTTATATAATTATATTTACAATTATCCAACAAACAGTTAAATCATTAATGTTTCATCTTTTGACTCCCATAATCCCCTCTCAAAAATGTCCACCCATGGTATCAGCTGCTGAAGAAATAATATCAACCCGAGCAAAAGATTCCGCCTATACAAGAAAACAAATATCATGTTAATAATACTATAAAGAAATAAATTAAACATTAATATGAAAGAATACATTAACAAAATGTCAATTTTTAATAAAAAAGTACACATTTGGAGTTGTACTGGTCACACCATGCATCGTATTGAGGTGGGGTTGATTTCTACATGTCACAAATGAGTTATGGATAATTTTCCTAAAATATAAAAACAATCTGAATGTGTTTGCTTGGTTTTGAGTATGTCATTTGTTCTTTTACTAAAATTAATGTCAATTTTAAATAATGACACATTTGGAATTATACCGGTCACACCATGCATCATATTGAGGTTATATGATTCCTACACGTCAAAATGAATTATAGATCATTGTTTTAAAGTATCAAAACAATACGAATGTGTTTTCTCGGTTTTCAGTATGTTAGTTGTGTTTTTTTACTAAAATGTCGTTTCAAACTTGAAACACGCATTTTGAGTCATACTAGTCTCATCGTGCATCAGTTTGATGTGAGAATACTTCATAAACATCACAAATGACTTATGAATCATTGTCCTAAATTATCAAGATAATCAGAGTGAATTTTCTTGGGTTTCAGTGAGTGAAACATTTTGAGCTAAAATGTCAATTTTAAACTGATAACATACACTTTTAGTCATACCAGTCACACCATGCATCAGATTTAGGTGTGGTTTATTCCTACACATCAAAAATGACTCATGAATTTTTTTTCCTAAATTATCAAAACAACCCGAATGTTTTTTCTCAGATTTCAGTATGTCACTTGTTCTTTTTACTTAAATTAATGTCAATTTTAAATAAAAAGACACATTTGGAGTCATACCGGCCACCCCGTGCATCTTATTGAGGTGATACTAAATACTAGACATTAAAAATGACTCATGGATCATTAAACTAAATTATCAAAACACTCAGAATGCATTTTCCCAGTTTTCAGTTTGCCACTTGTTCTTTTTACTAAAATTAATTCCAATTTTAAATAAAAAGAAACACTTTGAGTTATACCGGACACACCATGCATAATATTGAGTTTCGGTTGATTCCTACACATCAAAAATGAATTTTAGATCGTTTTCTAAAAGTATCAAAACAATCCAAATGCATTTTCTTGATTTTCAGTATGTCCGTTGTGTTTTTTTACTAAAATATCATTTTAAACTGGAAACATGCATTTTGAGTCATACCAGTCACATCGTGCATCTTTTTAACATGATACTTCTTCATTCACATCACAAATAACTTATGAATTACTATCCAAAATTATTTAGACAATTGGAGCGTGTTTTCTTAGTTTTCAGTGAATGTCACATTTTGAACTAAAACATCAATTTTAAACTGATAACATGTACTTTTAGTCATATCGGTCACACCGTGTGTCATATTGAGGTGTGGTTGATTCCTAAATGTCACAAATGACTCATGGATAATTTTCCTAAAGTATCAAAACAATCCTAATGTTTTTTCTTGGTTTTTAGTATGTTACCTTTTCTTTTTTACTTAAATTAATGTCAATTTTAAATAAAAAGACACAATTGAAGTCATACTGGTCACACCGTGCATCGTATTAAGGTTAGGCTGACTCCTATACATAAAAAATGACTCATGGATCATTTTTTCTAAATTATAAAAATAATCCCAATGCATTTTCTCAGTTTTTAGTATGTTACTTTTTCTTTTTACTAAAAGTAATGTCAATTTTAAATAAAAAAGCGACACTTTGAATTATACCGGTCACACCATGCATTATATTGAGGTGAGGTTGATTCCTACACATATAAAATGACTTAAAAATCAATTTACTAAATTAACAAAATAATTTGAATATGTTTTCTCAGTTTTCAGTATGTCAGTTGTGTTTTTTTACTAAAATGTCATTTCAAACTGGAAACACGCATCTTGAGTCATACCAGTCGCATCATGAATCAGTTTGATATGAGAATGCTTTATATAAATCAAAAATGACTTATGAATTTCTTTCCTAAATTATCAATACAATTAGAGCATGTTTTTTTAGTTTTTAGTGAGTGACACATTTTGAACTAAAATGCCAATTTTAAACTAATAACAAACACTTTTAGTCGTACCAGCCACATCATGTGTCATATTGAGGTGTGGTTGATTCCTACATATTATAAATGACTCATAGATCGTTTTATTAAATTATAAAAACAATATGAATTTGGTTGACTAGTTTTCAGTATGTCACTCATTCTTTTTACTTAAATTAATGTCAATTTTAAATAAAAAGACACACTTGGAGTCATACCGGCCACACCATGCATCTTATTGAGGTGTAGTTGACTCCTACATGTGACAAATTACTCAGGGATCATTTTACTAAATTATCAAAACAATCCTAATGCATTTTTCTAGTTTTCAGTGTGCCACTTGTTCTTTTTACTAAAATTAATGCCAATTTTAAATAAAAAGAGACACTTTGAGTTATACCAAACACACCATGCATAATATTGAGGTGGGGTTGACTCATACATATAAAAATGACTTATAGATCATTTTAATAAACTACCAAAACAATCCAAATGTGTTTTCTCGATTTTCAGTATGTCAGTTGTGTTTTTTACTAAAATTTCATTTCAAACAGGAAACACGCATTTTGAGTCATACCGGTCGCATCATGCATAAGTTTGACATGAGACCACTTAATACATGTTAAAAATAACTTATGAATAACTTTCCTAAATTATCAATACAATCAGAGCTTGTTTTCTTGGTTTTCAGTGAGTGACACATTTTGAACTAAAATGTCAATTTTAAACTGATAACAGATACTTTTAGTCATACCAGTCACACTATGCATCATATTGAGGCGTGTTTGATTCCTACATGCCAAAAATGTCCCATGGATCATTGTTATAAATTATCAAAACAATCGGAATATTTTTTCTCAGTTTTCAGTATGTCACTTGTTCTTTTTTACTTAAATTAATGTCAATTTTAAATAAAAAGAGACAATTTGAGTCATACTGGTCACACCATGCATCTTATTGAGGTTCGGTTGAATCCTACACATAAAAAATGACCCATGGATCATTTTTATAAATTATCAAAACAATATGAACATTTTTCTTGGTTTTAGCATGTCACTTGCTCTTTTTTCTAAAATCAATGTCAAATTTAAATAAAAAGAGACACTTTGAGTTATATCGGTCACACCGTGAATCATATTGAGATGTGGTTGATTCATATATATAAAAAATGAATCATATATCATTGTAATAAATTATCAAAATAATTCTAATTCATTTACTTGGTTTTCAGTATGTCAGTTGGGTTTTTTACTAAAATGTCATTTCAAACTGGAAACATACATTTTGAGTCATACCAGTCGCATCGTGAATCGGTTTTATATGAGAATACTTCATACATGTCAAATATGACTTAATAATCACTGCCTTAAATTATCAAGACAATTATATTGCATTTACTTGGTTTTCAGTGAGTGACTTGTTTTGAACTAAAATATCAATTTTAAATTGATAACAGACACTTTTAATTATACCAATCACATAATGTATTGGATTGAGGTGTGTTTGATTACTACACATCAAAAATGAATCATAGATTGTTTTCCTAAAGTATCAAAACAATCTGAATACGTTTGCTTAGTTTTTAGTATGTCACTTGTTCTTTTTACTTAAATTAATGTCAATTTTAAATAAAAAGAGAAACTTTGAGTCATACAAGTCACATTGTATATCAGTTTGAAATGAGACTAATTCCTACATGTAATAAATTATTGAGGTGAAGATGATTCCTACATGACCCAATGTATCAAAAAAAATCTCAACTATCAATGTTACCATTCTTTCCATTTTCTTTCTTTGTCGAACTAGCAACACTACAATGTCAACATTTATCACTTTCCTTCAAGTTCCCTCCACTGCCTATGAAGGAAAGTGATAAATTTCGACACAATAGGGGTGAAAAGTTTTTGGGGGAGAATAATTTTTTGGAATACATTTTCTTTATGAGTATTCAAACATTTAATTTAGATTATGTTAATACAATAGAGAACAAATAATATTATGAGGAAAAACATAATATATAAAAAAACTTTACCTTCTCATTGAATTCTAAGTTACAGCCATGAAGTCTTATCTCTTATGAGTATGAGAATATTTGAATAAAACACCCCAAATTTAACAAAGTAATCCACCTGTATAAGAAAACAATTCTTATGTGAGTAATACTAAAAAGAAGTAAATTAAACATAAATATGAAACAATCCACTACTTATATGGAAGTCACATCTTCATGCTATTTGTGTACATTATTCCATCAGGTATGTTTTCCATTTGTTTCTAAGAATCTTCTTGTGAATATGATTATTTTTTTACAGTCATAGTAGTACTAGAAAAATATAAATACACAAAGGATTATTAAATATTTTAAATGAAATAGTAATTATATTCAAAAATACATATTCAAGGATGCTAGTTTGTTCATGGAATATGATCTCTCTCAGAGATTTACCAATATAATAACCATAATATTTTCTATACTTGTAATGTTGTATAATCCAAAACCCATATTTTTTTGATGATGCCAAAGTATGACATATTTTTGTAAATTGGATTTATGTCCTTAGTACAAGAAACATGCATCGCTTCAGCCACAAGTGTAACTCCACTATTTTTCATGGCACTATCTTCGTCATGTTCATTTGTATAGAATGTATAAACATTAATTACATAACCATTGTAAGACAATACATACACAGTTGGTCTGACAACCAGCAATTGTAGTCATTCTGAAATTGAATTTGGATTTTCATATGAATCCTTAAAAATATGGTCCCAAAACAATCCTATAAATTATTGATTATGTGTATTTGATATCCATATTTTAACCATTTATGGATTTAAATGCCTAAGAATTTATTTGTGAGTTTCAACATATGGGAAAACCTCCAAACTGTTATGAAAAACATAACAGTAGGCCTACTCTCAATATATAATATTGATTGTGACAACATCTCTTCTAGAAATTTCTTCACCCGCAAGCCTCCCAGTGTGATGAGATTTTGGTAGACCAATTTTTTAGACACAAGATAGGTATTTATTACAGAATTCAATGAATTCCTCAACAATATATCACTTTTCAATGTAGCCCTCTGGTTGAATTTGATTTTTGACATACCATTTCAAAATATTTATATATCGTTCAATGGGGTACATCCATCTATAGTGTACATGACCACATAGTTGAATCTCTATCACCAAGTGAACCATCGAATAAACCATAATATTAAATAATGTTGGCAAGAATAACATTTCAAATTCACATAATATGATGACAATTTATCTTTCCATAGTCAAAAATTTCACTGGGTCTATAACTTTTATACATATATCTTTGAAGAAGAAACATAGATTGATTAATATATGACATAAATTCTTGGTAAAAATGCTACGTAAATCTATAGGAATTATATCTTATATCAAAACATGGAACTCATGTAATTTCATACCCTTTAACTTTAAATCGGTCATTAACATGATGTTCTTGATATTCGATGAATACCCATCTGGAACCTTTACATTATTCAAGAAGTTGAAAAACTGATATCTCACCTACCTCTAAAGAGTGTAATAAATTTGAGGAAGAAAAGTTCATTTTTCACCCTTCATTGACACTAAATCTTCTCGTATTATCATGTCAACCATGTCCAACCTGGCCTTAATTCCATCCTTTTTTTTGGGTGAATTTAGAAACATGATGATGACACTATCACATAGATTTTTTTCAACATGCATAACATTAAGAAAATGTATGACGTACTAAAAATTCTAGTATGGTAATTAAAAAAATCGGATCTCTTTTTTCAACCTTCTTTCATAAGGTTTTTCAAAAACAGTTTACCAAAAGCAGTGTCTAAATCTTTTACTTTATCAAACAGTTGATCACCTAATAGTGGAGACGGTGTTATATGTTCTTATAAAATTCCATCGAATAATTTCATCTAAGATCGGTGTTTATGTCACCAAGGTAGAAATTTGTAATATCCTAAAAACACAGTTTTCAATGAATGTTTCAATCTAATTGACTGTGTACCTTGTTCGCAAATAGGACACCCTTGAGTTCCTTTAATGCTATATGCTAAAAAATTTCCATAAGAAGGAAATTCATTTATTGTCCTGTACAATATGGCTCTCAACATGAAATCATCATTTCTATAAGCATTATACAACGTGACACCTGAATACCACAATAATTTCAAATCCTTGATCAATGGTGCCAAATAAACATCAATATCATTACCTAGCTATTTTGGTTCTGATATAAGCATAGATAACATGATGTATTTTCATTTCATGCACAACCACAGTGCCAAGTTATAATTGTTTCCTCTGGAATTGAGGATGACCTCGTTGGTTTAAGGTTCAAACATTCCAAGCGGTTTCTAATGGGTTTGTTCGTAGAACCGAAAACATCCAATGATTCTATATCCATTTGGACCTACTTTCCAAAGGTAGGTGCTCATTAGTTGTGAACTGATAAGGCTTAAGAATTTGCATTGGTCGAGAGGATGGGAGGTCAGACTCATCACACCTTTTTGAGGGGAATTATTGTCTACTCCGGGACTCTCTTTATAGATTTAAGTTATGTTCGTGAATCCTTATTAAATTACCAAGTATAATAATGAGCATTCCTTTAGATCTGACAATCAATGATTGATATGTAGGAAATTTAGAGAATATTTTTGTATGTATTTGAGGTTCTTCATCAATAAATTATCATCTGTATTTTTTAGATATTCTTAGTCAATGGTATCCTTTAATAAATTATATCAAAGTCTCTTGGTTATTATGATGACCATACTGGTTTTAAAGCCACTCAGTGGAGCACTTGAAGTTTATTGTCATTTAGAAGGACATGGATTATTTCAGAGTTGGGATCGTACCCACAGATGGGATACCTACATATCCTTTATTTAAAAAAGGAATCATAACTCATGTAGTTCGAGTAAGATAATATGATGTTTATGCATGATTTGATGGCTCAAAGAAAGATTTCATGATTACTTTTACACTCTAAGCTCATGTGAGTCATGCTCGGTGTGAGAAACAAGATGTATTGGTGAAACTAGACAATTTTTCCACAAAAGATGAAATCATAAGAAATGATGTGGGGCTTATGTATGTATGACTTCCCAAATAGATAGATATTAGGACTTATTTTAAAGAAGAAGTCCGAGAATAGGGTCCATAAAGGTATATGTGCTTTTATGGAGATTTGGATACTCTAACTTGGGGTTTACTCTTGAGGAAGATTCCCAAATTAGGAGGGACTTATGATTGGGTTTTATTCCTAAGAAGGAAGCCCAAAATCAAAAGTAAATTAAGACTGGTTAAGAGAAATTAAGACAGGAGCTTACTACTGAGAAGGAAGTCAAGGTTAAAGGGATTTGAAAACTGGGGCTTACTCCTAAGGAGGAGGCCCAGGTTAAGGGAATTTTAGATTTAAGTTATTTGGGGCTTACTCCTGAAAAGGAAGCCCAGGTTAAGGGAATTATAGTTGGGTCTTACTCCTGAGGAGGATGCCCAGATTTGGGAAATTATGATTGGGGCTTACTCCTAAGGAGGATGCCCAGGTTAGGGGACTTGGGGCTTATTCCTAAGGAGGATGCCCAAATTTAGAGAACCTGGACTAGGGATTACTCATGAAAGGATGTCCCAGGTTAAGGATTCTCTCATCTTCAAAGGATGAGGTTGAATGAATTAAATCTATAACCTTAGTGACATAAAGATGTGTAAATCACTAGGTTTTGAGAGATGTTCCACAGAATTCCTTTCAGATAAGGAAGACAACAAAGAAACCACACCATAAATGGCTTTGAAGAGGGTTTTGAAGGTTGAATCTTGAATAGTAGAGGTGGATAGACATAAGAGAAGTGAAATGGGCAGGAAGGGCACCCAAAAAGAGAGGGGCGTGCAAGTCTTACGTGGGAATGCAAGTCCTGGTCACGCAGGTGTACCTGCGCGACACATGGGTACTTGTGCGACGGTCAACCCTTAAGGTAATACTTGGGAGAGACTTGGCTCAAGCCCTTAGTATTATCCCTAGGGGCTTCCATAAGGGTGGCACGCAAGTTTTGTTGAAGGGATAAGGCGGCGCGCAAGTGTGGCCATTTCCCTTAAGGGCTGACCACTTAGGCGTGCAAGTGTTGACGAGTTTCAACACTTAGGACTTACTCCCCCTCTTTAGATCTTCAGTTCTAGGTAATAAATTACCGTATAAGTGTTCGAAAGCTTTGAGAAGAGACTAGGGTGTCGGGAGCTCAAATATGAGTTTCTAGAATTTTATGTTCTTTTGAAATGGGGGGCCCACCAGGGGTATTTATTGGCTGGTGAATCCCCTGATAGAAATTCAAAGAGGGTGCACAAGTCACCTGTGCGACCACTAGGCAGCGCACAAGTATACTTGCGCGACTTTGGTGGAACTTGCACGACCCAAGTGCAAATGAATCTTTGTTCATGCCTTTGTCAATTTTTGATGTTTCTTCAAAGGATGAATCACTTTGGGTTCAAGGTTTTTCCCTTTTCATTCATTTGGACTCAGTGATGGAAAGGAGCGTCAATAAAAGTCCCCCCTTAGAGTTGGATCCGAAAGAAATGAGTATGTGACTCTGAGGTAAAGAAGAAAACCAAGGAACATGTGGCGCGAAAGTGTTGAGCACGTAGATGGCGTCGTGCAAGTTCGAGTCACACAAGCATCGGCGTAGAGGGTTGTCAAGAAGATATATCGAATGATCCCACATGTAATTTGGAAGATTATGGACATGAGTGTTATCCTTCATCCTATTAAAAATAACTTCTTATTACATCTCTAATCATGATCGGTTGAAATGTGCAATTCTATCTGAGCAAGCTGCTGAACTTCCAATGCCTGAAGGGGGTATAGAAAACCCTACTATTGTAGAGACATTAGCTCAAGTGGAGCTAAACCCCATAGATATTCCTCAAACTCACTCTGAAAATCCTGTTGAAGCTAGGAAAGATGGGGAGGAGCCTTCTCAAGTTACTGATCTACCATTGGGTAAGAGATAACAATTTTTTTTGTGATTGTGCTTAATTTACAAGACAGCCAATAAAATTTTGTTATCCTTTGAAATTAACCAAACTTTCAATTGATTCTGTAGGGCCATCAATTTCAGTGGCTAGATCTGGAGGTGAAGCCTCAGCCTCCACCCCAACATGAATAGGGAGTGAAGAAACATGGGTTATGGGGGAAGGAACAGAACAAGGCACTTCCCTAAGTGCATTATTCCCGGATTACATTCCCCCCTGTGACAGTGATGCTGATTCAGATCCAGAGGTACAAAAGGCACTCCAATTTTCACGATGCAAGGAATGGAAGAAAATAAGGAAGATCATATCCAAAGTGCCTTTAGAAGAGCTATCGTCGAAGATCCCGCGACTGTCATACCTATTTGTCATGCTGGGACTTGGTGATTTTGGATATCAAGAGATCCATGCCGTAATGAAACAAGTCATCTTAAGGAGGGAACAGAAGCAAAAGTGCCATCAAGATTTGACCAGGGTGAGGCTGTCATCCAATCTCAGCGAATTTGAGGCTGCAGTATCCTGAGCTGAGGCTGATTATGCTGCCAAGATAAAGGAGCTGAAGCATAAGATCAAAGATAAAGTTGTCCAGCAGATGCACCTTCAACAACAGTTAGATTCTGTTACTGGGGAACTTGACCAACTGAACAATTCACCAGAAAGAGCTCAAACGAATGGTATGAAAGCCATTGCAGATGCCAAGAAAGCACTCCATCAAGCTGAAAAGAGTGAAGTTGGTCGAGTGCATGAGCTTCAAGTGGCTGCTGATGAAGCTCAGGATACTGTAAATAAAATGAAGACTTATGTTGACAACCTTTTGTAATTCTTGGAAAAGATAAGAGACTCCAGTCTGTGGATGTTCTTCTAATTCTTGTGCATCAAATGAAAAATACTTTCATCTTCAATCATTTGTGCATGCACTCTTTTACTACCTGCTTTAAATTTTTATCTAATCCAATGAGCCTAGTAAACATAGTTTGATTTTTTCTAGGATTATTATAAATAACCCTACAAACTTTGAATCTTTTAATTGCTCAATATTACCTAAATCATACGAAATGTATTTTTAGTGATCCGGAACTTGACTTTTGTTCAGAGTTCCCTTGAATTTTTTGGGCAGTTTAAAGTCATGCACGTCAGACATTAAAAGGCTAATGTTTAAGGTCGAAATAGCTTTGACCGAATGGACTAAAGTTGAATCAATTCCTTGACAATTTATCTGAAAACATATTACCACACTCAAGTATGAGGGAAAAATGTAAACGATGACTTAAGAAATTTTGAATATGAGGAATGATATGAAAAATGGATAAAAGGCATTAGAAGAAGTATTTCCCAAGAATGAAGTTACCACTATTTAACAAACCCGTTAGGGGGTTGAATTATGTAGGGCCGCCTAAGGGCATTGGATGCATAGTCAAATAATAGCATCTTTTGGCTGACAGGTCCGTTATGTAGACTACTTATACAAGGCCGCCTAAGGGCACGTGATACATAGTCAGGAAAAATAACTCTAAAAAATTTACTTTTCTACTACTAAAAAGCCAGTGGAAGTTTATGGAGATTCAAATTTTCCAAAGTATAGAGTTTGCTGTATGGAGAGAGGTACTTGAATATGGAGAAGATATTTCCAAACAAGATTGTCTAAGAACTAGATGAATGTTACTCCTGCGAAGGTCTGACCCAAACATAGGGAAGAGAAATATAAACCATAGACTTGAATACTTTCAGATCATGAAAAAGAGTATGGGACAAATATGTTAAGGATGGCCATTTTTGCGGATCCCTAATATTATCGTTAAGACAAATAAGCACAAAAGAGGTTTTCCTCCCAAGAATGAAGTTACCATTATTTAATAAACCCGTTAAGGGGTTGAATTATGCAGGGCCACCTAAGGGCATTGGCTGCATAGTCAAATAATAGCATCTTTTGGCTGATAGGTCCGTTATGTAGATTGTTTATGCAAGGCCGCCTAAGGGCACGTGCTGCATAGTCAGGCAAAATAACTCTCAGAAATTGGACATTTTCTGACCAGAAGTCAAGAAAAGGGTTATGAAGATCTTAAAATATTTAAGGTTAGGATTATGACACATAAAAATGGGTGTTGTCCAATGTATGTAGAGATACACAGATCAATGCTAACCATAATCATGTTGTGGCTGGGTCCTGAATTGAGATGTTGGACTTCACTACATATCTCATTAGAATGAGAATCAAGCCAAATGTAGTTCTTGAAATAAAGTTTAATGTCATGTGGGATGATAGTATAGGAAATATTATTTTAAGGTCATAGAGCTCGGACCATTATAAGGAATACACAGTGTGTGTTTTCACAGGGACTTTTCAGCCAGGGGACTGAAAGTGGAATTTGGGGTTAGGACCAAAAGACTTGGGGCTAGATTCTAGGGAAACTTGAACATTCCTATGTATCCCATAAGGATGGGAATCAATACGCACGTAGTTCTTGAAATACCCTATGTACAGATTTGGTTTGTACAAGTGAAGGGTGAAAAGGGGACTTTAGTGCAATGATGGTTTGACCCAAGATAAAAGGTTCGGGTATTGACATGTATGCACGTAGTCTTTGGAATATAACATTATTGAAGATCAATGTAAATAATGATTCCCTCTTAGGTGAGGGTATCAAATAATGTTGTAGTTTATTGTTGTACAAGACAAAAGTGTTGTACAGTTTAACATCATATAGCAAGGACAAAGGTGAACCAATGTAAAGAGATTGATTCTGTGGGTGGCTTCACGAATCAACATCGTATGAGATGGAGGTGAACCGATGTGAATATATTGGTTTTGGGCTTGAACCTTGGGAGGTTTCCTATGTACCCATCCTAGAAGACAAGGATCAAAGTCCACATAGTTCAATTGAAGAATGAATTGGTGATCAAGTTGTTTTTTTGAGAACAATGATCTAAAAAGAAAGTGTTGGGACTTACGCATGATTAGTGGCCCAGAGAAGGTGTTATGGTTGAAGTTTACTCTAAGATCATATGAGTCATACTCAGTGTGAGAAATAAGAGTTAGCAACAACCCTAACAATGCACAGTTTAATGTCATGTAGGACATATGAAGGGACTATGCAGTTTAAAGTCTTGCAGTGAGGACTATTGGTGCTACACAATTTAATGTCATGTAGCAGGGACAAAATACAATTTAACGTCATGTAGGACGTATTATAGGGACACAGTTTAACATCATGTTGGATGTGAACACAGTTTTGCGTCATGTTGGACAATAAGGGTGTTGTACAGTTTAGCATCCCGTAGCTAAGACGATGGGGACAATACAATTTAACGTCATTTTGGATGAAAGGGGGACTGTGTAGTTTAATGTCATGCAGTAAGGACAAAGAGGACACAGTTTAACATCATGTTGGACGTATTAGGGATTTTTTTCACAGTTTAATGTCATGTTGGACGAAAGGGATGCAAATAGTTTAAGGTCATATGCATGGACCGTTGATGGTGCAGTTTAACGTCTTGCTGGACATAAGGGACTATGCAGTTTAAAGTCTTGCAGCAAGGACAACATAGTTTAACGTCATGTTGGACAATAAGGGTGATAATAGTTTAAGGTCATATGCATGGACTGTTGATGGTTTAGTTTAATGTCTTGCTGGACAATGATGCGAATAGTTTAAGGTCATATGCATGGACCGTGGATGATGCAGTTTAATGTCTTGTTGGACAATGGTGCGAATAGTTTAAGGTTGTATGCATGGACCGAGGATGATGCAGTTTAACGTCTTGATGGACAATGGTGCGAATAGTTTAAGGTCTTATGCATGGACTAAAAATGGTGTATTTTGTGTTTATACAAAATACTTCTTTAGAAATCTGGAATTGGTTGGAGTAGTGATGAGTTCTCCATCCACTGAGATTAAAGAATAAGCTCCATTGGAGTAGACCTTATGTAATTAATAAGGTCCTTCCCATTTTGGCTCAAGCTTGGGAGGTTTCTTTCCTAGTATCATTGGAGTTCTGAGAACAAATACCAATTGTCCATGAATGAATGAACGGAGATGAACTTTTTTGTTGAAAGCTCATGCTATTCAATTCTGATAGACTTCCAAGTGATGCAAGGTGCACAATCTTTTCTCATCTAATCGTTCCAATTAATCTAATCACTTTTGAGATTGTTCATCTGTAGATGACTGATCAAAAATGGCTACTCTGAGTGAAGGTAATTGAACTTCAATGGTCAAGACTGCTTCCGTTCCATATACCAGTGAATATGGAGTTGACCGTGTTGCAGTGCGGGTGGTGGCCTGATAAGCCCATAAAGCATGAAAGAGTTTATCTGGCCATGATTTCTTATCTTTATCTACCATCTTTTGCAGTATTTTTGACAGTCTTATTGAAGGATTCTATCTGGCCATTGGCCGCTGCATGATACCGAGATGAATGATTGGATTTGATGTTGTATTCTTGATACAACTTCCTCACCTCGGATGAACAGAAGTTAGTGCCATTGTTTGTCAATATGGTATGAGGGACACAAAATCTGGTAATGATGGTAGAATTGATGAAGCTAATAATGAATTTAGAACTGACTTCTTTGAGGGGTATTACCTCTGCCCATTTGGAAAAGAAGTCAGTAGCAGTAAGAATATACTTAAACTGCTTGGCTGTAGCCGAAGGGTAAGGTCCCACCACATCCATTCCCCATGTGGAAAATGGCCATGAGTATTTAGCTGTATGAAGCAAATCTGGGGGCTGATGAATAAAGTTGGCATGTACTTGGAAAGAATGAAACTTCTTTGTGAAATCAACACAATCTTGTATCATTGAAGGCCAAAAGTATCCAAGCCTTCGAATTTGATCAGATAGGCTATGTACAGACTGGTGGGCACCACCGACTCATGCATGCACTTCTTTCATGACAACCACTATCTCTTCACCGTCAATGCATCTGAAGAGAACTCCATCAAAACCACGCTTGTAGAGAATTTTCTCTGGGTGATCTGGGCTATCATAAAGAGTAAAATTGACCACACATCTCCAGACCTGTTCTTTGTCGGCTCTATCAGGTGGTAGTGTTCCATTTTGAAGGTATTCCCTGATAGGTGTCATCCATCATGTAGTATGACCATATGGTTCAGAGATGGGACTAATTTCATTAATTTACTCTGTTCTGGTTTGAACATAAGATGAAATTGTACGACGGTGGGAAATACTGATGGCTGTCTCGTCCCGATTTGGTTCTGCCAGAGCTGTGACTATATTAGCCAGTGCATCATCGTGAGCATTTTGTGATCTCAGGACATAAGAAAATGTCGGTTCCAAAGGAAATTACGTTATTAACTCCCTGATGTAATCATACAAAGGTATTAGTTCTTCTTTTTTGATGGCATAATCCCTATTGAATTGTTTGATTACCAGGTCTGAATCACCTTTCACCTTTAAGTGATTCACTTATGCTTGAAACGCCAACTCCAACCCTGCGATGATATCTTGTTATTCTGCTTCATTATTTGTACCACCTCCCAAAAATGAGAAGGAATAGGGTAACATTACCTTTTCTAGAGAAATGAGCACAATTCCTAACCCAACTTTGTTGAATTTATGATTTTTCATTTTCCTTCCTGTTGGACTTCTGGAATCACCATCAAAGTACATTTCCCATATTTAAAGACTATCTTGAATAAAGAAGACTTCTTCATCAGGAAGTTCAATATTTGAAGGTGTATCTTCTAATGAAGGGTGTTCAGCAAGGAAATCAGCTCGATCTTGGCCCTTTATTTCCTTTTGAGATACATATTGAATATCAAATTGCTGCAAAATAACTGCCCACATTTCCAGACGTCCTGTAAGCATTGGATGACTAAGGATGAATTTGAGCGGGTTATTGCGAGATACCAATTGGACCTCGTGATGTTGCAGGTAGTGTCTCAACTTATGAACTGCAAAGATCAATTCTAGGCAACACTTCTCAATATTTTAATATCGGGTTTCTACTTCAAGCATCGTCTGACTGAGATAGTAGAGGCTGTTTTCATTCCTAGAATCATTCTTCTGAGCAAGGAATACACCCAATGATAGCTCTAAATCTGTCACATAAAGGATAAGTGGCCTTCCTTCAATAGGTGACCTTAATACCGGTGGACTTAAGAGATATTTCTTGAGGATATCGAATGCTTCTTGACATTCTTTAGTCCACTGGTAAGTGACTCCCTTCTTCATCAATTTGGTGAAGGGTGAACTTTTGCCTGCCAAATTGGTGATGAAACGCCGAATATAGGATAAGTTTCCTTGAAGTCCTCTTAATTCTTTCAAATTTAGAGGATGTGACATACCAAGGATTGACTTTTTCTTCTCAGGATCGACTTCAATACCACGATGGCATACAAAAAAGATGAGAAATTTTCCTGATGTTACCCCAAAAGCACATTTTAAGGGGTTCATCTTCAAATTGTGTTGTCGAAGTTGGTGGAATATAACTTCCAAATCAGCCAAGTGATTAGAACATTTCCTGGATTTAACCACCAAATCGTCCATATAACATTCAAAAAACTTCCCTAAAAAGGGTTTGAAGATACGATGCATGGCACGCTGATATGTTGCGCCCACATTCTTTAGGCCAAATGGCATTACTCGATATCAAAACACACCCTGAGGGGATATGAAGGCTATATATTCTTCATATTCTGGATCCATTTGGATTTGATTATACCCGGAATATCCATCCATGAAGGAAATTGCTTCATAGCCAGTTGTTGCATCAATTAAGAGTTCTGTAATCGGAACTGGAAAATCATCCTTAGGACAATACCAATTAAGATATCTGAAATCAATGCAAACTATAATTTTTCCATTCTTCTTCTTCATAGGGACAATATTAGCCAGCCATTTGGGATATTGAACTTCTCTGACGAATTTATCTTTGATAAGCTTATCCACTTCAGCTTAAATTTTGGAAGCATAGGTTGGGTGTGTTCTTTTTGCGGCTTGCTTAAATCCTCGATGTTCTTCTGGAAAACCCGAACGATGAGTAGCAACATCAGGATCAAGCCTTGACATATCTGTATAGTTCCAAGAAAATATATCTTTATTTTTCTTTAAAAATGAAATATACATCTCTTTCTCTTCAAGAGTCATGTCCGAACTAATTAAAGTGGGGCGTGGATCTTCTTTTGTACCCAGATTTATTTCTCTGAGTTCATCCACGGTGGTAGAGATACCCTCTTCAAATGCTGGAGGAGCATCCCTGATATTTTCCTCTTCTTCTTCAACATGTATTATTTCTTCTATTTCTACTTTCATAGTAGATAATGAAGCAGAATTTCCATGATCAGGAGAGATGTTAAAATTTGAACATCTTGAAGAAGAGGCTTCCATTTCTGACCCTATTGATGATGAAAGGTCTTCCTTGGGTAATAAAGAGGAGATGATGGATTGATAATTGACATCATCGTTCACCTCTGACATTGATATAACTTATTCTGGCCTAGTTGGAGAAGTATAGACTTGCTGGATTTCAGCAGATGAAATGAAGACATCCTCATTTGAGCTTTCATCATTGTTTGGTGAATCACCAATTTCTCCCATGATGTCTGGCTTGATTGCCGTAATCGAAATTATGGAAGTTTCTATAAGAGTATTTTGATTTGGGTCTATTCTATCAATTTGACTGATAGGAAACAAATAATCTGTACTCACATGTGTAAATGGATTTACTGGAATCTTTTCACTACAAAAAAAACATGGTTTAGCGGCGGTTTTTTGGCGGCGGTTCACAAAACCGCCGCTAAACCTTTTTCGGTGAAGGTTTCGCGGCGGTTTTTAATAAACCGCCGCGAAACCCGATTTATTTTACACAGCCGCCGACCCTTTCCCCCTTCCCCTTCGCGATCCCTAACCCTCGCGCTGCCGGGGACTCCCCACCCCCCGCGCTGCCCGCAGCCGGCAACTCCCCACGCCCCCCGTGCCCTCGCGCTGCCGGCGACTCCCCACGCCCCCCGCGGACGGCGACTCCCCACGCCCCCCGCGCCCTCGCGGCCGGTGACTCCCCACCCCCTCGCGCTACCAGTGACTCCCCACGCCCCCCGCGGCCTTCGGCGACCCCCCTCACCTGATTTGTGAGGTAAATAACCATTGTATTTGTTGATGATGTTGTCCTTAATTTCAACTAAATGTTTAAATTTTTTTAATTACATTGAATTTCTGACATGTATTATGATGCCTTTTGAACTGATCTTAAGGATCATTTCATGAACTTTATTAAGAGAACATTGTCAATAGAAAAGTGTTGAATATAAATGTGGGTGATGTTTTGATTAATAATTATTTTGATAATTGAAGAAGGATTATTTTGAGATTATTTTAATTTACTTATTTGAGGGTTTAGAATAATATAATAATGAAGTTTTACTATGTTTTTTTATAGAGTTTTTCTAAAACATTTTTTCCAATGCAATGCCAACAGCCCAAGATAGCCTAATATATCATAAAGTTAGCATGCCAACTCAATGGAAATTTCATGGATAATTTCCAAATTTAGAGAAACATAACTAGTATATGGTGAACCCATGTGGCGTGTAAGGATTAGAATATATGCAGGGTTGAACAAATAGGTGATAGAGTTTGTAACTATGTTTAGGAGCCAACCCCAGTGTTATGGTTGGAGGGTATAAGGAACGAACATTCTTATTATAAAAAAACCTCCAATGATAAAAAATGATTTGGGTCAAATTTTATGTGGGGAATTGTTCCTCCACTTAAAATGTTATGAAAATAGAATACTCTATATGATTTATCTGATCAACAACACTGAATATAAATTCCTATTATCCTCAACCTTCAACATAGGGTTTTCATTTTGTAGACTGTATTCAAATTCAAACCCCATGAAATATCATCAGAATAAAATTGAAGCCTTTAAAATCTGGTATGTATATAATTTCAAATACAATGAATAGGATTTTGTTAAGATACAAAGTTGGTATGTGGGGAAGATTTGGGAATGGATATTATTAATAGAACATGAACATACTTCACATCATTTGAAGGAAAGTGACATCATTTCTACACAGACATAATATTTTAATGTAAAAAACCTATGTGAGGTAATGATGAGGTCCCCCAATGAAAAAATGGTTTAGTAAAGAGGAACACATACCATTAATTATAGTTTAACATGAATCTTTGTCAAGATTCAATGAGAAGTTATTATGAGAATGAGGTTACATTTTCTGAATGAAAATTCCATGTTAGTATTGGTTTCCATAATTTTATTTAAAGGTAGCATATTAAAAATCCATTTCAATTAATATTTTTTATAATATTATTTCCAAGAAAATATTTTTATACAGTTATATTTTTCCATAATATAGTACATGAATCAATGGAAACATATTTTTTAGTGATGCCTTATATTATTGGTTAAACCAAATTTTTTGGACTAACATGTGTTAATCACAAGTAATATAGCCTATAAATACACTATGATTCATCTGTTAAGCATTATTATGAATTATCGATAAGAGATTGTTGATATCATTAAAAGAAAACCCCATCATTTCACTCATTGAGTCTAAAGATGTATGTTAAATACTATGAAAAACATCATGATTGAGAAACTCGATTACTCCATAAAGCATTGTTCCTATGAAAATTAATTTAAATATGTTTTTATATGAAAAGTGTATACTACATGTAGGGGTTATGTGAATTAATTTCTACGAAAAGTACATGTATGAAAGATTGTAATATGTGATTGAGGTGTTTAGAAAAGTGTAGTATATTATAATAGCATGAATTTTATAGATCAATAAAACAAATTTAATATATTTTTTTTTGTAGTACCATGAATCAAATTTGAGAAGCTATGGTAATAATTTTCATAATGAATAATATTTAGAAGATTAAAAGTGAGAAATATTAGTAGTTTTGATTGTGATTATCAATGTTAATGTTTTCTAAGAAGATAACTTATAATATTTATCTTATCTTTAAGGCTCAAGGAGAAATATATTTATCAAAATTTGAAAGGGAACCCAATATTCAAGTGTTATCATTATTATTTTATTTTAATCCATTTTGTATCGAGAATTTTTAAGTCATTGTTCCAGTGTAACTTTGGAAAGAATAGTGTGAATTTATTTTATTAATGATTCTTTGGTGGGATCACCTCTAATCATAGTGTATAATATATGTTTCGAGAATCAAAACAATAAAAAAAAGTATTAGGCTGACATTAGTATTAAACATAGTAAATATATTTTGTCCATGTGCTATTCATTTTTACTATATTTGGGTAAGGAAAAGTAGTTATAATAGTTGATTAGATTATAATAGGTCAACAATGGTTATTTTTAAAAGAAATATAAGATATAAAAAGTTACTAGTGATTAAACCCCCTTCTCTATGGTGAAACATCTCCTCAGGCTCTTCAATTGGAATCAAAGTGTTTGATCCCTCAGTTAAGCACCAAGAAGTACTGAATAAGGATACAGGAATTTTTTAAATACTATTGGTGTTCTTATGTCTAATGAATAGAACTATCAAATTTGTAAGAATAGGATATCCATGTCTCTAATCACTTATCCATGAAGTTAATGATTTATAAATAGTAGGATCCCCACCTATTGTTGAAGCTGATATGATGACATTTGTTAAAAAATGTAATATGGGATTTGACGACAAAGATCAGAATTTAAGTTTGATGTCTCTTTTAGAAAAATTTTACACAATAGGATATAGGGCACTATAATTACTTGTAAATTGGGGAATATTGGAATGTAGTTATGAAGCTAATGTGAAATTCAACGATGTCGAATTGAAAATTTATTGAAGAAAATTTAAGGAAATAAATATGGACGGAGAAGAAAACATAGATGACTACTTTTCAAGAGTCAATGAAATTTCCACTAATATTGTAGAATGTTTAGACAATTTCAGTGATTCAATTATTGTAAAAAGGATGACGAGAAACATTCCTAGAAGGTTTAATCTACTAGAATTAGAGTTCTTATTTGTATTTGAGGAATGAATGTCAAGCTTCAGACTGGTTGTAGGTTCCACGTTATTGGTTTTAATAATGTTTCAATGTCTAAGACAACCCTTGAATAAAAAACTGGTTCCTTATATGTCGATGGTTGAAGACATGATTATAAATGTCTGACTTGTAATAATCAAACCTCGAGAGGTGACACTTCGATGAATAAAGTGAACATAGTGACCCTCTTTATAGTTGGTTGTGTATGAAACCATTGAGAAACATCATTCCTCTTGGAGGACATCTAAGGTCAAGCCTAAACAATCACATAATGTCTCAGGTTTAAAATGCATTATGATCAGTTTCGATCACACATCAATGGGGTGTTGTTTGAGGCAACATAAATGTGTGATCGATAGTGTTATGATAAGTGTGTAGCCCGATATTCTTATTGCTCCTCAATGAGGTGTTGATGCTATCTCCTATGGACCAGACTTGTTCTGTTGGTCTGAAGTGGTAAATGTGATCAATGAATCATCTTTATTATATTATGCATACTTTATGATCAATGGTTCATCTTTATTATATTATGTTTCTGTAATCTTACACTATCGTATATTTTTGTGTAGGCACATTGTGATATACATGGATAAAAGCTGGATCACATTACCGAGGAACACACCTCAATATGTTAAGGGTTTGAATGAGTTTTTAGATTTTGAAATTTCTAATCGATCCATTTAAGGGAGAATAAGATGTCCATGTCCTAAATGTAAATTTAGAACATGGTTGAAGAGGGATGCAGTTTATGAACATTTAACACTGAAGCAATTCCCTGATCAATATTTGTGTTGGATTTGGCATGGAGAATTAAACAATACAGAAAGATTGAGGACTGATGTTAATCCACAGAATGAGGTCCCAAGTTTGTCGCCAATGGAAAATGAAATGCAAAACTTCATAAATGATGCATTCGGCACTGCAAGACACCACTATGAGCATCAAAACATATCAGAACAACCAGAAGATGATGCTACAAATTGCAACGTGACAAGTGATGTTTTTGAGACTGTAACACAAGCAGATCAAGATTGTAACATATCATTGGATCCTCCTCTTGATTCTATGGAGCCAAATGTAACGGAAAAATTCAGTGAGGAAAATGAGTTTCATGATTTAGTTGACGATGGAAATCAAGAGTTGTATAGTGGGTGTTTGAAATATTCAAAGCTTTCATTTCTGCTGAAGTTGTACCATATCAAATGTATTTGTGGAATTACAAATAAGGCAATGTCTATGTTATTGGAATTGATTCGTGATACATTTCCTGAAGCAAAAATCCCAGAATCTTTTTATGAGATGAAAAAAGTTGTAAACAAGCTTGGTCTGAATTATACAAAAATACATGCGTGTCCCAATGATTGTATGCTTTACTGGGGAGAGGATTCAAGTAGATAGAATTGTAAGAAATGTTCTTCTTCTAGATGGCAGTCAAAGGGTAATGTTGGAAGTATGACTGAACATAATTTCATGGAGAAGAAGAAAAGGAACACACCTGAAAAAGTTTTTCCTTACTTTCCTTTGAAGCCTCGATTGCAAAGATTATTCATGTCATCAAAAACCGCCGAACACATGAAGTGGCATGCTGTAGATAATAACAATGATGGGTTAATGAGACATCCACAAGATTCCCAATCGTGGAAGACATTTGATTCATTACATCCAGATTTCTCAGCTGATTCTAGGAATGTTCGATTGGGATTGGCTGCCGATGGATTCAACCCATTTGGGACTTTGAGTACGAGTTATAGCATTTGGCCAGTTGTTTTGATCCCTTATAATCTGCCTCTGTGGATGTGTATGCAACAAACATCTTTTATCATTTCGATGATTATTACTGGAAAACAAATGCCTAGAAATGATATTGATGTATACCTGAAGCCTTTGATTGAAGAATTGCAGGAGTTATGGAGCAACGGTGTTGAGACATTTGATGTTTCTTCTAAAACAATGTTCAAAATGCATGCTGCTTTAATGTGGACCATTAGCAACTTCCCTGGGCTTGGGAATTTATCTGGTTGGAACACTTATACGGGTTTGGCTTGTCCCGTTTGTAACTTTGATTTCGAGCCCAAACGGCTACCTCACAGTAGAAAATGGTGCTTCTTGTGCCATCGAAGATTTCTTGATGCATCTCATAGATTTCTACTGAACAAATCAAAATTTCATGGTTCCATTGATCGTAGACCACCTCCAAAGTTGTTAATCGGTTCTGAAATATTGACATAGCTTGAAAATGTTAAAACAGAATTTGGGAAGGTTCATCATTTGAATGATAGCGGAAAATGAGTGCGAAGTGCATCGTCAAGTGAAATCAGAACGCAATAATGGAAGAAAAAAAGTATATTCTTCAAACTTCCGTATTGGGAATTTAATTCTTTGTGCCACAATCTTGATGTGATGCATATTGAGAAGAATGTATGTGATAATTTGATTTTCACATTACTTAATGAACATGGAAAGTCGAAGGATCATCTCAATGCTCGCAAAGACTTACAAGTAATGAACATAAAACGTGATCTCTGGCCAGATGAGAATGAAAAGTATGCTCCGGCCATTTTTTCAATGAAAAATAGGGATAAAGATACGTTCCTTCAAATTTTAAAGAATGTGAAGGTATCTAATGGGTATTCGAGTAACATCTCGAGGTGTGTTGACTTGAATAATCGTAAGTTATATGGATTGAAAAGTCACAATTCACATATTTTGTTACAACAGTTACTACCATTTTCATTGCGTACATTATTACCTAAAAAAGTTATTGTTGTTGTACTCCAATTCTGCACATTTTTCAGGCAATTATGTGAGAAATATCTACATCCATTTCAGCTTGACAACCTACAGGAGAGGTTTGTATTGACCCTTTGTGCAATGGAGATGATCTTTCCTCCATCGTTTTTTACTGTCATGATGCATTTAACTGTGCATTTGGTTGACGAAGCTAAATTAGGAGGCCCCGTTCATTATCGATGGATGTATCCAATTGAGAGGTATTTTATTTATATGTTTCCAGTTAAGTAAACAATTTTTGGCATTTAAATAAATGCATAATAATATTATTTTTTTTCACAGATATCTTGGGAATTTGAAAGCATACGTGAGAAATAAAGCTCAACCAGAAGGCTCTATTGCTGAAGACTATTTGGTCGAGGAGTGTCTCACCTTTTGTTCCAGATATTTGGATGATATTGCGACAAGATTTAATCGAGTTGGACGTGTTGACGACACATCAACTCATTCTCAAATGCATCAGAAATCAAAAATATTTCCTGCTATTGGCCGATCAGTTGGGAGGACCTCATACGCGACACTAACAGAATTGGAATTATTACAGGCACATAGATATGTGCTGCTGAATAGTGAAATTGTAGATCCATTTATTGAAGAGTTGAGGATACAAACAAAGAGACGAATGAGAGGCCGAACACGAAATGAAAAAGATGTAACGAAAGCTATGAATAAAGAGCTGGTAGAATGGTTTTCACGACGTGTAAGTTTATAAATATTGCAATAAATACGAATATTAGTTTGACACATACAATTTGCAAATCTATTAATTTTTTTTTCAGATCATGAATACTGATACTTGAGCAGACTTGTCAGAAGATTTGAAGTTTCTTGCTAGAGGTCCTATAAAACAAGTTAGAAAGTTCGGCGCTTATAATGTGAATGGTTTTAGATTTCGTACAGTCGATCGAGAAGAGGGTTTGAAAACACAGAATAGTGGTATATTTACATTTTCTGAAGTGGAATACTATGGAAAGCTGCATGATATTATTGAATTAAACTATCACGAGCATTTTTCTGTTGTTTTATTCAAATGCAAATGGTTCGATATTATCAGAGGTGTTAAAAGAGATTCCTTGCAATTTACTTCTGTAAACTTCTCTCGCTTGATGGATGTTGGTGATCGTGAACTGCATGATCCATATATCTTAGCATCGCAGGCAAAAATGGTATATTATGTGAATGATGTTGTGGATGAAGGGTGGAGTGTAGTTACTCACGTAATACAAAGAGATTTGTATGATATGGGTGATGAAGTGGAAGATTTGACCTCTGCAATTGAATTTCATCAACAACAGGAAGCAGAATTATTTGTCCATCATGATATTGAAAATATTAGTCTAGCAAGGATGAATGAAGTGGATGAAGCAATGGAGCAGGAAACCGACATGATTGAAGGGGAAAATGATTGTATGTACAATTATTTATTCATTTAGCAACCACTTGTTTAATTTCTGTAGTCATTCATTATCATTGTTATATATATTTTGTTTATTAGTACTGGGCATCTATTATCATTTTTAATTTTTTTTTCTGCATAATTTTTTTGAAATATATATTCTGAACTTAATTTTATTTGATTAAATGACAGGAATGCCAAGGAAGAAGCGGTGCACCATTCCTTCTACTTCTGCGACAGATGACGATCCGTCTGTCCCCACAACATCTGAGGCAACAGCTGCCTACATCCCTGCATCATCTCCCCCTACACCATCTCTGACACCATCAGTGGATGCCTCATTAGAGGATGAGTCATCGCCTCCCCCTACAGGAGCCTCAGTAGTGGGGCAGTGACACGCCCCTTCCAGTTCATCACGGACATTCTGGAGGGTCACAGTCATAGGTACAAATTTTAATTAAATAAATTTATTGCATTTTGTTTATAGTAATTGTTTTCTCATTGCAGATGAAAACAATGCAACTGTGGAAAAACACATAAAAAGTTCCGATGTTTGGAACATGCATGGAGAGAAGATAGTGGTGCCATTTGATTCTTATGGGGTCCCGACGGATGATGCCGCAGGTTTACTTGGTCAGATTATAGGTCAGCTGGCAGCAGAGCCCATTTCCCTGCCTATTTCATATGATGATTGGAGGAATATGCCTCCAAAATGGAAAAATGAAGTTTATGATTCTCAGATAAAGGTAATTTTATTACTTTATGGTTTAATTGAATGTCATGTTACTAATATATTCAAAATGAATTTCTGTATACAGATGTTCTTCCACTTTACCGTTGCTGATGTGATAGCACGGAAGTGGACATTGAAAAATCTTGGAAAAAAATGGAAAGATTTCAAATGGAGGTTTTGGTGTGATGTAAACGATACTTCGTTGACCTTGCAGCAGATGTATGAGAAGCTACCCAGTGGGGTACCGAAAGAACAGTGGAAGGTTTTTGTCGATAGACATCGTGATGAGAAGCAGATGGTATTGAAATATATATTATTATATTATCCTCATTTTACATTTATACATGTACATGAAGAGGAGATAGACATTGAATACAATACTGTTAAATTGAATTTTATTTATTTCAGGATCTCTCAAGACAAAATGCTTCAAATCGGGCAAAGCAGGTCATCCCGCACATTACGGGTTCAAAAAGCTTTTCAAGAAGCCGAATGTCATTGGTAATCTTTTAATTAGTTTAAATATTTATAAGATAATATTATCTATTTAACATATTTAATTGTTGATTTATCTTTGTTTAATGCAGTCACAGAGTTTAGGGCATGATGCATCCCGAACAGAACTGTGTCTTGATGTTCATAAAAAAACAGATGGAAGTTTTGTTAATGAACCTGCCAAAGAAGTTGGGGTATGAAGTCAATTATTTATTATAATAACTTATTATCAGTTTTTACTGTGTTAATATATATTGATATTTTATTTATAGGTAAAAATTAAAGAAATATGGGATGCCAATCCTGGGAATCCTACTCAGTCTCCCAAGATGACCTGGTTGGTAAAGTCCTTGGGAAGGAGCATCCTGGTAGAGTGCGCGGGATGGGTTTGGGACCTGTACCATCTGAGGTCTTTCGCATGCCATCAGGGATTTCGGCTACATCTACTCCTGCTTATAGTCATTTCATACCTGAAGATGCTTAGAGGGAGATGTCTTCTCTATGAAACACAGTTCACCAGCAGGGGGATCAAATATCTGGTTTGCAGAAAGAGTTTCTTGAAATACGTCAGTATATGAGCAGATATGCCCCCGGTGGTAGTGCATCGGGTAGTGGTGAGCAGGTAAATCACAAAAAAATCAAAATCATTTAGTTTGCAAACTTTTATTGGTTTTAAGTTTTATTATAAATATGCAACAATATTTAATTTTCAATATAATGTTCTTACAGGTGGCAGTAGGTGGTGGAGATGAAGGTGGAGAGGGTGACGATGCAGCATTAGATGATGAGGAGTAGTATTGTTGATGTGTTGAACAAGTATGATAACGGTTGGTTTGTATATGTAACATTTATGGCACATAGTTGCCACCAAACATTTCCATATATGTAACCTATATTAATACCATTTCTACTATATAGCAGCATTCAGGTAGCCCCATTGTGTAAGCTCGATTCATAAATGGATTGGGTGTTCTGACACGCTGGTCGGGTTGGTTTCATCTTTTATAAAAAATGTTATGGAGTTTGTGAGTGTGAATCAGATAAGTGTCACATGTGCGATTAAGGTGAATCTAACCTAGTTCTCTTATGAGCAGTTGGTCTATCTCTTATTTTCACGACTTGGACACTCCTAATTTGGGGAACATCGTGTCAGATATAGTAAAAATGTCCTTCTAGGTAGTAGAAGTGATGGAAGTGTCTTAGAGGTGATAAATAGGTTTTATCAATGTTTCATGCGAGATGCATGGTTTTTATTGAGGCATGGTTAGTTCTTGTGTGATACCTAAGTTCCTGTGTAGGAATGCCTTGGAAAGACTTTTGGACACCAACCGTTTCCTTTGACTTGATCACTAGATGAATGTCATTCTAGGCTCAGTCAATGATCTTATGTGGATGTTTTGGTATTTTACCAATATCTCACTTGTAAACTTGGAGTATGGACTACCTAGGGATAGTTACTTGGACTCTAACTTGATGATCTTATTTTATCCCAAACTTATCGTCGGACTCAAAGGTGATGTTTAAAGGGTAATGATTATAGTGGGATGGATCTAGGTTCCACCCTTGTTCATGCTGGGGAACAATGTATTAAATGGTTAGGTGATGGAATGACTAAGAAATTTCATTGAAAGTCAGGTATGGGCTTATGTGAATGTGCTTGTGGTAAACACGAGATTTCATAGAGGAAGGAATTGTGGTTCAGGTTGTGATATGTGTATCATGCTACCTTCTATATGTATACTATTTTTTAGTTTTTTATCTTCATCTGGACATGAATTCATGGTTGTAAATTGTCATTGGCCTTTTATATTTAGTTTATATTATTCATCCAATGCTTTGTCTTTCATTTATTGTTGATTTAATTATTGTATGTTGTTTCTCTATTTATTATACCGCTATCCTACACTACCAAGAAGGGGGTCGAGATCCCCATGAAACCTAGGTGATCTCTATATTCTGGTTTGATTTATTTTTCAGGGTAGTGGTGCAGTAGAACCAATTTTTTTTTCCAGTTCAGCATTTAGCGGCAGTTAAAACCACCGCTAAATATATTATGTTTATATTTAGCGGCAGGTTTTACCGCTGCAAAATAGGCGCATCAAACAACATAATTTTGTGGCGGTTAAAACCGCCACGAATAAAAAAATGTGGCAGACCCATAAAACCGCCGCTAAATGGAGAGAAACCGTTGGGAAATGAGGCATCTACGACACATTTTTTAAACCGCCGTGAAATAGAAAAAACTGCCGCTAAAAGATTGCCGACGCCAAGTTTAGCGGCGGTTTTTGTAAACCACCGCTAAGGGATACGGTTGTTGTAGTGTTTACAAACCATATGGAGCATTAACTTTGGTAATCTCCCTTGTTGTGGATTTCTCCTTTCCCTTCATGTGATAGAATTCCACCTCAATGTATTGATATTTGCATGTCTTGAACGAGACCTTATCACCATACAATGTCCCAACTTGACCATCGAAAAAATATTTGAGACATTGATGATATGATGAAGGGATAGCCGCTTGTTGATGTAGCCAGGGTCTTCCAAGAAATATGTTGAAGGATGAGTCTTGATCAACAACCATGAAATCTCAATTGGATACAAGATCTCCAAACTGAATTCTGAGTGTAATCTCACCCAGTGGTTCTTGTTCATTTTTATCATATCCTTGTAGCATCAAAGTAGAAGGAGATAAATCAGATTCCATGAGGCCCAATCGACGAAGTGTACGAATGGGGATGAGGTTGACTCCTGAACCATTATCAATGAAAACTCTTCGGATGTCTACACCATTGACCTTTCTAGATAAGTACAAAGGTCTAATATGTCCATGCACGACATCATCTTCATCTTCATCTGTGAAAGATATCACTGCATGGAATTCTGTAGGATTATTCTCAACATGGTAGGCTTCAGCTGCAACAATTTCAGTTTCAAACTCTTAAGGACTTGACAAATCCTCGATGAGTGCCTCCTGAAGATCCTTTGATAAATTCAAGGCATCTAGAATTGATAACATGGCCGGTACTTGGGCCAAGTGTTTCAATACATCATACTTTTGATCCAAAGGTATGCGTTTCCCAACAGGAACATGTGGTTTCACAGGTACCTTAGAAGTTGATTCTTTGGGAGTAGATTCATTTTGTATCGGGGTAGGAGTTGGTAATACTCCTGGATTCAAAATATTAGACCGAATAGTTCTATTTACTTGCTGAGAGGAAGAAGGTGGAACCTCTAACCAATCTTCCAGAATAACTGTGCCAGGACTAAATCTTCTTTGTGTGGAAGAACTTTCTTGTTCTTATTGCACTCATTGAAGGGCTCTCCCATGAGTTTCTGCCACATACACAGTTCTAGAAGGGGTAGAATTGGAATAGTGGCCTCTGAAAGATCCACGTCTTCCCCTATACCCTGAGACTCTAGAACTTCCTCTGATTCCTCTATTTGATATAAGGAACCCAGGCTCATCAAAGTCAAAACTACAACTATCATAAGGATATGTTAAGTGAATCATATTAAAACAAAAAAAGATTAACTCTTCATCCGATGAAGACTCTGCCTGATTAACCAATTTAGGTTGTTTCGTTTGGTGGGACGGTGACCGTGGCTTCAAAGTAGATGGCATAAAATCTGCCAAAGTCAAAGACAACTTGGGATTTGACACGATCTCATCTTCTTCTGATTGTTCTTCTTTCTTTGAATTATTTTGTTTCTTTGAGGATTTTCCCTCTAATGAAGAGGGTTTTGTTGTGACATTCATAACAGAAGAGACAATTGGTTTCTTCAATTACATTCATAAAATGGCATGAGTTCGGTTGATCATTTTTATGACCATCCAATCATCATATTTCTGCGCATTTTTTCTTTTTTACTTCTTTCCACTTGCCTTCTTCCTATGGATTTGTAGCAGTAACACGTGCTACCTGAGATGACGAACCTTTCAATTTGACTTGTCCTGAGTAGACCATTTTTTGCAGGAGGTCCTTAAAGAAAAAACACTCCAGGACAGGATGCCCCAACATCTGATGAAAGGGGAAATAATTGGGAAGGTCTTCATCTCCTTCCTTGTTTGGCCTTTTGGGCCTTGGAAATTGGACCAAATTATTTTACAGAGCTGAAATGAAGTAGCTAGAAACTTGTTCATTTCAAAAAGAGTAAACTTTTCTCTTCAAATCCTCAAATTGTTTTCGTCTTTGATATCTTTGATCATCTTGATGAAACAGCTTCTATTGTTGATGCTCAGAAGGTGGAGCCCTTCGAGAAGATGAAGGTTTTGAGGTGAAAGCAGGTACAGGTGCTTGTTTAAGCGTAACTATAGCAGTCTCTACTTTACCCATTATCCTTCCTGGAGTTGATGGAATTACACGAGTTTTATCCTTAGTCTTCATAAGAGAATCTTCAATTTATTGAGTGATTGAAGTAAGGTCTCGAAACCCTCCTGTGTATTTCATAGGGATCAACGGTGTGCGTAACTCATCACGCAGATTTTCCACACAAATTGACAACAATTCCTCTTGAGGGAGTGCTAAGCTTAGGGAATATGTTAATCCCTTCTAGCGAGCAATGAAATCTGAAACCCTTTCATTTTCCCTTTGATTACAATTTGTAAGATCAAAAACTGTTGTCTTTGTCAAAGTTGAGCTGAATTGAAGAAGGAATCATTGACGGAGATCCTCCCATCTAGTAATTGACTGGGATTGCAAGCTTGTGTACCAGACAAAGGCAGACCCTTGTAATGACTGTACAAAACACTTGAGCTTAACTGCTTCTTGTTTCTAAGGGGTTCCCATAATAGGATCACAACAAGAAACAAAATGTGTTAAGTGTTTCTCTGGATATCCCAAACCATTAAAGATTGGGAATTTGGTACTTGAAAAATTTGATGGGGGAGGAATTGCATCAACCCATTCGGGGTAAGCTCTCTTTTCTGATTGAATTTGAGATCGTTTTCCTTCCATAACTTCCAAACAATTTGTTAATGACTCAATAGTAGTTATTAAATTTTGAGAAACATCCAGATGAGCTTGGACTTGAGCAGGTGCAATAACTGGAGCTTGGACAGATGTGGTGGCTAGTCCTGCAACTGATGGTAGCACTGCCGATTGATGTTGCACTTGACCCGTAGGAGTAGACCTGTGAGGGTGTACTGGTAGAGGAGGATATTCTTGATCCATATCAATAGTCACAACAAATTCCCTTGGCTGACTGACTCCAGCACGCTTAGGAGGAAGACTACCCTGAAGTAGTTCTGCATTCATCCTCCTCAATTCCTTCATTTCTTCCTCCTGTTGTGCAAATATTTTCTCTAGTGAGAGCGATTGGCCTTCTCTAGAGGAAGGTTGTGCAAACTGATTATTTACTTTCCCCTTGTTGGCTCCCTTTCAGATAGGGGGAAGTGGATTACTTGAAGGAACACCTAGATTATGGTTAAGCCTTTGATTTCGTGTACGCACACCTTCTTCATTTATGTCTATGCGTACAACTTCTTGAGAAGGAACCTCTTCATCTGATCCCTCTGAGTGAACTTTATCTGGTGGATCAACAACAACGACATTAATAACATTAATTGATGCATAATGCATTGCATCCCTTTTATCATCATTTCTGCGATAATTCCTTTTTTACATGTCCCTGATGATACATTGCCTTTTGTGGATTTGATCCCTCAGGAACTTCTTGACGAACCGTAATTTGGAGGGAATATCTTGATAATTTGGATCTTCGTTCCTCTTGTGGATTCTTCCCTAATCGAGAGAAGACTGACTTTCTCTGAGGGAGAGATTTATGATTTGAAAAAGTCCTCAGTCCTGTGGACTGGGGCTGTTCTTGCTGTTCCTGCTCAAATCCTCGAATCTTATTTGTTGATTCTGAGGGTTGGTTTAAAAGATTCCCCAGTCTAGAAAGCTGGGGTGGTTCTTAACATGCTATATCTGAGACTTTCTTGAAATATCTCTTGATCTTGTGGACTTTAGTCCAGAAATTTGCTGGATGCATCAACCTATATCCACTTTTATCTCTCGTCTCAAAAGACCGTTGAATGATTTCTGACACTTCTATCACTTGATGATGTGCTTGCTCCAAACGAGAGGCCTGTTCAATATTATCGTTTTATTGATGCAGGAGAAATTCAACAACTTGTTCTCTGTATGCTTGATTTTGAGAAGAACTAGTTGAGGCATGTTCTTGAGCGAGCCTTTGATTACAAACAAAGCCAATTGACTGTGGCCGGCCATGGGCAATAACATTGCATGAGACCATTTTCGGCGGACTTTGCTGACTGAAGAGCATAATGAAATGTAGTGCTCCACAAACACCTCATCCCCTGATATGAATACCAGATGGGGCATTGGCAATTAACTATCAAAATCTTCTTAGTGCACCAAGGCATGAATGTTAAAGGTCTCTCTGCTGCTTTTTAGCCTTCGGATATCGAGAAACTGAGAGAGATTCCAAATCAATTTGGTGTTGTAACCCTTCTATTATCTTGACATGATTTTCATATTCATCATAAGATAATATTTTCTTTTTCAGCTGAAAAAGATTTTTCCATATGTTGAGACGAATATCATGAATTCCATCTTCTGTCAACATCTCTGGAATGTCATACAAAGAGTCAGCCGAAGGCCAAAACATGACTGGAACTTCACCTTTCACCAGTTTTTTTCTCATATTCAGTAATTCCTCTTTATCATTCAATGAAGATTCTTCTACATGATTAGACCAGAGATAGTGCTTCCTTGGTGCTTCATCGGATTCAACAATATTGGTAGAGAATTCACTGATCAAACTAGAAGATGAACGATCCAGGGGTGGTTCGGAGAATGACCTACACCCTGGGTTATATTCTGATTGAGAAATTATTTCACCTGCTAGTGGTAAAGAATCAGACATGACTGGCCTCACATTTGAAAGTGCCTCAAGATAAGAGGGCTTTCTCGTCACTACATTTTCCATTGGAGCATTTTACAGGAAATGTGAATTACTACTATGGAGAGGACTTTCGAATCTAAATTCATCATCATGGGGAGGACCACCATGGTGGGTTACAGCAAAAGATGAAACATTTTGCTCCTTGGTCTTCTGACCACACAGAGGGTTCTTGTGGCTCTCATTTGAAGATGAAACTTCGAGATCGACCGAATTTTCATGAAGCAAGCCTTCATGAGGAAGTTTCTAATGAAGACCTTTAGAATTAAAGTTCCCACTATTGTGCAATGAGGGAGTAGAATCTTGAATTCTAAAAGATAATTTTCTGAGTGCATCAAGAACTCCAGCATCGAGTAAGGCCTTATTACAGATTGACCCTTGTTTTCTTGATTGTGCTGGGTGGGTCTTCTTCTTAGATGCCTTATTTATCAATTTGGGAACCACTTGTTTGATGAAAGTGGTTATTATGGGTAGGTGTATGTGCCTGCTTAAGAGAAATGATCAGGTTAGGCTAATTATCTCTACTCAAATTAGGTGTATGTGCCTGACTTGGTTGTCCTTATGATATGGGGGAGTACGCCCCACAACCCTATTGGACTGGAATAAAGGTGTGTGTCTGTTCTGGAGTGAACTGTTGATGTGTAACTCCATTGGTAGGGATATATTTATGTGTCTTTCCCTGAGATGCTGCTGAAGCTATTATAATATCCTGGAAGACATCCAGAATATGAGTAGGGATTTTCTTATGCTCTTTCACCATTGACAGAATGTGCTTGGTGACTTCAGTTTCTGGAACAGGAATATACGTCCATTTCGTGCTTGGAGTAGGTGTATGTTCCTACTCCTGTCCTCCTTTTCCTGTCAGTGAATTCTGATAGTACTCAAGTGTGGGGGCATTGAGTTTAGTCTGCCTCTTGTTTGCCGCTAGAGCTTTCCGAATGACTTTTCCAAATGCTACCAAACGAGACTATTGGTAGGATTGATCAATACTAGTAGGTGTATGTGCCTTCTGATTTCACTCTGCCGAACGTGGTTGACGAGCTTTCTTCAATACTCACAGACGAGGCTGCCGGTAGGATTGATGAGTGTAAGCAGGTGTATGTGCCTGTTTACCAGTTGTCAACACATTGGGTTTGCGGGCTCCATCGTATGTAGTCAGACGAGCCTGCTGACTAGCTGATGATTTATAAATAGGTTCATGTTCTTGTCTATAGTACTCTTCCAGAATTTTCTGATGGGATTGGCGTGCTGCTGCCAGACGAGTCTGCTGGATAGTAGAATTAAAACGGACGGGTGTGTGTGCCCGCTCGTTGCTTGCCACCAAGTTAGGTTGGTAGACTTCTACGGAAATGGCAGATATAAGAACCTGCTCACTGTTGACCAGATTTCACCTCTGTCGGTTCGTATTGACTGCTCGGGTTCGAGGAACCAGAGCAGAACGCCTGGAGACGATACCCTCATCATGTTGAGGGCACACTGCCACACGAGTCTGGCGGTGATTGTTGATGGGAGACCTTGAGAAAGATTCATGTCTACTTGAATTAAGACCCTGAGGGACCTTCTCATTCACCTCCGAAGAATATGGGAGGGACTGGTGATTGTGTTCCGGGGATAAATACTCGAAACGGTTGAAAACGGTGGTTGGCACCACTTGCTTCTTGATCGTTGGTCGTCGCTCTCTGGATGACCAGGGTGAATTATTGACTTGGAGGGCTTGTTGAGCGGACTCCAGAGTCGGAATAGTACTATTTTGATAGTACTCATTAACCAGTGCATTTGATACCTAGCGTTGAAGACGCTGAGTAGGTGATGTTGTCCTCAGAGCAGATGACGATTCAGTAGGAGTAGCAGCAGAGGTATTCGCAACAGAAGCATTCACAGGTGTGAATTTAATAGAATCCATTTCTGTAACGCAGAAGATCTTGAAAAAGAGTGCCTGTTTGATATGACAGACATAATCAAGATAGTTCCGGCCACTACATCTTTTGGATGAGCACATATGTTATTGATTGTTTTGTTAGCCCTCTCATTGAGTTTAAATAGGGGCCTAAAAAATAAGTAAAACATCATTTTAACTTGGTTAAGGATTCATGTCGGGTTCACCATTTTTTGTTTCCTCTGGAATTGGGGATGATCTCATTGGTTTAAGGTTCAAACATTCCAAGAGGTTTCTAACGGGTTTGTTCGTAGAACCGGAAACATCCAATGATTCTATATCCATTTGGACCTACTTTCCAAAGGTAGGTGCTCATTAGTTGTGAACTGATAAGGATTAATAATTTTCATTGGTCGAGAGGATGGGAGGTCGGACTCATCACACGTTTTTGAAGGGAATTATTGTCTACTCCGAGACTCTCTTTATAGATTTAAGTTATGTTCATGAATCCCTATTAAATTACCAAGTATAAGAATGAGCTTTCCTTTAGATCTGACAATCAATGATTGATATGTAGGAAATTTAGAGAATATTTTTATATGTATTCGAGGTTCTTCATCGATAGAGAATCATCTGTATTTGTTAGAGATTCTTAGTCAATGGTATCCTTTAATACATTATATCAAAGTCTCTTGGTCATTATGATGACCATACTGGTTTTAAAGCCACTCAGTGGGTCACTTGAAGTTTATTATCATTTAGAAGGACATGGATTATTTCAGAGTTGGGATCGTACCCATAGATGAGATACCTACGTATCCTTTATTTAGAAAAGTAATCAGAACCCACATAGTTCGAGTAAGAGAATATGATGTTTATGCATGATTTGATGGCTCAAAGAAAGATGTCATGATTACTTTTACACTCTAAGCTCACGTGAGTCATGATCGGTGTGAGAAACAAGTGGTATTGGTGAAACCAGACAATTGTGCCACAAAATATGCAATCATAAGAAATGATGTGGGGCTTATGTATGTATGACGGCCCAAATAGATAGATATTGAGACTTATTTCAAAGAAGAAGTCCAGGAACAGGGTCCATAAAGGTATATGTGCTTTTATAGAGATTTGGATACTCTAACTTGGGGCTTACTCCTGAGGAAGATTCCCAAATTAGGAGGGACTTATGATTGGGTTTTATTCCTGAGAAAGAAGCCCAAAATCAAAAGTAAATTAAGACTGGTTAAGAGAAATTAAGACCAGAGCTTACTCCTGAGAAGGAAGTCTAGGTTAAAGGGATTTGAAAACTGGGGCTTACTCCTAAGGAGGAGGCCCAGGTTAAGGGAATTTTAGATTTAAGGGATTTGGGGTTTACTCCTAAAAATGAAGCCCAGGTTAAGGGAATTATAGTTGGGTCTTACTCTTGAGGAGGATGCCCAGATTTGGAAAATTATGACTCGGGCTTACTCTTAAGGAGGATGCCCAGGTTAGGGGACTTGGGGATTATTTCTAAGGAGGATGCCCAAATTAAGAGAACTTGGACTAGGGATTACTCCTGAAAAGAAGGACCAGGTTAAGGATTCTCTCATCTTTAAAGGATGAGGTTGAATGAATGAAATCTCTAACCTTAGTGACATAAAGATGTGTAAATCACTAGGTTTTGAGATATGCTCCACAGAATTCCTTTTAGATAAGGAAGCCAACAAAGGAACCACACCATAAATGTCTTTGAAGATGGTTTTTAAGGTTGAATATTGAATAGGATAGGTGGATAGACATAAGAGAAGTGAAATGGGCAGGAAGAGCACCCAAACAGAGAGGGGCGTGCAAGTCCTGCGTGGGCGCGCAAGTCCTGGTCGCACAGGTGTACCTGCGCGACACATGGGTACTTGCACGACGGTCAAACCTTAAGGTAATACTTGGGCGAGACTTGGCTCAAGCCCTTAGTATTATCTCTAGGGGCTTCCAGAAGGGTGGCTCACAAGTTCTGTTGAAGGGGTAAGGCGGCACGCAAGTGTGGCCATTTCCCTTAAGGGCTGGCCACTTAGGCATGCAAGTGTTGATGAGTTTCAACACTTAGGCCTTACTCCACCTCTTTATATCTTCTGTTCTAGGTAAGAAATTACCTTAGAAGTGTTTGGAATATTTGAGAAGAGACTAGGGCGCCAAGAGCTCAAATCTGAGTTTCTGTAATTTTCTGTCCTTTTGAAATGGGGGGCCCATCGAGGGTGTTTATAGGCTAGTGAATCCCCTGGGTGAAATTCAAAGAGGGCGCGCAAGTCACCTACGTGACCACTAGGTGACGCGCAAGTATACTTGCGCGAATTTGGTGGAACTTGCGCGACCCAAGTGAAAATGAATCTTTGTTCATGCCTTTGTCAATTTTTGATGTTTCTTCAAAGGATAAATCACTTTGGGTTCAAGGTTTTTCCCTTTTCATTTTTTTAGACTCTGTGATGGAAAGGACCATCAACAATAATGTACCAACATAACCAGCTATGTACAGTGAGTTCTTCTTTGAAAATCAAAATAATTCACTCCATTTATAGATAACACAAGACGAAAGTTTCTGAGCTCGTTTCCAAATTCTGGATACTCAGGATGAATTCTCTTCCATCAAGGAGTGTCTTCTAGATTACATAGTTTCCTATATTTATTTCTTGTATCTACATGCCACATCAATTGCCCTGCAGTCTCCTCACTTCCATATAGGTGCTTAAACCTTTGAATGATTAGAAAGTATCATACAACTTTCATAGGACCAGATTTATCTTTCTTCTATTGAGAAGCACTACACTTTGGGAATTTTGTAAGTGATTTTTGGTCCTTTAAAAATAGTATACATTCATTCAGACCGGTGTGTATTCTTTCAGACATCATACCCATCAAGCATAGGATTCGTTTGACATCGTATGTTTGGATCGAGAGCTCATTATCTTTTGAAAGCATGTCATTTAAGAGGGAAAATAGTTCCGTAAAACTGGCATCACTCCATCCATTTCCTACTTTCAAATTATACTGCTTAAGTACGGCTGACAATGCTGTATATTTAGTTCAACTGACATACAACGGTGTCGTTTCATAACTCTTTAACTTCTCAAAAAAATTTGGGCAATCAAAAAGTTCATCTTCAACTGTCCTTGTTATTTTCTTAATAAGATTTTCATCATCATTTACATCTGTAATCACATCCTTGATATGGTTTTTTTCATTGTCCACACTTGTAATCATATCAGATGATCCATAAAATGCAGTGTTATCCCAACCACTAGCTACATTTTTTTTCTCTATGTTTATTCCAACATTTATAACTTTGATCTATTCTGTGACAAATCAAGTGTTCTTCCAACTTCCATGGACTAATTAGTCTTGAATAACAATAGTGTAAACATGAACAAAGGATTTGAGAAGCATCATATGCATGTATTTTACGAACTCGATGACCTCTTTCACTCTATCTTCATACTATTTTGTTAAAATATCGACATACATCCATTTTTTATTCACATGCATACTATTTGATTCGGTAATATTGATATTTAACAAAATAAATATACAAAAGGGCCTTTAAAATCAGGGGAACTCAACATTTGAATGATAGTTATTATTGCATTTTGTTTCCTAAGACTCATTCCCTTAGAAGCTAACACTAAACCAGATAGAAGATGTAATTGCAGAGGAATCCCCTAATTTAAACCATGTAGGTGATGTTGGATGCAAAGTAGGTTTAGAAGTTGTAATGGTGTTAAACCTTAATTCACCTTTTTCTCGAGTGAGGTCATGATGTATATCTTATGGGTTGGATAGAGTTAGTGACAAGCCCTTACCATGGTGTTATTATCAATATACTTGTCTTACCTATATAATGTAATGGTTTTTATAATTCTATAAAAATATAAACTTAAAATATTATGAAAAAATACATTTTATACATCCTTTAAAAACTTTTTATAAAATCACACTTGAAATATCATTGAAAAAACCAACCATTTACACAAATTTCTCTTTAAAATAACACACGCTTTTTAAAATAAACCAATTAGTTCTAAGCACTCTTTCACAAAATCACAATTACTTTTTTAAGAATTCAAGGAAACTTCATGAACCAACAGTCTTAATCATTTAAAATGAGAAAAAACCCTCTATATTTTACAAATTTTCATTTAAAACTTCATGCACCCCTTGTTAAAATGAAACTAGCATTAAATAAACTTTCAAAACATTCACATCCCTTTATAAATGCCAATCGGATGAGTTAACAAACACTTAGCATGAAACCTAAGTCCATGCCAGGTGTTTAAATCATTTTAAATCTATTTTAAACCAAAAAAAGGTATGTTGAACACATATAATTTTTTAAGAAACATTTCAAAACACTTGAATCATTTTAAAAGATCCACTTAGGATTTTTCTCAGAGACATAAATCTCAAGAGAGACACTTTATAAAAGATACATGAATAAAAAATAACTAAAATTTTATAAAATATAAATCTATAAAAGGTTTACACATGATCCAAAAAATAAAGGTAAACCAAAAATAAATTTATTTGCAAGAGAGGAACATTATAGTAAATATCTTAAAATAAAAAAAATGAATATTGTCTCTTTATGACCTATGGTGACCTCTACATATCATTATCATTATATCTTTAACAAGTGACTATGGAACACCACTATAAAAGTGTAACCCTTTCCTTTTACTTGTATCATAGACAACTAAGTCTATATATGCACCAATATGTATATGTATGGTGTGAACAAAGAGACTAGTAGGATATCCTCAAAGATTTTATACCATTCATTATATATATATTTATATAATTATAAATACAATATAGATATTTATTATAAATATAAATATATAAATTTATAGTTATAATTATATATATATATATATATTTAAATGTTAATTATGCAAATAATTTTTGATTATTTTTATCCGGAAATGCTAGGTATATTCTTTGTATAGTCTAAGTCAGCATATTGAAAATGTTTCAAATAATTACATTTAGTTTTTTAAAGTCTTATATTTTTATTTTTAAATACTTAAATTTTGCTTTTTAAAAAAAATTTACTTTTGTTTATAAATAATAATAATATTTATGTAACTCTAATGTTTTTTTCAAAGGATTAATTTTTTTATAAAAATTGCATTCTTTTTAAAAGGATTATGCTTCTATTAATGATTAGAAGATCTATTTAAAGACTGACAATATTCTTGTAAATGAAATATGGTAGTTACTATTATAAATAGTAAGTTTCCCCCCATATAGAATGAAAAAACAATAGACTATGAAGACGTATTTATAAAGTAATGCATTTCATCCCACGATACTTGTCTTGAAGCAGAACTATGTCGTGTATTTATATTGAAGCCTAACCTATACTTATTGTCTTAGTCATGAGTAATCTGTTCATGCTAGGGCTACATTGAAGGCTAAGACCCAAAGAAATTCCAAGGAACCCTTAATATAAAATCAGTTTCTAACAGGAATTTAAAATAGAAGAAGAAAGAAAGATGATAAATACCATAGTAAAAAAGAAATGAAATCTTGGTGAATCGATATGAGATAGGAACCAAAAACGAAAAAAGAATACCAAATGGAAAGAAACAAGATTGAAAGTTGTAAATAATACAAGGATTTAACATGCTTGAGATCATTTGTTCCTATGTGCATGACAAAAACACCACCAAACTCTAGTGTTTTATTAATTCTCAGAAGAAATACAATACAAGAGATATACTGAAAGCAACAGATCAAGAAAAAACACATGAAGATGTAAACATGAACAGAAAGAGATGAGAAAGGAAAATGTGAAAATAAGAACATACTTTAGATCTGGCAGCGGCGGAAAGGTCTGGTGGCAGTAGAGTCGGGGTCAGCGACAGTGGAGGGTAGCGGCATAGATGTGTCGGCGCGGCAACGACGACGTTCGCGTTGGCGACGGCAACAACGGCACCTGAGGGAGCGGAGGCTAGAGTCAACAACAGCAGGAGGAAGCAGTGATAGAGGTCTGGTTCCGTGAGAGCTCGAGCTCGAGCGGTGGTAGGGTACTGATAGGGTTTCTTTTATAATAAAACGAAAGGCTTTTATCAATGTTTGTTGGAAATCATTAATAAAGGTATGTTTTATTAGCGCTAAAATAGAAAGCGCCGATAAAGGTCTATATTTATTAGCATTAAAAAAGCACTGATAAAGATCATATGTTATTAAATATATATTTATTTAAATAATTTCATAATTATAATAAATATATTTATTATATTTTTAATTATATATAATAAATGTATTAATTATATATATTTACATAATTATAAATATAATAAAGATATTTATTATAAATATAAATACATAAATTTATAGTTATATATATATATTTAAATAATTATAAAATTATAATAAACATCTACATTATATTTATATTTATATAAATATATATAATTAACATATTTATTATATTTTTAATTATATATAATAAATGTATTAATTATATATATTTACATAATTATAAATATAATATAGATATTTATTTTAAATATAAATATATAAATTTACAGTTATAATTATAAATAAATATATATTTATTTAAATAATTATAAAATTATAATAAATATCTATATTATATTTATAAGCTGTTGGGGGCTTACCCAAGTGGTAAGGGCTCCCCATAATCCTACATCACACCTAGGATCAAATTTGGGTGGACGCGGGTACTATTATAGTACTATGATGGCGATGACGCAGACGATGACAAAGGCAGGCAGTGACGCATGCATGACGCGGGAAGGATGATGCAAACATGATGCTGCATTGGGTTTTCAGGCCATGTAATGGATATCATGACCACTGAGCATACGGTCCATGTACTTAATAAATATGGATTGATGAGTCAGCTATCCCCTTGGGGGGGTTATGGCCCGCCCTTTCGGTCTGTGTGTGGTGTGTGTATTTGAATGTAATTGTACCCACAAACACCTGATATATATTATATATATTATATTTATAATTATATAAATGTATATAATTAATAAATTTATTATAATTTTATAATTATTTAAATATATCTATATTTATTTATAATTATAAGTATAAATATTTGCATATATTTACATATTTATAAATATATTTATTATAATTTTATAATTATTTAATTATATATATAATCATATTTATTTATAATTATAAGTATACATAAATATATTTATAAATATTTTCATTTAATTATAAATATACCAAGAAGGTTCGGGGTCAATCCCCTAATTATTAAAATGAAAGAAAAATAAACAATACATGAAAGAAAAAGAGAAAAAGGCAAGCCAATACACACCGCACGCACACAGGCCTGAAAGGTAGGTCGTAGCCCCCCAATAACCCACCCACCCAACCGCTTTATTAAATTATATAAATTTTGGCCCGAATGCCCAGTGGGCATGAAGCCCATAACATGGCCCGTAGTCCCAAAATTTTGGCCCAAGATCCATTATGTGAATAGTATTGCTACAGTACCCTGACTGTTACAGTACCGTTCCAGTACCGCTGTCGCTACAGTACTCGCTACAATACCTGCCGCTACTGTAGTGTCGCCCGCTGCTGCTATAGTACTGCTACAGTGCTGCTACAATACCCACGCTCAATGAGATTTGAACCCCCCACCTTTGATGTAGAATAATGAGGTGCATATCACTAAACCAAACCCCAACTTCATATATATATATATATAATTATAATAGATGTAATTATTATAATTTTATAATTATTTAAATATATATAGTTATAATTGTAAGTAAATATATTTAAAAGGTATTTATATATAATTAAAAAAATTATAATCATAAATATAATAGTGGTGTGTGTGTTTAATGTAATTGTACCCCAAACACCTAATACATACATACATACATACATACATACATACATACATACATATTTAAAGTAATATAATTATAAATATAATAAATATATTTATTATTTAAGTATATTTATGGTAATTTTATAAGTATTTATGAGAACATAATAGATTCGTGGGTATAACATGAATCATATACATAAGTATAGATATAATTATAAATAAATATATAAATACTCATTAATATATATAAATATATATATTTATAAAATTATAATATATGTATAATTATAGTTATAAATAAATTTTTATTTATTTAAATAATTATGAAATTATAAATTTAATTATATATACTTATTATAATTTCATAATTATTTAAATAAATATATATTTATATATATTTATTTATATAAAAGGGAATCCCCGAGAGTGGCCTTTTCGAACCCTCCACACTCGAGAACCCCCCCTCCCCACGAAGAGGTCTTCCAGAGAAGCCCTAACCGGGAAGGAGCCATTGCCAGCCGAGATGACAGTGCGTCCCATGGGGTAACACCTCGACCAGCGATGGTTCGACACAACAATCTGTCAGCTAGGTGAAGTGCGCCCATTCTGCCCACCCAATGA
Source organism: Viscum album (assembly GCA_963277665.1). NCBI lineage: Eukaryota > Viridiplantae > Streptophyta > Magnoliopsida > Santalales > Viscaceae > Viscum > Viscum album. The sequence continues at coordinate 327,183,293 of OY728144.1, read as the reverse complement.
GACACCAGGTGACCAAGCAAGACGAGTGGTACATGGGAGGCGGAAATTCGCCCAAGAGCGGGCTCCCAGGAATTGAACCCCAGACCTCAACGAACACCATTTGTTATGGCCCTCGACCCTGCACCACTACGCCACCGCTGAAGCGGTGTATATACACGTGTTGTTGGGTAACGAGGTATTGGGTTGGCTTCCCCACCTGCGCACCACACGTCCCCAGCGAGGCCCAAGGTGGCCAACCCTTGGGCTTAGGACAGTTCCCAACGGGGTAGAGGGGCCCACGAGAGGTTTGCTAGCATATAGTGCGTGTTGCCTTGCGAGGACTCGAACCTGGAACCTCGGGGTCAGGACGCCACCACCATTAACCAACTCACCCATACCCCGCGGGCATATATTTATATATACTTATAACTATAAATAAATAAATATTTATTTAGATAATTATAATTATAAATATAACAAATATATTTATTATAATTTTATAATTATTTACACAGATATATATATTATTTACAATTATAATTATGAATATTTGTCTATATGTATAAATATTTTTATATATTTATAAATATATTTATATAATTATATATATTTATAAAGTTATAATTATTATAATTTTATAATTATTTAAATAAATAAATAAATATATATTTATAATTATAATTATAAATTAATATATTTATAAATATTTGTATATAATTATATATATATATATTAATATATAAATATATATATTTATAAAATTATAATAAATGTATTTAATGCAATTTCATAATTATTTAAATATATATGAAGTCGGTCCAGCCAGAAGCCTAGGCTTCTGACTATTTATTAAAATAAAAATAAAAGCAACAAGCAAGCACAAAAGAGATGCGGTAAAACAAATGAGATAAAACCTCGCCCAAATGGAAAAGTTATAAATCAAAAGGATCAATATCATCACCATGACCATAGCCAGAAGCTGCACCATCATCAACCGACTCACACTCAGACTGTGAATGTTTTTGGTTAAGGGGCGCAGTATACAGCTCCCTGAGCCTTTGCTGCTCTGGTGTAAGTTGATCCCTGGTGGATCTCCCTCATGATGCATCATCACACCCATGCCCTCGACCACGACCTCTGGGGTGCCTCCCTCATCTCCATGTTTTTGGAAGACAATATCCTTGTTCACCGTATCGATTATCCTCCAATGATGCAGAATTCATAGAAGAAATATTGCCCTCTGCAAGGGGAGAAGATATAGAACGAGAAGTTTTTTGAGAAGGAACCATTTGGAAACCATAAACATCCACAATGACTTTCTTTTTAGGCTTTACAAGAAATGAAACATCTGCCTTTTTTCTTTCCTTTGCAGTGACTTGAGGCAACCTCCTTGTCATGACCCGTCCTAGTGGGGCCCGCATCGTGACTCCCCAAGCCCGCCTCCAATAGGACAGGGGCTGGTGACTAGAACTGAGTAGGAATATTACTACATGGGAGGCTGAAATGCACAACCGATTGTCGCCTATTGACTGGTCAAAGTTCCGGTGCTATGCTAATGTGTATAACAGCACTTGGGTCGAATCCTCGGTGGTGATACTTTGTAATAGTAGTTTGTTTTTAGTTGACTGTATTTTGATTAGGGGGGTTTGTTTGTAGAGCTTAATTGAAATGATTGATTGACTATAATTGATTTAACAAATTGATAAATATTGGGGTGAGTTCATTATTGTGGAGTTAAACTTGTGATATCCTTGAGCTATGCTTTATATTGCATTTAAATTAACACCCACTTCACAAGTTGACGTCGATTAGAATTCCTAAGTGTTAAAGCTTTAATACAAGCCTTAACTTAACAAGGATTATAATATCAATCATTACTTGTTTATGGTAGTGTATTTATGGTTCCAATAATCCATGGAAACCACATTTTAAACAAAATATGTCATTAATCCATGACATATTAAGTCCAACATACACAATGTTAAATTAATGAATACTAATCGAGCAAATACTCTCAATCACTTAACATCCCTAAATTTTGACTCACCCCAATGAGATATTTACTCATCCATTTGGGTTTTTAATAGTCTGGTTATAATTATTATGATGATAAATTAAGAATAGAAGAAAAAGAAAGGGATTAGAAATGAGTGGTACGTCGAACACACACACACGAACAATGATGATAATTAAAAATGGATTTTAGATTGAATGATTAAGAAAAATAAGGGAAGGGGATTCAATTGTATTTAAAATATTTTAAGAACATTAATATGAAACTACATAAGGTGGATGAGAATAAGAGATATTGAAGAAGAAACTTTCATTAAAATAGAATTACAAAAGAAAGGACTTACAAAATTATAACAATGAAGAACATAAATGTAAATGAAAACAAAGAGAGGAGGAAAGGTCTCTCAAGTGAAAACTTGAGTATGGAAGGTCCTCCCAAGACTTTTGAAATACTTTTTTCGTTCCAATATGATCTCCTCTCTTCTGAAATGCCAACCCCTTGCATGGAGAGGAGGGGGATGTATTTATAGCCCAAGGAAGTGGACTGTTTGCATTCCCAATCTGTACCTCCACTTGGATCGATGATTTGGACATCCAGACAAAAAAATATCAAGATATCTTCTTCTTCAAAGTTTAATATAATAATGTTTTCCGACCTCTCTCAAAATTTGGAGTCATTTGGACTTAAGGAGCCAACATTATGTCCGGTTGATTAAACACAGTTAAATTGTCCATTTCAATCCATGCTTTTTCGATGACCAAAATGTGAATGGATTTTGGAATAGTAAGATGACCTCAAAGACGAATTATTTATTCAAAAAATTCGGCCACCTATATCTTCTCTTTCACACTGCAAAATCACAGTTCTATTTGATGACTAGATCAGGAGATATGTCTTTAATAATATACTGATTTTAATTCCCGGCCAGAATAGTGGGCTGGAATTCAAAGCTTCATTTGGGCCCCTTTTTCTTGGATTTGAGCCATGAAATTTTTATACATGATTCTTTTGTATAATCAAGAACACATGGTGGAGTTTCATAAAATATGGGATTTGGGAGTGAGAACAGTAACTCAATCATCTTGGATGGTCCAGTTTCTCCACAAATTCTTTGGGTCATCTTGTGTGGTAAATGTGATCCTTCAAATGGAATAATTGGCCCATGATACCTTCTAATGAAATTTTTTATATTGAATTAGGAATCATAAAAAATAATAACTACGCAATTTAAATTAGTAGGGTGAGAGTTATAAATAAAATAGTAAACAGACTCAATTGGACTACTTCTAAAAATGCTCAAAAATTATACTTAGTATTAAAACATTAATATTTCACACAAATTATGCACATTTCATATAAAATAAGTAAAGGGAGTATATAATAATTCATGAAAATATTAATAACATCAAATCCCCCACACTTAGTTTTGTGCATGTCCTCATGTGCAACAAATATAAAAACATGACAAAATCTTTTTCACTCACCAACAAATATTAAAATTTTGTTTTCCCCAATCAGGAGAGGTTTAGATTATTTCACTCATCCATTTTTAATTCCACCACAAGTTGTTACAGAAACAATGTTCCAAAACTAATTCATTTTTTCATGCTCAAATTTAGAAATGGAAAATGTGGACACTCAAAACTCACACCTCTCAAGATGATAAAATTCATTTGTGGAGGTTCACTCTTTCACCAACCAAAAGTGAAAATCTTAGAGTTTGAAAGAGATCTCAGCTTACAATCCCTATGCAAAGTTCACAATAATCAAGAGGTATTTTTTAGGGGTTTTTCTGTGGCTATGGGACGGTAGGAATATAATGTCCAATAGAGAGAAGAAGAGGGTTAAAATACTAATATGGAAAAATCAATGCACATTTTTTTTGAAATAAAATATGGAAGGAAATGAAAACACATATTTAAAAGGGAACAATTGTGTGAAGAAAGACACAATAGAGGAATAAAATTTGAAGGGGATGAGAAGATGAAATATTTAAAAACCACAAAACTTCTCTCAATGACCTAAGAATATAATGCAAGTGTTATTTTTTCTTCTTCTTTTTTTCTCTTTTTTCGAAAGTTAAACTTGGAAAAGATCTCACAATCATATCCCAACCCATGATTGATCTCTTCAAGACACTAATTGTAATAGTTATAACAAGATAAAAGGTTGATAAATAGATATTTTTGACCTACCCAAGACACAACCCATTCTTATTTTCATTTTTTTTTATTTTTTTTGATTTGTTTTGATTTTCTTTGAACACTTTGAAAAATATTTGTACAAGATTTCATAAACATACATACATTCCCAGAACTCACTGAATGAAAACCTCTCCCCCACACTTAAAATGATTCTTGCCATCAAGCATAAGATAATATAGTGACATCAACAAAGGGTACCCAAAATGAAATCCATTCCCCCCCACACTTAAATTTCAAATAAATTATGCAAAGAAAATCCATGTTGATATTGGGTGGGAAAATGTATTGGGCTTGTAATTTGGCTATCAAGGAAAGGGTTTTCATAGGATTGAAGGTTATCTCAAAAGGAGGAGTAATGTATGGTTAATGGAAGGTTATTTGGCTATTATAATTCTCATGTGGTTCAGAAAAATGCCTCTATCATATTAATGCACACTAAAGTAAGAAATTCAGCTCGAAGGTCCACAAACTCAAGATTCACAAATAGAGGTGAAAACACACATTTTGAAAAGATGTCCATAGGTGGCCTTGACATGAAATAAAATGTTGTTCCTCGCAGTTTGGGAAAATAATTTTCCAAATAAAAAATTGAGCATTAAAAATATGTTAATTTTGACACAAAATTCTTTATCCAAAGTTATGATGAAAATACAAAAAAATTTGAGATGAAAAGATGTATTTTGACTCCCCAAAATGGTTGGAAAAAATTTGAAAATTGGAAGGTAAGTAATCATGACTCTTGATTTTTTTGTATATATTTTTTTTGTTATGATGATTTTTTTGTTTTGTTTTTGTTTAGGTTTTTTTATTTTTTAATAAAGATACATCAACACAAAGGAGAAAGTGAAAAATAAAGGTTTTGATAAAGAAAGTGGTAAAAAAATGAAAGAGAGAGGAAGAAGAAGAAAGAGGTAGAGGGAGGAAGAGAGAGAGAGGGAGGGAGTTAAAGGGAAAGAGGTTCCCCCTGGTTTGGATTTGGTTGGTCGCCATCTCCATCTAGTGGTTGGTCGACTGGAGAAGTTGGGGATCCAGTGGAAGTCGATGATGATCCAGGATTGTGTGTCCTCTCATGTTGATGATTTAACCTATGTCCATTAACTGTGAATGTCCTTTTGGAAGAGGGGTCTTGGACTTGAACTTTTCACCTTCATGGAATACCTTTCTCAGGATGTGTTTTTCATGGAGTAACTTAGACTTTTATTTGTACAAATTGGAATTCTCATAGGATTCAAGTCAAATCTCCTCCAATTCATCCAATTGAAACAATCTTTCTTCACCATATTTTTCAAGATCAAAATTAAAAGTTTTCACTACCCCAAATGACTTATATTGGATTTCAACTAGAAAATGGCATGCTTTACAAAAAACTATCCTAAAAGGAGACATCCCAATGGGTGTTTTATAGGCAGTTCGATAAGTCCAAAGTGCTTCATCAAGTCTTTCAGGCCAGTCTTTTCTGGTGGGTTTTACAATTCTCTCAAGCACTATTTTCACTTCTCTATTAGAATGTTCAGCCATGCCATTTGTTTGGGGGTGATATGCAGTTGAATTTTTATGTATAACCCCATTTTTTTCAAAATAGATTCCATGGTTTTATTACAAATATGGGTTCCTAAGTCACTTATCAAGGCACGAGGTGTGCCAAATCGGTGGAAGATGTGTGTCTTTAGGAACTCACTAACAGTATGTGAATCATCCTTTCTAGTGGATTTGGCCTCGACCCACTTAGAAACATAATCAACCGCAAGAATGATGTATGAGAATACATTGGAAGGGGGAAATGGTCCCATGAAATCGATACCCCAAACATCGAATATCTCATAGAAAATTAAAGGCTTTTGAGGCATTTCATTTCTCTTTGAAATTGTGCCAAAATTTTGGCAAGTGGGACATGATTGATAGAACTCATGTGAGTCCTTGAAGAGTGAAGGCCAGAAGAATCTAGAGTCTAGGACCTTTCTATAGGTCCTTTGTGCTCCAAAGTGGCCACCACTAGGCATTGAGTGACAGAATTCTAAGATAGAGGAATGTTCATCTTTATCAACACATCTCTTAATTACCATATCTGCCCCAGTTTTCCAAAGTTTATTTTCTTCCCAAAAATAGTGTTTTGAATCACTTTTCAACTTCATTTTCTGTTCTTTTGAAAAATTTCCATGAAAAACACTAGAAACCAAGTAATTTAAAAAATTGGGTACACCCGCAAAAGCGGCACATGACACCAGGAAGAAAATTACATTAAATTGCAAGCCCGGGGACTTGACTATGAGAACTGCCCCTCACCCCCCCAAACCCTTACCACCTCACCACCAACAGTGGGGAAACCAAGTAATTTACAATTGGGGAATACTATGGTAACTTTGAAGTGAGATATGAAAGGTGATCAGTGGGGAATCTAGGATCGATGATTTCAGAATGAGAAGAATTTGAAATTCTACTCAAGTGATCAGCCACATGGTTTTATTTTCCTAGTATATCTTTTATTTCAAGGTCAAACTCTTGGAGAATTAGGATCCATCTTATTATCCTTGGTTTGGAATCACTTTTCTTGAGTAAGAACTTTATAGCAGAATGGTCTGTGAAGATGATGATTTTGGAACCTAAGAGATAGGGCCAAAATTTATCTAAGGGAAAAACCACTGTTAAAAGTTCCTTTTTCAGTGACAATGTAGTGATATTGAGTTTCATCCAATGTTTTTGATGCCTAATAGATGACATGAAGAATTTTTTCTCTTCTTTGACCAAGAACAACCCCAACAGCTCTATCAGAAGCATCACACATCAACTCAAAGGGTAAGGACCAATCTGGGGGTTGGATTATTGGGGCAGATGTAAGAGCAGTTTTGAGTTCAACAAAGGCTCTCTTGAAAACCTCATCTAAATGGAGAGTGACATCATTTTGGATCAACCTAGTAAGTGGGAGGGAAATTTTACTGAAGTTATGGATGAATCTCCGATAGAAACCGGTATGACCAAGAAATGAATGGATGTCTCGAATAGAAATGGGTTGAGGAAGTGATTGGATCACTTCAATTTTGGCAGGATCAACTTCAATACCATCTTTTGAAACTATGTGCCCTAGATGTAACAGCCCGAGATTTTATGAAAAATATTCTTTTTAATTTTATTAATGTCTTGTGTTATACTCTACACCAAAAGGATCTTTCACAATACACTTCTCTGACCTGGCTTGAATTACACGCAATCACAACCTTCCTCGATAGCGTGTGTTGTACGCAACACCGAGTTTCGCTAAACAACGATATGCTATTAAGATATTATTAAAACTAGCCGTTATGAACAGTAATAACCACTTTTTGAAATTTAGTAAATTTTATTTTTCAAAATGGAATTCATTTTTGGATTCGTAATATCGAAATTAGCTTAGGGTGAAATTTTGGTACTTTTCGGATAACTTTCATATTCTGATGAATAGTGAAAATTACTAAATTTTAATTAAAAACAACTTTTTCAATCGAAATAATTAATAGTGATAAATTATTAATTTGAGTGGTTTTAAAGTATATTTAGAATATATTTTTACAATTCAATACAATGTTGGTCATTGTATGTAATTTTACATTTAAACCAGACATAAACAAGTGTCAATCTTTTGATAGATATTGTTTCTTAAAAACACGCTATTTGTTTTAACAGCGGGATTTAATTATAAAATTAATTAATGCAACATCTATGTTATGAATATGGTAAAATAGACTTCATTTTTGAATTCGGAATATGAAATATAGCTTGGGATGAAATTTTGGCATTGTTCTGAAAAACATCAATTTTTGATGAATAGTGAAACTACTAAGTGGTAGGTTAAAAACTGAATTTTGCATAAAACTTAATTTTACCGCTTCTGTGAATGGAATTTCGAAAATCCGAGAGACACGGTTAATATCAAGGACTAAAATGTGGTTCAATGAGATGAAAATAATTTTTTGGTGAATAGTAACTTTTTACTTTTTTTTACCACGGTTAATAGTAAATAGGGTATCTAAGGGTAAATATGATATTAATATTACCCTAACACATGTCCTAATTCTATTGGACAAGTTTAATTCGACCAAAAACAAACTTAGGAATAAAATATGACCATTTAGGCCCACTTGGATTAGATTAGGACATTTATTATTAATTTATTTAAAGAAGAGTTAAAAGAGTTAAAATCAAAGTTTATTTACTAAAACATTTTTAATATGGGGTTATACATAAGATAAATTCGACTATAAATATTCATTAGAAATATAAAAAGATTTCCTACATAATTATATTTTATTTGTAATTTTTAGACTTTAAATAATTCAATTTATTTATGACACAATGATGATGCAGTAATTATCTTATTAATGAAATATTGACATAATTGATGTTATAAACACCAAAATAAATGTAATTTGAGACTTTTTATGAATTCCACTAATTTTCTAGGTTAATATGATATATTAGTGTTGATTTAATCAACTTGGTTCGAACATATAATTCTGTTATGACTTTCACAAAAATCATATATCAAATAGTGTCAAAATTGACACAAAATAGTTTTTAAATCAAATATTATATTATTAATTGTTATTTTATTCCTAAAAATCTAAGGATCGGCCAAATGACTTATATAAGGATATATGTATTAATAATATACAATTTGGGGTTCGTTTGGCATGTTATAGTAAGTTTATTAACCATATAGTGAAAGAAAACAAAAAGACACGGTAAAAGTTAAATTATTTAACTTAGAGTTAAATCTAATTAATAAGGTTAAAATAATCTCCTAAACTTGTCTAAATCCTATTGGTTGATAGGATTTCGACCCATCCCCACTTTAGCTTCTAAATAAGACCCTTTGGAACCATTATAAACCGATTTTGACTTTAATATAAAATAATATTTTGAGATATTCCTAAGGTGCCCCTCTCCTCCCCTATAAAAGGACACCTCCTCCCCCTCCTCCTCACACCAATTTGAGCACTCAAGCTCGGCCAACCCCTGCAAATTTCTCCTCTCCACTTCCCTAGCAACACCCTAGAGGTTCTGGTCTTCCTCAAAGACCAATTTTAGTGCCCTAAGAGGAGGTCTCAAAGAGGAACTTCAAAGAAGAGGTAATTACCGTTACCAATTCTTTCATCTTTATTTCTTCTTCCACTTCTTCTTCTTAGGTTGTTTCATTATGAAGTAATTACATCAGTATCACTCATATACTGATATGTTATTATAATTATGAAACAACCCTATTTCACCATCTATCCATCCTACGGAAAAAGAAATCACCGCGCGTGCGTACGTACGGAATACCATCTCCACGCCGTGGTGTAATCTATTTTCCACCACCACCTCACATGGATGGGTATAATGGTGTAAAGAATAACTATACATAGTTATTACAACATCATATTGATTCTGATATATTGTATAATCCACTCCAATTCAATTCAATATTTATAGAAATGATATCATCGCTCGTGCGTACGTACGGAATACCGTCTCCACGACGCGATGAGATTCATTCTCCATGTTAACCATTTAAGAATGATTATAATGTATATATAAGAAATAATAATGAAATATATGACATTATAAATCTACTGGATTTATGTATATATATACATATGTATGTCATCTACTTACTTCCATTTCAAGACAATAAGGAAAGGAAAACAGCGTTCATGCGTACGTACGGACTACCGTCTCCATGAACGGTGTTTTTCATTTTATTTATCTACCTATTATATATATATATATATATTGAATATATATGATATATAAATCATATTTTATATTCTGGAAGTAAGTAAATCATGATATAAGTAATAATGATGTCAAGAACAACAAGTCAAAACACCTACGATAAATGAAACGATTTTACCCAAAACGCTTCTTTAACATGGAATTTACAAAAGAACGGGTAATATAATGTCATAAGTGAACCATATATGATATCATAACAATGAATATGATTCTGTAATAAGTCAATAACATGATTTAAATCATTATACAGGAGGTTCGGACACTTACAAAGCAAGTCAGACCTAAGGTAAGGGAAATATCACAATCTCATTTTTATCCGAGATTGTTTATTCGTAAGTATTTACTGGGGTGTATTTTATCATCCACATCCATGTTTCCTCAATATGTAATATTATTTCCATCCATCTACAATGTTTTAAACCCAATTTTACCCTTTGGTGAGTTTTTAGTAAAAGATATGAAAGGAATCTTTTGTCGTTTTTCGTACGAGGTACATTTTGACTTTTTCGACAAAAGTAAAAAAGAATGTTTTTTAACTTATACGGCACGAACGGATTTCTACTGTTTTATGAAGCCTTATTTTCATGAAGCTTCCTCTAAAAGATTTCATGACTATTTTCAATAAAATATCTTTCTTTTAAAATTGCATGATGTTTTGTGAAAAGAAATTGATTTTGAAAAAGAAAGGATATTTTCCTCAAGAATTCAATTCAAGTGTTTTATCAAAATTATTTTCCATATAAGATAATAAAGGGTTCTGTTTTTATCCCTTTAATTACATTGATTTGATTATGTTGTGAGGGGATTATTTTTATGAAGTCATTTGCCTTATAAGATTTATTTTACGATGTCATGATGTTTCAAGAATCCCATTTTTGTTACATGTGTTATGCGATGATGTATGATTTATGATTATGTGGCACACATAAGAAAGGATTCATTATAAGATGGGTGGGACCTATATCTCCCTCCAATGCATTGAGTAAAGATTTTATATCTCATGAGATAGACATGGCTGGAATGGTAGGTTATACCGGTTCAGTGAAATAGGACTGAAACGAGGGTTACTCGATTCAGAAAGGGACTTTGTCCACTAAGATAGTCTTGGCAATGAGTCATGACTAACAAGAAATGATTTTCCATGATTATGTGTGCATGCCACAAAGTTTCAAGTTTCATGTTATGATTATGGTGATCTTATTTTCACTTCTATGATTTGTTCCATGTTAAGATATTATGATCTCTTTTGCAGGTTATGATTTTCAAAAAGATATGATATGATTTTTATTTCTTTTGTATACCCGTACTGAGCATTTGAGCTCACCCTTTTATGTTTTCTTTTCCCCAGGATATAATGAAAGGTTTTAGGTAAAAAAAAGGGAATATCTTTATGGGAGATATTGAAGATCTTTCACCACGTTTAGAAGATTACGTTCCGAGTTTCCAAAGACACTAAACTATTACGATCCTTGTGTGTGTGTCTTTGTTATGTACTAAGTATTTCGCAAAAGTAATGTAATGTCCATGTACGATAAGCTTCGGGTCTCTACACTAGAACAATCCCATTTGTAACCATTAAGTGACATTTTTAAAAATTTAACACAAGGTTACACTTGACACACGTTTGGAGGACTATAGAGAGTGAATTCAAACAAGATTCAAATGACTCTCCATAAATGGTGAAGTCATCCATGAAGACTTCCATGCAGTGTTAAATTAATTCTGAAAAGATAATCATCATACACCTCTAGAATGTTGCAGGAGCATTGCAAAGGCCAAAAGGCATTCTTCTATATGCATATGTTCTAAAGGGGCATGTGAAAGTAGTCTTTTCTTGGTCCTAAGGTGCGATTGGGATTTGGAAGTAGACAATGTATCCATTAAAAAAGCAATAGTGTGACTTTCCGGCTAATCGTTCCAGCATTTGATCAAGGAATGGAAGAGGCTAGTGATCTTTTCTTGTTTCAACATTCAATTTCCTATAGTCGATGCACACACGCCATTTTTTTTCACTCGAGTTTTAACTACCTCTCCATGTTAATTTGTGACAACAGTTATCCCACCCTTCTTAGGTACAACTTGAATTGGACTAACCCATTAACTATCAGAAATTGGGTAGATAATACCAGCTTGAAGAAGCTTGGTGATCTCTTCCCTAACTACCTCAAGGATGAGTGGATTGAGTCTTCTTTGTGGTTGTCTAATTGGTTTGGATGATTCCTCAAGATGAATGTGATGCATGAAAAGGGCAGGGTTGATTCCTGGTATGTCATCCAGGGTCCACCCTAAGGCCTTTTTGTTTTTCTCTAACACTTGAACAAGTTTGGACTCCTCAGTTTTGGTAAGTGAAGAAGAGATAATGGTATGATAAGAGTGATCATGGAAAAGGAATTCATATTTCAGGTGTTCAGGAAGAGGTTTTAGATCAGTCTCATCTTTCATTTATGGATTAGACAACGCAGGAATAGAATATGGGACTTCAGTTGCTTCAGATTCATTTTCCTTAATATTGTCCAAGGTGGTACAGTAGAGATCAGAGTTGATGTGGGGTTCAAGATAGTTTTTAAGATCCTCTAGATTGATAGAGTCTATGAATGAAAGGTCCACATCAACTTCACCATTTATGACTTGGTTAATCATGGTGCAGATTTCACAAGATCCTTTATCATCAGAACAGGATGAACATGATGGAATAGGGTTCAATTGACTCTTAGAAGTGTCCTCAGAATCCTGGATTAATAATGAAGAGTGATCCTCAGATGGGTATCACATGGCTTGGAAAATATTGAATTTGACAAGTTGGTCAATGAATTCCATGGATAAGATACCTGAATGGACATAAATCTTAGTTCTAGCAGCTATGAGAATGGTCTTCCTAGAATTAGGGGAGATTGAGAAGAGTTCGTCTCACCTTCCATGTCAAGGACATAGAAATCAGCAGGGAAGATAAGATCATTCACACGAACAAGGAAATCCTCAAGTGTTCCCTCAGGACTGGATATGCTTTGATTGGCTAACTGAATGACAACACCCGTTCGGTGCAAGGGACCTAGACCAAGGTTGGAGAATATGGATTTAGGCATGACATTAATTGAGGCTCCTAGGTCTATAAGTGCATCATTAAATTTTGAACTTCCAATTTGGAATGGAACCGTAAAGTTCCCTGGGTCTTTAAACTTTAGGGGAATAGGCTGCTGGGTGGAAACATTTTCAAAGGTCCTAAGTTGCCTCTTGTGGGTGCACAATTCTTTAAGAAACTTGGAATAATTAGGAATTTGTTTTATGGCATCTAAGAGAGGAATTTTGAATTCAACATGTCTAAACATGTCGAGCATTTTAGGATTGGGTTCAAAGGACTTCTTTGGCTTAGAAACAGCTTGAGAAAAAGGAATTGTATTCCTAAGTGGAATGGAAGGAGGTGAGTGAATGGATTCATATTACTTTTCAAGTTTCTTTTTCTTTTCATTTTCTAGGTCAACATTCAAATGAGGGTTTGAAGACTTATCTTGAGGCATAGCAATTTTCTTTCCTGATCTAAGTGCAATTGCACTTACATTACCCTTGGGGTTGGGTAATGGTTGAGGTGGGATTTGGGAAGAATTGGATGGTTGCTGCTGACTAAGGTGGGATGCAAGTTGACCAATTTGGGCTTCAATGTTCTTGAGGATTGAACGAGTGAAGGAGGAAAGATCTTCCACTGCACTTTCCCATGGTTTCTTGGAAGAAGAGGCTTGTCCCAAATTGGGATTACCTTGATTTTGGTTCTTGGGAAAGCGATTGTATTGGTTTTGGAATTGGGAAGGCTCACTAGGATAATGGAATCCAGGAGGAGGATTATTCCTTTGAGGTTGAGGAAAAAAAGGATAAGGTTGTTGTAAGTTACCAACACCTTGACCATATTGAAACTGGTTTGGGTTTTGAGGAGGTAATTGAGGGGGATAAGATATGGGAATTCCATACATAAGGCCTTGGTTATAGGAAGAAGATAAGGGCTCAGAGTAAGGTTGGTTAAAGTTTCTAACAAACTGACCTGATAGTTGAGGATTGGTGTTCCGCTGAGCATATGCTGCATTGAGCTCCATTGGTCCAGATAAATCAGATCGATCCTCTTGAAGTTGTGGACATGTGTCTGTTGGATGCGATGAATAGTTTTAGATTCCACAGTTTTTGATAGGTCTAGGAAACATTGATTGTGAAGAAGATGAGGTTGAGGATTTGGTTGCCACAGCTAGTTGTCGCACAAGACCTGTAAGTTCACTCATCCACTCGGTCATCTTGTTCGGATCAATTGACTGATTATCTTGGGCTTGTTTGACTTGATCATGTGCTCGAGTATGGAATTGTTGTGTGTTTGCATCCATGTTACTTATGAGATCTCTTGTTTCTGCAGGAATTTTATCAACAAGAGCACCACCACTTGCGACATCAATGAGAGTTATCTCCATAGCCAATAACCCCTCATAGAAGTATTAGATCAAGATTTGGTCAGGGATTTGGTGATGTGGACAGGTTGCCACAAGCTTTTTGAACCTCTCCTAGTATTCATGGAGTGATTCACTTTGGAACAGACTGATACCACTTATTTCCTTTCGGATAGAAGCAGTATGAGAAGTGGTTGTGCCCAAATTTACCCTACGGGTAAAAGCGATCGATGTAGTACATTTAGGGGCCGAGTCCATAGGGACCGAAGAAGTAACCTTGAGACGCTATGATTTGGTGAAGGATGGGCTATGAAGTAGCCAACTTTGGTTTTGATTTTGGATGGTTTAAATAACACTAAGACACCTACGTGAATTCAATTTAATGAAAATGGGTTGATCTAGGATTATGCTCGGGGTGGATTGAATGAATTTTACTTCTTTAAACAATTTTGGTTTTATTAATTCTTGATGAATCCATTCTTCAAAAATAACACTACCTTCATCATTTTATGGTTTGATGCTTACTAAACACAATTACTAATCCCCTATACACTTAGAGAACCAAATTCATGATCTCTCTGAGGTATATGGTCATTTAGTAATTGAATTTATTTTGCTCAAACACAGTAAAGATGAAGAGTAGAAATAACTGAAGAATGGATGTCTTAAATTAATTATCCATTTAACAACAATTGGTTCATAAAATAACATTCAATCAAGCATTTGCATCCTCCTAAGATCAACCCATTAAGGGTTTAGCCATCCATTGATGGTATACTCTCAATGGTGGGCAGAAGATGGCTAACAAGAATTGGATTGAAGAAATTAAAACCGCGGAAATAACGAGCACTCCTCCGTGTGTGTGAATGAAATCCACACCTATGTGTGAACTAATTCACAACAACACAGAGATATCACTGTGCTTTGTGATTATAAAGTTTTAATAAATGAAATGGAAAATATATAAGAGAATAAGTTGATTAAGAACATAAAGATACAAAAAAAAACTTACATGGAAATGGAAAACATTACAAAGGAAATTTGGAAGCAAAACATTACAATGAAACAAAGCATCCAAGATGATAAGAAAATTTTTCACCCCCATTCCCTTCACCACTAGATCCTTATATAGGAATATTAGGAGCCTTAGTTACATCCCCCAACAATTAATTCACCCCCAATAATTAATAGAGTCAAATGGAGGGTGAATAATCAAAAGGAAATTGATGTTTTGAATTTGACCCGGAAAACTGTCCAGATTCGTCCACCACATTGACGTGTGAATTATAAATTGAATAAGGGAGAATCAGGAGGGTCTGTAGAAGAGAAATATCTTCATCCATCTGTTCTCTATGAGATTAAAAAATTTCAGGAAATTTAGCTCAGCCGTTTGGAAGTTATAGTCGAAATGTTAGGACGTATTTTTGAGCATTAATGTCATGTCCACTATTTAAATCTCAAATTCAGATCCATTTATCATCATGATAACATCATAGTTAGCTCCGGCCACAGTTGAATAAAATGATACTCATATTTTTATCTTTCTACTGTATAAATTTGAGATTCATTGGGCTTGGTTTCTGGTCCCCACATTTGTTTGATGGGCCTTAGGCCCATTATGCTTTTTCCAGCATGTTTCTGCCTTCAGGCGCAAAATTCTCCATCTTCCTTTGGGATTCATCCATCGGACCTAAAAGATAAAATGTTCCAAACAAAGTGATAAATCATATCCCAAAATTTAAAATTAAAATGATGAATATTGTAATTTCCACAAGCAAATTATTGAGTGGTCCCAAATTGACATTTTAAGCATGAATTGCACAATGATGGGAAATGAAGTTCAATTTCTGAATTGGACTAAAATTGATGTTTATGAACTTTTAAACACATTAATATTAAGATCTTAACAATGAATATTAGACACTTTCAGTGACTAATCACACCCCCCAACTTGAGTTTTGCTAGTCCCGAGCAAAATAAATTACAAATATGAAATCCAAATCCCCTTTTCCAAAAACATTTAAATACACATTACTCACCCAAATATCTAATACCAAAAAAATTATGAAAACCCATCAAAATCATTTAAAACAAGCTAGTTCCATAAGCATATCCCAAGCCCAAGCCCATTCCTTTGTTCAAATTCATCGCCACATTTCATCCAATTCCAATTAAGCATGATAAAGTGTTGTGCATCATAAAAGATATGGGGCCCATTTTATTGTTCAAGGGGAAAAAATGGAAGCGCTAGGTGGGAATCACATTAAACCTTAAGATGTGTATCCATTTTTTTTTAATTTTTTTTTGATTTTTTTTTGATTTTTTTAACCACAATAGATATGAAAAGACTAACTCTAGGCAAGACAATTATGGAGTCACGATCCCCAAGTGCCGGACGCCACGCATTTTGTCAATTTCATGCTCTACAATAGAGATATAAAGCCTAACTCTGGGCAAGACAACTATGGAGTCACGATCCCCAAGTGCCGGACGCCACACATTTGGACAAAACATTGCTCTATGTGGTCATTATTATTTTTTTCATTTTTTTTTCGTTTTTTTTTGTTTTTTTTGTCTTTTTTTGGATACCCAAATTAAACTAAAAGTGACCCCAGAACCCTATGCTATAATGAAAGGGAGCCAAGAACTCAAATTTACACCCACGATCCAGTAGACGTGCATTGTGGCATTTTTATCAAGAGGATGAAATTGTAAACATTGAAAAATCACATCGGACAACCGCACTTTCCAAAAACTATGCTCATGAACTTAAACTTGCATTAAAATCAGAATCAAGGCATACAAAATTATTTGATATCCAATTTCAGAGTTTGCAATGTGTGTTATCATGTTCAAGGTTAATGGAATTTTTTTCTTTTCATGCATGTTCTTATTGAAGAAAAAAAATCATTTTTTATCCCCCCCCAACTTATAATAACACTGTCCCCAGTGTTTAAAGAAAAGAAAATCTAGAAGGGGGTAGGAGAGGAGTTCAAAGAAGAAATTTAAAATGAAAATCATGGAATGAAGTCACCTGGTGGTTGATGATGATAGCGCATTCCATAGTCTCCCTTCAATCCTGGATTTGAGTCTCAGTGGCTTGGATGGTGGTGAATGGATTTTCCTTATGGATTTCAACATGTCCTTTTATTTTTTTTAACCTATAAAAAAAATAAAACAAAACAAAATAAACTGATGATACATTGTCTTCTTTATATTTTCTGGGTAAGGTATTACTCAGAGATCACACCACGTGACACAGATGAATATGGTGCTCCCATTTCATACCCATCCTTACTCATAAAAGAAGAACAGGTCAACAGTTTATGGTAATTTATTATATGAAAAAAAATGATTCAAAATGATTAGAAAACATGAAAACCATGGGTTGCCTCCCATTCAACGCTTTTGTTTAACGTCGTTAGATCGACTTGAACCCCCCAACTTATCCAATTCCAACTTTCAAAATTTTAATTAACCCATCTTTCTCCACTTCAACAGGATTGAGATTGATTGTTTTTTTGAAATTTGTTTCGTATGAATTCATATTTTCTATAATGATTGGTAAAATCCAAGGAATATCTAAAATGGTTGATCGATTTGTTTCTATAGTCTTTCCTAAGACACCAAGGATCATTCCTACATTATTGATTTCATGATATGGATGAATGACAACTGACATTTCTTGTTTATCACCTATGATGGGATGCCTCGGTGGGGAAGTAAGGACATTGATTTTGAGTTCAGGTTGGATAGGACATTTAAACACAGATAAGGAATTAGAATCAAAATCAATTTCATTTTCAGCATTTCCCAACACAATTGGTTCCATTTGAATTGAAGATTCAAACCCAAAGTTTTCTAGATGAGTTTCATGAATGGGTATGGATTTGATGTTTGTGATTTCTCCTAATGGTTCAATGATTGGTGTTTCTGAAAAATTATCATTGGAGAAATATTCCGGGAATTCAATCCATGAAGAAAAATTTCCCTCTTGTGAATTCATGAAATCAATTTCATCCTGATTAAAACACTCATTAACAATTCCTTGATCTAGTTCAGTTATCCCATATCCAAAGGTTAGTTATTTTTTAAAATCATGAGAGGTTTTTGGGATAAAAGATTCATCTATCAATGATGAGGAAAGAACATCTTGAGTGGGAACGGGTTCCTCAAAAGTCTTAAAGCTTTGTAATTCTAATCTGAAAGATGAAACTTCTGAATTCATTTTATCCATTTGTTCACACAATTGTTCAAGAATTTTTTCAGGATTAGGGTTCATATATGATTGTACATCATGGACTTCCTCATTATTTATCTTTTCAATCATTCTTGATAGGTATGGAAATTGATCTTGTAAACATTCAGCATCCCATTGATTGTACATCACATCTGGTGTGGTGTATTCAATCCTGGTTTGGTCAATGAAATTCCCTATGTGAGGTGTTTCCCAATATTGATTTCCGACTTGATTACAACATTGATTTATGAAGGGGTATTTTAAAGGATAATCCATTGGAATTGATTGAAAATTAGTTTTGGGGTTTTTTTGGACACACAGAAATAGAAAGGGGAAAAGAGAAGAGAAATTAGGGTGAGAATAGAGAATTTGGGGTGAGAAAAGAAGATTTTTGTCTAAGGTACTTACTTGGGTCCCCGGCAACGACGCCAAAATTTGGTTGTGCCCAAATTTACCCTACGGGTAAAAGCGATCGATGTAGTACATGTAGGGGTCGAGTCCACAGGGACCGAAGAAGTAACCTTGAGACGCTATGATTTGGTGAAGGATGGGCTATGAAGTAGCCAACTTTGGTTTTGATTTTGGATGGTTTAAATAACACTAAGACACCTACGTGAATTCAATTTAATGAAAATGGGTTGATCTAGTATTATGCTCGGGGTGGATTGAATGAATTTTACTTCTTTAAACAATTTTGGTTTTATTAATTCTTGATGAATCCATTCTTCAAAAATAACACTACCTTCATCATTTTCTGGTTTGGTGCTTACTAAACACAATTACTAATCCCCTATACACTTATAGAACCAAATTCATGATCTCTCCGAGGTATATGGTCATTTAGTAATTGAATTTATTTTGCTCAAACACAGTAAAGATGAAGAGTAGAAATAACTGAAGAATGGATGTCTTAAATTAATTATCCATTTAACAACAATTCGTTCATAAAATAACATTCAATCCAGCCTTTTGCATCATCCTAAGATCAACCCATTAAGGGTTTAGCCCTCCATTGATGGTATACTCTCAATGGTGGGCGGAAGATGGCTAACAAGAATTGGATTGAAGAAATTAAAACTGCGGAAATAACGAGCACTCCTCCGTGTGTGTGAATGAAATTCACACCTATGTGTGAACTAATTCACAACAACACAGAGATATCACTGTGCTTTGTGATTATAAAGTTTTAATAAATGAAATGGAAAATATATAAGAGAATAAGTTGATTAAGAACATAAAGATACAAAAAAAAACTTACATGGAAATGGAAAACATTACAAAGGAAATTTGGAAGCAAAACATTACAATGAAACAAAGCATCCAAGATGATAAGAAAATTTTCCACCCCCATTACCTTCACCACTAGATCCTTATATAGGAATATTAGGAGCCTTAGTTACATCCCCCAAAAATTAATTCACCCCCCAATAATTAATAGAGTCAAATGGAGGGTGAATAATCAAAAGGAAATTGATGTTTCGAATTTGACCCGGAAAACTGTCCAGATTCGTCCACCACATTGACGTGTGAATTCAAAATTGAAGAAGGGCGAATCCGTAGGGTCTGTAGAAGAGAAATATCTTCATCCATCTGTTCTCTATGAGATTCAAAAATTTCAGGAAATTTAGCTCATCAGTTTGAAAGTTATAGTCAAAATGGTGGGACGGATTTTTGAGCATTAATGTCATGTCCACTATTTAAATCTCAACTTCAGATCCATTTATCATCATGATAACATCATAATTAGCTCCGGCCACAGTTGAATAAAATGATCCTCATATTTTTATCTTTCTACTGTATAAATTTGAGATTCATTGGGCTTGGTTTCTGGGCCCCACATTTGTTTGATGGGCCTTAGGCCCATTATGCTTTTTCCAGCATGTTTCTGCCTTCAGGCGCAAAATTATCCATCTTCCTTTGGGATTCATCCATCGGACCTAAAAGATAAAATGTTCCAAACAAAGTGATCAATCATATCCCAAAATTTAAAATTAAAATGATGAATATTGTAATTTCCACAAGTAAATTATTGAGTGGTCCCAAATTGACATTTTAAGCATGAATTGCACAATGATGGGAAATGAAGTTCAATTTCTGAATTGGACTAAAATTGATGTTTATGAACTTTTAAACACATTAATATTAAGATCTGAACAATGAATATTAGCCACTTTCAGTGACTAATCACACCCCCCAACTTGAGTTTTGCTAGTCCCGAGCAAAATAAATTACAAATATGAAATCCAAATCCCCTTTTCCAAAAACATTTAAATACACATTACTCACCCAAATATCTAATAACAAAAAAATTATGAAAACCCATCAAAATCATTTAAAACAAGCTAGTTCCATAAGAATATCCCAAGCCCAAGCCCATTCCTTTGTTCAAATTCATCGCCACATTTCATCCAATTCCAATTAAGCATGATAAAGTGTTGTGCATCATAAAAGATATGGGGCCCATTTTATTGTTCAAGGGGAAAAAATGGAAGCGCTAAGTGGGAATCACATTAAACCTTATGATGAGTATCCATTTTTTTTATTTTGTTTTTGATTTTTTTAACCACAATAGATATGAAAAGACTAACTCTGGGTAAGACAACTATGGAGTCACGATCCCCAAGTGCCGGACGCCACGCATTTTGTCAATTTCATGCTCTACAATAGAGATATAAAGCCTAGCTCTGGGCAAGACAACTATGGAGTCACGATCCCCAAGTGCCGGACGCCACACATTTGGACAAAACATTGCTCTATGTGGTTATTATTATTTTTTTCAATTTTTTTTTGTTTTTTTTTGTTTTTTTTTTGGATACCCAAATTAAAGTAAAAGTGACCCCAGAACCCTATGCTATAATGAAAGGGACCCAAGAACTCAAATTTACACCCACGATCCAGTAGACGTGCATTGTGGCATTTTTATTAAGAGGATGAAATTGTAAACATTGAAAAATCACATCGGACAACCGCACTTTCCAAAAACTATGCTCATGAACTTAAACTTGCATTAAAATCAGAATCAAGGCATACAAAATTATTTGATATCCAATTTCAGAGTTTGCAATGTGTGTTATAATGTTCAAGGTTAATGGAATTTTTTTCTTTTCATGCATGTTCTTATTGAAGAAAAAAATCATTTTTTATCCCCCCCCAACTTAGAATAACACTGTCCCCAGTGTTTAAAGAAAAGAAAAGCTAGAAGGGGGTAGGAGAGGAGTTTAAAGAAGAAATTTAAAATGAAAATCATGGAATTAAGTCACCTGGTGGTTGATGATGATAGCGCATGCCATAGTCTCCCTTCAATCCTGGATTTGAGTCTCAGTGGCTTGGATGGTGGTGAATGGATTTTCCTTATGGATTTCAACATGTCCTTTTATTTTTTTGACCTATAAAAAAAATAAAACAAAACAAAATAAACTGATGATACATTGTCTTCTTTATATTTTCTGGGTAAGGTATTACTCAGAGATCACACCACGTGACACGAATGAATATGGAGCTCCCCTTTCATACCCATCCTTACTCATAAAAGAAGAACAGGTCAACAGTTTATGGTAATTTATTATATGAAAAAAAATGATACAAAATGATTAGAAAACATGAAAACCATGGGTTGCCTCCCATGCAACGCTTTTGTTTAACGTCGTTAGCTCGACTTGAACCCCCCAACTTATCCAATTCCAACTTTCAAAATTTTAATTAACCCATCTTTCTCCACTTCAACAAGATTTATATGGATTGTTTTTTGAAATTTGTTTCGTATGAATTCATATTTTCTATAATGATTGGTAAAATCCAAGGAATATCTAAAATGGTTGATCGATTTATTTCTATAGTCTTTCCTAAGGCACCAAGGATCATTCCTACATTATTGATTTCATGATATGGATGAATGACAACTGAAATTTCTTGTTTATCACCTATGATGGGATGCCTCGGTGGGGAAGTAAGGACATTGATTTTGAGTTCAGGTTGGATAGGACATTTAAACACAGATAAGGAATTAGAATCAAAATCAATTTCATTTTCAGCATTTCCCAACACAATTGGTTCCATTTGAATTGAAGATTCAACCCCAAAGTTTTCTAGATGAGTTTCATGAATGGTTATGGATTTGATGTTTGTGATTTCTCCTAATGGTTCAATGATTGGTGTTTCTGAAAAATTATCATTGGAGAAATATTCCGGGCATTCAATCCATGAAGAAAAATTTCCCTCTTGTGAATTCATGAAATCAATTTCATCCTGATTAAAACACTCATTAACAATTCCTTGATCTTGTTCAGTTATCCCATATCCAAAGGTTAGTTCTTTTTTCAAATCATGAGAGGTTTTTGGGATAAAAGATTCATCTATCAATGATGAGTAAAGAACATCTTGAGTGGGAACGGGTTCCTCAAAAGTCTTAAAGCTTTGTAATTCTAATTTGAAAGATGAAACTTATAAATTAATTTTATCCATTTGTTCACACAATTGTTCAAGAATTTTTTCAGGATTAGGGTTCATATATGATTGTACATCATGGACTTCCTCATTATTTATCTTTTCAATCATTCTTGATAGGTATGGAAATTGATCTTGTAAACATTCAGCATCCCATTGATTGTACATCACATCTGGTGTGGTGTATTCAATCCTGGTTTGGTCAATGAAATTCTCTATGTGAGGTGTTTCCCAATATTGATTTCTGACTTGATTACATCATTGATTTATGAAGGGGTATTTTAAAGGATAATCCATTGGAATTGATTGAAAATTAGTTTTGGGGTTTTTTTGGACACACAGAAATAGAAAGGGGAAAAGAGAAGAGAAATTAGGGTGAGAATAGAGAATTTGGGGTGAGAAAAGAAGATTTTTGTCTAAGTTACTTACTTGGGTCCCCGGAAACGACGCCAAAATTTGGTTGTGCCCAAATTTACCCTACGGGTAAAAGTGATCGATGTAGTACATGTAGGGGTCGAGTCCACAGGGACCGAAGAAGTAACCTTGAGACGCTATGATTTGGTGAAGGATGGGATATGAAGTAGCCAACTTTGGTTTTGATTTTGGATGGTTTAAATAACACTAAGACACCTACGTGAATTCAATTTAATGAAAATGGGTTGATCTAGGATTATGCTCGGGGTGGATTGAATGAATTTTACTTCTTTAAACAATTTTGGTTTTATTAATTCTTTATGAATCCATTCTTCAAAAATAACACTACCTTCATCATTTTCTGGTTTGGTGCTTACTAAACACAATTACTAATCCCCTATACACTTAGAGAACCAAATTCATGATCTCTTCGAGGTATATGGTTATTTAGTAATTGAATTTATTTTTCTCAAACACAGTAAAGATGAAGAGTAGAAATAACTGAAGAATGGATGTCTTAAATTAATTATCCATTTAACAACAATTCGTTCATAAAATAACATTCAATCCAGCCTTTGCATCCTCCTAAGATCAACCCATTAAGGTTTTAGCCCTCCATTGATGGTATACTCTCAATGGTGGGCGGAAGATGGCTAACAAGAATTGGATTGAAGAAATTAAAACCGCGGAAATAACGAGCACTCCTCCGTGTGTGTGAATGAAATTCACACCTATGTGTGAACTAATTCACAAAAACACAGAGATATCACTGTGCTTTGTGATTATAAAGTTTTAATAAATGAAATGGAAAATATATAGGAGAATAAGTTGATTAAGAACATAAAGATACAAAAAAAAACTTACATGGAAATGGAAAACATTACAAAGGAAATTTGGAAGCAAAACATTACAATGAAACAAAGCATCCAAGATGATAAGAAAATTTTCCACCCCCATTACCTTCACCACTAGATCCTTATATAGGAATATTAGGAGCTTTATTTACATCCCCCAACAATTAATTCACCCCCCAATAATTAATAGAGTCAGATGGAGGGTGAATAATCAAAAGGAAATTGATGTTTCGAATTTGACCCGAAAAACTGTCCAGATTCATCCACCACATTGACGTGTGAATTCTAAATTGAAGAAGGGCGAATCCGTAGGGTCTATAGAAGATAAATATCTTCATCCATCTGTTCTATATATGCTTCAAAAATTTCAGGAAATTTCGCTCAGCCGTTTGGAAGTTATAATCGAAATAGTGGGACGTATTTTTGAGCATTAATGTCATGTCCACTATTTAAATCTTAACTTCAGATCCATTTATCATCATGATAACTTCATAATTAGCTCCGGACACAGTTTAATAAAATGATCCTAATATTTTTATCGTTCTACTGTATAAATTTGAGCTTCATTGGGCTTGGTTTCTGGGCCCCACATTTGTTTGATGGGCCTTAGGCCCATTATGCTTTTTCGAGCATGTTTCTGCCTTCAGGCGCAAAATTCTCCATCTTCCTTTGGGATTAATCCGTCGGACCTAAAAGATAAAATGTTCCAAACAAAGTGATCAATCATATACCAAAATTTAAAATTAAAATGATGAATATTGTAATTTCCACAAGAAAATTATTGAGTGGTCCCAAATTGACATTTTAAGCATGAATTGCACAATGATGGGAAATAAAGTTCAATTTCTGAATTGGACTAAAATTGATGTTTATGAACTTTTAAACACATTAATATTAAGATCTTAACAATGAATATTAGCCACTTTCAGTGACTAATCAAGAAGCAGGAAATAATTTCTCTAAGAAGAGTCGCTTCATGTCATTCCATGTGGTTATGGAACCCGGAATAAGGTAGTAGAGCCATGACATAGCAGTTTTTGCTAAGGAGAAAGGGAATGCTCGGAGTTTTATTTGTTCCTCAGAAACCCCTTGAGGCTTCATGGTAGAGCACGCCACTTGGAACTCTTTAAGGTTGAGATATGGATCCTCACCAGCTAGCCCGTGGAAATGAGGGAGAAGATGAATCAAAACCGATTTGAGTTTGAAGTCAGCTTCTATGTTTGGATATTTAATACCAAGAGGTTGGAAATTCATATCAGGGGCAGCAAGTTCTTTGAGGTTTTGTTCCCTAGGATTGGCTATTTCTAATTCAACTGATTGGACAAGGACTGGTTCTTGAATTATTTGATTATCTCTTATGTTTCTCCTAATTAGGTGAAGTGTTCGCTCAATTTCAGGGTCAAACAAATCCGAGGGATTGTTTGGGAGGCTACGGGGCATTCAGAGAGATTTTTAAAGAAAGAGGAAGAAGATTTTTTCTTTGTTTGTTTTTTGTTTATGATTTTTATGAGAAGACGGGTTTTTCTTTGTGTTTTTTTAAAAAAAAATTAAATTAAGTATTTTTGTGTTTTTTGGGTTTTTTTATAATAACCAGAAACTAATGACTACATAAAGCACCATCCCTAGAAATGGATCCATTTGAAATGCACAGACGATTGTCGCCTATCGATCGGTTAAAGTTCTGGTGCTCTGCTAATGTGTATAGCAGCACTCGGGTCGAATCCTCAGCGATGATACTTTGTAATAGTTGTTTGTTTTTAGTTGATTGTATTTTGATTAGGGGGGTTTGTTTGCAGAGATTAATTGAAATTATTGATTGAATATAATTGATTTAACAAATTGATAAAGATTGGGGTGAGTTCATTATTAGGGAGTTAAGCTTGTGATATCCTTGAGCTTTGCTTTATATTGCATTTAAATTAACACCCACTTCACAAGTTGACGTCGATTAGAATTCCTAAGTGTTAAAACTTTAATCCAAGCCTTAACTTAACTAATATTCTAATCTCAATCAGTACTTGTTTATGGTAGTGTATTTATGGTTTCAATAATCCATGTAAACCTCATGTTAAAAAAAATATGTCATTAATCCATGACATATTAAGTCCAACATACACAATGTTAAATTAACGAATACTCATCGAGAAAATACTCTCAATCACTTAACATTCCTAAATTTTGACTCAACCCAATGAGATATTTACTCATCCATTTGGGTTTTTAATATTCTGGTTATAATTATTATGATGATGAATTAAAAATATAATAAATAGAAAGGGATTAGAAATGAGTGGTACATCGAACACACACACACGAACAATGATGATAATTAAAAATGGATTTTCGATTGAATGAGGAAGAAAAATAAGGGAAGAGGATTCAAATAAATTTAAAATATTTTAAGAACATTATTATGAAACTATAGAAGGTGGATGAGAATAAGAGATATTAAAGAAGAAAATTGCATTAAAACAGAATTACAAAAGAAAGGACTTACAAAATTACAACAATGAAGAACATAAAAGTAAATAAAAACAAAGAGAGGAGGAAAGGTATCTCAAGTAAAAACTTGAGTATGGAAGGTCCTCCCAAGCCTTTGTAAAGGCTTTGGTCGTGCCAATATGATCTCCTCTCTTCTAAAATGCCAACGCCTTGCATGGAGAGGAGGGGGATGTATTTATAGCCCAAGGAAGTGGACTGTTTGCATTCACAATCTATCCCTCCACTTGGATTGAGGATTTGGACACCCAGATAGCCGAATCTCGAGATCTCTCCTTCTTCAAAGCTGAATATAATAATGTTTTCTGACCTCTCTCAAAATTTGGAGTCATTTTGACTTAAGTAGTCAAAGTTATGTCCGGTTGATTAAACAAAGTTAAATTGTTCATTTCAATCCATGATTTTTTGATGGCCAAAATGTGAATGGATTTTGGAATAGTAAGATTCCTTCAAAGCCAAATTATTTCTTCAACAAAGTCGGCCGCCTATATCTCCTATTTCACACTGAAAAATCACATCTCTATTTTGATGACTAGATCAGGAGATATTTCATTAATACTATACTGATTTTAATTCACGACCAGAATGGTGGGCTGGACTTCAAAGCTTAATTTGGGCCCCTTTTTCTTGGATTTGGTCCTTTAAATTATTATACATGATTATTTTAGATAATAAAGAACACATGGTGGAGTTTCATAAAATATGGGCTTTGGGAGTGAGACCAGTAACTCAATCATCTTGGCTGGTCCAGTTTCTTCACAAATTCTTTGGGTCATTTTGTATGGTAAATGTGATCCTTCAAATGGAAGAATTGGACCATGATCCATTCTAAGGAAATGTTTCATATTGAATTATAAATCCTAAAAAACAATAACCACACAATTTGAATCAGTAGGGTGAGATTTATAAATAAAATAGTAAACTTACTCAATTGGACTACTTATAAAAATGCTAAAAAATTATACTTAGTATTAAAACATTAATATTTGACACAAATTATGCACATATCATATAAAATAAGTAAAGGGAGTATACAATAAGTCATGAAAATATTAATAAAATTAGAGGAATTTCCTAAACCCAACCAATAGAGTATGACGTAAAGTAAAGTACTGAAAGTAAACTGGGCCAGAATACAAGACCATAAAAAACAAGAGTCTGGAAAACTGTAAATTCCAACTTGTAAACTCAAAGAGGTACTGGGACTACTGCTCGTAGCCGAAGGAACACCTCAGCCTGTAGGGAATTCAGAAATATCAGTCCTGTCCTGATCCGCCCTGGACTCTGTAAAAAGGATGCTCGTCTGCACAAGACACGACACGTGCGGGCAGAGCCCGTGCAGGGGTGAGTATAACAATACTCAGTAGAGGACCCCAAAAAACACAAAGCAGTACAAAAAGGAAAGGCACAATCATCTCTACACAATATATGTCTACTGAACATATAATAGGAGATCACAATCCAGATATACCCAGAACTCAGACCCGTGGTCTAGAAACAAGTCACACAACCACATACCCCCATCTAGGGATTCGGTTCGAAGATTTCTATGAAGTACTCATTCTGGGAGAACACACTCTATGAGTCTGGTAGCTCTGATGACGTCTGTATGAGAAGTAATGTTCATTGGGAAATGTCACAAGAGGTAGTTACACTCATTACGGGAGACACACTCCTGAGTGGGAAGATCATGAGAGATATATGCACTCATTATGGGAGACACACTCCTGAGTGGGAAAGATCATGATACACAGATGAGGATCACTTCCAGGGCCATGGCGGATACCACGACTCATCCGGATTCACCATCTAGGTGGATTCACCAGCTAGGTAGAGGATCAACGCCTGGTAGAGTAGGTCACGTTGATGCCTGACTCTACACAGGGTCAAGAATGGATAGAGGATATCACTCCGGGTCTCTCAGAGGGATGTCGACTCTATCACAGAAAGTCCTGCTAAAGGGATCATACTTCTGTAGAATGAAATGATGCTTGAACTTCAGGGGAATGAGAAGAAGGGGCATTAACCCAAACGAAACATGTCCAAGATACGGTGGACAAGAGGACCATTCCATTTTCCAAAAAGTACACGACATGTAGAAAAGTTACACGTCATGTCATCTGACCTTGGGTACTGCCCGTGTACAATGACCCATTTCGTAAGGATGGTCGTGTAGAAAAGTTAGTACACAGCATGTGGTACGGTGTACACGTCGTGTCCGAGTGACTGGGGTCAGCTCCGTGTACACTGGCCATGTGCCCGTACACGGTCCTCAACCCGTGTAATCGAACCCGTGTAATCGGTACACGGGTTGACCCGCGTTACTGGCCTCACATGGCTGTGTGATGGAGTACACAGTCATGTACTCCATTCAGTGTCCATGTATCCCCTGGATACACATCGAGTCCCGCGTAGCCGCCTCTGCCATGATGCGCAGAGAGTACACGCCGTGTTCCGAAGCCGTGT
Source organism: Viscum album (assembly GCA_963277665.1). Classification (NCBI taxonomy): domain Eukaryota; kingdom Viridiplantae; phylum Streptophyta; class Magnoliopsida; order Santalales; family Viscaceae; genus Viscum; species Viscum album. The sequence goes on along the minus strand of OY728144.1, from coordinate 327,154,011 downwards.
AGTCCATCCTGTATCAGTGTACTTTCCAAAACACACGAAGAACGTGTAGTCTATCCTGAGTACTACAGCCGGTACCACAGGGCGTGTTCTTCGGAAGTACATGTCGTGTATTCTGGAAATTTCCAGAATTGCAGACTTCTGTCACCGCGCCTCCGTGATGCCCTATTCATCGATCCGGCTATCTGATTGTCACGAAACTCCGAAATCCAGGTCGCCCCGATATCCTGAGGTCATCTCCATTGTTTTTGAGACTCTGATTGGCTTTGAAAATTCATTTTGATCCACCTGCGTGAAGAACACTCGAAGAACGGTCTTTTCTGATCCGAGCCGATTCATCGTCCGCTATGACCGTCGTACCTCTATAGGGCATTGTGATGTCGGATCTCCACTATGTGATCATTGCGTTTCAAGATGGGTGCACAATGATCCGTTGTTCTTCACCCCACGAAGAACGTGAAGAACGCACGAGGAAAAGAAATGGTGAAGAAATCCAATCATAAAAATTGAGGAACGAACCTCCGTCGTCATTCGTCATGACATTGATCTGCTCCTGTTAGTAGGATTAAACGGAGCAGAATCAAATAAAAATTTAACATGGATCAATTCCCCGAAATCATCCCAACAAAAACCCTCCTGCAAAATGTAATAATCCGCAGATCAACATGTTCATGGTTGATCCACATTTGTCGTTCAAAATCAAAAACAGGGAAAGGATAATTTAAATAAAAACCCCTACCTCACGAAGGGTTCGATTGCTGACGAGGGGGGGGGGGTCATGTCGTCGTCGTCGCCGAGATCCTTCAACTTCGATGGCACAATGATTCACAGCTTTGATTTGTCGTCGTTCCTCATTGAGAGTTCTCTCCAAAGCACCAAGGATTCTCCATAGTTTCTCTCCAGCTTCTACCAACGAGAAACGTTTGATTAACCCATTAAAAAGAGAGAACGTGTTTGGGATTCCATCACGCTGCGACATTAATGAGTCAATGTTTTTGTTTCAGAGTCATTATGATGTGTCATTTATTATTGAAACAGTTGCCCTGTCATTGCGCTGCAGTGAATGTTTCCAAAAAAATAAAATAAACTCTGCCACTTATTTTATTTTATTTTACTGAAAACGTACAAAAATTAACTTTTTCCCTCGACCCGTGCCGGTTGAGGTTATACCCATTCTTAGGTAAAGTCATCATCCTGTATGCAATGGTGCCCTTGGATTTTTAATCCGGGCATCTTTTTGGAAACTACCACAACTGCGCACAAGTGCCGACTCACTTAACTTAAAAAAAGTTTGAACCACCATTCCAGGATCACCGGGCCTCGGAATGATGTGTCGTCTCTACACCAGGTCTCATAATAATTACATATAATATTTAAAAATAATACACAGAACATCTGAGACATTACATTCTCCCCACCTTGGGGATTTGCATCCCCGAAAATCCAAAACAATAATACTCAAAAAGATGTGGGTACTGGGCACGAATTTGAGCCTCTCGCTCCCACGTGCTCTCTTGAAGATTCCCGCGATGCTACCAAATGCGCACCAGGGGAATTGATTGCCCATGACGGATCCTCTCCTACCGATCCTCAATCTCTACCAGGTAATCAGCAAAGGTCACTCCATCCATGATGTCCAGCTTTCCCCAGTTGATGATGTGCGATGGGTCATGCATGTACCTCCTTAGCTGCGACACGTGGAAGACATCATGTACCCGATGCAACTGCGGAGGTAGATCTAGGTGGTACGCCGCCTTTACAACTCTATGTAGTATCTGAAAAGGTTCAATGAACCTTGGAGATAACTTGACACCTCGGCCAAATCTCTGTAACCCTCATTGAGGTGAGACCCGAAGAAAGACGTGGTCTCCCTCCTCAAACTCCAGGGGTCTATGTCGCCTGCCAGCATAAGACTTCTACAAGCTCTGTGCAGTCTTAATCCACTCATGGATGATCTTCACCTTCTCGGTGGTAGCTCGCACTAACTCTGGACCCATGAGTGCTAAATCTCTGGGGTCGGTCTATCAAAGCGGTGACCAGTAGGGTCTCCCATATAAAGCCTCGAAAGGTGCCATACCAATGGTGGAGTGGTAGCTGTTATTGTACGCAAACTCCACCAATGGTAGGTGGTCCACCCAACTATAATCAAAGTCCAAGATACATGCCTACAACATATCCTCCAAAACCTAAATGGTCATCTCCGTCTGACCATCTGTCTGGGGATGAAACGTTGTGCTCAAGCGTAGCTGAGTCCCAAAGGCCTTTTTCAATCCCTTCCACAACTGGGATGTAAAGCGAGCATCTCAATCCGAGACTATCTTCGAAGGGATTCCATGAAGTCTAACTATCTCATGCATGTAGAGGCGTCCCAATCTCTCTATGGAACTATGCACCCTAATAGCTAGGAAGTGGGTCGACTTGGTGAGTCAGTCAACGACCACCCAGATGGAATCGTGCCCCTTGGACGTCCGTGGTAAGCCTATCACGAAGTTTATTGATATTCCATCCCACTTCCACTCTGGAACTTCCAGGGGTGAGCTAATCCCATTGGAACCTGGTGCTCAGCCTTCACTTGCTGGCATGTAAGGCATCGAGAAACGAACTCTACTACTGCCTTCTTCATGCCTGACCACCAGAACTATCTTTAGAGATACTGGTACATGTTTACCACTCCAGGATATATCGCTAAGGGGGACGTATGAAACTCCCTCAGGACCTCTTCCTGTAATGATACCGGTACAACAGTGCATCCTCTGAAAATAATTACATGCTCCCCACCTTGTGAATATCCATCAGGAGCATGTCCTGTGGATAACTGAGCATGTAAAGCCACACAGTCGACATTTCCTAGTTACACCTACCTAACCCACTATAAGAGTAGAAGGGCGACAACCATCGATTGTAGGTAAGCTGTATCCTCTTTGTCCATGAAGGATAACTGCAACACGACTAACTGATATGTTGCCTCACTCAACAGCTGTGAGCTCGACCTTCTGCTAAGAGCATTCGCCACCTTGTTCCCCTTCCCAGGAGTATAGATGATATCGAAATCATAGTCCTTGAGGAACTCTAACCAATGCCTCTTCCTCAGATTCAGATCCTTTTTCAAAAAGAGGTACTTGAGGCTCTTGTGGTCAGAGTATACGATGAATGGATTTTGCATAAGGTAGTGTCGCCACATCTTCAATGTGAAGACTACCGTAGCCAACTTGAGATCATGGGTCGCATTGTTCTGCTCATGTGGCCTAAGCTGGCACGGACCATAAGTAATCACTACTTGCCTCTGCATCAGGAAACAACCAATCCCGGTCCCTGATGCGTCATAGAAAACTATGTACTCAACACCCTCCTCCGACAATCTCAAGATTGGGGTGCTCGTCAAACTCTGTCTCAATTCCTCAAAAGCCTGCTGGAACTTCTCCATCCACATGAAGGGTTTCCCCTTCCTGGTCAAGGCTTTCATTAGTGCTGATATTCAGGAGAAATCAGGAATGAATCTCTAGTAATACCCTACCAACCCGAGGAAGCTTCGCACCTCCATCACACTCCGAGGTGGCTCCAATGCTAACATTGCCTCCACCTTGGTTGGGTCCACAACTACTCTATCTACTGAGATGACATGTTCGAGAAAGTGTACCTCCTGAATATAGAACTGGCACTTTGAGAGCTTCCCAAAAATATGGTGCTCTCAGAGTACATCTAGAACTATCTACAGGTGTCTCGCTTGCTCCTCCTCTGACGCCGAGTACACAAGGATGTCGTCAATGAAGACCACTACGAACTGGTCCAAGTATGGCTAGAAGATCCGGTTCATCAGTCCCATGAACACTGTGGGGGAGTTTGTCACGCCGAAAGGCATCACCAAGTACTCATAGTGACTGTAGTGGCATCTGAAAGCCGTCTTCGGTATATCCTCGTCCCGTACTCGTAACCGGTGATAACCTGATTGAGGGTCAACCTTCGAGATCCACTGTGACCCTCTCAGCTGATCGAAGAGGTCGTCGATTCTCGGCAGTGGAGACTTGTTCTTTACTGTCACCTGGTTCAGGTGCCGATAATCCACGCACAACCTCAAACTTCCATCTTCCTTCTTGGAAAACAAGATTGGGGCCGCCCAGGGTGAAACACTAGGTCTCACAAAACCCTTTCTTTGAAAATCCTCCCACTGCACCCTCAGCTTGTAAAGCTCTATGGGAGCCATCTATTATGCTAGTGAAGAAATCGGTGTCGTCCCGGGGTGTAAGTCGATGTAGAAGTCGATTTTATGATGGGGAGGTAATCCTAGAACATCTTCGGGAAATACATCCTCGTACTCCGCCACTACTGCTGGGAACTGAGGGCTCACAACATCTAATACTCCAAGGGTAAGTCTAGCTATCTCAAGAGGGATCGGCTGCACCCCCCTATGCATGATCCCATTTTGTGCTGCCTAGGTCTCCTTTTCTCTGACAAAGGAAAACCTCGTCCCATCATGGCGGAAACACCACACTCTTTGCCTAAAATAGTCAATCTGGGCATGGACCGAAGATAACCAATCCATACTAAGAATGACATCATAAGTCCTCAACGCTACCACCAAGAGGTTCCAACCGAAACTCTCACCTCCAAGGGTAAGATCACACTATCTATAAAGGTGTGTGATCTTCGAGTCTCCTCCCACAGGTGTCTCCAAGCCTAAGGATCTAGTCAACGGTTCTACTGAAATCTCAAGGTTTCAAACAAGACATGTGGCGATGAAGGAATTACTGTCACCTGTGTCTATAAGTACGGAAGCTAAGGTAGAGAAGACATAGATCGTACCTCGTATCATCCCTGGAGCCCCTGGGTCATACTCCTTGACCGCATGCAGCTATCCCCACCCCTTTCCCCCAGCTCCCTGAGCATGGTTCGGACCTCCTAGGGGTGGTGGTGGAAGTAGATCGAAGCATCTTCCACCACCTATAGCTCTCCCTGCTCTTCTTCTACGTCTGCTGCCTGGTGGGTCTGTCTGCTCCACTCTCTGCCTCTGCCTTAGGGGTCTATCCACCGCTTCCCTGTCAGCAGATCGATGGGTCAGACAATCTCTAGCGAGATGTCCCCTACCGTCGCACGCGTAGCACCACTTCTCCCTAGGATGACTGGATCCATCCTGAGAGCCCTGCACTATTGATCACCTGTCTTAGGTCCTCCTATGACGTCTCTCACGTCCTGATCCCTGCGTCCGACATCAGCTCCCCGCTACTGAGGTCTCAAGACCTATCTGCCTACTGCTGACTGTCGTCGGCTGTCTCTACTTCTCCAAGAATCTCTCAATCACTAAGGCCCGATCAAGCACTCCAGCATAATTTGAAATGCATATAGGCATGACACTAGCTTGGATGTCTTGTTGTAGGCCTCACTCGAAGGTCCGAGCTCTGAATTAATGATCCCTGACCATATCCATCAAGTACTGGGCGAGGTTGGTGAACCTCGATGAATAGTTAGCTACCATCAAACAGCCCTATTGGAGCTGAAGAAGCTCCTGGATGTGCACATATCTCAGCATAACCGGAGAGAACTGCTCCATAAAGAGTCGCTTGAACTCTGTCCACGAAAGAGTCTCCTCGTCGTGAGTTTGTGTGGTCAGACTCCACCATCGTCCCGTCGAACCTTGAAGAAGTCTCGCCCCTAGGATCACCATCTGGTCTGCTGGTGTCCTCACTAGACGGAAAACTCTGGTCACCACCTCAAGACAATCCTTATCTGCCTAAGGGTCGGGCTCACCTCGGAACCTGAGGGGCCTCTGTCTCTGGAACTCATGGAGTGCGCTCAGCCTACGCTCCTCGTCGGTCGGTACTGCAGGTTCCACAAGCTACTCCACCGGTGGTGGTATAGCAGGTGCCCCACCTGGTGGAAACACCTGGGTAACTGGTCCCTGTATCAAAGCCTCACCACTGAGGGGGTCATCCTCATGATCATGTTGTTGAATCCTAGGGGGTATGCGTCGCAGAGGTATCCTGTAAAGAAACAAGATGTGGCATGAGTATATCTGGATAACTGACTCAAAGGATATGGAAAACACAACCCAATTCCTATATGATGCATGTACCGTTATTTTATTTCCCCACAACCAGGGTTTTGGTGTACCGAGTCAAAAAGCAGGTTATCATAGCCCTAGTGTATGGATACGTTGGCCGCCGCACTAACACTGGAGTATCTGGCCTGAAAGACAAGCTCAAAACACTTAACACTGTTGCCCCTAACCTATATCACAAACTCTTGGTCCTAAGGTAGAACTGGCCACCTCTGATACCACTCTGTCACAAACCGTCCCAGTGGGGCCCACACCGTGACTCCCTAAGCCCATCTCCAATTGGCCAAGGGTTGGTGACTAGCACCGAGTAGGCATATTACTACATGGGAGGCATTTCCTAAGAACCTGTACACATACACACATCTCCAATCCCACAAATGCTGAAATGTAAAAACCACTAAGGAACAAAATGCATGCATACAATTAAACCCAACCAACAGAGTACGATGGAAAGTAAAGTACTGAAATTAAATTGGGCCAGAATACAAGCCCATTAAAAACAAGAGTCTAGAAAACTGCAAAGTCCAACCTGTAAACACAAAGAGGTACTGGGACTGCTGCTCATAGCCGAAGGAACAACTTGGCCTGTAGGGAACTCAGAAAGCTCGGTCCTGTCTTGGTATTCCCTGGACTCTATCAAAAGGTTGCTCGTCTTCACAAGACACGACACGTGCAGGTAGAGCCCGTGAAAAGGTGAGTATAACAATACTTAGTAGAGGACCCCGAAAAACAAAAAGCAGTAGACAAAGAAAAGGAATAGTGAGATCTACACAGTATATGTATACTTAACATATAATAGGAGATCACAATACAGATATACCCAGAACTCAGACCCGTGGTATAGAAACAAATCACATAACTGCATACCCCCGTCTAGGGATTCATTTCGAAGATTTCCACAAAGTACTCATTCTTAGAGAACACACTCCATGAGTCTGGTAGCTCTGATGACATTTATCTGAGAATTACTGTTCATCGGGAAATGTCATGAGAGTTAGTTACACTTATTATGAGAGACACACTCCTGAGTGGGAAGATCACAAGAGATAGATGCACCCATTACGGGAGATACACTCCTGAGTGGGAAAGATCATGATACATAGATGAGGATCACTACCAGGGCCATGGTGGATACCGTGACTCATCCGAATTCACCATCTAGGTAGATTCACCATCTAGGTAGAGGATCAACTCCTAGTAGAGTTGGTCACGTCGATTCCTGACTCTACCTAGGGTTAGGAATGGATAGAGGATTTCACTTCGGGCCTCTCGGAGGGATGCCGACTCTATCACAGAAAGTCCTGTTGAAGGGATCATACTCTTTTAGAAGGAAACAATGCCTGACCTTCAGGTTAATGAGAAGAAGTGGAACTAACCGAAATGAAACATGTCCAAGATATGGTGGACAAGAGGACCATGCCATTTTCCAAAAAGTACACGACGTGTATAAATGTTGCAGGCCATGTCATCTGACCCTCGGAAATTCCCATGTACAACAACCCATGTCGTAAGGATGGTCATGTAGAAAAGTTAGTACACGGCGTGTGGTACGGTGTACATGCCATGTTCGAGTGACTGGGGTCGGCTCCGTGTACGCTGGCCATGTGCCCGTACACGGTCCTCAACCCGTGTATTCCAACCCGTGTAATCGGTACACGGGGTGACCCGTGTTACTGGCATCGCTTGGCCGTGTGATGGAGTACTTGGTCATTTACTCCATCTCGTGTCCACATATTCCTTGGATACACGCCGAGTCCCACATAGCCACCTCTGCCATGCTGCGTAGAGAGCACACAGCATGTTCCGAAGCTGTGTAGTCCATCCCTCATTTGTGTACTTTCCAAAACACATGCTGACCTTCGGGGAAAGTCATACATGCCGTGTGACCAGGGTCACACGCCATGTGATTCCTCTCTGACCCTCAAAACCTTAGCCACTGCTGCTGGTACCACATGGAGTTTTCTTTGGAAGTACACGTCGTGTATTCTATAAATTTCCAGAATCGTGGACTTCCACTGCCACGCCTCTATGCTTCCCCATTCATCAATCCAGCCGTCTAATTTCCACGAAACTCCAAAATACAGGTCGCCCCAACGTCCCGAGGTCATATCTGTTGTATTCGGGCCTCCTATCGGCTCCAAAAACACGTTTCAATCCTCCCACGTGAAGAACACTCGAAGAACAGTCTTTTCTGATCCGAGCTGATTCATTATCCACTATGATTGTCGCACCTCCATAGGGTCGTTGTGATGTCAGATCTCCAGTTTGGGATCGTTGCGTTGTAAGACGGGTGCACAATGATTCATTGTTCGTCGCCCCATGAAGAACGTGAAGAACGCACGAGGAAAAGAAAGGGGGAAGAAATACCATCAGAAAAATCGAGGAACGAACCTCTTCCATCGTTCTTCATGGCATTGATCTACTCCCGTTAGTAGGCTTAATTAGAGCAGAATCAAACAACAATTTAACATGGATCAATTCCCTGAAACCATTCCAACAAATACCCTCCCGTAGAAATGTACGAATCTGCGGATCAACATGTTCGTAGTTGATTCGTGTTCGTCGTTCAAAATCAAAAAACGGGGAAATGATAATTTAAATAACAACCCCTACCTCAAGAAGGGTTCGATTACTAATGAAGTGGGGGTTGTTCCACTGTTGTCACCAAGATCCCTCAACTTCAATGGCACAACGATTCATAGATTTGATTCCTCGTCGTTCGTCGCTGAGAGTTCTCTCCAAAGCGCCAAGGATTCTCCAGAGTTTCTCTCTAACTTCTTCCAACAAGCAACGTTCGATTAACCCATTAAAAAGAGAGAACATGTTTGGGATTCCATCACGCTGTGGCATTAATGAGTTAGCGTTGTTGTTTCAGAGTCTTTATGATGTGGCATTTATTATTGAAACAGTTTCCCTGTTGTTGCGCTGTAGTAAATGTTTCCCAAAAAAAAACTTTGCCATTTATTTTATTTTATTTTACTGAAAAAGTCTGAAAATTAACTTTTTCCCTCGACCCGCACCGGTCGATTTTAGACTCGTTCTTAGGTAAACTCGTCGTCCTGGACGCAACGATGCCCTTAGATTTTTAATCTGGGCATCCATTTGGAAACTGCCACAACCGAGCACAAGTGCCGACTCACTTAACTTAAAAAAAGTTTGAACCACCATTCTGGGATCACCAGGCCTCGAAATGATGTGTATTCTCTGCACTGGGTCTCATAATAATTTCATATAATATTTAAAAATGATACACGGAAAATCCGAGACATTACACTCCTGCTCAGCCATGAAATGTTGATCAAACACCCTTTGAATTTCATCATCATTCACTTACTCCACTACTTAGTCCTTCCCTTTAATAATAACATTATCTTTATCAATGTTTGCCTCATATTTAAAGATGTCAGCCCAAGACTTCTTATTACTACACTTTCCCTGAGTTCTAGTAGAGGAAACAGTCAAAACAATTTCAACACCAAATTATACACTAGGCTGAATGTCAGCCTATCCACCAGCATGCAGAGAAGAAGGAGTACCACAGCCTATCTCCACAGGGGAGGACACCAATCCACCTGATCCAACCAGTCCAGCCAATTTACCCACCTTATTCTTTTTAAAGCATGATCTTCCCTCATGTCCTTTACAAGAGAAATATGAACACAATAAATAGCTTCTGCAGCTTGAACCCACATTACCAATCCTCTTGAAAATAGAGAAGAAATGAGGCATATTCTCATAATCAAAGTACAAAATGAATTAATCATCATTTTTTGAAAGAAATAATCTACTTAGAGGAGTAGATCAAAGGTAAACTTCCACTATGAATCGAGAAAAATTACCTTAACTTGCCAATTTAGTCTATTTGTACATCCTTATAGGCATTCCAACCACCGAGGTAATGTCATATAAAATAATGGGATGCCATAAAATCAAATTAAAGTCATGGACCTTGACCCATAATTATACATAGGAGCTGATAACTTTAGATGGATTAAAACTCTGGTCCCAATCATATAAGTGAATAACTCCTGGTTTGAGTGAAATTAAATCCATGCCCCATGCTCTTGTCTTTAGTTCATCTGAAGGTAACAAAAAATGAAAAAACCACATCCTAAAGAGGCGTTATTCCAATTGGTAAAACCCTAGATGCTAGACATACAATCAACTAGTTCCTCAATTTTCAAAGGCTTATAACCTTTGGGAAAAATCAATCGCACAATTAAGGGAAACTTACTGATTTTCAATCTCTTTGAGACAACATCTAGATTTTCTTTGACATAGGAAACATTACCCTTTTGATGTAAACTTCCATTAACAAAGACCCTGAAGAGAGAGAAAGAGTGAGATGATTCATCCTTTACAACCTTTGATGCATCATTAAATTTAAAACTCTGTGAATCTGGGGTGCTTTACACACTAATAGATGGAACAACCAGTGCCCTATATGCATCAAATATGACCCTTTTGAAAAAATCAACAGCATCATACACTCGAGACACCATCAGCATGCCATTAATTCTGGACACAACCATTGAAGATCACCTGCCGGCTATGCCCTCCACTGCAGGAAGAGAAATTGCATCTTTACAGATCTTGCCCAATCTAGGGAGCAAAAAATCCCTTCATTCGCCACTCGCAACTACTGTGATCACGCCACCTATAATGGTGTAGACCTCTCTGATCCATTCCTTTGATAAAATCTGGTGTTGGAGGTTTTTAGGGAATTCAAAATGACTTATCACAAAAATTTTTCCAAATTTTCAGTTTTGTGAACAGTGTTTCCATAACCGTGTCATTTCCTTTGCTAAATCTCCAAAATGGTGGCACTGAAATGGTGGTACAGAAATGGTGACACTGAAATGGTGGCACTGAAAGGGTGGCACCGAAACTGTAGCATCAAAACAATGGCACTGAAATGGTGGTATGAAAATGGTGGCACTAAAATGGTGGAACCAAAATGGTGTTGTGAACAATGTTTCCATAACTGTGTCTTTTCCTTTGTCCAATTTCTAGATTTTTCCAGATTTCCTATAGTTTCTCCCGTTTGACATTTCCTTTGACATAAAATGCATTCAAGGCCTTGTTTTAAGGTATTTAAGGCTAATTCAAATCCCATAACTCATATCTTTTTATTTCTAACAGTTAAGATGCCTTTACTCAGTCAAAACACGTGATCTTTGATAGATCCAATCTTAATGGAAAATCTAGTGTATCTTAAACTGATGATCTATTAAATATTCTAAAGGGATGAGATATCTTATTCCCTTATTCTTCCTTATTGTTCCCTAGTGTGAGATACTAAAACCTTTCCTTCCCATAGGAATCTTGCGTAGTGTTGTAGCCTTAGATCATGTCTTCCCTAGAGTTTCTTCCTAATGCATGCGTACCCCATGTTTTGGTGAAACCAAGAAGTGTCGATTCGTCTTCAGTATAAGGTATGTTCTATCACCATTATTTTGGGTTCCTCTCCCTCTGTTCCTCCTTTCCATTTTATGGCATGTGGTCTCCATATTTCTTATGGAGTTTTCTTGGCTATTGGTTGGTGTGGTGGTGTCTCTACATCCTTAGGTGGATGCATTCTTCTAGGATAGGTGATCATGATCTGTTGTGTTGGTCGTTCTCATGAAAAGAACATATAAAACATTTTTAGGTAGGGGATTCATGGGTTTTCTATTCTTTTACATGAAACCATAGAGTTATCATGTTTTAGACTGATGTATCACAATGTAATTACATAATAAATATTTGAACCAGATAAATAAATTGGTATCGATTGTATGTTGTTGACTCTTGTTTTTTCTAAATAGTGTGATATCTATGCTTTCATTTTTTATCATTTCTTTCTTTATGGAAATTGGTAAATAATGTAAACTCGAGATTAATTTTAAATTAATTGGATAAACATAAAGAGGCATGTTTTTGAATCCGGTTTTTGCTGTGTTCAACTATTGATAATTGAATGGATGTAGTTTTTCATGTTTAAATGAACCAACTAATTCAAGATGTATTAAATAACCATTTGTTTGATAAAATATAATGCCTAGTAGGGTTATTAGTTAGCCTCTTCCTTGTAAAGGCCAAGATCCTTATTCTTAGATCCAGGAGTGCTCGTTGTGTGTGAAGGCTAGATGCTTTTCTTGGGGCTGAGAGCCCAGATGCTTGTTGGTTATATTCCTGCTACTTGTGTTGTGGTGTGAGTCCGGGATGGGTGAGCCTAGGAGGATATTATGGTATGTGGGTCAGGGAGGCCTAGGGGTTGGGGCAGCAGTTGACACCTAGAGTGGAGAGATGAATTTTTTATGCATGTGGGTGTCGGGAAGGACACCAGAGTTGATGAAACAGGTCAGTTATGAATGTTGGATACTTGTTGAATCTTGTTGGTCATTTATATTCTTTACTTTCCACTTTACTTAAGGCAGATGGTCTTTCTTACCCTTCTTCCAAAGGAGGTGAAGATGTATAGGGTATGTCATGTGCTTTCCATGTTTAGATTCTCAAGTTTGGATGGGTCTATGATCCTACTATAAGTGGAAAAGGCTCAATGGGTATTCCATATACTCACCATGTTGAGCCCCTTATGTTTGGTAGCTTAGTTTTTCTTTTCTAAGAATGCCTAAACATATGGGAAATTAATAACGTTGTTAATAAATGATTGAATAAATGATGTTAACCCATGGAGTTGGAGCTTACTGGGATGCAATGCTGAGGTAATATTTTTGAGAAGCTGTGCACTTGGTTTGGTTATGCCTGGAGGGCATGGAACTTGGTGTGATGCTAATGAAATGTAATGTGGAATTAATAATGGTTAATTAATAGATGAATAATTAATTACATAAAGTGAAACTGATAAAAAGGGATAATCAAATTGATATTGATTGTTAATAAATGATTGAATGAATTATATTACTTTAAATGTCTATATTCTTATATATGCTAGGTTTTTCCCATGTTATAAATAAATAGATATATATATTTAAATAATTATATTCATTGGTGAATGTTAAACATCCAAAAAGACCCTTTCAGATTACCTTCATTTCTCCGTGAGGTTCAAAGGATAGAATCCCTCTAGCGGCGATCCATATGTGCTCCTATGATCTCCAAGAAACACCACTCAATCTTTGAGTGCTAGTGCAACGAGTTGAATTTGTTGTGTTGTTTGTTCTGTATTGCTCATTGTTTGGTCTTGAAGAAATATCTCTTGCACTTCTCATTCTTTAGAGGGATAGAGAAGAAGGAGTTGATAGAGAATTCATTGTGCACAAGAAATCTCTATTATCAATTTTAGGATGCTATGCACAATAGACATAGCTGTCTATTTATAGATTTCGGATTTGAATTAAAATATTATTTAATTATATACTGGCCATTAAATAAAATTTATTACCATTAATAAACATCATGCCACATAATAATAATTATGTTATTATTATTTTGTGGCATGTGCCAACTTGTGCAATAACAAATATTATGTAATGGTCTTGTTAATTAATATTTGTCACCAGACTCGGTCATACTCCGTTCGAACTCCTCTAGCATTTATTGAACAATAAAATAAATATTTTATTCATAAATAAATATTTTATCCACAATCTAGAAAATAAATATTTATTAAAATATTCAATAAATAAAATAAATATTTTATCCACAAGCTGTCAAATAAATATTTATTTAATTTATGTGATCAATATAACTTGAATAAAATTATTCCTTTGACTTGAGAATATTATTTATTCCATTAATTAAACTAAAATAGAATTTAATCATGATCAACAGAAACACTTAGTGTGTGACCCTCTAGGATTCTTTCTCATTAGCATTAGGTGGGCTTGACTAAAGTCCAAGATTACTGTCTAGCAATGGGTCAAGACAACCAAGAGAAAGAACTTAATGTCACATCATCGACAACCACATATGAATGCTCACTGTGTAATATAATCTCTTTGTCATAATATCTCATAAAGAAGGTCACACATCTGTGTCACCAACCTATATGCTCGATATGTCATTCTTTGACTATGTAAAATAAACACGTCATTACACCATGACCATGAAATTTAATGCAATGGTTCTATTTAAATCAAAGGGCTAAGATATCAGGTTCCATAAAGATGGAAGAGACAAAGCCTTAATCAACTTATTCATTAATTATATGTCACTTATGATGCACCTAACATATTCAACTTTTCCATGAACTTTTATTATTGCGGTTTATTAAATACATCTAAGTACATGAGTTATAGCATGTGTTAATAATAATCTTAAATTCTAAACACCATCACACATGGTCGTAGATAGGAATATCCAATGAAATAAAAACATGAAAAATTCATTCTAACGGGTATATTCTCATAATCTCCCATCTTGGAGATTACTAAGTGTGCACTTCATGAGGAGAAGCCTCATCTGCTTATGATTACTCACACCTGACATTATATGTACTATTTGTCCCATCATAGTACATTATCCAACCACAGAACATTATCTGAGAATATCATCATAGCACATCAAGGTTCTCATCATAGAGGGGAACTACTATAACCTTATAAATTTGATGTATACTCTATGACATTATTACATTAGAGTAATGCATAACAACAAACAATATGTAATAAGAAGTTTTATTAATATTCAATACATTGAAAATACATGTAATCAAAGTACAAATAGTTTAGACTAGGGAAACAAATCCAACATCACATTGGTTATACATATAACTGAAGTGAAAAGTGGGTTTCCATGTCAAAAAAAATTTCATCAAAAAATTTATAACTTTCCAGATCCTATTTTGTATAACCGATGTCAAAAGTGTATTTACAACATCGGTCACAATAACATCAGTTAAAAATCAATGTTAAAAAGATTTTATCTACAACTTTTAGCTCTTAATATTGAGCAATCCTGAGTAGTGGTGACATTCATATGAACCTATTAAATCACTCCACTACCCAAACTCTTTTGGAATTCATCTCTTTGCATTATAATAGACCTCAAGGTTGGATAGTCACACTTCATCATAGTTCATGCGTAAGAGTTCCCAAGAATTTGTTAAATATTAAACATTTTCTTTGATATCACTAATGAGTTCTATATGATCATATAATGATCATTTTCAGTGGAAGAGAAACCAAAACACATACATAACTATCTTCAATAAATCAGCATGTAAATAATTAGTAACAGAGTATCTGTAAATCATGTACAATACCAGCCATATTTTTTATTGGTAAAAGAGAATGTTTTTATAGTGATCACTAAGAGCATTGAACAAAATCACCCTGACTTTGAGGTGATACACTGGGAAATGAATTCATGATCATATCATGAGTATACTAGAAATATGAAAAAGTGATAGTGCCTTCTCAAATGATATAAATGGAGTTTTGATAGGAAGAGATTTTTTTAGAGGCTTATATACATTAATTGCACACAAAAAGGGAGAGGATATTATCCTTGTATATATCCAAATCCCAAGTCATCTCGTATTCATAGCACTGTATGCGTTTTTGACTGTTGGGATACAATTCTTTAAAAAATTTCAATGAATTTATTTCAAATAATTTTATCTATTCATAATGGATTGTAACTGATGAATAAACCATTTAGGAGAAATAAATTATATATATATATATATAATATTCATGTATTTCATGTATGAAAAATATATGAATCACATGAATATATTAAATGAAAACTATATATATACTATAATAATTCCCTTTAGTGACCGAAAAAATCGTCTGATAAAGGTCATTAGCAGTGGCTCTACGACCACTTTTGGCGGTCGCAGTTGCTCTGTCGGTGAAGCTCAACAACAACCACCATTGGAAGCATCTAAAACTCCACCATGAAAACACCCAGTTTCATATGTGTTTTTTAATCAATGAAACTAGGGGACATAGGGGTGGCAGAGAGGGAAACCAAAAGCTTCTGTCTCCATCCATTGCAGATCCATGGCAGCCGGAGGGAAGTAGGTACAATGAAGGATGTTGTGGGATGGTTGAGAAATGTTGTAGCAGCGATCTGTGGATCCCACTAGTACAAAAATAGACATCGAGGTGTGTTTGAGGTCACCCGGGCCAATGAGGGTGGTGGAAGAGGTGGTAGGGCATGGCGAAAGTGTGTTGTAGTAGGAAACCCACGAAGAAGATGAGTAGAAGCAGAAAAAATCCTACCCAATTTTTTGACAGGATTAGTGGATGCCATTGGTAGTCAGTAATGATCTAAGGTGAAAAATAATATATTTCTAATAGTCATATATATATATATATATATATATATATTCACACTTTGTTTTTTTTTGATTTTGGATCCGGTTCATTTTTGGGACTCGTTTTACTCTCAGGAACTGGGTGTGATGGGTCTGAATTTTTGAGGTATTATTTCCATTTATTCTTGGTCTAGATTTTACCCTAGGGTTCTATTTGAGGTTTTGGAGAAAAATGATAAATTTGGGTTGTACAACATGAGGTGCACGGTTGGAGAATGATTAGTATAAATCGTGCACCCATTCCTAAGTAACCGTGGGGCAGGTGCCTCTTAGGTAGAGAGGGTCGCACGATCACCACATAATTTGACTAATCGCGTGGTCTAACCATGCATGATGTCCATATCATTAAAAATTTGGGTTTTTACTCATTTTCACCTTCCAAATTTTAACCCTAAACCCCCAATTCCTCCCCCACTCAGGATTCTCCAGCCTAAGTGCCTCTCCCTCCTCCCTTGGCTCTCTTAGATCTCTATTCCCTTTATGGATTTTAAGTGGTTTCTCCAAGATTCTCTAACTGTTGTTTCTTCTAAATTTCATCCTTCTCTCTAGGTTTTCGCCTCTTATTCTTTGGGTTTTTGTTCTATAGTGGGTTGGGTGACCAATTTGGGGTTGAATCTTGATTTTTAGGGTTCACCCTTGATAGTTTTGGTCAGATCTCACATTGCCAGGGTCTTTTGGTGGTGCGGTTTCATTTTCGCACCAAATCCCAGAAGTTTCTACACTTGAGGTAGGTGGTTCCATGCCTTAACATTTTTATATGCTTTTGATATGATTTCTTGTATTTATAAATGTATTATATGGACTTATTTTATGGTGTAAAATCTATTTTGAAAGTGTTTTGATATGATTATGTGGTGAAAATGGATTTTTAAAGGAAAATGGATATGTATTGTGTGTTCTTTATCATGGTGATTCTTGGGGGTGCTTTACGACCTATTTAAAGGGTGAAAAGTGTGTTTTCAAGGTAACTTAAGGTGTGAGTGTGTTGAAAATGGGTTTCCAATGGAAAATATATTACTTCAGCATATTTTATTTTAATGTACACCCTTATGTGTGAATTGTGAATTGTGTATGTGAAGGAAAACATGTTTTAAATATAAGTTGGATTCATGCATTAATTTGAAAGGGCATGGACCATGGGAAATGGTTGGATCAAGTGTGTGATTTTCTTGTGATAATTTCAAAAGTAGTTTTATGAACTACCCAAGTGGTGGAAAATGTATTTGGAAATGGTTTTGGTGTGTGTAAAATGGGAAGTGGTTTGGTTTATGGAAAATGGTGATTTCCCAATGTATTTACAATTCTTTGAATGTGTATGTGAGAGTGGTGGTATGTGTGACATGTGAACATGGAATTGAGAATAAAGGGAACCTTAGGTATCTAGGTGGGTAGATTAGAACTAGTACGCTAGTGATATAGAAGTGTCTTGTCCTGGTTTCAGTTAGTTAGATTGATAATTACAACACTAACTAAACTATGATAATGATTGATCACCACTGTAATTTTGGATGTTTCTACTATGTATTGTCTTGTTCATGAAGACATTGATGGTTATGGTTACTATACCACATTTCACTGAGGTACGAGGTTCTAGTGACTTACTCGAGCTAGATCAACCTTATGGATTTACCTATGGTGCTCTCTTGCGAAATGAGACTTATGTGATGCGGTGTGATCCGTCGACATACGGTGGACCTTGAGTTCATTAAATTTTAAATCAAGTTTATTTTTGTAAAATTTTTCTTTTAGAATAAACCTTTAAAACTGTGGGTTTGAAAATGTTTCCTTAATGAAATGGTTTCCTTTAGACGTGTTTCACTGGGCATGGTTTTTTATTATAAATGTTTTCTTTAAAAATGTTTCAAAGTATTCTACATGAATGAGCATGTTAATTTATCTTTTAATGTTATAGAATGAAATCATCTCTTTTGGGTGTCATATTACTGGGATTTGGCTCACACCCTACATACACCTTTGGGTGTATCTAGACCTTGTTATGTGTTTGACCTAGGTAAAGGCAAGATGAGTCATGGAGAAGTAGGTGGTTTGGGTTACTAGTGGTATTCTCTTGTGGATCTTGGTAGCGGTACTTGAGAATGTTTCTCCTCGTGTTACATGGAGGTTTGGGATGAATTTTTAGTTCCCTTTTTGTTGTAATTATCTTTTGGGGTTTTTGTTCAAAATTTTAAACTTTAAACATAGAAAGTGTTATGCTATGTTTATTTTTTTATTTTTAGTTTTTGTTTATTTATTTTTTTGGGTTTTTATGGTCATAAAGTTGATTGAAATCATTCCCATGTATTATTTTTGATACCCAAGAACTTTTTACCAGCCCGTGGGGATCAGGAACGCCCCTCAGGCCATGGCATGGACCGGGATGGGAACCAGTTTGGATGATAACCCAGCTAGGTTTGTGAAAAAATGGTATCAGAGAAGGTTAAAATCTTCTAGGTGATGTTACTTGGGAAATATTCTGGTTATATTAGAGCTAGGATTGTCGAGACTTGATGTTTGGGTTATGAGTATAGTTCCTAGACAACACACCTCGTAATGGGACTCAAGTTACCAGGGGAAGTCATGTTCTATTTGGGTTGTTTAGTGTCCAGGAAATGAAATAGGATTTGTTCTGGGGGTATTAATGATTCTTATAGGGCCTGGAAATCCATATGGAGATAGGGACATGGTCCTAGAATATTCTATGTGATGGTGGTGCAATTGGCATATGGCCACCAACCATATATCCAACTCAGCCATCGACACTAGTTCCCCCCTTTGAGAATTTTCTTGTGTCTCCCTGGGTTATGAAAAATTATTTTGAAAACAATTAATTTAAAATTGAGGAAAACTAGATTTTAAAGTGTAGATTATTTTATTTCTAGAAGGTGGAAAATGGGTTTTTAGAATTGTTTTGAATAAATATTTGAAAGGGTAGATTTTTATAAAACGATTTTGAGTAATTGGGGATGAGTTTATCAAGATTGATTTTTTATAATAAAAAATTATGGTTTATCAAAAATTGGTTGTTTGAGAAATGGAAAATTATTTTCAAAAGGGTTTTGGAAACTTTTTTTAAATGAGAATAAATGAGTTTTTAATTAAATGATTATTGATGAAGTGGGGTTTGATGTACAGTTGAAATTGTTTTGAAATGGGAAGTGTTTTGAAAATTGATGTGCAGAGTTTGAAAGATGGGTCTTATTTAAATGATTGGTATTTTTCTGAAAAAATTTTGTTTGAACTTTGGTACTCTCATGAGTGACCACATGCATGGGGTATGCGTGGAAAGTGGATGAGTGCCTGGTTTGGCATGGGAAAATGCATGTGTGAGACCCCATGAGATTCCATTGGTAGATGTTCAACCCACAAATCCTATTTTATTTACAAAAGTGATTTTAAGAGAAAATGTGATGTTTTGATAACCGATGATGGTTTGGCGTGTCTTCTTGTATTTTGGTAATATTGTTTTATAAATGTTTTGATTTCGATAGTCTTTCATGTCTGAAGGTTGTTTTCGAGTTTGTGTTCATGTTGACGAGTCGGCTTTGAAGCAATGGTTAGTGGGTTCTTTTAAAAAATGTTTCAAGAATCCTTTGGGTTGGTTTCCTCTATGTGTTCAGTGTTTTTTTGGTACGTTTTGGATGATGGACTAGTTTGATTGGGTCCTCGGTTTCCTTGTTGGCTAGTGTTCACCCCCATAAGGTTCGATGCATGTTCAACGTGCGGTCATGGGTGATTCGCCATTGGAAAACCCTCCATTTTATCAATGTAAGGACTCTAATTTTGAGTTTTGAAAGTGAAATACACCTCTCATTTTGAGTTAAGTGGATCCTCTCAAAGTATATGAGCAGATGTGGAGAATAGAAATAAATCCTCATTTTCATGAGTTGCTTAAGTTGTCAAAGCTGATGCTTTCCACATTTATGCTTGAAGGTCCTATTAGGAATAAGTGAAGGGAATTCCAATAAGGAGAGTAGAAAGTGGAATGAGGCTATTGGTGTTGGCCATGGTCTTAAAAATCATTTGGTTCTTTCATTAGTTTCTTCAAAGAGGGGACCATGATGTGCCATCAGGGTGGAAAATATGATCATAAGAATCCATTTTGTCCGTTTGCAGAAGTAGTGTGATATTTGGGGATTGGTTAAAAGTCCCTTTCTTTATAATGTTTCTTTGTTTTCAATGGTCATGTTCAGTGGTGTTTTTAGTGTCGTGTTCCCTTTTAAATTCAAATCTAAATGTTGTGTAATCTTTTGGGAGCTTTTGTTTTAACAAAATCATGTTTTACTTTCAGGAATTCTGAATTCCTCCATTTTAAATAGAAGTGTATTCTGTGTGTTCTTATTTTCATTTTTTCTTGTTCGAGGTGAAAACGGTATGATGTGTGTGCATATTCTAAGTCCATGTCTTAGTGAAATCACCATATTGAGGTGATGTAAATTCGATGGTGCATTGTGCTCCTTTGGTTTGCCTATAGCACTGCATGATCGCTCATGAAACCAAAGAAAATGTTTCATCTTGACTTATTAAATGATTAAATATGAGGTAAGAGATGCTTCAAACATCAGGTCTCCAGCCATAGACCCCAGAGTGAAGTTAGTGCATAGTCAGGAACCCTGGGGGTGTAAGGGGCCTTGGTCCAGCTTGGTATCCATCATCTAAGGGGGACAATTTAAGCCTCTCTGTATAACTCCTTTGTTTTTGAAAAGTCCCATTTTTTGGGAAATAGCGTAAAGGTCTCATTATTTGTTATGACCCACATGGGTGGAAGTGTTCCTCCATGGTTATAAGGAGGTGTGATTACCTCATTTTCTCAAACTCCAATGGTTGTTCTTGTGTGGTCATCTTTGTAAATCAATTTCAGTTTTGGCTATTCTCATCTGGAAGTGGTCACGTCCTTTGGAAATGGTGAATTGCATAGTGTTTTCTGTTCATTTTGGAGTTTCTACATCAAGTCCCTTATGGTGGGGATTTGCGGTGTGCAGGGAGTTCCTAACTTGGCCCATGTTGGGTTCCCGTATTGGTTTATGTTAGTTGGTTAAGCTGGTTGGTTCCTATGGTGGGGAGTCCATTTGGGCATCCCCGTGTTGATAATCTGGTTTTGTTTCTAGTTTTTTCTTAGCAGCGTGTAGTCTCATTTGGAGTTATATAATTCAGATTTCCTCCCTTGAGTAAACATTGGGGGTTGGAGTGCACCCGACGGTTTGTTGAAGTAAGGTCATTGAAGTGTTTCTTGAGAAGTCGTTTGGGTTTGCTTGTTCATTTTGGGTAAATGGTGTGAGTTTTTTTTTGGATATTTCTAAAGTTATATCGGATTTAAAGGTTGGATTATGCAGTGGTGAGAATTCCACTTCTTTTGATCAATCAAATGGAGGTGTTTTATCTTTTTGGGGTAGAAGTCGTATGGTAGGGAGGCTATTTTGGCCTCCCGAATTCATTCTTGTAAACCTCTTTTTCTGTTTGTGGTGTTCTTGTTTCCTTCTCATGTGATATTCATTAGAAATCTACTTGAGATGTGGAGGAGTATCAATTTTTTTGGGTCAAACCTTATTATGTATTTACGGGGGCGAAAAGCGTTATGTTGGGGAGAATTGTCACAGCCGGGGTTTTGTTTTCAATTTTGGATATAGTTCATTTTTTGGAATCAATTTTTCTCTCGAGAACTAGGTGTGACGGTTCTGGATTTTTAAGGTATTATTTCCATTTATTCTTGATCTAGATTTTCCCATAGGGTTATCTTTATGTTTTTGGAGAAAAATAAGAAATTTGGGTCATACAGCATGTGGCGCCTAGTTAGTAGAAACCATGCGCCCCTGCCCAGGTAATCATGCTGTAGGTTGGCATTTTTGAACATAAACTACCACACAGATTCTGCATGGTTAGTCAAGAAAGTGGGATAATCGTGTGGTAGGTTCCTCTTGAGTAGAGAGGGGTGCATGGTTACTATACAGTTTGACTAACCTCATGGTCTAACCGTGCACGATGTCTAGATCATTAAAATTTTGGGGTTTTACTCCTTTTCCCCTTCCAAAATTTAACCCTAAACCCCAAATTCATCCCCCACTCGAGATTCTCCTGCCTAGGAGACTCTCCCTCCTCCCTTGCCTCTCTTGGAACTCCATTCCCTTGGCGGATTTGACGTGTTTTCTCCAAGAATATCCAAGTAAGTGTTGTATCTTCTTGATTTCCTCCTCTATAGGGTTTATCTTCTTATTCTTTGATGTTTTGTTCTCTAGTGGGTTGGGTGACCTATTTTGGGTTGAATATTTATTTTTAGGGTTCACCCATGATGGTTTTGGTCATATCTCACCATGCTAGGGTCTTGTGGTGGTGTGGTTGCGTTTTCATACCAAAATATGGAAGTTTCTACACTTAGGTAGGTGGTTCCATGCCTTGATATTTTTAGATGCTTTTGATATGTTTGCTTGTCTTTATAAATTTATTCAATGGACTTATTGTGTGGTGAGAAATCTATTTTGGAAGTGTTTTTGATATTCTTATGTGATGAAAATGGATTTTCAAAGAAAAATGGCTATGTATTGTGTGTGCTTTATCGTTGTTCTTCTGGGGGGGTTACGACTTATTTGAAGGGTGAAAAGTGTGTTTTCAAGGCCACTTAAGGTGCGAGTGTGTTGAAAATGGGTTTCCAATGGAAAATGGATTACTTTGGCATATTGGATTTTAATGTACACCCTTATGTGTGAATTGTGAATTGGGTCAGTGATGGAAAACATGTTTTAAAAATGAGTTGGGTTCATGTGTTGATTTGAAAGGCCATGGCCCATGGGAAATGGTTGGATCAAGTGTGTTCTTTTGTTGTGATAATTTCAAAAGGAGTTTTATGAACTGCCCAAGTGGTGGAAAATGTATTTGGAAGTGGTTTTGGTGTGTGTAAAATGGGAAGTGGCTTGGTTTATAGAAAATGGTGATTTCCCTATGTATTTACAATGCTTGGAATGTTTATGTGAAAGTGGCGGTATGTGTGACATGTGAACATGAAATTGAGCATAAAGCACTACCACTGATCTGGGAAAGGGATGCACTAACTTTTATCAATGATAAACAGAAAGCGCTGATAAAAGAGGGGCCTTTGTTAGTGCTAGCTAAAATCCTTGATAAAAGCTTCTAATAAAAATATTATTAATTTATATAAAATTATTATATTTATATTAAAAAATAATTTTTATTTGTATACATTAAATAAAAAACACATGTTTATAATTCATATATATATATAATGTTTTAAAAAAGTATTTCTAAGATTATAATTAAATAAATATATATTTAAATAATTATAATATTATTATAAATTTCATTAGATAATAAATGTATTTATTATATTTCTTATATTTCTTATAATTATTAAATTTATTAGATTTATTAGAATTAATATATTTATTATATCTATTATATCTATTATATTTATAAATAATTTTTAAATATATATATTTATAATTGTAATTATAAATAAATAAATATATACTTCCAATGAATTTGGTCAATAAATATATTGATGTGTGAGTATAATTGACGTGCAAATATGTTATGTATTCATCATGAATGTTCATTTATACATTACACCCTTCTTATTATTCATGGTTGTCCATATGAGATGACTCATTTTTTATTATCTATACTTTACTAGGTATATGATTCATTCATGTTATTCCCGTGAATCCATTATGTTCTAAAAAATACTTATAAAATTACAATAAATATTTTTAAATAATGAATATATTTATTATATTTATAATTATAAAATTTTAATTATTTTCTTTTTTTAGAAAAGTGGAGCCGAGACTTATATATATATAGTTATAATTATAACTATATATATATATATGTAAATAATTATAAAATTATAATAAATATATTTATTATACTTATAAATTTATAAATATATATAATTAAATAAAAATATTTATAAATATATACAAATATTTATAAATAAATACAAATAGGTATAATTATAGTTCTAAATAAATATAGATATATTCAAATAATTATAAAATTATAATAAATATTATATATATATTTATATACAAATATTTATAAATAGATTCAAATAGTTATAATTATAATTCTAAATAACTATAGATATATTTAAATAATTATAAAATTATAATAAATATAATAAATATATTAATTATACATATTTATAAAATTATAAATATATTTGTTATAATTTTATAATTATTTAAATATATATATATATATATATTTATAATTACAACTATAAATAAATAAATATTTATTATATTTTTTAATTACAAATAAATAAATAAATGTATATTTATATTTATAATTATAAATAAATATATATTCATTTAAATAATTATAAAATTAGAAGAAATATATTTATATATATATATAATATTATAAATATATATAAATAATATATTTATTATATATATTTCTAAGATTATATATATATAATAAATATATTAATTATATATATTTATAAGATTATAGATATAATAAATATATTTCTTATAATTTTATAATTATTTAAATGAAAATATACATTTATTTACAATTATAACTATAAATAAATAAATATTTATTTATTTTCATAATTATAAAATTATAACAAATATATTTATTATATTTATAATTTTATTTTTATGTATAATTAATATATTTATTATAATTTTATAAATAAATATATATATATATAGTTATAATTATAAATAAATACATATATATTTATCATATATATAATTTTATAAATATATATAATAATATAAATAAATAATTAACATTATATCTTTATCAACCCTTTCTATTTTAGCGCTGATAAAACATTTTTTTTATCAACATTTTTTAACTAGTACTGATAAAAGCTTCACCTAATTTTATAAATAAACCCTAATAGTCCCCTTCATCTCTCACACACCTCAAGCTCCCACGGAAGACGACCCCTCCTCTGCCCCAACCTCACCTCTGCCACTACCAACCCCTCCTCCACCGTGAACCCTCCGCCATTACCAACCCCTCCTCCACTATGAACCTCCTCCATCGCAAACGCTCCTCTACTGTGAACCCTCCTCCTCCGCAAACCTACCTCTATCATGAACCCCTCTACAGCCTCCGCCACCATCACTGCAACCTACCCTGACTTCATCGCTGTCGAACCCTACTGCTTCCACGAGTATGCCATTTTTCCTACATTATTATGAATTCCTAATATATAGATATATTTTGGTTTTAATCGGGTTTTGGTCTATTCTTACATTATATTTAAATTTTTAGTATGTTCTTATTTGTGCAAACCAGGTTTCCCAAACACCAGTGTGAGGCCCGCCACACCCAATGATAGTTTATATTGAGGTTACATTTGGGGAATTACCTTTAGCATTACACAATTCCTACTATCTCTCGTGAATCAATAAGTGTACAAATCAAATATCCCACCTTTGTTACCCTCCAAACCCCACACCCACCGTGCATTCAAGAAGATTACTGCCCCTAGAACCTCTTGATCCTCCCTTCCCTGAATCAGTTGTGGTTGGAGAACATCACTTAAAAAAATGATTCACTCTCACTTTGGTTCAACTGATTTCATGGAATCAATGCATTAAAATTTGATATATAGATCTCTATCCTTATCTATTATGGAGGGTTAACAATTATAGTCTCCTCACATTCAATGTTTGTCTTTGATTTTGATGTTTGGGTATGATCATAATTCATTAAAGATATTATCCATTGTAATCAACTCGTTTGACCTCTATGGTATTGATACAACTTCAATCATGAACACGAAATCATTTTTCAAACATATTTTCTTAGAGATAGATTTCATCTAGAACTTTCTTAGGATGGTGATAGTTGCAGTTGGGATAGATTTATCCTTCTTTAAGGGACCTTATATTCTTAACAAGGTAATTATTCATCTCTGGAAGAATCAAGGCATCATCTTCATAATCTCCCTCACCTATATTAGAATACTTATATTCTCTAATCAATTTGGAATGCATTAGGAATTTTTCTATATGCCAAAAAAATCCACTCTCTAGATGTAGCACAATATAGTGGACATAATATATGTGGATCATGATTTGGAATCATCTTTAATGATCAACATCATTGAGGAATGTCCTTCTTTTCTCTTGGATCAATATTCTCTTATTAAAATATAATTCCCCTATTCTTAGTATCTATTTCCCTTGATTTAATCAAATTTCATTTGATACTTATCTTTTTATGGTAGTAATATAATTCCTATATTTACATATAGAATTCTACTAACCATGTTCATTAGGTCCCACCCTCTTGTGTGTCTCCTCCATTGGACTTGGATTCTTCTCATGATCAAATTGTGAAGTCAACCGAATCACCCAACACATTAGCCTTCATGAATCTGTTGCAGACAATCACCCTTAACTTCTTAATAAATGAAATAAGAAGAATAAAACTAAATATTTTTCCCATAATCCTTTATGTGTGATCACTCGATCAATTCATAATTAAAAAATAAATTTTGGTACACAACATAAGTGTGTTTCAAGCACACAAGACTCCACTATGCCATCTTGATGACCTCTACATTAATATGGAATTCCAAGGGTATTTGATCTCTATTAAATATGAAATACCAGTTCAATGTAATTGGGATTAATGTCATTCGAAACATAAATTTTTTTATACCATCAATTAATATTGATTATTTTGGGTTTTTTCTCAAAAAAATCATATAGAAAATAGCTTACATGCTTATCTATAGATCTAACTAACATTGTACTTTCAATTTCCAAAATATATATATATATTTATATCACATAGTAATTATTATTCTGTTTAAAAATAATTTTTTAATGTCCTTGGAATATAATTAACATTAATAGGTTATAATAGTTTCCCATTATAATGAGAACATAGATATTCCATAAAGATATTTTTATATCAATATATCATATAGTCTAGATACATCTATCTTACATGACATATACAATGGTTGACTATTAATTGATTGAGTCTCATATGAAATTGATACATCTTCTCAGGAAGTTTACACTTGATGATCTCTAAGAAGAATGGTCCCAAGGAAAGACCCTCCAATAGTAATTCCACATGTTTTATGTGTCATTTGATATTACTATATAATTTTTTTTATTCTCCTTAAAACTAGATTTTTTTGGTTTATCTTATAGCTTTATATTTTATAAAATCTTGTTTATTTTTGATTCATGTATCTTTTATAAAGTGCCTCTCTTGGGAATTCCTATTGGAGGGTCTTTCCTTGGGACCATAGGCTGACTATTGGCCTCATTATAGTGTGAGTACAAAATGAAGTAATAATTGAATTCCCTATATGATTTTGATACATTACAGATAATAGAATTGGAACCATGAAAAAAGGGATCTATATAATAATTATATTTATCATATAAAAGAGAAATTGAATGATAAAAAATATTAAAATTTATCTCTAGTTTTAAATGTATTTAAATATTTAAAAGGATTATATTTCAGTTATATTTTCTCTCATGTTGTAAAGAATATAATAATTTAGATGCTTCCTGACATGGTTTCCATTAAAGGTTTATTTCTAGAAAAAATGGATATCATGATTATATTCCTTCATGGAGATTTTGAGGAAGAGATCTACATAGATCAATTGGAAGGTTTCATTCTAAATGGAATAGAAAGTTTGATTCTAGTCTCAAATGGAGTTTTTGTGAGCTTAAGTAGGCACCAAGATAGTGTAACTGGAATTTCAATTCTTTCATGTTAGAATTAATCTTCATCCAGTGTAATGTAAATAATTTCAACTATATTAAGGTGTATTATGGTCGGAGTTTTTTCATTTTACTTATTTATGTGGATGAATTTATCTTAGTTAAACCAATGAAGGAAAAGCTAGAAGAGATAAAGATTGATTTATCTATAATATCCTAAATGAAAGACCTTGGTTTTGGAAAGTGGATATTGGGGATAAATATTGAAAGAGACTTAAAGTCTATAACTTATTTTAACCTTGGTTAATTTCTATATCAATGATTTGTGTATTTATTTTGTTAAATATTAATATTACCATATCAAATAGGATGGATATAAATAAATAATGGATAGATTCCAATCATCTGAAAAAAAGAGTATGGAGATGAAGTAAAAGGGTTCATCAAGTTTGTAAAAGATCATGCATACGACCCTTATCAAATACTTTTTCCATTTTTATGTTGTTTTTATTCAAGAAAAATTAGTCTAGAGGAGTTGGAAGGACTCTTGATCTTTCATAGAATAGATCGAAGTTACAAATATTGGAATAAACATAGGGAAAAAGTGAATGTAGCTAGTGGCTGAGATAACAATACCTTTTATGAACCATT
Organism: Viscum album; assembly: GCA_963277665.1. Lineage (NCBI taxonomy): Eukaryota > Viridiplantae > Streptophyta > Magnoliopsida > Santalales > Viscaceae > Viscum > Viscum album. The sequence goes on along the minus strand of OY728144.1, from coordinate 327,125,366 downwards.
TAATATGATTACATGTGTAGATGATGAAGTAGACCATATCGAGGATGTTATTATAGATGTGAATGATGATGAATATCATATTGAGGAAATGACAAGGACATTTGAAGATGAACTTCATGATTTCCCAAAATTATTTAAGAAGTTATATATTTTTACAAAGACACCATTTTATGTTGGCTTCACTAAACATACAACATTTTAATCCCTACTAAAGCTATATAATTTAAAATAAGGCAACATATAGAGTGGCATCAGTTTTATGAAACTACTTGCTCTCTTGAATGACATACTCCCAAAAGATAATGATCTCCCAATCCGAACATACGATGCCAAATGAATGCTATGCTCGATGGGTATGATATCTAAAATAATACACACATGCCTGGATGATTGTATACTATTTTGAAAGGACTAAAAATCATTTAAAAATTCCCAAACTGTGGCGCTTCTCAATACAAGAAATATGAATCCGATCCTATGAAATTTTCATGATACTTTGCAATCATTACAAGGTTTATGCACCTATATGGAAGTGAGGATACTGCAAGGTAATTGACATAACACACAAATATAATAATTAAAGATGGGAAACTATGTCACCCAGTAGAATTTCTTCAGTGGAAAAGAATTGATCATGAGTATCCTAAATTTACAAACGATCTGAGAAACCTTCATCTTGCATTATCTATAGATGGAGTGAATCCTTTTGGTCTTCAAATCATCACTCATAGCACATGGCCGCTTATGTAGGTAAATTATAACTTTCCACTGTGGTTATGCAAGAAATAAAAATACATCATGTTATCTATTCTTATATTAGGACCAAAACAACTAGGTAATGATATTGATGTTTATTTGGCTCCATTGATAAAGGATTTGAAATTATTGGGGGATTCAGGTGTTACATTGTATGATGATTACAGAAATGATGATTTCATGTTAAGACCAATGTTGTACAGGATGTTAAATGACTTTCCTACTTATGAAAATTTTTCAGGATATAACATTAAAGGAACTCAAGGGTGTCCCATTTGTGAATAAGGTACATAGTTAATGAGGTTGAAACATTCATCAAAAACCTCGTTTCTAATACATCGTAGATTTCTACCCTGACGACATAAGTATTGATATTGGGTGATATCTTTTGATAGAAGTTCATAATAATTTACAACACCATCTCCACTAATAGGTGATCAACTGTTTGAGATAGTAAAATATGCGGACACTGCTTTTTATAAAACATTTTAAAAAAACCTTACGAAAACTGGTTAGAAAAAGAGATCAGTTTTTTTTAATTACCATACTGTAATTGTTTGTACGTTAGATATTTTCTTGATGTTATTCATGTTGAAAAAAATTTATGTGATAGTATCATCTACACATTTCTAAATGAACCCAGCAAAACAAAGGATGGGATTAAGGCTAGGTTGGACATGATTAACATGGGAATACAAGAAGAGTTGGCACTAGTGAAGGGTGAAAAATGAACTTGTCTTCCTCCAGAAGCTTACACTCTTTCCAAGAAAAAGAGATATCAATTTTTCAACTTCTTGAATGATGTAAAAGGTTCCAGAAGGGTATTCATTGAATATCAATACTGTAGGTTCCGGGAACAGTGGAAGTGTGTTGGTGGGTTTTCCCAACTTTGATTTTAGCGTTAAACAACGTTCAATCCGAGATCCGTCAAGATATAAAATGCCGGATCTTCAGAATGGAACGAAGAATGAAAAAGAAAAGAAGAGTCTCGAAACCATTGAGATAGGATCATCATATGTTGGTTATAATTAATTTAATTAATTAACAAGAATTACCTCGGTTGAATTCTTTCTTCGTCGATGTCTCCAGTCACGATCCTGTGATCTGTCGTTGCGTCATAGAATCCAAGTATAGGATTCCTCTAGAGGTTATCCACATGTGCTCCACGTATCTCTGGACATCACTGAAGGGATATCTGGGTGCTAGCGTGGATGAACCTTCGCTTGCGATGTCCGCCTTCGACCGCCTTAATCCAGTGGATGATCTTGCTCTCATAACTTGAGGGCATTCTTGGTGGAAAGGGAATTCTCTCTTGGCTTGAGAGTATTTACAAATACATTGTGCACAACAAATGGCTCTATGAAAAAGTGTTGGGGTTGTGAGGATATTTATAATCAGGTTTGAGGTTAATAGAGTTATGATAATAAATAAACATGTTACACATTTTATTTATTTCATTAACTCTTATTAAAACCCCCATGTCAAATTATTAATTACTTGACATGCGCCCATGCTGATTATAATTAATATCATTTAATAAAACAATATTATATCCTCAAAATACCGATTGGAAAAATACACAGTGTGTAATAATTAATACATGGCCATAAAACTAAACGACGTGTATATTTAATATACACGGCGTGTACTTTTATTTTCCATTTTTCTCCACCACATTTATTAGACCTTGAGTAATGGATATTTATTTCTTAAATAAATATAACTACATTACTCACTAATAAATATATTATTTCACCCACAATATATTCTCTCGAATAACTAATGTCAAAATAAATGCGATCAGGCATCCTTAAATAATTATTAAACCACAATCGGGAATAATATTTATTTAACTTGTTAAATTAATATTTAACTGAGATACATGGACACACTTAGTGTGTGACCCTTTAGGCATCTTTCTCAGTGGAATTAGGTGGAGCCTTCCTAAAGTCCAAGGGTAGCATCTAGCAACATGCCAAGGCAGCCATAGAGAAAGAAGTTAACGCCGAAATGACATGTCACCTCCTACAAACACTTACCGTGTAATATAATCCCTTTGTCTCGATATCTCTAATCAAGCGGGTTGCATGCTAGTGCCATCAACCCATGATCTCGATTATTCTTTCTTTGACTTCCCGAAATTTAACTCTCCCATACCTTACCATGTCCATGGATTTATTTAGGCTATATCAATTCCATCAAAGGGTCTGAGATATGTACTTCTGTTATGGAATAGAAGGGACAAATCCGTTCTCGAATTATCTATAAATGCAGTATTACTCGTGATGCACCCAACGTATCCTACCTCGCTACGAACAGTGTGTCATCATAGTTTTCATCAATACATCAAAGTGCACGAGTTTTAATAACCATTAATAATAATCTTAAAGTCTAAGGACCAATACACACGTTCACAGATAGGAACATCCAATGACACTATGAAATGTGGATTTCCTACTGGCGGGTCTCGTTCGCATAATATCCTCCTGGATATTACCAAGAGTGCACACCATGAGAAGGTGCCTCAAAGTTTTATGATTCCTCGCCCCTAATGACCTGTATTATTTGTGTCCCTCAAATAATATCATCCGGCTATAGAACATATATTCAAGAACAATGTTATGGAACTTCTGGGTTCTCATCATAACAGGGATCCGCTATGACCCTTTAATGCAACAATTGTCCTTAGGACATTATCACATGAATTGTCACGCAGAAGAACAATCAAGATGTGATAAGGCTTTTATTAATGAATAAAGTACAAAGTAGTTGGTTCTAGACCACCAACTCCAACAGACTCCCACTTGGACTAGAGCCAACTGCTAACAACCTTTAACCCGCTAGCTCTCACATGATATTCATGCTTCTAATGAGACAGGCCTTTAGTCATCGGGTTCGCCACGTTCTCTTCTGTGGACACTATGCTCACAGTAACTTCACCCCTTTGATAGAAATCCCTCAATAGGTGATACTTCCAGATTATGTGCTTTGTCCGTTGATGTGACCTTGGTTCTTTTGCAAGATCAACCGTTGCAATATTATCACAATACAATGTAATCAGATCTTTACTGTTAGGCACCACATCAAGCTCTTTGACAAAGTTCCGAATCCAGAAGGATTCCTTGGCTGCATCAGAAGCCGCTATATATTCGGACTCCACTGTAGATTCGACAACAACTGGATACTTTGAACTCTTCTAGATCACAACTCCTCCATTGATATAAAAAACATATCCAGATTGAGACTTCATATCGTTATGATCTGTCTGAAAACCAGCATCAGCATACCCTCTAATGACAAGATCCTCGTCTCCTCCATACACCAGTAACATATCCTTAGTTCTTCTCAGATACTTAAGGATAGTCTTAACAACAGTCCAATGTTGTTCTCCTGGATCTTCTTGATATCTTCCTACCATGATCAGTGCATAGGCAACGTCAAGCTTGGTACATAACATGACATACATGATGGATCCTATAGCCGAAGCGTATGGGATCTTACTCATTCTATCTTTCTCTTGTTGTGTCTGAGGACACATTTTCTTAGAAAGATGTAGGCCATGTGACACTGGAACCAATCCCCTATTGGATTGTTCCATAATAAATCTCTTTAGTATCTGGTCAATGTATGTACCCTGACTTAGTCCAAGCAGCCTCTTGGATCTATCACGAATGATCTTGATCCCTAGAATGTAGGCTGTTTATCCTAAGTCCTTCATGGAGAAACACTTGTTCAACTAGTTCTTAACTGACTGTAAGACTGGTACATCGTTTCCAATAAGGAATATGTTGTCAACATATACTACTAGGATAACGATCGCATTCCCATTAAACCACTTATAAACACATGGCTCACATTCGTTCTTAATGAAACCAAATTCCGTTATGGCTTCATCAAATCGAATGTTCCATGACCTGGATGCTTGCTTCAATCCATAAATGGATTTCTACAACTTCCAAACCCGTTTGGATTCACCTGGTGTCACAAACCCTTCTGGTTGTGTCATATAGACATCTTACTAAAGGTTCCCATTAAGGAATGTTGTTTTGACATCCATTTTCCAAATCTCGTAGTCATGGTAAGCTACTATGGAAAGTATGATTCTTATGGATTTAAACATGGAAACTGGCGAGAAGGTTTCATCATAGTTAATTCCTTGACGCTGTCTGAATCCTTTAGCCACTATACTTTCTTTATAGGTGCTAACTTGACCTTCCATGTCCAGTTTTCTCTTGAATACCCATTTGCATCCAACTGGCTTTACATCAACTGGCTTATCGACCAGAACCCAGACTTGGTTCTGATACATGGAATTCATCTCAGAATTCATAGCTTCTAGCCATCTTGCAGCTTATGATCTTTCTACTGCTTCCTTGTAGGAGATAGGTTCATCATTGTCCAACAATAATTATTCACCATCCTCAATTACTAGGAAACCAAATCTCTCTAGTTCCCTTACCTCTCTTGAGCTCTTATGCAGTACTTGTGTTTTTGGAACCTCTTCCACGGGGACCTGTGGAACTTGTTCCTGTACCAACTCCTATGTATCTTGATCATCAACTTCGTCGAAGTCAATCTTGCTCCCACTATCATTTTTGAGGATGTTCTCCCTTTCAAGAAAGATAGCTTTTCTGGAGACAAACACTTTCTTGTCCTGAGGGTTATATAGGTAATATCCTTTAGTTTCCTTAGGATATCCTATAAAGATACACTTCATGCCCCGGGGTGCTAGTTTGTTTCCTGAGAAGGCCTTAACAAACGCCTCACATCCCCATACACATGTATGCGACAAAATGGGTTTATTTCCATTCCATAACTCAGAGGAAATTCCATTTTCCGCCTTAGTTGGTACTCAGTTTAATGTTTATGCTACAGTTTGTAATGCATATCCCCAAAAGGATAATGGAAGATCTGCATGACTCATCATCGACCTCACCAAGTCCAACAAGGTTCGGTTCCTTCTTTCACTAACACGGTTCCACTATGGTGTATAAGGAGGAGTGAGCTGAGATAGAATCCCAGACTCCCGTAGAAGATCGATGAACTCTTGGTTCAGATATTCTCCACCTCGATTCGATTGAAGTTTCTTTATCTTCTTACCAAGCTGATTCTCTACTTCATTCTTGAATTCCTTAAATTTCTCTAAGGCTTCTGACTTATACCTCATTAAGTAGAAAAATCTGTATCTACTCAAATCATCAGTAAAAGTAATGAAGTAAGAATATCCACCTCTAGCTTCTATTGGAAATGGTCTATATACATCCGTGTGTACCAATCCTAGAAGCTCTGTGTCCCTTTCACCTTGTCCACCGAAAGGCGGCTTGGTCATTTTACCTTGTAAACAAGCGTGACATCTATCAAGTGGTTTTAGCTTAGTAGAGTCTAAATAGCCATCTTGGTATATCTTTGTCAAGTGCTTCTCATTTACATGACCGAGACGGTGATGCCACAACTTGGTGGTGTATGAGTCATGTGAGTTTGTTTTTTTATCGATTGCCAAAACTTGGTTTTCATAATTTAATACATACAAAACATTATTTAAATGTGCCATACCATAATATACGTTGTTCTTATAAAAGAGACAACCCTTATTTCCAAACTTGAAAATAAATCCATCCATATCCAAACAAGATACAAAAATTGTGTTCTTGGTAACACTAGGAACATAATAAAAGTTATGTAAAACCAAAATCATGCCAGTAGTCAATGAGAGGTGGTAGTCGCCAATAGCCAACGAAGCCAGCCTTGTGCCATTGGCAGCTCGAATATCCACCTCTCCTCTGGAAATCTTTCTAAATATACTTCTTGCATATGAATACAGATGTGAGCCCCACAAGCTGTATCTAATACCCAATGTGTAAAAATAGAAAGATTACACTCGATAACGAACACACAATTAGCGTCCTGACGCTTCTGGGTGCAGTTCCTCTTCCAGTGGCCTTGCTTGCCACATGAAAAACACATTGCCTCCCATTCCTTGCCCTGCCTCTGGATCTTCACCTTCTTGGAGGGACGGTGCTCAGGGCCTTCAGACCGTTTATAAGTCTTTGGCCCCTTTGCCTTGTCCTTCCCTTTCTTATTCACCATAAGGACTGCAGGTTTGTCATGCCCCATGTCCTCATCTACCTGGTGAGTTAAGGGTAGAAGTTCCAATCTAGGCGCAACTGGAATAGACTCTTCCAGCACATACATTTTCCTCTCATGGCGATGGATAACGTGTAAACGCCTCTGCCACTCTTGGAAATTGGTGCCAGTGAGAATGTTTTCCTTCTCGAGTATGGTTCACAATGATATGTTTGAAGTCATTTTCTTGATGTTTCTACAAATTAAGATGAGCAAAGGTTTAGTACTTTATTACAAAACTGAGACAAATAAAAAAATTAATACTTATTAGTCTCCCACTATTTTATCGAAATACAATAGCCCTCACCATTGATTTTAGAATATTCTGTTGCCTGAATATTCTAGTGGAAAGGATCCATATTTCCCTTCACATTACCCCAACTAGGGTTTGTCAAGCAACTTGAAGGGTTTTAGGTAGGCATTCCAAATTCCAACTGCATTAACTCGCAACTCCTTGATCCGCTGAGTGGACTCCCCAATCCTAAAATCCTTTTATTTTGGATTTACTCAACCTTTGCCTCTTAGTCACACCAAGTCCTGCTGTGGTAGTCAACCCTTGATGCGAACCAAGTCAAGTCAACCCAAAACCTTGAATTAGAATTCTCCGATAATTGAAAGCACCCCAACTAGGGTTGGTCAAGCACTTTGAACTATGGTTCGATTCTAACCAAGATTATGGAAGGCTATACCGACTTAATATTTCTTTTGAGGGATTTTATCCTTATACGCAAATTGCCATTTTATTATCTTTTATTACATGCTTGTTAATATTAAGTGGGATATAGTTAAGTGATTAACCATGTCTAAGATAATATTTACGTATAAGCCAGTTTTATTTTAGTTCCATCTTGCATGCTCATTTAATTCATTAATTGTGTGATCATGAAAACACACCCAAAATAAATAAACTATGAAACTGACAGAAATAAAATAAATGGTATGATCATGATCTTTTTCTATTGGTTAGTTTATCTAGCAGTTGATAAACTAACCCAAGACCTAGGGGAGAAACACCTTGAACCTTTTGGGTTCGTGTTTATAGATTTCCACCTGTCCACCTTTGTATATCCTTGGATTTGTTTCACCTTGGCTCCTGACTTGAGCCGCCTCCACTAGCTCAGGATCTCCATCCGTTACATATGCATTTATCTCACATGCAGGTGAGGGGTAAAAGGTGTTTTTACATAAAATAATCCTTGGGCGCACATACCCTACATATTAATGAGGAGATGGCTCGCAGGCCAACAAATTTAATTTAAATAAATAAATTAAAAAAAACCATTCATATACAAAGGTCTTAGTCTAGCTCATGATCATCCATACATGCAACGATATTTACGCATAAATAAAACTAGCATTAAATTATTTAATCATTCTTGTTTAAGATAAATCATGCTCGAATTAATTAATTATCTTTAATTAATCAATCATTTTATCTTAAACCCTTTTTTTGAACTTCCTTGAGATTCTCATCCATCATAATTTTAAACAAATAAATTCATTTAAAATTATCCTTATATGTAACTTGTACCTTGGTGGAAACCTGGTGAATTCTCGTTCATTACGCAGATGTTAAATTAAACACACATATATATATATATAACACCTATCACGTGTTGTGCCTCATCTTTATGCCTGCACCATGGTACACGTCTCAAGGGTTTGTATAATATAATAATAAATTTTAATAAATCTGCGTAATTTGGGTGAGTACACAGCGTGTAGTTCCGACTACACTGCGTGTACTTTTCTTCACCGTCCATCCGAAGTACACACCCGGGGACATGGCGTGTTAATGTACTTCATAAATTTTCGGAGTACACGGCGTGTTCTGTGGGACACACGCCATGTAGTTTCCGCATTACATGGTTTCCAGCCGGGCAAGCTATGTATGGGGTACATGGACCAACCCTAACTTGAAGGGATTACACACCGTGTTCATTGGACCACACAACGTGTAATCTGGAAACTGTGTGCCACCTATTTCTGGTCAACACACGGTGTCTTAAATTCTTAGAAAGAATCTAATACACGACCTGATTTTACGGATCAGTCAATGCATTGAACCTAGACTACATGGCGTGTACTTCCAAATACACGCCGTGTATTATGGTGTTGTACGACCAGAAGCGTTTGGCTCCTCCGGATGAGTTCCTCTATTTTATTTTAATCAAAATTAAAATAAAAATTCATTTTTGTGAGGTGAACAAGAAACAAGGGAGGAGGAACAGATCTCAAGATTCATATTTCTAGAACGATTAAACAAGAATTGAAATAACTAAACTAATAAATGCGTAAATCACCAACGAAAAACTAAATAATTATAATCAACAATATGACCTCTCTGATACCACTTGTTGGTTCCGGGCGCAGTGGAAGTGTGTTGGTGGGTTTTCCCAACTTTGATTTTAGCGTTAAACAATGTTTAATCTGAGATCCATCACAATATAAAACACCGGATCTTCAGAATGGAATGAATAATGAAAAAGAAAATAAGACTCCTAGAACCATTGAGATAGGATCATCATATGTTGGTTATAATTAATTTAATTAATTCACAAGAATTACCTCGGTGGAATTCTTTCTTCGTCGATGTCTCCGGTCACAATCCTGTGATCCGTCATTGGGTTGTAGAATCCAAGTATAGGATTCCTCTAGCGGTGATCCATATGTGCTCCACATATCTCTAGACGTCGCTGAAGGGATCTCCGGGTGCTAGTACGAAAGAACCTTCTCTTGCGATGTCCGCCTTCGACTACCTTGATCCGGTGGAGGATCTCACTCTCGTAACTTGAGGTCATTCTTGGTGGAAAGGGAATTCTCTCTTGGCTTGAGAGTATTTCCAAATCCGTTGTGCACAAAAAATGGCTCTAGGAAAAAGTGTTGGGGTTGTGAGGATATTTATAATCGGGTTTGAGGTTAATAGAGTTATGATAATAAATAAACGTGTTACGTGTTTTATTTATTTCATTAACTCTTATTAAAACCCCCATGTCAAATTATTAATTCCTTGACATGTTCCCACACTGATTATAATTAATATCATTTAATAAAATAATATTATATCCTCAAAATCCCAACAGGAAAACTACACGGCATGTAATAATTAATACACAGCGTGTACTTGTTTTCCATAAAACTACACGGCGTGTATATTTAATATACACGGCGTGTACTTTTATTTTCCATTTTTCTCCACCACATTTATTAGACCTTGAGAAATGGATATTTATTTCTTAAATAAATGTAACTTCATTACTTGCTAATAAATATATTATTTCACCCACAATATATTCTCTCGAATAACTAGTGTCGAAATAAATGTGATCATACATCCTTAAATAATTATTAAACCACAGTTAGGAATAATATTTATTTAACTTATTAAATTAATATTTAACTGAGATACATGGACACACTTAATGTGTGACCCTATAGGCCTCTTTCTCAGTGGCATTAGGCGGAGCCTGCCTAAAGTCCAAGGTTAGCGTCTAGAAACACGCCAAGGCACCCATAAATAAAGAAGTTAACGCCGCAATGACATGTCACCTCCTACAAATGATTACCGTCTAATATAATCCCTTTGTCTCGATATCTCTAATCAAGCGGGTTGCATGCTAATGCCATCAACCCATGTGCTCGATTATTCTTTCTTTGACTTCCCAAAATTGAACTCGCTCATACCTTACGATGGCCATGGATTTATTTAGGCTTTATCAATTCTATCAAAGGGCCTGAGATATCTAGTTCCGTTATGGAACAGAAGGGACAAATCCTTTCTCGCATTATCTATTAATGTAGTATTACTCGTGATGCACCCAACGTATCCTACCTCGCTGCGAATAGTGTTTTGTCACAGTTTTCTTCAATACATCTAAGTGCACGAGTTGTAATACCCATTAATAATAATCTTAAAGTCTAAGGACCAATACACACGTTCGCAGATAGGAACATCCAATGACACTATGAAATGTGGATTTCCTAATGTCGGGTCTCGTTCTCATAATATCCTCCTGGATATTACCAAGAGCGCACACCATGAGAAGGTGCCTCAAAGTTTTATGAGTCCTCACCCCTAATGAACTGTATTATTTGTGTCCCTTAAATAATATCATCCGGCCATAGAATATATATTCAATAACAGTGTTATGATACTTCTGGGTTCTCATCATAACAGGGATTCGCTATGACCCTTTAATGCAACAGCTGTCCTTAGGACATTATCAGATGAATTGTCACGCAGAAGAACAATCAATATGTGATAAGGCTTTTATTAATGAATAAAGTACAAAGTAGTTGGTTCTAGACCACCAAATCCAAAAAATATCATCGTGTTAATGAAAGATTTAAAGTTAAAGGGTCTGAAATTACATGACTGACATGTTTTGATGCAAGATCTAATGCCTATAGCTTTACATTTCATTTTTTCCAAGAATGTTCATCATATATTAACCATGCTCCATTTTATCTTCAAATCTATATTCAAAAAAGTTATAGACCCAAAAAAATTTCAATTATGGAAAGATAATTACTATCATGTTATGTGAATTGAAAATATTCTTCCTGCCAACATTCTTTAATATGATGGTTCATTTGACAGTTCACTTGGTGAGAGAGATTCAACTATGTGGTTCTATACACTATAGATGGGTGTACCCCATTGAATGGTATATGAAGATTTTGAAAGGATATGTCAAAAATTGAATTCAGTTAGAGGATTTTATTACGGAGTGATATATTTTTGAGGAAGATGTTTAATTCTTTACCAAATACCTATATGGTGTGGAAATCATTGGTCTACCAAAATCTCTTCACACTAGGTGGCTTGCGGGTGAAGGAATTTCTAGAAGAGATGTTGTCACAATCAATATTACAGATCATAAGTAGGCCCAACTTTATGTTTTTTATAATAGTTTGGAGGTTACCCCATATGTGGAAACCCACAAAGAGATTCTTAGGAATTTGAATCCACAGGGATGAAATATAGATATCAAATACACATAATCAATAGTTTATAGGATGGTTTTGGGACCATATTTTTAAGGAGTCAGATGAAAATCTAGATTCAATTTCTTAATGACTTAGATGGATAGTCGGAGGACCAAGTGTGCATGTATTATCTTAAAATGGTTATGTAATTAATGGTTATACATTCTATACATATGAGCATGATGAAGATAGTACCATGAAAAATAGTGGATTTATACTTTTGGCTGAAGCGATCCATGTTTCTGGTAAAATGAAATAAATCCAATTTATGTGAATATGTCATACTTTGGAATCATAAAAAAATACGAGAGTTAGATTATACAACATTCCAAGTGATTATTTTCAATGAAAGTGGGTTGATAACAGTAGTACTGACAAAATAGATGAATTGGGATTTGTGAAAGTTGATTTTAGTAAGGAAGGTTACAAAGATGAACCGTTTATAGTTGAATCACAAGAAGTATAAGTATTTTATGTTCCATATCCTATAAATTGAAAGTGGTCAATTATTTTTTATTGACCAAAACCACTGAAGGGTCAGATGAAAATTCAAATAAGGATGACCCTTTCATTGGGACGTCACAACAATTTCACAATGGTCCCAATGTAGACTGTGTTTTGTATGTCATAGGAGACCACAAAAAGGGATTTGGATAGTCGATAGAGGGGTCAAATATCTTCATACTTTAAAAAAAAGAGTTCAATAATCAGGTATTATTATTTTTGTAATATACATCATGTTTCCTCATGTTATTATCCATTTTCTACTGTATTTATGTACTCTAAATTAAATGTTAAACCACTTCTGTAGATAATGGATTCCACACCTATTTGCACTCCAAATCCCGAGGAACAACATGCCTCTCAACTGGTTGTTTCTCTCAATGAAGAGGAACAAAAACCTTTTTCACATGTCAGGGCTCCCAATCTAGAGGAACAATAGGTCTATCAACCTACTGCTGCTCGCAGTGCAGAGGAACAACCTTCTGCATGTGCTGGTGCTCCCATTACTAAGGAACAACATGTTTCCCAACTTGATGCTACTCCCAGTATAGAGGTACAACAATCATATGCACATACTGATGCTACCTCTCCAGAGGAACATATTGATGATTTTGATTCTAGGGAAATGGTAGGTGATGAGTACCAACAATGCATAAAAAAGAGGAGTGATTTAGTTTGATGGTGTTAGCAAAAATCATTAAGGAGAAAGTCAAAGGAATCAAATATGAGGTCGCATGGAATGCATGGGGCCAGCATATTAACCCCAACAAGTCCTTATTCAATAGTTACATTAGAATAATCACTTGGAAACACATGCTGATTGATGTAGATTCATGTAACCATGTTGTATCAGGGATTAAGTCATTGATGTGGGAATAGATTATGGTAACATTATGATATCATTTCTTTATTTTAGTAAAAAGTAAAATAATGAAACATCGACTTGCTCTTCATCATCCATTACAGAGTGCATTTATAGTAGATTAATCCCATAAGAAATATGTATTACTACTTTCCGGAAGGATTCATAGAGGATTTTTCACAATTCTAATAAATCATCATCTTAAAGATGCTGAAGGGAAAATAAACTAGAACCCACCGCTTATCTATACAAACTTGATAACCCAAGAAGCGTGGGATGCATTTACTGGTCATCATGTGGATGTGTCTTTTTAGGAACATTATGACTAGTAATAAATTGTTTAATGATATGTGTATTTATCACTTTGATTGATAATTTTTTATTTATGAAACAACAAATAAGTGTTGGAAATAAAGAATGAGCAGCAAAACCCGCATACCCTTACCGTAAAGCAGGATGGGGTATGCTTCACTTGAAAAAATGGTAAATCTTTCAAATCTACCGCAATAATTTTATGTGACATAAAACAACACCATAATTATGTTCTTAGATTTATATAAAGATTGATGACTCCAAATCCAAAGCCACAACCATCCCATTCCATGTGCTATGGAAAGAGACACGTGTAAATAAAAATGGGATCTTAATAGATGAAAACATATAAAAAATGTGGGAAACATGTGTAAGTATTACATAATAAAAGTTTTTTTGCTCTAAATATCAATTACATAACAATGATCACTTATTTTCCTATATTTTCTATCCGACATAGTCATAGGAATCAACAAAACTTGTACCAGATGAACACATACTATCGATGGCCTTGAAGCGGCATGAATAATATGTCCACATCAGAGGTGAGGGTTTTGGGGTGACACCCTGAACATATTTTGAGAAAACAATATGAGGATAAAAGTGAATAAATAAAATAAATGAGAGAAAGAATAACCACCCTTGAAGAAGAAATACAATGGTAGAGAGAAATGATGGAAACTTTTAGGTGGGGAAGAAAAGTGGATAAGAAACTCAAGAATAGCCACCATGTAGAGATCTCGCCTCACCCACAACCAGCTATGAGGAGATCCATTCCCCTCAAAGAGATGTCTTGTATAAGGTAATCAATGTTCTAACAATTTTTTTGTGTAATTTGAATTAGACAGACACTAATACCTTTTTTTGTACTGATATTTTATAGGGTGATAATGACTGTGATTTATATCTATCAACACCCACTCAACACCATGTAACGTGAGATATGGTGTTAAATGTCCAGAACAACAAGCTATACAGTAGACCACTTATAATAGGTCATGTGAGAGTGTTTATTAGCATAGACGATGAGCTGAGCACTGAGCTATTTGATCCAATCCATGAGGAAGATATTTATACAGTCGAAAAAGATGTTGTAACATTCATCATATGGTCGTCACATCTTGTAAAAAACATATCAATAAGAAGGTATTCATTTATAATTTATTTTTCAAGCTAAAAATTTAATAATTAATGAAAAAAGGTCTGAAATGATGAATTTTATTACATATAGACAAAGGGTAGGGGATGAAATGAAAGACCGACTCAAAACCATCTAAAGGATCGACCAACCGATCAAAAAGATCTACCAAAAGCACCATTACCCCGCCCATTATATATGCACATTTACTATCATTGAAGGTTTATGTGGATAAAAAGTTAAAATATGGTTGTAATAACATATTTTATTTTGAAGAAAATATGTATGGAGAGAAAGATCAAGACTTCATTGGTGTTGAGAGTGTAATTGAAATCCTTGACTATGATTAGCTAGGAAGCTCAGTCGTAAATGTATACATGAGGTATATTTTCATGATTTAATTTTCCAAAAGCTAATATACTATGTTAATTATGACTAAATACATTTCATATTTTTTGAAGGTGTATATATAAAAAATAATTGATGGTATTTTACCATGAAATAAAATCTGGACTCATTATTCCTCACATAACCTCTATAGAATAACCAAAAATAGATACAAAAAAAGTATAAAATAGTGTCATGCTTGATCAAATCGTTTGAAAGTAAAATTTCAGTTGAAAGACTCTATTTAATACCAACAATGTAGGGGTAAAACTCTACAATTTAATCATATAAAATATATTTTTATTTCTTTCATTAATTATTATTTTTTGTGTTTTTAGGTAGAATTGGATGCTCATTGTAGTAAATTTGGATACTCCAAAGATTTATTTCCTGGATTAAATGCATGGATATCCAACAAAACGTCCACACATGATGGCATTTATCAATAAGTAATATACTGCATCTAATGTTTTAGAACTAAACATCAATTTATATAAATTATGTTATATTTTAATGAGGATTGTTTGATGAAAGGGCAGTGTATCAATATCGTGAAAAACAAGGAATTAGGCTAGGGGATAGGCATGAGAAAGAAGACAGGTTCTACGACTGAACAAGTATCAGGGTATATATAATAATATTTCACTATAAAAACATATATAAAAACAAATTACTTATTCTCCTCAATGTTTCTACAGTGTCCGAAACAAACCAATGGAAAATATTGTAGTTATTATGTTTGTAAATTTATGAGAGAGATCATATTTCATAAACAAAATAGCATCAATGAAGAGGTATTTTCATAGATAATTAATATTTCATTTAAAATATTTATTAATTCTTTGTGTATTTATATTTTTTCATTACTATTATGACTGTTGAAAAGACTCATATTCACAAGACGATATAAATGTGCTCTAAAATGAATAGGAAGCATACCTGATGTAAGAATGTACACACATAACATGAAGATTTCACTTTAATAAAAGTAGTGTATTACTTAATATTTATGTTTAATTTACTTATTTTAAGTATTACTCACATAAGAAGTTTTTTCTTATACAGGTGGATTTCTTTGTTCAAGTTGGTGTGGTTTGTTCGAAACAGATCATGCACATGAGAGATTGGACTTCAAGGCTACAACTGAGATAATGACAATAAGAAAATCGGTCAAAAATGTGCAAAGGTTAATTACTAATAATTATGAAATTAATTAATTTTTTCATCATTTTACCTAATCAAAACCGATAAAAAATAAAAAGTGACTGGTATCACTCAAAGTGTCTCTTTTTATTTAAAATTGACATTACTTTTAGTAAAAAGAACAAGTGACACACTAAAAACTGAGCAAATGCATTTGGATGGTTTTTATACTTTAATAAAATGAACCACATGTCATTTTTGATCTGTAAGAATCAACCAAATCTCAATCTAATGCACGGTGTGGCTGGTATGACTTTAAGTTTGTATTTTTTTATTAAATTGACATTAAATTCAACAAAAAGAACAAGTGACATACTGAAAACTAAGAAAAAATTCAGATTGTTTTGATACTTTATGAAAACAATACATGAGTAATTTTTGATGTATAGGAATAAAACACACCTCAATCTAATGCACGGTGTGACCGGTATGACTAAAAGTGTCTGCTATCAGTTTAAAATTGATATTTTAGTTCTAAATGTGTCACTCACTGAAAATAAATAAAATGTTCTCTAATTGTATTAATAATTTAGGAAATAGATTCATAATTAATTTGTGAAATTTATAAAGTAGTCTCATATCAAAATGACACTTTATGCGATCGGTATGACTCAAAATGCGTGTTTCCAGTTTGAAATGACATTTTAGTAAAAAAACACAACTGACATACTGAAAACTGAGTAAAAAAATTCGAATTGTTTTAATAATTTTTTAAAATGATATATAAGTCATTTTTAACATTTAATAATCAACCGAACCTCAATATGATGCACGGTGTGGCTGTTATAACTCAAAGTGTCTTTTTTTATTTAAAATTAACATTAATTTAAGTAAAAACAACAAGTGACATACTAAAAACTGATAAAACACATTCAGAGTGTTCTTATATTTTATAAAAACTATCAATGAGTCATTTTTGATATGTAGGAGTCAACCACATCTCAATAAAATTCATGGTGTGACCGTTATGACTCAAAGTGTTTGTTTTTATTTAAAATTGACATTAATTTAAGTAAAAAGAACAAGTGACATACTGAAAACTGAGAAAACACATTTGAATTGTTTTATTATTTTAGGACAATAATCCATGAGTCATTTTTGACGTTTAGGATTCAATATAACCTTAATAGAATGCACAGTGTAGCTGGTATCGCTCTAATTGTGTCTTTTTATTTAAAATTGATATTAATTTAAGTAAAAAGAACAAGTGACATACTGAAAACTGAGAAAATGTATTTGGATTATTTTGACACTCTAAGAAGATAATACATGAGTCATTTTTGTCATGTATAAATCAAACACACCTCAATCTGACGCATGGTGTGATTAGTATGACTAAAAGTGTCTGTTATCAGTTTGAAACCGATATTTTAGTTCAAAAAATTTCACTTGCTAAAAACCAATAAAACACACTCTAATTGTCATTATAATTTAGAAAATAAATTAATAAGTCATTTTTGACACAATTAAGCTATCTCACATAAAACAGAAGCATGATGTGACCAGTATGACTCATAATACGCATTTCCAATTTGAAATGACATTTTAGTAAAAAAAACCCAAATGGTATACCCCAAATGGCCCGAAGGCCTTCTTTTTTTTATTATGGATAATCCCCCTTTTAAGGGTTTAAGGGGAACCCGTACATGACCCGTATGCCCAAGGCACAGGGCCCGACAAACCTGCAATTCATAACCCGAAGGCCCAGAGGCATACCATGACCTGTAGGCCCAGCCCACTTGAATTGCCCCTCCCCAGCTTTCTACGTCATTGATCTCCTAGCTCCCCACCTTGCATTGCTAATCTGATAGCATTACCCCGTACAAAGCTACCAGCTGCCTGGTCCCGATGGTGGCTGTCATACCCTCTCATTCTTCCAATCCGGTTAGCTCTATATTTGGTGGATACTACTTTTGTTGCTCTGATCCTCTTCTGGGGCCTGTTCTGTGTGCACCGGTATAACTCAAAATGTATCCTTTTATTTAAAATTTACATTAATTTAAGTAAAAACAACAAGTGACATACTAAAAACCCAGAAAACGCATTCGTATTGTTTTTATATTTTTGAAAAATGATCCATGAATCATTTTTGATGTGTAGTAGTCAACCAAACCTCAATACAACACATGATGTGACCGGTATGACTCTAAGTGTGTCTTTTTATTTAAAATGGACATTACTTTAAGTTAAAAAGAACAAGTGACATACTAAAAACTGAGAAAATGAATTCATATTGTTTATATAATTTTGTAAAATTATCCATGATACATGTGTAACCATTAGGAATAAAAAACACCTCAATATAATCCACAGTGTGACCTGTATGACTAAAAGTGTTTGTTATCAGTTTAAAATTGACATTTTAGTTCAAAAAGTACCACTCTCTGAAAATAAAGAAAATATAATTGTATTGATAATTTAGGATAGATATTCAAAATTAATTTTTGATGTTTATGAATTAGTATCACATCAAACTGATTCACGATGTGACTGTTATGTCTCGTAATACGCGTTTCGAGTTTGAAATGGAATTTTGTAAAAAAACAAAACTTGCATACTGAAAACTGAGAAAACGCATTAGGATTGTTTTGGTACTTAAGTAAAAAATATATATGTCATTTTTTATGTGTAAGAATCACCCTCACCTAAATATGATGTATGGTGTGTCTGGTATTACTCAAAGTGTCTCTTTTTATTTAAAATTGACATTAATTTAAGTAAAAACAACAAGTGACATACTCAAATCCAAGAAAACGCATTTGAATTGTTTTAATATTTTATAAAAATGATCTATAAGTCATTTTTGAAATTTATTAATCATAATAACCTCAATAAGATGAATGATGTGGCTGGTATCACTAAAAGTGTCTCTTTTTATTTAAAATTCACATTAATTCAAGTAAAAAGAACAAGTGGCATACCGAAAACCGAGAAAACACATTTTAATTGTTTTGATAGTTTCAGAAAATGATCAATCGGTCATTTTTTGACATCTAGGAATCAACAAAAACTCAAATAGATTTATGGTGTCACCAGTATGACTAAAAGTGGTCGCTGTTAGTTTAAAATTGAAATTTTAGTTCAAAACATGTCACTCACTGAACACCAAGAAAATGCACTTCGATTGTCTTGATAATTTAGGATAGAGATTAATAATTCATTTATGACATGTATGAAGTAGTCTAACATAAAACCAATGTACTATGAAATTGGTATGACTCATGATGCATGTTTCCAGTTCGAAATGACATTTTAGTAAAAAAACACAACTAGCATACTGAAAACTAAGAAAACAAATTCATATTGTTTTAATACTCTAAGAAAATTATCTATAAGTCATTTGTGATGTGTATAAATCAATATCACCTCAATATGATGCACATTGTTTCCTTTATAACTCCAAATGTGTCATTATTTAAAATTGACATTAATTTTAGTAAAAGAATAAGTGACATACTCAAAACCGAGCAAGCACATTCATATTGTTTTGATATTTTAGGATAATGATCCATAACTCATTTTTGACATATAGGAATCAACCCCACCTCAATAGGACACACTATGTGAAATAAATTTAATTCTAAATGTTTTTTTATTAAATATTAACATTTTATTAATGTATTCTTTCATATTAATGTTTAATTTATTTCTTTATAGTATTACTAACATAATATTTTTTTTATATAGGAAGAATATTTTGATTGGGTTGAGATGATTTGTTCAAAAACTGATACCGTTGGTGGACATTTTTTAGTGGGGATCACGAGCATCAAACGATAAAACATTATTGTTTTAAATGTTTTTTTGGATAATTGTATATGTAATTATATAAAAAATTGTTTAAAATGTATATAAAAGTGTTTTTTGTATATACCATGAGTGGAATTTTTTGTATTCCTGGTGTTACATTAAATGTATATAGCATTGTTTGAAATTACAGACTTTTGAAGGTTTTTTCTGGGTATATTGTTATATTAACAACACATTTCTACCAGTAAGGCCTTTATAAATTCTATTTTAAGCACTGATAAAGGGGACCCCACTTTATTAGCACTGTGATTAACAATGATTTTTAGCACAGTTAAAATCCATTTTGTGCGCTTTTAAAGGGAATATGTGTAGTAGTGAAGGGAATAATAGGTATCTAGATGGGAAGACTAGAACTAGTGTGCTAATAAAATAGAAGTGACTTGTCCCAGTTTCACTTTTCCAGACGATTACATCATTAGAAAACTATGATGGTGATTGATCGCCACTGTAATTTTGGATGTTTCTCCCCTATAGTGGCTTGTGAATGAGGGCACCGACGGATGTGGTTACTATACCACATTTCACTGAGGTATGAGGTTTTAGTGACTCACTCAAGCTAGATCACCCTTAGGGATTTACCCATGGTGCTCTCTTGTGACATGAGACTTACATGATGTGGTTCCATCTATCAGCATATGGTGGACCTTGAGTGCATTACATTTTAAAGAAAGTTTATTTTAGTAAAAGTTTTCTTTTCTAATGTTATCTTTAAAAGTGTCATTTTGAAAATGTTTCTTAATGAAATGATTTTATTTAGAGGTGTTTCCCCTAAGTATAGTTCTTCTTATAAATATTTTCTTTAAAAATGTTTCAAAGTATTCTACATGAATGAGCATGTTAATTTATCTTTTAATGTTATATCATGGAATCTTCTCTTTTGGGTGGCATCCTACAGGGATTTGGCTCACACCCTACATACACCTTTGGGTATATGTAGACCTTGTTATGTGTTTGACCCTGGTAAAGGCAAGATGAGTTGTGGAGAATTCTGTGGTTTGGGTTACTAGTGGTCTTCTTTTGTGGATCTTGGTTGTGGTGGCTTGGTGATGTTTCTCCTTACGTTACATGGAGGTTTGGGATGGATTTTTAGTTTCCTTTTGTTGTAATTCTATTTTGTTTTTTTTTTCAAAGTTGTAAAATTTAAACCTAGAAAGTGTAATGTCATGTTTGGTGGTGCATTTTAAGTTTTGAATTATTTATTTTTTTGGTTTTTTATGGTTATAAAGTCAGTGAAAATCATTCCCATGCCTTATTGTTGATACTCGGGCACTTGTTTCCATCCCATGGGGATCGGGAACGCCCCTCGGGCCATGACACAGATTGAGACGGGCACTGGTTCAGATGACAACACAACTTGGTTTGTGAAATGTATCCATCTCATGCATCATATTCATGTATATTTTAGTGCACATCTAACACTTTAGTGGGAGGGTGTCATAACATCCATTATAATTTTTTATTAAATTTTATTTTAGGAAATTTGAGGGGAATTACTTTGTATGAATTTTAGTCTAATAGGATTTTTTCTATTTGATCTATTGTTGTAAGAAAGTTTGATATTATTGTGTAATTTTTTATAAAATTTTTCATTATAATTCACCATAATAAATTTTAGTGAAATTGTTATTATGGTCATTTACTGTAATTTTCTAGTATATTTTTTATATAAATTATTCAATAAATTTTTTTTCATTAAATTTTACACCAATTGGTTCTGAAAATTTTTTATTCCTAATAAATTTTCATTATTTAAAAAAATATATTTTTAATGCATAAGAAAAAAAATATATAATTTTATATCTTTTAAAAAAATCATTTTATTTGTGTTTGAATAGAATAATAATTTTAAAATCAACTCAATACCAATTCAATTAAAAATATAAATTGCTTTTTATCCTATGAAAATATTTACTTCTTAAAAATTTAAACTTGAATATTTTTATGTATTGAAAAACTTTATGAGTTGTTAAAAGGTAATAAAAAAATTTAGTTGTTTTCTTCAAATGATTAGAAAACTATATTTTATTTAAATATTAATGAATTTTTTATTCCATAAAAAATTATTCTTTGTAGAAATAAAAAAATATTGACACTGAAATATTTTTTTTGGAAACATAGATTATTATTTATTTTTTAAAAAGTAATAACCTTGTTTTATAAATAAAACAATATCATCTCTTAAAAAAATTGTTTTTAAAATTCAATGAAACTGTTGGGGAGATGCTGATTGAGGCTACATATTTCAATGGGGGTGGGATGCCCACCCCCATCAGTCCCCTTTGAACTGCCTATAACAGGTAGTGTAACCCTCTCCCAAACATAGATGAAACATCTGATAGATAGAAACTTCTGATCATCAATAAAAAATAGTTGCCTTCTTTTCTCTTCATCTTTCTCTACTATTCTAGTTTTTCTCATTTCAAATTTATTTTCTCAACACTTTATTAGAATGAACACTCAAAAATGAGAAAGGTATTTTTTTTATTTTCACAGCCCGGTTGGATGGTTATAATTATTTATTCATTTTATCTTAATTTTACCGCCAAATTGGACGGTTTATGTGGTTTATTTTAAATACCACCATAAAGGTCAGTTTATCATCTATTCAGATGGTTTAAATTTATTTATTTTTCTACTTCTGATTGGATGGTGTAATTAATAAATTAGTACACACAATAAATTTTAAACGAGTAATGAGATATATTTATGTATTTATTTCAAATCCCCACATGAAAGTTTTATTAAATGATTAGGGTGAGGTATATATATATTTATATAATATTAAATGATAATATTAACTTTATTTTAATGTTTTCTAGTTATTATCATGTCAAATATCACGAATCTCAAATTCACTACTCTTAACATTACCGGAAGTAATTACATGTCATGGACGATGGATATGGAAATGCATCTTGAATCAATGGATCTCACGGAAACAATTAAAGAAAATAATTTACAAACCCTCCAAAATAAAACAAAGGTGATGATATTCCTTAGAAGACATCTCAATGAGGGTTTGAAATGTGAATACCTCACTAGAAGAGATCCATGTAATCTTTGGAAGAGTTTTAAAGAGCGGTATGATCATCAAAAGTGGTTTTTCTTCTAGAAAACCATGATGAATGGAATGCTTTATTCTTATAAGGATTTAAAAGGGTCAGTGATTACAATTTTCCATGTCTAGAATTGTATCACAGCTCAATTACTGTGGTATTGGGATTACAGATGTCAATATGCTTGAAAAGATATATACGACATTTCATGCATCTCACATCACCCTACAACTACAATATCACTTGTGAGGGTATTTAAAATATTCAAAAATCATATCATCATTACATGTAGTAGATAAGAATAGTGAGATTTTGATTAAAAATCATCAGTCTCGTCCTACTAGTTCCACAGTATCATTTCCTGAAGTAAATGATATATTTCATGAAAATAAGCAAGAAAGAATTCGGGGACGTGATTATTGTGGTGTATGTGGATTTGGCGGTAGATGCGGTCAAGGATGTGGTCATAACCATGGGCCTTCTTAAAATGAATATTAGAATCAAAGAAATATCAGCTCAAAAACTCTGAGAAATCCAGAAGATTCCTTCTATAGGTGTGGTTCTAAGGGACACTAGTCTTGAGTTTTCCAAACCACAAAGCATCTTTGTAAGCTATATAAATAATCTCTTGAAGAAAATAATAATGAACCACACTTTTATAGGACATCCTATAAAGAGAAAGAAAATGAGGTGAATTTTACTGAGAATCACGAGCCATCAAATGATGATTTCACTTACTTTGAAGTATGTGATTCTAATTGTGAATTTAATGAGATGATAGCTGTAAATAATTTTGAAAAATTATAGTAGTTATGATACATGATATGTCATTTTGTTCTTCATGTTTTATATTTTAGATGTTGTATTATTTGAATTTCACAAGGCGTTTCTTATTATATTATTCTCTTTACTTTAAAGCATTGAAATGGATTGCTTAAATGGGATAGATATTTGCATACCAGATAGTGGAACAACACACACAATTCTTAAGAATCAAAAATATTATTATGATATTAAATAAACAATACCAATTGTGAATAATATATCAGGTCCTTCATATATGATAAAAGGTACTGGTAAAGTGAGTTTTTCTTTACCCAATGGGACACAATTTTTTATAAAAAAATTATTGTTTTCCCTAAATTCCAAACGAAACGTTCTAAGTTTCAATGATATATAACAGCATGGGTATGATATTCAAACTATATCTAAGATAAATTAAAAGTACATGTTCATTACCATTAATAAATTCGGTAAGAGTCGTGTACTAGAAAAACTACCAAAATTATCATTTGGATTACATTATACATATGTAAGTGAAATCGAAACACATATGGTAGTAAATAATGGACCATAAATCATTAATTTATGGCATGAACAATTAGATCATCCTGGTTTAGGAATGATGCGAAAAATAATTGATAGTTCTCATGGAAATTCAGTAAAGGTCCAATATATCTCTCCATTAAGAAAAATTCCATGCAAGGCTTGTTCACTTGGAAAGCTGGTCATGAGACCATCTCTAGTTAAAATTAAGGCCGAAATGCCAGATTTTCTTATAAAAATTCAAAGGTATATATGTGTACCAATTCATCTATCATGCAGACCATTTAAATATTTTATGGTATTAATTGATGCATCAAGAAGGTGGTCACATGTATGTTTTCTCTCAACTTTTAATGTTGCATTTTCACGTTTTCTTGCCCAAATAATTAAATTGAGAGCACAATTACCTGATAATTTCATCAAGAAAGTAAGGCTCGATAATTATGGAGAGTTTACCTCTCAATATTTCAATGATTGTTGTATGGAAATGGGGATTAATGTGGAGTATCAAGTCATCCATGTGCATACACAAAATGTTTTAGCTAAATCAATGATAAAATTCCTCCAACTTATTTCTAGACCATTAATAATGAGAAAAAAGTTTCCGAGCTTTGTATGGGATCTTGCAATATTACATGCCTCTACATTAATTCACACCAGACCAAGTGCATATCATAAACACTCTCCACTCAAATTGTCTTTTGGCTAAGAGCCTGACATCACCCACTTAAGAATCTTTTGTTGTGCATTATATGAACCAATTTCTCACCCACAACGCACAAATTTGGGACCTCAAAGGATGTTGGGAATATATGTAGGATATGAATCCTCATCCATCATTAGATATCTTGAACCACAAATTGGTGAAGTATTTATAGCATTTTTTTTTCTGATTGTCACTTCAATGAAGAAGTATTCCCATTATTAGGGGAGAAAAGAAATAGAGGGAGGATATTTTCTAGAATGTGAAAACATTATCTTTTCTTGATCCTCCCACCCGACAATTTGAGATTGAAGTGAAAAGATTTTACATTTTCAAGAATTGGTAAATCAATTTCCTGATTCATTTACTGATTTAATGGTTGTGACTAAATCACATACACCAGCTTTAAATGCACTGGCTAGAATTGATGTCTCGAAGACACAATTACATAATGATGTTATAGAAATCTCAAAAACATGCATGAAGTGTGGAAGACCAATTGGATCTAAGGATAGAAATCCTCATAAAAGAAAAGGTATGAGTATAATTGAAAACCCCATTATGAAGGCATGTGTTCCAGAAGAAACATTCAATTTAAGTGTTCTTAAAAAAATTCATGATGAGAATCATAAAGATAATTCACATGATATATAAAACCATGAAGGTTTGGAAAATAATAAAATCTATATTAATTATACCACTATAAATGATATATGGAATCTAAGTAATATGAAAAATATTGATGAAATATTTTCATATTCTATTTCACATGATATATAAAATGAAGGTCCTGAACTAAGGTCTGTTATGGAATGTCAAAAATAACCTGATTAGAATAAATGGAAAGATGCAATAGAAGTTGAATTAAATTCTCTTAATAGGTGAAGAGTTTTTGGACATATCACGCTCACACCATAAGCTCTAAATCCTATTGGATATAAATTAGTTTTTGTGCGTAAGCATAATGATAAAAATCAGATTGTAAGATACAAAGTTCATCTTATTGCACAAGGTTTTTCTTAGAGACCTGGAATTGATTATGAGGAAACATATTCTCCTGGTATGGATGATTATAATTTTCGATATCTAATCAGACTTGTAGTAGCTGAGAAGGATAATATGGGTCTTATGGATGTTGTTATAGCTTATTTATATGGGTCACTTGGTAATAGTATATATATGAGAATCCCTGGAGGATTAAAAACACCCAAAGTACTGAAATCAAAACCCAAAGACCTATATTCAATGAAATTTCATAAATCCCTATATGGATTAAAACAAATTGGGAGTATGTGGTGTAATTTTTTAATTGAATATTTGTTAAATAAAGGGTATGTAAATAACCCCATATTCCCATGTGTTTTTATTAAGAAAACAACATATGGATATGCAATCATTTCCTTTTATGTTGATGATTTAAATATCATTATAACTCTAGAAGATATTAATGAAGCAATAAGAAACTTAAAGGATGAATTTTAAATGAAATACCTAAGAGAAACCAAGTATTGTATTGGATTAAAAATTGAGCATATGCCAAGAAATATATTTTTACATCAGTTAAATTACATTAAAAATGTCTTAAAATAATTTAATATGGATAAAGAAAATCCTTTAATCACTCCAATGGTTGTTCGGTCTTTAAATACTGATAAAGATAAATTTCAACCCTGTGAAGAAAATGAGGAGTCGGTTGGTCCATAAGTACCATACCTCAGTGCTATCAGAACACCAATATATCTTGCTTATTGTACTCATCATGATATATCTTTTTTGTTAATTTATTGGAAAGATTTAGTTCTTCCCCAACACAAATACACTTGAATGATATTAAACATATTTTTCATTATCTTTGTGGCACTATTGATTCAGGTTTATTCTATTTTAACAAATTAGAAAAAAATGGATGGTTTTGTAGATGCAGGTTATTTTTCTAATCCATATAATGCATGATCACAAACTAGTTGTCTGTTCACAATAGGAGGTACTGCAATATCTTGGAGATCACAAAAGTAGACACTCATCACAACATATTTGAATCACATAGAACACTACCACAAAACTGGGCAAGGCCAGCACCACCCCTTTATCAACGCTAACAAAAAAGTGCTGATAAAGGGGGGGGGGGGGCTTTATCAGTGCTCAAAAAAGCGCTGATAAAGGGTGCCTTTATCAGTGCTAAAAAAAGAGCTGATACAAGTACCCCTTTATCAGCGCTTTTTTTAGTGTTGATAAAGGCCCCCCTTTATCAGCGCTTTTTTTAGCGCTGATAAAGGGTCGACTTCAAAAAAAATAAAAATATAAAAAAAATTAATATATAAATATAGTTATATGGTTATATAGTTATATTGATATAAATATAATATATAACTTTTAAATATATTTTAGATAAATATAAATGTACATTTACACTTATTATACTTAATATATAAGATATTTAGTGAAAATGACTTCTTAAAAAATTTAAAAAATATTTTTAATTAATAATTTTCTAATTATTATGGAGTAATAGTCATTTAATAACAATTTTAAGACTAAAAAAATTAAAAAAATTAAAAAAAGATCCAAAATATGTTGAAAACAGAACTCGAACTTCAAACGGCCATAACTTTTGATTCGGGTGTCTGTTTGAGCTCTACCACATATCAAATCGAAGCCTGCGACGAGCTCTATGTCACAATGATTAGGGAGACCCCGATCAAGCGTTTTTCGAGGCCAAAAGAGGCCCAGAAGGCCTCCAAAACTGAGTTTTTTGTCGAGGTACCCAGATTTTTTAACATTTTGTGGATTTTCAGCCTCATTTAAGGGGGTATTATTGGATTGTTTTGGTGGGGACTGAATTTATTCTAAGGTATTACATTCATATTGATATTATGTCTTTGAAATTTCATCTTTTTTTATAATTCACTTCTATTTATAATAAAATATATAACTATATGTACATATTTTTTATATATTCACACCTAAAAATTAAATTTTTTAAATAAATAATTAAACATATTTACTTATAAAATATACTAGCTCTATCTAAATAATAACTAATATCCATTTTATTTAAAATACCAATATATGAATTTTTATATAACTACTATATATTAATATAACTATATATATGTTAATATAACTATATATATATATATTAATATAACTATATGTATATATTAATATAACTATATATATATATTAATATAACTATATATATATTAATATAACTATATATATTAATATAAATATATATTACTATATGAATAAATATAACTAAATATATATATAAATAAATAGATATATCCTGAATAAGAGAACAAATCAATATAGGGTAGTGACAAAGGCTTTAGGTGCCCAGAGGGGAGGTCTCGAGATCAAATCCGGGTGGAGGCATGGGTGCGCACGCAAGGTTGATTTAAAGGGCTAGTGCTGATAAAGGGTGTAGGTGGTGCGGGTGGGTGCTGGAGGTGCGGGAAAGCGCTAATAAAGGGGGGCTCAAGCGATGTAAAAAGCCCCCCCTGAGATTGGCAGTATTTTTTTTATTTTTTTTATTTTTTTTTATTTTTTTTTAATTTTTTTATTTTTATCAGTGCTTTTCTAGCGCTGATAAAGGAAATTTTTAGCGCTGATAAAAGCCGTATTTGTAGTAGTGGAAGTGATAACATTACATAAAGCAAGTTGAGAATGTGTTTGGTTACAATCTATGACTCAATACATTTGAATGGAAAGTGGATTGCCTATGGATAGTATCCCAACAATTTTACTCGAAGATAATACTACGAGCATCATGCAGTTGAAGGAAGACTTCATCAAGAATGATAAAAAAACATACCATCTAAAATTTTCTTCTTCACACAAGATTTAATGAAGAATAGAGATATCAACATGCAATATGTCTGATCCAGTAACAATGTTGTATATTTATTTATAAAGGAACTACCAACCATTATTTTTATAATGTTTTTACATAATACAGGGATGCATAGATTGAAATTTTTTTAATCTAATGTAACTTTCAGGGGGATTCTATGTGACTGTACACTTTTCCTTATTCTGGTTTTTATCCCACTGGGTTTTTTCGGAAAAATGTTTTTAATGAGGTGGTATCAAAACACGTATGACATTGGAGGGGGTGTGCATCCCAATGGGGAGTGTTAGGTATCCGCTGATTATGACTGCATATTTCAACGTGGGTGGGCTTCCCACCCCCACCAATCCCCTTTTCACTGCCTATAAAAGGTAGTTAAACCCTCCCCCAAACATAGATGAAATAGCTGACAGAGAGGAAGTTCTGATCATCAATAAAAAATATCTGCCTTATTTTATCTTAATCTTTATCCACTATTCTATTTTTTCTCATTTCAAATTTGTTTTCTCAATAGAACCCATTTTTATAAAATTAACTAAAATATTTTTTAAAAATTATAACACCACTTGGTTTTTTATTCAACCAACCAATATGCTCTTTATGTATGATTTATTACCTATGTAAAAAATAGATTGAGTGACATCAGAGAACTAAAACTTATAATGAATTCAAACTTTTGATTTGATCCTCAAATGTGTAAAGTAAACATCATGAGGGTTCTCATTCTCTTTCTAATCTTACAAATACTTATTTTATTTATTCTAGAATTTAAACAATTTCAACCCCAAACCACAAGGTCCCCATCACCATATTAACTTATTTTTTTATTAAAAACCCAAGAGAGACAGAGTGAAAAATAGAAAGTGCCTTGTTGAAGAGACGTTGATCTCTTTCCTTATATAAGAGCATGTTTTACGTGATCAAAATATGCCCCCCACATCATAAAGACACCAACAGAATACTGTCTTCCACCTTCTCTCAAAAGGACGAGTTTGATGCGTCCTAAAATCTTCCATTATGTTTGTTGGAAGTATTAAACTCATATTCCATGGATGGTTCCAAACATCCACTGTAGCGATGGAGGCTTGGAGATCTTCAACGAAGGCTGCTTGGAAAATCAAGATTGGGCGGCACCTACTCTACAGATGTTTACTTATCTCTTTTCGATTTTTGTTGTTGTATGGATGTATCTCTATAAATAGAGAGGGTCGTGTGTGTTGTATTTCATTAAAAAGAGGAGAATAAATAAACACTATGGTGCTGTTGATATATATTTGTGTTGTTGCGATCACCTCTAGTGATCTGCATGTGCGTGCGGTTTGTGTTACCGCTGCAATCGATCCTCCATCAGTGGTATCCGAGGAGGTTGAAGTTTTCACTGCCAAAAACCACCTTCAGTGGTATCACAGGGTCGAAGGTGAGTTGAGAAGACATAGATCCATTGTTTTTTCTCCCGATCCATCTATTGCAGCGCTGAGAAAGATCTGTGATATCCCCTTCCCATATAATGCAGAAGGCAGAAGGAGGAAGATGATGAATAGTTAAGTTTCACCTTTCCTCTCCCATTATGTTTTGAGACAAAAATAAAGAGGTTGTCTCACTTTACCAATTGTCAAAGGTGTTTGTGATTTTACCATTTTCTATGCCATGTTTTGGCGTTATTCAAATTAATTTTTATCCCATACATATCTTCCCCTCTCTCCTCCCATAACATCAACACCACTTTTTTTTACATTTTTCGAAAGTTGGAATCTCTCCATTTATTATCTTATATTCACATTTTATTTGCCCCATTTGCCTTTTCCATACTCCACACTCATCTATCAAAAAAGCATTGTTTGTTCTTTTTTAAGGAAAAAAATATAGAAGATTGCAATTCAAAAAAAATTGTGATCTTTAATTAAAAAAAATCAGTCTTCAATTCTGAAAAAAGGGGAAGTTAGCAATTTAAAAAAACATTTCAATTTTCTCTATCCAAAAAAATGATTCTTCTTGATAGTGACTTCAATTTCCTCAATCCCTTTGACTTATTTTCAGACATTGATGATGATGAAGGACACCCTCCGCCTTCTTCTTTTATCCTGAAGTTGAATCAATCGTCTGCAATTGAAGCCATGGAAGAGTTGGAATTGATGTCCAATGATGATGGCTTTTTGAAAGTCAAGACCGACATCAAGGTTGTATCCAGTGAACCGTCCACTGATTCAGAAATCCTAAATCTTCAGAGCCATGTTTCGGTTCCTCTGATGAAAAATAGCGACACCACCTTCCAATGCGTCCGAGTCCCAATGAAGCCCCAAAACAGGGGGGGGGGCATTTCAAAGAATCTGAACCGAAGATAGAGGGTTTTGTGAACAAGAATATGATCCTAGAAGGAAAGTACAAGGTGGATGAATTCCAAACCAAAGCAACAGAATCCAGTTTTCTTCTTGGTTACGTGATTTTGATCCTGCGATCACCTCCAGTGATCTGCTTATTTGATGCCACATGTGCTATTGATTTTACTGCAGCTAATGACTATGGTGAAGTCATTACACCGGTTGGTTACCCATATGGACATAGTGAAAAATCATGGTTCACAAGGAATATGAGTTTAAGGGGGGATGTTGGAAGTATTAAACTCATATTCCATGGATGGTGCCAAACATCCATTGTAGCGATGGACGCTTGGAGATCTTCAACAAAGGCTGCTTGGAAAATCAAGATTGGGCAGCACCTACTCTACAGACGTTTACTTATCTCTATCTTCGGTGGTTCAATGTGTTTATGGAAAACATGAAGCATGTCCATGAGGAGAACCGACAGGGGAGACATTCTGTGGTGGCCGTATCATCATTTCACCGGTGTATCCCTTCCCTAGTTCAGTGTTTTGTGGCTTCCATTCTTGGCCAAAAATCTCAATCACCCTCATATTTCTCCGTTATCCTTCCTCACTGCACCAAATTATTTGTACCATCATCGCCCGATATCCCCATACCCCCAGCAAGCGAGTCTCCTCCACAGGGGCTTGTTGAGAAGGGGACTCGAGACATGGTGAATATTCCGATGGGAAGAAAATTATGATGTTTCCTAGACAACCTTCCTCCACTATTACCACTTAGGTTTTTTAGGAAGCTACAGAGGCCCACTCACAAAAAAATATGATGTTATTTGTGGGGGAGGGGGGATCGTTCTCTCCTATCATGGGAGAGGTGATGTTGTCAAACCCCTACCCTTGTCTCCTATTATTCCAAATTAGTAAGGACCGCCTCCTCTAGCACCTTTATCAGACCATCGAACCTTGATGAATTATGGTTTGATGATGGGTGCTCAGTTTGCTTCTGACGTCTTTGTTCCTCTTCATATGGTAAATGATTTTGCTCGTACAAAGTTAGCAGCTCCACTAGCACGAGCTGGAATAGGGTGTTGGGGAGAATCCCGATTTCGGGCTGAAATTTTCTTGCCAAAAAATTGTGAGAAACCCGGTGAAACTTCACCCTTATATACTTATGATAAAAAAAATATAAGATAATTGTGTCGTCGTCGTCGTCACACAGGCCACCATAAACACGGAAACCCCTTCCCGGGTCTCCCTTGTCGGCTATATCTTACTGGCACACCCCTTTCAAAAAATATGTTGTCGCATCCTCTTTATATATACACCAAGTCTATAATCATCAATTAATGCAGTCAACATCCATTATTACATCCATTAATATTGAGAATTAAATATCCATTAACTTTGGGAGAAAATCCTCTATTAATGGTGATATTTAATTCTCAATATTAATGAATGGAATAATGGACGTTGACTGCATTAATTTACGATTATGGACTTGGTGTCATTATTATTAATATGCATTGAGTAACTTAATAATATACCCTCAAGTTGGTAGTATATTTTATTCTCTACAAATTTATTTTCAAATACAATGATACTCTTCTTCATTATATAATGGAAGTGAAGATTCTTTACAAATATGAGGAGCTCCCGGCTTCGGCCGAGAGATCCTTGCGATTCAGTAGGGTTTCGTCCACGGTGGTCCATGACGGTCCACGACGGCCTCTTTAGTGATTTCAACGGCTTCCTCGGTGATATATTCCCCCTTGGTGGCTTTGGTGGAGGGATTTGGCTTGTGTTCATCCGGAGTAGTTGCGGGTGTTCCGACAGGAGGCGATGGCGGATAATTTAGCCCATAGGGTTTTTTTAGTTTAATGGGTTAGAGTTTTTTTTAATTTGGGAAATGGGTTTGTTCAGCGCCACTTCAAGTGGCGCTTTGACCCCACACCACTCCCAAATCCCATATATATATATAAATACAATAAATGCATAATTATATATTTTTTATAATAAATACAAAAAATAAAATAAAATTATTTATTTATAATATATATTTATAATAAACATCTAATAAATATTAATAAATACTATTATAATAAATAAACAATAAATGTATAATAAATGTATAATAAATATTTATAATACATTTATATTTATCATAAATACTTATTATAATTAAATATAATAATATTTATAATAATAAATATCTAATAAATGTATAATGAATATTATTATAATAAATATACATTTATAATATCTATTATAATAAATATTATTATAATATTTATTATAATAAATTTATAATAAATATTTATGATAAATTTATTATAAATGTATATTTATTATAATATTTAATTATAATAAATATACATTTATATTAATATTTATAATAAATATACATTTATTTATTATAACAAATCTACATTTATTTATTATAATAAATCTACATTTATTTTATACATTTATTATAATAAATACGTATAAAAAATGTATAATAAATATTACAATAAATTTATTTTTTAATTACAATATAATAAATGTAATATGTAATTATGTATCTTTATTGTATAATTATCATATCTATGAATAATTATATACTATAATTATATAATTATAAATATACATTTATTTATTATAATAAATATGGAATTATTTATAAATGTAATATACATTTATTTATTATAATAAATATACATTTATATAAATATCTATTATAATAAATATTATTATAATAATTATTATAATAAATTTATAATAAATATTTATAATACATTTATTATAAATGTATATTTATTATAATAAATATTATAATATTTAATTATAATAAATATACATTTATATTAATATTTATAATAAATATATATTTATTTATTATAATAAATATACATTTATTTTATACATTTATTATAATAAATAAATATTATTGATAAATGTATATTTATAATTATAATATTTATAATTAATGAATATATTTATTAAAATATGTTTATTTATATTTATATTTATAATTAAATTTATAAATATATATTTTGAATTTATTATACCTTTAAAAATATAATATCTATAAATATATTCATAATATTATATTTATTTATAAATATATTCATTATTTATATATATATATATATTTATATAAATTTATAAATATATATTTTGAATTTATTATACCTTTAAAAATATAATATTTATAAATATATTCATTATTTATTTATATATATTTATATAAATAAATATATTTATTTAAATATATTTATAAATATAATCATATAATTATATTTATTTATAAATATATTCATTATATATATATATTTATATAAATAAATATATTTATAATTATAATTATAAATAAATATAATTATATGAATATAATTTAAATTTATTTATAAATAAATATTCATGAATATAATACATTTATTGTAAATATAAATTAATAAATATATATTCATAAAATGTATTGTATTTATAAATATATTTAATAAATGTATATTTATAATAATTGTATTACATTTATAAATATAATAATAAATGTATTGAAATACATTTAATAAATATACATTTATTATAAAAAATAAATTTATTAAATAAATTTATTATAATGCATTTATAAAATACACTTATTAAATACATTTATTTAATAAATGAACTATATTTATAAATATATTTAATAAATATACATTTATTATAAATACAATACATTTAATAACTGTATTTAATAAATACAATACATTTAATAAATATACATTTATTATAAATACAATATAATACATTTAATAAATATACTTTTGTTATAAATACAATACATATAATAAATATACATTTATTATAATACATTTATTATAATAAGTGTATTTAATAAATATAATACTTTTATTAAATATACATTTATTACAAATACAATATATTTAAATAAATGTATTTGATAAATATAATATAAATTTATTATAAATACAATACATTTATTAAATATAAATATACATTTATTAAATATACATTTATTAAATATACATTTATTAAATATACATTTATTACAAATACAATATATTTAAATAAATGTATTTGATAAATATAATATAAATTTATTATAAATACAATACATTTATTAAATATAATGTATACATTTAATAAATATACATTTATTTAATAAATACAATACATTTAATAATGTATACATTTATTAAATAAATGTATAATTATTAATAAATATTATTATATATTTATTGTATTTATTTTATTATACATTTATTATAATTAAATATTTATTATAATTAATATTTACTATAATTATATAATTATTATATTTTTGTATTTATTATATTTATATTTCTCTAATTATTATAATTGTATATTTATTATATTTATTTATTTAGTACTATTATATATTTATCATAATTATATATTTATTATAGTTATTATTTTTATCATTATAAATTTATTATAATTCCATAATTTTAATTATAATAATTACATAATTATAAATATAATAAATATAGAATTATAATAAATGTATAAATATAAATAGATTAAATATATAATTATAATTAATATATTATAATTAATGTATGTGTTATATTTATAATAAATATAAATAAATAAATTTATTATAAAAAATATAATTTATTATAATTTATTTATTCATGTATTTATTATAAATAAATAAATTTATTATATTTATAAATATATAATTATATATATATATATATATATATATATATATAAATAAATGGGGGTTGGGGGTGGTGTGTGGTCAAACCGCCACTTCAAGTGGCGCTGAACAAACCCATTTTCCAAATTAAAAAAAAAACCTAACCCATTAAACTAAAAAAAAACCCTACCGGCTAAATTATCCGGCGATGGCCTTGCGTCTTCGCTCTGTGCACAGATCTGTTTCAGATCTGGCACTTCCATCTCATGGAGATGGGCGGCGACAGTTCGTTTTCATCGGGATCTTGCGGCGGTTGTGGGGGGTTGGAGTCCCCGACGGATCCCATGGCTTCATGATGGCGGTTGGCCATCCAGATGGTCCTCGGCGGATTGTTCGGCAGCCTCAGTGAGTAGGTGCGATGACGGATCTGTCTGTGGTGGTCAGCTGGTGGCGCGACTTGGGAATCACGGTGCTGGGCTAGGCTTTGGGCTATTGGTTTTTGGTCTTGTGACTGTTGGGCCTCCGAGCTGTGTGGATTTGATGTTTGGTTTTATTTGTAATGGCTTTGTGTCATTCAGTTTTCGAGCCATTAAGCCTTTGTGATTTTGGGTTTTTGGATTTATGTTGGGTTTCCCTTTATCCCACAAAAAAGGTTTGTGTGCGTGTGTTTTCTTAATAAAGGGGTTTTCCCCCCCAACTTGCCCGACTAATGGAGTGAACTCTCCAAAATTAGAAAAACTAGAGTAAATTGTTTATTTATTAGGGTGCTAAATAAGAATATTTAAATGATTCAATAAAATTATACTTTTATTAATGTCATTTATGATTAATTCAATGGTTATGATTGCACTAATTATGGTGATCGATGGTGATGCACCATCACACATATCAGTATTTCTCCACATTTATCTATTATTTATTTTTTAGATACAATTTTTTATTTATTAATTCATTCTCAGTTTGTAAATGTGAGATAATCAATACAAAAAACAAAGCCTTAGTGGTGTTTTTTACTATATGTGGCCATTTAAACTGCCTCTCTATTGTTTAGCGGCAGTTATTTAAACCACCATATATTTCAAAGTCAGTAATCATTAGCGACAATTTTTATTGTGTAGCAGCAGTTATTTTATGTGTTGTTTTTTTAACACTTAGCAGCAGTTCTAAATTAATTTGGTGGTGGTTTGTGGGGTGATGGAGGAAATTAAAATAACCACTGCTAATTTATTTTGTCACAATTTACCTATCCCTTGACAAAATATAACGGAGTCCACCATAATTACCGTTAAAACAATTAACATCGGTTATATTTAGTGGCGGTTATTAAAAACCACATCTAATCATATCAAATAATTTTTTTTCAAACTTTTTAATAAAAAATAATATGCATAAAAAAAACTCAATCAAACTAAAAACTAAACCACAAATAACTCATCATACATCCATACATCCATATATCATACATCCATACATCCACACATCCACAGTCATAAATACAAAACCATCAATTAACCATAAGCTCAATAATCATATATATATATATATATATATATATGGATAAAACACTACTAAAATTTTTGAGTTTATTCAGCACTAGCGAAAAGCACCGATAAAGGTTGTATTTATCACTGCTAAAAAAAACACTGATAAAAGCTACCTTTTATTATCCCTAAAAAAAGTGCTCATAAAATAATGCATTTATCATCACATTTTCTAGTGCTAATAAATAGTACCTTTTATCATTGCTAAAAAAAATCACTCATAAAATAATACCTTTTTCAGCGCATTTTCTAGCACTGATAAATTTCATCTTTATCACCACTAGTTAAAGCGTTGATAAAACTTACACGCGGGTCCCAAATAAAAAATACAGATGGTTAGCCACTTCTTTTTATATCATTATGCACCATCACAACATCAAAAGCCCGTTGTGATGGTGGACTCTTGAATACACTCTCCACACACACCTAAATGGGTCTGTGCCTAAACGCACTGGCCCTCACGGGCCTTGGCCCGGTCTCTGCTCTCTTCTATCCACTCTCCATGGGCCCCTTCAAGCGTTGACCCACCTTTTTGCTTGTCATTGTCCTTGTCAATAGGCCTTCCTTGAGGGCTAGTTGAGTTACAATTTTTTTGATAATTAAATTCTTATTTCATATATAAAAATATATATTGATATATATGAATATATTAAATATTAATATATATATATACATAATTTGTTTGTTTTTAATTTTTATTTGTTTAATATTTTTAATATTTTAATCATTTTTTATATTTATTTATATTTATTCATCTTTTTATAATTACATTCTTATCCAGAAACGCTCAGTCAGAGTGAGACCTCTGACCCTTTATTAAAATAAAAGAAAAGTACAGGGGAAAAAGATCAAGAGTACAGACATACCGTGCATCCACATCCATAAAACAGTACCAATCAGAAAAAATTAGCTACATATCATAATAGTCATAGTCCTCGCCACTTCCATAATAAGGCACATCCCCCGCAGTAGCCGACTCCCATTCAGAGTTCGTATCATATGGCTTTAGAATCTTGGCATACTTCTGTCTGAGCTCCAGTTGCTCTATAGTGACCTTGCTTTCTTGCTCACACGACCCTTTTTAGAAATAGGTACATCCCCTTTTTCCTTCTTGACCGAGGACCTGGTGGATACTGGCTTCGGTAAGTAAGAATAGTCTTTTCGTGGCCTCCTCTTTGGTGGAGCAGTAGCCGCACCTTCGCTGCCGGACAATTTTTTCTGTCCACCTTGAACGATGTCACTGTATGAAGGTCTTGCAGCCCCGTGGTCATTCTCCTTGTCACTGCTAGATAAATTTCCCCATTTATCTGTGAGAATCACCAGAATGAAAACTGCGTCCCCACCGTCTTGCTTTCCAAAAACTCCTTCTGAGTTTTTCAGAGACTCACCCCCAAGCATTAGAGAGACCCTATTCTAATCAATCGGAGCAAGATATTGCAGCTTTCCCTCTTTTCCAGGGTCCTCTACAGTCCCCATCGAGACACCAACTACAGTTTTTCCTGAAAATTGGAACCAATCTGTATATTCATGTCTTCATTCCCCTGCAAATCAACAATCAGATTTGGGGCCTCCTCCTGCTCCAAGACCTCAAAGCGATTACCGGAAAGAATACCCTATGCAGGAGCCACTGCTCCTCTGTTTATGCTGCCACCAAGCCTAGCAGCACCCTCCAACACATTGAGATCCTCAACTCCAAGCCCGCATTTAATCCTCTTAAAGACCTGCTGCACAGATGGATTCAGTGGATCCCGGACCTCCTTCACAGCACAGTACTTTGGACACACCTCTGGATGACAGGATTGCTGCACCTCCGGCTCCAATCCTGTGCTCAGTAGAGCCGTGTCAAGGTAGGGGCTTCCCACCTGTTCATCACACCCAGTAGACACCGCAACCCCACTACACTCCACAGGTCCACCCAAATCTCTATTTACACTCCCTCGCACGGTCACAAAATCACCAGAATTGGATTTTCCCAGTTCTAAATCCAAGCCGAAAGCCCTACCACCATCAGGACTTCTCATTTCAACCATCTTTGAAGAACGAAACATCTATCTGCGGCGACAAACCATTTCCAGGTGACCAAAGCGGGAGCACCCTATGCAATAGCGCATCCAAGACTCAAAGACGACATCCTGCCTCCATCGGAAGTCCTTACTGTTAGTGATCCAGACACAGTCCACTGGTGGCCTTGAGACGTCGACCTCCACGCAGATTCAGGGGCAAATCAGATGACTCACAGCCTCAGTCCAACGATCAGAATGAAGATAACGACCGACCATATTTCCGATTGCACATAATATTGAGGGATTTTGGAAAGAAAGAGGTAAGCCAGGAAGACTAACCCCACGTTGCAATTGTTGCAGGATCTCGTCGCATGTGGAAATCGAAGCTCCAGCGGAACATGAAGAAGGTGAAGCTATTGCATCTCCGGGGAGCTCGAGACCAGGCCATAATCAAGTCCGCCTCAGAGCCAAAGCGAATCATGATATGCTTCCAATCAAGAAGCCCCACGACAGTACGCTCATGTAGCTCCCAAGAGTCTGAGACAAACCTCTCGAATTCATCCACTGAAGGGCATTGTGGATGAAACCGCGCAATTAGGGTTAGCTTGCATAGATCCGCAACGCTATTGATCTCATCCGAGAGAAGAGGAAGCTACAGTGCCGCCTGAAACAAATCTGGGACCTTCGGGGAGAGACAGATCTTTGGGAATGGAAAATCCAAGCCAAGATGAGAGGAACCCTTATCAGGCGGACGCAGATCTCCCCCCTCCGAATGGGAGGGGGGAGCAGAGCTCATCTTCATCGGGTTAGTTCATCGCTGATCGCCTCCACCGTATATTCTTCCTCTCATCTCTTTCTAATTACATTCTTATTTCATACATAGAAATATATATTAACATATTAACTATTAATATATAAATATATATATTGATATATATAAAAATATATTGATATATATAAAAATGTATTGATATATATATATATATATATTAAATATTGATATGTATATATATATATATATTAATATTGACATATATTAATAAATATTATATTAATTATTTATTAAATTTAAAGGCTCTTGCTTCACATCTAGGAGATCCTGGGTTCAAATCCTATTGGATGTAGGTACTATAACAGTACTATACAGGCAGTGACGTAGACGATGACACAAAAAGACGATGACGCGGACATGATGCAGGCAGACGGAAACACAGACATGACACATGCAGGATGATGCAGGCATGACACTGCACTGGGCTTTCGGGCCATGTAACGAGCTTTATGACCACTGGGCCAATGAGACAT
The DNA here is from genome assembly GCA_963277665.1 of Viscum album. Taxonomy (NCBI): domain Eukaryota; kingdom Viridiplantae; phylum Streptophyta; class Magnoliopsida; order Santalales; family Viscaceae; genus Viscum; species Viscum album. Next base: position 327,084,533 of record OY728144.1, on the reverse strand, counting down.
GTACTAAATAAATAAGGATTGATGGGTGAGCTATCTCATTGAGGGGCTATGACATGCCTTTACAGCCTGTGTGTGTGGTGTGTGTGTGTGTTTGAATGTAATTATACCCCCAAGCACCTATTATACATATTATTTAATTAAAAATCACAAAATTAAAAAAATATTATATATATAATTAAATAAGTAATACATTGTTTATAATTAATAAAAAAGAATAAATTTATTAAATACTTAATATACTAATTAAATAATTAATATACTATTTATTACTGTGTATATATATATATATATAATTTATTCATTTTTTAATAAATATTTCATTAATAATTTTTTTAATAATTTTGTTGAACATTTAATATTTTTAATACAATTGTAATTTACATAATTAATATATATTTATTTTTCATTTAAACATATATTCATGCGGGTTCATGAGCTGGATCTGGCCAACCCCCAAATTTTTAATCATTAAATTTATTAAATTTAATATATATATATATATGTGAATAAATAGTATATTAATTATATATGTATATATATAATTAAATTATCAATACACTGTTTATAATTAATAAAAATGAATAAAATTATTGTTGTTCCCAAGTAGGATCAAGACCACTGAGAGGACGGGGGGTGAATCAATGGTTTTTCTTTTATAAGAAAGTTTCTTAACTCCTTTAACAAAAACTTTCTTAACCTCTGAAAATTGTTAGAGTTATGATCTACTCAATTATAACTCACAAACTCACCTTTCATATGCAAAAAATATAAAGAGAAGGCAACACACAATATTTACAAGGTTTGGTACAAAGACCAACTCCTTTCCATGTTGGATAGTCCCACCAACATGGATTCTTTTTACTATCTTGTTTCCCAAATACAAATGAACTAGTAAAGAACAATTATACAATTGCTGTATCAAATTTCCTACTATAGTTGGTTATACCCCCCAACTATCCTTTCCAGTATTCAATTCTCACAAACAAGCCTTTTCAACAATTGGTAAGTATCCACAGTCACAAGCTTCACTATTCATTTTCTTTTCTGATTCACTTTATAAAGTCTTCACTTCATCCACAAGTAAGTTCAATAAAACTTTACTTGTGTACAATTTTTAAGAAATTCAACAATTCTCTAAGTAACTTGTTGGTCTTGAAACTTATTCCAGAACCTTAGTCCATAAATCTTCCTCAGTAGAGTCAATATGATATTCCGAGTCCAGAAACCTTAATATGATGGTCTCTATCCAATGGTCAGTCTAGTCTGATTCTCCTTCTACTCTTCCTTCCTCAATTGAGTAGAAAATCAATCAGTAGATCGCAATTCTTCGTCTGATGGAACTTGGTCCTATGAACCTTGATACGATGATCTCACTCTTATAGCCTCACTTCAATGGACCTGTTCTAATGGAACTTCATTAGATGGATCTTGGTCAGATGATCATGTTGAACATCAATCCGATGGTCTTTCTCATCTTCATCCTAAAACACAAAGTCTGGTTGGATACTCAATACATGTTCCACAATTTCTAGAGCTTGAGAATTTGAACAGTTCAGAGTCACTTTTAAAAATAAACTTAGATCTCCTTTTATAGGGACCTCAAAAGTGGTTTAAGAAGGGTTGTGAAACCTTTCCCACTTAACCAAATTTCACAAATCTTTAAATTCCCTTAAATATCAGATCACTCTTTGACTTCTTTAACACCTTTTCGAATATTAAAATCTCCTTGATTTTCAGATCTCTATTTTACTTTTTCAATGATTCAGACTTCTTAACAAACTTCAGTCTGATTTCAATTCTCTCATTATGATCTACGACATTATGATAAAGACTACTGTGAAACAATAGATTCCTCATTACGTTTCTCCACATCAATTGAAAGTCAAATCTTCTCATTTAGATTTCTTCATTACGATTCTTCATTATGATGAAGACATATGAAGATGACCCATTATGATGACCTCTTTTAAACACTAAGTCATATTCTTGAGAAACAATCAATACTTTTGTTCTTTTTATCTTGACCAAATTGTAAGAGAATAAAATACGACCTTTTTTTTCTTGACCTGATTAAAATACAATTAATCCTTTCTCAAACACTCTACCTCTCATAAAACTCAGCATCTGATATACAAAGGATACCAAAAATATGAATCGGTGTCAGAATCCATTATGATGGATCAGTGTCACACCACATTTGATGGACCGGTTCCAATAGTTTCAACTTCAGAAAATTCTTTTTTTTTCTGATTATGATACACCAAGTCATCCAGACTTCGAAAAACTCTGAATACAGTGATCCCATACCAATGAACTTGATATCATAAAGTTTTTTTCCTTTAGAAAACTTTCTATTTCCATAAAATCTTACTTGTATCATGAATACCTAATGAATTTGAAGACATTGAAGATTAGCTTTAGAATCTCCTGACTTAAAGTGGAAAGCATTGTAACAAACCATTCTTCCAGCAACATCTTTCTTTCCTACTCAACCTGAATACGATTATCCTGAATATGATTGTAAGAACCTCTTTTCTTCCAAATCAGATGCTCAATACTATTGCTAGATCTTCTTATCCCCCTTTCCTTCATCAATATTTCATCGCAAGTTTCTATGAAAACTTATGAATTTTGTGAATTAAAAAATAATAAATCATTTTCATATTCACATCAAGGTCAGGCAGACTCTGATCAGGTTGTCATTACGATCAACACTTTCATTCCAGAATTAATACTATTTCCAATATCTTTGACTCAATATGTTTTAAAACATCTTTCTACAAAAATAACAATACAATAAATCATATTCAATGACTCATGCTGATGAGATGAGTCTGACTCCTCAATATGATTTCTTGGATCCGAACACCAGGAAATTCTCCTTTTCTTATCTTCAAACATATATCAAATATTGAAAAAAAATTCAACCAAAACTCAACTGGGGTCTAACAAGCTATCTCTTTGTGTTTTTTTTTTCAATACCCACTTCAATACCTACATTTTCTTTTACCACTTTTTATTCTCCATGTCTTCTTTTCTTTGCTCCTCCTATTTCTTTTCTCTCCTCATCTCTCCCCATTATTGAAAATAAAATTCAAAGGGGTCATCATGAGAAGTTTCCTTATTGACAAATTGTCTCATTTCAAAAGGTTATAACTTTTCATCTCAAAAACGTAAAATTATTATTTAGAAGAACATAAGTATCACATGAGTTTCTTAATAAATAAACTTTAACTAAACAACTTTAAGTCTGCATGGGTGAACCCGGTGTAGAAAACAAGAGTCCATAATCAAGGTTATTGATGTTGTCCATAACACAACTTTCATGTAACACCTTAACATTTTTCCTTAAACATTATAATTTCTGGGGGAATCTTGAAAAGAATTTATTTAAGATAAAAGTAACTTGCACCCATCTCAACAAATATATCATAAAGTTCAGGTGTATAAACAAAACTTTCAAAAAAACTCATATTTTGTAACCTCCTTACTTTATTTTTCAAGAATAGTAAGATACTCAATAACATCTACTTTGTTACTTTAACTCCTTTAATTCCCTACAAGATAGTACAAATACAAATATTTTGGGAATAAGGAGGAACCTAAGTTATTGTTTAGAAGCATATTTCAGACTGAGAGTCCCCTCTCAGCCTTGCCTTTTTATTCTTCTTCTTGGATTTTTCATTGGATGTATTTTATTTCTTTTGTTCATCCTTATCAGATTCTGTAACAATTTTCTCTTCATCTGTAGGCTCTTTTGATAAGAATGTTGATTTCTTTTCCCCTTTTAGAACCTTTTTATTATATTTAGTTTGTAACAACTCTTTCATTCCTTCCTCTTGTTCTAGTAGGATAGTTAAACAACTTTTAGTAACATGACCCTCTTTCCCACATATCTTGCATCTTTTATGAATTTTCAAATCACAATATATTGATATCTTTTTATCAGTTTTTCTCACATTTTCAAAAACATTTTTATTTCACTTTGCTTCGTCTAATTTTTGTGCTTATTCTAGCTTACAAGCCATTTCAACTTGTTCTGGCCAAATAACTAACCAATATTTCTTTTTAGAATTAGTATATTTACTCTTCTAAACTTTCTTAACGTACTCAACTTTCTTCATCTTCCAAATTTCATTTTTTCATTCCACAAAATTTTTAGGGACATTTGATCTTCTTTTCTCATCATATACCCCCTTGATTTATACATGTTTCCTAGTAGAGACATTTTATACCAACATGAGTAAGATCTATGTATGAAAACTCCACAACACCAACAGTGACCTCCGAGTCTTGTTTTTTCAAACTAATAGTAAAATTGTTTAGAACTTTTTTGTTGTTGTTTATTCAAAAGTAGTGGACCAATTTTTTCAGGAGGATACTTTCTAGAGGAAATTCTATATTTATTGGTGAATGATGTTTTCTCACAAACTTGATTTTGAAAACCTTTCTTTTCAACTTCTTTAGAAGTTTTACCTTTAACATTAACTGCCATGGTGAAGTTTTCTCTCATATTTATTATCTCAATTTGTGTTTTAAGAAGCATTGATTATGTTTATAACATTTCTTCTTCTTTTTAAGCCAACTTAATTTTCATAACATCTCTAGTTTTTTTAGATTCAGCTACCTTTAACTTGTTCTGTTTTCTTTCTTCAACAAGTGTAGATTATATCTTATTGAGATTCTCATTTCCATATGATTTTTATTCATAACTTTTTAGTTTTCTTTAAAGATCTCCATTATCAAATGTTATGCCTTCAATATCTTTATTCAAATTCCTTTTTTCTTTCTTGAGTTGAGTATTTTGTTCATGTGCATTCTCCAAATTCTTATTAAGAATCCATTTCATTTCTATCATCTCTTCATCATTATCATCACTGCCTGAAGAATCAATTTCATTTCTAACTTTTTCGATAAAGTTAAGTTAATGATTAGATTCATCATTATATGAGGAATCATTCTTCTTTCTTCTTCTCATATAACTTTTCTTCTTTTTGTCATAAAGAAATATTTACTTATGTTTCTTCCATTTTTGTTTCTAAGGTTTATCTCCAAATACTTTTTTTCATTTTAAAAAATAAACTACTTTTTGGGAGAGTGGGAACCTTACAAACACCTCATGCAAGATTCAAACACATCCATCTAGAAATAAAAGATCATGAAAAGGCACATTCAAATTTGAAAATTCAAATTCAAAAATTGAAAACACAAATCGAGGTTAAAACAAGCCACCTGAGAAACCCAAAATGAGAGAAGCCACATCACCATTACCACCATCATCACCTCACTGAACTTATCGATTCGTCACCATAACTTCCTCCACATCGACTCATCACTATCAAATCATCATCAGCGGCTCGTCACCGTCGACCACTACTTCATCACCGCCAGCACCGAACCCCATCGTCATCACCGACTGATCACCGTTGAGGATCCAACGACTGGAACGAACACAAATGAGTCATCACCATCAACCTCCTAGATATGGATGCTTGAACTCACATCCTAAGGAACCGAGAAAACCACCACCCGCATCCACCTCATAGAGGGTGGTGAAGTCATGGATTAAGAGCAGAGAATCGAGCAGACAGTGCCTTGTCAGAACACCGGTGAGACCCACTGGAATCTGTCTTCCTTGAGATGTCGGCCATCAGACATCACTCCACTGACGACCACCACCAGAAACAAAACTATCAGCACCAATAACACAACAGTCCCCAAATCCTTCACCAAAACACCCTGAAAGATACACAAAACACCACCGTCGAAGAAGAGAACATAACAGGGAAAAACAGAACTGGGGATGAAACCCAAAAACGAACATGAATAAGGGGAAACCAAGGATGAAACCCCAAAGTAAAATGGGCATGAAGCCTGAACAGAACCAAAACCAAGGAAAATAAAGGACAACCCGTGGGATAAAATCCTAAAAGAAGATAATGGAGACTCCGAGAAAAAATCATGACCACCGAACCGTTTAGACCAAAACCTATGAGAATCCATTGCTCTAGATCTGACCTGGAGAGGAGCGGTGGAATGCAAGGTCAGAGCGTAGTTGAGGTGACCAGGGATAAAACCGCAGTGCCTTCATCGGAGAAAAAGAGAGGATCAGAGCCAAAGAGAAAAAACAGGTGCATACCATCCGCGAAAGAGAACCAGGGGAATAACCCAAAGAGAACCCATGCTGATAAAGTTAGAGAAGGCTGGGGGAGGTGAAACGAGGAGAGGAAAACCTAAGCGTAAAAGGAATTCAGAATCATATTCTTCAATTTTATTCTTAGTAAAATTATTTGCGAAATATCCTTTCCCTTCACAATTCCAACATTTGAGACTTTTACTTTTCTATTTTCCCTTATTGTATTTCTTTTAAAGAAGGGAAAAAATTGTATTCAAATATTTAGCTTCTTCCACTACTTCTGAATCAATTGATTATTCTTTAACTTACTTATATTTTTTCCCTTTTATCAAATATTTTAAGGAAATTTCCCGATCAACCTTTTCTTTCTTTTCTATAACATTATCTCTTATCATTTCACAAGTAACATGAATACTGTTTAGATCATCTAAATATAAGGTTTCAGGATCTCTATCTTCCATAGATGAAACTTATGCATCAAAATTATTAGGAAGAATTCTCAAGAACATTTCATCAATAATTGAGTATTCCAATTTCTAACCTAGAAATCTTATGGTGTTAACAATATCATTTACTCTTGTAAAAAATTCATCAACAGATTTGTACTCACCCATTTTAAAATCTTCATACTTTAGCCTCCAAAGTTGTAATGTTGCCTTATTCAACTTTATATTGAATTCATAAATATTTTTCAACTTATCCCAAATACCTTTGGTAGTTCCAACTCCCTTTACTCTAATAAACTCACTTTTAGTAAGTGATGAGAGAAAAAAAATTAGCTCTTCCATCATTCTCAAGATTTTTCTTATCATCAACTATAAGAGGAGAATTCTCAATACGAGGAGGAAATAATTCTATATTAGCTTCCAAAATATCATACCCAAGGGAAATAGGATATAACAATATTCTATCTTTCCATATATGATAGTTATTTTTAGTAAAAACTCGAATCCCCTTATAGTTCACAGAATTCAAATTCTCTATTACTAAGATAGATATTTTAGAGGAAACCTTAGCTCTGATATTAATTGTTATTCCCAAGTAGGATCAAGACCACTAGGGGGGGGGGGGCGAATCAATGATTCCTTTTTATTTTATAATAATGTTTCTTAACTCCTTTAACAAAAACTTTATTAACCTCTGAAACTTGTTAGAGTTATGATACAATTAATTATAACTCAAAAACTCACCTTTCATATGAAACAAATATAAAGATAAGGCAACACACGATATTTACAAGGTTTAGTACAATGACCTAATCCTTTCCATGTTGGCTAGTCCCACTAACATGGATTCTTTTACCATATTCTTTCCAAAATACAAAGACACAAGAAAAGAACAATTCCATAATCCCAGTTTTAAATTCCCTACTATAGTTTCTTATACCCCCCAACTATCCTTTCTAGTATTCACTTCCCAAAAACAATGATTTTCAACAATTGGTAAGTATTCACAATCACAATCTTTACTTTTATTCTTTTTTTCTCATCCACTTTAGAAAGTATTCACTTTATCCACTAGTAAGATGAATCAAACTTTACCTATGTAAAATCTTCAAGAACTTCAACAATTCTCTAAGAATTTTTTTGGCATTGAAGCTTCTTCCAAAACCTCAGTCTAGAAATCTTCGTCAGTAGAGTTAGTTCGATCTTCCCATTTCGGAAACCTCAATACGATGGTCTCTATCTGATGGTCAGTTTGGTCTGATTCTCTTTCCAGTCTTCCCTCTTCAATTTAGTAGAAACTCCATCGATAACTCACAATTCTGCATCTGATGGAACTTGGTCTGATGAACCTTGATACGATGATGTCACTTCGATGATCTCACTCCAATGGACTTGTTCCGAAGGAACTTCATCAAATGGATCTTGATCAAATAATCGTATTGAATGAGAATATGATGATCTTCCTTAGCTTCAACCTAAAACAAAAAGTCTAGTTGGAGACTCAATACTTGTTCCAAAATTTCCAGAGCTTGAGCGTTTTAATAGTTTAGAGTCACTTTTACAAATGAACTCAGCTATCCTTTTATAGGGACCTCAACAGTGGTTTAAGTAGGGTTCTGAAAATCTTTCCTGCTTAATTTTTTTTCCAAATCTTTAAAGTCCCTTAAATCTCATATATCCTTTCAAATTCTTCACCATATTTTCGAATATTCAAACCTCTTTGATTTTTAGATCTCTCTTTTACTTTTTCAATGTTTCATACTTCTTGACATACTTTAGTCCGATTCCGATTCTCTCATTACAATCTGCCTCATTATGATGAATACTATAGTGAAACAGTAGATTCATCATTATGTTGCTCCACATCAATTAAAAGTCAAATATTCTCATTCATATTTCTTCATTACGTTTCTTCATTATGATGAAGACATATGAAGATGACCCATTATGATTCCCTCTTATAAACACTAAGAGTCTTTACCTATTCTTGAGAAATAATCAATACTTCTAATCTTTTTCTCTTGACCCAATTGTAATAGAACAAAGTTTGACCTTTTGTTTTCTTGACCTGATTAAAATACAATTAAACCTTTCTCAAACATTCCACCTCTGATAAAAATTTTCATCTGAAATACAAAGGATACCAAAAATATGAATCGGTGTCAGAATCCATTACAATAGATTGGTGACATACCGTGTTCGATGGATTGGTTCCAACAACTTCGACTTTAGAAAATTCTTTTCTTTTCTAATTATGATACACCAAGTCATCCAAACTTCAAACAACTATGAATACGGTGATTTCATACCGATGAACTTAAGATCATAAAGTTTTTTACTTCAACAAACTTTCTACTTCCACAAACTCTTGCTTGTATCATGACTTCCTCATGACTTTGAAAACTTTGAAGATTAGCTTTATCATCATCTAACTTAAAATGGAAAGTATTGTAACTTACCATTCTTCCAACAACATATTTATTTCCTACTCATCCTAAATATGATTATCCAGAATACGATTGGCCTAAATAAGATTGGAAGAACCTCTTTTTTTCCAATTAGATGCTCAATATGATTGTCAGTACTTCTTCTCCCCTTTCTTTCATCAAGATTTCGTCCCAAGTTTCTCAAACAACTTATGACTTTTGTGAATTAAAAAATAGCAAAGCATCGTTAGATTAACATCGGGGTTAGGCAGACTCCGATCAGGTTCTCATTATGATCAACACTTTCGTTCCAGACTCAATACGATTTCCAACATCTTTGGCTCAATACGATTTCCAGCAGCTTTTAGTAGAAATCCCAATACGATAAATCATATTCAATGAATCATACCGATGGGATGAGTCCAATTCCTCAATATGATTTCCTGGGTCCAGAAACCAAAAACTTCTCATTTTCTTATCTTCAAACATATATCAACTATTGACAAAAATTACAACCAAAACTCAACTAGGGTCCAATAATTAGTAAAAAAAGAATAAATTTAATATATATATATATATATATATATAATTTTTTTAAAAGTTGTGGCCAAAGAAACTTTTTTTATTGAAATAAAGGACTTCTTCTTTTGGGTAGAGGAAACCCGTTACATGTCCTATAGATCCAGGGAGTATTAAAGCCCATTACATGGCCCTGAAAAGCCCATTTTTTGTCCAAAGGTCCTCTGGTAAATATTAATACTACAGTACCCGAACTGCTATAGTGTCGCCACCGTTACAAAAGCTACAATACCCACTATCGCTATAGTGTCTTCAGTACTACAGTTCCATCACTGCTACAGTCTGCTATAGTACCACTAATGTGCTGCTGTAGTACAACAAGAGTGCCCACCTAATTATTTAATTAGTATATTATGTATTTAATAAATTTATTCATTTTTATTAATTATAAGCAGTATATTAACTATTTAATTATATATATATAATTAAACTTCACACACTTTTAACATACATTTATTTAATATAATTTTTTCACTGAAAATGTTAAGTGTGTGCTTACTTTTTTTTTTATAATTTATAGATTTTAAATATTTATTCATTTAATATTTTTGTAATTTATTCATTTTAATGTTTTTTATACACAATTATTCATTAATATATTTAATATCTTTGTAATTTATTCATTTTCTATTTTTCATTATTCAATATTTTTGCAATTTTATCTATTTTCTAATATTTATTTATACATGGTTGTTCATTAACATTTAATTTTTTAATATGGCTGTAATTTATATAATTAATATGTATTCATTTCCATTTTAAAATATATAAAAATTCATTTTTAATTTTTTAAAATTATCAATATAATTAATAATAGTTATTCATTTTTTAAATTTATTCATTCTTATTATTATTTATTTCAATAATAGAAATTACATATTATATAATTTCATTATTTAATTTAACATATATCAAGCTTGTATATATATATCTGCATTAATTTCACACACACAAATATTTACATAATTAATGAAATATTATAAAGCCACACACACCTAATATTTATGAAATTTATTCAAATTTTAATATTCATTGAGTAACATAATATATTTAATACATTATGCTTTTAATCAGTAAATTTTACTTATTTATTTTTAATATTATTTCAGTTAGTATTACTCATTCATTTTTAATACTTTTTATTTTTTATTTTTTTGGAATTTAATCATTTTCTAATATTTATTTATAAATATTTTTTACTATGTTTTAACATTTTCAATATGTATTCATCTTCATTTCAGTATATATTCATATTTTATTTTTAAATAATTTTTATAATTAATAAAACTTATCTATTTTTTAATATTTTTAAAGACCATATTTTTAATTATTCAATTTCACTGATTTTTAACATTCATGCATTTAAGATTATATATTCATTAATAATGTTAAAAATATATCTGTAAATAAATATAAATAAATAAATAAATTTAGAAATGTATATTTAATATATTTATAATTATAAATAAATAAATAAATATATTTTTAAAAGTATTAATATAATTATAAATAAATAATTATATATTTAAATAATTATAAAATTATAATAAATAATTCAAATAAATAATATATTTATAATATTTATATTATATTTATATTTGTTTTAATAAATAATTATATAATTATATAATTATATAATTATATAATTATATAAATATATTTATAATTATATACAAATATTTATAAATATATTTATTTATAGTTACAATTATAATTATATATCTATAATTATATTTATAAATACTTATTTAAAATTATTTTAATATATTTATTATTATATACATTTATATATATATATTTATTTATAATTATATACATTTAAATATTTTAATTATATTAATTATATTATTAAAATTAATTATATAGGTTTTTATCTGTGCTAAAAAAGCGCCGATAAAGAGGTCTTTTATGAGTGATTATTATTTTAGCACCGATAAAACCCCTCCTTATCAGTACATTTTTGGAAGCACTTATAAAACCCTCCCCGATCTTTAAAATATAACCCTAACTGAATGCCACATGGGGTTGGAATGGTGCTTTGTGTTGTTGGTGGAATAACCTACACATCAGACACATACACCCATGTCCCTTTTGGGCGTTTTCCAATGGGGTTTATTCATGGAACCAGAAACACCCAAAAGTTCTATATTTGTGATGACTCATGGACCTACTTTCCAATGGTAGGTGTTCGTTGGGGAAACATGGACAACAATACTTAAGAACTCACATTGGTTGAGAGGATGAGAGGTCGGGCTCCTCACACCTTTTTGGAAGAAATTGTTTCCCACTCTGATACTCTCTTATAGATTTATGATATGTTCGTGAATCCTTTATTAATTCCCAAGTATGACGTGGATCTCCATAGAATTAAAAATAAATTATTGGAATGTACATGATTTAGAATCATTTTATGTATCTGAGGTTCTTCATCGAGGGAGATGTTTGTATGTATATGAGATTCTCCATCAATGACACCCTCTTTATATATTTATTAGAGATTTTTTTCGTTATTATTATGATGTTGGTTTTGAGCCACATAGTGGGGCACTCTGGAGTGCATCGTCATACATGGATATGGGAGTTGTTTTGATGTTGGGATCAAACCCATGAGATAGGATTTCTATATATCTTTGTGAAAGGAATCAGAATCCATGTAGTTCATTGCCACTTAATGGGACACATCATGTAAAGACCCGACCCCAGTTTCCCAAAGTTGGTACCTTATTATATTACATTGGAATGATTACAATAAAGTTGTATATTGAAGGAATGAATAGTTTAATAGATTTGGAAATCCAGATGAATACATAAGTTCAACATTACAACTTGAAATGAAATACAACATATAAGTTTTATTGGGAACATTCACAACTCTAAGTTTATCCCTACTTGTCATTCATAATAAACTTCTTCATGTCTTGAGAAAATGAAACATAAGAAAGGGGTGAACTCAGATGATCAGTAAGGGTAATAAATATAATGGAAGATATCATAAACATAAACATTAGGCATGATTAATAACTAAAACACATTCCTTTAAAAATAAACTTGAACACATTATGGTAGGAATAAGAGCTAAATAAATAATGTCATAATAAAACATAATCATGTGTATTCTACTAGTCAAATAATCACATGAACTTTCAATTACTAGTTTTATAATGAGGAAAATGCATATTCCGTACATTCTAAAACATACCATCAAGGCCTCGACCAAGACATCTAAAAATGATTAAGGCCTCGGCCAAAACCATATCTAAAAATGGGCAAGGCCTCTGCCAAGTCCATATTTATTTGTCTCATGAGACCTACCGATGCATCGAGAGGCTATAGCAGTCCCCACCCATCACATAAAAAGTTAAATTCATTCCTCATATGAATAGGGATAAACATAAACAATATATACATTCATATTGAAACTAACATATGAAACATAAATAACTTTCCCCAAACATTAAGCATAAACACTAACCATTCAGAGTAAATTGGTGAATGGTTTTATGATAGAACATCCATAGTCAAACTAATCATAAAACATTCAATTAAATATGGTAGATTATATCATAAAGATTAATCCAAATAATACATAATAACCAACAGGATTGTTGAAATAGATAAATATACTCTTATAAAACCATTGAGTAATTCTTGAGATAAATACTCTTTTACTTTGAAAATAAGAGTTATTTTGGAAAAATATTTGTATAAAACCAGAAATGAAGTAAGATAGTATTTTAATAATAAAATTATTTATTTTATAAAAATAATTGTTTCTTAAAATTGATTATAGAATTCCCTTGAAAATTGGTAAGAATTCAGGAAATTCCTTTGTAACGGGCTTATATTTTATGAAGAATTTTTTGAAAGATCCTTTTAAAACATATAAATCCCCATAAATTAAGGTATGATTCAGGTTGATACACATTTATAGAACATTATCATAGAATATATGAGAAGTAAATATGAATAAATAATAATTTAATTGAGGTAGGTAGAGAATAATAGTAACCCAAATGAAAATGGAGGTTTGGGTAGAAAACTCTTACCTTAAGTCCGAAGGTGTTCCTCAGTTGATCTTAATGACCTGAATAATCAAATTTTGGGTTGTAAATTAATAATTATAGAAACTAATCCACATTTAATTGATTTATTATAACCTTATTAGGTTTATTCATGGACTTTCTATGAGTTAAGAGATTCAATTTCATTGTTTGGGAGTGTTTTCTTCCTTAGTTATTATGATCGGTTTACTTATATTCATGTACAGATAAACATGTAGAATGGGAATGGTTGTATAGAATAGAAGTTTTATGTTATTACTTAACAACTAGAAAATTATATGGTTATAAAATTCCTTTGGTTATTGGGAGTGAAGATCAATCATTATATAAAACTTTAATGATTGTTTGAGTTAATTGGCAGTTTTTTGATCACAATGAACTCATTTTGATTGATAAATCAATATCATGTGTACAAAAGGATTATATAACCTTAAATAATTTATAATACATATATTATATTCTGATTCAACCATCAAAATGGGTTCATGACCACAATTTAATACGGTAATAGAAATTGAAAACCTGTCGTCCTTGAATGTGATAAATTAACACATCTCAGATGGTGTTTTCATTTCTAGTATAAAAGAAGGGAAAAGGAGAGATGATGAAGAACTATTCCTTTATCATAGAAAAATTCCAGTACATGTAAGGTACTAGAGTCATCATAAAATTTGGATGAAAGGAGGTGAGGAAAGAAAAATAAAATAAAGTAACTTGAAATAAAATAAATGAAAAGAGGAATTTACCTCTTGAAGTAATCTTCCTTGAGAGCCTCTTTAGGGGAGAGGTTTTGGTATTTTTATGAGACAAAGGGATGATGGATGTGGGGTATGATCTTGGGGGTATATTTGATCATAATTTAGACATTGCACAATTCTTGAAAGGATTTAAGAGAAGAGGGAGTGGGGGGGGGGGTATAGTGTAGGATAAGAGGATTTTCCCATTATTTTACTCTTTATTTTATTATTTTTCCAAATAAAACCAATAGTATTTAATTCTATTAACAATAATAGTAATATTTTCATGTGAGTTCTAAAAAAGTGTCCTTAAATTATCCATAATGCTAGTAATTGTGAATTTAACTGATAATGTATATATACGATAAATTACTGTATTTTACTATTCATAAAAAATTTGAGTATTTCAGAAAAATCCCAAAAATTAAACCTAGTCATTTTTTGACGTGTAGAATTAAAAAATGAACTCCATTTTTTAAAAATAAATTTTTAAATATTATTAATTTAATTTTTAAATAAAATCATAATTTATTTGAAAAATAACAATTTTAAAACTATAATTCGTTTTATATCAACTTGAAAAATTAATCAAGATCTCATTATCTAATAACCTTAAGATAATAAAATAATAATATGATTTACTATTCATAAGCTTAATATTACTATTCATAAGGATGTGTTACTATTCACCAAAAATTAAGTTTGTCTTATTAGACTCTAAATATCCTACTAAACACAACCGTGTATGTTAGTTTTTTGAAATTCAAATCATAGAGATGGTAAAATTATGTTTACTAGCTAGGTTATATCAAAGTGGTTTTTTGTAGAGACTTAGTGTTTCATGCATTCAATATTAAATTTATTTGAAAAATATTGGTGTGTTACACATCACACCTTTTAAGGTCATGTGATAAGGACTAAACCATACAGTTTAACATCATGTGATAAGAATGTCTTGGTAGAAGGTGCCTAGTCAAAGCTTGGTGTGAGACTTAGGTTGAAGCATCCTAGGGAACCTGGAAGGGATATGGGTTCCCGTGATAGATAACACCCTATTGGGAATGTGGACCAGAGAAAATTAGGGTTAATTTGGGGTGTTGGGTTTGAACCTCAAAGAGGCTTCCTACATATCCCATTTCGATGGGAATCAAAGCCCACATAGTTTGGTTGTGAGGACTGAAACCTATGGAGGTCCTCTGAAGGTTTGTATCATAGGGGATAAGGACCATTTGAGAGGATTGAGTTAGGGATTACTCTTGAAATGATTCCCATGAGGTTGGATTTGGTTGGGGCTTATACAAAATAGGATAGCCTCATGGTTTGGGATCATGCGAATATCACGATCACCCCAACCTCTAAGCTCACATGTGTCATGCTTGGCAAGAGAAACAAGAGGAAGCGAGAGATCTAAAAAACCACACAATCTTCTTTTCCCACTGGTGGACAAGGCCAAATCCCAAAGGGAGAGGGAAAGAGAGCGGGCTCTGGCACCTTTTCCCTCCCATTATTGTACCCTGGTGCCTAAGGGAGAGAGAAAGGGATTTGAAGTGCCCATATCCCCTCTTTTTTGGTAACTAAGATAGTCATATTTTATGATCTATCTATCTACAACCATGAGTATAGTGGAAGGAATGAAGTAGGAGAGGTTCTACAAGAAAGGAAATGGGATTACTCTAGAAGGGATTCCCTAATGTTCGTTCCTTAGTAAGAAAGGAGGATAAGCCACTACACTTCAAAGGGAAAGGAAAGTGTGATCATATCCCTCCCTGTTGGAACCGTAGGTCCTTGATCTTTGAGATGACGAGTTAAGGACATGGCCTTAACACTCATACCTGAGGAAATGATATCCATTGAATGGCCCCTATATTATAGGTCCTTGTGAATGAAGGAATGCACATCCACATACACCCTGAGGACCCTACCTGTCAGGTAAGAAAAGTGAGGGACACCTTTGACCAAAGGAATGCATATTCCTATGGGAGACACGCTGGTGTGCCTCTTACCATGATTTTTTGTTTCCAAAGGCTTCGGTGGATGTTTCACATTGGTCCCCCTAAGATGAGAAAAACAAAGGAAGGGGAGCCCTTCCATTGGTGGCTTGGAAGGGGGATCAAAAGGAGGCTTGTGTAGGTCCTGGATTGGCGGGTAAAGGTGCTTTATGCAGGGCCTGGGCATAGTTGGAAGTGTTTCGTACAAGGGGATAGACCTGCATGAGATGAAGATGCCTTGGGAAATGGATCACCTGGGAAATAAAACTTGGGTGAGGCCTTATCCTAGGCACCATGGGTCTCCTCAGGTGCCCCTAGAAGGGTCCCATGTAGGTCCCTAATTAGGTAAGGTACCTTTGCGCTAGTGGTTTTCAACTCATGGGGAAGAGGTTGTAGGACCCCATAACACCGTGGGAAGGGAGGGGTGAATGAGGGTGTCGATTTTATTTAAATAAATTGATATTGTTTCTACGTTGGTAGGAACTTGTTAAACATGCATGTTGGAATAGTGTATTAATAAAACATTCTCATACAAAGAGACAACACAATAGTTTTACTTTGTTCACCACTAAGGGTTAGTATAAGGAGTATATGCCAGCAGTGTGTCGGTCGTACATAAATTCACTAATATTCACTATTTTTTGAATACATTAATTCAGACATAAACACTCTGTTTCAAGAACACTACCTTTACAAGATTTTAGGGACAACACACTGTGTCTCTGAGAACACTTCCATCAGTTCCCCCTAGCTCATTACCTTGGGTGAATACTTACTCAGTTTATCAACTTGAAGGTCTCTTCACTATATTAGAATTAAATTATTCATCTCTAACTAGAATGAAACTCTTCTTGGATCATAGACCCAAGTTGATGCACTTTTAAATCATTGTTCACTAAAAACCAGATGTTCAAACCTACCATTCACAAAGCTCACTAACTTCGCAAAGCAAAATTCCTTCACAGAGCTCACCATGTCATCATGGAATACCCATTCATCCTGAAGCATCCATTACTCAAAAGTGTTGGCATCAGTCAAGACTTAAATAGTCTTTTTACGATTCTCAATCTCGTATATAAATTCAGATTCACAGAGATCCCAACCTTCACAAAATCAGAGCGATTTCAGGTTTTCTCTGATTATTTTCATGTCAAATTAAGTGAGGGTAGCCTCATATATACAATCTCGACCCTTCGCAATGCTCCCCCACCTCCAGTGCATTTTTTGGATCCTTTAAAAAAATCTTCGCGTAGATCCTCTATTTACAAAGATCTAGTGAGATTTGACGTAGTTGTAAAGATTACCGTCAATGCATTGTGCATTCTCCATGTTCCATTTCTCATAGTCATGGAGAAAACCATCAACCCATCATATACTTTGCGAAACTCACCTTTGAGAAACCTAGTCTTCATGAAACCCACTCCTTTACCATATTTATGAAGAGTTTATTCTAGAAAACAACCTTTCACAATGCTAACCTCTTCCTCTATATTTTGAGCCCAAAAATTTGGCAAACACTGGGAAATGATGCCACCTTCAACACTGTTGTCATCCTGAATAGTAAGATCACTCATCTTGCAAACTCCTTGATCAAACCAGTGTAGATTGACAACAAACCCAAACAAATATCCATTTATAGAATAGAACAACCTTGGTTCCAATAGAGGTTCTCATGTAGGTATCTTTGTGCTTTAGACCCCAAAGGGACATTGATTTCTTTATCCCTCTTAATTCTCTCTTCTATCGGGTTTTAGAGAGCTACTTGAGATATTTTAGAGGACCTGGGTGAAGGGGCTACACGATCAGAGATTGGGGGATTCTTCTGATTTTCAAATTGTTCAAATGAGGAGCCCCAAGGTTCTATTTATAGGAAGACAGGGAACCCTGGTCAAAGGAGTTACCCCATGCAAGTCTATGGTGTAGGTACCCAGTGCAGGTTCCCAATACAGGTGTGGCCTGCCTTTCAGTACTGCGCCAGGGGGCTACGTCGGCCTTATGGTGTGAAGGGGTGGGGTGCATAGGCCATATTAAGTAAGTTACTTTGAATATTTATGGGAATCTTCATCTTTCTAACATACTTGAGTTACTCTTCATAATCTTTTCATCCCATAGGACAAAATGGAGTGTCAACAAAAAACCCCATCAGGATTGGATCCGATTGATAGAAGAGGGTCTAGTCAGAGGGTAAAAGGTGGAAAAGATTATAAAGGTCACACAATTATACCAAGTAGGGTATCCAGATAGGTCAACGACTTAGTCCTAGCGTGGAGCGGATGGTCAGATGATCTGCAAGATGAGAGTAAGAGGTGCGAGTGTGAAAGGAAGAGATCCGCACAAGTGTCAGCGGTATTTATAGATACCATCAGCTTTCACATCAAACCTACGTTGTGGATGTGCACACTAGACTTGCACACCAAACCTATGCCACCAACCTGTGCGGGTAACCTATTTGGTATACCTACATAAACTTCATAATCTTTTCCACATTTTACCTTAGGATTAAACCATCTTCTTTCAATCGGATTCAATCCTGAGGGGGGGGGGATTTTGTTGAAACTCCATTTTTTCAGATGGGATAAAAGGATTATGAATATTACCTCAAGTATGTTATAAAAATTAATATCACCATAAATATTTATATGAACTTGCCTAATATGGTATGCGCACACCCCCCTTGTGCAATAGAAGGCTCGCGCGGGCCCCTTGCACAACACTAAAAGGCAGGCTACACTTATGTCGGGAACCTGTGCCGAGTACCTTTTTACTATAGACCTGCACGTGGTAGCTCCTTCAACCAGGGTTCCCCATTTTCTTATAAATAGGGCCTCAGGGATCCTCATTTGAACAACCTAAAAATCAAAAGAATCCCCCAAGCTCTTGTCACGCAACCCCTACACCCAACTCCTTCAAAATCTATGAGGTAGCTCACCAAAATCTGAGAGAAGTGGGAATTAAGAGGGATAGGAAAATCAAAGTTGTAAAGACTCGAAAATTCGGTATAATTTTTTTTAATTATTTAGAATTATTACGATACTGTGAAAATTGACGGCACATGATTCCAAGGCCCGGAGAGGCCGAAATGGAATTTTGAACTTTTTTTAAGGTATGTTCAGTAAACATGTGTGCATGGATTTATATCTTTTGAACCAGTGATCAGATTGAAAATATGAGGGAACTGTTGAATTCGTAGCACCAAGATTCGCTTAGGCAAAGATTAATTTCGACCAGTAAGGGTCGGACAAAAAAAGTTAATTTTTGGACTTTTTAGAAAAAAAATAATAAAATAACTAAATGAGTTATTTTATTCTTTCTGCAACCATTGAGAAGTGGATAGCAGGACCACAGTGTAATGACCCCGAATGGCCCGAAGGCCTTCTTTTTATTTTATTATAGATAATCCCCTTTTTAAGTGTTGAAGGGGAACCCATACATGACTCATAGGCCCAAGGCACAAGGCCCGACATGACCCGCAATACATGTCCCGAAGGCCCAGAGGCATACCATGCCCATTACATGACCCATAGGCCCAACCCACTAGAACTACCCCTCCCCAGCATCTTGCATCATTGATATCCTTAGCTCCCCACCTTTCATTTCTAATCGGATAGCATTGTCCCATACAAAGTTGCACGGTGCTTGGTCCCGATGGCGGCTGCCATACCCTCTCATTCTTCCAATCCGGTTAGCTCTGTATCTGGTGGCTACTAATCCTATTGCTCTGATCCTCTTCTAGGGCCTATTCTGTGTGAACTGGGCTACTCTATGGTCTATGTGACCTGAAGGCCCTGTGGCCTGAATGCCTTTGATGACCCAAAGGCCCTGGAGACCCGTAGGCCCAAACCGGTGGCCCGAAAGCCCAAATCAGGTGAATAGTTCCGGCTGCTACAATACCGAATAGTAACTGCTACAGTGACTGCTGCAGTACTGCACAGTGACTGCTCCAGTACTACACAGTGACTACTACAGTACTGCACAGTGACTGCTACAGTATTGCTACAGTACTGCTACAATACCGAATAGTAACTGCTACAGAAATTAAATAAGAGACATTTAATGACATGCCCCTTTTGATTTGTAACCACAATATTCGTGGATTAAAAGTTCATTAATTGCGGTTCATTAATAAACCATATTAATGAACACAACGTTGTGCATTTTATTTTATTCAATCAAACCTTTGGCATGAGAATTGAGAACCCATGGGAGAAACCTCTGACGAAACGCTGGCGACTTTCCTCTCTAATGAAGAATGGTGGACGAATGACGACTGTTGGGGGAATCAATATGGGGATCGACAAACAACGACGAATGACTTCAAATGTGGATTCCTTCCATCGTCTGTAACGAATTCCACCGAATCCAAGTTGGCGGTTTAGGTGTTTTATGTTTCCTCTCATCCTGTTCTTGGAAAATACAACAAACGTGGACCAACTGACTAACGAGTTGATCCGCATCTCCTTTGTTCTTGTGAGTGGTTGTTGCGGGGTAATAATTTGGGGAATTATTCTTTCTGATTGATGATTGTTATCGCCCCATGTTAGAACACTAACGCGGAGGGTGTGGGCCAATCTGAATAGGGTCCGGACCCCCCCCGCTGTTCTTGGTTTATGTGCGTACTTTGTGTGTGACCGTGCAACGAGGCAACAAGACTAATTTAAGAGCCTCGTAGTGAAGGCGGCAACCCGGGAGGCCCATAGGCACAGACGAGAAAGAAACGGACCACCAGAGCATCTCTAGTGGCCCACGAAAGCAACCGCCGGTGCGGCGCCCACAGGCGCCGCGGCTAGCCGGGCCGTAGTAGGTGGAATGGCACGACGTCATTACGCTGTACGGGGAGAGAGGTGGCCCGCTCGGGCCGCTTGGTTGGACCAACGACCTGCTCTAACCGGCCGTTTAGGAAGGAGGGGTGGCACCACCAGCTAGCCGAACTGGACGCACTGCGTTCGGTCGGTGTGTCCAAAAAATGGCCCACATCCATGTGGGCTGAGTTTTCTAGGCGGGCCGGACCCACTGGCTGGGTCGGATCTGCTGGCCGGGCTAGACCACTATCGGACTCGGACCCAACCAGTCTCGTTTCGCTAAATTGGGCATATCATGAAAACCAGGTGTCTGATTGACGCGTTGTCAACGACGTGAGGACCCTTTTGATGAGGAGGTCCTTTTGAGATACTCCACTTAAGTTTTGGAAGAAGTTGGAGTATGACCGGGTAGGATTGGACTCAAATCCAACCGAGCCCTATTTACCTTTTTTCTTATATGTTACAGACCGGACGTCCGATCGACGCACCGTCTGTCGCATTGGAACCATTATGACAAGGCGTTCCTTCGGGTTACTTCTTTGTGAGACTTCATAGTGGATGAAATACGACCTTCAGAGCATGTTTTTCCCTTTTTGCTGTACTTTATTTCCAATTGGGCTTGTATACTGACCCCTTTGCATTCAGTACTTACTTTTACTCTCATTGATGGTTTTTTGTAGTGGTTATACTTTCTCTTTTTCTGTTGTGTTTTACTTGTATGCAGTTTGTACGTAGTCTGTGTGTATACAGGTTTAAAGGAAATGCCTTCCTTTTTTAGGTTATGCCTTTCCGGTGCTAGTTGCCAACCCCTGGCCTATGGAAGGCGGGCTTGAGATAGTCACGACACGGGCCCCGGGAGATAGGTCGTGACAAAAGTCCAAACAGGTTCTGAAACACAAAGATACCTGCATGAGGACCTATTCCCCCAGAATCGACAACCACTAGCATGAGGGTCTCTTCACTAATTAGAGACCTACATGAAACCCTTCCAAGGACACCTGAGGAGACCCGTGGTGCTTAGGCTAAGGCCTCTCCCAAGTGTTGTTGCCCAAGTGATCCATTGCCCAAGGCATCTTCATCTCATACAAGCCTATCCCCCTGTGTGAATCACTTCCAACTCCTCTATGGCCCTGCGCTAAGCACCTTTGTTTGCTAATCTAGGACCTGTGTGAACCTCCTTTTGAGCCCTCTTCCAAGCCACCAATGGCAGTGATCTTCCTTTGTTTTCCTCGTTTGAGGGGGGGGGGGGGGCAAAGTGAAATCCTCCACCGAAGCCTTCAGACTTTCAAAATCATGGTAATAGGATCACCCGTGTGTCTCCCATATGGACATGCAATCCTTCGATTGGAGGTGTCCCACACTTATCCTACCTAATGGGTAGGGTCCTCAGGGTGCATGTGGATATGAATTTCTACGGTCATGAGGACCCCGACCTTGGGGTTGGTGTAAGGGATCTCTTGGTATTAGGTAAGAGGGTTAAGGCCATGTCCCTAACTTGTCATCTCTAAGACTAGGGACCTCCAGTTCTAGCAGGGAGGGAGAGGATCACGCTTGCCTTTCCCTTTGAGGTGTAGTGGCTTATCCTCCTTTCTTCCTCGGGAACCAGGACAAGGGCATCCCTCCTAGAGTAATCCCCTATACTTTCTTGCAAGACCTTCCCTAATTCATTCATTTATCCTCCATACCCAAGGGATGTAGCTGGATAGATCATCAAATGTGAATATCATGATTACCAAAATAAGAGGAGAGATGGGCACTTCAAAGCCCTTTCTCTCTCCCTTAGGCACCAGGGTACAATGATGGGAGGGAATAGGTGCCAGAGCCCACTCTCTTTCCGTCTCCCTTTAGGTTTTGGCCTCGTCCACCAGTGGGAAAAGAAAATTGTGTGGTTTCTCAGATCTACCGCTTCCTCTTGCTTATCACACGGAGTATGGCTCATGTGGGTTTAGAGGTTAGTGGTGATCATGATATCCACACGATCCCAAACCATGAGGTCATCTCGATGGTTTTAGTGGATGGTGATGATGTGTGGGACTACGGGGATGTTTGGTTGGTGGAAATCCGGTGTTTTCTCACTGGAAGAGATATGCCGGCATCGCGTGTTTTGGGGATTTTTTTTTTACATTTAAAAAAAAAATATTTTACAAAAACCGTCTAGGTTAAAAATATTTTCAAAACTGCGCCTTAAAGGCGGCATTACGGAAGCCGCCTTTGCATTTCGGGTGCAAGGCGGCATCCACGATGCCGCCTTTGCACTGTGGGTGAAAGGCGGCATCTGCAATGCCTCCTTTCCCGTAATTGTTTTTGGAAATTTTTTATTTTTATGTTTATTTTTTGTTTTGTTTTGTTTATATATATATATACTGAAAATCATTCTGCATTTTCGATGTGGGATTGAGGTTCTCCCTTTCTTGCGCAGTATAATCTGCATTTCTGATGTGGGATTCTGTTTCAAGTACGTGACTTTGAAGTACAATAAAATACAAAATATAAGACCAATATAAATGAAATTTTAAAAATTGATTAAACATATAATAAATAGTTGAAAAAAAAGAATTTCCTCAAAAATGTTGATGAAATATAATCTATAACCTTTCAAAACCACCTACTTGAAACTTAAAAATATTTCAAGTATGTGAATTTGAAAGACTATAAAATACAAACTATAAAACGAATATAATTAAAACTTTAAAAATTGATTAAACATATAATAAATAAATGAAAACAAAAGGAATTTCAAAAAAAATATTGATGAAAAGTAATTTATAAGCTTTCAAAACCGCCTACTTGAAACTATAAAATGTTTCAAGTACGTGAATTCGAAAGACTATAATTATATTACTAATTAAATAATTAATTATTATATAATTAATAGTTATATTAATAATTAACTAAATAATTATTAAATAAGTAATAATTAATGAGTAATAATAAATAATAAATAATAAATAATTTAATGAATAGTTATAATTAATATTTATATTACTAATTAACTAATTAATAATTAATAATTACTTATTAATAATTATTAATTACTAATTAATAATTATAATAAATAATTATGATTAATATTTATATTACTAATTAACTAAATAATTATTATATATGTAATAATTATATTACTAATTAATTATTATATAATTAATAATAATATTACTAATTAAATAATTAACTATTATATAATTAATAAGTATATTACTAATTAACTGATTAATTATTATATAATTAATAGTTATATTAATAATTAACTAAATAATTACTGTATAAGTAATAATTAATAAGTAATAATTAATAAATAATAAGTAATAAGTAATAATTATAATTAATATTTATAATTAATATTTATATTACTAATTAATAATTAATAATTACTAATTACTAATTACTAATTAATAATTAATAAATGTAATGAATAAATGTAATTAAAAATTATATTACTAATTTACTAATTAATTGTTATATAATTAATAATTATATAACTAATGAACTAACTAACTATTATATAATTAACTATTAATAATCACTGATGTGGGATTCTGTTTCAAGTACGTGACTTTGGAAGACTATAAAATATAAACTATAAGAACAATATAAATGAAACTTAAAACATGGATTAAACATATAAAAAATAATTGAAAACAAAAAAAATTCATAAAAAATGATGATAAAAAATAATTTATAAGCTTTCAAAACCACACACTTGAAACTTAAAAAGTTTCAAGTATGTGACTTTAGAAGCCTATAAAATATAAAATAAAAAACCAATATAAATGAAACTTAATACATGGATTAAACATATAAAAAGTTGTTGAAAATAAAACAAATCCGTAAACAATGTTCATGAAAAATAATTTATAAGCTTTCAAAACCACCTACTTGAAACTTAAAAATGATTCAAGTATGTGGCATTGAAATACTATAAAATATAAACTATAAGACCGATATAATTTAAAGTTAAAACATGGATTAAACATATAATAAATTATTAAATTATTAGATTAATATTATTAAAAAATAATTATATAATAATTATCCAATTAATTATTTATATAATTATTCTGTATTTAATATTTAATTAGTTAATTAGTAATATAATTATAAATTATATTTATTCATTATACTTAATAATTATTAATTTTAAAAAATTATAATATGATAATTAATTAGTCAATTGGTAATATAATTATTAATTATACAATATTTAATTAGTTATTTAGTAATATAATTATTAATTATATACTAATTAATTAGTTAATTAGTAATAGAATTATTAATTATATAATTTGTAATTAGATAATTAGTAATTATTAATGTTTTGTTATTATGTTTGTATGGTTAGATAAATATATATAAATAAAACTTAATTTACCCCCTCTTGAGATTCCACACCGACCAACAAGTAAAAATAGTATTTTGATTTCAGTAGACATAAAACATGTAAACAATAATGTACAATCAATGCATATGTCTGTGGCGAGGAGATTTCGTCCCACATGGTGGTCTGCGAATAGGACGTCCGCGTCGAGTGCGCAGTGGAGTCTGATGACCTGGAGAAGGATGATCCTCGGGCACTGAAATATAGATGATATTTCACATAAATTGATTTTATCTTTATATTGAAACAGTAAAACATAACGAATAAAATACGTACCAAGCCTCGTGATTTCCTTCTTCCTCGATTCATTGTGGAATTTTTTATGCAAATTGCTAGCAATGTGTCTAATGCAGAATAGATGATGTGCATTTGGGTATCTCCATGTATCAGGATCTGCATTTATTGCCTCATTAATTGCTTGATGGAAATCAGATATCAAACAAACTCCCTGAATGTTGGTGAAATGGTTGCTGATACATGCCAGAAACCAACTCCATGATTCATAGTTTTCTTTCTCTACAATGGCAAAGGCAAGCGGAAGAGGTGAAAGATTTCCATATTGGGTTGCTGCAATCAACAATACGCCCTTGTATTTTCCATACATAAATGTTCCATCAATCTGAATAAACTGTTTTCAAAAATGAAATGCGGAGATACAAGGAAGGAATGCCCAGAACAACCGATGAAATTGAACACGAGATGGATCAAGTCGATTACCATGAGACACATGTTCATTTGTATCTAGATAGAAGACAAATTGGTTATGATGCCTTAGTATGTCTAACAATTGTGGTAATACTCGATATGAGTCATCCCAATCACCATATACCTTCACAATTTCCTTCTGTTTCTCCATCCATACCTTATTATAGGAAATCTTATAACCGAATATCTGTAGAATCCTCTCTTGCACAAGGGATATTAGAGCATCTTGACATTTCCTAATCATCTCAACAACAATATATGACACAAATTCTGCATCCAATGAAGTATGATCTTGTGTGAGACTTGACTGAACGCAAGTATGAGCCGCCTCAATCCTTGAGATTCTCCAACCTCCAAATGTAATGTCTGGAATAGCCCTTAAAGAGAAATCTACAATCATCCCCATACTTCACGCACCGTATAACATATTTACTACGACATGATTTGTGAACTACATAGTTGAAGTGTCTCTCAATATGAAATCTCTTTAAAGTGCTTTTCAAGTCATCTTTACTAGGAAAATTCCTTCCAATATATAAGGTTTTGTCCACCTCACTAAACCTATCTGGTACAACTCCAGGGAACTCAGTTGTCAGCGTGAGAACAATATTATCGAATTCAGGCACACGTGTCATTGCTTTTGACCAAGATGGAAAGAGTGGTGGATGATTTATTGACCAAGGTTGATGTACAACAATTGCATTTCTCAAAACCTCCTCTCTATCTTCTGTTGGTCCCTCCTCATCAGCACTGTTGTCGCCATCTGATCCATCATTACGAAACTCCTCATCAAAAGTCAGATTGACATGTATATCTGGGAGATCATCTAGGTTGTCCTCTTCTGCTGCATCATTTGGAATAAGCTCAATTTCTTGGGGTAAACTTTCTTCAACCACTCTTGTAATTCTACGTCTTTGTACAAGTGGATGTTGTTGATGTACAGTATCAAAAACAACGTATAAATCCATCATGGTACCATCTAACCATTGATAAAATAAATTAACTGTTTGGACCCACTGCGCATCAGCAACCAATGGACAAAATATATGCCACAATTTTGTTGGAAATTGAAAATTTCTATAGCTCATAGACATGATCTCTTGATCGGGTCCCAGATTTAAGGAAACACGAATTCTCTCTTGAAGGTCACTTATGGTAACACAATCAATTGTACTAACCACCGTAATTGGTTGTGTACTGTAAGAAACTCCTTGCTCAGTTTGAATAATCTCCCCATAACAGTACACACAAGCAAACATGGCTCTCTACATCAAAAATGTTTCTTTCATCAAAATTATGATAGTGTAACAAATATTGAAAATTATATTTGACCATATGATGTTTATTAGAATGTAATTTTAGGGCGACTTTCTATAACCTAAATTAAGCTACTGATGTTTGACCATATGATATTTATTAGAATGTAATTTTAGAGCGCCTTTTTATTTACTGTGTTTTTTCTTCTTCATTTCACTTTATATGTTCATCAGTATCGTTAGCTAATCATTATATGTATCCATGTTTTAATCCTATGTTATTTATTAATTACTCTAAAATTAACTAATAATAACTAATCGTTAATTATTCTATTATTCTATAATTAACTAATAATAACTTTAATTCATTAATTATTATGTCTTTATTTGATTCTATAACATTATATTTATCATTTATCATTGATAAATATACAGATTTGATTTTTCTTCTCTTTCATATTTTAGTATTTTATAAAGAAAATATGAATCATCTTAAGCATATTCCCCAGGAGTGTCAAACCAGGATGCAGCAAGACCCGTTATCATGCACCAGTTCCCGTTTGAGTCTAGCTCAAAGCGGTGTTTTCGGGTTTTACCCCTATGTAAATTTATTCCAGAGCCACATCCACTTGTTTGTATCCAGATATGAATTTAATTGTGTAGATAACAGCATAATCTTTAAGCTACAAAACTTTCTAAATACTTAATCTTAAGTTAATCTATACTTAATCTATACTACCTAACAATAATTATTTTAAACTATATATAACTAATTATAGAAACTAAATAACCAAATATTAAGAACTACCTAAACTACTTAACAAATGAAATATTTAAAGCTAAAAAAAATTAAATTAATTAAATAAAAACATTAAATTAAATAAAGAAACATACCTCTAAATGAAGTTTTGTAAAAACTCACACAACAAAGAATTTTTTGGAGAGAGAGAGAAATTTGGAGAGAGGAAGTGAGGAGGGAGAGAGGAAGGCAATGATCAAGTGAGGAGGGGGGGGGGGCGCCCTTTTATAGGGAGTTCAGGCCAAGGCGGCATCGCGGAATCCGCCTTTTGCCTCTGTGTATGGCCAAAGGAGTCATCGCAGAAGCCTCCTTTCACCTTACCCTAAGGCGAAAGGCAGCCTCTCCCTGACCGCCTTTGCCATGTCATCGATCCAGGCTAAAGGCGGTGCGAGGGAGCAAAGGCGGCATCTGCGATGCCGCCTTTGTAGCGCATTTTTAATTTTTTTCTGACCTTGTTAGTTTTTAATTTTTTTATAAAAACGTATTTAAAAAAAAACTCCCTATTTTGGACCTTGGTGATGTCGTTAGGGTTCTTTCTCGCAGGTGACCCAGTGGCTGGGGTAAGGTCATTCGGGCCCGGTGCGCTGGACAACGTTGATCGGTGTTGGGTGCGTGATGCGCAGAATGGTGTGGTTCTTTCAAGGAAGGAAACACGTCGATATTGGTAGGGTGGTGATGGGAGATTATCGGCCAATGATGCACACATAATGATGATACGGTCAGCGGAGGGTCACTAACGATGTCAACAAGGAGCAGGTAGCCATGATTTACAGATGGTGACCTTGGGATGGGGTTACAACTGACACCGATGACTTGGGCGCTTTATGATTAGAGGTACGCCCACGGTTTTGGGGCTGGCTAGCAAGGATAAGGACCATTCTGGAGGGATGAATTTTGGTTGCATTTTTATTTGGATTTGGGCGATTTTTTCCCATTGTTTGGGTGTTTTTTATTTTGATGTGTCTGTGGGCGTTTGAAGGCATCATCGTTATGTGGGTCTTGGGAATGTTCATGTTTTAGTGGAACTTGTGTGTCACATGAAACCACAAGTTCCCCACCACCATCTTAATTGATTTTTTCATTAAAGAACCGAGACAGGAAGAGAGTGAAAAATAGAAAGTGCCGTGTTGAAGAGACCTTGCTCGAGTTTTTTTTACATTTTTTCAAAAAATAATTTTAAAAATACCACCAGGTTTAAAATATTTATTTTTTTACATCTTAAAGGCGGCACATGGTGTGCCACCTTCAGTTCAGTTTCCGCCGGGCCAAAGGTAGTTCACCAGAAACTGCCTTGCGCCTTTGGGGAAACGAAAGGTGGCACACCAGTGCCCGCCTTTCGAATTATTTTCTGCAAAAGGCGGCTTTGGAAGAGACGCCTTTTGTGTTTCAAATGGCCGAAGGCGGCTGCCCAGGTGCCGACTTTGCCAAAAAAATCCCTATAAAAGGGATCCGCCCCACCCATCCTCTTCTCTCTAAAATTTTGAGAGCTCCTCTCTCTAAGTTGAGTTTTCCTTCGTGGTGCTTCCGGAGACGCAAGGAGTACAATATTTTTGTGTAAAGCTTCATTTAGAGGTATTTTTTTATTTTAAAGTTATTTATTTATTTAATTGTAATTAGTTAATTTTAAATATTTAAGTATGTAGTAGTAGTTATTTAAAGAAAAGAAATAAATAGTTATATTATTAATGTTTTAATTAGTTAATATTTAATGTTAGATTAAGGTATATGTAATTTAATATTATTAATGAATGATGATTAGGGATAATTTATTTAATATTAGATTAAAGTATGTATAATATAATATTCTTAATGAATTATAATTAGGGATAATAATAATTTATTAATATTTTAGAGATAATTATAGAATAATTAAATGATGATTAAGGAATAATTAAGTCATGATTAAAGGGGTAATTAACTATGGATGATTGATGGGTGATTAAGGGGTAATTAAGAAATGTTTAAGGGGTGATTAAGTGATGATTAAGGGATGATTAAGGGGTCATTAAGGTAATTAAGGAATGATTAAGTGATGATTAACGGGTAATTAAGGAGTGATTAAGGGGTGATTAACTAACGATTAAGGGGATGATTAAGGGGTAATTAAGGAATGATTAAGTGATGATTAATGGGTAATTAAGGAGTGATTAAGGGGTGATTAAGGGGTAATTAAGGAATGTTTAATGGGTGATTAACTAACGATAAGAGGTGATTAACTAACGATTATGGGGTGATTAAGGGGTCATTAACTAATGATTAAGGAATGATTAGGGGATGGTTAAGGGGTAATTAAGGAACGTTTAAGTGAAGATTAAGGGGTGTCATGAAAGTTTATGTCATTATCTAAGCAATTAAATCCCTGTCTGGATACTACAAGTGGATGTGGCTCTGGCACAGATGTACCTAGGGGTGAAAGCCCCGACAAGGAGTTTCGGGCCTGACTCGGGATATCCTGGTACACGACAACGGGCCTTGCTGCAGTCCTGGTTTGACACTCCTGGGGGATATGCTTTAGATGATTGATATTTACTTCATGAAGTACTAAAATACCTTTAAGAAGATAAAAAATGTTATTTAACACGTAACGAAACATTATTGACAAATTCAGTGATCAGTAAACATTTTTCATGTAGAGAGACATGTTTTCTTGTGTTTACTGCTATGGAAAGGTTATTCAAACCGAGCAAGGAGATTCTTATAGTATACAACCAACATATATGGTTAAAACATCTGATTGTGTAACTATAAATGATCTTCAAGATAGAATTCATGGTTGCTTAAATCTCGGTCCTCATCAAGAGATAAAGTCTATTAATTATAGACATTTGCAATTCCTTGCCACATTATGGAATCTTGCTTGTCCATTGGCTGCTAATGAGCATTGGGTCCAAGTGGGAACTTTATTTTTCCAACGATCTGATGGTGAAATGATGGAGTTATATGTTGAAGTTTCTAATGTACAACAAAATCAAAATGTTCGAAGTCGTAGACATGCACAAATAGTTGTTGAAGAAGCTTCATCCCAAGAAATTGAGGATGTTCGCCTTGTTGAGGAGGAGGAAAACTTAGATGATCTGCCAGATTTACATATAAATCATTCTTCAGATGAGGAATTTAATAATGATGGAATAGACGGAGAAGAAAATAATGATGGGGAGGGATATGGAGATGAGGAGGGAGCTGGAGAAGATAGGGTAGTTATTTCTTGAAATAGAGTATTTCAAGAATATTCTCGACCAAAAATAAATCATACACCACCCTTTGAATCTTGGTCCGAAGCAATGGAACGTGTACCTAAATTCGACAACAATGTTTTGACACCTGAAACAGAGTTTCCTGGAGTTATAGTGGACATGTTTAGTGAGTTAGACAAAACATTATATAATGGAAGGGATTTTCAAAGTAAGGATGCATTGAAGAGCTTCTTAAAAAGATTTCATATTGAGAGGCACTGTAGATATGTAGTTGAGGCATAATGTCGAAAAAAATATGTCATACGGTGTGATAAATTTGATGAAGACTGTAGATTACGGTTGAGGGCGATTCCAGACATTGCATTTGGTGGATGGAGAATTTCAAAATTGAGGCAGCTCATTCTTGTGTTCAGCCCAACTTGACACAAGATCACACAGCTTTGGATGCCGAATT
Source organism: Viscum album (assembly GCA_963277665.1). Classification (NCBI taxonomy): domain Eukaryota; kingdom Viridiplantae; phylum Streptophyta; class Magnoliopsida; order Santalales; family Viscaceae; genus Viscum; species Viscum album. Next base: position 327,052,578 of record OY728144.1, on the reverse strand, counting down.
TGTGTCAACTGTTATCGTCGAGATGATAAGGACCTTTCAAGATGTTCATATAGACCTTGTGCAAGAGAGGATACTTCAAACTTTCGGTTATAAGATTTCTTATAATAAGGCATGGATGGAGAAACAGAAGGCAATTGTGAAGGTCTACGGTGATTGGGATGACTCGTATCAGGTGTTGCCGCAATTATTATCCATACTGAGCCACAACAACCAAGTTGTCTACCATATAAATATGAAGGAACATGTGTTTGAAGATAATCGATTGGATCAATCTCGTGTTCAATTTCATCGGTTATTCTGGGCATTCCTCCCATGTATATTCGTATTTCGTTTCAGTAAACTGTTCATACAAATTGATGGAACATTTCTATCCAGAAAGTATAAGGTCGTATTGTTGATTGCGGCAACCCAATATGGGAACCGTTCACCACTTCTGCTTGCATTTTCAATAGTGGAGAAGGAAAACTATGAATCTTGGAGCTGGTTTTTGGCAAGCATCAACAACCATTTCACACGCATTCGAGGTGTATGTTTGATATCTGATCGATATAGGGAAATCAATGAGGCAATCAATGAAGATCCGGATTCATGGAGGCCCCCAAATGCACATCATCGATACTGCATCAGACACATTTCTAGTAACGTGTGCAAAACCTTCCATAATGAGGCTATGAAGAATGAAATCACGAGGCTTGGTAAGGAATTTCATCATTGATGTTTACTATTTTAATGTAAATAAAAATATAATTTCTATGACCTGTGATCATATTTATATAGCATATGAGCCAGATCAACGAAGGTTTGAGGCGCGTTATGAAGAAATCCGTAAGGCTAACCAAGAAGTGTATGATTATATGATGAAGATTCCAAAAGAGAAATGGACACTGGCCTATGACGGGGGGAAGAGGTATAGACACATGACCAAAAACATTGTGGAGTGTATAAATGGTGTCTTCAAGGGGCTTCGCAAGTTACCAATTACTGCCCTAGTTTAGGATACATTTTATCATTGTGTCAAGTACTTCGTTGATAGACAAAAACTAGCCTCAGGTGGGATTCAACAGGGGCTAAGATTTGGAAAAAAAACTTTCAATGAGATATTGACAAGATCATTGAAGAAGCTTCCAGTTATCGAGTGTGTCTATTCCATCAAGAAGACTCGTGATTTGAAGTTCAAGAGTTTTTTAACCCCATCAAAGGAAACAACGATGAAAAAGTAGTGGTACTTCTAGAAGCAAAACAATGTCAGTGTGGAAAGCTTTAGGCATTAAGGTTTCCATGCGCACACTCCATCACAGCATGTGCATCTATTAACGTATCATGGGAAGCTTATGTTGATCCAGTATACCGATTGAAGGCCAATTATAACTGTCATTCTTGGCCATGGATGCCTTTTGGGGAGTTTTGATATTTCCTAATGCCTGAAGACTAGCCCATACTGATTTCTGACATCCGTAGATTACGACCACGGGGAAGACCGAAGACCAACAAGATATGAAATGAGATGGATTGGAATTGAAGGATAATGAGGATGACAAGGAAATATAAACCCCCACACCCACCCCTTCCACCCATTCAACCAACTTCGTTAACTCATATAGAAGTATCTTTTCAAAAAAATGAAATGTCACACCACCACAACTTCCTACATCCATATTAACCCCCCCAATTCTGTTTCATTAAATTTGGACAACCCCCATTTTTACCAAAGTCAAAGATGCACTATTAAACCATCACTTTTCAACCCCCGCCTCAATAATACAAAATGATTTGAGGGATGAGAAATGATTTGGCGCATTTTAAAACATTGAAAATATTTCAATAAGGAGCTCGTTTTTGAAAGGCACCCAATGTTTTAAAATGCACCGAATCATTTCTCATCCCTTAAAGGATTTTGTATTTTTGAGGCGGGGGTTGAAAGTGGTGTTTTAATAGTGCATCTTTTACTTTGGTAAAAATTGAGGTTGTCCAAATTTAATGAAACTTAATTGGGGGTTTAATATGGATATAAGAAGCTGTGGTGGTGTGACATTTCATTTTTTTTGAAAAGATACTTCTATATGAGTTACCGAAGTTGGTTGAATGGGTGGAAGGGGTGGGCGTGGGGGTTGATGTTTCCTTGTCTTCCTCATTATCCTTCAATTCCAGGGTCTAACAGTTTCCCCCCTCACAAGAATTAACTAATTACTTTTCTACTACTTCTTATATGTTTAATCTATGTTCTAAGTTTCATTTATATGAGCCTTCAAATTTATATTTTATAGGCTTTCAAAGTCTCATATCTGAAATATTTTTGAGTTGCAAGAAGTGTTTTTGAAAGCTTATAATTGTATTTCATCAACAATTTTTAAGAAATGGTTTTTATTTTCAATTACTTATTATATGTTTAATCTATGTTTTAAGTTTCATTTCAATAGATCTTATAGTTTATATTTTATAGGCTTTCAAAGTCACTTACTTGAAACATTTTTGAGTTTCAAGAAGGTGGTTTTGAAACCTTTTAAATTACTAATCAGATGAAAACACCAACGATTCCACATAGCCCAGTAAAAATGGATTGAAAGCTTGCTATTTGGTACTTACACTATTTGAATCATTCTTACGTTAAGGGGTATTTCAGTGAACATGAGATTAGTAGTTTTTCTTGCAAAATGATGATTGTATATGCCCATGGTAATGTGCATATTCAAAGGAATGAGGTTGTACTTCCCCATAAAGTAAACAAATGGGATGAAGTGTTTTACATTAATCCATGGAAGGCATAAGTCTATGTGGAACTTAAGGTGGATTATCTCCAGCCTAAAAATTTTGGAGGAACATGCACATCTAGTGGGGAACTGACACATTTCATCTAAAGGTTTGTCATAGCATTTCACATTCCTAGAATCTCTCTTCCTAATGGTATAATACCTCCCTTCCCATCTCACCTTACCAAACAAAATTATCTAGAGATTTTGAGGTTGATTTATACTCAGGGGCATGACAAAATTGCAAAGAAGTTTCTATTGTGTGTAATGCACAAAAGCTGGTTGAGGTTTTCATTGCTGGAATGCATCTGAATGCTACAACAAAGTTAGAAGGACTAAGTCTTGGCTTGAGACTGAACCTCTTGTTTTTAATCCATTTTTCTTTAAGAATTTGATATATTTTATTTGAGGAGTTTTAAGTATGCTGGAATGAAATATTATGTCTTAGATTGTACAAGTGTTATTTCTCCTCTTAGAAATCTTTCTATAAGAAATCCACTGAAGCTACAAGAATAGGTGGAAGTAGCTGAAAATAATGATTTGAATATTTTACCTTCTCTTGAGGAGATTCTTATTGAATGGTGTCCAATGTTTAAAAATGCTGTTAATCATTTTCGATCCCTTAAATAATTTTTTGTTTTGGACATGGGGGTTCAAAAGCATAGGTTTAATAATGTATCTTTAACTATGGTAAAAATGAGGGGCTATCCAGATTTTATGAAATTGGATTGGGAGGTTAATATGGATGTAGAAAGTTGTGGTGATGTTCTATTTTGTTTTGAGGGACACACCACCACAACTTCCTACGTCCATATTAACCCCCCAATTCAGTTTCATTAAATATGGACATCCCCTCATTTTTACCGAAATATCACTCACATATCCAGATCAACCCTCCAATTATGACACCCCTGGGTTCAGACCATTCGATGGAGGAGAGGCGACAATGGTAAACCTATGAGTGAGAGTGAATGAATACATTATTAGTGTTTTAGATAAAATTTTGTTATTGACAGGACATTTAATAATGAACTCACATTTCTGATGTCATTGATATTTTTTATCTATTAAAACATGTTTTATTTAGTTATATGATATATATTTTATACCTTATCCTTTGAGTTAAGACTATTGTTTATAGCATATATTATGTGATATTTGTACTTTATTTAACATATTTTTTGTGTTTATGTAGACAAAAAAACATTAGTAAACAAAAATAAAACACAAATCATGCACCAACATACAAAACAATAAAACAAATTGAGAATACAATAATATTTGATATGTGATTTCTAATTCAGTAAAAATGAGGAGCTGTCCATATTTTAGTTTTCATTTAGATTTCTCTTATAGTTTATGGATTATAGACTTTCAAAGATGTGTACTTGAAACATTTTTAAGTTTCTAGTATGTGGTTTTGAAAGCTTGTAAATTAGTTGTCATCAACATTTTTTATGAAATTCCTTTTGTTGTAAACTATTTCTTATATGTTTAATCAATGTTTAAAGTTTCATTTATATTGGTCTTATAGTTTATGTTTAATAATCTTTGAAAGATGCATACTTGAAACATTTTTAAGTTTCAAGTTAGCAGTTTTGAAAGCTTATAAATTAGTTTTCATCAACATTTTTGATGAAATTCCATTTTTTTCCAACTATTTATTATATTTTTAATCAAATTTTCAAGTTTCATTTAGATTGCTCTTATAATTTATGTTTTATAGTCTTTCAAAGATGCGTACTTGAAACATTTGTAAGTTTCTAGTATGTGGTTTTGAAAGCTTATAAATTAGTCGTCATCAAATTTTTTGAGGAAATTACTTTTGTTTTCAACTATTTCTTATATTATTAATCAATGTTTAATGTTTCATTTAGATTGGTATTATAGTTTATGTTTTATAGTCTTTCAAAGATGTGTACTTGAAACATTTCTATATTTCAAGTAGGTGGTTTTGAAAGCTTATAAATTAGTTGTCATCAACATTTTTGATGAAATTCCTTTTGTTTTCAACTATTTATTATATTTTTAATCAATGTTTAATGTTTCATTTAGATTGGTCTTATAGTTTATGTTTTATAGTCTTTCAAAGATGCGTACTTGAAACATTTTTAAGTTTTAAGTTAGTGGTTTTGAAAGCTTATAAATTAGTTGTCATAAACATTTTTTATGAAATTCCTTTTGTTTTCAACTATTTATTATATTTTTAATGAATGTTTCAAGTTTCATTTATATTGGTCTTATAGTTTATGTTTTATAGTCTTTTAAAGTCGCATACTTGAAATATTTTTAAGTTTCTGGTTGGCGGTTTTAAAAGCTTATAAATTATTTTTCATCAACATTTTTCTTGAAATTTCTTTTGTTTTAAACTATTTCTCATATGTTTAATCAATGTTTAAAGTTTCATTTCTATTGGTGTTATAGTTTATGTTTTATAGTCATTCAAAGATTTATACTTGAAGCATTTTTAAGTTTCAAGTTAGCGGTTTTGAAAGCTTATAAATTAGTTGTCATCAAAATTTTTGATGAAATTCCTTTTGTTTTCAAATTCACATACATGAAACATTTTTAAGTTTCAAATAGTTGGTTTTGAAATCTTATAAATTATTTTTCATTGATATTTTTTATGAAATTTCTTTTCTTTTAAAATATTTATTATATGTTTAATCAATGTTTAAAGTTTCATTTTTATTGGTGTTATAGTTTATCTATTAGAGTCTTTCAAAGTCACGTATTTGAAAATTTTTGAAGTTTCAAATAGGTGGTTTTGAAATCTTATAATTATTATATTTATAATTATAAATTTATTATAATTATATAATTCTATTTATGAAAATTATAAAATTATAATGAATATATAATTATAAATATAATAATTACAATAAATATAAAAAATATATAATTATAATAAATGTATAATTATAAATATAATAAATATAATAAATATAATAAATATAATAAATATATAAAAAAAACCGAAACCCTACTTGAAGTGGCGCTAACAGGATCTACGCTATTATAATAAGAAAAAGAACACCCCCTCTGCTAAAATTTTGTTTATATATATGTATAAACAAAACAAAACAAAAAATAAAAATAACAATTTTAAATATAAACAAAAGAAAAGAAAAAAAAACAAAAAAAAAACATATATATATCTAAATAAAACCAAACAAAACAAAATTTTTAAAGAAAACAAAAAATAAATAAAAATTAAATTTTCAAAAAATATATAAACAAAACAAAAAGTTAAAATTAAAATTTTTACTAATTTTTTTTTGTCCAAAGGTGGTACCTGGTGTGCCGCCTTTGTTCTTTAACTAAGGGAAAAGGCGGCACACCAGGTTCCACCTTTCTTCAGCGCTAAAATGACCCAAAGGCGGCACATGGTGTGCCGCCTTTGAGATGTAATTTTTTTTAACCTAGTCATATTTTTAAAATTATTTTTTTTGAAAAAATGTAAAAAACAAAACTTGACCTTTCTCTCTTGACTTACATAAGAGCATGTTTTACGTGATCAAAATCTGCACCCCTCATCACAAAGACACCAACAGAAGACAGTCGACTATTTTAGGAGAAGGGTTTTTTTTAGTTTTTTGGGTTTAGGGTAAATATAATTAGGAAATTGGGTTTGTTGAGCGCCACATGAAGTGGCGCTCAACACCGCGGGTGGCTAGCGCCACTTGAAGTGACTCTTTGCCACCCATTTTTTTTGGATTTTTTTTTCTTTTTTTGTTTTCTCGTTTATTTTGGTTTTTTTTCTTGTTTTTTTTTTCTGGTTTTTTTCTTTTTTTTGTTTTCTGGTATTGTTTTCTTTTTTTTTTGTTTTGTACCCCTCCCTTTTATTGTTTTTTTGTTTTGTTTTTTTCACCTCATCCCTTTATAATAAATAATTCCAAAATAAATAAATAAAATTAAAAAAAACTTATAAATATGTATTTAAAAATGTTAAATTAATTATTATTATATATATAAATATATTTATAATTATATAATTATAAAATTATATTTATATAGTTGTAAACCTTATTTAATTATTTAATAAAATAATGAAATAAACCTCATATATAATTATTTATATAAATTTATAAATTTATATATAATTTTGTAAATAAAAAATATGTATTAAATTTAAAATATGTGGTTTATTTATATTTATATAGTTATATTATATAAAATATAAGGGTTTTTTTCCAATTTGTGTGTTTTATTTATATATTTACATATAATTATTATAAATATTATAATTATAAATAGTTATATATATATGTGTCTGTATAAATATAATTATGTATATATATAATTAAAAATAATTATTTATAAATATAAATCTATTTATATATATTTTTTAAATAAAAAATATATTTGTAATTATATAATTATAAACTAATCCTTATAAATAAATAGTTATAATTATATAAATATGAATATATTTATAAATATATAAATATGAAAATATTGTTACATATATATTTAAAATTTATTTATAAATATATTTAATATTCATATATAAATATAAATATATATATATATATGTATAATTATATTTAGAATTATATTGTAATTGTAGTTATACTTATATATTTATAATTATATATTTGTACATATATATATATATAATTTTATATCAATAATTACTATTCTATGTTTACATAGTTATAAGTAATTATTTATAAAAAAATTTTCAAATATTGTTAAACATATAGTCTTTCAATACCACCTACTTGAAACTTAAAAATGTTTCAAGTATCTGACTTTAAAAGCCTATAAAATATAATCTATATGACCAATATGAATGAAACTTAAAACATGTATTAAAAATATACTAAATAGATGAAAATAAAAAAATTACGTAAAAAATGTCGATATAAAATATTTTATAGGCTTTCAAAACCACCTAGTTGTAACTTGAAAATGTTTCAAGTATGTGACTTTGAACGCCTATAAAATATAATCTATATGACCAATATGAATGAAACTTAAAAAACGGATTAAAAATATACTAAATAGATGAAAATAAAATAATTACGTAAAAAATGTCGATAAAAAATATTTTATAGGCTTTCAAAACCACCTAGTTGAAACTTAAAAATGTTTTAACTATGTGACTTTGAACGCCTATAAAATATAATCTATATGAACAATATGAATGAAACTTAAAACATGGATTAAACATATACTTAATAGATGAAAATAAAACAATTACGTAAAAATATCGATAGAAAATATTTTATAGGATTTCAAAACCACCTCATTGTAACTTAAATTTTTTTCAAGTATGTGACTTTGAAAGGCTATAAAATATAATCTATATGACCAATATGAATGAAACTTAAAACATGGATAAAACATATATTAAATAGATGAAAATGAAAAAATTACGTAAAAAATGTCGATAAAAAATATTTTATATTCTTTCAAAACCAACTACTTGAAACTTAAAAATGTTTTAAGTATGTGAATTTGAAATTCTATAAAATATTATTATTTAATATACAATAATTAATTAGTTAGTAATATAATTATTAATTATTATTTGTCATTATTATTATTAATTATTAATGGTTAATTATTAATTAAAGAATTACAAATTAGTAATTTATATTTATAAATATATTTATTATTATAAAATTATAAATTTAATGTTTTTAAATATTTAAGTAGTTGTGTAAAATATTTTTTGTTTACTATATTTATGTTTTTCTTTTCATTTTTCAAGAAATTATCAGATGTTTAGTCATTGTGAACAATTTTTTTATATTGTACTTGTACTTTATAATTTAATAGTTTATTTAAATCAGTTTGTATTTATTATATTTTTGATTTTCTTATTATTTGACTTAAACAAAAATTACTTATCATAATGAATAAGTTTGTTAATATATACAACATTACATCCAAAAACATCAACGACGATGCCCCTCGGTACCACAACGCGGCGTCTGAATCTCACGTCCTCGCCGCGTTCAACGTCTGTGTCGCTCTGGTGTCCTCTCTACAGGTTCCTCCTCTTCCGGTGCTTCTGGTGCCTCCCCATGGTGCTGTGTAGAGGATTGACCAAAACCATGTGAGGAGGACGCCCCAAAATCATATGGGGTTCCATATGGCTCTGAAGCTCTTATAAATGGTAGAAATGGGGTACTGAAGAAGACCTCGTCGGGAGGAGAGGGGGCCGCCATAAGCTGTGTCACTGCACCCAGATCTAAGTCCATAATAGTCTGTGGAGACACCATATGTGGTATATAAGCGTCTCCCTGCTATGAAAAATCATCAGTCGGCTGGGCCGGATCGTCTCTCTATGGTGCGATGACATCTGCAGAAGTTTCTCTCGGATGTCGATGTCGTCGCCTCTACCCCTCCGGATGTGCTCGTCTCTGTCGTCCAGCTGGTGGTGGCAGTGCATCCTCCTCAGCATGAATAACATGGAAATCATCATCCTTAGGTGCTTTTGCTTGAAGATATGGATCAGGATATATCTGTGGCTCCTCATCAAAAAAACTATCACGTATCAACCGGAGATGATCCAATAGAGCCACCACATCCCGATGAACTACCTCCCGCAGAATATATGCATGCTCCTGAGGCTGTGTGGAATGTGCAAGCTGACCAATGGCGTCTGCCTGCAAATGAAATAACAATCAAATTAATATCATAAATATAAATGAGTTAAACAAAATTAATAAATCTTAGTAAACATACCAATCACTGAATGCCAATCCCCTGACGTGTAAGGTGCATGATGGTGTGACGTCGATACCAGTGTGCATAATCCCCCTGATCAGATAAATGAGAGTGTGATGTGGTATATCCATATGGAAAGATACTGAATTGGGCACGCCTATCCCAAAGCTGGATATAAGATGCATGATGTCACCGCCAGTCTATCGTCTGTCTACCTATAAGCACAATCGAATGTAACTCGGTAGACTGTCGTGGTTCCAAGGGGATATGCTGTATAAAACTGAACTGGCGCATGACCCGGTCTCGATGGTGCCACTCAATGATGTGGAAGTGAATGAGTGGCACCACTGCAGCACGATCTCCAGCCATAGCTGTGCAGTATAGTGGAAGTGATACGTAGACATAACCTGTATAAGGAGTCCATGAAACCTGAAATGTAAACTCAAAAAATAAGTCATATAGTAGCATGACAATGTTACTGAGATTATATTGAAATAACTTAAAATAGTGCTAACAAAACAAATTTTCCTACAAAAAAGTACTGTCTAACTTACATCAGCTGGCACTATAGCGTCAAATATCTGTCTGAAGCTGTGCACACTATGTCTCGGAGTATGTGCAAACTTCTTATACTAACTCCACCTGGTGAAAAAAGAGTAATCTACAGTAAGTTTATAAAAAACAATAACAAAAGTACTAAATAACCGAAAGTAATGATGTAGACATACCATCGTCCCCGAGGACAGTCCTGAAGTAGCTCTGATGCAAGTGGTGCAACAACTCGAGGAGCGATGCATGTAAAACGCTCCCAGGACCACATCTGTACTAACACCATGCAACCTGCAATCTAATGTGAATTGGCCTGACAACTAGTGTAGAGAGATCTGTACAGATGTGATAATACAGCGGACCCCCATCTTTATGTAGCCGTCTGATCCAGATCCTCAAGTATTGGGAGATACATCATGTGTACCAAAGCGGTGGAGTAGTCGACGCACAACGTGCCTCCGAGCAGCCACAAAATGTATGCACGTGTATGCTGAAGAAGCTTCTCCTCTTCTGCATCATCTGGAATGACGTCGAAATGCTAATCAAGCCACTTCATGCGCAAACACGAACCCTGGAGGACACCCCGTGCTCCGATGACGTCAATTCCTAGCAGCCTCTGTATGAATGCAGCCCAATCGCCAGTACTGGCACCCGTAACTGCATCTCCATGGATAGGTAACCCCAGCATGTAGGCAATGTCCTCTAATGTAATAGTCATCTCCCCCTCTGGGAGATGAAATGTGTGTGTCTCTGGCCGCCATCTCTCAACCAACGCAACTATCAAATGATGGTCGATGGTCTTGAAGTCACAAATAGTGACTCCGTAAAAGTCTACACGTCTAAGGTATGGACAAATAGCCGCCAATGGTGCCTCATGATGAAAACAATACGCTCTCCGAATATGAAGATGTCTAATAGGTCGTCGCACCAACACATCGCGCGAAACGTGCGTTTCCTAGCCAGATAAAAGTGGCTGCTCCATCTGAATGTGAAAATAGTAAAACATTAATTTCGTGTAAGATATGACATTTATCATGTAAGATATGAAATTTATTATTTAATATTGAAAGATGCATAAACAAATTGGGTTAGTTGTTGTCTCCCGTGTTGGGGTGTTGGGGTGAAGACGTTCGGAGTTTCCTCGTTTTTGTTTTGTGGTTATTGTAAGTTCGTCTTTCATTATAAAAAACTGATGACATTTTCATTTAATAGTTCAAATGGTTTTGTTTTCTTATACGGGTACATTCCTTTTTTTGAGTTGGTGTTGTCTGTTTAAATCTTCTCATGTAATGTTGACCGTTCGACAAAAAATATCACGTGAAATCGTGGTACATTTTCCAAAAGTTACCCTATATACAAGTAAGAAAAATATGATTAAAAATGAAGATAATGATAAAAATGATTACATGTACAATGTTTTATAGTAAATGATAGAGTACATGATTCATTTTAACCATTAGATGATTGCCCTATGTGTCTAGGGCAACGTGTCTTCATATGACCTTCTTGGAGGCATATGCTGCACCACCGTCCATCTGGATGTTCACTAGGACAATCCATCTCATTCCGAATACAAGTCGACATTGGTCTCCCTTTAGGTCGAAATCTATTGTTGTTTGGTAGAAGCGTGGGTGCACCATCAGGCAGCCGAAAATTCTGATATTCCCCGATTGGAATCCACGGAGTACTGTAGCAGGAGTTGATGCTCTCGAGTCGATAAGCCGAATCAACGAACTGCTCCCAAGATATGTGTACGTAAGCACATACAGCAATCACATGGCCACAGGGATATCTCAGTGCCTCAAAGTTGCCACAATCACAGTAATGCTTCTCCAATAAAAAAACTCACTCACGACCATTACTACATGCCACAGCATCACCGGGCTCAGTGACCTCAAATCATTTCTCTGGACGATTAAATGCAGTTACACAGTAAGTTGTGGCCTCCTGAAGAACTATATCTATCTCGCGATGGAAATGGTGTCCATAGCACATCCCTCTGTTCAAGCCCTCTTCAGCTTTCTTTCCTCGTTCCAAAAAATTACTTTACACTACGATAGAAGGTCTCTTGTACCAACCCTGAAATTTAGATTTACAACATTATACAAATATTATATTATAATAGTAGCTCTTCTGAGTAACATATATTCAAATATTTGTATTTACCTGTGATAGGTAGTTTTCTAACTCCCTTGAAAACTCCATTTATACATTCTACGATGTTTGTTGTCATATGACCATATCTCTTCCCATCATCATATGCCAACGACCATTTCTGCTTTGGAATTTGCATCATGTAATCATACACTTCTAGATTCACTCTGTGAATATATTGAAGACGCTCCTTCATCCTTTGTTGTTGAGGCTCATATGCTATCATACAAGCAGTCATCTGAAAAGTTATGAAAATAACTATGAAAAAAACATTTTAAATAGAAAAAGGATGTTCATACCAATTTTTAAGATTGCCTTTTTCATCGACTCATTCTTGAACTTCTTTCCCAAATTACTGGCAATGTGTCAAATACAGTATCGATGATGGGCATAGGGTGGTCTCCACGAAAGTCCTTCAGACTGTATCGCCTCCTTTATGGCACGATGGCGATCAGAAATAAGACAAATCCCTTGTGCATCCGTAACAAACTCTCGGAGACATGCCAGAAACCATCTCCATGATAAGAAGTTCTCTTTCTCCACAATTGCAAATGCTATAGGCAGTGGGGCTCGATTTCCATCTTGTGTGGCGGCAATCAATAAAGTTCCTATATACTTTCCATACAGAAATGTGCCATCAATCTGTATGAACTTCTTTCAATGTTTAAAAACCACCACACATGGAAAAAATGTCCAAAACAATCTATCAAACACAACCATTGAGCGGTCAAGTTGGTTCTGTTGGTTAACATATTCAACAGTATGTAACCGATGGACTATTTGATTATTGTGGCGTAGAAGCTCCAACATTTGTGGTAAAATTCGATAAGAGTCATCCCAATCACCATACACTTTCACAATAGCCTTTTGTCGTGCTTCCCATGCCTTCCAGTAAGAGATTTGATACCCATAAAGTTGTTTGACTCACTCAATGACCATAACCACAAGGACGTCTTGACATGCTCTAATCATTTCAATAATAATAGTTGAAACAAACTCAACATCTAATGAAGAGTGTTCCTGTGCCAAGATTGGGTTCACACAAGTGTGTGGAGTAAATCTAGTGATACGCCAGCTGTGAAAAGTGTTATCAATAATATCTCGCAGACGCATTTGACAGTTCGATTCATATTTGTCACAACAGATCAAATAGTAAGATCTCTTTGACTCTTCTACAACATATGAGTAATGTCTTTCAATGTGATATTGTTTTATCAAATTTTTCATTGCTTCTTTGCTCTCAAACTCTCTGCCAATATATAGAACAATGTTATCTGACACTAGATTTGTGCCACCAATGATTCTTGGAAATTATGAACTGGGAGTAATAACTGAATAATCAAATTCTGGCAAGTGATTCATGCCTTCAGTCGACCACGAAGCCAATAGTGGAGGATAGTTCAATGGTCGGTTGAACCTCACATGAGTTGGTATAGACTGATCTTCTGCATGCTCTTCTTCTTCTTTAACTTCCTCTTCATCTTCTTCTTCGTAATTGTCAACATCCTCAAATTCATCAACCAATGCATCTAAAGTATGTGGAGGACTATCCATTGAAACTGTGGCCGATGGAAATGATGGAACAACTACTGATGCTGATGGAACTTCTTGATGTGAAGGAGCATATGACATAGTCTCATGAATTTGAGATGGGTCAACTTCCAATGTCGATGAAACCTCCATTGTAGCTATAGTGACATACAACTCCATCATTTGATTCTCAAGTATATACTTAACCAATGAAAGTATATATTCCCAATCATCATCATCATTTACCGGATATGGCACATGCCAAAACCTATCTATAAATTAGAGATGTCTGAATGTGATGGACTCTATCACTTGATTCCTCGCCAGTTTTAACTTCTGATGAATTTTCATTTGCACAGCTTCCAAAGTAGTACATCCTCCAAGCATCACATCAGCTTCTAGATGTATATTATAACTACATCCTTGTTCTGTCTCAATTATTTGACTGTTGTAATAAATATAGGCAGCGACCATCTTTTTTATCTAAAAGAAACCATTGTTATTAATTAAATCTGAATAAAGAATCAATTTATGTATGCATGCTGCTGGTAATTTAGGTTGGAATCCCAATCCCTCCACCAAATCAATATGTTAAAACCATATTGATGTGTAACTATTTACACAACCCACAAGTTTGTGTTACTTACCCAAAAATAGAAGTCAAACATATTTATACATATCCACATGCATTATATGCATGAGGTACACGAACACGTCATGTAAAAGCATAGAGTTATATGAAATTGAAAATCTCCTCATGAGTAAGCCTGGAGCGACAGATAGCCAACCCCATTCACTTTCGTAGACAAGGAAAGCCTCCAGGAAAGTAGGTGGTCCGACCCAAATCCCCTCTACCCAGGGATACTTTACTCAAGAGAGAAATCATTTCATGACAACTCTAACACTTAATATGCAAAAAATATATTGAACTACTAAATTCAAGTTCATAACTTCAATTACAAACTGAGGTCAAGGTAGATTGGAAACTAAATGCATTATCATACCTAGAATGTAATGCAAAGGTATATTCCAGAAGCAATTTACTACTACTTCGCTAATTAATATAACTACTTCGCTGATTAATATAACTCCTTCACTGATTAATATAACTACTTCGCTAATTAATATAACTACTTCGCTAATTAATATAACTACTTAGCTAATAACCTCATAATAATTAATTAATAACCTAATTATAATTAATTAATAACCTAATTACAATTAATTAATAACCTAATTACAATTAATTAATAACCTAATTACAATTAATTAATAACCTAATTACAATTAATTAATAACCTAATTATGATTAATTAATAACCTAATTATGATTAATTAATTAAATATTTATGATTATTTAATAACATCATAATGATTATTTAATAACCTCATAAGAATTAATTAATTAACTAATTATAATTAATTAATAACCTAATAATAATTAATTAATAACCTAATTACAATTAATTAATAACCTAATTACAGTTAATTAATTACCTAATTACAATTAATTAATAACCTAATTATGATTAATTAATTACCTAATTATGATTAATTAATTACCTAATTATGGTTATTTAATAACCTAATTATGATTAATTAATAACCTAATTATGATTAATTAATAACCTAATTATGATTAATTAATTACCTGATTAGAATTAATTAATTACCTAATTAGAATTAATTATTAATGTAATTGGAATTATTTATTAACCTAATTAGAATTAACTATTAACCTAATTTGAATTAATTAATTACCTAATTAGAATTAATTAGTGACCTAATTATAATTAATTAGTTACCAAATTATAATTAATTAATTACCTAATTATAATTACTTAATTAATTAAATAACTATAATCATTTCATTACCTAATTATATTTAAAAAAACTATACTATTTATATAATACAAATATTTTAAACTAATTCTATAAATTAAACAACTAAATTATTAAATCAAAATATTAAATAAATTTAAAGAAATATTTACCTCAAATTTGTGGAGACGTAGCTACGCAGACAGAGCAACCAGAGAGGCAAGGCGCAGAGCAACCAGAGATGCAAGGTGCAGAGCAAGCAGAGATTTTTAGAGAGATAAATTTGAGAGAGAGGAGGGGAAGTGAGGAGATGAGAAATGGGGTGGGCGAGGGGCCTATTTATAGGTAGTGGGAATCTTTCGGCGCCACTTCAAGTGGCGCTTAATATAAAGGGAGTAAGGGGGTAGCGCAAAGTGGCGCTGAAGACTTCCTCCGCCGAAATGGCCGAGCGCCGACCAAATCAAGTGGCGCTCGACCTTCTATTTCTTTGAGCGCCACCTCATGTGGCGCTCAATAATCCCATTTTCCTAAATTATTGAACCGTTAACCCATTAAAAAAAAACCCCTATCACCAAAATCCCCGAAGACAGTCTTCCACCTTCTCCCAAAAGGGCGTGTTTGATGCGGCCAGCAATCTTGAATTAGTATCATATATATACCTGCTCTGCAATGGAGAACCTGACAGTCTTCCTCTGCCTCTGTGTACTTGCAGCGGCTCTCTGGCAGGGCAAGGCCTTGGACTTCGGGGACGAGGACTTGGCGTCGGAGGAGGGCCTCTGGGGTCTGTACGAGCACTGGAGGAGCCACCACTGCCCCCCACCGGCGGCCGGAGACGAGAAGGAAAATCTCAGGCGGTTCAACGTGTTTAAGGCCAACGCGAGTCCACGAGGCTAACTGGCAGGGGAGACCCTACAGAAGCTAAACCAGTCTGCTGACCTCACCAGCCACGAGTTCCAAAGTGGTTACGGCGGCTCCAAGGTGAAGCATTTCAGGATGCTCGCCGGCGACCGGAGAGGGTCAGAGGGGTTCGGTTTGTATTTGTGTACTGTTTGCGCTATACTAATGTTATAGATTGTTTTTTTTGAAACAATTATTGTGGTCATTTCAGAAAAAAAATCCTCTTGAAATAATCAAATAGATTAATGGTTAATTCTTCTCTAAATTCAACATGACCTATCAATCGTTCATATTCCCTCCCAAGGCTGTACTTTAAATTGTCTACAAATTTACTTTAAATTGTTGTATTTTACTTATGGATCGTTGTCTCAATGTATTAAAACAATCTAAATGTATTTGCTTAGTTTTAAGTATGTCACTTATTTTTTTTACTAAAATGTCATTTTAAATTAAAAACATGAATGTCATTTAAACTGGAAATATGCACTTAGAGTTATACCTATCACATTGTGTGTCGGTTTGACTTGAGACTAATTTTTATACGTCACAAATGTATTATAAATCGTTGTCCTAAATTATCAAGATAATCTAAGTATGTTTGCTTGGTTTTTATTGACTGACACACATTTTGAACTAAAATGTTAATTTTAAACTAACAACGGACACTTTGATTCATATCGAACACACTGCATCAGATTGAACTATGGATGATTCCTACACATCATAAATGACTTATGGATTGTTCTTCTAAAGTATCAAAACAATATCAATGCATTTTCTTGATTTTGATCATGTCACTTGTCTTTTTTACGAAAATGTCAATTTTAAATAAAAAGACATACTTGGAGTCATATCAGTCACTCCGTGTGGCAAATTGAGGTGCAGCTGACACTACTACAAAATAGGGTTTTATCAGCACAACAAAAACCCCTTTATTAACGCTAAAAAAGCGCTAATAATCAAGGTGCTACTAAAACAAGATCTCTTTTATCAGCCTTAAAAAAGGGCTGATAAAAGAGCCGTTTATCAGGGTTTTTTTAGCGCTGATAAAATTCAAAATAATATTTTTTTGAATTTTTTTTCTACAAATCGGAGGGTGGACCACCCCCTCTTTTATCAGCGCTCGATCCCCTTTTAACAACACTCATCCATGCTCCTCTCCCCCCTTTAACAACGCTAGCACTACTACACATATGCCCTTTAACAATGAATAAAATGACTTTTAACAATGCTAAAAAAGCGGTGTTAATAACAACGATGATAGGGGGTCCCCTTTATCCGCGCTAAAAAAGCAATGATAAAGGACCCCCCCCCCCTTTATGAGCGCTTTAAATAACGCTGATAAAGGCGACCCTTTATCACCGCTCGAAACAGCACTGATAAAGGCCTTGCTAGCTGAAATGTGTTGTTAATATAACAACACACCCAATAAAAACCTCCAAAACCCAGTAATTTCAAACAATGCTATATATATTTAATGTGACACCAGTAATACAAAAATGTCCATCCACGGTATATACAAAAAACAATAATATATACATTTCAAACAATGTTTTATATAATTACATATACAATTATCCAACAAACATTTAAAAACAATAACGTTTCATCTTTTAACGCTCGTGATCCCCTCTCAAAAATGTTCGCCCATGGTATCAATTTCCAAACAAATCATTTAACCTGAGCAAAAGATTCTGCCTATATAAGAAAATAAACATTATGTTAGTAATACTATAAAGAAATAAATTAAACATTAATATAAAAAAATACATTAATAAAATGTCAATATTTAATAAAAAAAGACACATTTGGAGTTATGCCGGTCACACCGTGCGTCCTATTGAGATGAGGTTGTTTTTTACACGCCACAAATGAGTTATGGATCGTTGTCCTAAAATATCAAAATAATTTGAATGTGTTTGCTCAATTTTGAGTATGTCGATTGTTTTTTTACTAAAATTAATGTCAATTTTAAATAATGACACATTTGGAGTTATACCAGCTACATCGTACATCATATTGAGGTGTGGCTGATTCCTACACATCACAAATGGCTTATATATCGTTTTCCTAGTATAACAACCTTGATATTTATTACACATTTAAACATGATTTATTATATAAAATTGCACACAATACAACTCAGAAGACTGAGAGGTTTAATGTCTTTGGGGCTTAGGAACATTACTTGACAACTTAAAACATAAAATACATCATCTTTATTGAAAACTTCTTTTACATGACCACAACATTCCTTCATACTTAACACTGCATAGGATAGCCTGATAACATACATAAGAAAAATGTGAGCTATAAAGCCCAGTAAGGGAATAAACATGGCATAACATGAGGAAGACAATACATGTTAAACAATAGACATATCAATGGAGCATAAAAGGAACATGAATATAAAGGCATGATAAAGCATGATAATCATAACATGAAAATGTGGTAACAACTTAAAACACTGTATCATAATAAAAAAAAAGGTAAACCTCTATCCCAACATGACGTATCATGATACTAAATATTACCTAATGCATTGGAGTGCTATTAGGGCACATCCTTCATAATAATTTCAATCTCATGCTTAAGTGTTCCACATGGATCATATAACATGGATTCACTCAACATCATCATTTATTTCATGATCAAAGAATGTGGAATACATACATGTAATTCATCAATAAAAAAGTATATGTGCATAAAGGTGAATACACTTGATAGAGTAATGAGTATGGTATTCATTACATGATGATTTTGGCATGGAAAATCGTGGTGCAATTTCAGCAACATAACGACGTCATATCGAATTTCATAAAATGGGTTGATGAGAGGGAAATGGGTCTCTAATCATTTATACATGAAATAAATAGTAAGAAGATTATGAAATATAATATCCCAACATATTAAATGGAATTTAAGATTCATAATATAAAAAATTTCTTTAATGGGAATGAGGAGAGAGAAACCACTTACGGAATCCCGACATGGTAACTGGTGTATATAAAGGATCATGAATGGATTAATGAGAGTGGAAGAAAGCTCTCATTATTTATAAATCAAATGGATAGTAAAGGGATTATTTATGGACATATCCCAACATATGCAAATTGAAATTAAAAGACATATCATAAAAGGACTGCTTGATAAAAGAGGAAAGTGAAAGATCCCTTATGGAATGTCAGCATAGTAATGAGTGGGATTAAAGGATCATAGGGGGGATTAATGGGAGTGAAAGGAATATCACATCATTTGTACATCAAATTGACAATAATGAGGTATGGAAGAACATATCCCAAATCAAGCAAATGGAAATTAAAAGGCATGACATAAAAGAGGTTCTTGAAGAAAAAGGAGAGAGGGAGACCCCTTACTTGGATGTGTGACTCCAAAGGCTTGGGAGGGTATTATTGGGAGCTTACGGAACCTTGGGAGGGCTCTAGGGAGAAGGGGGAAGAGGGTGGTCTTGATTCAAATATTTTGAGTGAATATAAATGGAAACTTGAGTGAGTTTATATAGGAATGAATGTGGATTTCTTTATTATTTAGGTTTTGGACACCTCATAATAAAGTATTCAAAACAACAAACCATACCATTGTTTTTGCCCATATTTTCTAGAAAAGGGGGGTGGTATACATTATTTTATAAGGCTAAGGGATGAAAATATTAAAATATTTCCCTGGATTATGTTGAGGTGAGTCATTCTTTCAAGGAAATGATTTTAAAATCTAAAAATATATTATATGTTTTGGAGGATTCACTAAGGATTTATAAAATAAATCAAATAAAATTAAAATTAAATTATTTTAAAATTAAAACATATATTTTTATGAATATCTATTTTATAGGATTTATTACATCATTATTGGGTCATTATGATGTCATAAAACACACTGTATATTTATATGGTATTTAATTTTTACCCCAAAATTCGACTGTCTCAAAAAATTATGAAAAAATAATCATGGGATAATTTCGACATCCTGACTCCAAAGATAATATTGATTTTATCTAAATAATTTTCTAAATATGTGAATTTTTACTTTTAAAATAAAAACTGACATTTATTAAAAATTGACGAGTTTTGACAAAAACAATTTTTAAACCTTAATAAAAATAACTTTTGACTTCATAAAAATCATATTATTATTTATATTTAATAAAATTAATTTAATAATAATATTTTATTATAATATTATTTATCTTAAAAATAAATTAATTCATTAAAAATAGATTTCTTAATTGAATTTGAATGTTAACCAAAAATACTATTTGCACTTCAAAAAACCTTTACAAAGTAACAATAATAGAATGAAAGTATATTCATTATTATATACAAAAATAATATACATAATCATAATGATATGGTCTTGTTACATATCTCTTTATTACACCAACATACGCCCTAAGAGTAAGGTGTGTGATGGTGGGGCTTTCATGGGCTCATTTGGTGAACACGATTTGGGTCGTGATCTTGATGAGCTTGAAATTATCCCATAAACGGCTTCAATCATAGTTAAGTTTATGGATATCAACTTGGGATTGGTCTAGGTAAAGTCCTATAAATTCTATCTCCCTAAAAAACTCCGATAAATGGGATTCATAGGGAACGATCCTACTGGTTGAGGCCATTACTTCTTTTGTCTGTTACAAAAGGATTTGTAAAAACCCTATATTTATACTAGTCACGTGATCACTGTTCAATGGCTATATTATCAACGATAATGATACTTAATTATCATTTAAATCTAACTAGATATAATAAACAAAATAATTTCACGTGTCTTCTATATCCATAAGGCATTTAATTAAATCAAAAGGGGGAATTTTATTCATAACAGTTTGGGTCATTACAACCTTCCCCCATTAAGAAATTTAACCCTAAAAATTTATTTTTCCAACACTATAAAATATGGGGATAACTCTGATTCATCACCTCCTCTGGTTCCCATATTGCTTCTTCAAACTTTTGGTTTCACCACAACACTTTGATGATGGACATTGTCTTAGTTCATAGAACTGTTTCTCAATGATATAAGATGTTTACTGGCTTATCCTCATAGAAAAGGTCATTATAAAATAGTACCACTTCTGGATTGAGTACATGTAAAGGTTCTAGTATGTACCTTCTTAAGAGGGATACATGGGATATATCATGTACTTGAGATAGGTTTGGTGGGAGTTCTAGTTGATAGGCCATTGCTCTGATGCAATCAAGGATATCAAAAGGGTCGATGTACCTTGGAATAAGATTTCCCTTATTCCCAAATCCCATCACTTTATTCTATAGAGATATATGGAGGAATACCACATCTCCAACATTGAACTCTAGGTCACATTGATGATTTTCAGCATAGATCTTTTGTTAACTCTGAGCAGCTTTGATGTGATGTTGTATGGTCTTAACCTTCTCTACCATTTCTTTGACCATTTCTGGACCTAGAGGTTTTTGTTCTCAAACATCAACCCAACTGATTATCCAATAAAAAAATATATTTTAATTAAATTTTAATGGTATTAAATGTTCATTTTTGATCTTATGGGCCTGAGTTAGTGCATTTTCATTATGAACATCCATTCTCATCCTTTGTGCACTTCATGCCTAATATACACCAATTTAGTCCCAATGAGTCATCTGATTATAAGGAATGTAATTATTAATATTTTAACTTGATATTTTGGGAACTGTATCTAAACTTAAATTTGAACATTTTTCATTCAGGGATCAATGGAGAATTAATGGAAGAAGATGGGGATATTTTGTGATGAAAGGAAGAAATTCTAGAGAAGGCAGATTGGACACCATCCCACTGATGAGACTATGGGGCCCAACATACAGGCACAATTAATCCCAAATTTCGTGGGATGCTAGAGTCCATGTCTAGGAAAAAATCACTCTTCAGGGGATAATGCTAATTCTGCATCTATGGTGGTCATTAAGGCGGCCCAAGTTAGAGATACAATTCTGGTCCAGATTCTGCGGCCCAGAAAAACATCCCACTAATTTGATCATATCTCGGAATACACAACTCCAAATGGGCCCATATGTTACAGGAGGTTAGCAGACATCCTTAGTTCCATTTTATTATTCTATGGAACACTCTGATTCGGCCATATAGAAGGTCTTCTAGATGCGTCTGTTCGGTAAAGGAAATCTGGCTGCCACCTCGGGTCAAGGGTGGAAAAATCAACTCTCCCTTACTTTCCACCCACCTATGGCCTACCAAAATTAATTGAGGAGACTTGGACTGTTGGAGGATCGACCCAAGGTCTCAAAAATGATAATTTAAGGCAGTGGTGTTGGAGGATTGAAAAAGCTTTGAGCTTTCTTTCATTGTAATGTTATGCTGCAGTTTTGTTGTCTCAAATTTATCTTCCACGTGTAAGCTTTTTTAAATCATCCTTGTTTCTTAATAAAAGTTATTCTTATCTTATTATTTTGTTCCTCTTATTATAAATTTGATACCATTGGTTCAAGGTGTGAACTTTTTCATACCAAACCTTGTGATATTATCACACAACGGTGGAGTGATTGTTATTTTATTGCGTTTTTTTACTTTTCCATTTCCTCCCTTATGAGTCTACTTTCCGCTTCCATTGAAACCATGGGATCAATGCAGGGATAACCCACTTATGGGTTGCTCCAAGGGAGTATAAAGGGGATGTATTGGATGTTATTTATCACCTCATTAATGTATAATCACTTCTTTAATTGAGATTTTTATTTGATGGTTTTTAAACTCCATCGTCCTTGTTGAATTTAAGGCCACACACTTCAAGTGCTAATACGAACCTTTACCTTGAAGTGATCAAAACCTTGATCCTTAAAGTGTATAGGTGATTAGTATTAAAGGGTTTATAAATTAAACCAGTAAGTGATGATGTTGTTTTACCTCCTTAAATGAACCCTTCTCAAATTTAAGAAATTGAAATAATTAAAAAGAAAATACGTCCAATCCACCCCGAGCGATAACCTAGGATCAACTCATTATTTTAATTTGAATTCACTTAAGTCTCTTAGATTTCAATTAAACCCATCTAAAATCAACCCAAGTTTGCCACTTCATATCCAAAAACAGTCCATAGAATGTACGTGTCTATAGGTTTCTTCTTGTGTCTCTGAGGATTCGATAACCCAAGCTAAACTACAAGGACCGTCTTACCTTCTTCTCTTGGGTAAATTTGAGCGAGAATCAAATTTTGGCGCCGTTGCTGGGGACCCAAGTAATTCATCTAAACACGCATTATATTCTCCCTCATCTCTTCTTTTCTCATCCAAATTCTCTTATCTTGTCCCTTTCTCGTTTTTTTTTCTTTTGGCGCATGTCCGCCTACACCTGCGATCAATCAAACTGTCTAGTTAGGGTGGATAGTCCTGGGGTTTGGGAGTCAAGTACACCAAGGGAACTCATTCCATTAGATCCTAATCTTCCTAATACTCTAGAGTCCAAAATTGATCCAATTTAAATGGAAGGTCTTCAAAGAAACCAACTCATAAACCCAGGTGGGAATCAAAATGGAAACCCAAATGAGGCAGCCCCAAACTTGGGGAATGCAATTGATCAAACCATGAATGACTACCTCACACCTTCCTGGAACAATGCCCCCTCATGCATTAGACACAATTCCCTAGCATATTCCAACTACATATTTAAACCCCATGTCCTAAACCACCTTCCCACATTCCATGGAATGGAGTCCGAGATTCCCTACCTGCACATTAAGGAGTTCAATGACATTGTAGAAACCATGTGTCTACCACATCAACTAGAATCTGCTAAGATGAGGCTATTTCCTTTTTCATTAGAAGATCGAGCTAAAAATTGGCTAAAAAATTTGATACCATCATCCATAAACTCTTGGGACCAACTACAAATAGAATTCTACAAAAAATACTTTCCCCACCACAAAACAATTGCACTTAAAAAGAGTATCCAAAACTTTTTTGAAAAAGAGGGAGAGTCATTCTATGAAACATGGGAGAGGTTCAAAGACACTCTAAACATGGTTCCAAACCATGGTTTTTCTATTCCTGAACAAGTGATAATTTTCTATGAAGGGTTGGGTCTGGGGAACAAACAATTCATTGACATGATGTGTAATGGAACCTTTAAAAACAAAGCCACAAATGATGCTTATGAGTATCTAGAAAGCCTTTCTGAACAAAACCAAACATGGGGAACTTCACCTTATTATGAAAAGCCACAAAGAACTACTAGAATTCATACACTTAGAGAAGAGGAAAGCCTTAGGGCTAAATTCGCAGCACTCTCTAGAAAGGTTGAAGAGATAGACCTTAGGAAAGTCCATGAAATCCAAACTGTTGACCCTGTTTGCACAATTTGTGACAAACATGACCATAAGACAGAGAACTGCCCAACCATTCCATCCATCAAGGATGTTCTCTTAGGAGGACCCCCAGCGGAAGTAAATTATTTGAACTTTCAAAAGCCTCAATACCAAAACACCTTCAACCCAAGGTATAACGACCACCCAGGCTTCCGCTGGAAAGATAACCAACAACCTAGCCAACCACAGGGACAAAATCCTTACCCCCATCAGAACTAACAAACCCATAACCAGTTCCAAACCCAAAATATCCAATACCAACAACCACCAGTCCATTTTCAACAAACCATCCCACCTCCAAAATATCCCCCTCGGATAAACCAACCTACTCAAGCACCCACCCAAACTGTTCCACAAAGCCTACTAGAACAACTGTGCAAACAAATGGAGATGATGAACTCAGAAGTCTCTTCCCTAAAACAAGAACTTCAAACCATAAAAACCAGAAAGGCACCCATGCCTACTCAGGCGGTGCCATCCTCAACTTCAAGGGGAGAGTCAAGTTGTGCTCAAACAACTCATGAACAACTAAAGGCAGTGACTGTTTTAAGAAGTGGGAAATCAATTGAGAAACCTGAACAACTAATTCAGAACCCACTTGAAGATTCAAACTTGGATGAAAATTCAAATGAACCACAAGATCAATCTGAGGAAACTGATAACATTGTCAAGGAAACAACTCTTCAACAAACAACCTCACAACCTGCACCATTTCCTCAATGCATGAGGGGGAAAACCAAGCCTGAACTAAGTGAATCATTGAGGGAAATCTTATCACAAGTCAAGTTGAACATTCCTCTTCTCAAAGCCATCCAAACTATACCAGCCTACTCAAAGTACCTTAAGGTCTTGTGCACTTTTAAAAGAAAATTTTCACATAAAAACCAAGTCCTTTTGGCCGCTAATGTGAGTACCACCATTCAAGGGACCATTACTCCTAAGTTGAAAGACCCAGGTTGCCCTTAGATTAATGTTGAACTAGGAGAAATCAATGTTGTCAAGGCCTTGTGTGACCTAGGTGCTAGTGTCAATCTCATCCCATATGCTGTGTACTGCCAGTTAGGCCTAGAAGAACTCCAAACCACATCTGTCACACTTCAACTTGCTGATCATAACATTAGGGTTCCAAAGGGGATTTTAAAGGACGTTCTGGTAAAGGTTGAAAAATTCATCTACCCTGCTGATTTCATTGTCCTTGACAAACATCCAAACTTAGGAAATAAGGAACAAACCCCAATAATCCTTGGTCGTCCTTTTCTTGCAACAATCAACTCTGTTATCCGAGTCCGAAATGGGAACATGACCATCACCTTTGGGAATATGAGTCTAGACTTGAACATATATAATGAAAGCTCGCAAATAGGGGATGATGAGGACATTCATGAAGTAAAAATGATAGGAATCATTGATAATGAATCCATGGAACATCAAGGAATATTTGATGAATGTTTAAGTCAGAATGAGATTGATTTAATTTGTTCATATGAAGGAAGTTTATCTCCTTGGCTTGAATCATTTTCAAACTGCTCTTATGATGAAGTCTTAGGTCCAACAATCAGTGAAACCTTTCAAGAAACCAATTTCATGGAGACCACTCCAACTTCCTTCCCTAAATCTGATCAAGACAATCTCGTAGCTAAAACTTCTACATGTGGGGAATCAATCCTATCTGAAACTATAAAAAAAGAAATTGAACTTGATCCAATGTCCCAATCTTCTGCTGAAATTCTGAACCAACCTGATCTTGAATTGAAGGAAATTCCCGCTACACTCATGTATGCTTTCCTAGGGGACAATCAAACACATCCTATTGTCATTTCTTCTTCTCTTGAAGACAATCATGAGAGGATGCTTCTAGACGTCCTTAGGAAACATAAGAAATCCATTGGTTGGACCCTTTCTGATATTCCTGGGATTAGCCCACTTGTTGGGACTTATAGGATTGTTCTGGAATCTGATTCAAAGCCATGTTGTCAACATCAACGGCGACTCAATCCTAATATCATGGAGGTAGTAAGGAAGGAACTTCTAAAATTGTTAAAATCTGGTATCATATATCCCACAACTGAGAGTGAGTGGGTGAGCCCAATCCAAGTGGTTCCAAAGAGGCTGGAATCACAGTGATAACCAATGAGGATGGAGAGATTCTTCCAACAAGGGTGAGTAGTGGATGTAGGGTCTGTATTGACTATAGGAAGCTAAACTCATTCACCAAGAAGGACCATTTCCCTTTACCATTCATTGACCAAGTCCTTGAGAGAGTGGCAGGTCATGCCTTCTACTGTTTCTTAGATGGGTACTCGGGGTACAATCAAATTGAGGTCTCCCTAGAGGATCAAGGGAAGAATACATTCACATGTCCATTCAGAACCTTTGATTTCAAACGCATGCCCTTCGGGTTATGCAATGCCCCTGAAACCTTCCAGCGGTGCATGATGGGAATCTTCTCAAACATGGTAGGGGATTTTTTAGAGGTCTTCATGGATGACTTCTCTATGTTTGGGGATACATTTGAGGGATTTCTGAGGAATGTAGAGAGAGTCTTGTCAAGATATGAAGAAAAGAATCTAGTCCTAAACTGGAAAAAATGCCATTTCATGGTTAAAGAGGGACTAGTTCTAGGCCATCTGGTCTCAGGTAGGGGGATTGAAGTTGATAAAGCAAAGGTTGACATCATTCGTCACCTTCCGTCACACAAAAATGTCAAGGAAGTGAGGTCTTTCTTAGGACATGCTAGTTTCTATAGAAGATTCATCAAGGACTTTAGTTCAATCTCCCGTCCCCTTTGTGCTCTGCTAGTAAAGGATGCTCCATTTTTTTGGACCGAAAGCTGTGAGGGTTCATTCTCAACCCTCAAATCCTCTCTCACCTTTCCTCCCATTATGAAATCTCCAAATTGGAACCTTCCTTTCGAACTTATGTGTGATGCCAGTGACTTTGCTGTAGGAGCTGTGTTAGGACAACGTTGTGATAAAAATCCTTATGTCATTGCTTATGCAAGCAAATCCTTAAATGATTCCCAAATCGACTACACCACCACTGAAAAGGAGTTACTTGCTATTGTGTTTTCCTTAGAGAAGTTTAGGTCCTACCTCTTAGGATCCCCCATCACTATGTTCACTGACCATTCTGCACTAAAATACATCTTCCAAAAACAAGATGCTAAGGCTAGACTGATTAGGTGGGTCCTTCTCTTACAATAATTTGACCTCACAATCAAGGATAAAAAGGGTGTTGAAAATGTTGTAGCTGATCACCTCTCTAGGATGGAATTCAAAGGCAACTCAAATCACCTTTCTGTGTAACACCCCAAGATTTCATAGTGTGTTATTTCTTCAAAATAATTCAATAACTTGCACTACACGCAACACTGAGTTCAATTGCACCATGACTTGCCAAAAAAAAAAGCCATTAAAAGAGGTCATGAATAGTATTAACTAAATTTTAAACTTTATATAATCCTTATAATTTTAGAATCCATATTATGAGTTTCTTAGTCATAATGCAAGAACAGATTCATTTTCAGTATTGCACTTTTATCAACTTTTGATAGTGAAACCTTTTTAAATACAATATTTTAAACTTTTTGACTAAATGGAGACATCAAAAAAATTTAAAATGAAACATCCCAAGCTTCCACGGTACGCTTTCCTTTGAATAAAACAGTAGCGTGTGTTGTACGCAACTTCGAGTTCTAACACACCGTAACCAATCAAACTAGCTGTTATGAATAGTAATACCTACTTTTTGAAATTATATATATTTTATATTTTAAAATGGACTTAATTTTTGGATTCGGAATATCAAATTTAGCCTAAGGTGAAATTTTGGTACTTTTCTGATAACTTTCATATTTTGATGAATAGTGAAAATTACTAAATTTTAATTAAAAACAACTTTTTTAATCAAAATAATTAATAGTGATAAATTATGAATTTGAGTGGTTTTAAAGTATATTTAGAATATAGTTTTACTATTTAATATAATTTTGGTCATTGGACATAAGTTTACAATTAAACCGAACATAAACAAGTGTCAATCTTTTGATAGTTATTATCTCTTAAAAACACGCTTTTTGTTTTGACAGCGGGAATTAATTTTAAATTAATTTCTGCCACTTCTGTGTTTTGAATTTAGGAAAATGGATTCCATATTTGGAATCAGGATGTTCAAATTGTGTAAATAGGTAACTTTTATTTTTACACATTTTGAATAATTACTGCGGTAAATATTTTATTTACCATGGTTAAAGGGTAAATCTGGTAAATAAGGGTTAAAAAAAATAATATTATAATAATACTAAATTACCCTAAAACGTGTCTTAACCCTATTGGTTGATACATGGTCGACCATGGGCATCTTTGGGTCAATTTTGGGACCCCATGGATCCACTTGTAAGTGATAATGACACTTTATTTTAATTAAGTCAAAATGAATACAAAAATGACACAAGCATATATCTTTTAGAACAACAATTTTTACATAGGTTTATACATGTTGGATTTTCGATTATAAATATTCATTAGAAAGATAAAAAGATTTCCTACATAATGATATTTTATTTATAATTTTTAGACATTATATAATTTATTTTATTTATGACACAATGATGATGCAGTAATTACTAAAATAGTGAAAAATAAAAATAATTGATCTTATAAATACCCAAATAATTATAATATGAAACTTTTAATGAATTAAACTAATTTTCTATGATAATATGATATATTAGGATTGATTTAATTGACTTTTTTCGAAGTAATCAATCTGTTAGGAGTTTCACAAAAATCAACTATTGAATAGTGTCAAAATTGACATAAAAGAGTTCTTAAAACAAATATTATATTATTAATTGATATTAAATTCCTAAAAATCTAAGGTTCGGCCAAGAGACTTATATTATGATAGGTTAATCATTAATGGACCACTTGGGGGTCGCTTGGATGTATATAGTAAGTTTATTAACCATATTATATAAAAATACAAAGAGACATTGTAAAAGTGAAACTAATTAACTTAGAGTTAATACTTAAAGATAAGGTTAATATAAGTACCCAAACCTGTCTAAATTCTATTGGATGAGTTCTTTTCGACCTATCCCCACCTCATCCTTTGAATAGTCAACTTTGGAGCCTTTGTAAACCGAATATGAATTTATTATAAATTAATATTTCTAACTTTTCCAAAGGTGCCCCTCACCCCTCTTATAAAAGGGCACTCCTCCTTCTCATTTCTTCACACCTTCAAAGCCTTTTGGTTCGGCCAAACTCTGCCCAAATACTCTCCCAACATCCCTCAATACAACCTAGAGGCCTTAGTTTGATCAGAAAGCCAACCTAAGGAGCCCTTTTGATCAAATCAAAAGGAAGAACCCGAAGAAGAGGTAATGATTTCACCACCCTTTTCTAAGTTCATTTCTTCTTCCACTTCTTCTTCCTTTGTTCTTACCATTCTGAAATAATAACTCCAATATCTCACATATACTGTGATGTTATTATAAATATGGTACAATCATATTCAGTATTCTATCCACCCTTTGAATAACATGTCACCATACGTGCGTACGTACGGCTTACCGTCTCCACGTCGTGGTGTAATTGTTATTCAATATAATATTATTTGGATGGGTATAATAATGATGTGTAACTCATGTAAATAATAAATATAACATGTTAATGATTCTGTATATATGATATACCATCCATTTATATATTATTTTAATATCAAAAGAATGATATTGTCGCTCGTGCGTACGTACGGACTACCGTCTCCACGAACGCGATGAGATTCATTCTCCATCGTAACCATTAAAGCGTAATTATCATTTTATGATTTAAAAATGATGTTTAAGGACTTGATATCATTCTGGATATGAATAATATACAACCTATCCTTTACAAACATGTCTTACGTAACAAAACATATAAAAGAAAATGAGTAAGTTAACTCCCGAAACGACGATAATTCTAAGATATTATTAACAAATCAATGTTAAAAGATCATATATGATATCATATTAATATATATGATTCTTGTATAATTTAATAACAACTATTTCACCATTATACAGGAGGTTAACCTACCCCAACCAAGGAAAAAGTACAAGGTAAGGGTTATTTCACAATCTCTTCTTTATCCGAGGTTGTTTATACGTAATAATCTACTGGGATCTCGTTATCATCCACATCCATGTTTCTTCGAAATGTATTTCAAAACATTTTTACTATTTACAAGAATATGGGTTAAAGTCATTTATACCCTTGTTTGACTTTTTATAAGAGGTTTATAAAGGAATCTTTCCGTCGTTTTCAAAACAAGGTCCTTTTTAACCTTTTCGACAGAATTGAGGTAAGAATGTTTTTTTAACTTATACGGAGGGTGCGGTTATTTTACGCCGTTATAAAATCTTCAAAGATTTCCTTACAAGATTATAAGAATATTTTCAAAGAAAATGTTTTATTTTATATGGATCTTAAATGATTTCAAAATAAAAGGAGATATTTCTTTAAAAAGAATTTTGATTTCATCTATGTCAACATCCTTTGATGGATTTTAAGATTATTTGAAGTTGATTTATTATGATACAAAACTTCTATATTGTATTGAAGGTTTTGTGATATGTTTGACTGTGGATGTGCTATTTTTATACCATTCATAGTTTATTGTGAAAGTATTGACATTTCGTATGCTAGTTTTAATACGAATGTTTATGTTATGTTTAAACCTTTTCATATGGGAATGCATTGGACTTAATAAGTGACGGGTGGAGCCCGCTATAGCTCCTCGATGCATCGGTAGGTCTCATGAGACAAACTAGTGTCTTGGCACAAGGCCTTGACAAAATCTTATTTGTAGTCTTGGCACGAGGCCTTGGCTATGTGGTTATGATAGTCTGGCATTATGCATTCCAACATTATGAAAGTGGTTATTGATTTTTGCATGTGATTATTCGATTAGTAGAATATCCATGTGAACAAGTAAATGGCATTATTTCATTTTACTTTTTCCATACTATGTTGAAGTTCAATTTTAAAAGGCTTTTGTTTTAGTAATTCATTGCCTTAAATGTTTATGCTTATTTTGAATGTTCCGCTATATTGTTATCCTTACTGGGCATTTGAGCTCACCCCTTTTCTATGTTTTATTTTTCCCAGGTAGTGAAGAAGTAAATTATGATTGACTTGCAGGGATATTACGAGGGGTTTATAGTGTGGATTATGGAGACAATTTGTTGTTGTAGTAGTTTTTCGTTTAATGATGTAATGTAAAACTTATGAATATATCTAGTGTTTCCAAGGCTACTAAACCAATCGGTCTTTCGGGATTTGATCCTTCTTGTGATCATGCCAATGTTATGTAATTAATGCACCGACTCTGGGTAGCTGGGGTCGGGGCGTTACAGTTGGTATCAGAGGAAGTTTAGTACAAACCTTGGAAGCTAGATTTAGATAAACTCTGATTAGAGCACGTATACCTAAGATGAACTTTGAGGATTTGTATAGAAGAACTTCCTAGAATTTTGGTATTGTAGAGATTTTGTGAGTTTTCCGAGCAATACATCCCTGTCTGGATACGAGCAGGTAGAGGCGGCTCTGGCACAGATGTACCTAGGGGTAAAACCCGAAAACACCGCTTTGAGCTAGACTCGAACGGGAACTGGTGCACGACAACGGGCCTTGCTGCACTCTTGGTTACGACACTCCCGGGGGATATGCTTAGGATAACTCTCATTTTCTTTACAAATCATTATGAAGGGTTTATGAGTATATACTTCCTCAAAGAAAACATTTTTATGATTATGGATTATATCCATAAATAGTTCAATTTATGTTAAGTGTTTTATAAGTATGGGATTATGTGTTTTGATTCATAAATTGATCTAGTTTATGCCATGGTATAGAAATGGTGCCCAGTAGAAGGAATGAGAACTCCAGAAATGCACATGATCCAAAGATAAGGAAGGATCATATCTTTCATGGTCTGAAGCTAGAATTTATAAGAGAAATAGTCTCCCATGTACTATCATCATATGAAGAAATAATATCATGTGTTGATAAGATAAGTAAAGAGTTTACTGAGTCCTATGGCTTTGAAGGGAAGCAAGAGAAGAAAAGGATGGAAGAGAGAAAGATGGATAAAGGGAAGAGGGAAAAGAAGAATTTTCCCATATGTGGTAACTGTGGAAAGAAACACCCTGGAACTTGCCTGAAAGGAATGGGAGTTTGTTATAAGTGTGGGGGAAAAGGGCACAAAGTACGTGACTGCAAGGGTGAGAAAATGGTTTCAAATGTACAATGCTTCATTTGCAAGGAGTTTGGACACTACACGAACCTATGCCCCAGTCATCAGACTATGCCGCAAATGATGCTATTGGATAATAATCAAGTTATGATACTACCACAGATGAAGAGGAATGATTAGAGTTCTTATGTTGATTATGTCAATCGAGTGTTGTATCAACAATGTACTTGTTATAATAATTATGGAGTATATAAGGATTGTACTGCAGTACTATTTCATTAAGGACTTGAGATTGTGTGGAACAAAGAAAAGTGACTCAATAGAAGGTTAAATTTTTGGAAAATATATGGTTTAGAGAATGATAAATCATAATATAGTTCTGATACTGAGGTTGTGATTTTGGAATAATATGTGATTGTTTTGGATAAATTATATTGGATATTCTTGACTACCTTGTAACTGATTAATGATTTGTATATTCCATCATTGTTGGGGTTTAAAACATTTTTGGATTAATGAAGTATATCCATCATTCTATATGGAATAAAGGAGCATGAATGTAATCAATAAGGAATATGGTAATGCATGATGAAGGTATTCATATACTATTACGGGGTAAAAAGGATCAATATTATGTTTACCTTCCTTATAAATGTTAGACTGTGAGTTTGGACAGAATTATTTTGGATAGTTCTAGTTTGGATTATTTTGGATTGCCATGAAAGGACAACCCGGAGGTCGGCCGACAACCCGTCGCGTCCGGCAAGGCTGCGAGACTTGAACCCGCAACAGAAGGGCGACAAGGGTGTATCACCTACCACTGGCCCACGAGATGTCCTAGATTAAATAATGTAGTTTTTATTAAAAGATCTTGTAGATGAATTATAAATTCGTTTATTTTAGAACCCTATACGAATAGTGTAAATAGAATTTTTTTTACATTCTATTATCTTTTAGAGTGAAAGATGAGTTTGTGGTAGAAATTTATTAATGGATAAAACTCTAATTATAAAGTAAGTATATCTCCTTATGATCTTAGCCAATCTCATAAATAAATTCATCAATATTAAGAAAAGAAACTTAGAACAAAAATGTTGTCCTAGATGGTACCTTAAATCATCACTAATTTATGGCTTTGGGATTGTTGGCCTTTTCATAGCCATGTTCTCTACCACTCTCCATCAGATAATTGATGGTTAGATTTCTCTTCCATATCCATATTTTCCTACATGGAACCCTAGTATGTGTTATTTTCGGTAATCTTCATACTTTCCACTCTTTATTTTAAATAGAGGCCTCATTAATTCATTTTTCGATGTGGGATTTCAACTAAGATATTTTGAAACGTCAAAAATGTGTTATCCTAATACCCTATGTTTTGTTGAACCGATGGTATTTCAAATCATCATAGATTGATGAATTTAAGGACCTCAATTATACACTTGTTTGTGATTGATGACCTCAATCACTACCTATAAATATTTACGTTTTTCCTCCGATTATATGTCTCTAATTTCCACCAATGTTCTCTTAATCGAGATCATAATTTGGTGGTGACCCTTTGATTTCTCTTTTCCTCATATTAATACTAAATTTTAGTAACCCAATTTCCGATGTGGGGTTTCCCACAAATATATTTTCTACTTTCAACCTTTTATTTTTGAAGAACAATTTCAAATTGCGAGGACGCAATTTATTGAAGGAGGGGAGAATGTAACACCCCAAGATTTCATAGTGTGTTATTTCTTCAAAATAATTCAATAACTTGCACTACACGCAACACTGAGTTCAATTGCACCATGACTTGCCAAAAAAAAAATCCATTAAAAGAGGTCATGAATAGTATTAACTAAATTTTAAACTTTATATAATCCTTATAATTTTAGAATCCATATTATGAGTTTCTTAGTCATAATGCAAGAACAGATTCATTTTCAGTATTGCACTTTTATCAACTTTTGATAGTGAAACCTTTTTAAATACAATATTTTAAACTTTTTGACTAAATGGAGACATCAAAAAAATTTAAAATGAAACATCCCAAGCTTCCACGGTACGCTTTCCTTTGAATAAAACAGTAACGTGTGTTGTACGCAACTTCGAGTTCTAACACACCGTAACCAATCAAACTAGCTGTTATAAATAGTAATACCTACTTTTTGAAATTATATATATTTTATATTTTAAAATGGACTTAATTTTTGGATTCGGAATATCAAATTTAGCCTAAGGTGAAATTTTGGTACTTTTCTGATAACTTTCATATTTTGATGAATAGTGAAAATTACTAAATTTTAATTAAAAACAACTTTTTTAATCAAAATAATTAATAGTGATAAATTATGAATTTGAGTGGTTTTAAAGTATATTTAGAATATAGTTTTACTATTTAATATAATGTTGGTCATTGGACATAATTTTACAATTAAACCGAACATAAACAAGTGTCAATCTTTTGATAGTTATTATCTCTTAAAAACACGCTTTTTGTTTTGACAGCGGGAATTAATTTTAAATTAATTTCTGCCACTTCTGTGTTTTGAATTTAGGAAAATGGATTCCATATTTGGAATCAGGATGTTCAAATTGTGTAAATAGGTAACTTTTATTTTTACACATTTTGAATAATTACTGCGGTAAATATTTTATTTACCATGGTTAAAGGGTAAATCCGGTAAATAAGGGTTAAAATAAATAATATTATAATAATACTAAATTACCCTAAAACGTGTCTTAACCCTATTGGTTGATACATGGTCGACCATGGGCATCTTTGGGTCTATTTTGGGACCCCATGGATCCACTTGTAAGTGATAATGACACTTTATTTTAATTAAGTCAAAATGAATACAAAAATGACACAAGCATATATCTTTTAGAACAACAATTTTTACATAGGGTTATACATGTTGGATTTTCGATTATAAATATTCATTAGAAAGATAAAAAGATTTCCTACATAATGATATTTTATTTATAATTTTTAGACATTATATAATTTATTTTATTTATGACACAATGATGATGCAGTAATTACTAAAATAGTGAAAAATAAAAATAATTGATCTTATAAATACCCAAATAATTATAATATGAAACTTTTAATGAATTAAACTAATTTTCTATGATAATATGATATATTAGGATTGATTTAATTGACTTTTTTCGAAGTAATCAATCTGTTAGGAGTTTCACAAAAATCAACTATTGAATAGTGTCAAAATTGACATAAAAGAGTTCTTAAAACAAATATTATATTATTAATTGATATTAAATTCCTAAAAATCTAAGGTTCGGCCAAGAGACTTATATTATGATAGGTTAATCATTAATGGACCACTTGGGGGTCGCTTGGATGTATATAGTAAGTTTATTAACCATATTATATAAAAATACAAAGAGACATTGTAAAAGTGAAACTAATTAACTTAGAGTTAATACTTAAAGATAAGGTTAATATAAGTACCCAAACCTGTCTAAATTCTATTGGATGAGTTATTTTCGACCTATACCCACCTCATCCTTTGAATAGTCAACTTTGGAGCCTTTGTAAACCGAATATGAATTTATTATAAATTAATATTTCTAACTTTTCCAAAGGTGCCCCTCACCCCTCTTATAAAAGGGCACTCCTCCTTCTCATTTCTTCACACCTTCAAAGCCTTTTGGTTCGGCCAAACTCTGCCCAAATACTCTCCCAACATCCCTCAATACAACCTAGAGGCCTTAGTTTGATCAGAAAGCCAACCTAAGGAGCCCTTTTGATCAAATCAAAAGGAAGAACCCGAAGAAGAGGTAATGATTTCACCACCCTTTTCTAAGTTCATTTCTTCTTCCACTTCTTCTTCCTTTGTTCTTACCATTATGAAATAATAACTCCAGTATCTCACATATACTGTGATGTTATTATAAATATGGTACAATCATATTCAGTATTCTATCCACCCTTTGAATAACATGTCACCATACGTGCGTACGTACGGCTTACCGTCTCCACGTCGTGGTGTAATTGTTATTCAATATAATATTATTTGGATGGGTATAATAATGATGTGTAACTCATGTAAATAATAAATATAACATGTTAATGATTCTGTATATATGATATACCATCCATTTATATATTATTTTAATATCAAAAGAATGATATTGTCGCTCGTGCGTACGTACGGACTACCGTCTCCACGAACGCGATGAGATTCATTCTCCATCGTAACCATTAAAGCGTAATTATCATTTTATGATTTAAAAATGATGTTTAAGGACTTGATATCATTCTGGATATGAATAATATACAACCTATCCTTTACAAACATGTCTTACGTAACAAAACATATAAAAGAAAATGAGTAAGTTAACTCCCGAAACGACGATAATTCTAAGATATTATTAACAAATCAATGTTAAAAGATCATATATGATATCATATTAATATATATGATTCTTGTATAATTTAATAACAACTATTTCACCATTATACAGGAGGTTAACCTACCCCAACCAAGGAAAAAGTACAAGGTAAGGGTTATTTCACAATCTCTTCTTTATCCGAGGTTGTTTATACGTAATAATCTACTGGGATCTCGTTATCATCCACATCCATGTTTCTTCGAAATGTATTTCAAAACATTTTTACTATTTACAAGAATATGGGTTAAAGTCATTTATACCCTTGTTTGACTTTTTATAAGAGGTTTATAAAGGAATCTTTCCGTCGTTTTCAAAACAAGGTCCTTTTTAACCTTTTCGACAGAATTGAGGTAAGAATGTTTTTTTAACTTATACGGCGGGTGCGGTTATTTTACGCCGTTATAAAATCTTCAAATATTTCCTTACAAGCTTATAAGAATATTTTCAAAGAAAATGTTTTATTTTATATGGATCTTAAATGATTTCAAAATAAAAGGAGATATTTCTTTAAAAAGAATTTTGATTTCATCTATGTCAACATCCTTTGATGGATTTTAAGATTATTTGAAGTTGATTTATTATGATACAAAACTTCTATATTGTATTGAAGGTTTTGTGATATGTTTGACTGTGGATGTGCTATTTTTATACCATTCATAGTTTATTGTGAAAGTATTGACATTTCGTATGCTAGTTTTAATACGAATGTTTATGTTATGTTTAAACCTTTTCATATGGGAATGCATTGGACTTAATAAGTGACGGGTGGAGCCCGCTATAGCTCCTCGATGCATCGGTAGGTCTCATGAGACAAACTAGTGTCTTGGCACAAGGCCTTGACAAAATCTTATTTGTAGTCTTGGCACGAGGCCTTGGCTATGTGGTTATGATAGTCTGGCATTATGCATTCCAACATTATGAAAGTGGTTATTGATTTTTGCATGTGATTATTCGATTAGTAGAATATCCATGTGAACAAGTAAATGGCATTATTTCATTTTACTTTTGCCATACTATGTTGAAGTTCAATTTTAAAAGGCTTTTGTTTTAGTAATTCATTGCCTTAAATGTTTATGCTTATTTTGAATGTTCCGCTATATTGTTATCCTTACTGGGCATTTGAGCTCACCCCTTTTCTATGTTTTATTTTTCCCAGGTAGTGAAGAAGTAAATTATGATTGACTTGCAGGGATATTACGAGGGGTTTATAGTGTGGATTATGGAGACAATTTGTTGTTGTAGTAGTTTTTCGTTTAATGATGTAATGTAAAACTTATGAATATATCTAGTGTTTCCAAGGCTACTAAACCAATCGGTCTTTCGGGATTTGATCCTTCTTGTGATCATGCCAATGTTATGTAATTAATGCACCGACTCTGGGTAGCTGGGGTCGGGGCGTTACATTCTGTGTCTGATTCGTTTCCTAATGAACACCTATACTCTGTGAGTGACTGCCCTTGGTATGCTGATATAGAAAAATTCTTAGTGACAGGAGTCATTCCAAAATTCTTAGGGACTCAAGATCGAAGGAAATTCCTTTCTGATGTTAGACACTATGTGTTTGATGATCCATACCTCTATAAGTTCTGACCTGACCAAGTCATTAGGAGGTGTGTTCCAGAATCTGAACAAGAGTCCATCCTTAAATTCTGTCACAGTGAGGCATGTGGAGGTCACTTTTCCTATAAGAAAACATCTGCTAAGATTCTTCAATGTGGTCTTTTCTGGCCCACCCTCTCAAGGGACTCCTACACATTTTGTCAAAGCTGTTATAGGTGTCAACAAGTAGGGTCCATCACAAAAAGGAATCAAATTCCACTCACTCCCATCTTAGTGGTTGAAATATTTGACTGTTGGGGAATTGACTTCATGGGTCCCTTCCCAAACTCTCGGGGATACCTCTACATACTCTTAGCTATTGATTATGTCTCAAAATGGGTTGAGTCCATTCCCACTAAGTCCAATGATCATCAAGTTGTGATTTGATTTCTGAAAGAGAACGTATTTTCTCGATTTGGAATTCCTAGGGCTATAATCAGTGATCGAGGAACCCATTTCTGCAACCGCCCATTCTCTTCACTCATGTCTAAGTATGGTATTTCTCATAAAGTGTCCACTGCATACCATCCTCAAACCAATGGTCAAGCTGAGTTAGCGGATAGGGAGATTAAGCAAATTCTTGAAAAAACTGTCAACCCCTCTAGGAAAGATTGGTCTGAGAAACTCTTAGATGCTCTTTGGGCCTATAGAACCGCATATAAAACCATTTTAGGAATGTACCCATATAGGTTGGTTTATGGTAAAGCATGCCATTTGCCAATGGAAATTGAGCATAAGGCCTTTTGGTCAATTAAGAAAATGGATTATGACCTCTCATTGGCCGGAACAAAAAGGAAATTAGATCTCAATGAACTAGAGGAATTAAGGATGGAGGCTTATGAAAATTTAAGGATCAATAAAGCTAGAGTTCAAGCCAACCAATCTCGGAATATCAAGGTCAAACAATTTGAATCGGGAAAACTTGTGCTCTTGTATAGTTAAAAACTTCATTTACACCTGGGAAAGTTAAGGTCTAGATGGTCAGGTCCTTTCATAGTGCATCAGGTATACCCCCATGGGGCAGTAGAGATTCAAGATCCCACAAGTGGTCACATTTTCAGGGTCAATGGTCAAAGGTTAAAAACATTCATTGAATCATTCAATAAACAGGAAATAGATGTTGAGTTAATTTATCCAATCTATGAACCAGGAAAAAATTGAAAAATTTGGGATCTATGTCGGGCTAAAGACGTTAATCAAAGCGCTGCATGGGAGGCAACCCATGGTTTTTATGTTTCTAATCTTTATG
Source organism: Viscum album (assembly GCA_963277665.1). Classification (NCBI taxonomy): domain Eukaryota; kingdom Viridiplantae; phylum Streptophyta; class Magnoliopsida; order Santalales; family Viscaceae; genus Viscum; species Viscum album. Next base: position 327,012,347 of record OY728144.1, on the reverse strand, counting down.
AATCATCTTTATTTTTCAAATAATATTACTTAATCATTTTTATATTTAAAAATAAAAAATAGACTTTTGACCTGTTCTTCTATTATGAGTATGGATGGGTACGAAAGAGGAGCACCATATTCATCCGTGTCACGTGGTGTGATCCTTGAGTAATACCTTACCTAGAAATTTAAAAAGAAGACAATGTATCATCAGTTTATTTTGTTTTATTTTTATTATTTTATATGTTAAGATAAAAATAATAAAAATAATAATAAAAATAATTAAAAAAGGGGACACGCCATAGGCCGTGGGGCAAACCCCGTCACAACCGGCGAAGCTGCAGGGACTCGAACCCGGGACCGAAGAGAGACAGGGGCGCGCGCTTACCACTGACCTACGGCTTCTTGTGCTTCCTTATTCTATAATTTTTTTATATATACTTATATTTTACTTCCTTTATTATATATATATATATATTTTGTTTGTTTTGTTTGTTTTGTTTTTCCTTTTTTCACTAGGGAACTTTGCAAGCGACATGGACATCAAAGGACTAAATTCGAGCGGCAAGAACTTTAAACTTCAACCACCAGGTGACTTAATTCCATGATACTCATATTTCAATTTCCTTATTGAACTCTCCTTTTTATTCCTCTACCCATTCTAAATTTTATTTTTTACGAAACTAGGGATAGTTTCATTCTAAGTTGGGGGGTGTGGAAACAAAATGTTTGTTTAAAAAAAACAATGATAAAAAAGAAGTAAAATTCCTTTATCATTCATATAATAACATCTTTGCTCACATTAAAACTACATATCAAATAACTTTTATTTCCTTGACTCTTAATTTAATTCATGATTAATTTTAAAAGCATTGATTTTGGAAGTTTGGTTGTCCAATGAAAATTTTCATCATTTTTATTTTCATCCATTAAATCAAAATGCCACAATGCACGTCCTCTAGACTGTGGGGGTACTAATTTGAATTTTTGGGGTCCCATAATAAATAGCATAGGCTGGTTTGATTTTTATGAATAATATGAGTATTCAAAAAAAATTAAAAAAAAATTATTAAAAAAAAATCTGCGTGTAGAGCAATGGATTGATAAAATGCGAGGCTTTCGGCACTTGGGGATCGTGACTCCAGAGTTGTCTAGCCCTGAGTTTTTCAATATATCTCTATTTATGGTAATATGACTTTGTTTTTGATTAAGTTAACTCGAGACGATGCCCGAGTATGTGGGCTTCACTTGGTGCCCTAAGGCCTTTGAGTCTGGGAGTCATCGGCAAAGTCTTGCTACATGGGTTAATTTGATTAACTGCAATCTCAATTACTATGGAAATATTGCAAAAAAAATCCAAAAAAAATGAATGAAGAATACTCATATTAGGATTAAATGTGATTCCACCTAGCCCTTCCAGGATTTTCCCCTTGAATGAAAATGAACCCCCATATCTATTGTGATTCACAACAAATCATTACACCTAATTGAGTTGGATGAAGTATGATGATGGATTTCATCAAAGAAATGGGATTGGTATTGAGATCTTCTTTTAAATTCATCTTGTTTTAAATTATATTGATAGGTTATAAAAATATATTTGTGTGCAGTTTACATTGTGAGCACTGTTTGTTATAATGTGTTTGAAGAAAGGAATTCAAATAAAATCATTGAATTATTTTCTCGGGACTAGAAAATTTCAAGTTGGGGGGGTGTGATTATCCAATAAAAACATATATTTTAATTACATTTTAATGATATTAAATGTTAATTTTTGATCTTATGGGCCTGAGTTAGTGCATTTTCATTATGAACATCCATTCTCATCGTTTGTGCACTTCATGCCTAATATACACCAATTTAGGCCCAATGAGTCATCTGATTATAAGGAATGTAATTATAAATATTTTAATTTTATATTTTGGGAACAGTATATAAACTTAAATGTGAACATTTTTCATTGAGGGATCAATGGAGAATTAATGGAAGAAGATGGGGATATTTTGCGATGAAAGGAAGCAATTCTAGAGAAGGTAGATTGGACAACAGACCACTGCTGAGACTCTAGGGCCCAACATACAGGTCCAATTAATCCCATATTTCTTGGGATAATATAAGACATGTATAGGAACAAATAACTCCTCAGGAGATAATACTAATTCTGCCTCTATGGTGGTCATTAAGGCGGCCCAATTTAGAAATACAATTCTGGGCCAGATTCTGCGGCCCAGAAAAACAGTCCCCTAATTTAATCATATCTCTGAATAAACAACTCCAAATGAGCCCAAAGTTTACAGTAGGTTAGAAGATATCCGGAGATACATTTTATTATTCTATGGAACACTCTGATTCGGCCATCTAGAAGGTCTTATAGACGTGTCTGTTCGGTAAAGGAAAGCTGGCTGCCACCTCGGGTCAAGGGTGGAAAAATCAACTCTCCCTTACTTTCCACCCACCTATGGCCTACCAAAATTAATTGAGGAGACTTGAAATGTTGGAGGCCCGACCCAAGGGCTAAAAAATTCCTATTTAAGGCAGTGTTGTTGGAGGATTGAAAAATCTTTGTGCGTCCTTTCATTGTAATGTTATGCTGCGGTTTTGTTGTCTCAAATTTATCTTCCACGTGTAAGTTGTTTTAAATCATCCTTGTTTCTTAATAAAAGTTCATCTTCTCTTATTATTCTGTTATTATTATTATCACTTTGATACCGTTGGTTCAAGGTGTGAACTTTTTCATACCAAACCTTGTGAGATTATCACACAACGGTGGAGTGTTTGTTATTTTATTGCGTTTTTTTTTACTTTTCCATTTCCTCCCTTATGAGTCTACTTTCCGCTTCCATTGAAACCATGGGATCAATGCAGGGATAACCCACTTATGGGTTGCTCCAAGGGAGTATAAAGGGGCTGTATTGGATGTTATTTATCACCTCATTAATGTATAATCACTTCTTTAATTGATATTTTTATTTGATGGTTTTTAAACTCCATCGTCCTTGTTGAATTTAAGGCCACACACTTCAAGTGCTAATACGAACCTTTACCTTGAAGTGATCAAAACCTTGATCCTTATAGTGTATATGTGATTAGTATTAAAGGGTTTATAAATTAAACCAGTAATTGATGATGTTGTTTTATCTCCTTAAATGAACCCATCTCAAATTTAAGAAATTGAAATAATTAAAAAGAAAATACGTCCAATCCACCCCGAGCGATAACCTAGGATCAACTCATTATTTTAATTTGAATTCACTTAAGTCTCTTAGATTTCAATTAAACCCATATAAAATCAACCCAAGTTTGCCACTTCATAGCCAAAAACAGTCCATAGAATGTAAGTGCCTATAGGTTTCTTCTTATGTCTCTGAGGATTCGATAACCCAAGCTAAACTACAAGGACCGTCTTACCTTCTTCTCTTGGGTAAATTTGAGCGAGAATCAAATTTTGGCGCCGTTGCTGGGGACCCAAGTAATTCATCTAAACACACATTATATTCTCCCTCATCTCTTCTTTTCTCATCCAAATTCTCTTATCTTGTCCCTTTCTCGTTTTTTTTTCTTTTGGCGCATGTCCGCCTACACCTGCGATCAATCAAACTGTCTAGTTAGGGTGGATAGTCCTGGGGTTTGGGAGTCAAGTACACCAAGGGAACTCATTCCATTAGATCCTAATCTTCCTAATACTCTAGAGTCCAAAATTGATCCAATTTAAATGGAAGGTCTTCAAAGAAACCAACTCATAAACCCAGGTGGGAATCAAAATGGAAACCCAAATGAGGCAGCCCCAAACTTGGGGAATGAAATTGATCAAACCATGAATGACTACCTCACACCTTCCTGGAACAATTCCCCCTCATGCATTAGACACAATTCCCTAGGATATTCCAACTACATATTTAAACCCCATGTCCTAAACCACCTTCCCACATTCCATGGAATGGAGTCCGAGATTCCCTACCTGCACATTAAGGAGTTCAATGACATTGTAGAAACCATGTGTCTACCACATCAACTAGAATCTGCTAAGATGAGGCTATTTCCTTTTTCTTTAGAGGATTGAGCTTAAAATTGGCTAAAAAATTTGATACCATCATCCATAAACTCTTGGGACCAACTACAAATAGAATTCTACAAAAAATACTTTCCCCACCACAAAACAATTGCACTTAAAAAGAGTATCCAAAACTTTTTTGAAAAAGAGGGAGAGTCATTCTATGAAACATGGGAGAGGTTCAAAGACACTCTAAACATAGTTCCACACCATGGTTTTTCTATTCCTGAACAAGTGATAATTTTCTATGAAGGGTTGGGTCCGGGGAACAAACAATTCATTGACATGATGTGTAATGGAACCTTTAAAAACAAAGCCACAAATGATGCTTACGAGTATCTAGAAAGCCTTTCTGAACAAAACCAAACATGGGGAACTTCACCTTATTATGAAAAGCCACAAAGAACTACTGGAATTCATACACATAGAGAAGAGGAAAGCCTTAGGGCTAAACTCGCAACACTCTCTAGAAAGGTTGAAGAGATAGACCTTAGGAAAGTCCATGAAATCCAAACTGTTGACCCTGTTTGCACAATTTGTGACAAACATGACCATAAGACAGAAAACTGCCCAACCATTCCATCCATCAAGGATGTTCTCTTAGGAGGACCCCCAGTGGAAGTAAATTATTTGAACTTTCAAAAGCCTCAATACCAAAACACCTTCAACCCAAGGTATAACGACTACCCAGGCTTCCGCTGGAAAGATAACCAACAACCTAGCCAACCCCAGGGACAAAATCCTTACCCCCATCAGAACTAACAAACCCATAACCAGTTCCAAACCCAAAATATCCAATACCAACAGCCACCAGTCCATTTTCAACAAACCATCCCACCTCCAAAATATCCCCCTCGGATAAACCAACCTACTCAAGCACCCACCCAAACTGTTCCACAAAGCCTACTAGAACAACTGTGCAAACAAATGGAGAGGATGAACTCAGAAGTCTCTTCCCTAAAAAAAGAACTTCAAACCATAAAAACCAGAAAGGCACCCATGCCTACTGAGGCGGTGCCATCCTCAACTTCAAGGGGAGAGTCAAGTTGTGCTCAAACAACTCATGAACAACTAAAGGCTGTGACTGTTTTAAGAAGTGGGAAATCAATTGAGAAACCTGAACAACTAATTCAGAACCCACTTGAAGATTCAAACTTGGATGAAAATGCAAATGAACCACAAGATCAAACAGATGAAACTGATAACATTGTCAAGGAAACAACTCTTCAACAAACAACCTCACAACCTGCACCATTTCCTCAATGCATGAGGGGGAAAACCAAGCCTGAACTGAGTGAATCATTGAGTGAAATCTTATCACAAGTCAAGTTGAACATTCCTCTTCTAAAAGCCATCCAAACTATACCAGCCTACTCAAAGTACCTTAAGGACTTGTGCAATTTTAAAAGAAAATTTTCACATAAAAACCATGTCCTTTTGGCCGCTAATGTGAGTACCACCATTCAAGGGACCATTACTCCTAAGTTGAAAGACCCAGGTTGCCCTTACATTAATGTTGAACTAGGAGAAACCAAAGTTATCAAGGCCTTGTGTGACCTAGGTGCTAGTGTCAATCTCATCCCATATGCTGTGTACTGCCAGTTAGGCCTAGAAGAACTCCAACCCACATCTGTCACACTTCAACTTGCTGATCATAACATTAGGGTTCCAAAGGGGATTTTAAAGGAAGTTCTGGTAAAGGTTGAAAACTTCATCTACCCTGCTGATTTCATTGTCCTTGACAACCATCCAAACTTAGGAAATAAGGAACAAACCCCAATCATCCTTGGTCGTCCTTTTCTTGCAACAATCAACTCTGTTATCCGAGTCCGAAATGGGAACATGACCATCACCTTTGGGAATATGAGTCTAGACTTGAACATCTATAATGAAAGCTCGCAAATAGGGGATGATGAGGACATTCATGAAGTAAAAATGATAGGAATCATTGATAATGAATCCATGGAACATCAAGGAATATTTGATGAATGTTTAAGTCAGAATGAGATTGATTTAATTTGTTCATATGAAGGAAGTTTATCTCCTTGGCTTGAATCATTTTCAAATTGCTCTTATGATGAAGTCTTAGGTCCAACAATCAGTGAAACCTTTCAAGAAACCACTTTCATGGAGACCACTCCAACTTCCTTCCCTAAATCTGATCAAGACAATCTCGTAGCTAAAACTTCTACATTTGGGGAATCAATCCTATCTGAAACTCTAAAAAAAGAAATTGAACTTGATCCAATGTCCCAATCTTCTACTGAAATTCTGAACCAACCTGATCTTGAATTGAATGAAATTCCCGCTACACTTAAGTATGCTTTCCTAGGGGACAATCAAACACATCCTATTGTCATTTCTTCTTCTCTTGAAGACAATCATGAGAGGATGCTTATAGACGTCCTTAGGAAACATAAGAAATCCATTGGCTGGACCCTTTTTGATATTCCTGGGATTAGCCCACTTGTTGGGACTCATAGGATTATTCTGGATTCTGATTCAAAGCCATGCCGTCAACATCAACGACGACTCAATCCTAATATCATGGAGGTAGTAAGGAAGGAACTTCTAAAATTGTTAAAAGCTGGTATCATATATCCCACAACTGAGAGTGAGTGGGTGGGCCTAATCCAAGTGGTTCCAAAAAAGGCTGGAATCACAGTGATAACCAATGAGGACGGAGAGATTCTTCCAACAAGGGTGAGTAGTGGATGTAGGGTCTGTATTGACTATAGGAAGCTAAACTCATTCACCAAGAAGGACCATTTCCCTTTACCATTCATTGACCAAGTCCTTGAGAGAGTGGCGGGTCATGCCTTCTACTGTTTCTTAGATGGGTACTCGGGGTACAATAAAATTGAGGTCTCCCTAGAGGATCAAGGGAAGAATACATTCACATGTCCATTCAGAACCTTTGATTTCAAACGCATGCCCTTAGGGTTATGCAATGCCCCTGAAACCTTGCAGCGGTGCATGATGGGAATCTTCTCAAACATGGTAGGGGATTTTCTAGAGGTCTTCATGGATGACTTCTCTGTGTTTGGGGATACATTTGAGGGATGTCTGAGGAATGTAGAGAGAGTCTTGTCAAGATACGAAGAAAAGAATCTAGTCCTAAACTAGAAAAAATGTCATTTCATGGTTAAAGAGGGACTATTTCTAGGCCATCTGGCCTCAGGTAGGGGGATTGAAGTTGATAAAGCAAAGGTTGACATCATTCGTCACCTTCCATCACCCAAAACTGTCAAGGAAGTGAGGTCTTTCTTAGGACATGCTGGTTTCTATAGAAGATTCATCAAGGACTTTAGTTCAATCTCCCGTCCCCTTTGTGCTCTGCTAGTAAAGGATGCTCCATTTGTTTGGACCGAAAGCTGCGAGGGTTCATTCTCAACCCTCAAATCCTCTCTCACCTTTCCACCCATTATGAAATCTCCAAATTGGAACCTTCATTTAGAACTTATGTGTGATGCCAGTGACTTTGCTGTAGGAGATGTGTTAGGACAACGTTGTGATAAAAATCCTTATGTCATTGCTTATGCAAGAAAATCCTTAAATGATTCCCAAATCAACTACACCACCACTGAAAAGGAGTTACTTGCTATTGTGTTTGCCTTAGAGAAGTTTAGGTCCTACCTCTTAGGATCCCCCATCACTGTGTTCACTGACCATTCTGCACTAAAATACATCTTCCAAAAACAAGATGCTAAGGCTAGACTGATTAGGTGGGTCCTTCTCTTACAAGAATTTGACCTCACAATCAAGGATAAAAAGGGTGTTGAAAATGTTGCAGCTGATCACCTCTCTAGGATGGAATTCAAAGGCAACTCAAATCACCTTTCTGTGTCTGATTCGTTTCCTGATGAACACCTATACTCTATGAGTGACTGCCCTTGGTATGCTGACATAGCAAATTTCTTAGTGACAGGAGTCATTCTAAAATTCTTAGGGACACAAGCTCGAAGGAAATTCCTTTATGATGTTAGACACTATGTGTTTGATGATCCATACCTCTATAAGTTCTGCCCTGACCAAGTCATTAGGAGGTGTGTTTCAGAATCTGAACAAGAGTCTATCCTTAAATTCTGTCACAGTGAGGCATGTGGAGGTCACTTTTCCTCTAAGAAAACATCTGCTAAGATTCTTCAATGCGGTCTTTTCTGGCCCACCCTCTCAAGGGACTCCTAAACATTTTGTCAAAGCTGTTCTAGGTGTCAACAAGTAGGGTCCATCACAAAAAGGAATCAAATTCCACTCACTCCCATCTTAGTGGTTGAAATATTTGACTGTTGGGGAATTGACTTCATGGGTACCTTCCCAAACTCTCGGGGATACCTCTACATACTCTTAGCTATTGATTATGTCTCAAAATGGGTTGAGTCCATTCCCACTAAGTCCAATGATCATCAAGTTGTGATTCGATTTCTGAAAGAGAACATATTTTCTCGATTTGGAATTCCTAGGGCTATAATCAGTGATTGAGGAACCCATTTCTGCAACCGCCCATTCTCTTCACTCATGTCTAAGTATGGTATTTCTGATAAAGTGTCCACTGCATACCATCCTCAAACCAATGGTCAAGCTGAGTTAGCGAATAGGGAGATTAAGCAAATTCTTGAAAAATCTGTCTACCCCTCTAGGAAAGATTGGTTTGAGAAATTCTTAGATGCTCTTTGGGCCTATAGAACCACATATAAAACCATTTTAGGAATGTCCCCATATAGGTTGGTTTATGGTAAAGCATGCCATTTGCCAGTGGAAATTGAGAATAAGGCCTTTTGGGCAATTAAGAAAATGGATTATGACCTCTCATTGGCCGGAACAAAAAGGAAATTAGATCTCAATGAACTGGAGGAATTAAGGATGGAGGCTTATGAAAATTTAAGGATCAATAAAGCTAGAGTTCAAGCCTACCAATCTCGGAATATCAAGGTCAAACAATTTGAACTGGGAAAACTTTTTCTCTTGTATAGTTAAAAACTTCATTTACACCCGGGAAAGTTAAGGTCTAGATGGTCAGGTCCTTTCATAGTGCATCATGTGTACCCCCATGGGGTAGTAGAGATTCAAGATCCCACAAGTGGTCACATTTTCAAGGTCAATGGTCAAAGGTTAAAAACATTCATTGAATCATTCAATAAACAGGAAATAGATGTTGAGTTAATTTATCCAATCTATGAACCAGGAAAAAATTGAAAAATTTGGGATCTATGTCGTGCTAACGACGTTAATCAAAGCGCTGCACGAGAGGCAACCCGTGGTTTTTATGTTTCTAATCTTTATGAATCATCTTTATTTTTCAAATAAGATTACTTAATCATTTTTATATTTAAAAATAAAAAATATACTTTTGACCTGTTCTTCTATTATGAGTATGGATGGGTACGAAAGAGGAGCACCATATTCATCCGTGTCACGTGGTGTGATCCTTGAGTAATACCTTACCTAGAAATTTAAAAAGAAGACAATGTATCATCAGTTTATTTTGTTTTATTTTTATTATTTTATAGGTTAAGATAAAAATAATAATAATAATAATTAGAATAATTAAAAAAGGGGACACGCCATAGGCCGTGGGGCAAACCCCATCACAACCGGCGAAGCTGCAGGGACTCGAACCCGTGACCGAAGGGAGATAGGGGCGCGCGCTTACCACTGACCTATGGCTTCTTGTGCTTCCTTATTCTATAATTTTTTTATATATACTTATATTTTACTTCCTTTATTATATATATATATATATATATATATATATATTGTTTGTTTTTTTTGTTTTGTTTTTCCTTTTTTCACTAGGGAACTTTGCAAGCGACATGGACATCAAAGGACTAAATTCGAGCGGCAAGAACTTTAAACTTCAACCACCAGGTGACTTAATTCCATGATCCTCATATTTCAATTTCCTTATTGAACTCTCCTTTTTATTCCTCTACCCATTCTAAATTTTATTTTTTACGAAACTAGGGATAGTTTCATTCTAAGTTGGGGGTGTGGAAACAAAATGTTTGTTTAAAAAAAAACAATGATAAAAAAAGAAGTAAAATTCCTTTATCATTCATATAATAACATCTTTTCTCACATTAAAACTACATAGCAAATAACTTTTATTTCCTTGACTCTTAATTTAATTCATGATTAAGTTTAAAAGCATTGATTTTGGAAGTTTGGTTGTCCAATGAAAATTTTCATCATTTTTATTTTCATCCATTAAATCAAAATGCCACAATGCACGTCCTCTAGACTGTGGGGGTACTAATTTGAATTTTTCGAGTCCCATAATAAATAGCATATGCTGGTTTAATTTTTATGAATAATATGAGTATTCAAAAAAAAATTAAAAAAAAATTATTAAAAAAAAAATCTGCGTGTAGAGCAATGGATTGATAAAATACGAGGCTTTCGGCACTTGGGGATCGTGACTCCAGAGTTTTCTAGCCCTGAGTTTTTCAATCTGTCTCTATTTATGGTAATATGACTTTTTTTTGATTAAGTTAACTCGAGACGATGCCCGAGTATTTGGGCTTCACTTGGTGCCCTAAGGCCTTTGAGTCTGGGAGTCATCGGCAAAGTCTTGCTACATGGGTTAATTTGATTAACTGCAATCTCAATTACTATGGAAATATTGCAAAAAAAAAATCCAAAAAAAATGAATGAAGAATACTCATATTAGGATTAAATGTGATTCCACCTAGCCCTTCCAGGATTTTCCCCTTGAATGAAAATGAACCCCCATATCTATTGTGATTCACAACAAATCATTACACCTAATTGAGTTGGATGAAGTATGATGATGGATTTCATCAAAGAAATGGGATTGGGATTGAGATCTTCTTTTAAATTCATCTTGTTTTAAATTATATTGATAGGTTATAAAAATATATTTTTGTGCAGTTTACATTGTGAGCACTGTTTGTTATAATGTGTTTGAAGAAAGGAATTCAAATAAAATCATTGAATTATTTTCTCGGGACTAGAAAATCTCAAGTTGGGGGGTGTGATTATCCAATAAAAACATATATTTTAATTACATTTTAATGATATTAAATGTTAATTTTTGATCTTATGGGCCTGAGTTAGTGCATTTTCATTATGAACATCCATTCTCATCATTTGTGCACTTCATGCCTAATATACACCAATTTAGGCTCAATGAGTCATCTGATTCTAAGGAATGTAATTATAAATATTTTAATTTGATATTTTGGGAACAGTATATAAACTTAAATGTGAACATTTTTCATTGAGGGATCAATGGAGAATTAATGGAAGAAGATGGGGATATTTTGTGATGAATGGAAGCAATTCTAGAGAAGGCAGATTGGACAACAGACCACTGATGAGACTCTAGGGCCCAAAATACAGGCCCAATTAATCCCATATTTCTTGGGATGATATAAGACATGTATAGGAACAAATAACTACGCATGAGATAATACTAATTCTGCCTCTATGGTGGTCATTAAGGCGGCCCAAGTTAGAAATACAATTCTGGGCCAGATTCTGCGGCCCAGAAAAACTGTCCCCTAATTTGATCATATCTCCGAATCCACAACTCCAAATGAGCCCAAATTTTACAGGAGGTTAGAAGCCATCCGGATATACATTTTATTATTCTATGGAACACTCTGATTCGGCCATCTAGAAGGTCTTCTAGACGTGTCTGTTCGGTAAAGGAAAGCTGGCTACCACCTCGGGTCAAGGGTGGAAAAAATCAACTCTCCCTTACTTTCCACCCACCTATGGCCTACCAAAATTAATTGAGGAGACTTGAAATGTTGGAGGCTAGACCCAAGGGCTCAAAAATGCCTATTTAAGGTAGTGTTGTTGGAGGATTGAAAAATCTTTGTGCGTCCTTTCACTGTAATGTTATGCTGCAGTTTTGTTGTCTCAAATTTATCTTCCACATGTAAGTTGTTTTAAATCATCCTTGTTTCTTAATAAAAGTTCATCTTCTCTTATTATTCTATTCTTATTATTATCACTTTGATACCGTTGGTTAAAGGTGTGAACTTGTTCATACCAAACCTTGTGAGATTATCACACAATGGTGGATTGATTGTTATTTTATTGCGTTTTTTTTACTTTTCCATTTCCTCCCTTATGAGTCTACTTTCCGCTTCCATTGAAACCATGAGATCAATGCAGGGCTAACCCACTTATGGGTTGATCCAAGGGAGTAGCAAGGGGCTGTATTGGATGTTATTTATCACCTCATTAATGTATAATCACTTCTTTAATTGAGATTTTTATTTGATGGTTTTTAAACTCTATCGTCCTTGTTCAATTTAAGGCCACACACTTCAAGTGCTAATACAAACCTTTACCTTGAAGTCCTAAAAACCTTGATCCTTAAAGTGTATAGGTGATTAGTATTAAAGGGTTTAGGCATTAAGACAGTAAGTGATGATGCTGTTTTATCTCCTTAAATGAACCCATCTCAAATTTAAGAAATTGAAATCATTAAAAAGAAAATATGTCCAATCCACCCCGAGCGATAAACTAGGATCAAATCATTCTTTTAATTTGAATTCACTTAAGTCTATTAGAGTTCACTTAAACCCATATAAAATCAACCCAATTTGGCCACTTCATAGCCAAAAATAGTCCATAGAATGTACGTGTCTATAGGTTTCTTCTTAGGTCTCTGAGGATTCGATAACCCAAGCTAAACTACAAGGACCGTCTTACCTTCTTATCTTGGGTAAATTTGAGCGAGAATCACCAACACGCCGGTGTTCTGCACTTCTTCCCATAAAGGGATTCATAAGGGGCCATTTGAATTCTTGAATGGAAACTATTGTTGTAATATAACTCCACCAAAGGAATTTGTTGGTCTCATCTGCCTTTGAAGTCCACCAAGAAAGCTCTTAACATGTCCTCAAGTTCTTAGATAGTCCGATCAGATTAGCCATCTGTTTGAGGGTGATAAGCCATAAGGAAATTCAGCTCAGTTTTTAGAGAATTCTGGAGACTTTTCCAAAAATTAGAGGTGAATCTTGGATCTCAGTCAAAAACAACGATAGTGGTACTCCATGTATCCTTACCACATCTCTGATGTATATCCATGCCAGTTGATCCAGTGAGAAATCCTCTATAATTACAATGAAGTGTGCAGTCTTTATAGGACGATCCATAATAACCCAGATTGAATCGTTTCTTTTGGATGTCTTCAAAAGTCCGAAGACAAAGTCCATGATGTTGTTTTCCCATTTCCATGTTGGCATGGGTAATGGTTGCATCATCCCTTTATACTTTTGACTTTTATCTTTCACTTGCTGACATACCAGACACTTTGATGTATGTTATTCAATATCCTTCTTAATGTTATCCCACCAATAGTGCTACCGAAGACCTTGATACATCTTTGTGTTTCCTGGGTGAATCAAGAAATTTGAACTATGTGTATCATCCAAAATTTCTTTCGTTAACTTGGGATTTTACGGAACACATAGCCTTGAATCAAATATACCAATTCCTTATTTATTAACACTAAACTCTGAGTATTTCCCTTTTATGATAGTTTCCACTTTCTTCTGGATTCCCTCATCATCTTTTTGATCATCCTTTAACCTTTCTAAAAGAGATGGTTGAGCAATAATTTGTGAAAGGATTGATGATTTTCCCTTTTTTATGATTCCCATGTCCATCTTCATCAAATACAAGAAGATTGGATTTCTCATCAATGATAGAATTGCTGGATCCTTTCTACTTAGAGCATCCTCCACCTTGTTTTCTTTCCCAGGATAGTAGTGGATTGAGCAGTCATAATCCTTGATAAGATCTAACCATATTAATTGGAGAATATTCAGATATTTCTACGTGAATATATATTTTATACTTTTGTGATCTGTAGATATTTCACACTTCTCCCCAAAGAGATAACGTCGCTAGATTTTTAACGCAAAGATCATAACTGCCAACTCTAGATCACATGCTGTATAATTTTTCTCATGAATTTTCACCTTCCTTGAGGAATAGGCAATGAATTTGGCATTTTACATCAACACACATCCCAATACCTTCTTTGAAGCATCACTAAAGATTATTAAAATCCCCCCACTTGTGGTAGTGTGAGCATATGGTCAGTGATAAGCCTATTTTTTAACTCCATGAATATTTCTTCACATTCATCATTCCAAGAAAACTTTACTCCATTCCGAGTTAGCTTGGTAATAGGGTTTGAAAATCATGAGAAATTTCTCAAAAATTGGTAATAATATCCAGCTAATCCAAGGAAGCTATGGATATCCATCACAGATGTTGGACTTGGCCATCCCTCAATTGTCATTGTCTTGGAAGAATCCACAGATATCCCATTGCTCTTGATGATATGCCCTAATAATGATACTTCCTTTAACCAGAACTCACACTTTATATACTTCTCATAGAGCTTATCCTTTCACAAGGTCTTTAACATAGTGATTAGATTCTCCTCATTCTCCTAATTGGTTTTGTAGTATATTAGAATATCATCAAAAAAACTACCTCAAATTTGTTGAGATAATCTCTAAAGACTCTATTCATCAAGTCCATGAAGATTGTTGGAGCATTAGTGAGTCCGAATGGCATCACTATGAACTCATAATGTCTATACCTTGTACAAAAAGAAGTCTTGGGGATATCCTCCTTCTTCACCCTTACTTGCTAATATCCAGACCACAGATCCACCTTAGAGAAGTATTGTGCTCCTCATAGCTGAGATACCAAGTCATAAATTAGTGGAAAATGATACTTATCCTTTGTTGTTATTTTTTTCAGCTCATGATAATCAACACAAAGGACCATTGACCCATCCTTCTTCTTGATGAAGAGGATTGGATTAGCCCATGGTAAAACACTTGGGTGTATAAACCCTTTATCCAGATTTTCCTGTAGTTGTTTCTTCAGTTCCTTAAGTTCCACAACAACCATTCTATATAGAGTCTTGGATATTGGAAACAACCCAAGTATAAAATTAATCAAGAATCTGACATCTCTGCTAGGAGAAAGACCAGACAATTCCTCAGGAAACACATCAGCGAATTCCCTCATAATAGTCATGTTTTCGAGGATGGTTCCTTAATTAGACTCAATCATTTGAGAAAGATATGCATGCTCGTAGGGTAGTAATATCCATTATTGGGATGATGGTGTTGAGGAAGGTTTATCCTCCTCCTTGCACTTGTATAGAATCGGGGGTCAATTCGTTATATGGAGACTAATTTTCCTCTCATGGAAATTTATGTTGGATCTATATAGGGAAAGAAAACCCATGCCTAGAATTGCATCAAATTCCACTGAGGTAAGTACAACAAGATTCGCTAGGGAATTTAAATCCACAAATGGTGATAGGGGAGGAGTTATATTCATGGGGTGAAATAATTTCCCCATTTTCCATCTTCACCGACATCTCAACTTTCATTCTTTGTGGTGGTGTTTGGATTTTTCTACTAAACTTTCAAGATATAAAATAATGCGTAGAACTATGGATGATAACCCTACCTTTCACTTTTTGATTCTGGTTCTACATTATCCTATATAGACTTAGGGATGAGTAATTTTAAAAATTTGAACACATAAATAGGAAACCAATGACATTAATGGGATAACTTATAAATTATATTTATTTACTTAACTTATGAGCTTTTAGGCTTTAGTATATGTTATCCATGATCTACTTCCTAATATATATTCTTATGGGATTTTTTTGTGTTCCCTTAATAAGGGTTCATAATTATCTTATGAATTTACCAAAGTATATACCCTAGGAGTGTCAAACTAGGAGTGAAACAAGGCTCATCATTGTACACCATTTCCCATTCAAGTCTAGATCAAAGCGGTGTTTCCGAGTTTTACCACCAGATACATCTGTGCTAGAGCCACATCCACTTGTTCGTATCCAGACAGGGATGTATTTTTTTATAAACCACTTACTCTATACTCACCCAAAATCCAACGATGTTCTTATTATACTTATTCTTATCCCTAGGGGTTTTGACTGGGGGTTTCTAATACTAATCCCAAATATAACTAAACATATCCTCTGATACCAACTATAGCAACCCTAATAATTATTAAACATTTAAACATGACTTATTAAATCAAATTGCAGATAATAAAACCCAAAAGATAGAGAGGTTTAATGTCTTTTGGGATTAAGAACATTATATAACAACTTAAAACATAAAATCTAACATCTTTATTGAAAACTTCTTGTACATGACCACAACATTCCTTCATACTTAACACCACATGGGATAAATTGAGAACATACATAAGTAAAGGGTGATATATAAAACCCAGTAATGGAATAAACATGGAATAACATGAGGAATACAATACATGTTAGACAATAGGCATATCAATGGATCATAAAAGGAACATGAATATAAAGGCATCATAAAGCATGATAATCATAACATGGAAATCTCTCAACAACTTAAAACACTACATCATAAACAAAAATAATCAGGTAAACCCTTATCCCAACATGGTGGAAAACAGTCCCGTAGAGTTATTAGGTGAACCCCTATCCCAAAATGATGCATCATGATAGTAAACATTGCCCAATGCATTGGAGTGCTATCAGGTCACACCTTTCATAATCATTTCAATCTCATGCTTAAGTGTGCCACATAAATCATATAACATGGATTCATTCAACATCATCATTTATTCCATGATCAAGTAATGTGGAAGACATACCTATAAGTATTAAATAAAAATGTATATGTGTTTAAAGTTTAATACCCTTGATAGAGGAATGGGTATGGTATTCAATACACGATGATTTTGGCATGGAAAATCACGGTGTAATTTCCGCAACATAACAACGTCATATAGAATTTCATAAAATGGGTTGATGAGAGAGAAAGGGATCTCTCATAATTTATACATGAAATTTATAGTAATAGGATCATGTAACATAATATCCCAACATATGAAATGAATTTTAAGATCCATAATATAAAATAAGTGATTTATTGGGACTGAGGAGAGAGAAATCCCTTATAGAATCTTGACTTGGTAACATATGTATATAAAGGATCATGGATAGATTAATGAGAGTGGAAGGAAGATATAATTATTTATAAATAAAATGGATAGCAATGGGAGTATTTATGAACATATCCCAACATATGAAAATTTAAATTAAAAGGCATATCACAAAATGATTGCTTGATAAAAGAGGAAAGTGAAAGATCCCTTATAGAATTTTGGCATAGTAACAGGTGGGATTAAAGGATCACAGGGGGGATTAATGGGAGAAAAAGGAATATACCATTATTTATACATCAAATGGAAATTAACATGGTATGTAATAACATATCAAAAATCAAAAAAATATAAATTAAAAGACATGACATAAAAGAGGTGCTTGAAGAAAAAGGAGAGAGGGAGATCCCTTACATGGATGTGTGACTCCAAAGGCTTGAGAGGGGATTCTTGGGAGCTTGGGGCACCTTGGGAGGACTCTAGGGAGTAGGGGAAAGAGTGTGGTCTAGATTAAAAGAGTTTTAGTGAAGAAAAATGTAATATTGGGTGAGTTTATATAGGAAATGAGGAGGATTTCTTTATTATTTTGGTTTTGAACACCTCATAATAAATTATTCAAAACCACAAACCGTACCACAATTTTTGACCATGGCTTTTGAAAAAGGGGATTGGTATACATTATTTTATAAGACTAAGATCTGAAGATATTAAAATATTTCCATTTATTATGTGGAGGTGAGTCATACATTCAAAGAAATGATTTTAAAATCGTAAAATATATTATATGTTTTGGAGGATTCACCAAGGCTTTATAAAATAAATAAAATAAATAAATAAAACTTAAAATTATAGTATTTTAAAGGTAAGACACATATTTGGACAAATATCCCTTTTATAGTATTTATTACATCATTTATTGGTCCATTATGATGTTATGAAACATAGTGTATATTTATACGGTATTTAATTTTTACCCAAAAATTCAGCTGTCTCAGAAAATTATGAAAAATTCACTGTTGGATAATTTCAACATCCTGATTCCAAAAAAAAATATATATTAATTTTATAAAAATAATTTTCTAAATATTTTAATTTTCAATTTAAAAAATTGACATTTATTTAAAATTAGAAGGTTTTGACAAAAACAGTTTTTAAACCATAATAAAAATTACTTTTGACTTCATAAAAATTATATGATCATTTATATTTAATAAAAGTAATTTAATAATAATATTTTATTAGAATATTATCTATTTTAAAAATCAATTAATTCATTAAAAATTTATTTCTTAATTTAATTTGAATATTAACCAAAAATATTATTTATGCTTTAAAAATCATTTACAAAGTAACAATAATAGAATAAATGTATATTCATTATTCTATAAAAAAATAATGTATATAACCATAATGATAGGGTCTTGTTACATATACCTTTATTACACTAGTTTACACCCTATGAGTAAGGTGTATGATGACGGGGCTTTCATGGGCCCGTTCAGTGAACATGGTTTGGGTCATGATCTCTATGAGCTTGAAATTATCCCATAAATGGTTTCTCTTATGATTAAATTATTGGATCTCGACTTGGGATTGGTCTAGGGGAAAGAACATAAATTCTATCTCCCTCATAAGCTCTAATAAATGGGCTTAATAGGGAATAATCCTACTGGTTGAGGCCATCACTTCCTTTTTCTGTGACTAAATGATTTGTTAAAACCCTATATTTATACTAGTCATGTGATCACTGTTCAATGACTATATTATCAATGGTATTAATACTTAATGGTTATTTAAATCCAGTTGGATATAATAAACAAAAGAAGTTCATCTGTCTTCTATATCCATAAGATATTTAATTAAATAAAAAAGGTTAATTTTATTCATAACAGTTTGGGTTATTACACCTAGAGTATCAAAACAATCCGAATATGTTTGCTTTGTTTTCAGTACGTTATTTGTGTTTTTTTACTAAAATATCATTTCAAACTAGAAACACACATTATGAGTCATACCAGTTGCATTGTGAATTAGTTTTATATGATAATACTTCATACATGTCACAAATGAATTATGAATCATTTTCCTAATTTATCAAGATAAACAGAGTGTGTTTTCTTGGTTTTTAGTGAGTGTCACATTTTGAAATAAAATGTCAATTTTAAACTGATAACAGACACTTTTAGTCAAACCAGCCACACCATGAATCCGATTTAGGTGGGGTTGATTTTTACATGTCAAAAAAATGATCCATGGATCATTTTTCTAAAGTATTAAAACAATCTGAATGCATTTTCTTGGATTTCAGTATGCCACTTGTTTTTACTTAAATTAATATCAATTTTAAATAAAAAGAAACACTTTGAGTGATACCATACACACTATGAATCTTATTGAGGTGAAAATGACTCTTACATATCAAAAATGAATTATATATCTTTATCCTAAAATATCAAAAACAATTTGAATGGGTTTGGTCAGTTTTCTGTATGTCACTTATTGTTTTTACTTAAATTAATGTCAATTTTAAATAATAAGAGACTCTTTGAGTTATACCAACCACACTATGCATAATATTGAGGTGAGGCTAATTCTTACACATCAAAAATGACTTATAAATCATTTTCCTAAAGTATCAAAAAAGTAAGAATGCATTTTCTCAGTTTTTAGTATGTCAGTTGTGTTTTTTTACTAAAATGTCATTTCAAACTGGAAACACACATTATGAGTCATATCGGTCACATCATGCATCAGTTTGATGTGAGACTACTTTATACACATCAAAAAATAACATATGAATTATTTTTCTAAATTATCAAGATGATCAGAGTGTGTTTTCTTGGTTTTCAGTGAGTGACATGTTTTGAACTAAAATGTCAATTTTAAACTGATAACAAACAATTTTAGTCATACTGGTCTTACCATGCATCGGGTTGATGTTTGGTTGATTTATAGAGGTAAAAAATGACTCATGGATTATTTTAATTTAGTATCAAAACAATCCAAATGTGTTTTCTCAATTTTCAGTATGTCACTTGTTCTTTTTACTTAAATTAATGGCAATTTTAAATAAAAAGACACATTTGGAGTTATACCGGTACATCGTGCATCCTATTGATTTAATGTTTATTCCTACACATCACAAATGACTCATGGATAGTTTTCCTAAAATATAAAAAAATGCATTTTATCAGTTTTGAGTATGCCACTTGTTCTTTTTACTTAAATTGATGTTAATTTTAAATAAAAAGAGTCACTTTGAGTGATACTAGCCACACCATGCATCATATTGAGGTGAAACTGATTCCTACATGTAAAAAATGACTTATATATCATTTTCCTAAACTATAAAAATAATCTTAATGCGTTTTCTTGGTTTTAAGCATGTCACTTGTTGTTTTTACTTAAATTACTGTCAATTTTAAATAAAAAGAGACACTGTGAGTGATACCGGCCACACTGTGCATCATATTGAGGTGCGGATGATTCCTAAAAATCCTAAATGACTTATAAATCATTTTCATAACGTATAAAACAATCCAAATAGATTTTCTTAGTTTTTAGTATTCTATTTGTGATTTTTTACTAAAATGTCATTTCAAACTGGAAACATGCATTATGAGTCATACTGATCGCATCATGCGTCGATTTGACATGATACTACTTCATACAGGTCAAAAAATGACATATGAATCGTTGTATTAAATTATCAAGATAATCAGAGCACGTTTTCTTGGTTTTTAGTGAGTGTTATGTTTTGAACTAAAATGTCAATTTTAAACTAACAATGGAAAATTTTATTTATACCAGTCACACCGTGCTTAATATTGAGGTGTATTTGATACATAAAGGTCAAAAATGACTCATGTATCATTATCATACATTATAAAAAAAATCCAGATGTGTTTTCTTAGTTTTCAGTGTGTCACTTGTTATTTTTACTTAAATTAATGTCAATTTTAAATAAAAAGACACACTTCGAGTCATACCAGTCACACTGTGCATCGTATTGAAGTACAATTTACTCCTACATGTAAAAAATGACTCATGAATCATTATCCTAAATTATCAAAATAGTACAAATGTTTTTGGTCGGTTTTTAGTATGTCACTTGTTGTTTTTACTTAAATTGATGTCAATTTTAAATAAAAAGAGACACTATGAGTGATACAAGCCACACCGTGCGTCGTATTGAGGTGATAATGATTCTTAAACATCAAAAATGACTTGAATATCATTTTTCTAAAATATCATATCAGTAAAAATGTGTTTTATTGGTTTTCAGTATTCCAGTTTTTTTTTGTACTAAAATGTCATTTCAAACTGGAAACACCCATTATGAGTCATACCGATCATATCGTGCATCCGTTTGACATGAGAATACCTCATACACATCATAAATTACTTATTAATTGTTTTCATAAATTATTAGGGAATCATAGTGTGTTTTATTGGTTTTCAGTGAGTGACACATTTTGAACTAAAATTTCAATTTTAAACTGATAACAGACACTTTTAGCCATACCGGTCACACCGTGCATTTGCTTGGTTTTCATGAAAAATGGGATTTCCTCTTCCATTTAAAGGAACATGTTATCTATTTTATTTATTGTTAAAAATAGTTGAAAGGAAAATATGACTTCCCAAAAGATCAGTATAAAAAACTAAATAAGTATTAGATAAAAATGATAAGGAAATTAACTTATAAATAGTAGATAAAATGATGAAAAAATTAATTAATTACATAAAAAGACACACTTTGAGTTATACTGGTGAAATTATGTATTACCATTCTTTTAATTTTCTTTTTTTATTGAAATGGAAACACTGCATTGTTGACATTTATCACTTTCCTTCAAGTTCCCTACACTACCTTTGAAGGAAAGTGATAAATGCTGACAATGAAAGGGTGATAAGGTTTTGATGGACAATAAGTCTATAAAAGACATTGTTTTCATGAGTAGTCAAAAATTTTATTTATATTATGTTAATGTAGTAGAGAACAAAAATATTATGAGGAAAAATATATTATATTGAAAAAACTTTACTTTCTCATTGAATTCCGAGTTGAAGTCTCAAAGTCCAATCTCTCATGAGCATGACCAGTTTCAAAAAAACTACCTCGAATCAAACAAAGGAATCCACTTGTATTGGAAAAAAATTATTATGTGATTAATACTAAAAATTAGTAAAATAAACATAAATATGAAACAATCCACTACTTCTATATAAGTCACATCTTTATGCTCTTTGTGTACATTCTTCCATCAGGTATGTTGCCTATTTTTTTCTGAGCACATCTATATCATCTTGTGAATATGAGTCTTTTTTAAAGTCACAGTAGTACTTAAAAATATAAATAAAAAAATGATTTATAAATATTTTAAATGAAATGGTAATTATCTTCGAAAATACCTCTTCACGGATGCTAGTTTGTTCATGGAATATGATCTCTATCATAAATTTACATACATAATAACCACAATCTTTTCTATTGGTTTGTTTCAAACACTACATAAACATTTAGGAGAATAAGTAATTTGTCATGATATGTGTTTGGATAGTGAAATATTATTATATATACCCTGATACTTTTCGAGTCATAGAACAAATTTTCTTTCTTATCATTATCCCCCGGCCTCATTCCTTATTTTTCACGATATTGATGCACTTTCCTATCATAATAGAATCCTCATTAAGAGATAATATAAATTATATAACTTGATGTTTAGTTTTAAAACATTGGATGCAATGTATTAAAAATTAAAAAAATTTATCATGTGTGGAGGGTTTGTTGGATATCCATGTATTGAATCCAGGAAATAAATATTTGGAGTATCCAAATTTACTGTAATGATCATCCAATACTGTCGAAAAACACAAAAAGGAATAAGTAATGAAAAAAATGAAAATATATTTGATATGATTAAATTATAGAGTTTTACCCTTGAATTGTTGGTATTAAAAAGAGTATGTCATCTAATTTTTTTCTATTAAATGATTTGACCAGACCTGCCACTATTTCATCCTTTTTATTGGTACTTATTTTTGGTTGTTCTGTAGAGGTGATGTGAGGACTAACAAGTCCAATTTTTTTCATGGGAAAATCCATTAAATTTTTTTATATATATGCCTACCAAAAAATTGAAATTTATTTAATCATAATTAATATAGTATATCAGCTTTTGGAAAACCAAACCATGAAAACATACCTCATGTATACATTTATAACTAAGCCGCCTAGCCAATCATTATTGAGGATTTCACTTACACTCTCAACACCAATAAAGTCTTGATCTTTCTCTCCATACATATTTTCTTCAAAATAAACTATGTGATTATGTCTATATGTTAACTTTGTATCCACATAAACCTTCAATGCTAGTAAATGAGGATATATAATGGGTAGGGTAATGGTGCTTTTGGTAGATCTTTTCGATCAGTTGTTTGATCCTTTAAATGGGTTTGAGTAAGTCATTCATTTCATCCCATTACCCCTTTTTCTATTTGTAATAACATTCATCAATTCAATTTTTTTTTCATTAATTGTTAAAGGATTAGATTGAAAATTAAATTGTACATGAATACATCCTTGTTGACATGTTTTTTATAAGATTTTATGGCTATACGATGAATGTTACAACATCTTTTTCGATCGTATGAATATCTTCCTCATGAATTGGAATAGATATCTCGATGCTCGGCTCATGGGCTATGATAATTGACACTCACACATGAACTTATAGAAGTGGTCTATTGTGTAGCATGTCGTTTTGGATATTGAACATCTTAGAACTCACTACAAGGTGATGGGTGGGTGTTGATAAATATAAATTACAACCATTATCACCCTCTAGAATATTAGTATAGGAAAGGTATTAGTGTCTGTATATTTCAAATTTCAATGAAACATTTATTAGAACATTTATTACCTTGGATAAGACAACTCTTTAAGGGGAATGACTCGCCTCATAGCTGGGGGGTGGGGTGAGATCTCCATGCAGTTGCTGTTCTTGAGTTTATTCTTTTCCTTGCCTCCCCCCATAAAAATTTCCACCACCTCTCTCTTCCATTGGAATTGTTCTTCAAGGGAAGATATTCTTTCTATCATATATTTTATTAATTCACTTTGATCC